>OX465297.1:135923539-137348539 GCA_949987735.1 Leucophora obtusa | reverse complement strand
ATTTAAACGAACTAGTTCAATGAATTTTATTGAACGATATGACTGAGTCACCAAAAAGAACGATTAAGCACAACTCTAGTTTTTAACTATCGAATATAATATGTCGAGATAGCTCAGATGGTAGAGCTATTGACTGGATAACAATAAGTCATTATTGGTAACGTATTATTATTTGTTTTGAAATAATGAAAAAAGTTACTTGTTATTAGTAATTAATTATGATATACTTTAAAATAATGCAGAAAGTAAGTCGGTATCATTACTGGTAGTCCATAAAATAATGACATGTCGTTACCATTTCTACACTGGAACTGGGAATTTAATTGAAAAACGAGTAAAAAGGTTAAAGTCGGGCATTCCGACTATATAATACCCTACACCAGTCTGACTTAAAGCCAACTAATGTTCCGAAATTTGAAAGGGTTAAAACGGACTTGTGTCAAAAATTTCTATAAAATCATAAAAGAAGAGAAAATCGAAAATATAGTCCATATGGGCGATAGGTCCAAATATGGACCGATCCTATCTAGAATCAATAGGCTTTTTTCTTGGGACCACGTAATACAGCGAACCAAATTTCATTGAAATATCTTCGTATTTGCGACCTGCAGCGTGTAAAAAAAGACAATTTTGGGGGGTACCCTTATATGGGCACTAGGTCTAAACATGGACCGATTTCAACCAAAATCAATAAGCGTCGTCCTTGGGCCGACGTAAGTCGGTGTACCAAATTTCATTAAAATATCTTAATATTTGCAACCTGTAGAGGCGCACAAGAATGCATGGATAGACAGACGGATGGACGGAGGGACGGACGGAGGGACGGACATCGTTAAATAGAAATAAACAAAATTCTAAGCCGATCGCTATACTATGGCTCTGGACCAATATTTTTTGGTGTTACAAACATCAGCACAAATTTATATAAATACAATTTTTCTATGAATAAATTAAAACGAAATTAAAATTAAAAGTTGGATTTACTGTTAATCAAAAAGCTTAAAATATGCTTTAATCAGCAGTTAATTCAACTTTTACAACATTAACCCTTATTCCTAGCAGTTATCATGTAATTCCATCAAACAATTCAATCGTTTTCTCAAAATTCATCATAATTCTGTATTTCACAATATCGTGAACAATTTGTTGCAAAAAAATTAAATCCATAGAAATTGCTACAGAAATATTTAAAAAAAATTCACTTAAATACCAACAACACACAAAATAAAATAATTCACATAACACCCACTAGAGTACTTAATGTCACATTGTTTTTCAACGAAATATCAGGAAAACTGATCTTTATCCGATACAAAAAAACAAAAATACACCTAACTGAGTAAGAATCACAAAGCAATTGCTGGTTTGGCAAATGCATACGCACTGTTTTGATCATTTAAGTGCGATTATAATGCAAATATGGCTTAAATAGCTGTCATATGATAGTCGCACTATAATAAGAAAATGTAGATACGACATACATTTGCTCATACGTAACTATTTCTATACTTACTAACATATGCATCTAACGGTTTTTATTGCAACATTTTGCAATGATATGCAAAAAAAAATAGAGGAGAATATCTAACCAATTTATCATGATGTGGAAAAAAGAAAGGTATGGGAATATTCTGGTTAGGAAAACTAGGATATTGCTTATACTACGTTTTTGTGTTACATAAACATAACCTGTTCCTTGAAATTACATAAAGTTTATTTTACGATTATCTAATTGACTGTAACACTGAACTAAATTTTCGAATGCCTGTTTTTTTCAATGTTTCCCCATTTACATTTTTAAATAACATATAAATTTCACAATAAACTACAGTAATTAAAATGACTTTGGTTTTTAATTGCCATAAAGAGGAAACTTAATTATATTGCAAGCTTTATCATAAGGAGGCCAACAGTTTTTTTTTTTCAATGTCTAGGCATCTAAACACATCCTAAGTTAGTTCTGTGATATAACACATCAAATATTTTGTATGTAAAAACCGCAGCAAATGTAATTAAAATCAAATGAAATTTCACTTGAAAACAGGACCACTAACATTTCATTAAATTCAACTTACATTTTCTTTTGTTTTTTTTTACTGTTAATAAAATGAACAACAAAGTAGTCGAAATAACTAACAGAAATTTCTTTTATATATTTTTTTTTGTTTATTTTTTTTTTTTAAACAAAATGACTGCATAAAATGAGTGTTAGGAATTTACAGAATTTTATGTTATTTATTTTTTAATGACTTACGAGTGTAGATAAAATTTACATTTCTTCTACAAATGAATAAGGACGATATAACGATACAACAGATAGCACAAACCTTGTGAACAACCTAAATGTTATTTTCACTTAAAATAACAAAACTGAAATACCACCCAGCAAAAACGGAGATGCCGAAGCAGTAGAAAAAGCACTACAATTGATCTAGATGTACTACTTTTTTTAACATAAACACTAATGATTTTAACATTGAGTTGTCATAGGAGAGGAGTACTCCCACTTCAACATCAGTACTTTTTGAACGAGTGCAAAGGAAGCTCTTTTTCACCAATTAAACTGAGACAATTATCTGCATGATATCAATGAATTTTTGCATAAAAATAACGAAGTTGCACTGGAACTCGTCCATTGAAACTTTTCATTGAATTGATGGAATTTTTCATAAAATGTTGTAAAAAATTTCATTTCATTTATTAAAACTCTCATACACTCAATGAAAAAGTTTCATTAAAATTAGATTCGTAAAATATATGAAGCTTTTTCATCACATTTATGAATTTTTTTATTTACTTTGTGAAGAAAACTTCATTAGTTCACTGAAAAATTTCATTAAAACTCGTCCAGCAAAATTCTCTCTGTGTAAAAGTTAAAAAAAATTATATTTTTTTTATTTTACAAACGTTTTTTATTGCCACCACCGGGTATCGAACTGGCGATCTTACGATTGCTGGTCTACCGCTCTACCGCTGAGCTATTCTTTAATATGAAAGTTGCCTGGCAGAAAAACACCATTTTGGAAAAATTTTTTTTTTTTTTTTAATTTTCACAAAAAATATTTTTTAACCCCTTTTGATTTGGCCATACACTACTTGTTGGACGTTTTCGGACTCGGCAGCGCAAGGTTAACGATTTTATGAGCGACGCTTTAGGTATAAAAGACAATATAAAGTCCAACGGAAAATTCTAAGTTATATTTTTCATCAAAAACTTTAGTATTTCATACGTATTTGACATCCAACAAGAATGGGTTAGTAATGCCTAAAAAAGTTTATATTAAATAACATATAAAATCAACAATTGAAATTTCCGCACTCTATTTGAATTGTATGAAACTTGCTATAACTTGGAATACTTTGTATAGCTAAAATTGGTGTTCAATTTGGGGAAAATTATCAAATTTGCTATAGACTTTCCGTATATATTTGGGTCTAATTTTTGTATTATTTTAGCTATGTGACTTGTTGATATATCACTTTAAAGCTTTTGAAAGCGTGCCTGAAGTTGGTCTGCAACTCATTCTTTAATTTTATAATTTCTGATTTATTAAAAAAAATTTAAATTTTTGAGAATTTTTCTACAATTAATTAATTGTTTCTATCCTTTTATAATTGAGGCCATGATTGAGCCACGTAAATAGTTACTATTTTGAAATGAACTTTAACCATTTATCGTTATCAAAGGTCTAAAGCCATTTTATCTTAATACGCGGTTCGGGATACTTTATCGTAGCCTTTTAATATTTTTATATTAGTTCTTAGTTTTTTATCAATGACACTGTCAAATATCAGTTTGGTACTCCTTTTGGTTCCTGAGTTATAGTATAGTATTAAATAAAAAAAAAAAAACAGTTCGATTTTTCAGCATTTGTATGAAAAGAGACCCAATAAGAGTGCCAGTATAAGATTTCGTAAAGGCGAAAATAAAGTAATGAGGAACAACATAAGCGTGTTCGTTTACTTACTACAAGTTACTACTTTTACTACAGCTGCAAAATTTCAATATAAAAAGTAAACAAAACTTTCCAATTGTAGTAAAAGTAGTAAGAATTTCGACTAATCGAACACACCGCATATATTTTTTCAGAAATTTTAAAGAATCCATTTTTCGATATACATATGACGGTTTAAATCGCGGATTTCATTAAATTAAACTTTTAAAATTTTACGAAAAACGTCGCCGGAGTCTGAAAAGTCCTCAAAATTTGATTGAGATAATTACAAGGATTTAACTCAGAGATTACTTTTTAACAACAATACAAAAAGTTAATATTTCCCGAAAAGTTTTGAAATTATTTTCATTATTTTTATATTTACTTTATTTATTAGAAGCTGATTTTTTATACTTCAGTTATAAATTTTAACTAAAAACTTCTAATATTTAAAAAATTCTTGTTTTTTAATTATTTTTTCGGAATGTTTCGCAGACCTCCTGGGATGCGATTAGGGACGCTCAGGGCTTTGTGATCAACATTTGGAAAACTTTATATAATAAAATTTTCATATCGGTTTTGGTATAGCTGTGGGAGTCAGATGTCGTTATTAACAAAAAGAATTACTGGCCAATTTTGCTTTGACGCTACACCAACATTCCGTATTTTAAAGTTAAAACACTTTGCAGGTTGGGAGGAAGTGCAGGATCTAATGCAAGTCAATTACTCGCAGGCAATCAAAAATTGAGTATTTCAAAAGAAATTATTTCAGGAACATAACTATATACTCTACGATATCAACATGTATACTCAGGATTTCCGAAAGACAGACTGGAATAAGTTCAATACGATCCTTTGGAAAGACCTAAAAAAGAACTCCACCATATCTTTCCGAATGAAATTTGGAGAATTTCAAGTGAAATTAATTGTGAATTCTATTTGGAATTTGTCAAATTTGATCTTAAATCTGAACAAAAATAACGGTAATTAATTGTTTTCTTACAATATTGAGAAAATTTTAAGAGAAATTTCGATTTTTTATTTCGAAATGAGAAAATTCTAAAATATAGTAGCATTACCACTTCAAATTTAGAAATTTCATTAGGAGTTCAGTTCTGAAATTTTAATGAAAAAAATTCAAAATAAAATTTAGTCTTTTTCCCAAAAGCACCGTAAGTGGAAAAATTTTACTCGAACTTTAATTTTACTCAAATTTTAATTTAAATTATAAAAATGAACAATTTTTCAATTTTATATCAAAGACACAATCACAATATACAAAAAATGTGAATTTGCCCAGAAAAATAATAGTCTTGTACATTAAATTTGCATGAAAACAATCTCTACTCAGTTCTCACGTGAAATTCATTGTCGTGGCAAATTATCATTTTTTTTATATGGAGGAGTATAACAATTTTTTCACGTGAAATCCGAACAACTTACGATGCTTTACTATCAAACAGTAGTTTACTTTTAAAGTCGACTTTATATTTAAACGGCTTTGTTCATTTTGTGTATGAAAATCCTAAAGTGTTGCTTCTCTTTCAAAAAAAAAAAAAAAAAAAAAATATTTACATTTTCAAATATTTTAATTGGTTGAAAATAAATTAACCACACGCAAAGAAAAAACATGTTTGGGATAATCATATTCTAAGAGCATCATATATTTTTGGGTTTATGATTGCAACAATCATGTTATTACATAGTTAGCACAATCATACTCTTACCTAATTTTTATCATAATATGGTCAATAAATTATCACATTATGACGCTCATAAAAATATATACTGACCATCTTATAGTTGTCGAAACCATACCAATGATTGTGAACATGATATCTCTCAGTAGAAATAATAATATGATTGTAATTCGAAGAGAGAAATGTGGTTGTTCCGATAATATATTATTGTAGCAGAGGGAAAAATATTATAAGCGAAAAAATGAGAGATTTTAACTATAAAATGATTAAAGACGAACATATAACTTGTAAATTATAATTAATACATTAATAATATGATAGTAAGGGCGTTTATTTTTATTTAAAAAATTTTCAATTAAAATTGGAATTTTGTATTAAAAAATGCAAAATTTTAAAATGAAATTTATTTTTGTCATTTGAAATTAGAAAAATTTCAAACGAAATTGATCTACATACAATTTTGAAAATGTAATTTGAAATTTAGATCTTTTAACTACATTTCTCCACAAACTTTAATTTTTTTATAATCAAAATTATCAGTTATTTAATGAATTCTTTAAAATATTTATTGAGATTTTTTAAATGAAGACTGGTTAAATGACTGGTTATCCTTTTTTCTCCTATTTTTTCTCTCCTTTTTTCCTTTTCTCTCTTCTTTTTCTCTCCTTTTTCCCTCTTTTTCCTTTTTTTTCTTTTTCGATTTCGCTGGGGGGGGATTTTCCTATTCCCCCTCCCCCCCTGGAGCCGAGCATGTTTTAATGGTAGAAAATTCAGAAATATTATTAAAATGTTATTTCTCCTTCGTAATGTTTTTTGCTAATTAGGAAAGCAGATCTCGAGGCCTGAATGAAAGACTAACATTTGGGCGATTGACTCGGAGAGAAAGCTAAAAAATTTGACGTATAAAATTTTAAGACACCCAAATTTCAAAACACCCACCAAAAGTAGGGAGTTGTGTGCCGCCCAGTGTAGTTACAAAATATTCCGCCTTACATTTGACCTAATTGATATTGAATTTTATTTTACAATATTAATTACATTTCAAATACGTTAAATAAGCTTTTGGCTTAAATAAATATAGTAGCAATTTATCAAATTATTCTGTTACCGATAACACAATAATTTTAACCCTCTACTTCACAAATTTTTGTTTGAAATGAAATTCCAACCATGTGTTTGGCAAGAAAAATAAACGCACTACAGTTCTAGCGCCTGCTATCATATCGCGGAGAGAGGTATACTTCGTGCACAAACCCGAGCTTCCTTGTGCATTGGTTTTCGAAATAACTTAATTAAATTAAATTGTAAAAATTCATTCATTGAAATAAGCCTGTAAAAATAGTAGAAAAAGCTACTAAAAATTAGTTAAAAATTACCATGCAGAAAAAACTGCTGAAATAAGCAGATAATTTTTGCTATATATTTATAGGCTAAAAATCAATTTGAGTACACTTAGGTAAAAAATTAGTAAAAAAATTTGTAAACCGTTATCAATCGCACTTTACTATTTTTGTACTGATTTTTAGTACAATTTTTTTTTAGTAATAATTTTTGCTATTCCCTTATTACAAATTACAGATTTTTCTTACTAATTTCCGTTGCAGATTTCAGCAAAACATTTTAATAATTTTTCAAAACCGAGTGCTAAACTTAGCAAAAAATATACTAATTTAACAACAAATGGTTACTTTAAGGAAATTCTATTTACAAGAATTCGTTGATTTTTTAGAATTCTTGTTTAGTTTATATTTGTTATTATTGATATATTCTTAGTTTGGAAAAAAAAACTCAGAAAATTTTATTGTATCTCCAATGCATAAAAAGGCAATAACTGGAGAACTGTTTGCAATTTTTACTTCAAGTTTCAAGTATGTTGAAGTAATTGTTCATTTTGTACAATTGAAAGAAAAAAAATATTTTTTTTTATTAAATTCGATTTTAATTTTTTTTTAGATTTTACATTTTTTATTACATTTTTTTGCTAATTTTAGCAGATTGATTTTAAATTGTAGTTTACAACAATTTAATGAAATTTAGTAGCGTCTACTAATTATTTATACTAATTTCATTGTACTAAAATTATTGATATTTAGTAATTTCTTTAACTGATTTTAATAAATCGATTTTGAATTGCAGTTTACAACAATTTTGCTAAAATTAGTAGCGGCTACTAATTTTTACTACTAAATTTGTTGTACTATAGATCAGCAGACATGTGTTGCTAAAATTAGCAAAAGATAGAGCAAAATTTTCAGTAGCCATTATAGACTTTTTTGGTTGAGAGTAGACTAAAAATTCACATGCAATTTTAAATTTTCAAAGTTTTTTTTCGAATTTTTTTAATGCAATTAAAAATTGAGCCTCCTAAAATCAGCCGTTTACTATTTTTTTTAGCAATTATTTCTGTTGATTTTAGAGGGATAGATTGCAGTTTGCTTTAAACTAATTTCAACTTAAAATTAACAAAAATTTTATAGAAATAACAGTTTGTTTTTTATATTTTTAGTCTATTAATATTTAACAAGATTTAGCAAAAACTAAAACAAATATAACTTACATTCTGTAAACTGTAACAGTTTTATTTTCGCTGTTCTTATTTTACTACAATTAAGCAAAAAAAATCTGCTTAATTCAGTAGTTTTCCTTCAAGGTATTTTGAACTAATTTTTAGTGCCTTTTTCTGCTATTTTTACAGGTTATGTAAAAAATTGTGAAAAATAATTTGCTGTAGGCTTAAACCCATCTTGCTTAACGCTCCATCAGGCAAGGATGTCTCAAGGCAGCTATCATAAAATTGCCCACAAATGCGTCAAATGAACATTTTATATTATAACACTGTACAATAGAGCGTACCACCTTACAGGCAAAAAGTGCGCCTTACACCCTCCAAAATGAAGTATTTTTGCAAGGAGGTTTGAAAAAAATTTTTTTTTGCCGAACGTAGGTGTCGCCATTTTACATTTTTCGTTATATGTGGATGTGGAAATTTTATTTATTACCAAACCCGTTAAGCAAAAAATTAGCTTATCAAACACAATTTTGCGATAAAACACCGGATCACTTTCCAACTGCTCTTGAGCCCAATTGTCGAAAGAACGACGCATATGATGGTCTCGTGGCTTTAGTTTCTATACCCGCTGGATCTTAAACGGGTGCAGGCCAAGATCTTTGCTCTAAATTTTCCACGTAGTGGACGGACAGAGCCCTAAATCCTGCGACCGATGACGAATCGATATATTTGGTTCTTCTTCCACACTTTCATTTCTCTTCAGTACGCACATTCCTTCGATGTGTTGATGTTATTGCATCATTTAGAGCGCATGTGCTATGAAATCTATCCACAGTTCGAGGGATGGCTTGGTCAGGAGGACGATTATGTGCGCCATAAAAATTACGATTTGAAAATCAGTCATCGAATTGATGACTGACTGTAGGCCCAGAATAACAGAGCAGCGATTTTTTCCATACATTTTGACATTTAAAAATCGCTGGGCGTAGCTGTTGTGAGATAGAATCTATTTTATTTTAATGGCGGATTTTGTTATTCTCCCATTTTTTCTTTCTCATACTCTCACCAATGTTGTCAACTCTATTGTTATTTTTGCTGGTGTTCACTACATTTTTTAATATCAAAGAGTATAGCTAACAAAGGCAATCAATGGCTCTTCTGACTCTTTTTCTATTTTTTGCAAAAAAAAAAAATTAATTATTAAAATTTTGTTTTCTTTATTCAACTGAGATATTGAACATTCTTAGTAGTTCGTTAGTTCGTCGTTTAGCATTGTATATTATGTTTGCAGTAAACTAAGAGACATTTGAATGGCATAAAGTCTCCTTGTTATATATAACACATGCTCAATTATGTCGCTGCCGCTGTACGTCGTTATTTCGGGCGCGATTTTTCTCAGAGCGTTAATCGCTAGCCTCTGCGCTCTTATTCTACACTAAATCTGGATAATTTGGTAGCGTTGTTCAAGCGTCAATCTATTCATGATGATTTGCTAGAGTATACTGATCATAAATTTCAAAAAGTGAGCGCAGTATGACAGTTCGTTTGACAGTCAACCCTTTCGTAAGTTCTATCGGACTTAAAACAATCACCCTTTATAAATAAAACTCCAAAATTTCCATTTGTATAAACGTATCCAAGATACAATATAAAGCGGAGAATACACGAGGGTACATTCGTGAAAAAATGCCCATTTTTTTGTGAATATATGTGTGTGTTTGTGTGTGTGTGCGAGTTGACATCGTGCAATTCGTGTTTACAAAATTTTTTGATATTTTTTTTCCCTACTCAATGTTCCTCCGTGTATTCTCCGCTTAAAGACGAAATTTAGGTGGCCCAAAAATAATTTTTGAAAACAAGTAACTATTTTCTTAGGCACAGCGACAATATACATACATATATTCAAGTCAACTGTCATACCCTTGCACTGGACTTGTACAATTTTATTTATGAATACCATACATGGGAATTTTTCATTACCATTGAATTTTCATTACCATTTGTTCATACTAATGACAATGAAAAAAATTCCATTACCATTTAATGGTAATGAAATATTTTTCATTAGAAAAATCATTACTAATGGTAATGAAATTACACTAATGTATAAAAAACTAATTACAATTGATTAAAAACCATTTGTTTACAAAAAATTCAGACAAATGGAAACGAACAACTGGTTTGGCCAGGGAAGTTATAAAACATAATTTATTAAGGATGATCCATTTAATTCCGTTAAACTTTACTTGGATACAAATAACAACGGAATGGAAAGTAATATTCAATTTCAAATGAGCATGAGCCTGAATGAGCATATTCCATCTTCGATTTCAGCGAGTTTTACTCCCTTTTTACGTTTTTCTGTCAATGGCAATTAGTTTTTTTAATTTATTCATTATCAATGGTAATGAAATTTAAAATCATTGTCATTAATCAATGAAATTAAATTTTAGAATCATTACCATTAATTAAAAAAATGCTAATGAAAATAATTTCATTACAATTGATATCAATGTAATGGTAATGAAATCATCAATTAATTAGTCCACCTAATAAATTAGTCCCATGTATGATGAATACACCATATTTCGAGTAAAAAATTCGGGTCCAACTTTGGCTCAGATTTTCCCAATTTTGTTTTTACATCATTTTGCTTGCTGAAAAGTTCGAAAACTTACAAAAATTTTATTGGCCTCTCGGTAAAAAATTTTTTGATACATACCCAGTGTACAATTGGAGTCCGAAAAGACTCATAAAAGAGCCCTTAGACCTTCTAAAATCATAACTATATGTGGCTGTTTTCCTTCACCGTTGAAGCGTCTTTCTGAGCGCATTTTTATGACTCATAAAAGACTCAAAATTATGAGCATTGCTGGAAAATTTTGAATTTTCTGAGCCATTTATCAGTCATTTATGAATAATTTTTGAGTCATTTATGACTATTGAAAACATTTTTAATGCACTCATAAATAAGAGTCTATTATGTTTCATTTATGATTCTAAAATTTGAGCATTCTGAAAATGCTCGTATTTTTATGAGTCATAATTTCTGGGCGCTCAGAAAAATGTTAGCTGGGTATATATGAAATTCCTAGAAGGAACATTGGGCCACTGTGGTTTCATTAACCTGTTGTGTTTAGACGAGTGGAGGATTGGCCCACCGCGTCCTAAACTGGTACTGGGGCTGCCAGTTTTTAGCCTCCAGTCTGGCTACTATTATTACCAAATGGTAAGGCATTATTTGTGTGATGGCGCCAATTTTCGCCATGACACACATATACTTCTGAGACCCTCTTCTCTAATCCGCTGAATTGTTCGCCACTCCTTATTTCATTCGCAGCTTCCCATTATTCCGTACAATGGGTTTTTCTTCCACTATCCGCAACCTGTTGAGGAGTCCCGTAGCACTTCAGCTATGCTTCCCTATTGGGCTTTACAAAATTGGGCAAACCCCTTCCAAGTCACTACCGTTAACCTTAAAATACTGTTACTGAAATAATCGAAATACCGTTATCCCTAAAATATCGTTACCCAAGTACCACAAATACCGTTATCCTTCAAATTCCGATATCCTTAGAATACGGTTACCGAAATAAATGAAATAACGTTACCCTAAATTTTTTTTTAGTTTGTTTTTTGAAAAAAGTGCGATTTCTACCGAAATAACTTACTACCGTTACCCTTCAAATACCGTTGCCAAAATAATTGAAATACCCTTAGCCTTAAAATACCGTTACCGAAATAACCAATTATTCTTAAAATACTTTTACCGAAATAACTGAAATACCGTTGTCTTTAAAATACCGACACTGAAATAAGTGCAGTAGCGTTACCCTTACCGATAACCGCATCGTTTCGGTTACCATCCATTATAAAATTTCAAGACCCAAAAAAAAAAAACTGAAAAACACGAAAAATTCATGATCGAAAGAAGAATATCTGACCTAACAGACAGCATATAGTTCGGGACCCTGAACCGTTCCAAGATCGGAGAAATCGGGATTTAAATTTTTTAAACGCGCTGCGCTGTATAGAATTATGCTCTACACTAAGTGCCATATAATTGCCTTATGATGTTTGTTAGTACCAAAAGTACTCGACCGCGACCCACTTTTTATTATACCTAATTATATAAGTATTTCACTATTACCTACTATATCGTCCATTGCAATTCCTTACCCGGATTTTGATTCGCATCCTGAAATATAACCGAAATCGTAATGCCTGTTTTTGAATAATTCGTAATTTGCCTGTTTTTGTTATGAGACCTTAAAGGTGAAAATTCTAAATTTTTCTACAAAAACTAGGTTCTTACTAAAAATAATATATTGTATTTAGATAAAAGTTTTACAGTTTTTTTTTTGTTTAGTTAAAACACAATTTTATGGAGAATAATAAATATTTTTTTAATTTGGATCAAAATTGCTACCAGTGGAGCAACTTTGAAAAAAATAAGGTTGAATAAATTGCAATTAAAGTTAAAAAAGAAAAACCCAAATACATAATTACAGTGCCAACTAATACTAGCAATTTTATTCTGAAATTTGAAATGATATTGTATTTGTTAGGACATACATACATAAACTATCGATTTATGAAAAAAAGTTCTTTTAAGCGTGTCCTGCCGGTATCCTATGGGTCCTTGAACCGAAATCCATATTTATTTTCAGAGAAAAACAATTACCTTAATTTATTTCATTATCAAAATCTTCCAATAAGGTCTAATATGTTGGTAAATTTTTTGAAGTTTTTTTCGATTTTGAAATGATTTAGGTCTCATATGTATATGGTGTATAGTTCGTAAAATTGGTAAGTGCAGATTCGGGTTAGAGGGGGGTTTGGAATAAAACACAACGAGATTTCGAGTTCAATGTTATAAAATTCACAATTTTATTTTTCTTAATATTCATTTATTTCGGGTAATGTTTAGGGTTTAGTTTATAATCACTTTTAGTTTATTTCTAGTTTAACAATTCAAATTTATATTCATTTTAGGATAGTGTTAAATTAAATAAATAAACTATTAAATGTGAAATCGCATCTAAGTAAAGTTGGCTGCAGTTGCGCATGCCAACAGCTGATGTAACTGACATCTAGGGGGCGTTAATGCTTATAGTGTTACCATTTGTTCACTGGCATCACCAGTAAGTTTATGTATTTAATGTCAATCTTTGTACATAAAAAATATAATTTACATAGTTTACACAGTACACATGATTTATATTCTTTTGGTCGTTTATTTTTACAACCTGCACACGAATTCGCTAATTTATTTTCTTTTTTTTTAATTTTACAATTTTTTACAATCAATTTAATCCGTAACCTGTGCATAATAATTGTAAATTTTAAAAATATATATTCTAAAAGCTTAACAGTGGCTACATGTAGCCTTGCACATTAGCGGGTTAATTGATACCTGTTCAATTAACAAACAGTATAACTAAAATTAAATTTTAATCTAAAATTACCGGTTTCTCTTGTTGTTGTGGTGTTATATGAACGACCAAAAGAATAAACGAACTACCCCAACAATATCTGTTTATGGCTCTACAACACATAATAACAACAACAAACACGAGAAACTAGAAACACAGGCTGACATTCCCGCTCACACTGCAAAAACCTATCTTTTGGTTTTTATATGTGCAGATTACGAAGGTTCGGTATGGAAAATTTGCTCAAATTTGCTTTGAAATAGGAGAAATTTGTTTTGAACTCAAAGAAAACCTCTCAGTTTGCAGACAAATTTGTTTTAAAATCAAGGAAATTTGCTCAAAAGAGAGGGGAATTCTCTCATTGGGGAGCCCGTTACCGAACCTTTGCAATCTGCATAAAATTTTGTTGGGGCCGTGAGGTTTACCGTATCTCTATCTAATCTTACTGTATGAAAAATGCTACAGAGATACCATAGAGTAAGAATAAACAATAGAGATACGCTTACACTCACGGCCCCAACAAAATTTTGTGCAGATTACAAAGGTTCGGTAACGGGCTCCCGAATGAGAGAATTTACCTCTTTTGTGAGCAACTTTTCCTGATTTCAAATCAAATTTGTCTGCAAACTGAGAGGATTTCTTTAATTTCAAAGCAAATTGCTTTGATTTCAAAACAAATTTCCCCTATTTCTAAGCAAAATTGAGCAAATTTCCCATACCGAACCTTCGTAATCTGCACATCTCATCACGGCAGCAACAAAATTTTGTGCAGATTACAAAGGGAATGGTTTTTATATGTGCAGATTACAAAGGTTCGGAATGGTAAATGCCCCCCATTTACCATTCCGAACCTTTGTAATTTGTCCAAAATTTTGTGGGGCCTGTGAGCGTAAGCGTATCTTTATAGTATTCATCCTCTATGCCTGTGCTCGAAAAAACGTGTGTTTTGTTTTTATTTTATATTTTGTTTTGATTCTGAAATTCGTGCTATGTTTTTCTTTAAAACAAAACACAAACAAACTCTCCTATTTGGTAGGGAGAGTTTGGTTCTTAAAGAGATATTTATGCGATGTTTTTATTTTTCGTTTCTTTTTCTGTATTCCACTCTACGTGGGGAACCTAACAAAATGCACCAACAACACAAATACAGTCATTTATTAACAAGCAGCACCTACGGACGGGCCGTGATGATGGTGATTTTTCTAAAGGCGACATAGTTTATTATTGCTTTCGGTACGATGTGATACACTTAAATGAGAACGGTTGGAAAAACGGGTGAAACATTTTAAAAATTAAAAATAAATAAATAATAAAAAAGTGGATACAAAAATGAGAACGGTTGGAAAAACGGGTGAAACATTTTAAAAATTAAAAATAAATAAATAATAAAAAAGTGGATACAAAAAAATAAATAAAAGTGTTAAAAAAATATCGAAAAAAACAAAATAATAATTTACGCTTAATAGAAACAGATATTTTGTGTAAATACCGTTAAATAAAACAACTCATATGATCATTATAATTACACGGTGCTACAAAATGCAACAAATTTAATACACTTTTGAAATGGCCTAGTGTAGGTTGTAGGTGTGGTTGAGTAGATCACATTACAATTTTCAGAAATTTTAATACACCATCCAAAGCTAAAGTTATTGTTCAAAATCACCTTTTTAATCAGACTAAAAAAATGTTAACTTACAAGACAGGTTTCTCATGTGATAATCTGCGATATTAATCAAATTCGAATATGTTTTATAGAACAGAATTCTAAGGTTGGCGTGTCTGAGATTATGGGACATCTCAAGGATTTAGAGTATTAAAAGTGTGGTAAAAAATTGCACCTTTTTCTGTGTATTTAAGTTGTTTGTCATTTCTTTCAAATACAAATGGTGGTGGTTCTAGATGACGTTTATCGTCACACGAACGAAAATACAATAACAAAATTCATGCAATGCAAGAACAAAATACTTGTACAGTAATTTTGACTTAACTGCACAACCAACTTTTGCAAGAATTTTTGTGCAGGTAAGCCAAAAACGCAGCTAAATCAAATTGTTTAACTGCCTTAATGTGCAGGTATACCAATCAATGTTGCCAGTTTTGACGATTTTCACTATCGAAAATAGCCAAATGACGATTTGACGATTTTTCTCTTCAAAATGACGATTTTTTCAATGGGAAATATAGCAACAATTGTTCAAAAATACGTTATTTTTTCATTACCTAAATCAATTAATATGAAAATTTATTCAAATAACTCATAAATTTTTATCATATAGGAGTTTTCATATAAACTCGTAAATTCCTTGTAAACCTTGTATAAATACAAACCATATTTTTTATGTATGGAGTTTAACGTTAAACTCATAAACATACCAGGTTTACACCGTTTACGAGTGGAATACGAGTTTATATGAAAACTGCTAATATGTACTTTTATTTAAGGTAGTAATTTTAGAATCTGAAAGTTTTTTGTAGGGAAACTAACACAGAATCTGGTAATTATTTTTATTTAAAAGGGTTTTCCCAAAATCCCTTAAGAATGTAACGTGTTTTTCGAAGGGATTTATATCTCATATTTAACTATTTCTTCAAGTAAATTCTTTAGTAGGTACCTATGAAATATCTCTATACTAAAAACTTTAAAATATAAAATTTTTTCGATACGAAAAATGTTTTTAAAAGTGAACTTTTTCTTTCGAACAATTACCCAGGTAGAAAAATACAAACGGCACAATGTCGGCCCGCTATTGGAGATGGTAGTACATGTACTGGCAATGCGTCGGATTTTCAACTTTCACTGCTCTGGCATGTTGTCGAAATGATAACGCCAATAAACGCTTGGCCATAGTTATTTCCCAACCTTGGCGCAGGCTTGCGATTTTATTTTTTTGGTATTATCCCAGTACATTTAATAACAAATTTAGTAGTTTCTAGTACTTTACTGTCCTTTTAGTGTACATCACAGATTTTTAATGTTATCTTTCGAAACTTCACAAGAAAATAATGGCTATGTCTCTCTTACATCAATAATTGTGTAATAGATGTAAAAATACATAAAATTCATAAAAATGTTAATTTTAATCAATTAAAAAAGGTCGTTAATTTTCAGAAAGCACGTTTTAAGTAGTACCGGCATTTCGTAAGTGCTCTCCCAGTACAATCATCGATACCTTTTTTTTGGTACTTTTTTGTTAAGTTGTTGTAAAATATCGTCGGCTTGCCTGCAAGTTAGAGTTGTAAAAGTATTGAGTATTCCGGTACTGAGTACTCAATACTGACTGTTTCTTTGAGTACTCAATACTAAAACGGTACTACTCAATACTTTTAAAGATGCAATTTTCCGTAGAAATGTGTATTTTTCGTATAAAAATACAACTCTAAAAATAGTACTCTAAAAATACAGCTCTGAAAATACAACTTTATTTGTGAAGCAAAGAAATTTGTAACGAATTTTTGGGAAAAAATATTTAATTAATTTATTTAAAATGTTTTAAATTAATTAAAATGTAAATAACAATAGTTATTTAACACGTGTATGTGAATTGTGATAATTTTTGCTAATAAATACGAATTCATAACATTTTTATTTTTAAATTAAAAAAACCGTTAAAAGTATTGAGTAGTATCGAGTACTCAATTGAAAAGTATTGAGTAGTATTGAGTACTCAAAAAATACCGAAATTTCACAACTCTACTGCAAGTAGTGTTGTGTTTTTTTAACAGGTTTTCAGTAGAACGAAAAAACTAATGTATATTATCCTTTTAAGATATTATTTGAACTCATATGCCATTATAATAATTTTGGTAAATGAGGACGTGAATCATTAAGGCATATGATGTCAATAAAATATCTGGAAAGGATAATATAAATCAATTTTTTTTTGCTGTCCTGAAAACCTTTTAAAAACACATCGCACTACTTGCAGGCAAGTCGACGATGTGTATTTATTTTAGGGTACCCTCTATTGACTTATGTATTAGTATTACACTCAAAATAGTTTGTAGTTTAAATAAACTGAAAATGTAATTTAAAATAAATGAAAAATCACTTGAAAACCGGTCTACTACCTTTTCATTTAAATCAAAAGAACTTTTCATTTATTTTTAAATGTTAATAAATTAACTACAAAATCCTTTAAAAAAATAATGATTTTTTATTTATTTCGTTTTTTTAACTTTAAAAAAATTTACTACAAAATCCGTAAGAATAAATGATATTTAGTTTATTTCGTTTTTTGAACTGACCTGGAAATCTAAAAATGTTTCTTTTTTTAAATAAACATTTTAAATGGAAATATTAACTGTAACAGAAAATACGTATTTATATGTAGTTTATTTTTTAAATAAATGACAACAAAAGTTGAAAAATATATTTCTTTTCTTTTTGACTGTATAATTATTTAAAAATAAATGTACGGATAAATTTTTAAATAAACCACAGTCAGTTACTGTAATAATATTTTCAGTGTAAAACTTCCTCATTTGACAAATACATAAATTATTTTTATCCAGTTTTTATATCGAATTTCAAAACAAATAAGTACTAAAAAATGGTACGCAGGGAACTTCTGCAGTCAGAAATTGTTAGTTATTCACATTCATTTGTAGAGGAAATGTAAATTTTAACTAACATTGTAAGTTATTAAAAAAACAAACAACATAAAATACTGAAAAATAGTAACATTAATTTTATGCATTGGTTTTTTTTTTTTAATAAACCAAATAAAATGTATGTAAGCAAATTTTGTTAGTTGTTTTGACCAATCTGTGGTTCATTTGATTAACAGTCAAAACAAAAGAAAATGTAAGTTAAATTTAATGAAATGTTAGCAGTCCTGTTTTCAAGTGAAATTTCATTTGTTTGAAATTACATTTGCAGGGGTCTTTACGACCGCTGCAAATCTAATTTTGCCCACTAAATCCCTGAGATGGCGGAAATAATGAAACGGGTTGTTCTTAAATTTTCCTTCTCAATCACATATAACAATTTTATAAAAATCACATGAAGTACTTGCCTTGTTAGTTGTTTTGCAATCGATTTTTAATTATTTTGACTGTTTTGAAGAGAAGAATAATTGAGGTTTCGAAATACCTACACATGTTTTAAGATTTTACATCACTGTAGGAAGATATTTATAATTATCAGCTACGTTCTATATTTCATTTTTGGGTGAAAATGAAAATATTCACCTATTTTATGTTCCCAATTTCACAAAAATGGTTTTAAAACGATTTCATTTCGATTCAAACGATTTCACTTTGTTCCCAACGAAATTGAGGTGAAATTCTGTGTCATGCAAATCGAAGTTTGTGTTGTTTTGTGCGATTTCAAATCACTGTCAGTTAGCTGTGTGAAATTCATGTGAATTTTGCTATAAGTGTCTATAACAGAGAAAAAAGCTACAGTAAGCGGTAAATTCCAATAATTTTCATTAAAAATAAATTTTAAAAATAAAAAAAAAAATGTAAGTAAAATATTTAAATTAAAAAAACTTAATTTGAGAAAAATAATATCTCTTGATAAAATTTTATAGGGGTAAACACAAAAATGCAGCCCAAGAAACTGCAATCGTAAAATTTATGGAGGCGCACAACGATTTGGCAAAAGGATTTTTTAAAGGTGATCGTGTTTTAGCTGTGTCTAAAGTAACTTATAAAACTGATAGTTTATGATCTTATTAGCAGTTTGAACACATAAAAGAATTTATATGCTTGTACATACGCTTGTTCCGATAACTCCAATGGGTTTGACCAATCCCGAAGACGTCTTCTGTTTAACTTTTCTTCTTTCATTTTTTCTTTTTCCAAAAAAATTACCGAAACCACAAAAGCAAAACTCATATTTTTAGAAATTCTTAGAATAAACGGTTAAAATTTTCGCCTGCTTTGCTTTTGAATTTTTGTTTAAAAGTGACAATATCAGTGAAAGAAGAATAAAACAAAACAGCTGTTTATTTAAACAAAGCTAAAATGAAATCGATGAGAAATGAAATCGATTATCATTTCATTCGATTTTTGTGACACAGTGAAAGAGTAATATCGATTTCATTTTCACTATCGATTTGAAACCACTACGAAATACAGAACGTCGCTGTATATCTGAATTTTTTTTTATCTTTTTTTTATATTTTCAACTTGACATAATTTTGTTATTAATTTATTTTACAATTTACAAGAAAATTGGGTTTGTGGTAATATTTCAAAAATCGGATCACATTCCTCAAAGCGAATTTCAATTACAGATGAAATAAAATAGTGAAGTATATAATAACATGTGAATTTTTTGAGGTTTTTCGGCTTCTGTTTGAGGTCTTGAAACTTTACAGGTAGTAATTTTGTCTTTCTAGCCGTTTCAGGTACCACAAATTTACTCCATCAGTTAGGTATCGAGTTCTACTTTTCAAATTGTTAAGATTCATGCAACATTTTATACAAAAGTATGAAAAAAAGGAAAGAGAATGCGATTTTCATAAATTTTCCAACTTTTTGGCCGGGAGGAACTGACAAGAAAGGTATCCCAAATGGACTATCTCTAATGTTAATGAGATTCGGATATGTAATACAGAATAAAAACTAATTTACACGTATTTTTTGTGGCCCAATCTCATGTTTAAAAACTGAGGTCAAAAACATAGCTGTTAAGTAGTGATTACTAATCATAATAATTAGTAATTAGATTACTTTCTTTTTCAAGGTGAAGTAATTATTAAATTACGATTATATTCAGTTTCGGACGATTACTAATTGATTATGATTCCAAATAATCTAAAAGTAATCAGGATTATTTGTAATTGCGACAAAATATAATCAAAAAGAATCATAAATAATAAATAAAAAAAACCAAAGTAATTTCTATATTTTTACCATGAAAACTTATCCAAAATTTTTTTTCTAATTTCAAATGATATTTCAGAACATTTCAATCATGCAAAAATTCTACTAAGGCACTGTAACTCATGCCGAATATTTTTGAAAATAATCAAAAAGAATCAAAAGTAATCTTTGAAAGTAGTCGAATTATTTTTTGATTACTTTTGATTATTTTTGATTATTTTATGGTAATCTCAAGTAATCTTGATTACTTTTAGATTATTTGTAATCATAATCAATTAGTAATCAGAATGTAATAGAGAATTATATAATGAATACAATTCTTTTCAAAATGTAATCTAATTGATTAGTAATCGTAATCGAAATTTAACAGCTATGGTCAAAAATGATCCAATTTTTCGTTTTTTAAATTCATTTCGCTTAATTTCAAAGGAAAATAAGGAAATTAGGTACCAAATGAGTTTTTTTTTTGAAACGCATCTACCGGTTTACAAAACATGTTCGAACATGTCCAACTTTTTTATATTCATTTATTATTTTTTTCGAATAATACATTTGTATGAGAAATTGTGAAAATGACTATTTAATTTAATCGAGGAGTTGTCTGAGCTCTTTTCAATATTCGTTGTCGTTTGGCTTCAAGACGACTTTTCGCATAAACATTTGAAATATTTCAAATAAGTAGCAGTCCTGGGTCCACAACACGGGTAATATTGGTATCCCGGTGAAAAATGTTCGTATATGTTCATATATGGTTTACACATATATGAAGAAATTCAAAAAATGAGGTAACACCTAAGTATATGTTCATATATGGACATATATGAACAAATACATTTATTAAATATATGCGAATACATGCGAACGTTGCTGTCCTTTATTATAAGGATGTACGAAAGATATAAATTTATGTATGATATTCAAATTAGGCGCTACATATGTTCCTTTTTTTATTCATGGCATTAAATATAATTCCATATTTATCCAAATATGAGTTCCTTTTACATATATGGAAAAATGTATTTTTCGAAATATGTTCATATACAAGTCCCTTTTGCATAAATTGAATAACATATATTTTCATATTTGTCCATATATGAGTGCCATTTCCATATATGAAATAACAGATGCTTCCATATATGTCTGTATATGAAATTTTTTCCATATATGGAATCACATATACTTCCATATATGTTCATATAAAATCCATATATGTTCATAAAAAATCCATATTTGTTCATATGTGTCCATACATAAACCATATATGAACATGTTTGAGCGTATATGAACATTTTTCACCGGGATGCATTCTTTTTGTTTTCTCGACTATTTTAACGGTGTGTTCAAAAAAATTTTAATTTTGTAAATTTGAAAAATGTTTTCATGGAAAAATAGGTTAATTTTGATCACACTTTTTAACCCTTAAACGTGAAACACCCATTCACTGTGGTGAATGGTCTGTGTAGTCACAATTTTGTCATTGTAATATAGTTTAGAATAAGGGTGTAAATTTGGAAAGCTTAACTACCACTATTTCTTAACCCGCTCAAAAATAAAATATCACTTGAAACTTAATTAGTGAACAATTTTTTTTGACAATAACTTCAGATTTTGAGGGTGTTTATTAAATTTCTGAAAATTGTTAATAAATCTACTCAAGCAGACCTAGAACCTTTACCAGGCCGTTTTTTAAGTATGTTTTCACTGTAGCACCGTGTAATTGTTAAAAAAAATACTAACAAAATAACACACATGATCATTTAGCTATTAATACTACTGTATAAAAAAAAACAACAATCGTGAAAAATTATGCACATTTTGTTAAAAACAAAAACAAACATCCAGAGAGCAACAGAGCAGTTATTAATTTCATTATATTGAATAAAAAAAACTATTAATTTTTTGTTAAACAAATTGTTTAGAAAAAATTCCTTAGAAAAGCAACTACAACATTTGCGTGTTTATAATTTATCATTTACGGTTATTTACATTTTTGTAATATTTAAAAACAAATTTAATTATTGGAAATTAAAATTAAGTGTTTACAAACATTTTCCCTAAAAATTTAATTAAGTGTTAAATTATAATTTAAATGTAAGAAAATTACATGTAGTACGTGTGATTATTTTAATATATAAACAAAAAATCAGCAAAACCACAGACTCGAACTAAAACATTGCCATAACTTTTAACATTTCGATACATCCATTCTAGACGATGCTAACAAGGGAAGCACACCATCACTTACACGCTGATTTTAATGAAACTTAGATATACTAGAGAGAACCCAAACCAAAGATCGACCCCAAAAGGACAAAACCAAGTACAATTTTTGGTATTTTTTTAGGCAGAATGTCGAAAAAATGAATTTAGCCCATCTCTGATTTCACTGGACAGATATTTAATGTACCTTTCATTTAATACCTAATTTGTATATATTTCTTTGGAACAAATATGAACGGGCTCATTTTTGACCCCACTTTTCAATTCTTTAACGTGAAGTTGAGCGTTAAAAAGTTATTTATTTTGTGGAAAAAATTGCCAGTTTATATATCATGTTGGAAGGTTGTCCAAAAAATTGCCAAAAATCAAAACGGTTTTGATTCTTATTGTGTAAACATGAAAAGTGAAAAATATTTTATAATGTGTAGGTATTCTGCTATTTTTATATATCATATCTTGCCAATATTTTATGGAAGTTACTTTTTACAGAAGTGACCTGATATAAAATTGGTTAAAGTTAAATTAAAAGTTTAAATTTAAAATATAAATTTGATTAAAATAATTAATTTCTTTGAAGATATATATTTTTTATATATTTTTCTTTTGCAATATTTTGTTCGTTTTGTAAAAATTTTTATGATATTTTTTGTTGCATTTTAATTCTTGTTAAATTAGTTTTTAATACAGTAGATATTTTTCGATTTTTGATTATGCAACTATTTTTGTTTGAAAATTATAAATTTATTGTTGTTTTTATAATTTAAAACATGATTATGTTTTGAAGGTTGTTTGATTTTGGGAAAATCATATAATTTTCTAGTATTCTTTGGTTATTATTATATAAAGGTCAATTCTAGTTTGTACATTATATCCCGGTGAGAACTAAAATTCAATATGAATTTGAATGAGATTCCCCAGCAGCTCTTTGTAAATGAGAATAATCTTGGGGGAATTAATTTTATTTATAATTGGTTGTTTTCTTAAGTAACAATTTAGAAAGCGCTTGAAGGAATGAATTCTATTTGGAATGAATTCCTTAAAAATTTAATTAATTTTTTTTTCAAAGAACGAATTTGTGAAAATCGAAATATACATATATACATATATGAACAAACATGGTCATACATTGACCTGTATATGATCATACATCGAAATACGTGATCATACGCGACCATGCATAGTTCAATGTATGACCATACATGATCTGATATATTCCCATATATCTTTGGATTCAAACTTTATGCCCATGTGTAACCATATCCCAATTCAATCTATGACCATGTATGTTCATTTATATTTCGATTTTCACATGGATAAGAAAAAAACAGGAATTAACTCTGATTTCAAAGATTTAATATTTTGCAAATGAATTCCCTAAGCAAAACATTAAGCTTAAGCACAGTAAGTTGTTTTTTACGTGAAAAAATTTTCCTCGAACTTAAAAGGCTTAATTTAAATTCTGAAAATGAATAATTTTGTATGAGGGTATGTATAGTTAATCTTTGAATTGGTAAATCAATAGTTTTTGTTACATTTGAGATCATACATGTAAATTGTAGGTTAAAAATAATTATAATATGCATTTAAAATTAACGGTTCGTTGTCGTTCAATAAATCTGTGATTCAGAGTTGAATAGAACCAGCTGCAATACTTTAAGAATTAAAGTTCAAAGCAAAACTAGCAATAACAGAGTATAAAAATAGCATTGTTAAAATTTCGTTGATGTTAGTCTAATTCAGTTGTTAACAACTGTTTATTTTCTTAAATTCAATGTAAACAGATCATCATCAAAAATTAACTCATAAAGGCAGAGGATACTGAGGCCTTATCGAATTTTCTGCTGGCCTTATCGAATTTTTTAAATTTTTTCTTCTCTATAGTTTTCTTGTATGATCTCAGATCAAACAAAAACATTAATTGACCAATTTAAAGATCAACTACACATACCTTCATACATCTACTAATATTTAGCAAAATTTTGTGCAGATTTTTTAGTATAACTTGTCACTTTTAAATTAACTCAAAGTTAACTAAAAATCTGTAAATGCAATAGTTTAATTTTGTCTGTTGTTTTTTACTAGTATTTAGCAAAAACAAATGTGGTAATTTCAGCTATTTTTCCAGTTTTCTGTGAGTATATGAAAACTACGTTAAAGTACTGTTTGGGTCGTTTTATTTTTGCAACAGATCAATCAAAATCAAAAACGCTTTTAAAACGTTAAAAATCTAATTTTTCCGATATTGGAACGTATCGGCGTTCAGGTCCATATATTTACTATCTGTTAGGTCAGATCTTCTACACCTTTTGCAATTTTAATTCAAGAAATATCAATTGTAATGCAGAAAATACACTCAAAATAATACGTCTGTTGGCTGGACAGAAAAATTTTTTACTTTAACAAAATTTATTCCTGTTTTTTGGCTTACAATAAAATTTATTGATTTTAACAAATTCTTTTGTTAAATTTAACAAATCTAAATTTAAGTAAAAAATTTGTAAAACTACAGTTTTACCTGTAATTATACTGAGTCGTAGAATTTAGGGCCTCGGGACGCTCCCCGTACCTAGTCCATATCATGTGAGGGCATATAAGGGTACTCCTGTGGAGTAAATATTTTGTCCGTTTTGGTCTATCTCGCTTAGTTTTCGAGATATAGGCCATTTTATGAAGTGGGAAATTTTTGTTAAAAATTTCCGAGGGTCCAAGGCCCCCGCCAAGGTCCATTTTTGGATAGAGATACCCCCTTTCGCTGTTAGGGGTAGTCGAAATTTTCATCAATTTTGCTCTATCTCCCTTAGTTTTCGAGCTAGGGGCCATTTTAAAACTTCGGATACATTGGTGGCGCCATCTACCGGGTAGTAACAGTAACATGAAAATATTATATTTTAACAATAAATTTTGTAAAATTTAACGAATGGGTTTTCAAAAATTAGTTTTAAATAATTTTGAAATTAACACTGGTTAAAGTAATGAGGATTTTTAGTATTGTGTTAAATGAAGATAACTAAAATCTTTGCTTAAATTAGTGTTTCAACTAAAAATTTGTTTGAAATTAGTCAATTGGATTTGAAACCGGTTTGACAGATTTTTCTACTGACGTATTATTTTAAGTGTATCAATTGAAATTCAGAATTTCCATTAAAAATTAAAAAAAACCTTACTAGAAATTACCTGTGAAATTCGGAAAATATTTGAAATTTAGTAAATTTTATTAGATATTTAGAAAACATCAATTGAAATTTCAAAAAATATAATCTAAAATTCAGAAAATTTTAATCGTAATTGGGAAAAGGTTAGTTGATATTCAGAAAAACATTAATTGTAATTCAGAAAATATCAATTAAAACTCTGAAATCATCAACGTATTATGCTTTCCGAATTTTAACTGATATTTTCTGAATTTCATTCAACGATTTCTAAATCTCAGTTAATATTTTCTAAATAAAAATTGATGTTTTTTGAATATCAGTAGATATTTTGTGAATATTTTCTGAATTTTAAATGATATATTTTGAATTTCAATTGATATTTTCTGAATTTCATTTTCAAATGTATTTTCTGAATTTCAGTTGATAATTTCTGAATTTTAATTGATATTTGCTGAAAAAAACATTGGTGTTTTCTTAATTTTAGTTGATATTTTATGAATATTTTCTGAATTTTAAATGAAATTAAGTAAATTTCAATTGATATTTTCGTAATTTCTACCGCTATACAAAATATGTTCAATTTCTCAGAATTATCAGAATATATTCAATTTCTTTTCTTATTCAACTACTCTGTAAAAATATCAGAAAAAGTTACTAAAAATTAGCTAAAAATTATGTTGCAGAAAAAACTGCTGAAATTAGCAGATTTTTCTGCTAAATACTAGTAAAATAAGAATAGCAAAATTAAAACTGTTAAATATCCAGAATTTTATTTATATTTGAATTAAATTTTTGTTAATGGAAAATAGCAAATTAACTTGCTAAAACCAGCAAAAATTTTACTAAATAATTTGTAAAAAATCACAAAAAAATTTAAAATTTTCCAAGTTTTTTTTCGATTTTTTTAAATGCAAATAAAAATCGAGCCTTTCGAAAACAGCAGTTTACAATATTTTTAGCAAATATTTCTGCTAATTTTAGCAGAATAGACTGCTATTTGCATTCAACTAAATTTAGCTTAAAAATCGCAAAACTTTTGCAGGTATAACAGTTTATTTTTGCTATTTCTAGTCTACTAATATTTAGCAAACTTTTCTGCAGATTCTACAGTTCAATTAACTAAAAGTTAACTTAAATGTAACTAAAATTCTGGGATTTTTGCATATTAAATTCCTTTAATAAAATTCTGTAAATTTAACAGTTTAAATTTTGCTGTTCTTATTTTACTAGTATTTAGGAAAAAATCTCCAAATTTTAGCAGTTTTTTCTGCAGCATCATTTTTAGTAACTTTTTCTGGTATTTTTACAGATTTATTTATATGAGTGTACGACAGTTAGTTTTATAACAAGAGTCGTTCATTTTATATGGACAGACAGATGGATGGACGGACTGACAAAAGAATTTCGTTAAATTGACTCAGCAAGCGATTCTTTCATACACTCAAAAAGCCTAGAAGATGGAAATACGCCCATTATTTTTGGTAGTTTCAATCACCAACACAGTCTGAATATACCCTGTACTACAGAGTGATGTAGGTTATAAAAAGGAATTTGGGAATTAATTCATTCGAAGCTCTGATTTACCATCGTAAAACGATAAACTCGACAAAGTTTATTGAAATATATCTAGTTGTGGTGAAAAACAAATAATTTTTCATTGGTGTTATTTAAAGCAAGTATAAGTATAAGCAAGTATAAGCAAGTATAATGCTAATTAAATTAAATTTTAATTAATTTTACTAAACGAAATAGTGAAAATATTTTTTTTTACCCAAGTAAAAAAAAGTGATATGGAGCCATATGAAGTTATATTTAATTATATATAATCTTTTATGTAATTAGATATAATTATATCCGAAAAATGAGAACATCTTATTGTATCTTATTGTATCGAATTGTATACAATTGTATACAATTTGGTACAATTTGATACAATTTTATGCAATTCGATACAATTGTATCCGAATTTTGTCCTCATCCAATTACATCAAATTATATCTTTTTGTATAAAATTATATAAAATGTTATAAAAGTGGACATAGTTTGATACAATTATATCTAAATATTGACCTTATACTTTTTATCATATTATATAGGACCATATCTAACAATATACAAAAATTATTTTTTTAAATAAAAAAGATATGCAATATCTGGAGATCAGACCTGGGGGATTTCAATTTCAATTGCAAATAAATGTAATTGAAATTAAAAAAAAAAAACACAATTACATTTCATGTAACTGTAATTGAAAATTTTCAATTACAAGTAATTGTAATTGAAAGTGATTTCAATTACATTTGTAGAAAAAACTGACTGGGATAGGTTGGATAGGAGTGGATAAGTATAAAAAGAATACGTCATGTTGGGCTAACCCCTCACTTGTGCTTTTTGTCATTATTTCTTTTCCGAAAAAAATGTAATTGTAATTGAAATTTTTTCAATTACAATTATATGTAATGTATAATTGCAAATTTTAAATTACAAATTACTTGTAATTGTTTTTTTTAATTACAATTACAAATAATATGTAATTGTAATTGATTTTTTTTCAATTACAATTACATGTAATTGTGTAATTGCATGTGTAATTAATTTCCAAATATAATGATTAACCCAAAGGTCTGCTGAAGATCCTCTAATTTCGATAAATCTTCCATTACTTTTTATCCAGATTTACCATGACAGTGCATTAAACATGAACAAAATTTTCTTTATTTTTAGTAATTTTAAATTAAAGTTGACAAGACTGAAATTTTAAAGTTAATACGATCATGTTATATGTACAACCAAGATATAAGAAAAATAGTAAAATATTACAAAATAGTAAAAATTACTAAAAATATATGATGCAAAAAATAAACTCACACGAATCATGCACGGGTTATATATTCTTATTCACGCTCACGCACGAATCACTTGAGTATAGTAATTACTACTCACGATCGCGTGTTATTCACAGAGATGTTCGTGACTCACGAACATTTCTAGTCACGCGCCAATCCCTAGTAATTACTAAATCTAAATTTAGTTCAAAATCAATTTTAACATAGAACCACATATAATATAATACGGTTTTATATGGACCTTATATATTTTTATATAAAATCACTTTGAAATAATTGCTTATGTGGGATGATATATAATTATAGATGATTTTATAAAGAACGTTATATTCCCGAGTAAAAAAGTTTTGATATAATCATATATTATTTTATGTAATTGCATTTAGTAACTTATAGTTACATATGGCAGGATATGCTTTTAAATTCAAGCAGATATACTTTTATATAATCATATGTTAGATATTTTTTCCTCAAAGGTTTTAATATGGAGGCATATGTGATTTTATATTATTACATACTGGCCTACATATAATTGCATGTGCTATATATAAGTACATAAAGTAACATATTACAGATATAATTACATATACGTTTATATATAATTTAGTATGACACTATACATAATAATATAAAACTATATGTGGAGCCATATAAGAAATATTTCATAATTTGTGTTAGATATGATTATATATTGACGAATAAGAACCCATATATAACTTAATACGGTTCCATATCTACAATATTTCATGATTTCTTTAATACCCTATTAAAAAAAATTAATATGGAGCTTTATATGGTAATATATAACTTAATGTGATCCATATACCATTTCATCCGAAAAATGGCCCGATATAATTGTGTCAGTTGGTTATCACTTTTTATCTAATTGTATCAGTTTAGATCTTAACTGATTTGATTATATATTAAGCAGATGAAATTTTATCTGATTTTTGACCTGATACAATTTTATGGGTTTATGTCGCATGGTATTAGTTTAGATCCAAATAGATACATTACTATACAAACTTATATAGTTATATATGAATTTTTACCTGATGCAATTATATCTACTTTAAAACTTTGATACAATTATATAAGGCAAATGTCGTATACAAATATATTTTATTTATATAAAATTGTACCAACTACGATCTAAACAGATACCATTAGACATAAACCGGTAAAATTGTATCAGGTCAAAAATTGGATATAATTTCATCTGAATAATGTATAATTTTATTAGTTGAGATCTAAACTAATACAATTAGATAAAAACTGATAAACAACTGATACAATTACATCGGGCCATTTTTCGGATGAAACAGTATATTTATACAGATATAACTTAATCTCATTTTATACGACTATATGTAACTGTTTTTACTCGGGTATATAACAATATAACGTTCTTTATAAAATCATCTATAATTATATATCATCCCACATAAGCAATTATTTCAAAGTGATTTTATATAAAAATATATAAGGTCCATATAAAACCGTATTATATTATATGTGGTTCTATGTTAAAATTGATTTTGAACTAAATTTAGATTTAGTAATAACTGGGGATTGGCGCGTGACTAGAAATGTTCGTGAGTCACGAACATCTCTGTGAATAACACGCGATCGTGAGTAGTAATTACTATACTCAAGTGATTCGTGCGTGAGCGTGAATAAGAATATATAACCCGTGCATGATTCGTGTGAGTTTATTTTTTGCATCATATATTTTTAGTAATTTTTACTATTTTGTAATATTTGACTATTTTTTTTTACTATTTTTCTTATATCTTGGTTGTACATATAACATGATCGTATTGACTTTAAAATTTCAGTCTTGTCAACTTTAATTTAAAATTACTAAAAATAAAGAAAATTTTGTTCATGTTTAATGCACTGTCATGGTAAATCTGGATAAAAGTAATGGAAGATTTATCGAAATTAGAGGATCTTCAGCAGACCTTTGGGTTAATCATTATATTTGGAAATTAATTACACATGAAATTACACAATTACTTTAATTGAAAAAAAATCAATTACAATTACATATTATTTGTAATTGTAATTAAAAAAAAACAATTACAAGTAATTTGTAATTTAAAATTTGCAATTATACATTACATATAATTGTAATTGAAAAAATTTCAATTACAATTACATTTTTTTCGGAAAAGAAATAATGACAAAAAGCACAAGTGAGGGGTCAGCCCAACATGACGTATTCTTTTTATACTTATCCACGCCTATCCAACCTATCCCAGTCAGTTTTTTCTACAAAATTTTAACAAAAAACACTTTAATTCTAAATGTAATTGAAATTTGTAATTGAAATCACTTTCAATTACAATTACTTGTAATTGAAAATTTTCAATTACAGTTACATGAAATGTAATTGTTTTTTTTTTTTAATTTCAATTACATTTATTTGCAATTGTAATTGAAATCCCCCAGGTCTGATCTCCAGATATTGCATATCTTTTTTATTTAAAAAAATAATTTTTGTATATTGTTAGATATGGTCCTATATAATATGATAAAAAGTATAAGGTCAATATTTAGATATAATTGTATCAAACTATGTCCACTTTTATAACATTTTATATAATTTTATACAAAAAGATATAATTTGATGTAATTGGATGAGGACAAAATTCGGATACAAATGTATCGAATTGCATAAAATTGTATCAAATTGTACCAAATTGTATACAATTGTATACAATTCGATACAATAAGATACAATAAGATGTTCTCATTTTTCGGATATAATTATATCTAATTACATAAAAGATTATATATAATTAAATATAACTTCATATGGCTCCATATCAGTTTTTTTTACTTGGGTTGTTATATATTAAAGAAATCATGAAATATTGTAGATATGGAACCGTATTAAGTTATATATGGGTTCTTATTCGTCATTATATAATCATATCTAACACAAATTATGAAATATTTCTTATATGGCTCCACATATAGTTTTATATTATTATGTATAGTGTCATACTAAATTATATATAAACGTATATGTAATTACATCTGTAATATGTTACTTTATGTACTTATATATAGCACATGCAATTATATGTAGGCCAGTATGTAATAATATAAAATCACATATGCCTCCATATTAAAACCTTTGAGGAAAAAATATCTAACATATGACTATATAAAAGTATATCTGCTTGAATTTAAAAGCATATCCTGCCATATGTAACTATAAGTTACTAAATGCAATTACATAAAATAATATATGATTATATCAAAACTTTTTTACTCGGGTATACAAATATTGATTCATAGAAAAGAAATTAATTAAAAGGTGGTAAATCGTAATACCATATTGTTCCATAAAATGTATGATTGTTTTGGTCTCGATCTAAATTAAAAATCATGATCCATTTAAAATATATATTTTTGATAGTTCTAATTAAAAGATTGTGTATATCAATTCTATTTACATTAATTTACACATTTTGTTGAAAACAGAAAAAAGAAAAAATTAAATGAAATCAAGAAAGTTTGTGTTTTTAATTTTGTTTATAATGCGGTTTCTTTTTTATTTAGTTTTCTGTTTGAAAATTTATTTTTAAAAACATTTGAAATTTTGCCAAAATGGACAGGATTATAAAAAAGATGTTGAGTTTCGCATATATGCATATTTTAGGAAGAAAAAAACTTATTTGTGTATTTAAGATCATGTAAATCAAATCAATAACACAGTAATGAACTGTATTTTAGCTGAATATTTAATTAAACTAAAATAATTAAAAATGTAGTCAAAATTTATACAGTGTGAAACTATTAAAAACTTTATTTCAGACCTTCATACATAAAAAATTCTATCATGAAAAAAAAGATATTTCGGATGGGCCTAAAAAATAAAAATATAGTTATTTCAAACACATAAAATCGCCTAAGACTAAAGTGATAAAAGAAAAATTTATATAATTTATAACACAATGTCATCAATTTAAAAAAGAATTTCTATCTATAGAAAAGTAAATATGAATACGCCCAATATATGTATAAAGAAAAAACAAAAAGTTTCATAAATTAGTTGCTAAACAAAAGATCTGCTATTAAAAACATCACACGACTGTTTTTCATTTGATTTTAAAAGTTTTATGACCTTTTTTTCAAATCACATTATATCTTCCACCTGCTGTGTTGCATTGGTCAACATACATACATAACATATAAGACAATTTGTGGTCTTTGTCTAAACATTTTTTAGGCCAGTTTATCGATCTGCCTAACACATTGATTTACTTCAAGTATTTTTCTTTTGAATTTTTATCAGTTTCTAATCTTTGACATAAATTGTCATAGAAAATTATAATATTGTAATATAAAACTGGATATTGAGATTTGTATAATTTAGTAGAATATTTTGTAATATCATCGTATTTATCCAAAGAAATTTTAGATTTCTTTTTATGTATTATGAAAATTATTTGAATTCTAAGAAATCTAGTAAATGTCAAATTATGACAATACACTATTGTGATTTTAATTCATACATAAATTTACAGTAAAATTTATGTATGAATTACTTCTTTCCTTTGTTACCCCTGCAACTGTCAACTCTCACAACTATGATTTTTCTTTAAAATTATCTCAAAAGCAACCGATTTTGTTGCTCAAAAGTAGAAAAAATTTCCCTAGAATTAGTTATGGAACTAGTTCTAAAACTGATTCTCCGTCAGTTTTATCTTAGTGGAATAGATTCCGCAACTAGATCTATGGAATCGGTTGCAGTTGCAGTAGTTGTAAATTTTTTTTATTTTCATTATTATAATATGTTAAAGCTCGAGGTCTAGGTTTACAGAAAGAATTTACCATATCGCACTTGATCAAAAAGAGGGTATTAACTCAAAAATTTTTAAAATTTGACTTTTTGCAAGAAATCAACTAACAACATCAATATCTACCTACTGTAAAAATTTTAACGTATTCCGATTACTCTTTCATCTCGAAAACCACATTTGAGACCATTTTCGTGACAGTGTACTGACTGCCTTTACATATATCAACTAAAAGTATCAGAAAAATGGTCTTAACTCAAAAAATAGATTTTTTGGCAATAATTGCAAAAATTTAAAAGAAAAACAATGTAAATATATTTTCAAATGGAATTTGCTTACTGTGATGTATTCGGATTTTCAAATTCTCCTCCACTGAAAATTTTAAAATTTTGAGTTAATACCCTCTTGTTGATCAAGTGCGATATTCTAACTACATATTAAACACCTTTCGCATATAGTTTTTGTGAAAAATAATATTTTACAAACAATTCAAACAAAAAATTGTTGGAAATAAAGTTTCAACTTAAAATAAAAAGCATATTCGTTTACTTACTACTTTTACTACAGCTGGAAAATTCAATACAAAAACTAAACAAAACTTTCCAATGTAGTAAAAGTAGTAAGAATTTCGCTTAATCGAGCACACTGAAAATATATTTTTTGGTGCCTATTTTGCTTTAATATAAATATTATTTACTATTTATTCAATATTTCGCTTTTCATTGAAAAGCATCCTCAGGAATATTAATTTAATATTTAATACAAAACACAAATACTAAAATTGGTAATACCGTAAGATATTAAAAATTTGCGCCTAAAGCCCAGTATTTTGTTAGTGCTTCTGCAGAAAAAAAACGTCAAACTTTATATAAAAAATGCTTCTTCACTCGCGAGGAATTGTTGCGAAATCGCTTGGAATTTTTTCCCATCAATTTAATAGACAAGATTATTTGAAAACGTAACGAAAATATGACATTTTGGTTTTGTGATGATGTCGGATTTTTAGTGACTGTAGAACTTTTAAAATTTTAAAGTTTCATTACTGTTACTAGCCTTAAAAGCCATTTCATATTTTATGACCCATAATTTTTAATATAATTTAATTTTTTTTTGTCCTACTACCTGCCTACTACAATACAATTTGTAGTAGGTATTAATTTTCTTTAACTACATTCGTAAGTCATTAAAAAAAAACAACAAACAACATAAAATACTGAAAATTCTTAACATTAAATTTATGTTTTAAAAAATAAACCAAATCATATGTATGTAAGTAAATTTTGTTATTTGTTTTGACTAATTTGTGGTTCATTTTATTAACAGTGAAAAACAAAAGAAAATGTAAGTTGAATTTAATGAAATGTTAGTAGTTCTATTTTCAAGTGAAATTTCATTTGTTTTAAATAACAATTGCAGTGATCTTTACCAACAAAATATTATAAGTGTGATAACAAAAATGGTTGGACATGTTTGGACAAGTTTTATATACGGGTGTATAATTATTTAAATTTAATAGGAAATAAATTTAAAAAAGAAAAAATTGGCTAATTTTTAATCGCCCATGTGAAAATTGAACATACACGATCGTATATGGTATTATATATGTATACATGATCATATACGTACATTCCTAGTTCAATATATGACCATTCATGATCTCGAGATTACATGACCATACACGGCCATATACCCTTAAATGTCGGATCTGAAGATATATTGTCATATGTGAGATCATGTATGGTAATATAGTGAACTGCGCAGGATGTCTGTGATTGTGTATGGCCATGTATGATGATATACAATACCATATACGATCATGTATAATCATATATATATATATATCACATTTACGCACTCTTTGACTTGAGATTGCGCATATCGAAATGTACGTCTTTATTAATTTCTTGCCCTCTACAACATAATAATCAGAGTTGCATTAAGATCTATGGGTTACACTACTGGGTAACTTCCTTGTGAGTCAATTTTGCGATGTCCGTCCACCTGTTCATATGTCCTTGTAATCAAACTGTGGGTAGAAATTCTGAAGATAATTGGACGAAATAATAACGAACATTTTATTGTTCTTTTGTGTTTTTTTCATTCTTTTATATAAAGTTGTTGAATGAATCGTACCAATTCTACGTATGGCCGCTAAATGGCATTTTTGCTTAATTAATTGACATTTGACCATACTCGTATATATTTCATCCGGAATTCCCTGAATATAACCCAAATCGGGCAGTGGTATAGGATATCATATAGTCGATATTCCCCTTTAGTTTTTTTACTTGTTTTCAAAATATTTTATTTACCTTCACTCTACTGAAAATTAAGTACAACTAATTAATATTGTTATAATAATTAAAACAGGTTATTAAAAAAAAAACATTTCAAATAATTATTGTAAGCCACATGACTGTCTGAATGTCTGAACTTAGAGCATCAGTCATAAAAATATAAAAGCAATAAAATAACATTAAATTGAAACAAAAAATGTATTTTAGCAAATATTTTGTCTCCTTTTCTTATATTTATTTAAATATTTAATGACGTCTTTTAGTGATAATGAATTATAGCAACAGCAAAATTATCATTCTTTTAAAAAAACGTTTAAAAAAATTAAATAAATAATTTTAACATAACATTTGTTTAAAGGTGTATTCAGCAACATTAACGGTGGGTCTCATACTGTAGGTTTAACTTTAACTTAACTAAAAACAAAATAAAATGTCAAAAAATATATGTACACAAAACAACAACAAATTTTTGGGTTAACTATTAACCTAAGTTTAAACCTGCAGTATGAGACCCACCGTAAGTAGATACAGTTAATATTTAAACTTTTTTTTATTAATATAATTCTTTTTGAAAATAAGAATTATATTATATAATTCTTTTTGAAAATAAGAATTATATTATATACTCAAGTAACCTACATAAATCTATGCGTGAGTTAATGCGATTTTGATAAAAAAAATTTTTTTTTGCAGAATATTAATTTTGTATAATTTTTATTTTATTACCTCAGAAAATAAATATAAAAGAAATGTCTTTGACAGATAAATATGTATATTAAACAGAAAAAAATAAATGAACGTGTTAAAAATACGGGTTTTAAGGCCCTTATCTTGAGAGATATTAAATAAGAATAATTGACGCATCACTCAAGTTTTATAAAACAAACTGATGTACGATTTTTTTTTTTAAAAAGGTAAATAAAGTTTTTTTTATTTGCAAAAACTATAAATTTTTAAAATAAATAAGATAATTCTTTAACGTATTTTTTACCGCATTTTTCGCCAATGAATTTATGTACACGGAAAGAAAACATATGGTTGAACATAGTGTTTTCAAACCGGTTTTATCATATTTCGGTTTTTTGCAAACCGGTGAACCGAAAATCTTAAATCTCGGTTAACCGAAAACCGGTTTATTTTCAACGGTAAACTGGTTTTTTATTTTATTATTTTTAACTTAAAATCCCTTCAAAAATTAAGAAATGTATGTGGCGAATTCCTAAGTAATGTTGTTTCATACAAATTCTAACCTAAAATCTTGCGGATATTAAAAATTAATATTAAAAACTTTGTGTTTAATGTTTGGGTTTTAATTAATTGTTTAGAGTAGCTGATAACAAAATAGGAATCAAAAATTCAAAGTATAAAATGACACATACAAAATGGCGGTCAACAATTTTAAATTATTAATATTTTGGATTTTAATTAATTGTTTAGAGTAGCTGATTACGAAATTTGAATCAAAAATTTTAAATTCAAAATAGCGGAAAAAACTAATCTGGAATCAAAAGTAAGAAACTCAAAATGGCGGTCATAAAATTTTAAAAATGTTAATATATTGGATTTTTGTTAATTGTTTGCTTATTAAAAAGAAAATATTGTTTTTACCTACCGGACAAAAAAGTTGTACTTTTTCTACACTGACGATATTAACATTTTATTTGAGATGTAAATTGTACGAAATCAGTCGCGGTAGTATCACGGTACCAAATAAAGGTCAAAATATATAAAAACAGTAAAACTATATCACATTTTCATCCCTGACCTGGTATAAAAAATTTCGAATTTAAACCAGAGAATTGAATATGCACTTAAAATATTGTGTATCTAAAGACCGCTGCAAATAAATTTAAAAACAAATGAAATTTCTATTGAAAATAAGACGAATAACATTTCATTTAATCCAACTTACATTTTCTGTTGTTTGTGACTGTTAATAAAATTAACCACAAATTAGCCAAAACAACTAATAAAAATTACTTATGTACATTTTTTGGTTTATTTTTTATTTATTTTTTTTAACAAAATGACATAAAATAAATAAAATGCATAAAGTGAATGTTACGAATTCTTAGTATTTTATATTGTTTGTTTTTTTAAATGACAAATGTAGTTAAAATTTAAATTTCTTCTATAAATTAATCTTATTTTCACTTAAAACAACAAAACTGAAATACTACTTAAACAATTAACAAATTCTGACTACAGAAGTTCCCTAAGTGTGAACAAATATTTTAATAATAAGTTTAATCTCCACTTTGTACTTAGATACAAAAAAAGAAAAAAGAAGGTGCACCCAGAAAATAGATTTTTTGTCCCAACCGAATTTGGTGCCGATCGAATCTTTCGGCTTCTGCTACTAAAAATTTTTTAAATAATTTTTCGGGTGGTACTAGCAAAACTCTAGCTGGAATAGAAAAACAGTGTTTTGTTAGTACACTATTAGTTGCACCTTTACTAATTTCTGATAGGGTGGGTTTAACAAAAAAGCAGTTGTTTGCTAGCACTGCTTTTTATACGGTTGGCAATTACTGTCTGGACAAATTTTCGGGTGTTACTGGGAAAACTCTAGCTTCATTAATGCTAGTACAATATTAGTTTCACCTTTAGTAATTTTCAAAAGGTTTCGTTTAACAAAAGAACAGTGGTTTGCCAGCATTATTTTTTCGGCAATTTCTGTCTGGGCTTCAATCATTTATTTAAAGTTTTAATTATCATTTATTACGAGTCTCGTTAGTTTAGTGTAGAAGTTTCTACAGACAATCTGTTATCCTAGGTTCGATTCCCACCTAAACCATGTCTTTTAAAAATACTATAAAAAACTTTTATTAATTCTTTTCAAAATTTTTTCTAAAAATATATTTTTAAACCATTTAATTTTTATTTTTTTCCGTTGGTATCAATCGAGTAACACGATAATACTGCCCAGATTAGTATCGATTAGTAATCAAAACTAATCTAATCGAAATATATATATGAACAATGTTCATTCAACATGTGTGATCATGCACTGACTTGTATATGATCATATATTTTCATATATCTTCGGATCGGAAACATGAGGGTATTATATAACTTCATGTTCATATATGACCATGTATGGTCATATATTTAACTATGCATGGACGTATAGGATCACGTATACCCTTGTATGATAATATACAAGTCCGTTTATGATCATGTATGTTCATTAGGGTTGACCTTATTTTTCAACTTGCGATTTAAGGCCGTCCTCCCCCTTGAAATGATCCTTTGGGTATAGAAATACACTATGCAAAAAATTAAGGTGATGCTATAACGGGAACACGTGCCGCATCGGCCCTGAAGTTTGAAATACGATTTACAAGGTGAAAAAATCACTTTTTTGGCGTTTTTTAAAAATACTGGCTCTTAAATAACTGTATTTTTGAAAAATGTGAATAGATCTGGACTGAATTACCTTTCTGGTAATGTATAAAAATCCAAAATCGGTTGGAAAATATTTACGTAATTGAAATTTCCTCAGACCATTGTAGTGCTAAAATGAGATAAATTACGGAAATCATAAAAACCCAGGAAAATTTTCTGTTCCAAAGAATCAGTTGTAGAGTAGCTACTTATCATTTTCAACCCCTTCTACTTTCGATTCTAACACCGATTATTTTTGTTTGAAATTGTCCCAAAAGCAACCACTTCTATAGCTCCAAAGATAATAGTATTAATTTTTGTGGTTTTAGCTAGATGTATCAAAATCACTTCCGATTTTTTTGAATTCTGATACAAGAGATTGTTTTCTGAAAATTTAGTAAAACTCTGACAACGTTAACCCTTTTCTTACCAAGGTCAAAGGTGAATTTTTTAAAATTTTTCGATTTTTCCTGGAAGTATAACAAAACAATGTGTTGTTTCTTGCGGAATTTGTTGAAAGTTGTGCAAATAACTCCGTTAACACCAAATTTTATACATAGTAATAAAAAATTAGAAATTAACATTTATAGGCACATGAGGTCAAAATGGCCCCAAATTTCTGAAATGTAAAAAAGTGCCATATGATATGGAAATCGATATAAAAACCTTTAATTAAGCATTTTCTAGAAAAAAAAACAAAATTAATCTGTTTGAGAGCAGTATGTCAAACTGACCCATTTTTAATGTTAAATAACGCTGGTTGGCTGAAAAATTTAGGTAGAAACAATAAATTATTGTTTAAAAAATGTGAAGAAAGAAGTTAATTTCGATTTTTTTTATGGTTTTTTTTTGTTAAAAACATGTGATTTTCGTTGTAATATGAAATAAATAAGTAAAAATGTTTGAGTTTACTTCTCCAAATGCTTTTCACTTTGAAAGTTAACATATATACAAAAACTAAAATCTACATTATAACCTAGAGAGAACCCTATAAAGACAATCAGATGAAAATGCTTGGTTGCACTTGAAAATGTATTAATTTCCAACCATTGGTTCAAGGAAAGTTTTTTTCATAAGTTTTTTCTCCATTTGTTTTAAAATAAATTGTGAATTCTATTTGGAATTTGTCATATTTGATCTTAAAACCGGACAAAAATAACACTCATTGTAATATAATTTTGTTTGATAATTTAAATTAACAAAACAGAAAGAGATATTCGTGATGTAAATGAATTATTTTCATTAAATGGAGGAAATTTCAGATTCATATGAGCTAGCCCTGTGACAGGTTATTTTGTATCAGTCTTCTGACAGACTTTTTTGCTTGGTCCTGTGGCACGTTACAAAGGACAATTGGCCCCCTACTTGGACAGTCTCATGTAAAAGTAACCGGTCATTTTCATATAAAAGCATCAATCCAAAGACCGGTCACATGATGTGTCCGGTGACCGGTTCCTTTTCCCACAGGGTTGGCAATTGGAATTCTCAATTTTATGTTAAAATATGTTGCTATTTTAAAATCAGTGACACTTTTTGTAAGTTGTTGTTCGCAGCTACTCTGTCGTTGAATATATTGAAAACTAGGAGATGCAATTAATTTAGAAGAAAAAGTGCGAATAAAAATTAAAAAAAATATTAGAATTTCAAAAAAAGAAAGTAGGAAAATGTGGAAATATCAAAAATAAAAAATAAAAAATAAGCAAAAATTAATGTTTAAATTTCATTCTCAAACATTTTATATTTCACATATTCCATAATTTTTTGATTTTTTTCAATTTTTTATTCACACTTTTAATTTTTTTTCTGCGAAAACTTCTTTATATTCACACATGTTTTGTTCGATGCACGATCCTATGTGCAATCCGACAGCGATTGGGACTCCTAGTTTATATGCTGAAACCAAAGTAGCATAATGATCAAGTTTTAGAAGAATTTAATGCACTTCTTCAAATGACAGAGCGTTCAAAGGCAATACATACTAATTTTTTAAACTTTACGATAAATATTTAAGATTTTATTGTGTTTTTATAAGTAAAATAAAATTATATTACTTTAGTAAAATTACTTTAATACCTTAACCACTAATCCAAATTTTCCGATAATCCGAATCGACTCTGCAGATTTTATTTCGGATTATAGAGAGTATACTGAAATATCAATTTGTTTGGATATTCATTTTTTCATTATTTATTAAATACGCAAGGAAATCGACTTTGCCATTAAATGGCAAAAACAGGTTTTTGAAAATTTTCCGAAAAACCTTTCGAATATATAAAAGCTTGTGCAAATATAAATCTAATAGACACTTATAAAAAACATACAATTTTCTATTATTGGTTTGAAATAAATAGATGTCACTATATTGCTATATCCATAGAGTAAGAATAAACAATACAGATACACTTAAGCTCACGGACCCAACAAAATTTTGTGCAGATTACAAAGGTTAAGTAACGGGCTCGCTAGTGAGAGAATTTCCCTCTCTTTTGAGTAAATTTCCCTGATTTCAAAGCAAATTTGTCTGCAAACTGAGAGGATTTCTTTGATTTCAAAACAAATTTCCCCTATTTCAAAGCAAATTTGAGCAAATTTCCCATAGCGAACCTTCGTAATTTGCACATATAAAAACCAAGAGAGCGGGAATGTTACGGTGTGCTATATCTGTCAAAATAACAGAGTATTAGTTTGGAAGATGACAAAGCAAATTGTGGTAATTTTTTATTGTTTTTTTTTTAAGAGAAGCATCACTTCAGAAATTCTTGCTATTAATTAATGTGTTGCTTCCTTTGGAAAGGGGATAGAGAAGAAGTGAAAGGTGGTTAAATTGCGCGAGATGATGAATCTTAGAAAAATTGCTGCGTGCCATCTGATGAAGAGTTGGCGAACTTTTTTAAAGCTTTTTGGTTCATAGCCCCGTTATATTATTTTACTTCGGTGGGGTTAAGTGCTATGGGAACAGCGAAGGAGGTCCCTGCGATATGTATGAGGGAAAGGGATTTGGGAATTTAGCATATATAATGCTTTTAATGCAATTGATTTGTATTTTTAAATCTGGTTCAACTTTTCAAGTTTTTATACCCTACACCACTATGTGGTCAGGGTATTATAAGTTTGTGCTGATGTTTGTAACACCAAAAAATATTGGTCCTAGACCCACCTTATAGTATACCGATCGGTTCAGAATTTTTTTTATTTCGATTTAACGATGTCCGTCCGTCTGTCCGTCCGTCCGTCTGTCTGTCTGTCCATGCATTCTTGTGCGCACTCTACAGGTCGCAAATATTAAGATATTTTGATGAAACTTGGTACACCGACTTATGTCGGCTCAAGGACGAAGCCTATTGATTTTGGTGAACATCGGTCCATGTTTAGACCTAGTGCCCATATAAGGGTCCCCCCAAACTTGGCATGGTTACAAACTGCAGGTCGCAAATATTAAGAAATTTTAATGAAATTTGGTTCGCCGACATTATAGAAAATTTTGACACAAGTCCCATTTTAACCCATTCGAATTTCGGATCCAAACATTAGTTGGCTCCGACTGGTGTAGGGTATTGTATAGTCGGCATGCCCGACTTTAACATTTTTACTCGTTTTTTTTATAATTATTACAATTTAACTACATTTAACTTTATTTTTTAGACCTCTAAAGTTCAAGTAATTTTATTTAAAGGTTCATTGACAAGGTTTCACTTCTCTTTTTGTAAAAATAAAACAAATGTTAATGTCGACAAATAGTTTATGCTTTATTTTTTTTAAATATAAAAAAAAACAATATTGTGACCAAAAGCTAAAATTTTAATTTTTAAATAAATATTGTTTGTTCTTGTAGATTTTGGCATAATTTTTTTTTTCAGAAAAAAAGAAAGAAATATAGAAAATTATCTTTTCTTGTTTTGTCCCCAAACGAGGCCATTTATTTTTGGGTCTCATGCATTAAATGCTTAAAAAGCAAATAGTTTTTATAATTTATATATAAAACAAAAACAAGAATTGTGCTGCTTTCTTCATTTAATAATTTCTAAAAATATTTACGAAATTTTTCAACCAAATTGCACAAAGTGATTTAAATGAGATTATTTGAATACAGCTAATGGGTAATGCATTATGATCGATGCCAAAATTTTGCAGTTTTAAAGCAATAACTATCAAAGTATAGAAATTTGAAATGTGGGCTTTAACTAACGGTGTTTTTGAAGAAATTTAACTTTAACAAAAATCATTGATAAAAATTTATAAATTCTATTGGCTTAATTAAAGTGAATCAAGTCCATAGAAAAAGGAACAAAAATAGCTGGGATATCGATTAAGGGTGATTTTAAAAAAGATCACATTACATGTTTGACGATTGCTTATCACGAATCTGTGATCAGAGTTTAAAAATTCAAAATGGCAGCTCCAAAATGGCTGCCGTAAAATATAAAAATTTTATATTTTAGATCTAAAAAACATATTTGTAAATGTAGTATATTTTGAGTTTTTGGTTATAGTTGCCTGAACAGTGACCCAAAGTCATTGTCACATGTGCTTTTAGATATATATATATTTGTTCCTTTTACTCCTGCAAGGAGCATAGGGATGCAATGATGCATTAGATGCAAAACATAAACTTTTTAAAAATTCACGGCAGCCATTTTGGATTCACCATGTCGAATTTCTTAATTCTGATCTCAGATTTGTGATTTGAAGCCTCCAAAACTTGCTCTGTGATTTTTTTTTTTTTTTTTGTTTGATATGACTCTTAATCGATTTTCCAGCTATTTTTGTTTTTTTTTTCTATGGACTCGATTCACTTTCTATAATAATTTTGAATTTAAGAAACATTTTTAGATTTGATTAAACTTTGTTTTGTACCGGATAAAAATCGAAAATAAAGTACGAAAAAAACCATTGATCATAATTTAGGGGCCATATGCTGTTTAGGGGTACACATATCATATAAATATCTTTCTACTTAATACACAATTAAAACATCCCTAAACTAAACTACATATATTTGATAATAATCATTTACAACAAATGAAAATAAAAGTACCTACTCGTACTCGTATTTAGTTTTTATTTTTGGGGCAAATAGTCTATTTGAAATAATAAAACAGACAACAGCAACTACATTAAAAAGTATCAAAACAAAAGACAATAAAATAAATATAAACAATGTAAAATGTTACAGATAAACGATAAACAACAACATTTATATCGTCAATATACCTACATATAAAAAATAAATTTAAACCTCCAACTTGGCGAAAAAATAAAACACGAAAAATATCTATTGAAACTCATCACACACAAGTAAAAATATTTATATACTACACATTCGAACGAGTAACTAAAAGCACTGATGACTCGTTATACGCCGCAATATCTTAAGTAAATTCAACTAACAAGGAAGGAATAGGTTCTCTTCAGGAATAGGTTCTCTCCAATTAAAAAAATTTGGATATATGTATAATAGAGAAGGAAAATCTTAGAACCACCTGTTTCATGGCCATAATGGGGATTTAGGGGGCAAAATAAGCGAGCGAAAATCGACCAATTTTTTTGTACTATTTTCTTCGGTAGCATATTAGAAACTTTCGATATAAAAATAATATATTCGTTAAATGAGAAAGTTTGCAAAGAGTTGACAAGTTCTTCCAAAAAGTACTACAAAAGTTCTTCCAAAAAGTACTACGATAAGAGCCGAAGTAGCACGAATATCGAAAAAAGAAAAAATACGTGTCCGCTCAAACTTAGTAAGGATCCATACATATATGTGATTTTGACAGTCGTACAATATATACATTTTTTACAATAACATCCTAACAAAAACAGAAAAGATACCAGTCTTAGGGCCTTGAAAATCTCCATTCGAAAATATTTATATGTATTTAATTTACAAGAAATGACAAACAACTTAAAAGCCAGAAAAAGGAGTAATTTTTGTCCCCACTTTTAACTACTTAAATCCCCGAATTTCATCAATATGGGAGATAATCACATGAGCTAACTTTCTTGTAAGTAGTAAATTATTTTACGCAGACCTAACAGGGATTTGATTCATACGAGTATTTAACCCTTCAAGGATGTATGAAGAATTTTCAAAATAAATTTTAACAGTTGCGAATGGACTATTTATTTTCCTTTGCATATAAAAATTACTAATGTAAAATTTGGTAACTATAGGATAGCGAAAATTGGCTACGCCAATCGATTAAAAATTTGACTAGTGTTTACAATGCAAAAAAAAAATTTTTTTTTCTAACATCCCAGCACAAAAAAATGGAAGTTGTGCTTTACACACCACTTCTTTACTGCTTTTTTAGAAGTAGTTCTGAACAGTTCACTTAAGTAAAGCTTCTTAAGCATAATTGCTCTAAAATTGATCCTAAAAAGCGATCTTGATACAGTTTATTTCCAAATAGATGATCGCGAGTTCGATTCCTGGCGGAACCAATAATTTTTTTTAATTCGGTTCGTTGTGGTTTATAAATATGTGCTTCATAAGTTTGTAGATCAGAGTAGAATTGAACCAGCTGCGATACTTGAAAAATTAAAATTTCAAAGCAAAAACAGTAATAACAGAGTATAAAAATAGATTTGTTAGAATTTCGTTGATCTTAGTCTAATCTAATCTAAACTGGATCTAGTCTGATTTGCAAATTTAATGTGTTTATAGCTTTTGAAGGAAATGTTTATTCTTCTTCTTAACCTCAAACCTGTGGTGGAATGGTTAGCGCGTTGGACTATTACACGTTAGGTTGCGGGTTCAATCCCCAACCAAGGCAATATCAATTTATGAAAAATACTAATATGTATGAGTTTTTTTTAACAGGGCTATGAACTAAAAAAATGCTTTCACAAAGTTTGACAACTCTGCATCAGATGGCGCGCAATAACTGTTCTAATATTCGACATCTCGCGCAATTATAGTGTTGCCATATTTGATGCCCTTCATCTTTCACGACCTTTCTTTTCTTCTCTATCCCCTTTCCAAAGGAAGCAACACGTTAATTAATAGGAAGAATTTCCTGAGTGTTACTTTTCTTAAAAAAAAAAAATACATATTAATTACAATATTAATTTTATTTGGTCTATTCGACGCGTTTGGAAAAACAACACTTTACAAAAAAAAAATAAAAATGCCCTGTTGGCAGTCCGCCTCCAATATACACAAATTGCCTGCACTTGTACGTAAAAAACCATACGACACGGAGGAAATAAGAAGATAAATAAAAAATCTAAAGTAGAATGTTTGTATATATCTGTTTGATCTTTCTGAAAGTATTCATATAGAGACAATCTGACAATAGAAATATAAACACTAATACAATTTAATGGAAAATCACTGATGAAGCCTGTCCATAGAAAAAGGCAGAAACTGGATCTAGTCTGATTTGTAAGTTTAATGTGTTTATAACTTTTGAAGAAAATGTTTATTCTTCTTCTTAACCTCAAACCTACTAAATGAGTTGTATGTAGGGTTTTTCTTTTCACGGACTTTTTCATTTCCCGGGACAGCGGGATTTTTTTCGGAATTTCCTGGGATCCCGGGAATTCCCGCTCGTTAGAAAATATATAAATTCGACATATATTGTACTTGAAAAACTACTTTTTGGTTAAACACCGTTCGACAAAGTTCATCTTTTGGTTGAATCCATGAGAAAATGTTCTGAAAGGAGGGCTAAATATCCATGTCTTCCACTTTTTCCAGGTCAATTCGTTTAACAATTTAAATCGGGAATTAGTATTTATGTAATATATTTATATGGAAGGCCGTCCTTTTAAAAAAAAAAAAAACTCTTGGTAATATATTAACTAAATAATAATTTCGCGGTTTAAGCTGTTAAACGAATTGATATAGAAAAGTGAAAGACACGGTTATATTATTTTGATCCCTTTTTTCAGGATATATTGGAATTGTTAATGGGTGCAAACTTGTGTCGGACCAGTTTTATAGTCAGAACTAAAATCAATTTTTTGCTTAAATATTTCTTATACATTAAATCCAAAAATTTCTATTTCTAGAAATTTGGTTTTTCTATGCATATTTTCAGAAGTATCCGTTTATAAAAAAGTTTAAAAGTGAGCATTTTTCACAGAAATCTTTAGGCAAATTCGCCTAAATTGGTTTTTAAAAGTAGATACTAAAATATTAAATAGTTTCATACTTTTGTTAGTTTTCTTGAACAGAAATTTTTATGCCACAACTCCTTAAAAAGAAATTATTTAATTTTCATATTTAGTTGCATTTTAAATTAGCATATAAAAAATTCTAAATAATTTGAAAAAGCATCTTATGTATTTATTATTGTATTAAAATTTAATAACATTTAAAAAATATATTTAAAGTAAAGGAATAGCAATTGAACTTTAAATGAAATTATTTGAAGTAAAAGAAACTCAAAATACTTATGTTAATTGAAAATACGAAAAAATTACAATTTTTTAACTTTAATCCCTAGTTTATTGGAGGTATTTGGAACTGAAATAATGATGTTGAAATGTTGTATAAGGCTGGTTTACACTATAAGATTTTCGGTACGATTTTACTTCAGTACACGTGCAAAACATATAAGCAAGGTTGCAAAATCTTTCCGAGAATCTTGTAGTTTAAAACAGCCTATATAAATATTGCTTTATTTGAACAAATATCATCATCTTAAAGAAGAAAAAATTTCCCGAACGACAAGTATTTTAGTTCGTAAATTTGGGAATTGCTAATATAATATTTTTCGGTTTAACTAAACCGAATTCAATTGGCATCCAAAAACAATTTGGCTTAATTCAGTTTGTTAAATTTTAAACCGTATTTTTTAATTTCAAATATTCTTTATTTAAATTAATTTAAAAAAATCAATGCTTTAAATTTAAATAAAGCATCTAAAATTGCAATAAAACTAGCTAAAACTACTGTACAAGACTAAAAAAAATCCCGGGAAATCCCGCATAAAATTCCCGGGATTACGGGATTCAAAAAAGGGCGGGATTCCCGGGAATTCCCGGGACATAAACCCTAGTTGTATGGCACTTGCTTATTTGTTTCACATTGAATATAAATAGATCATCATCAATTATTAAACCATAAAGGCATATGATACTGAGGATAGGACTGTAGCGGGACCCAAAAATAAGTATTTTATCCTGCTGGCTCTATCGAATTTTTTCAATTTTTATTCTCTTGAATTTACTGTAATTTTATCATCATTCTTTAATTTGAAAAATAATTTAAAAGAAAATTCGATAATTAATCAGGCATGTCACAGGTTTTTTACGGAATTGATTTGATTCCGCAATTTCAGTTCCGCAATTTTTTTCCTAAAGTGATGGAAAGCAATTTTGTTCCTTCTGAGTTTGCAGTTCAGGGTGCTACGGATAATTCTGTATAGAAAATGAAACGTTTTGGTAAGTATCGAGTATGCTACAGGCTCAAAAGTTGTACTTAAAACGTTAAAAGTTTCTCCACAAAACGTAAAACGAAAAAAAAATCGTTTTCATTCCACTTTCAAAAACCAAAGTGGAATTGATATCTAGAGCAGCTTAAACTCATAAAAGCTTTTCAATAGTGCTTGGTATGTATTCCCTAAAATGTCGTTAACTATTTCACTTAAAAAATGTACATTTACAACGCTTTTTGTTGGTAAATTGAATAATTTTCTTGTTGATTAGCAAAACGTAATTTTTTCTAAAAAATTAAAATTTTAAATTTTGATCGGCGATCTTCTCTTTTTTAGCTACAAATGGCAACTTATATCAAAATTTAGCAGTTGAAACACGAATTTACCACAAAAAGTCTTTTTTAAACATTTTAGAATTTACGAAAACGCAAAAAACCTGAAGAAGCAAAAGTAAAACGTTACGAAATTGTACATCGAAATCATATTAATTTTATGCGAAATATGTATTAAAACCTTAAATATGCTCTTGAACAAAAACTTTTTTAAGTGAAATTATTAAAAACAGCATTCTTAACTTATAATTAATTACGTTTATCTGTTATTTTTGGTCTAAATATGCAAATATACCATTTACTTCTGGAGAAGCAATTTGCGTTTTCAATTTCACTTTCAAGTGAAATTGAAGTCTGTGACATGCCTGAATATATGATCTCAAATCGAACGAAAAACATTAATTTTAATTTAATTTTAGTTTTTTATATTTAAATTAATTTCATCCGTTAATTAATTTGTTTAAAATCAATATTTTTTGATTTTTCAATTTTTAAAAATATATAATACCTCATTCATACTGAACCCAAATTTTAGTTTTTTATATTTAAATTAATTTCATCCGTTAATTAATTTGTTTAAAATCAATATTTTTTGATTTTTCAATTTTTAAAAATATATAATACCTCATTCATACTGAACCCAAAACTAGTAGTTTTCAAATTTATTATGTTTTCAAATGTCAAATCTCATACAAATTTCAAATCGAAATGAATGAATGAGCTTAAAATAAAAATAATGAAAAATTACTGAATAGCAGTGCACCTGTTTAATAAGAAATTTTATTGAAGAGAATAAGACACAATATCTCGCAAACAAATCCTGCAAAAGACCCAATATTCTGCAAAAAAAAGAGCATCCACTTTTTAAGCATGACTTTTTTTCTACATTCAAAAATTAAATACTACAAATACAACAACACATAAAAAGTTCAGGCACAAGCATAATTTTTTATTGAACGTTTGTTAAATTTACAACGGCATCGGTTCTTTCCTATGACACGACATATTAAATTCATTGTTGGAAATGCTGAATTTTAAACTACTACCAGTTCCATAAAAATATGAGTGCATGTCATGGGAAATGACCGATTCTGTTGCTAATTTAACAAATTTTCAATAGAAAACTATGCTTGTGCACCATGTCTCTATGTTTTATTGTATTAATTTAATTTTGAATATTACTTTACTGGATGTAGTTAAAATAGTCATGCTTTTTGAAGTAATCATTAATATTTTTGCTGGGCTATTCAACTTTAATATCAAAGAATAACTCAGCGGAAGAGAGCCAGACTAGCAAGCAATCTTGAGGTCGCAAGTTCTATACCGATTTGAAAGCAATGAATGAAGTGATTTTTTTGAAGTAGTTCGGAATGACTTTTAAAAAAGAAGTTAAAATGAACCAACGCACTCAAAAAAGTTTGACAGTTACTACATGACAGTTGTTTATGTAGTAATCAGTAGTTGTACCGTAACGAAAAGTACCGTAATTTCGCAACAACTACAACTACAACTACCAAAACAGTAATTTTCCCGTAAACAGTTGTTGTTGTTAGTTATTTAAAAAATAAAAAAAAATTCATTGAATTTTAAAAATTCTCGTTTAGTTTATACTTGTTATTATTGATATATTCCTAGTTTGCAAATAATAATCAGAATATTGTATTGTATCTCCAATGCATAAAAGCATAATAACTGGAGAACCGTTTGGAATTTTTGCTTCAAATTATAAATAGGCTGAAGTAATTACACATATTTTCGTAATCGAAAGAAAAAAAGTTGTTTTTTTTTTATTAAAATATACTTTTATAATACCAAAAAATTAATTGTAAAAAAACAGTAGTTTTTACCAATTTTGTCAATTGTTTTCAAATTTTTGTAGTAAAAATTTTTCAGTTAATTTTACGACATTGGTAGTGGTTTTTAATGCATTTGTTAGTTATTTTTCAACAATTTAAAATAACAAAAGTTTTAGTTATTTTAACGGTAAATACCTTTGTGGCCTTTTTGACTGCATATACCTTTGTTTTAACTGTCATTTTCAGTAGATTCTACCGACAAACTTTTGTGAGTGCGGATACGCTGTAAAGAAGTGGTTTGTAAAGCATGACTTGAATTTTGTTGTTGTTGCTGGATACATTATATGCAATGGAAATTACAGCCATTGCACAAAGTAGTAACTACTAGTAAGTAAACGAAGACGCTTTTTACTTACAGTGCCGTCTAACGAGTTAGAAAGGTATTTTTCATACATATGCAGAGAATGATCATCAGATGTTTGTGATCAGATTATACCACCACTGGGTTTATTGCATGCAATAGAAACTAAATAAATACGAGCATTACTTTAAAACAAATAGATTCTCTTTTAAAGATTTCAATGCCATGAGCGTAGATTGCATGAAAGAAGTAAACAATTCTTCTCAAACGGGGGCAGGTTAACTTAAAATTACCGGTCTCTTGTAAAAGACACACTCGCTCACTCACTTAACTTCACTACACTACAGTGTTGTAGAAAACTTTAGTGCTCGTCTCTTATACATTTCCATAAATCTTTACTAAAGATTTATGTTTATGGTTGTGGGCTATTTTTTAGTTTTCTTTATAAAATTACATTTTTTTGCATTTAGCTAAAAGGTTTATAAAAATATCTCTTTAAAGATAAATTGTCAATGGTTTTGTTTAGTACTTTTCGTTTCTTTTTGTTTGTTTTTTTTTTCATTAATCTTCAGGTGTTTCTCATGGATCAAGTTGCAATTCCATCAACTTAATTTTTTTCTTGTTCAACATTGTTGTAACATAAATTTACATATAAAGTTACAAGATTTATTTGATATTTTGTAAAAACAAAAGACAGTTGCATTTAGTATATTGTGATAAAATGTACTTACCTAATGTCATTTTTTAAATGTAGATAGTTTTTCAAAAAGTACATATTAGGTTGATCGATTATTCCAGATTTTTGGAAAGCCGGTTTTCGGTTTTTCTAAATAGTTAAAATTTAGAAAAAACCGGAGAACTGGTTGTAGAATCAGACGGTGTGTATACACCCCACTAACTCTTAACCTTCTCTCTTCTTAATTGTTCGTGAAGTCGGATAAAGCCAATGAAAATATGTTGCTTAAATTTAATTCTTTTATTTATTTTTTTCATATTTTTGAATAATATTTTAAAGAATTTTTTAAATATTCCGTATTTTAACAATCAAATCATTAAAATAAAAAATATTAAATTTTAATATTTAATAACATAATAAAAGCAAAATAAAAGTTCGTGTTGATAGCAAAAATTTGTAATTAATAAATACTTTTTCACTCTTCAAAATGTTGTTCTCATGAATTTCAATAACTTTGCAAATGTAAATTTTTTGTTAAAATGTAAATTTTTACTATTCAATGAAATATTTGTTAATGGACATAATCAAAACATTTTGACAATTACCGCATGACAGTTGTTTTTTTTAGTAATAAGTACTTATTGCTTTTAACTGTAATTACAGTTGTTTCCTATCGAAACATACAAAACAGCTGTCGTCAGTTATTTCAGAAAACAACTAATGAAAAATACTGTAATTTCGTAACAGTTGTTTAAAGCAGTTATTTTTAATATCATAAACAACTACCAAAACAGTATTTTTACAGTAAAAAGTTGTTTTTGTTAGTTAGTTAATAAATTTAAAATTTTGTTAAATTTCGTTGAATTAAAAAAATTCTTTTTTAGTAGGTTTGAGGTTAGTTTATATTTGTTATTATTGATATATTCGTAGTTTGGAAATAAAAATCAGAAACTTGTATTGTATCTCCAATACATAAAAGCATAATAACTGGAGAACGGTTTGAAATTTTTAGTTAAAATTTTAAATAGGCTGCAGTAATTACAAAAATGTTTGTAATCGAAAGAAAAGATTAAAGATTTTTTTTATTAAAATACATTTTTATAATACCAAAACCGTAGTTTTACCCATTTTGTGAGTTGTTATAAAATTTTTATAGTAGAAATTTGCCAGTTAATTTTACGACATTGTTAGTTATTTTACACACTCTTTACCTGTCCCAATTCTATAAGATATGAATACGAAGACTCGTAATAAGAAATATTTGAATAAGGGGTAACTTCTAAAGATTTCTTGTCAACGAGTTATAAATATACCATATAAGTTTAGTATCGTTGGAAAGGAAATTACCTGTAGATTACGACATTTATTGAAATCCTAATATAGGAAGGTAAAAATTGCGGTTTATGTAAATTTTTACTATTCAATGAAATATTTGTTAATGGACATAATCAAACGATTTTTTGGACTTAAATAGCCTTTAAAGTCACAAATGAGAAATTGATGTAAGAATTTAAAATTTGCAACAAGTAATTCCACAATTCCGAAATTTAAATTTAAAATTTCCAAAAATGAGATTTTTTACATATTTTTGCTGCTAGGTCTACATTTCAAGCAGGGATTAGAAGGGACTAGTTCAATAAATTTTGTATATGCTGGAGTATCTACAACCGCACTCACAATAACTTTACCGTAAAAGTTCAACAGTTGTTTAAAAAGTAAATCGGTAAAGTTGTTTCAATTGAATAAGTAGTTAAATTGCAAAGAAATATATTTTTTAACTTTTTCTAACAGTCATTCAATAAACAAAATACACAAAATACGGACTTTCAGTAGAAGTTAAAATATTCAATCAAAATTTTCTGTTAAAAACAATCAGTTGTTATAATACGATTAATTTTAAAATAAACGAGAAATCTATTATTTTTACCGACTTTGCCAGTTAATTAATTAACAATTGAAAATAAACGACAAAATACTATTGTTTTAAACGAAAAGTGGGTAGTCCTTTTTTTTAACTAATTTTCAATTGTTTTAATGTACATATTCGGTTGATTTTAAGGAAAAAATATTGTGAGTGCGCTTCCGCTATCTTATTGGAGGAGTGCAAATTTTGGAACCCATGGGATGAAATTGATATTTGCTTTAAAATTTTTTAGAAGCGGCTGGAGAAAAATTGTATAAAAATCAAAGATTTTTTTAACACAGATGTCTTGTTGATGAAAAAACCTTTCAGTATGGTATGCATACTTTATATGTTTGCAAAGAAAATATATATCTGGAGGTAAAAGACTATTGGTGCTTTTTGGGGAAAAAAAGCGCAAAATTTTCTTTTCCTCTTAAATTTTTAATTTAAACGAATGCAGTTTTTGATTGGAACAAGATATTACATTAATTTTTTTATATAACTTATATTTAAAAAAATGGCCTTGATTTGGTCCCGCTATTCCCGAAAATCTGGACCTGAGTCGGACCAATTATGTAATTTTACATTTTCAAATGGGAATATCTCGGTAACTAACACACGCAAGCATGTTTTTATAGGCCTGTACTAGCAGATTACAAATATGTAAGTTTTATGAAAATCTGATAAGAAAACAAAAATGGCGGGCGCTCAAAATTTTTTGTGAAAGGGTACCCTATTTTGGGGGGTCATATTGCCGTTCCCGGAGGGTCTGTGAGGTCCAACGTCTAAACTTAAATTCGATATTACCTTAACTATGTCTGTTAAAAATTTCATTGCAATCGGACCACTAAGAAAGAACCCAGGAAAAAAATTTTAGTAATATGGAAGCAGTAAAAATACGAAGCGCTTAAAAAAGCTCTACAAATTCTGCTTTACAGAGTGACGCAACTTTATCCGTATAAAATACACAAAAAATTTTTCAATTTGATGTAAACCCTGCAAAACTGCCTTAAACGAAGCAAATCGTAAGCAAGTTATTTAAAAAATTATAATGCTACGCTATTCCCTTACGACGAAGCAACGATTAATGCGCACGAAATCTGAATCATCTCAATCGTGTTTTACTCTTCTTTAGTAGGATTGCCTTACTAGAGTTTAATGTAGAGACGCCACATAAACATGAGTCAGTCTCCATATTGAAGTCGCCAAATGAATGCATTTATTTTCATAAGAAGTCGTTTAAATGCGCTCAGTGAAAATTATGAATTTACTGCATTTTTTCAGCAGCAAATAAAGCACTTTTTCTCATAAAAACGTCCATGAACTTATTCGCGGTTAAAAACATGAATTTCCTGCAATTTTCCAGCAGTGAATAATGCGCTTTTTCTCACAAAAAAATGCTTCCGGGTCCTTTGTATAGATCCAGCGAAGCAAGTTTTTTCTGGGAAATGGCCGAATTATTTCCAATAATTTTGTGAAATATTCTACTGTGTGTCATTTGCAGTGTTGCTAATTTAGCCGTTTTATGACTAGATTTAGCCATTTTTGAACAAGCTTGGCCGCAAAATTTGGGTTTAGCCATTAGCCAATATTTAAGGAATTTTTTAAAAATGTTTAGCAATTTTTACATTTTTCTACAAATATTAGTTCTTAAACTTGAAAGTTTAACAAAATTGAATAAAGTTTGTTCAACCTCTCAAACAAAGTAAGTGTTGAAACAAATTTCAGTTAACATATCTGATTTGTTTTTAAAATGACGGTGTAGAAATAAATTTCTACACTTTTTTTTTATAAAGGATAAACAAAATGTAAACTACACTCATAGAAATAAATCTGTAAAAATAGTAGAAAAAGCAACTAAAAATTAGTTGAAAATTATTCTGCAAAAAAAAACTATCAGATTTTTTTTTTGCTAAATACTAGTAAAATAATAACAGCAAAAATAAAACTGTTAAATTTACAGAGTTTTAGTTATACTTGAGTTGACTTTTAGTTTATTGAAAATGATAAATGGTACTGTAAAATCTGCAGAAAATTTTGCTAAATATTAGTGGAATAAAAATAGCAAAAACAAACTGTTATATGTACAAACTTTAACTTTAGTTGAAGACTGCAAATAGTAGTCTATCCTGTAAAATTAACAGAAATATTTGCTAATAAAATTGTAAACTGCTGTTTTCAAAAGCCTACTTTTTAGGCTACTAATTATTTAGTAAACTTTTTGCAGATTTTATCAGGTTAATTTGTTATTTTCTATTAACAAACATTTAACTCAAATATAACTAAAATTCTGTATATTTAACAGTTTTATTTTTGCAGTTTCTATCTAACTAATATATGGCAAAAATAATCTGCTAATTTAGCAGTTTTTTCTGCAGCATCATTTTTAACTGAATTTTTTACAGACATTTTTCTATAAGTGTACTCTCAGTGTTGTCAAAGGTTTTAAAAAATGCGCAGCTGAGTAATTGAATTGCTTAGATTAATGTCTTATTACAAATAATTTGATATTTCATTACAATTAAAGTATAAAAATAGTCTTTAATTAGATAGATATGCTCTGGTTAGGTTTAAAGTACGAGTATGTGGTGCCTATATAGTATTTATCTAGGTATTTTATACTATATTTATTGTGGCCCGATATGCCTGTATGAAGATACTTAAATTAAACAGTGTTTCTTTTTTATTTTATTGCGTTGAAATTACGTGTACGTGATATTTTGTAAATTGCCACCTTTACAACATGACAACAACAAGTGACTCTATAAAAGAAACATTTTAAAAATAAATATGAAACATTCCGTCTCAAACCACAGGATCAACATGCAATATGTTGCGATTGTATTTTAAGCATTAGGGTGGCATTGATTTTGCGACGTATCACTTGAAATGATACTGTGATACTTTTAGATCGAAAAGTTGCTGTTAAATGGAAATGACTATTTTTGAAATCTTAGGGTATGGCTCAGAAAATAAATATCCATAATCTTAGAATCAACTATGGAAGTAGGGAAAATAGTTTTGTAGCCGTGATCATATTGCAACCATGTATTTTCTTTGAGTAAAAAGAAATTATAATTCAAAAACGCGTTTATAAAGTTCAAATCCCTCTCTCTATTACCGGAACGGATATGGGCGCAGAACTATCCGGTCAGAGATTCTAGTTTCCGAATTTATTATATTAATTTATACACTTGCCGAGAGAAATCCAAAATGGCGATCGTGAATTTTTCAGGGCCTTTTGGGTTTTTTGGGCTTTCTTATTGAGGCGGCCAAAAGTTAGCTATGATCTTTAAATGACTACTGGATCAGAACATGGTCCGATTACAACAATTTAAAAAAATTTTCGTCCTAGTTGTACTACAATATACCAAGTTAGTTTGATTACAAAGTAGTTGATTTTACATAGACGATCGGTATACCATAATTTGTACCCTATATCACAGAGTGGAGTAGGGTATAAAGAACTTCTCAAATAAGTTGCTCCATAAGATACACAGAAACAAACTGTAGTAATTGCAACATAAGAACGTAAAAAATAAAGATTGAAAAAAGCAATTACATGTACAAAAAGCTTTTATGTATCTAAATTCTATATTACATACTCCAACAAAAAAACAAAAACAAAACATGCTTGACATCTTAAGGATTGCAGGGCATAAACAACATAATGCATTCATACCAGAGATGGAAAAATATTTTATATATATTTTGCTGACAATTTGGTTCACTTCGATTTGAATAAAACTTAAATATGTTATAGAGGAAACAAACAAATAAGCCTGTGTTCCCAATATCAAAATGAAGAGTTAAAAAGTGAGGTTAATAATGATCTCGATTTTCGTGTTTTTGTTAATTTTTGTTCCAAAGAAACGAATGAAATGCATTTTGATATCTATCCGATAGGATAATAAAAAGATGTGCTGTAATGGTAAGCGTGTTGAACTGTTATACAGAAGATTGCGGGTTCGAGCCCCAGCGATAACAATATCAATTTATAAAAATATGTATGAGTTTTTCTAATCCTCATAGTTATCGCAACGCCTTTCTTCGGTCTTCCCATAGCACTATACCCCACCGAAGTAAAATAATATTACAAGGCTATGAATCAAAATCTTCAACAAGTTCGTCCACTCTCCATCAGCTGACGCGCAACAAGTATTTTAAAGTTTAACATCTCGCGCAATCAAAGTGTTGTCATATTTGAAGCCCTTCATCTTTTACCACCTTTTATATTAAATGTATCCCCTTTCCAAAGAAAAGGTCGCATTAGTATATATAAGTAATAGAAATAATTTCCTGAGTATTGCTTCGCTTTATAAAAGCAAAGAAATACTCCTTGTGTGAAGTTGTTTATTCAGGGTGGGCCAAAAGTCACGACGTCTGCGTGTAAAAATTGAATAACTTTCTTGTTTATTATTATTCTTTTTAAATAAAATATTAACTTTGTATGATCTAAATTTTAGTTATGAAAAATAATAGTAGTATTAGAGAGATGACCACGATTTTCATCGATGCACAATTGGGCTCTTAAACAGGGGTTTTGTATAACTGCAAGCAAAGTTTCAGGCTATATTGCCCAGATCTCAGCTTAAATGTTGTGCTTTAGCTACTCTATAGTTTGGGGCTTGTTAACATACACTCGTTCTTTGAGATAACCCCATAGAAAATAATCAGGCGCGGTTAAATTTGGAGAACGTGCTGGCCAATTGAATTCTGAATTTCTGGAGATAATTCGGTCATCAAAAAAATTCTACCACTTTGGTTCGTTGCTCGGTTGTTAAAATTTGCAAAGTGGTGTAAAATGGTTCGATGAAAAAAATCTGAAAAAAAATATAAAAAATAATAATAAATAAAAAAGTTATTAAATTTTTACACTTTTGGCCCACCCTGTACATATGTATTTTTCAATTAATAATCGTACTTGTTTGAATTGATACACTCAAAATAATACGTCTGTTGGCTGGACAGAAAAATTTGTTACTTTAACAAAATTTATTCCTGTTTTTTGGCTTAAAATAAAATTTGTTGATTTTGAAAATTTTTTTGTTAAATTTAACAAATCTAAATTTAAGTAAAAAATGTGTAAAACTACAGTTTTATTTGTAATTATACTAAGTCGTAAAAGTTCAAATTTAGGGTCTCGGGACCCTCCCCGGTCCTAGTCAATATAATCTAAGGGCATATAACGTCACTCCGAAGAGCAAAAATTTTGTCCGTTTTGCTCTATCTTGCTTAGTTTTCGAGATATGGGCCATTTAGTGAAGTGGGAAATTTTTATTAGAAATTCACGAGGGTCCAAGGTCCCACCATGGTCCATTTTTGGATAGAGACGACCCCTTTAGCCGGGGTATTAAACGGTTAGGAATTTTCGTCAATTTTGCTCTATCTCTCTTAATTTTCGAGATACGGGCCATTTACAATAATCGGGAGGGATACACTGGTGGTGCCATCTAACGGGTAATAATAGAAACATGAAAATATTATATTTTAACAATAAATTTTGTAAAATTTAACGAATGGATTCTTAAAAATTAATTATAAATAGTTTTGAAAATTAACACACAAAACTAGTTAAAGTACTGAGAACTTTTAGTATGGTGTTAAATCAAGATAACTAACATCTTTGTTTAAATTAGTGTTTCAACTAAAAATTTGTTAAAAATTAGTCAAATCGATTTGAAACCCGTTTGACAGATTTTTCTACTGACGTATTATTTTAAGTGTAGAGAAATAATAATATCTGATATTTCGACATTCTTCGAATGCTATCTTCCGGGAAATATTAGATGTTTACAAAAAAAAACAAAAAACTTGAAAATATCATTGTTTAAATATAAACAAATACCGGACCTCGAGCTCGAGCATTTTCATTTATAAACATTTGAAATGTTCGAACAAATACAACTTGAGACCACACCGTTAAACCAATTCGAGCTTCTCATGGAGCTAAAAATAAGTATGCGAGATCTTACTCCTCCTCGTACATGCAGCTCCTACAGAAGTCTGATGAAAGTACCCACAACCTCTATGCGTGCCAATGAGACAGTCGCCCTTCACGGCGACCACCATATCCTAGGTCTCCTCCCGGGGCAGACTGACTAACAGACAAAATGTTGACTCTTGTTGTGAGTAGAACATTACCCCCAAGCCAAGCGGAAACCTCTCCTATCACCATCAGCTTAGCCTAAAAATTCTACACTTATCTGGCAACTTTAGAGCCAGCCTCAGATGAAACTCATCCATCATCCGTCCGTATTAAATAGAAGTTGATGTCAAGGAATCTCTGTTCGGTATATGGATCGCAAGGAGGATCGGTATATGGATTCGCAACTACTAGAGTCAACGTTCAGTGGGAACTTACCGCCGCCCAGTATCACACTATGGCCATTGTGATCCATTGTGAAGTCGATCATAGCCTTATTCCAGCTTCGGCCGCTGCCTTTTTCCCTATTATATCCAAGGTAATAAGATGCAATATAACATCCAATGCATCTTTGCAAATACTTCAGATATGTCGTGTTTTCCAATACTGGGCGGCCTACAGCGGTGTATATCCATCGAACAGTCTTTAGACTTAACCCCCAGTGCTTCCCGATGGCTCTTCTACAGAAGTATAGAGCAATAGCCATCTTTTTGCCCTTTTCTGAACGTTGTCCGGGAAAAGCAAATTCCTATCAAAAGTTACACTAAGGTGCTTGGCTCTGTCAGAAACGTCCAGAATAACATTCGGGAAATCGTTATGCCCCTTGTAAAAAACTACAAGCTACGTTTTATTGGGATTGATCCCAAGTCCATAGCCCCCTTTGACAGACAGCTAACTCCCAATCACAAGCTCTCGAGGCAACCCAGTTGGGGATTTATGGCAACCGAATTCCTTTATGATAACTGAATTTACAAGGTTTTGGTAACAGAGTAATATTGACACGTGGCCTGAAATAGTCCTGATTGTTAATTATTTTAGGTTTTGTCAAGTTTCAAGCTTAAATCCACATATTTTGTCAAGTTCAAAACACTAGGAAATTACCATGAATAAATTCTATATTCTTTCGCCAAAATCCATTTTATTACTTTTAATATCACAAAAAAACTTAAAATATTTAAAATATAATATTTCCTTTCGATTTTGACTTTAAAATATTTATCAGACCCATATTTGAAAAATTTTCACGATATGCTTAAACTCCTAAAATTAAAATTAAAACTTTAAAAATCATTAGTTTTTTCACAAGCCAAATGCCACTTTTTTGCTATATTTTCAAATAATCTTGCGTATTAAATTGATGCCAAAAAAAAATTCAACGTAATTTCACAACAATTCTACGCAAGTGAAAAATCATTTTTTTTGCAAGGAGTTTAACAGTTTTTTTTCGCAGAAGTACCAATTAAACATTTTTTCAGTACTTTTTGAACGAATGCGAATTAAACTCTTTTCTTTAGTGAAAGTTTAAAACAATTTTTTCGCAAACAACAAATTCTATTTTTTTTTACTTTTAAAAAAGAGATTGCTAGTCTAGCTCTCTATCGCTGAGATATTCTTTGTTATACAATTTGACTGGCATAAAAACACCACCTTCTCATTGCGAGATATTGGGTCATATGAATAAAATTTAGCAATTACTTCGAAGTAATTACTTTGGGCCAAATTTATCAATTGGCTGGTGAACAGCATGAAATGTAGACGAAAATTAAAAAAATAAATTTCAAGTCTACTCTCAAGCAGACTAGATTTGTGAAGTAATTGCTTAAAAAACCCTATATGTCCCCCTATTAGTAATATCTATTTATTATTCATATGAGCCATTGTGTCTTATTCTCTTCAATAAAATTACTTATTAACCAAGTACAAAAGGTTCACTGCAATTCAGTATTATTTTTCAGTATTTTCTCAGGTGCATAAAATTGATTTCTTTTTATCATTTTGATTTAATACATTTTTAAAAATTAAAAAACAAAAAGAAATATTACAAACTAATTAAAAATATTTAAAAAAATAAAAAATTTAATAATAAAGAAATTAATTACAAATAATAAAAAATCCAAAAATATTGGTCCCGCCAGGAATCAAACCCGCAATAATCTGTTTTTTTTTTCTTTTTTTTTAGAGAGAAGAGAAGGAACACTTAGGAAATTCTTCCTATTAATTAACGTGTTGTTTTCTTTAGAAAGGGGATAAGGAATAATAATAATGGAAATAAACTGTATCAAAATCGCTTTTAGGGCAATAATGCTTTAGAAGCAATACTTAAATCATTTATTTGATGTTGTTCAGAATTACTTCTAAAAAAGCTATAAAAATATACTAACGGACACTTTGATAGCAATGAAAGAAGTGGTTCGTAAATCATGACTTCCATTTTTCTTTGCTGGGATGTTATTAAAAGGAATATTTGAAACCCAAAACCATTAATTCAAATTGCTTCAGAACTTTTCGGTTGTCAAATTATTTCTATAAAATTAAGTTATTTTCTTTCGCATGTCAAGTTTTTTGACCATTTCAATGTGGCAACAATATAACAGAGTCAATTCTGCTGAAACAAATCTAATCAAATCCAGGTTAAGACTTACAATATATCAAAAAACATTTTCAACCAGAAAAAAAATTTTGAAAGCAAGAAGAAAAAACATTAAATTAAATAGAAACAGCTTTGAAATCAAACAAAGTTTGTTTTCTTTTTAATTTAAATATGCTTCTACTTAAGTACTTTTAAAATGCGAAATCAAAGTATAAAATGTTTACACATTAATTTAAATCTGAAAAAATTTCTTTTAATTAAATTCATATTAACTTTAATTCAAAAATTTTTGTAAAAAAATATGATGTAATAATTGATTTAACTATGATTTTTTCTCTCTGTGTATATGCCAAAATTCATGTAACAGTTTTATTAAACAATTAATACCAATCCTTACAAGATGTGGGAGATAACTTTCGTGCTTGAAATAATATAAGCCCAAGTTATACACATATAAATTACGTTTTAACATGTTCACAGGCAACCATATATATATTTGCAAAAAACATATATATGTTAAAAGTATATTTCCAATTATTTTCTTTCCATCGTTATCTGGCAAATATTGTATATATATGACTCATATTTTTTCACCTAAGGCAGGTGGTATCCTCACCTATTTTCCGTCTCTGATTCATATATATCCTGTAATATTTGAAGTAGAGACAATCGTTATGATGGCTTAGCACCAAACTACCTTTAAATATACATATTTGTGATTCTATGATGTGCAAAATTTTCATTTCTTTATGAATTCAAACACATCTTATTTCTTATAAAAAAGTTTTTTTTTGTTTATACTCTTAAGTATGAGTATGGATGGTCGTCAATTTAAATACCAGGGTTTTTTTCTGGATATTACAAATATTCATCTTAAATACTTGTAGTTACATACAACTTGTATTTTGTAATTGTTTGTGGCAATTTTCTTTGCGAGATTTTTTTTTTTTGTTAACTTTAATGCCGATTTTCAAGGTTATTGAAAATAATCTGCACAATGTGCTTGGCCTTTGTCCACTTGTTGTTATTGTTTATCGTATCTACCTTAAGGATATTTGTTGTCTAAATATAATTGCACTGCTTTCATGTCGGATTTTGAGTTGTTTATTTAATATTTATGGAGTTGTAGATATATAGAATACACCATGGATATCATAGATTCGGTAGTTCGATTTAGTTATAATATCAATATTATGGCATTATTTCGTATTGTTAAATTAAGCTAAAGCTACAATATTTGCAATTGTAGGCGTTATTATTTTTCAAACACTTTAGGGTGCCAGTTTTATATTTTAAATTCATATAGAGAAGATTATTGTTTCATTCTCTATTATAGAAAAAGAATACCATAAATTACTTTCTATTGTAAGTCTATAAAGAAAATTTATTTAACCATTTGACCCAGAATTTGTGATTTATCATTAGGTTTCGAATATTAACTACCCTAGTAAAAATGATTTTTATATCTTCATATATGATTTTTATACAATCATTTATGATTTTATACAATTATAACTTGTCGAGTATTTTGAAACATATATTTTTTTATATGATCATATCAAAATATATTTAATTATATAAAATTATATTAACCAGATCCACCATTTTTCGGATCAAATAATATATTTTTTATATAATTATATTAACCCATACATGATTTGATCCGGAAAATGGTGGATCTGGTTAATACAATTTTATATAATTAAATATATTTTCATAAAATCATATAAAAATATATGTTTCACAATACTCGACAAGTTATAATTGTATAAAATCATAAATGATTATATAAAAATCATATATGATTATATAAAAATCATTTTTACTAGGGTATTTAGCTTTTTCTAGAAGTTATTTGTATTTTCGCATTACAAATCAAATATTTGTGCATATTTCTAAAGGATTTTAATGAAGGAAAACAATGTCGAGGTTTCTTTACACTTTTGCATTTATTTTGTTGCAAAATTTTTATCTTGTATCTAAGTAAATGTATAATTAACATTGTTTATCAGTAGGTATACAAACCAAAGAAAATAACATAATTACTATGGCTTCTAGAAGATTACACTATCTGTAGTAAATTGGGTGATTAAACAAAAGAAAGCAAAACAAAAAAGTGAAAAAAAATACCTAAAAAATGAGAGTTAAGCATGACAAATATGAAAGAAATATAGGTACGTACGTAATTATTTTAATGTCTACCCAATTTCCACACTTCGAAATATTTGGGCTTAAATCCAAGCTTTTTGTCGAATTCAAATTAAAACATTCTCCTGAACAAAATTGTACTACGAGTACTGAAAATGTCCGATTTTGTTCTCCAATTTTTCACCCTAAATACTAGGGTATTCAATTAATCGATATTTTAATTTCATCGATTAATCGTTCCTCTCTGTAATCTATTCAAATTTTATCCAAATCGGGGAGAACCACACCGCAGACCTTTCTTTAAATTTAGTATTTTATAAAAATTAGCCAGACATTCATATATTATACATAGCGCTCTATAATATCTTCATGAAGAATAGAACAACTCGTAGATTATTTTGTATCTATTTCATATGCATTCAACTAATAAAACACATAAATGTAGAGAGACATTCTGTTGAGAATTGATTTTCCCTCCACGTTTACGTCCCTCCATCCCTTCATTTGATTTTAGCAACTATTTCGCAGGAAATTTAAAAAAAAAAACTTGTGATTAATTTTGACAAATTTGTTTCTAGCAGAGTAAGCTGAATTGGGCTCTGAAAAGCCATTTATTAATTCCAATCCTATGGCTTGGGATAATATCCTTTGCTAAAGGATATTATGAATGCAGAGTGCTCACTACTGTTGATGTTTTTGTTTTTTATTTAAGATGTTTTTTACAATTTGTTAAATAAGTTTTAATAAAATTCCATATTAACTTTAATAAAAAATATATATTTTTGAAACATTTTATTAATTTTTTACCAATTTCGATTAATCGATTAATCGTATTAAATTATTCGAATTATTTGTTATTCGAAATATGGCCATTTTAAATCATGCGAACAATTTTTAAGCAAAATTGTTCGATTAATCGAATAACGATTAATCGACTGAATACCCTACTAAATACTAAAGATAACTCAAAAATTTAGATATGTTAATCTAAGATTTTTTGTCTGTATTACACACCTAGAAACGATTCCATGGAATCCTATTGATTTTAAATAGAATCAATTCATATTTGGACCCAGCGCCCATATGGACTATATTTTCCACATTGGGCAAAATCACAATTTCTTACAAATTTTTAAAAAACTTACCATTTTATAGACAATAAATTTTTTTTTTTTGACATTTAAAAATATTTAAATTTTGGAACCAAACAAAACCCAGGAAAATTTTCTGTTCCACAAAATCGGTTGTAGAACAGCGACTTTTCCTTTACAACCCCTTCTACTGTTAATTGGTACACCAATTATTTTTGTTTGAAATTGTCCCAAAAGCAAGCACTTCTATAGCTCCAAAAGTGGAATCGGTTGCCGTAGAATCAATTCTGGAATTTGTTACATTTTTATGGAAAACATGCCAAGGAGTGATTTCATTAAAAAATTTATATAATTTTTGAACTTAACTCAAAATTATCAAACTGTTAAAACAGAAAAATCAAAGTTTTGCAAAAGTATGTTAAATATAGTGAAAAAATTTTTGATATGGACCCACAAAGTAATATATCGCAACTGGTATTGTTAATGAACTTCCATATCTGATATTTATATTTATATAACGCCATATATAGTTATACATTGTTCAATGTAGGACTAGGTTAGCATAATCCAAGAGATAAAAAAATTTACATGTGAATATTTGTAGATCTTGGAAATAAAACGTCATATATAATTATACATGGGTATTCATAAGGACATGTATATTTATAAATTTTAATATATGCCACATACGATTATACAAATATAAATTTTTTTTACTCGGGTGTGTATAGCTTTCTTTTGTAATGTAACTTATAGTGAAATTTTATGTAAAACACTTTTCCCATACAAACTAACCCCTATAATTCAGGTTTGTGGGACATTTGAGCGCCAATTCTAAATAAGTATGGAATTAATCCTTAAACACTTTTTAAATTTTGTCTTATTTCTGGCATTGTAGTTAAATTTTCAACTTTGAAGTCTTCTTCAGAGACTTATAGCAGAACTTCATGACAAATATTTTTCAGGAACATTTTAACCCTTTAACTCTTCAACTTACGGGTCTTTTTTTCCCTTTTTAAAAAGGGACAAAAAAAAGTCGCTTTAATTACAGATCAAAGGGTTAAAATGTTCGCCGTAGTGTTTTACACACGTAGTGTTTTACACATTCTATACATAAACTGGAAGATTCACGTGGTTTCCTATGCCGATTCAAAGTAAACATTTGCAAAAGGGTGAAAGGGGAAAAAAATAATAATTTATATTGCTTTGTCTGAAAGAAAAATATAATTTAAATTATTTTATTATTACAAAAACCATTAATTTATAGAAACCATTAATTACAGTCCTTAAATTCAGGCAGAAAATCTATTCCCTTTTTGCACTTAATTCAAAAAAATACTTGCATATTTTTTTAGTCTTATTACTAGTTTATAATAATAAAACCGTATGCACAATTGCCCAGCAAAAACATGGTAATGACATGTCATTACCATACGGATTACCAAGTAATGATAGGTCATTACGTTTTGCATTACTTTAAAACAAAAAAAAATAATGACTTACCGATAATAAGTTATAGAAGTGCTTACATATTCGTGCAAAGTAACCACTAACTGGTAATTGATTAAATAAGTACTGATTAAGTCTTTTTTTATATTAATATTTTTATTTATAAAATTGTTTTGAACTAAATAGGAAATTTCCAAAGGGAAAAAGTTTTTTTTTCCAATATGACCAACTATTTTACAATGTAGGGTAACCACTTATTTCCTAACTTTTGAGTAACCACTTATTCTATCTTTGTGAGTAACTACTTATTCTTTCACTATGGGTAACTAGTTATTTGCACTTTTTTTGTAAGCGAGAGGGTAATGACCACCCATGAATTTTTGGACATCGCGAACAAAAGTAATGTTGCAAGTAAATAGCCTGGTAAGTACTGAAACCCTTTGTATGCTACTTACTCGCTTAATTACTCGGTAATGTCTGTTTTTGTTGGGTGTTTCCAACTATTTTTCTCACTTCACTTTTCTATTTTATACTGACAATCTGGCAAAATACACAAATAAAGAAATGCAAATAGCGCTGTATTCTACTTAGTACCATTAAAACATCTTGGTGGTATTTAATTATTAAAATGAAATTTGTAAATTCAATAAAAAATTTGTTAAATTCAGAAAATCGATTGTTAAAAGTTAGTAACTAAATTCAACAAAAAAATAATAGTAAAAAATTTTGTATTTTGTCAAGTCAGAATAGGAAAATTTTTAACTAAAATCTTAATTTGAACTAAAAATCAGTTAAAAACTTCGAAAGTTGAATTACTAACGGCTACTAACTTTTCTACAAACTTTTTTCTATGAGTGTGTCATATAGTCGCCATGCCTGACTGTTACTTACATATATAACCGTTTATCTTTATATTCGTTCTAGTTATCGAGAGTTTGAATAAGAAGAATAAACAACACTTTTTAATATTATTAAAATACATACAGTTGTAAAAAAAAAGCTTTAAATACAAATTACTTCGATTTTTCTATTCAATTAACAATTTGTTAATTACAATTAAATTACAACAAGTAGAAAGACAGAGAAAAAAAAAAGAAAATTCAATGCATCACCACACGCGCCACAAAAAACTTAAATGTTTGTATACTTCAACCTCAACAAATGCCACAACAAATGCTGCTACGGCTGCTGTCGCTCCGATCTCAGTTCGTACCAGAATACAATTACATCTAATGACAATTATCTATTGTGTGGTAATTGAAGTATTTACCTGTTGTTTACTATTTTTCAATCATTTGAAAAAATTACACACCGAACTATAAACAGCAACAATGTACGACTGGAGAGCATAATGAAAAAAAAAGTGCAACATAAAACCAACGACCAAGTTTTTTCATATTCTGTTTTTTTCATTTAACATAAAACCATTTTTATAAACCGCTTAAAAAAAGCAACAGCGACCTCTATAGTTCTTTACATTTTACATACAACACTTTGAAATTCTTTTGTTGGAAGTCGTCTTTTGAAACCATTAAACATTTGAGGTTTCTTTTACAACACAAAAATTAAACCAACAAATATGTACTTCAGTCATCGCAGCAAAAGGCGACAACAAGTGAACAGCGAGCAACGAACAAATGTTTACAAATGACCTGTTTTTGTTGTTGGTGTTATTGTTTAAAACTTATTAACCCCTTACCGGACGTGGTCGTAATGAACGCGAGTGTGTGTGAATCAATAGTTTTAGTTACTAATTCTTTAACCGATTTAAGTCACAAACTTTGATGTTGTCGTCCGTCTTAAGTTCATCAGCAGTTTAAACAAAAGTTCATTTGTTTACCTCCTCTCCGCCAATTGTTTTTCAAAATCTTCATACACCTTTAGTTAGACTTCAACTCAGGTGGGTTTAGTTTTGTTTTTTTTTTTCTATAAATTTTACAAAATTGTTCGTGAGTAGTTTGTTGTTTTTGTTCTGACATTATGCATGATTTATTTTGGTTTGTTATGGCTGTTTTATATTTTATTCTTCAATGAACGGCTTGTTTTTGTTTCTTTCATAGAGACCTCATTAGCTGGTTTTCCTATTGTTGTCTAATGTCTGTCTTTTGTTTCTGTTTTATTTTTGGGCTAATCCATTTGTTACAGATTTGATAGTTGTCATTAAAAAAAAAGCGATTTAATGGTACTTTATTGTTTGATCGAAATACTTATTACACATTTTCTTAATTGATGGAGTTTATTAAATACACTGTATGTATTTCCTTAAAAAAGGGCATCGGAATTAAAAATGCCATCAGTAGCAAGGTTTCTCGTGATTATCTATTTAGGATGTCTCAGAACATGTGAATAAACCCATCGTGGATTGGGGCTTACAAACCAAATTGTGCCTTGGGAAAAATAATCTAAAACATTTTCATTTGCATTTCCCTGGCACATTTGTATTATTTTAGTATATTAATCCTCTAATACTATTTCCTGTAAATTTGGGTAATATTTAAATTATATATTTGGCAATGAAAATCTACTATGGAAAAAATATTAAAATTTTAATTTATTGCTTTATTTAGGCAATATATTTATAGCTTTTGCTATAAATAAGACTATGAGTAAAATAAAATCACATACCTAAAATTGTTGATCTAGTGTTGTTATTTCAAAAGTTTATTCGATTTTCGCTTTTTGAAAATTTCGAAATTAAGCGAATTTGGCACTAAACATCAATAAATTTTGATGAAATTGGGTTTGCTTACTACTAGCTCTGAGTATATAATCTGTGTCTAATTTCAAAGAAATCTGTCAGCTAGTTTTTGGGATAGAGATATATGCTAAATATGCTAATTTTAGCAGTTTTTTCTTCAAGGTCATATTCAACAAATTTTTAGGAGCTTTTTCTGCTATTTTTAGAGATTTATTTCTATGACTGTAAATTGTATCTACAAAACTTAACAAGGTAGGACAAAATTTGTGTTCCATTGGTCTTTAAAACACACTAGTCGAGTCAGGCATCCAAAAGTTGTTAGTCAGCAATTTATAACGAAAAAAAAGTAATGCCGAGAATTCCGACTATAATACCCTACACCGGTCTGGATGAAAGACATCTACTGTTTTGATGCGAAATTCGAATGGGTTGAAATGGACTTGTGTCAAAATTTGTCTATTAAATGATTAAAAAATGGAAAAATGGAAAGAAATTTTGATTTTACCTAATGTTAGGTGTATTTAAGAGAAAATCGGAAATGTAGTCTATATGGACGATAGGTCCAAATATGGACCGATCCTATCTAGAATTACTAGGTTTTGTTCTTTGGCCCATGTGTGTCATCGTATCAAATTTTATTAAAATATCTTTGTATTTACAACCTGTAGCGTGCGAACAAGTCAATTTTGGGGAGACCTTTACATGGGCACTAGGTCTACCCATGGACTGATTTTAACCATAGTTAATAGACTAGATAGGTCTAAACACAGACCGATTTTAACCAAAATCAAATTTTGTTTGTATATCATTAAAACAAAAAGGAGATCTCTAAATGCAGTGTTTCATAAGTTATATTAATCCTCGAAAAACACATCTTTGCTAAATGGGTATTCAGTGGAAGCTCTCAATAATGGACACTATATTGTAAAATAAAACAAATCTTTGGCGAATGGTAATTCAAAGAATTTTTTCAGAGTTGGGCTTAATTGTTCTTTTTGGTGACTCGATCATATCGTTCAATTCAATTCATTGAACTAGATCGTTCAAATCGTTATTTTTTTATGTATGCAAAAGTGTTATTTTTGCAGATCCCCGCTCATTTTCGGATAGGATGAGAGTAAACATTAAGATATGTGCAAAATTGGGTTTCATCGATGTAAAACGGCCAGGCCGTTTACATTTATGTCCTCAAAATTACCCTAAACAAGGTTCATCAATTTATCCATCTATAACTCTTAAACTAGAAGTTTCTGGTGATTAAGTTACATAGTTACACAATGAAAAGACAAACATTTTCTTTATACAAACTTTTAACCCTCCCATGACCGTTAGTGGTGTTTTAAGCAGTAAACATAAAATTGTTTGTCAAAACTTAACTTTTAATGTCTCTCATTTAATTTTGGAGACTTGTGAATACGTATACTCTTCATCATATAATAGGAAATTTGGCGTAGATTAAAAGCAAAATAAGTTTTTTTTAATATTTCGTCCATTCCATGACAGAAAGCCTAAAAACTGATGAGTTATAGCTTTTTTACATAGGAAGCCATGTGAAAATTGGGTATAGGCTGTGTTCAGCGAACTTATGTAAAACACTACGAGGTACAGTTTTGTGGAAATATTTAACCCTCTAACGCTTCAATTAAAGGGACTTTCTTGGCCTCGTAAGCTGAAGAGTTATAGGGTTAAATTTTTCCACAGAAATGTTCCACATAGTGTTTTACATGAAATAGACGATTCACATGGTTTCCTGCTAAAATTTAGGTTTGTGGGAATTTTACCGACAATTGTGTATAAGTACGAAATTAACCCTTAAACACATTTTAAGTTTTGACTTATTTCTGGTATTGAACTTAAAATTTCAACCTTGATGTCTTCAGAGACTTATAGTAGAATTTCATTGTAATTGTTTTTGTGGAATATTTTAACCCTCTAACTCCTCAATTAAAGGTACTTTTTGACCCTTTTCAAAAGGGCCACACACGACCCGTAAGTTGCAGAGTTAGAGGGTTAAAATATTCCGCAAAAATATTTGTCATAAAATTCTACTATAAGTCTCTAAAGAAATCAAAGTTTAAAATTGAGGTTCAATGCCAGAAATAATTCAGAACTTGAAATATGTTTAAGAGTTAATTTCGTGCCAATCTGAGCACCCATATGTGCAAAAGTGATATTTTCTCACCTCCCCATGCACTTTCTGGCAGATTGCGTGTAAAAAATAATATCCCCGCGAGAATTTATCCTCTCGGATTAAAACAGGCCAGACAACTGCATCTTTTAGCCCTAAAAATGGACTAAAATTACTTTAAAGTTTATTTGCGCATAACTCTTAAAATAAAGGGTTAAAGGTTTAGGTTACATAACCATATCTACAGGCAATAATGTGGCTAGCATTTTTCTCATACACATTTTTGACGCATCGATGACGCATCATGGTGATTTATGAGGTTAAAATCAAAGTGATTTGTGTGGTTAAACACAAAATTGGCTTTAACCACCTAAATCACAATAATGGGGCATCGATACGTCAAAAGTGTGTATGAGAAAAATGCTAGGCATATTATTGCCTGTAGATTAGAGTATCCCTTAAAAATAGATTTGTCATTATACCACCCAGTTTTATTAGAAATGGTCCCAAATGGAATCATAATCTAACCAAATTTGAGTGCTGTTTTTCCGAAAACCGTATAAAATTTGATGAAAACATTGAAATTTTTGACAAAATGAGCAATTTTTGTAAAATGTCCTGAAAAGTAGTCGCTCCAAACACAAACTCGAATTATCATTTTTCCAATTTATTTTTTTTCTTGAATATCAACTATTATGTGGTACAAATAGCAATCGAGATCTCCAAATTAGGCATTTTAAAAAATCTTTAAAATTAATTTAAAAAAAACACGTTTTTGCATTTTTATCAAATTTGTGGGTCATTTTGGATTCCAGGCTAAATGATAATTATGATGATGAATATGATATTAATGATTAAATGATGATTAATGATATCCGATGAAGTCAAAATTCCACGTATGAATCATTTTGTCTATATTAAATGAATAAATGGAATAAAAAAATTTTTTTTTCGAAATTTCGAATTTTGGGAATTTTTAATAGTAATACACATTTTTCCCAAAAGGGGCAATTTTCGTCCAACTTTCGGCACGGGTTAACGTTTTCAAAAAAAAAAAATCGATTTCTTCCATTTGGGACCATTTCCAATAAAACTGGGGGGTGTAATGAACGAAAATCGACAAATCGCTATTTTAAGGGACAGTTTACTGTAGGTATGCTTATTTATCATTTTTCAGTAAAATCTTTACTTTAAGAGTTATATCCAGAGAAGACAGAAAAAAGCAAAATCCGATGTGTTTAAAGAAAAAAAATATTGTAAAAAAGCAAGCAACAGTTTTTTAAAAAAAAATTCAAAGTTAAGAGAAAAAATATTTTTTTTTGTAAGCAAAAAAAGTATTTTTGGGCAAAAAGTCTTAAAAAAAGCAATTCAAAGCTCAAAAATCTTAAGAAAACGCTATTTTAAAGTTAAGAAACGGAAAATCCTAAAAAAGCAAAAAGAAGCAAATATGAGTAAACCAAGCAACAAAAAGCATAAAAAGCAAAAAACGTAATTTTGTCTGCTCTGGTTAAAACACAAAGAAACTTTGAATTAATTTTAGTCCATTTTTAGGGCTAAAAGCCGTGGGTGACTGGACTGTTTTAATACGAGAGGACCATTTTTTGCGGGGATATTATTTTTTACGTCCAATCTATTGGAAAATGTGTGGGGAGGTGAATAAAATAACACTTTTGCAAATTCCATATATTTCGTGGGTGCTCTATGAACAGTGATTCTTGAACTGTATCATTTGACAATTTATTAGCGCACTATATGTTACATGTTTACATACATTTTATTGTACTGATTTTATAGACTGAAAGTATCAGAAAATTACAATTTTAATAAAATTTTGAAATTAATAAGAAAAACATTTAATTCTTTGCGGATGTATCGTTATTTTGACTTCAGATTCTTGTTAAAATTAGAAAAAATATATAACATATTTTGCCACCTCCCCCTCCTATCCACCAAAAATTACGTTCAAAAATCGATTTTTTTAAACTTCTCAGCCCCGTTTTATACCTTAAACGTTCGAGTAGCGAAAAATTCTTTTGTTGGTTTTGTTCTCGTCATAAAACGAAGCTATATGCCAAATTTCAATTATCTATCTTCGTTAGTTTAGCAGAAACACCAAAACCCCCTTTTCTTGGAAATTATACTATATTCAAAAAATTAGACTTCATTAGCAAATATCGCGACCATATTGTCATTTTGAACTGCTTATACATATAATAATTTTTATTTAAAGTCCAAGATCCTAATAAACTTATTTACAAAAAGTATAAAGTTTTTTTTTGCATTATCAAATTTTATATATTCTTTTAAAATAAATTATTGAAAAATGATGTTAGATAATATGAATAAAAAATAACGTGGGCGGTGTGGTTTAATGGTTAGCGCGTTGGACAGTTACATGTAAGGTTGTGGGTTCGAGCCCCAACCAAGGCAACATCAGTTTATGAAGGATAATATGTATGAGTTTTTTCTATCCCTCATACATATCGCAGCGTCCTCCTTCGGTGTTCCCATAGCACTTAACCCCACCGAAGTAAAATAATATAACAGGACTATGAACTAAACTGCTTCAACAAAGTTCGCCAACTCTTCATCAGATGGCGCGCAACAACTGTTCCAAGATTCAACATCTCGCGCAATTACAGTGTTGCCATATTTGAAGCCCTTCATTTTTCACTACCTTTCACTTCTTCTCTATCCCCTTTCCAAAGGAAGCAACACGTTATTTAATAGGAAGAATTTCCTAGAAAAAAAAGAAAATGAACGATTAAACGAAAAGAACAAATAATGGTGAACGATATCATATCGTTCAATTAACTGAACCGTTCAAATGAACTAGTTCGTTTATGAACGATCCAACTCTAAAGTCTTTTTTAGGATTAAATGAACTAGGAATTTGTCCTTTTAATAGTAATTATCGTTAATGTTTAAAGTAGTGGCAATGTTTCAGATGATACAATAAATAATAATAAAAGAAAAATGTATTATATATCTAGAGCTCGGAAGGAAAAGACGCATAACTTCCACAAAGAACTAGTAAAATAAAAAATTGACTTTTAATCACCTGAATAATAAAAAAAATCCAAATTAATGTCTTCCTAAAACAAATTAAATAACAAAAGATCCAAAATGAATCGTTTAAGATCACAGAAATTTAAATTAAATACCAGCCCAGAGGTGGATTCCAGCAATAATAACAATAATACCAGTGGTATGATGCACAATAGTCTGCTTAATAAAATTAGCAAACGTTACTCCACGCTCAGCAATAAAATAACACGGCGTGCACATACCGGACGTTTAAGTAAATCACCACAAAAAATTATATCCGGTAGTTATGATATGAACGGATCATTTTCCGAAGATCACCGTTTGGAAATTGGTGCTCCAGTTTTAATCTCCTCAACAACTTTGGATGCTGAGAGATTCGATGTTAGCGAAGAGAGATTAAAAATGATAGGAGGCGGTATTGCAGCCGTACGCACTACAGTGCCACTGAATGATTCACCGCAACAAGTACACTCTTCTTCAGGAAGTGAAAATGAGGTTTATGTTGATGCCCTTAGCAGTACACCCATGATGATTGGAGTTGATCAGTTGGATAATGAAACATTTGAGTTAGCGTATGAAACTCCCCAAAAACAACTGCCAGCACATAGAAGAGAAAAAAAGGAATCGTCCCCTGATTCAGTGAAATCTCAAATATCAAATGACAGCGATTTAACACCCGTCAATCAAATGTCTAATTATTATGAGTCTTCTAAAACTGACAGACCAAAGTCAATTTTATGTCATAAGCCCTATTCACAATCGGCTCAGAATTTACATAAATCCGAACTTAAAGTCTATTTGCAAAAAGCTCCCTCAGTAGATCTTAAAGAAGAACTTCAATTATCTTCAATAGAAATAGAAGATTTAGATGTAGATTTACCCAAATTACCTGAGCTTTATGGTACCAGCAAGTGTAATTTAGCTGCCACCGATGATGATGACGATTGTGAGGCTGACAAAGAAAATTCCTCTCCTTCCATGGTGGCCTCTGTACAAAGTAAAAGTGAACCTAATACACCGTTTTATCCAGAAAAAAACCGCAATAGTTTCTTAGCTCAACAAAAACTTTTCCAAAGTGCTGAAAATTTAACACAGAGAAGGGTTAAAAGAAGAAGTGTTATGTTTAGTAGTACAACTTCCATGAATCGTAGGGATAGTTGTAGTAATTTATCTGGTAATATGGGTTCTAAGAATAGTATTATGAGTCAAATCTCTAATTTTGATGATTATGATTTAAAATCCGTAAGCTGCCAAAGTCTCAATCCTCAAACCTTATTTGTATCCATCGATGAGCTTAATGAAATAACCCGACAAATTAATGAATCAGAGGATTTCAGTCAGGATATTGATTTGGAATACTGTAACCATCGTGATCAATTGAAACCAAGCGAAAGACGTATAACTTTGTTAAAAAATAAAAATTCCCGTCTTATCAGTTTTAATCATAATAAAGAGAAATTGAAGAAATCCTGGTCTGGAGTCAAACACTGGATTGGTGAAGAAGGTTCTAAGATAAAGGATGTGGTGCAAAGACAACCTCTTGTACAAAAAATGGGTTCTTCAAAAGTTAATCTCAGTAATACGGAGTGTAGAAATTCACCTTCTCTCAATGGTAGCATGTTTTTGAAACAGTCTATGAGCAGTAGAGCGGGTTCTCATGACAAATGTTTAGATGAAACCGGGAAAGAACCTACTAATTTATACGAGGGACAGAGAGTAAAAAGTCCCACAGACATTTTAAATACTACAACAAGTTATGACAATATTGCCGATGATAGCAATGAATTAAATGATTCTATTGAGGGTGTTGAGGGAGAATCTCCTTCAGCCAAAAAAGCTAGACAAGAGGTAAGATTAGACTTAAGATATTGAATGTTTTTATTAGCTAGAATAAGTTGAGAATGTGGACTCATTTGTTTATGCAAAACTTATCTAAAGACTGGGAATACTAATATTTTATTTAACTTTTATTTTATTTTCAGGGCCAAAATGGCTTCGAAGAATTGCGTCGTTATATTAAACAAGGTGGTGATTTTGGGAAAGAACTTGTTATTATATTACAAGAAAGGTAAATAAAATATTTAATACAAGAGAATATGGTTACTGGTTATATGGATCTACAATAGTTGTGGATCTTTAAAGCGATCTGTGAAGACTTGGGTTTTCTTGTTTTATTGAAAGATGGTTTCAAAATAAAGAAAGATGGAACCAAACATTGACTCTCTGCGGATGCATTGTCACTTGTTGGACCTTATGTGGATTGGTATCACCCCAAATCTGGAAATTTAGCTTGTTGACGAATCCGTTCATCTAAAAAGTCCTAAGAGAATACCTTTTTTAAAATAAAATTTTATCATTGGCAGGTATTGCTCGACACTGTAACTTTCCATGGTGATTTGCCTTTATTGTTTTAAAAATAAATAACAGGAAAATTAGCAGAAGATGCAACAACATAATCGCCATGAACTAAAATCTGTCCATCCCTTTTGGAAACCCCCTTTATATAAAATTAATTTTCTCAAACCGAGATTTTTCAATAGCAAAAATTTAAAAACTTATTGTTCAGCCTTTGGAGAGTATTGACTTAATACTAGTAAGATTTATGATTGATTAAATTTTGATTTGGATTGGGATCTTTTAAATTATCCATCAAAATTCCTGTCGATGATTTTATGGAAAATGGGTCATCATTTTCTCAAATGGTCTCTCAAAATTCCAATAGTAGATTTCATAGGTATTCAATCGTGAATCTATTAAGAGGTCTATCGATTTTGGATTATATAGAAAGTGATTTGCAGATCTGAAGTCCAACTTGCATGAAAATGAATTCTTCATATCAAGAGGAATGTCAGCTCATAGATTTTATAGAAAAGCATGTGCAAGTTCTAAAAATCTATCCGAACCTTAATTATAGATTTTATAGAATTCAATGTTCCAAATATCTTGGGTGAGTTTTATTTTAAATTGTCTCAGAAAAATTTATTTTGTGCCAATTAACACATACATTCAGCTTTCAAAAAGCAGGTACCTGAACCTGTCTTTTGAGAACTTCTTCTAGAATAGGTTATTTTAATAAATTTACAAACAAAATATTTCAGGGAGATGTTTTAGAATCCTTGTCGAAAACTTATAGAAAGTAAGAGTGGAATTTTTAAGAGGTCTATAAATTCAGTCCTAAATTTTAAAAATTGTCAATCGCGCATCTTTGAAGAGTTACATTGTTTCTTCGGGGTACCGGTAAAAGATTAACATACCTTTAATTAAAGGTACATATAACTTAAATATCCCTAATTTTTATTGCCTTTTCTGGGAAAAAATTAAAAAAATCTGTTTTTTAAACATTCACAAAATAAAAAATAAAAATATTTTGAAACTGAAATTCAAAAATCGGCATTGACATATGCGAATTTTGTAAACTCAAATACAAAAACAGAATTTTGAAAATCGGTTAAGAATTGTGGCCTGAAATATTATTTGCTCAAAAAAAGTGCCTTTGGACACACTGGGTATTTGCGGCACACAGTGTGTCCAAAGGCACTTTTTTTGAGCAAATAAAATCATTACCAGATATATGGTTATATAATTATATAACGTGAGCCGGGAATCGATACTGGGCGTCCAGATTGCCAGTCGACAACGCTATCCAAACATGTTATATTTAATGGATAAGAACATAAGTGACTTACTTCACACAAATATACTTACAATATGTTGGTTTAAGTGGCAGATTTTCCAAAAAATTTACAAAAAATTTAGAATGTTCGGCGCTGTTCCGAATCCACATAAAAAAATTCAAAAATAACACATTGCAATTTTGTTGCTGTTCTGTGATCCACATGCGAATTCTTTTTTTCGTTTTATTTCGTGTAGAAAAAGCTTGATGAAAGTGAAACGAATATATATTTTTTAACAAGAATTATTATATAATAATTTATTTTAAAATTAGTCTATTAATATTAAAATTTGGTGATTTGGTGATAGCAAATTTTCGAAATTTTTAATTCCGTGTGATTTTGCAAATCCACTCTAATTAAAAAGTTTCGGAACTCAGAACAGGGGTGGTTACTTTATATTTAAAATAATGATAAAAATACGTCATTATAAATAACTCATTATTTTTGTTTTGAACTAATGCAAAAAGTAGCTATTTCGTAGTAACTCATTATTATATGTTTTAAAATAATCCAGAAAGTAAGTCAGTGTTACTACTGGTAGTCCAAAAATGAAATTAGTAACCAAGTAGTAACTTAACAAAAATTTAATTGCAGATCTTTTAGAAGTTTTGATAGAAACTCAGTCCTCCAGATCGCAATGAACAGTGGCCTTTAATTACTATTTTTGTCTTGAATTTAATTAAAATTTTACATTCTCTATATAAATTTCAGAATCGATTCTGAACTTATGTATTCAAAGTCCTTATCAAAAATGGCTAATAAATTAAATAAAGCATGTCGGGAATTACCAGGTACAATTGCGGAAGCCTGGCGTGGAGTAGCCACAGAAATGGAATCACGCAGCGATATTCATCGACAACTTTCAGCATCCTTAACAGAGGAGATAGTTAAGCCCTTAAAAGTTATAGCAGATGGACATCACAAAACTCGAAAATCGGTAAGTTGTTAAATTGAAATTGCGCCTCTTTCTTTTCCTTAAATTCACTCATGTTTTTAGGTCGAAAGCAATGTTGATAAAGCTTCTCGAGTTTTGGCCGAATGGCGTGCTAGTGAAGCTAAAGCTAAAAAATCTTCTCATGCTGCTGCAAGAGAAAATGAAAAGCTACAAGATGCCATGTTAGATGTTCGAATACAGAAATCTCCGTCCATAGCTTTGCTGCATCAAAGTGCTAACAAGCAAGCTGCCGAAAAAGAAATTAAATCAGCGGAAAAAGATTGCGCAAAACTTGATAATAAACGTAAAAAGGCTGAAGAAGCTGTTAAGAGAGCAGATGTCGAGTACTATACACTCTGTGTGAGAGCCGAAAGGGCAAGAGTTGATTGGGAAATGTCAGTGTTGAGAGGTTCATCTCTCTTACAGAATATAGAAAATCAGCGACTTATTAGCATGAAAAATTTTGTCTCCAGCTATTCGCGTCTCACTACGAACATGAATCCTATACTGGAATCATTGGTCCAACGTTTGCAGCCCCAGGTGGACAATTGTAATGTTATTAAGGATATGCAAATTGTTAAAAATATACGTCGTAATGCCGAAGGTCCCAGCGAACAATTATTACCCGATTTCTATTGTGAACATACTACATTGGCCATGAATCGTGAAAGACGTAAACATGCTTTGGTTAAACTTTTACAATTGGTTAAAACAGATCTGGAAAGGGAACGACGTTCGCGTAATGGCCTAAAGGGTCTCTCGCAATCACTGAATAGTCAGGAACATCAAAATATTACCGACAAATTGTACCATGTATGTTTTTGATTAAATGACTTTTAAGGATTTTCATGTAGTAATTTTAACTTCTTATATTTAGATACGTTCAATGCTTACTTATTTGGAGGGAGCACGTTTCAAACTTCATTCGGCTTTATTGGAATTGGATCATAAACCAAGATCATCACATCCATTGGCGCAACATATTCAGGTAATAAATTTCTAACTTCTCTAGCCAACAAAAAAAAACAGGGTTTCAACTACTTAACAGCCTTTCTACCTTAATTACTTTTCTTTGCGATGTACCCAAAGTAATGGGTAGTCATTTACCTTCTCATTTACAATAAACACAAAGTAATGGGTACTCCTTGTCTTCTCACTTACAAAAAACATAAAATAATGACTACCCATTACATAAGCAAGTAAATAGGCTGGCAAGTTTTTGCTGGGTCGTACATTTTTAACATGTTTCCGAACAAAAAAAATACTTAAGCGACTGATTTTATAACCCGTCTCTATATTACATATATCACGTATCCTTTTTTTACTGTAGAATACCAGTTACACTACAGTAAGTACACTGATAAAAATAAGTTAGTACAAAAGTCTGTTAAACGCTTTCTGATTTAATTGAACTAATTTTTCTGTTATTTTGTCTAAAAATTTAGGATTGAACTAATATTTTTTGTAAATCCAATTTAGCATCACAATCACCTTCATCCGTATTTGAACTAACTTTGCATGCTAATTTTTAGTAATTTATGTTTTTTAACTTTGTATAATTTTCAGCTAATTTAACCCACAATCATTTCCTAATTATTATATTTTTGTGCCTCTGCTATCAATATCACATAGAGATGGCGCTATATTCTAAATTTATAATTTAAAATTATAGGAGGTTTATTGAACAAATTTTGTATGAAAATGACGTTTTGTAAACCTGCTATAACATTACAAAGCACTTATGAATTGAGGGGAAATTTTTTATTACACTCTGTACCTGTAAGTTAATCCTTATAAGCCACCTATTCTCCCAATAATAAATATGGGCCTGTCTAGGGTCAGATACGGAAAGTCGAAAATTTTAACCGACATTTTAACAGAAATTTGTAGTTAAATTAGATAAACTTTCTGCTGACTTCAGCTTAAATTTCCTAGATAATTTAACTAAAATTATTTGCATATTTAGCAGTATGTACCTAAATTTAGCAGACCATGACGATGATTTTCAACTTCATTGAAAATCCTGCTGGCGCAAATATTGGTATAATTTTCAGTTATTTCAGCAGAGTTTTCAACTATTTGTACGGGCTTTCTTTTATGAGTGTAGAGTTGGGTTTAATCGTCCTTTTTGGTAACTCGGCCATTATTGTTCAATACAATACATTGAAGGAATTCACAGTTTAAGTGCTAACCTTACCACGTTGTAAAATAGAATGATTTTTAAATTTAATCCATAGAATGTCGTCAAATTTACGATAAATTCTAAGTTATTACTTGAAATAGCACGATCTGTGAATTGCATCATTGAACTAGTTCGTTGAAATCGTTCAGCCATTCTGTGACTGAACAGCTATTCGTGAACTCTGTCCTTCGTTTGACAATTTGTTAGCGCACTACATGTGTCATGTTTACATCTTTTTTTTTCATTAATGTTTTTGTACATATTCTAAAAGTATCTGAAATTTTACAACTTTAATAAAAATAAAAATGTTAAATGGTTTTTATTAAAAAAAACATTCAATTCTTTAAAAAAAATAAATAAAAGAGATACAAATTTTCTATAAATAAAAAAAGAACGAAATGAACGATTGAACGAAAAGAGCGAATAATGGTGAACGATGTCATATACATAGTTCAATTAACTGAATCGTTCAAACGAACTAGTTCGTTCATGAACGACACAAACTCTAACAGAAAAAGGATGTCCCTTACTAATACAATGCATTGTTTTTATATCAAATTAATAAACAAATTTTCTTTTTAATTCAATAATAAAAAAACTCCTCTAAGGACAAGTTCGCCTATTTCAGCATCACATTTCCCATCATATAAATATTATTTAAGCCCAATTCAGATAGGACTTTTCTATTAGGACTAGTTAAAAACATGGACCGATTTCAACCATTTTTAATAGCATAGATATTCTGAGCCGATTGGTATAGTTAAAAGTGATGTAGGTTCCTCATATTTAGTAGTTGCAAACCTCGGCACAACCCATTGTACCCATTCACTTCGAATTCTAAGCACCAGGACAACTAGAGTATTAGATTAATTTAAATCGATAATACCCATCATACCATTGATGACTTAACATTTGTGTGGGTCAACACTGAGTTCCACGATACCAATCAGAAATTGCGACTCTAATAGCAAAAAGTCTCCAAAAATTTTAGTTAAAACTACTAAAATTTAGTTAAAGATAGCCTTACAGAAAAAACTGCTGAAATTAGCAGATTATTTTTGCTAAACATTTGTAAGACAGGAATAGCAAAAATAAAACTGTTAAATATACAGTTTTAGTTATATTTAATCGAAAACAACAATTTAGCCGGCTAAAATCAGCAAAACTGTTTGCTAAAAATGAGTAAATTAAAAAATCACCAAAAAAATTTAAATTTGCAAATTTTTTTCGACTTTTTTATGGCAAATACAAATCTAGCTTTCTGAAATTAGCAGTTTACTGTTTTTTTTTTATCAAATATATTTTTTTTATTTAAGCAGGATAGGCCGATATTTTCATTCAACTAAATTTTGCTTGAAAATAACAAAAATTTTGTAGATATAACAGATTGTTTATGCTATTTTTATTGTACTAATAATTAGCAAAATTTTCTGCAGATTTTACAGAAACATTAACATCATTTTCAATTAAGTGTCAAACCTCCCCATAAAGAAACCAAACGCAAAAGAAGCCGCAACGTTGTATCTCTACCCTTTAGCTTCTAAAAAATTCGCATCATAGCAATATTGCTAGGAAATTTTAAACACTATTCTTTGTTCGAAGTTAAATTTTCACAACTTAGAATATAACTAAACTGTTATCAACTTTTTCTTATAGATTACCCGTGATCGTACCGGATTACAACAGAGCATACTCAAAGTACCACTCTGGCTAAAGAACAATGATAAAATCAACAACTCCAACAGTGGTGATGATACCAATGATTATGATGCAATATCACAAGCTAATACTACAACATCAATATCGAATATCAGTTGTCTGGATAACAACAACAGCAGCAGCAGCAGTAGCAATAATACCACCAATGGAGAAAGTGAAACTTATTTGAAAAATTTTAGCCGCAGCAAAAGTAATATTGAGACATTCTCAACAAAAACTCAAATTTGTATAAATGGGTCCAAGGATAAAATAAAAACTTTAAATGGAACAACACATTTATATGATGATGACTGCAGTGACAGGGGTCAAGCTGATGGGGGATCAAATCAACAAGATTCAGATTTTGATGAATTCAGTTCACAGGAAGACGACGATGAAGGGCAAATGACAGCGTTGAATGGACGTAAAGAACACAAGAGCAATATAGAGAAGGTCTTAACAAATGGTAAAGATCATTTATATCAAAATTCAGCAGAAATACAACCTGACCAAATTATTAATAATGTTGTTGTCGGTGGTGGTAATGATTCATCGAATGGTTCATCATCGACCGTAGTAGTATTAGGTAGATGTAAGGCTTTATACAATTATACACCCAAATTATATGATGAACTTGAGTTAAGTCCTGGTGATATCATTGAAGTTCATGCCAAACAAGATGATGGTTGGTGGTTGGGAGCATTACGAAATCAAGTGGGTATATTCCCGGCAACATATGTGGAAGAAATTGCTTGAGGGAAATATAATACATGAGTAATATAAATTGGTTTACATTCTTTTTATATTTAGGGATTTAAAAGGAGAATCTTTAAGATTTTATTCGTATAGTTTTATCTGATTAAAGCACATCCCTAACTAACGACTGCCAAACATTAAAGTGCCTTTTCGTATAATACCCCCTAGGTACCTATGTACATCGTATGCGCTTTTAACAAAGAAATTCGAAAATCTATAATTTTTAAAACCAGATTTACTTGCCTTGGGTTTTATATAGAATTGGAAACCTAGTCAGCAAGTAATTTTTCTTGCGTTTTAAAAGTTTATTTCTCATTTTAAAACGATAAATTTTTATTTGTTTATTTAATTTAAAAACGAATCTAATTCGCCTAAGATGAAAATATAAGCTAGTTTGTTTACTTAAATGCCCCGCCTCTCCCAAGAAACCAAACCTAAACTAACTCGTAAATATTATTTCCGTTCCCATATGTTACCGCAGTAACTCAAGACAATCCGAAACAGTCCAAACAAAATTTTAGTTTGGGTTTCCGCGGTAACATATGGGAACAGACTTATTATAACTCTCACCTATAATTTCATTGTTGTTGTTATTAATTTTATTATAATTTTTAATTTATATACATACTTAAGCAAAAATTAAGCAAACAATTTGAGTACATGTTTCATATATAATTTTTATTAATATCGTTTTTAATTTTAATACATTTTTGTTTTTAAGTGCATTGTAATTTATGATGTGGTGACACAAAATATCCATAAATTTTATATCACTGTAAGAGAGTCTTGTTTTATAGGATTTTCCTTAGCGGAACAAGTATATTTGAAATAATTAACATTTTCGAAGCGGATTGAAAACAATCCTCATACATTTTAATTTTAAATAATTTATTTTATTAAGAAACCTTTACTTAAATATTGAAGTGTACATAATATTTACAATACTACAAAAGTTATTGCATAAAAATATTTAATAATAAACTGGTTTTTGTGTTTCATTTAATTCAAAAAACAAATAATGAGGCTGAAAAACTTTTTTCTGCTTTTGTCGTCTCTAAACAGGAAATATTACGAAACGTTTGGGCTCAAAATCTTCAAAATCTTCGACGTTGGGGTAATTTAGGTTAACAAATTATTGTGTGATCTCTGTTATAAGTGTTGCCACAAAGTTTTAGATTGTACTCGTATCTTGATTTTGCAAGAACTCAATAAGAACACTCTTAATGCTGCAATTTTAAAGCCTGTTATGATTCATTATTTCAGAGTGCTCTAAAATCTGTTGGCTGGGTAATTTATTTTTTCTTTAAAAATGCGTTTTTGTTTATATTAGATCAAATAATTAATTTGGGGCCAATTTAGAGATTCAGCAATTTTTTGGGGTTTGTTGGGGATTTCAACTTACAAAATGGGGAGATGAGCTAAAACTTTTCTGGCAACACTGCGGCAAGCTGTTTTCCGTGTACAAAAAGTAAAGCATACTTTTCGGCTGTATTACATTATTTAATAATTTGCTGCCACAGGGTGTTCCAGAGAACTTAAATGAACTTTTATTTTTTTTTTTACGAAATGTGCTATGGAGATGGAAAAAATGTAACAGGCGAACAGAAAATTATGATGGGGAAAAAACAAAAATCAAAAAATGTTTTTTTATAGAGTCCTGGGAGGGGACACATATTACTGCATTGTTATTGGTGGTATGGTGATGGAAAAATGTAACAGGCGAGCAGAAAATTAGGATGGGGAAAAATCAAAAGTTAAAAAATGTTTTTTATAGTCGTAGGAGGAGACGCATATTACTACTGCATGTTATTGTTAATGACATTTGGATGTGTATAGAAAAGGGTTTTTGATTGGTGGTTAGGTTTCTTGACGAGGGGGGTATAGTTAAAGGTGGGATGGGTAAATTATTGTTTTATTTAAAATTTTTTTGTTTTGTTTGTCGGGTTAAAGGGGGGGGGGGGGGGGAGGAAAACATCTTTGGAACATTGAAATAAGTAAGTAATATTAAATTTTTTAAATTTTATTTTGTTTTTTTTATAAATAAATGGAATTTTTGGCGTTCTTTTAAGCCTGAAAACGGTTTGAAATTACCAGGCGAGCATAAAAAGCAGCAATCGTATTTTTAAATAAAAATTTTTTGTTTTTAAAACAACAACTTTCGTTGTACATTATTGTTTCAAATATGTAAGGCAAACAAAAGCAAGTCCGATTTACAAGAACAAAATACGCACATTAGATGCGCGTGTGTGTGCATTTTTGTTTGTTTGTTTGAATTTGTAACAAAAATAAGCTGAAGCGTCAACAAAGTTTACAATGATTTTTTTTGCTCGATGTAGAAAAAAAAACAGCAAACTTATACAGGACCAACAACAACGATCTATGCACGCCCACAGCAGAATTGGTTTTTCCACTATTTGTTTTTGTTGCAAAAATTTACAAGAATAGTTTTGTTGACAAAAATATTTTCTATTTCGGTGCTTTCATGTTGTTATTGAATATGATCGCCTGGTATTTTAAAATTATTCATTCATAATACAAAAATGAGATTTTCCATTTTTTTTCACCCATAAAAAAAGTCAGTCAGTTAAGTCAGCAAAAAAGTTTCTTGAGTCAACAAAATTTAGGACAGGGGGCGAGAAGGTGGGGGAGTTCCGTAGAACGGTTTCTGTAACTAGTTCCATGGTATTGATTATAAACCGATGCATTTTAAAATCTGGACCCTAATTATGTAACTTTTTAGCGACACACGATAGTCATTATCGTTTCAGCAATATGAATGATACAATTTTAGTTGTTTCAGTGTCATATGTAGGGTTGCCACATATAAAATCGACGAAAAAAAGTACCCCGAGGGAAAAAAGCAGTACAATTATTAAAAATTTTAGTTTTTTCGTGATGTTTTAGGCTACTAATTATGTTTACAGAATTTTATGTAGTTAAGGCACGATTACTGAATGTCCAGTTAAAATTTATCCGGCAGTTAAATTCAAATTTTATATGAGAAACAACAACAAATGTGTCAGTTAAAGACCCAGTTAGTAGCTAACTGAAGATTCAGTAATCAGACCTAAGTATATTTAAGTTAACTTTGAGTTAATTGAAAATGACAAATTGTAGGTACTGTAAAATCTGCATAAAATTATGCTTAATATTAGTAGACTAAAAATAGCAAAAGCAAATTTGTTATATCTACAAAATTTTTGTTAATTTTAAGCTAAATTTAGTTGAATGCAAATAGCAGTATACCCTGTTAAATTAACAGAAATATTTGCTAAAAAAATTGTAAACTGCTGTTTTCAAAAGACTCAAAAATCGAAAAGTATTTTTTTTTTTTATTTTTTAGGCTACAAATTGTTAGGCAAAATTTTTTGCTGATTTAACAGGTTCATTTGTTATTTTATATTAGCAAAATTTTAACTCAAATATAATGAAAATTCTGTATATTTAACAGTTTTATTTTTGCTGTTCCTATCTTACTAATATATAGCAAAACTAATCTGCTAATTTTGCAGTTTTTTTCTGCAGCATAATTTTTAACTAATTTTTAGTAGTTTTAACTAATTTTTTACAGACTTTTTTCTATTAGCGTACACGCCAAATTTCATGTTTCTAGTTTCATTTGTTTAGGAGATACACCAAAACCCCCCTTTCGTCGAGATAATAATGGCAGATTAAAAATATTTAACTTCGCTGACAAATATCGTGATCTCTGGAATTGAACCTTAAAATGTTAAAAACTTTTTATTGTTTTGAAATGAAGTTATGCTTTCATTTAAGTCTTAGAATGTTTAAGTATATTTTCAGGATTCTTTTAGAATTCAGAGAATTCTCATTTTTTTTAAATCCACATAATTTCTAGCATTTCTATCAACTAAACGTTTTAGAATAAATCTGGATTTACAATTCTGGAGTACCCTCTGCAGAGTGGAGTGTATTAAAATAGAAAGAAAAATATTAAGTGCGAAAAAGAAAGGAACAAAATCCACTTTGCAGAGTAGAGTGCTCCACCATTGTAACTCCAGCTTAATACTTAAACTCGACACATTCATGATCAATATTTTGCATCAAAGTTGCAAATCCATTAAATATATTCTAAAGAATTCCAAAAACAAATCGAAGTTTCTACCAATTTTTTTATTTTTGTCATATGAAAATTTGGGGTTTATGTTAATATTTCTCAGTTAATTTTTTAGAAAATAAAATCAATTTTTTTTTATAAAATAAAAAAAGTATTAATATTAATGTGGAAATTTCGATTTGCTTTTGAAATATTAAGATTGACATTTCGATATGCTTTTGGAATATTTTAGGACATACAAATCCAATGGTTATGGAATTTTGATACAAAATAAACATACTTAGTTCACTAAAACAGGCTCTTTGTAAATTGCTCGGCTGCTTTTACTGGGCCTGTTCGTGCACCAAAGAAATATGTTAATAACATCCCAGCAAAAACATGGTCTCAACTACTAATTATTTTGTGCCTTCTTGAAAGTGAGAGGGTAATGACTACTAATTATTTTGTGTTTTTTGAGTGAGAAGGTAATGACTACCTGTTACTTTTGGGGCATCGCGAACAAAAGTATTGTAATTAAGCAAGTAAATAGGCTGGTAAGTATTTAAAACCCTGTTTTTGCTGTGATTTTTTGCAATGTTAATACTTTTTAATTTAGATTTTTTTTAATTTATTTAAACATTGTTTCATAGTTTACTTTTGCTGTGAAATGATTTTAATTAATAAATTTTATACAATTATTGAATAATTGAATGATATTTATAAATATTTAACCGAAACAAGTGATCAATTTAATTTTTTTAATTAAAGGTGGAAGAAGCACTTTGAATGCCGCACTTGTTCTATTAACAACCCGTTATAGATTGAAGTGGTTGGAAACCGATTTTGCATGTGATGCCACTTTGAATACATTTTTTAAAATTAATTTAATATTATTATATTAAAATTGATGTCAAATTTTATGTTAAATATGTTCATAATTATTTTTTTATTTATGAACGTATAAACACAAAGAAATACACCTTAATTGTAAAAAATTTAATATAGAAAAATCAATATAAAATATTTATTTGGAATAACTTGGTTTAAATTTTAATAAATTATTCAGAAGTGGGATTTTAAATATTTTTAAAATAATTATATATGTTTTAAAGTAAGTATCTCTATATGTAAAGAAATAAATATAAATAATGTAAGCAAATAAAATAAAATAAAAAAAACTTAACAATGAAATTATTCAAAATAATTCATATTAAACTACAAAAATTTAAACTTATTGACACAATACCAGCTTGAGTTTTTTTTCTAAACTTCATTCGACTTTTCCAAATTACGTAATTTCTGATACATATTAATGTAATGGGTTTGTAATTGTTTTTGATATGTTAAAACCTTTTCCTTTTCATCAGACCACTGACGTTTTTCCAATTCAAAATTAACACGTACATCATCGAGTTGTTTACGCAATTTGCCAATTTCTTCAGCATAATTAGCCGATTCGGAAATTAATGTATCCAAAGTTGACTCTTCCAATTTACATGGTGGCAACAAAGCGTTAATGTTAATGGCAACATCGGGTAAATTCTGTGAACCATAAACGAAATTTTGTATATCTGTAGACATTTTGGCTAAACGTTTTTCAGCATTTAATTTATTCAATTCCAATTCCTCTCTATCGTGATCATCGAGTGGTGGAGCCAACTTTAGACAATTCATGATCACTTCCAAATTACAATCATCGATAAGTTTTTCATTATCCTGTTTCTCTTCACTACTTTTATGATTTTCAATACGTTGTTGTGTGTGTTTACGGGTCTTATTACAGATGTCGGTTAAATTATCCAGCTGTTGTTTCAGCCTGGTATATTTCCCCGATGGTTCTTCGCCATATTCATGAAATATTGCCAAATCTGATAATTCTTTGCGTAATTTAGCCAATTCATTTGTTAAGGCCAAAATGACTTGATCTTTTAAGATGACAATTTTATTTAGTTGCTTCAACTCGGTTTCCGTTTCTTTTTGTGTCTGTGCCTTTTGTTGTTCCTCCTGCCGGTGTTGTTGGGTCATCTTGTGATTCTCTTGTAGACTTTGGTAAATTTGTGTTTCAGCATTGGTATTTTCATGTTTTAAATGCACTATTGCATGTTCCTTTAATGTTATTTCATTCTGTAGATAAGAAATAAGTTATTATTTGTGTAATTGTTGTCTTTTGGCAACCGATACTTACATTTGCCTCCTTGAGTTGTGTTTTGAGTAAAGCTAATTCCCCATTTCTCTCACACACTTTCCATTCACTCTCTTCTAGTTGAGCTTTTAGCCGACTTATCGTATTTTGACTTTCTTCTAACTGTTCTTCAACATATGCCGAACGATCCTTAAGATTTCTCTCCGAGTTTTTTATACTTATGTTATTGGTTCTGAAAATGGGCAAGGAAAATTGAGTATTAGATTTAGCACCTTATTTTTCAATATCTGTAAAAAGAAGACTAAATTAATAGAATTTCATTCGAAAATTAAACAAAATTTTTTTGTTTAATTTTTTGTTTATTTTTCCTTTATAGCAAAATACTGATCTCCTCGAGGCAACAAAATCGATATATCACACCTTAAAATCTAAGTTTAAATGCCGAAGCTGTAACGAAAAATTGAAAAAGGCGACTCCTACGTTCGGAAAAAAAATTATTATTTTTGAAATTGCCTTGCATAAATACTTCATATTGGAGGGTGTACGGCGAACTTTTTTTTGCGGTAGGTACGGTTTAGTGGACAGGGTACCCTTTGAAAATTGTGTAAGTCCATACCAATGGCTCATATGAATAAAAAATAGATATTACTAATAGGGGGAAATACAGGGGTTTTTAAGCAATTACTACACAAATCTAGTCTGCTTGGGAGTAGACTAGAAATTTAATTTTTTAATTTTCGTTTACATTTCATGCAATTCTACCAGCCAATTGGTAAATTTGGAGTTAAAAGCCATTCCTAAGCCCAAAGTAATTACCTTGAAGTAATTGCTAAGTTTTATTCATATCACCCAATGTAATCCATTTCGTATATTTCACATTGTGTGTACTTACGATATGGGATACTTCCCAGGAAAATTTTTTACAATCGGTAGCCAACCACACCCATTCTACAACTGGTTCCACTGCAACCGATTACACGGAACTGGTTCCGGAACCAGTTCCTGGGATCCTATATGGAAGGTGTGGGTGACGTAGAATCAGTTCTAGAACTAGTTCCAGAACTGATTCTAGGGCAACCGGTTCCACTTTGGAGCCATAGAAGGGGTTGCTTTTGTGACAATTTCAAACAAAAAGAATCGGTGTTAGAATCGACAGTAGAAGGGGTTGTGAATGAAAAGTAGCTATTGTACAACCGATGCTTTGGAACAGAAAATTTTCCTGGGTTGTTTATAATAATTGTGTTTAAAATTTTCAAAAAATTAGTTAGAATATTCTTAATAAAACATGATTGATAAAATACGGAATGTGAATATTTCGGTATATCGGCGAAATGATTTAAAAATAAATAAAAAATCAATTACTGCTGACATGAAAATGTCTGTGGAATATGTGAAGAAAAAAATAAAGTCTTTTCGAACAGCCTACAGTGCGGAAACAGCCCACAGAGGCGAGCATTTTTAGTTCTTTCCTTGACAACGGCATCTTGAAAGCAAAATTGACTATCAAGTTACATGCAGCCTACGTCACAGCTTCAAGTTCAACTGAATTTGACAAGCAGTATGTGTTATCAACTTGAAAGCAAAATCTTGATCGTGTAACCTCACTGTTAGTCAATTTTGCTTTCAAGATGCCGTCGTCAAGGAAAGAACTAAAAATGCTCGCCTCTGTGGGCTGTTTCCGCACTGTAGGCTGTTCGAAAAGACTTTATTTTTTTCTTCACATATTCCACAGACATTTTCATGTCAGCAGAAATTGATTTTTTATTTATTTTTATACCCTACACCACTATGTGGTCATTATACCCTACACCACTATGTGGTCATTATACCCTACACCACTATGTGGTCAGGGTATTATAAGTTTGTGCTGATGTTTGTAACACCAAAAAATATTGGTCCTAGACCCACCTTATAGTATACCGATCGGCTTAGAATTTTTTTTTATTTCGATTTAACGATGTCCGCCTGTCCGTCCGTCTGTCTGTCTGTCCATGCATTCTTGTGCGCACTCTACAGGTCGCAAATATTAAGATATTTTGATGAAACTTGGTACACCGACTTATGTCGGCCCAAGGACGACGCCTATTGATTTTGGTGAACATCGGTCCATGGTTAGACCTAGTGCCCATATAAGGGTTCTACCAAAATTATATTGTTTATACGCTGCAGGTCGCAAATATTAAGATATTTTGATGATATTTGGTACACCGACTTATGTCGGCCCAAGGACGAAGCCTATTGATTTTGGTGAACATCGGTCCATGGTTAGACCTAGTGCCCATATAAGGGTTCTACCAAAATTATATTGTTTATACGCTGCAGGTCGCAAATATTAAGATATTTTGATGATATTTGGTACACCGACTTATGTCGGCCCAAGGACGAAGCCTATTGATTTTGGTGAACATCGGTCCATGTTTACCCCTAGTACCCATATAAGGGTCCCCCCAAAATTGGCTTGTTATTTTTAAATCATTTCGTCGATATACCGAAATATTAACATTCCGTATTTTATCAATCGTGTTTTATTGCGGCACAATATTTGTAAAAAGAAAAACAAATTTACAAGAAATTGATCAGCTGTTTAAAACTTGACCGTCAAGTTTTCTCAAAACTTGAAAGCAAAAATTGATATCAAGTTGCTGTTCAATTTTTAAAATGTGAGTGTGTTAGAAAAAAATGTGAGTGTATTGAAACTTGAAAGCCAAAAATGGATCGTGTAACCTCTGTTATTCAGCTTCTAGTTCGATGTTTTTATTTTTTATTTATTTAAATAAAAACCGTGCGTATTAGTTTTTCAAATTTTTGTTCTTGCAAATAGGAGAGACAGCACATTTGTTTAAAGTGGGGATCCGTATAAACTCTGATGTTTTGCACATAAGTAATCAAACTAACTTTAGTCATATTCTTTTATGGTTATGATCTTGCGCGGATACTGATGAGGGGGAGTAACGTCCTTCGAAACTATTTAATACGCACGGTTTTTATTTAAATAAATGAAAAATAAAAACTTCGAACTAGAGGCTGAATAATATCTGCCCTCACTAATTTGCGAATAAAGTAGTGCTGGTAAAAATATGAGTAGTGGGTATCGAGTATTTGTCTTTTTTTTTGGGTACTCGATACTCAAAACTACTACTCGATATTTTCAGAGTTGCATTTTAGACAGATAAAATATATAAAAATGTGACTCCGCTAAAATATTTACCACAAAAATGTGACTCTGCTAAAATATTTGTCACAAAACTACAACTCTGCTAAAAGAAAAAATCAGAAGTAAAATATTTAACACAATATGTTAAAAAACTATGAAAAACGCAATGAATAATTGGTAAAAAAAGTTTAAAAATATGTTTATAAATTTAAATTAAATTACCATAAACATTTTTAAAGAATTTTACCAAAAAATTTTTAAAAATTTCAAATTTAAAACCCGTTAAAAGTATCGAGTAGTATCGAGTATCCAAATCAAAAATATCGAGTAGTATGGAGTATTGAAAAGTAACCGAATTTACCAGCACTAGAATAAAGTTCGAACAAACAAGTTTTGTTCTCTTTGAAAACATAATAATCAATATATTTTATGTTAATTAGAACCCAGCAAAACTTTCTATTACCTGGTAATAAGGTTTGTAAGAAGAAATTAAGGTATGTAACCTCTTACTTTGGTATTCCAAGAGCTATTATTTTAACAAGGGCATGTCATTGGAGGTATGTACTTTCCAAAAGAGGGCTAGGTAACAACATAAGAACATGTTACTTTAATGTTACATGTTAGGAGTTACGTAACCACTTACATAACCGATACTGAGCACAATACTACTTACATAACAGCTTAAAGTAAGGCCAAAAAAATGTGTTACAAACAGGTCTAAAATAACACATTAAAATTATGCGCTTACTTACTGTATAAAAATATATACTTACTTCTTACAAAAAAAATTAAAATAAGATGTTATCGTGTTGGTTTTTTATAAATGCTAAAACGAAGCATATTCATATTTAATTAATATTTACTCAGATTAATATAAAGTTAACAAAAAAAATAAAAAATATTTCAGTCAATATGTATAAAACATATAAATTATTTGTATCGAATATTTTAAATAGAAAATAACACTCATGTATCGCATTACAAATAACTCCTTATTTTGAGGTATTTGAATACACCATCGGTAATAAGTGGCTATTTCTTTTAAGTGATCACGAATCACATTAACAGTAACTCCTTATTTTACGGTTTTAAAATATCCCATCTGTAATAAGTCGCTGCTATTATTTAGAACTCATGTTGTGTATTACAAGTAACTCTTTTCTTTGAGGTGTTTAAATATATCATTGGTAATAAGTTGCTATTACTACCCAGTAGTTATGCAGCACATTATACGTAAGACATTACATTTTAGTTATGAAATAATGCAATGGTAAGGGGTATGGTATTACCAGGTAATGTGTTCTGTAATACCAACATATTACCAAGGTTTTGCTGGGAAAGTTATTTATTTATGTTAATACAAAAAATTAAATATGTAAAATCAAAAAAACGAATACTTTCAATTCTGAATACAACATTTGTCTCAGCGTCCTTCAAATACCATTCAACATTTTCCAACTTTTTTATATTCAAATTAAAGAAAATTTTATATACATAGTGCCAAATGAAAAAAAACGTTTTTTTCATCAAGATTTAAGTAGAAATATTTCAGCACCCCTTCGGCCGATTAAAATTTTTTTATTTTTTTTTTGGATTCAGCGAACTATAATCTATAAGAAATAATATATCACAACAACAAATATTTTTTTTACAAAATTTAATGCAATTAATATTTATCCCGATAAAAATAAATTTGAAAAATCGAATATGCAAAGTGTGCAAATTTAAATGCAATTTAATTCCTTTGTTGCTTTTCTAATTGCTGATATATTTGCTTTAACTGACATTGCAGTAGATTCTACCGACAAACTTTTTTGGGTGTATCATAAATTAAAAATGAGCATGAGCTTCAGCGAGCATTTTGAATCTCAGATTTTAGCGATTTTTGTACATTTTGAGGTTTTTCAAAGATCTTGTCGTCAATTGTAATTATTTTTTTTAATTGTTGAATTACAATATACACTTAAGTCTCTTTTTATGCGGATTTAAAGTTATGCGGCTTCAAAATCGACTTGCGTTGCGTTTTTTACAACCTTTATAAGACTTTTTATTTAATTTAAAATAAAATAAAAAAATTTGTCTTATTTTTTAAAGGTTTTCTTAAAAGAAATGCATAAAACCAAGAAACCAAAAGGCACTAATTTCGTTACAAACAAAAATGGTATTTTAGATCGCATAGAAAATGGTGAATGATATGCCTCTATTGGAAAATATTTTAAACCTGGAGAATCTTTAATAAGCGCAATTAAAATGAATGAGTCTCAAACAAGAAAATCTTTTATTTCTGGCTCACAACTGAGTTTAACATTAGCTTTGTTCGGGTACTCAACACTGGGAACCCGCGGGATCGCAATTTTACCAAAAAGCGTTTTCTTACTACACAATTGGGTAAATGAGAGCTGTCATGAGAGAGTAATATTCTTGTTCTTCTTGCACGAAAAAGCCCAGACTTTTGTTTCGTGTAAACTTGGTTAAATTGTTTTTATCAGCTGTTATATCAATTAGTTCAATTGAACTATTCACTAATTTGAACCAAAGAACTAGTTCACAACTAATAGCTCTTTTAGTTTAATCGGTCATTTCATTCATTCAGAAAATATGTTTATCATTTACAAAAATTAGTATAATAGTTGCAAAAGCCTATCGGTGATGTTACAACTCCATAAAATTACCTACAATTTTTTGAAGACGCTTGTTTAAATTTGTTAAAGAGATAAATATGTAAATAAATCGAAGCTTTGGTTTAATATTAAAATCTTTTCCAAATTTAATAAACTATGTATTCCTTTTTGTAAATAGAAGTGCCTAAAAAGGAAATTTTTATTAAATTTTTTATTTAAAAAGGGGTTTAACTAGAAAAGCTATCTAGATTTTTACAACAAATTGAACAAGAACTAGAAAGAGCGCTCACCAAAACGAACTGTAATGCAGAAATCTATTGACGTTTGTTTTTCGGGCTTCAAATATGGTTTTTCGCGTTCGTTTACTTTTGTGCATTTTTGTCATTTCGTGAGAGTATTTCTTGTTAACTCTCATTTTACCGAACTTTACCCAAAAAGTAAAGAAACAGACCTATTGTCATCGAATTCTCGGGAATACGATCGTATTCTCATTAATGCACAAGTGTGGACAAACGTGGATTCATGTATGGAGATTTCTGTATACATTATGGAAAAACATTCATGTTTATAATCATGCACGAACATACATTAAACCTGTATGAATCCGCATATATAGATTTTTAGCCAGGGTATTATTTTTTATTGATTTTTTGTCTTTTTTTTTTGGTATGTAGGTACTAGGGATGCCAAACGGGAAATCCCGAAATCCGGGGATTTTTGGGATTGGCAAAATCCCGAATCCCATATTGACAAGAAATTGATGGCAATATATTAGTAAAATTATAAATTAAGTAGATTATGCGAGTAAACTATACAAAGACTTTGTCACTTTGTTTGTCACGTTTGTTTGTTATTTTACCGATTTATTCTTCCAAGCGAAATTCGATTTCTGAAACCTAATTTTGGCTCAGACTGTAAGTTTGAATTCTTGCATGAAAACATTTGATAACGATAACCAAATAACTTTGTTGCTGTAATTACACAATTTAGTGGGCAAGGTTGTCGCAACGAATCTGTTTTAAAATCTGCTTACAAAATACTGGGCGCAAGTGTACTTAATGACAGGCCTTCGTATATTATCCCAGCCAGAAAAATACAAACGGGAAAGCAATGGCAAGGTATTTTAACAGGTGGTACAAGTACTGACAAAAATTGCTTTCCCATTTCCAATATGATAACGTCAATAGACAAAAGGACCGGCAGTTCAAAAAGCGCCGGAAAAGTACTGGAGAAACAAAATTTTTAACTTTGGCAAAACGCTGCCAAAACCAATAAATAGGTGGTTTGGAATTATATTTTCCAAAATACAATTAAAAAAAAGTTCATATGTCCCTTTTTTTGGCCCTGCCGTATTGTTTTGTAAAACAAATACTGGCAAAACGATTTTTGCAAACGCTGGCAAATCGTCCCAAATGAGTGTTCTGCCAGTCATTTATTTTTAACATCGCGGTTACCCAGTGGTATGCAGGTACTTGATTTTTTGTACCACTGTCAATTCCTGACTGAGATGTTTCAATATTCATAAAATGTACCACATTATTAATTAACACCTAAAGGGGTCATCAACAGGGACGCTACAAAAGTAGAAAGACAGGGACAGCAAACGACGCCATATTTCTTGCCGCTCTTTTGACATTTCTCTTCAGTAAGGTTTGCCATTTCATGATGGAAAGATATACGAGCCAACAACGAGTCGAAATTATTAAAATTTACTACCGAAATTCGAACGTTAAGATCGCTACGTCCAATTTATGGTCGTCATAATGAATGGCTTCGTCAATAAACAAAATATGCGTTATTGGTCAGACAGCAATCCACACGTACTCCATGATTCATCATTGCATGCCGAAAAAATTACGGTTTGGTGCGGTTTATGGGCCGGCGGCGTCATTGGGCCGTACTTCTTCCGTGATGATCAAGACCGGCACGTTACTGTGAATGGGAATCGCTACCGTTCAATGATAACAGAATATTTTTGGCCCCAATTGGATGATATGGACTTGGAGGACATGTGGTTCCAACAGGACGGCGCCACAAGCCACACAGCGAATGTCACAATCAATTTATTGCAAACCAAGTTTGGAGAACGTGTTATCTCATGAAATGGTCCAGTCGATTGGCCGCCTCGGTCGTGCGATTTGACTCCGTTGGACTATTTCCTGTGGGGCTACGTCAAATCTATGGTCTACGCCAACAAGCCAGCGACGATTGATGAACTTCGTACGAATATCGGCCGATTTATCCTTGAAAACCGTCGAAAATTGGGTTCAACATCTGGACTTCTGCAAGCGTGCCCGTGGTGGTCATGCAAAAGAGATCGATTTCCATACATAATGGCATCGAACGTACTTTCACAGGAATAAAGAATTTCATTGATATCCAAAACCGTTTTTGTTTTATTTAAAATAAACTTTTGTAGCGCTCTTATTTATTAAATAATTATAAAACGCTTTATTCTATAAAAAAACGAGTGAAAAGATTAAAGTCGGCCATGCCGACTATACAATATCCTACACCAGTCTGGTTAAAAGCCAACTAATGTTTGGATCCGAAATTCGAATGGGTTAAAATGGGACTTGTGTCAAAATTTTCTATAATGTGAGTCAGTGAACCAAATTTCATTAAAATATCTTAATATTTGCGACCTGCAGTTTGTAACCAAGCCAATTTTGGGGGGACCCTTATATGGGCACTAGGTCTAAACATGGACCGGTGTTAACCAAAATCATTAGGCTACGTCCTTGGGCTGACATAGGTCGGTGTACCAAATTTCATCAAAATATCTTAATATTTGAGACCTGCAGCGTATGAACAATATAATTTTGGTAGGACCCTTATATGGGCACTAGGTCTAAACATGGACAGATGTTCACCAAAATCAATAGGCTTCGTCCTTGGGCCAACATAGGTCTGTATACCAAATTTCATCAAAATATCTTAATATTTGCGACCTGCAGCGTATAAACAATATAATTTTGGGGGGACCCTTATATGGGCACTAGTTCTAAAAATGGACCGATTTTAACCAAAATCAATCAAGTCGGTGTACCAAGTTTCATCAAAATATCTTAATATTTGCAACCTGTAGAGAGCGCACAAGAATGCATGGACAGACAGACAGAAGGACGGAGGGACGGACAGACGGACATCTTTAAATCGAAATAAAAAAAATCTGAGCCGATCGGTATTCTATAAGGTGGGTCTAGGACCAATATTTTTTGGTGTTACAAACATCAGCACAAACTTATAATACCCTGACCACGTAGTGGTGTAGGGTATAAAAATTTAAGTCGGACATGCCGACTATATGATACCTTACACCAATCTGGTTGAAAGCCAACTAATGCTTTGATCCGAAATTCGAATGTGATGAAATGGGTTAAAATTTGTCTATAAAATAATAAAACAAAAATTAGAAAACGGTAAGAAATTTTGATTTTACCTAATGTTAGCTGTGTTTAAGAGATAATCGGAAATATAGTCCATATGGGCGATAAGCCCAAATATGGACCGACCCTATCTAGAATCAATAGGCTTTGTTCTTGGACCCATGTGAGTCAGCGTACCAAATTCCATTAAAATATCTGAGTATTTGCGACCTTAATGTGCAAACAAGTCAATTTTAGGCTAACCTTTATAAAGGCACTTGGTCTAACCATGAACCGATTTAAACTATAATCCATAGGCTTCATGCTTGGGCTGGTATAAGTATGTGTTCCAAATTTCATCAAAATATCTAAAAATTTGCGATCTGTAGCGTACGAACACGATCATTTTTTTGGGGCCTTTATATGGACACTGGGTCTAAACATGGACCGGTTCTACATAAAATAAATAGGCTTTGGTCATGAGCCCATGTGAATCAGCGTACCAAACTCATTAAAATATCTTCGTATTTACGACTTGTAGCGTGCGAACAAGCCAATTTTGGTAAGACCTCTATATGGGCACTGGGCCCATTTTAACCAAAATCAAATATCTAAATATTTGCGACCTGTAGCATGTGCACAAGAATACATGGACAGACAGATAGACGGACATAGTTAAATCGAAACAAAACGTGATTCTGAGTCGACCGGTGGGACTAGGTCCAATATTTTTTCGTGTTACAAACATCAACACAAACTTATTATACCGCAGCCGCGGTGGCTATATGCCCGAAATCATTTTCAAATGTTAATGATCTTTCAAATGTATTGATCTTTGGACTAAAAAACATTTTTTGGATTAAAATTTAATTTTTTGTGTTATTTTTTACAATTTAAAGTTCTATCGGGCTTAAAAAAATTCCCTATATAAACTTCCAATAAAATAATGTATAGAGAAACAAATTCAGACATTTTTACTAGTTATTTATGTATTACAACGAAAATCATTTCGAGTAAAAATATTTTTTATATAACCATTTATGATTTTATAGATTTATATATCGTTGAGTATTGTCATATTGTAACACCAAGTATAATTGTATATGATTATATCAAAATATATTTAGTTATATAAAATCATATTAGCCAGATCCACCATTTTTCGGATCTAATAATATATTTTTAAACATAATTATTTTAACCCATATATGATTTGATTCGGGAAATGGTGGATATGGCTAATATGATTTTATATAATTAAATATCTTTTGATATAATTATATAACAATATACATTTTACAATACTCGACGAGATATAATTGTATAAAATCATAAATTAGTATATAAAAATAATTTTTACTAGGGATATGTTTCTTACAAAGCTATTATTTTTCTATTTTTTATAGTTATTGCTTTAACCAAAGTTCCTTTAGTGGTAAAGCAAACGTTTCTTTGTTGTATTTTAACATTCAAGCTTTTAATTCTATTTATAGTCATTAGAACGAAAGCAAAGAATTTTTACAACGATTACTTGTTATTTTTGTATTACACCCTAATCCACCAGTCCATATTAATGACTAACATGTTGAAATTAAGGAATATTACTTAGCAATTTGGACTGTACCTCATCGGTGAAGTATTTTTAGTTGATCTAAAGACTGTTATTGTACAAAGAGTGTTATTTTTGTTCGGTTTTAAGATCAAATATAACAAATTCCAAAAAAAATTCACAATTTATTTTACAACAAATAGAGTAAAAACTTATGAAACAAACTTTCCTACAACCAATTTCCTTAAGAAAACTTTACATGACTCATATTATTTTATAAACAATTGATAGTAATTTTTTATACTCACTTTAATATTTCATATTCATTTTTTAATTCAGCTAATTGTTCTCTTAGTTTTTGCGTTTGTTCATTATATCTCAATTTATGTTGTTTAAACTGGAATTGTTGCATGGCTAACATTTGTTCCATTTTCTTAATTTTTAACATATATTCACGCTGTTGTGCTTCATAATATAATTTCAAACGTTTCGTTTCACTTTCCCAATATGATTCCTTATCCTAAAGCATTAAAGGGAAATTAAACATTAATACACAATATTCTTGTAAAAAGTAAAAGAAATGATTTCTCTAAACAAAATTAAACCTTTTGTACTTTGAAAATTACTTTCTCATTATGTTCCATTGTTTGTCGCAAATAGGACAATTCTGAATCTCTATCCTTTAAGGTAGCTTCCAATTCCGAAATGCCCGAATCTGATGGAGATGGTGTCATATCGCACTGTTCATTTGATAGACAATATTTTGTTGACGTTATCATATTTGTGCCCATTGTAATGCTATTACTCATCATCATTGTATTGCTGCTGCTGCAATTACTACCATTTGATTTGCTAGAATACATATGAGAGAATCAATGAATAAATGAACGTTATAGAAAATGAATTTAAATTTATAATTTACACTTGTTCTATACAATCAACATGAATTTATTGCGAATTTTATTTGGTTTGATATACTAAACGCTTTAAAAACTAAACACTACTAACATCATAGTCATGATCATCATACTTACATAGTACCACTTTGGCTATTAACTTCTGAGTCCGGTGTATGTCGAATTGATTCCATACTATCGTTGATCTTCAACGATCTGGAACCACGTCGACGTGCCATAAGGCTGTTGCAATAATTATTGCTTGAATAACCACCAACAAAACCTCCCCCACCAACACCACCGCCAACAACAACACCACCTGCTACACCAACTCCTCCTGCTCCAACTCCGCTACCGCCAATAATACCAACACCACCATGCCTTAAATCGGTCGTGCCTAACGATGATAAAACAATAATTTAGAAAATGAAACAACAATAAATATAAGAATAATAAATTCGGTTTATGTAGCAATAATAATGTTGAATGAATTATGAGTGGTTTTTAATTTGATTTTATAGTTTTAAATTTTAACTACAGGCAATTTATTCGCCTGAAAATATTTTATATTGCAAAAAGCAAACACTATGTAAAGCCATTTGGCAAAATTTTATGAACGAAAGCAATTTTCATATATTTAGTTAGTTCTACCCCAAAGCAATTTTTTTTTTAATTTTATAGAGTGTGAGGTAAAAGATAAACTGTGGATCTAAAGGAGGTTTTTAAATACACAATATTTTCAGAATGGATTTAATATACGAATTCCTAAATATTTGTTTGGTTTAAAAATCCTCATATTTGATCCAATTATACACCATACGAGAGATAGTGTAATACTTTTTTAACATAATCCGTAATGGCGTAAATGTAAAAAAAAAAAATCTAAAGAGTAATTAATTTAAATTTCTATTAAAAATTAAAAAGAACTAAAATTAATAAGAACTAAATTTTCTTAAATGTAACTAACATCGTTATTACTTCCAGCGAAGAAATTTCATGCAAACAGATCATTAAAAGCTGCACTCTTGCTTCCACCAAAAAATTAAAATTTTCATCTTTAAACTGTTCTTCCCTATTTAAATAATACAATATGCTTTTTGAAATATATTGTTAAATTTTTGGTTAGACCATTTTGTTTACAAAAATAACGAAACCGCTGTTAAGGAGATAATGAAAACTTTTTCAATCTTATGTGTACAGTAGTGCTGGTAAATTCGGTTACATTCAAATACTCGATACTTTTAAAAGTTTTTAAATTTGAAATTTTTAAATGACCCACTAGGTATGTTACATACCGTCGGAAAGGTTAATTTGTCTAGTTTCTAAGCATAAGTTTTATTATTAAGGTTTTAGAAACACCTACACAAAAATAGAAAAAAATTCAAAATAGTGCATATGCTAAACTCTCACTCGCATCGCACTAAGCGACCAAAACTACCTTAAAGGAAAATACCTAAGGTTTCTTTTGAGCCAAAAAAAGTACCCATTTAAAAAAAAAAAAAAGTTTTAATTAAAAAAAAAACAAAATTGAAAAAAATTTTCTAATTTAAAAAAAAATTTTTTCCAAAGATTTCAGAAATGGCTATATAATTTGTTTGGGACAAATTTTGCTTACACCAATAGGTAATAAGTTACATGTATGAGAAAGAACACCTGTTTGGCCAAAATGTCAAATTTTGACATCTCTAACTCAGAAACTTTTTTACCGATCTTGCTGAAGATTTGTGTCTAAACTACTATCCAATAGGACTAACCTTGGTGCAAATTTCATCCAAATCGGAAGACATCAATTTCAAAAGTTGGGTCACTTGACATGAAATCCCCCATATGTATACTTTTAAAAATTATACTTTTTATTCCTTCTTTTAGCAGAGTTGTAGTTTTTTGATAAATATTTTAGCGGAATCACATTTTTGTGGTAAAGATTTTAGCGGAGTCTCGTTTTTATATATATTTTTCGCTCCAAAATTGCAACTCTGAAAATATCGAGTATTAGTTTTAAGTATCGAGTACCCAAAAAAAAGGCAAATAATCGATATCCACTACTCATATTGTTACCAGCACTAGTGAACAGTTTTGATTATTTTCCAAATCTATACCGGTGTTCTGTAACTATGTGAGAAGTTACTCACATAAAAATTGCAACTCTGCGATGTGTCTACGATATTTAAAACAGGGTGAGCCACAAAATTTCAAACTGAATATAAGTAATTTTTTTACATACCTCTGGCTAAATTTGACATTATGATACTCACTCTGTTTTAAATATGGCAGAGTTGCAATTTTTATGTGAGAAACTTCTCACAAAGTTACAGAACACCGGTACTGATTGCTAAATCGCCTACCAAACTATGATGTAATATTTTTTCTTATGATCTGATATGTAGTTCCAAAGATATCAGAATTATTTAGAATTTGTATAATTTTTTGCATTCATTATATTGGCAAAACTACTATCGGTCATAATATTCGGCATAGAAGCTGTATGTAATAGATATATATGTAATAAATATACATATATTAATACATTCGATGTATGTCTTGTATAATATTTAGGTGTTTGGTGGTAATTTACTAAAACGTTTTTGAATAGTTTTGTGTTTCAAGGAAACAAAACAACAATTTTAAATATAGTTCAAAACAAAATGTTAATTGTTTTAACAAATATTGTGAATTTCTTAATTGGATTCGGAACAATTAGAAGAACGTTAACCTATGTTATTTTAAAGAAAATATTACTTAACAAAACACTTAAACTTGCGTTGTTTTTTAGGAATACAAAACTAAACTCATGATGTTCATACAAAGTTACTTCATATGCACTAAATACTACAAAATTATGTTTTCTAAAGCACCGTTTAACGACTTAATATACATGCTTCGAATTATCTATACTCATAAAAAGAAGTTAGTGCAAAAGTTTGTTAAATGCGTTCTGAAATTTTGTCTGATTTACGATATTTGACTCTCGTTTTAGTAAAAATGCATTCGACAAAAATCCCAAAAATAAAAAATTAAACTCTTACTTTGGGTCTTATAATGCATTGTTACCTTTAACTTAACTATTAAACCAAAGAGTACATAAATATTTTTAATACAGAAACTCTCAGTGTTCACGGTTTTATGTTGTGTGAATGGATCGGGAAAGCAAATGAAAACAAGTTTTTACATAGAACTAACTAAAAATTGTTGCTATCAACACCAACATTTATTTTGCTTTTATTGTGTTACAATATTTTCTATTAAAATTTAATATTTTTCAAAATTTTCTATAACGTGAGTCAGCAAACCAAATTTCATCAAAATATCTTAATATTTGCGATCTGCAGCGTATAAACAATATAATTTTGGGGGGACCCTTATATGGGCACTAGGTCTAAATATGGACCGATTTCAACCAAAATCAATGCGACCTGTAGAGTGCGCACAAGAATGCATGGACAGACAGACAGACGGACAGACAGGCGGACATCGTTAAATCGAAATAAAAAAAAATTCTGAGTCGATCGGTATACTATAAGGTGGGTCTGGGACAAACATCAGCACAAACTTATAATACCCCGACCACATAGTGGTGTAGGGTATAAAAATTAATTAAAAGATTTTAATTTTACCAACATGTTTTCATTTGCTTTGTCCGACTTCACGTACAAATAAGAAGAGCAAAGGTTGAACGAGACGTAGCGGTATAGAAGCCCACACTCAAAATAGTTTGTAGTTTAAATTAACTGAAAATGTAATTTAAAATAAATGAAAAATCACTTGAAAACCGGTCTACTGACTTTTCATTTAAATCAAGAGAAATTTTCATTTATTTTTAAATGTTAATAAATAAACTACAAAATCCTTAAAAAATAATGATTTTTCATTTATTTCGTTTTTTTAAATTTCAAAAAATTAACTACAAAATCCGTAAGAATAAATGATATTTAGTTTATTTCGTTTTTTTAAATGACCTAGAAATCGAAAAGGATTTTTTTTTAACAAAATATTTTAAATGAAAATGTAACAGAAAATCCGTATTTATATGTAATTTATTTTTTAAATAAACGACAAAAACAGTTAAAAAATATACTTCTTTGTATTTTAACTGAATAATTATTTAAAAATAAATGTACGGATAATTTTTTAAATAAACTACAGTCAGTTACTGTAATAATATTTTCAGTGCACGGATTAAACAAAACAAAATGTCAAAAAATTATATACAAAACAACAACAAATTTTTGGGTTAACTTATAGTTAACTCATAGACTGTCAGTATAAAACCAAGCGGGCGAAAGTCATAAAAATTATCAAAATATGATTTTCGAGGTTAGCTGTGGAAAATAGGAAAAAAACTTGAACTTAATGCATGAAAAATGTATTTTTTTGTAATGCAGTGTAATTTAACTATGGAGTTTAATACAAAACACTCAAAATTTAAAATTATTTGATATGAAAAATCTTCAAATAGTGTTGTTTTGAAATCACAGTATTTTAGAGATAACAAAAAGAGAAATCAGATTCGTGCTGGAAACCGAATATGTTTCTAATCGAATAATTCAGTTGTTCTTACCGGATTTTTCGGTTCCAGCAACAGAAAATAGGTTGAGTCAGCAGTAACTAGGCTGCAACAACAGTATCTGTGTAGTCACAACTCAAAAATTTATTTGCTGTAACAGAAACATTCGATTGGTAACAAATTCGGTTGTAAGCTCGAATCCGTTTTTTTTCTCTACGAAAATCTCTTACCTAGTGTCTTGACATGCAATAAAATGATAGCAAATAATTGTCAAAATGATTTCATCTCAAGTGAAGACACTCAATTTCAATTTTGTTGCAATATCATGATCGCTAACGTGCAAGCGGATCTTGCAATTATGCCTGCCATCAAATGTCACCTTTCGTTTTAATTTTGTAATAAAAAAATAACAGAAAATTTGGTAAAAAAAAAAACTAATGGGAAAAAGTTCAATTATTTCAATCAATTACTAAAAAAATAAAAATTCCCTGTTGGCAGTCCGTCTCCAATATACACAAATTGCCTGCACTTGTACGTAAAAACCATACGTCAGTGTGGCAACATTTGCGAAAAGGTGACACGTAGGAAATAAGAAGATAAACAAAAAAATCTAAAGTAGAATGTTTGTATATGTCTGTTTGATCACTTCTGAATGTATTCATATAGAGACAATCTGACAATAAAAATATAAACAAAAATACAATTTAATGGAAAATCACTGATGAAGCCTGTCCATAGAAAAAGACAGAAACTGGATCTAGTCTGATTTGTTTATAACTTTTGAGGAAAATGATTGATCTTCTTCTTAACCTCAAACCTACTAAACAAAATTAATTAGGTTGTTCACAAGATGTGTGCTATCTGTTGTATCGTCCTAACAAAAAACAGAGTTGTTAAAAACTAAATTGAAAAAATACAACGTTTGAGCATACATGGGACTAATTAATTAGGTGGACTAATTAATTGATGATTTCATTACCATTACATTGATATCAATTGTAATGAAATTATTTTCATTACCATTTTTATAATTAATGGTAATGATTCCAAAATTTAATTTCATTGATTAATGACAATGATTTTAAATTTCATTACCATTGATAATGAATAAATTAAAAAAAAATAATTGCCATTGACAGAAAACGTAAAAATGGAGTAAAACTCGCTGAAATCGAAGATGGAATATGCTCATTCAGGCTCATGCTCATTTGAAATTAAATATTACTTTCCATTCTGTTGTTATTTGTATCCAGGTAAAGTTTAACGAAATTAAATGGATCCTCCTTAATAAATTATGTTTTATAACTTCCCTGGCCAAACCAGTTGTTCGTTTTCATTTGTCTGAATTTTTTGTAAACAAATGGTTTTTAATCAATTGTAATTAGTTTTTTTATACATTAGTGTAATTTCATTACCATTAGTAATGATTTTTCTAATGACAAATATTTCATTACCATTAAATGGTAATGGAATTTTTATACCCTACACCGCTACGTGGTCAGGGTATTATAAGTTTGTGCTGATGTTTGTAACACCAAAAAATATTGGTCCTAGACCCACCTTATAGTATACCGATCGGCTCAGAATTTTTTTTATTTCGATTTAACGATGTCCGTCTGTCCGTCCGTCCGTCTGTCTGTCTGTCCATGCATTCTTGTGCGCACTCTACAGGTCGCAAATATTAAGATATTTTGATGAAACTTGGTACACCGACTTATGTCAGCCCAAGGACGACGCCTATTGATTTTGGTTAAAATCGGTCCATGTTTAGACCTAGTGCCCATATAAGGGTCCTACCAAAATTATATTGTTTATACGCTGCAGGTCGTAAATATTAAGATATTTTGATGAAATTTGGTAGACAGACCTATGTTAGCCCAATAACGCAGGCTATTGATTTTGGTGAACATCGGTCCATGTTTAGACCTAGTGCCCATATAAGGGTCCTACCAAAATTATACTGTTTATACGCTGCAGGTCGCAAATATTAAGATATTTTGATGAAATTTGGTACACAGACCTATGTTGAACCAACAACGCAGCCTGTTGATTTTGGTGAACATCGGCCCATGTTTAGACCTAGTGCCCATATAAGGGTCCTACCAAAATTATACTGTTTATACGCTGCAGGTCGGAAATATTAAGATATTTTGATGAAATTTGGTACACGGACGTATGTTGGCCCAAGGACGAAGCCTATAAATTTTGGTGAACATCGGTCCATGTTTAGACCTAGTGCCCATATAAGGGTCGCCCCAAAATTGGCTTGGTTACAAACTGCAGGTCGCAAATATTAAGATATTTTAATGAAATTTGGTGCGCTGACTCACATTATAGAAAATTTTGACACAAGCCCCATTTTAACCCATTAGTTGGCTTTTAACCAGACTGGTGTAGGGTATTGTATAGTCGGCATGCCCGACTTTAACATTTTTACTCGTTTTCATTGTCATTAGTATGAACTAATGGTAATGAAAATTCAATGGTAATGAAAAATGCCCATGTATGTGTTTGAGAATAGCACGATACAACATTTTTACGTATGTTTAGTGTCCAATGTTTCAGTGTGCTAACAGATAAAAAACCCAATAGAATAGGACGATACAAAGATACAATAGATAGCACAATCCTTGTGAACAACCCAAATGTTTGATAAAATTTTGTGTTTTTCGAAGAAAAATCTATGATATTTCTTAGCCATGAAATATCATAAGAAAGTGTTCTACACCACTTTGCAATTGATATCATTTTGACGTCTCTCTGCAATGGTTTTGTAATTTCAAATGCAATAAATTATATAAATTAAATTAATTAATTATAAATTATATGATATATAAGACACGGGGTTAAGGTACAAATCTACATATGTATGTATATCTACTTAAGTGTTTTCAATTTATCATAATTTTACACCTAATCGATGTTTTTTATTTAAACCACTCCTAAATCCTCTGACGCATTTCTTTAACAAACCTCAATCAGTATAAAATAGTTTGTTTCCAATTTCCTGGAATATCATTTAATTTTCACTACATTAAATTGACTTGTGAGATTTTTATCTTATGAAAAGGAAATTAAACGAAACTGTTTTTTAAACTTACTTCCAAATCTCATATTAGAACCTTGTACTGCAGCCAATGAAGGTGTCGAACCATAGCGATCGCCCACATTATGACCTGTTGAGTGAGTAGTGTGAGCTTGAGCAGAAGTAACAACGTCACAGTAACGTTGGGGTATAGTATAGTCCGGTTCAAAAGGGATCGGCTTAAAAGCAATCGGGCGTAAAAGATTTGTTGTCTGCAAAGTAAGAAACAGAAAAAAGGGGAGACAAAAATTAAAATAATACGATATGAAGTGGAATAATGTGTGAGAATTGAAATGCTACAGACATTAGAGATTGTGTGGTAAAGTGACACACCCAAAAACAACAAAATAATCTGATAAAATTGAATTAGACAAGTGTTCAGTAAAACAAAAAAAAATTAATTGTTGTACTTTTGTTCTGTTTTAACAAATTGTAAAAACTATCTGTCTACAAACCTGTTGTTCATGATTTTCTTCAATCGGTTGTATATGAGACAAATCACTTGCACTACGTTGTTGTTGCTGGTGCTGTTGTTGTTGTTGCTGCTGCTGTTGCTGTTGATTAGTATTATGCACCAAAGCTGTATGACATTGTATACGTTGTTGCATTTGCTGTTGTTGCTGCTGTTGCGCTAAACGCATTTTACTATTGTTGTTATTATTGTTGGCTGCTTCTAAACTCTCTGTTATATTAAGACGTTCATTAAGTTCCGTTATACTGCTACGACTACCTGTTCCGCATCCGGTTATAATTGTTGGTGTGGCTGCTGTCTGTAGTGTAGGTGTCGTTGCACTAGGTTTTCTTGTTAATTGCTGCTGCTGTTGTTGTTGCTGATATGTTGCCGATCTCTTTTGTGGTTGAGCCTGCATAGGTTGCGAATATTTTGTCGTTGTTGCTATTGTTAATGATTGTGTCATCATTGGTGGCAATGATTGCATTTGGTGTTCATTATTTGAATCTATCGCTATGTTATTCAAATTTGTCTTTGCATTTGATTTTGTTAATTCAAACATTTGTCTTATGTTATTAAATTTATTTCGTCCATGCTGTACAAAATCTTCTAAATTACTATGACTGCCAAATTTATTACGCATACGTTTTTGTTCATTTCGTGATTTTAGAGTTCCAGTGTGGCCTGGTTGCACAGGAGGAAGCCCCAAGGTATTTTTAGATATAAGAGAATTGGCATTTTCCAAAGAAGCTGATCTTATGTGTCCTCTTTTCGATAGAGAGGGAGAGGGTTGTGTTGTTATTTGAGCCGACAGGGTTGCATGTGATGAATTAGACACCGTGGAAGCCATGTTTCCACGCCCAAAGAAAACCCGTCTTCTTTTAACTGGAAAGAATGTATATTTATTTAATATTTATATAAAACTCAATTTGAATAAATATGTATATACAATAAGGGTATTCACAGCTCATGCTATATAAAGTAGTAAATTAGCATTTATTGTAAATTTGACAACTTTAATCATCTTTGGATTTAAAAATTTGCCTCAAATTTTTGTGCCTTTTATGATTCATTTTACTAAGTATAATTTTTGACAAACAAATTTAAATTTTAAAAAATATGTGCTTTGTTTGAATAATTTTTACAGAATAAGAATTCTCATAAAAGTATCCAAATTTTTAGGCTGAGTTATGAGTCTTGTGATTGAATTTTTAAAATTTAAGAATTAGCCCTGGTTTATGTATTACGAAAATGGTCTAAACGAAAGCAAAATAAAGAAAATTTGTTTTTGTTTCCCATATAATTTCGTCGAAAGTAATTATCAATATCTATCGTTTAGACTTACACAAGGCCTTAATTAAATGCAATGAGGTTTGATATTTGTTATAAATTTTCGATACGAAAATGGAGTAGAACTATGATTTTCAGATTTTCGATAAAAAAATTATAGTTTTCCACGTTTTGTATCAAAATTCCGTTCATCTCGTAATTAATGTTACACATTTCAATAAATAAATCAAGGGATCAAAATCCATTAAGTAAATTTAAAAACATTTAAAAATTGATGAAAACCTTAAACCACATTTTTTGAAATATCGAAAACTATATTTTCGAAGATTAACTTGACAAACTTTTTTGACTTCAGATTCGTATTAAGAATTATTATATTTCAAAAATATAAAAAATCATAAAAATATAAAAGATTTTGATGTACTTCTCCGCAATATTGACTCATAAAGTATTTCCCTAGGTGAGGCAATAAAAAAAGAAAGACCTAAAACTCGAAGGCTATTCAGTGGACCTTTTTCGACTTTATTCCGAGCTTGGGAAACCAAATACTCAAAAAAAAGGTTTTAGCAGAAGGCTGTACAAAATATTAATTTTTTGTCCAGTAATGTATTAATTGGTGCGGCCCTCCGTAAGTTTGTGGAATCCCGAATTTGGCCCTTCAAGCCATTTCTGTGCCCATACCTGGCATATAGTAACAATGTTGTCTATAGGAATCATTGGGAATGAGAGAATTATGACTAGGGTTTGGGATTTCCCGGACTTTTTTATTTCCCGGGAAACGGGAATGAATTTAATTCCCGGGAATCCCGGGAATCCCGGGAAATATTTTTGAACAAAATTGTTAATGAAAACCACCTATATAAGTAATTTTTGTTAAAAAAAACACTATTTCAGTACAAATGCAGTCTGTGTATTGAGAATTCAAAGTAAAAATATCAGAATGTTGAACATTTGATTTCACATAAATTACTCGCAGCACTGCCAAATGAATTGCATGATTCCAGCAGAAAGCATCTACTACTGGACTGTTGGAAGCAAACCGTTTCAACCATCAAACCCATTAGATATGGTGGCCACAATGTTATTTTCCAAAGACAAATAAAACTCTTCCAGTCTTATTTCTACAATTCTTCTTATTTCATCAGTATTACATCTTCCTGATATATAAACGAACCCCAGGTTATAAAATGAATTATTTCCGTTTATACATATGTTCAAATATCTCTTTTGTGATATTCTTGTCCATTCATCTAAGATTATAGTAAATCTCCTATTGTTAGAAATATTGCTCGATATTTCTTTTATCATGATATCTTTTACATGATTGTAGTAATTTAATATAATGTTCTTTACATCGGTTTCATTTTTTTGCAATGCCAGGTTTTTATTATAAAAACTTTCTCGAATAAACAAAGATCTAGTTATGGTGCGGATTGACTGCGGCTAATTTGGATACCATTTCAGGAAATGTTTACCCTACCATAAAACCTTTAATGCCTATTCAGCTTACACTTTTTTCTTCGGGTACTTTGCTAATTTTAGCTGAAACGTTATTCTTGTTGTTGTTTTCTTCAAGAGAAGTTGCATCACCATGAATTTTTTTTTGTTTTTGTGAACCAAATTTAGATGTCGGATAACCAAATTTAGATACCACCGTTAACCATTAGTCTTTTCTTTTCACATTTATTAATGAAAACGTTACTTATAAAATTATTGACCCTTAATATAAAGGAGTATTTTAAATTTAAAGTCGACTTTATTTTTAATCAAACGGGTTTGTTAATTTTGTGTATGAAAACCTTACAAAAATATTTATATTTTCAAATATTTTGATTGGTTGAAAATAAATTAACCAATCAGAATGCTCCAAAAATAAACCAAGTCAAGGTTTACTGCCACATAAATATTTTAACTAAAGTCGACTTTACCTAAATTATACTATGGGCGATTATTTGTAAGAAACAAAGCTTTTTTTCATATTTCTTTTAAACATTTTACCAAGTTTTTAGGTTTTACTACTTAAATTTTGAATAAGTTATGCGAAAAATCTTTATTAGTTGAAATGCTCCTAATTACTTGGCAAAGACTTTATTTGTGTGTCAAATAAATGTATTCCCTTTTAAAAGATTTTAACAATGACATTTTTGTTTTGGTATTTAAAATGTTTTTTATGACTAAAATTAAAAAATCCTATTCGAAACAAAAACAATTTAAAATATTTAATATTTTTAAAATTTCCCGGTTTCCCGGGAAAAATATATTATTTTCCCGGGAATTCCCGGCAAACTTTTCCCGGGATTTCCCGGGAATTCCCGGAAAACCCTAATTATGACATATATGTAACTTCCCAGTGTAGAAAATCATTACAAGATATGTGGTTATGTAACTACATATTTGGTAATGGTAACTAGTTACTTTTATTATTACATTTCTTATTACCTTTGTATGGCGATGTCGCGAAAAATAATGAGTTATGGTTACACACCAGCATACGAAAAATCAAAAAATATGTCGTTACCTATGTACTTACCAGTATTGACAAAAATAATGATTCTAAAAATCAGGGTTGGCAGGCAATACCGCTAAAATACCGTTATCGATTCAAAACCCTTTCAACTGACTACCGTTACCCCTAAAATACCGTTACCGAAATAACCGAAATACCGTTATCCTTAAAATACCGTTACCGAAATAACTGAAACACCGTTATCCTTAAAATACCTATACCGAAATAAATGAATATCGATACCCTTAAAATACCGTTACCGAAATAAATGAAATACCGTTACCCCTAAAATACAGTTACCGTTATTTTTAATAATATGCTTTTGGTAATTGCATGTGGTTATTGAGTATTTTGCGTACTTTAAGTTGGTAAATTGGTTTTGTTTTTCATCTTGTTTCTTTTGTAAAAAAAATTCCGGGAAAATCGAAATAACTGACTACCGTTATCCTTAAAATACCGTTACCGAAATAACTGAAATATCGCTAACCTTAAAATACCGTTACCGAAGTAATCAAAAAACCGTTATCCTTAAAATACCGTTACCGAAATAACTAAAAAACCATTATCCTTAAAAGACCGATACCGAAGTAAATGAAATAGCATTACGCTTAAAATACCGTTACCGAAATAATCCTAAATAGCGTTACCCTAACCGATAACCGCATCGTTTCGGTTACCATCCATGATAAAAATAGATTTTCAAAAAAATAAGTTTTATAAAAAAAATATTTTTTTATTGTAATACTTTATTTCAATAAAATTTGCTTGTGCGGGAATCGAACCTGGGTCTCCAGGTTGCCACGCAATAGCTATACCATCTGAGGTATCTCGACATTTTATACCCAGAAAATGATTACCAGATATGTGGTTATGTAACTACATACTTGGCAATGGTAACTAGTTACTTTTGTTATTACATTTCTTATTACCTTTATATAGCGATGTCGCGAAAAATAATGAGTTATGGTTACACACCAGCATACGAAAAATCAAAAAATATATCGTTACCTATGCGCTTACCAGTACTGACAAAAATAATGAGTGTAAAAATAGATTTTCAAAAAAATAAATTATATAAAAAAATATTTTTTATCGTATTTTTTTTTAAATAAAATTTGCTGGCGCGGGAATCGAACCTGGGTCTACAGATTGCCAGTCAATAACTCTACCATCTGAGCTTTATCGACATGTAATATTTAATATATAAAAACATAATTGACCTGCTGCACACAAGTAGGCTTACTCGCCAACATACGAAAAATCAAAAAATATGTGGTTACATACATATATCCTTACCAGTGTTCAAAAAATATTGAGTCTAAAAATAGATTTAAAAAAATTTTCAAAAAAATCTACAAAATTACTTTCTATTTGAAAAAATGTTAAAAATACTCGTAGTCCAAATAATAATGATATGTCATTACCGTTTCTACACTGGGTTATATATACTTAATTTTAATTTTACGACATTCGTCAGAGCCTAACCCAGAGTGTCGTTGTTTTAACAAGAAAGTTTTAGCTGCTCTTTATATCAACTGAAACTCACAGTAATAATATATATTTGGTTAATATTTGAGGTAATTTATTTCAGCGCATCTTTAAAAATTAAATTGACCTACATATATCACAGCAACATTTCTAATTTATAAGATAATTATGCCAAATATTCCACCTACATATATTCTCAGTTCAATTTGTATTAAAATAGAAATATCAACACGAAAAAAATAACCAAAAATGTATACTTGAATCATGTAACTTTTTGTTGTTGCTTATAATTTTTGTGGTCACATTAGTGCCAAGAAACAATTCATCATTGAATTTTTTTATGTTGTTGTTAATTTTTGCACAATCTATTAATCGTAGCCATCAACCTAACAATATGCAATAAGTGTTAGTTGGGGTATGTAATTTTGTACACTTTAAATAATACGGTGGCTTAAATTAATTAGAAATAGCTAGTACTTTTTAATTTAAATAATATCATTGAGAAATCACAGTTTGTCTAATAACAATTGTATATTACTAAAAAATCTGTTAAAATTTTTGTAGATTTACTAGATTTTAACTAAAAAATTATAAATTTAACAAAGAGTATACATAATAAAGAGATTGGGGGACTCTCTATCACTGAGAAAGCATTTGTTCTATTATGTGCCTTAGAACAGGAACATACTCAAACCAATATCATCCAGCAAACATGGCAATACGAAGAAGATTCTCCGAACATATCGCCAGGAAGAAAACATTTATTGCAGGCAATATCAATTTCGTATTCCGGAAGTTTCCTCCGTCGGAAACAACTGTTACACTAAAACAATACTTCCAGGCAATATGAAAGCAATAACTCATATGGAAGATAAAAGCGATATCGCTAAATAAACTCCCGGTACAATAAAAAAACGATATAATTTTTTCATTATTAAATTTAAGCCTCAAAAACAATATCTGATAGAAGATATCGCTTTAATATCTTCTTGGAAGGTATCTTTTATATGTTTGCAGGGTCATTATGTGCGCTCTTTGTATGACTCAAAACCAATGCTCAAAACATCGATTGTAACCAGGGATGGAAAATAATAATTTAGTTATAAAAATCAAGAATGGAACTATACTATGGAATTATACTATTCCAACAGTATTATAGCCCTAGATTATGAATTTTAAAAAACCATACGTAACAAATTGCAAAATAATATCGGAATGCGAAAAAAGGCTTTGGGGTTCAAAAAATTAATTAAAAGATTTACATTCTGCAAACGATGCCAAAATTTTCTTTTTTTGCAACTAACCACCAAACTTTGTTTTATGTAATGGGCATTATACTCCGTAGATCATAAATTTAAAAAACCGCACTTAAAAAATTGCAAAATAATAGAGGAACGCGAAAAAAGACTTTGTGGTAGAAAAAAATAATAAAATAACTAAATCAGCGATTAACAATCTGCAAATGAATACAATGACGCAAAAATTTTCCCTTTTGCAAATATTTTTTTCGCGATTTATTTTTTTTTTTTTTGCAAACTAAGCACCAAACTTTTGTGTATAAAATTGGTACTGTAGACCCTAGATTATAAATTTTAAAAAACCACTCTTAAAAAATTGCAAAATAATCGCGGAAAGCGAAAAAAGGCTTTATGGTACAAAAGATTAATTAAAAAACTTAATCAGCGATTAACATTCTGCAAACAAATATATTGATGAAAAAATTTTTCCTTTTTGTAAATTTTATTTTTCGCGATTTTTTTTTTTTGCAACTACCCGAGTAAAAAAGTTTTGATATAATCATATATTATTTTATGTAATTACATATAGTAACTTATAGTTAGATAAGGCCACATATGCTTTTAAATTGAAGCATATATACTTTTATATAGTCATAAAATAAAATTTATAATGAAAACCAAAACAAAAAAAAAAACAAAAAAAAAAAAAAAAAAAAAAAAAAATATATTAAATATTTTTTCCTCAAAGGTTTTAATATTGAGACATATGTGATTTTATATTATTACATACTGGCCTACATATAAGTGTATGTGCTATATATAAGTACACAAAGTAATATATAAAAGATATAATTACATATACGTTTATATATAGTTTAGTATGACACTATACATAATAATATAAAACTATATATGGAGCCATTTAAGAAATATTATATAATAGGTGTTATATATGATTATATATTGACGCATATGAACCCATATATAACTTAGTATGGTTTCATATCTACAATATTTCATGATTTCTTTTATATAAAACGATATAACGTTCTTTATAAAATCATCTATAATTATATATCATCCCACATTAGCAATTTTTTCAAAGTGATTTTATATAAAAATATATGTATAAGGTCATTTTAAAACCGTATTGTATTAAATGTGGTTCCATATTAAAAATGATTTTGAACTAGTTTTAGATTTAGTAATTACTAGGGATTGGCGCATGACACGATCGTGAGTGAAGTTATTCACAAGTGATCGTGAGTAATAATTACTATAACAAAGTAATTCGCCCGTGAGCGTGAGAATATATAATTCGTACGTGAGCGTGAGTAAGAATATATAACCCGTGCATGATTCGTGTGTGAGTTTATTTTTTGCATCATATGTTTTTAGTAATTTTTACTGTTTTGCGTGAGAATTTTCTGATTGTGAGTAAGTTTTTAATATACTCATGTCTGCGTGAGTAAGACACGAAATGCTCGTGCGTGAGTAATTTGTTTTTGTTTAGGAGCGTGAGTCAAAATGGATAACGCGCCCATAAAATTAACAATACTGAAGCTTTAATATGGAATTCTCTATACTATAACGCACACTTGACTGATCTCTTATATCTTGGTTGTATATCACTATCCTATTAAGTTAAAAATTTCAGTGTTGTTAACCTTATTTTAAAATTACTAAAAACAAAGAAAAATTTGTTCATGTTTAATGCACTGTCATGGTAAATCTGGATAAAAGTAATGGAAGATTTATCAAAATTATAGGATATCCAGTAGACCTGGGGGTTAATCATTACATTTTGTAATTAATTACACATTCATTTACACAATTACATGTAATTGTAATTGAAAAAAACTCAATTACAATTATAAATTATTTGTAATTGTAATTCAAAAAAGAACAATTACAAGTAATTTGTAATTTGAAAAATGTCAATTACATTTTTTGGGAAAATAAATAATGACAAAAAGTACAAGTTAGGGTAAGCCCAACATGACGTATTCTTTTTATACGCATCCATGCCTATGCAACCTATCCCAGTCAGATTTTTCTACAAAATTTCAACAATAACACTTTTTAATTCTAAATGTAATTGAAATTATTAGTAATTTGTAATTGAAAATTTTCAATTACAATTACTTGTAATTTCAATTACAAATTACAAGTAATTGTAATTGAAATCCCTCAGGTCTGATCTCCAGATATTGTATATCTTTTTTTATTTAAAAATATAATTTTGTATATTGTTAGATATGGTCATATATATTATGGTAAAAATATAGGGTTAATATTTAGGTATAATTGTATCAAACTATGTCCACTTTTATAACATTTTATATAATTTTATACAAAAAGATATAATTTTATGTAATTGGATGAGGACAAAATTCGGATACAATTGTATCATATTGTATCGAATTGTATCAAATTGTACCAAATTGTATACAATTGTGTACAATTCGATACAATATGATACAATAAGACGTTCTCATTTTTCGGATATAATTATATCTAATTACATAGAATATTATATATAATTAAATATAACTTTATATGGCTCCATATCATTTTTTTTACTTGGGTATCCAAACTTTGTTGTATGAAATGTGTATTATAGTCCCTAGATTATAAATTAAAAAGAAACGTACTTAAAAAATTGCAAAATAAAAGCGGGACGCGAAAAAGACTTTGTGGTACAAAAAATTAATTAGGAAACGTAATCAGCGATTTAGATTCTGCAAACAAATATATTGGTGCAAAAATTTTCCTTTTTGCAAATTTTATTTTTCGCGATTTTTTTTGCAACTAGCCACCAAACTTTGTTGTATGAAATATGTATTATAGCCCCTAAATTATAAATTAAAAAAAAAACGCACATAAAGAATTGCAAAATAATAGCGGAATTTGAAAAAAGACTTTATGGTACAAAAATGTAATCCCTAGGTTATATATTTAAAAAAAACCGCACTTAAAAAGTTGCAAAATAACGGCGGAATTCGAAAAAGGCTTTATGGTACAGAAAATGAATTAAAAGAGGTAATCAGCGATCGACATTCTGCAAACGAATATATTGTTGCAAAAATTTTGCTTTTTGCAAATGTTTTTTTTTCGCAATTTGTGCTAATATTTGCTAATATCTAGATATTTAATTTTAATTTTTATTAACGAGCCAAAGAGGAAGCTATTTTTTAGTTACTTACATTTTTAAATATGTAAGAGCGATCTAACATTTTTTGGTATAAGAGCCCGATTAAGTGAGCCTTTTCCATCCCTGATTAACATGTCGGAGTTCGTTCCTGTTCCAAGCCGCATAATATTTTTTCAAATAAAAAATATTGAGAGAGTTGCAGGGCCATTGATTTTAAGTGATTTTTCTATTAGCCAAAGAGTACAACCTCAATAAAATTCGCATGATTTTTGTCAATAGAATTGAGTCTGTTACCACAACCTTGTAATTTCGGTTGTTAAAAACGAATTCAGTTTCAACAATCCTATTGTCGCGACCTTAATTTGGTTGCACTCCAACAGAGTTCGGTTGTGATAACCGAATTTACGAACTTGCAATAACCAACTCAATCTGGTTGTCACAACAGAATAGTTATGTGAGTGTAGAAGTAATTTCTGTTAAATTACTTTTTTTTTACAGTGTATCAAAGAGTCTATGTAGATTTCGATGATATAATCGTTTAAGCCACACGCCACATTACCTTCCACACAGACACAACAGCAGTGCTCTTTATATACCTACTTAAAACCACCAACACCTATTTTATTTTTTGTTTCTATATATTTGAAGTATCTGCACCAGCATCTCTTATCTTTTGGCTAAATCACGCAAATAACTGTTATTTTCCGTTGGTGTTGTTATTAGTATAACAATAATATTGTGGTAAAATTAAATAAGATTTGTGTTGGTATGTATAAATTGTGATTTTGGGTTTATATTTACTTAGCTGGGTCAATAAGTCACTTGGTTTTTGGTTCGTACTCATACTTGTATATAATTTGTGTCTATAATTTTATGTGTTTTACGAGGGGTACTATTTATATTTTGGGAATAGCAAATACAGTAGACTCGCGGTAACAAAAACACCGCCTTAGGTGAACACCGGCTAACATGAACAAAATTTTTTTTTACACTGACTACTCTGTAGCGTGAACACGGCGAGAAAGCCCTATAACGTGAACAAATTTAAACATAGAAAACGTTGTTTTGTTTTCTACATTTGTTGGTTATCTCAATTAATACAGAGGTTAGAAGCTTTTCTTCCGTCCACTAACTCTTTCCAATAAGCACACAGGTTTTAAAAATTCAAGTACTTTAAATTTTGCTTGAAGTGAAGTAGATTTCAAATTCTAGCATTTGTATATTTAACGAAAATATTTCAAACTTGAATTTTTGCTTCCCTTTTGCTGGAGTATGCTATTGAAATAAAATGTAATTAAAGTTGTATTCAAGCCTTGAAACTGGAAAACAGGGCTGGAATTGAACTTGTTTTCAACTTGAATTGCAGTGAAAACGTTTATAGGGTTTTGATTCAAATTGTGTGTTTGCAGGTTAGTTTTTCATTTGCTGATATCCATGAATGGACTGAAGATCTTCCAAACGCAACCGAAATGAACGAAGTTTTGAACCAGTGATGAAAGTGAAAGCGAGGACAGTATTCTGGAAAGAGCACATACCAGAATAGAGCCTAGTGAAGCAATCAACATTTTTAATATAGCTTTGGAATGGGCGGAAGATGAAAACATAAGTCCAACAGATATCAGCGTACTTAAACGTCTCCGCGAAAAGGCCGTGTTAAGCAATTTGCAAAAAAAGAAAATCCAGAAAAGGATAACCCATTTTTTAAATTTATTTCAACGTACATTTTTTTTCTTAACAAAACATATGTATGTTCTGAACAGAGAAGACAGAAAAAAGCAAAATCCGGTGTGTTTAAAGCAAAAAAATATTTTGAAAAAGCAAGAAAAAAGCAAAAAACCTTGGAAAAAAACAGTTTTAAAAAAAAAATTCAAAGTTGAGAAAAAAAATATTTTTTTATGAACAAAAAAGAATTTTTGGGTAAAACGTCTTAAAAAAAAGCAATCCAAAGCTCAAAAATCTTTAGAAAATGCTATTTTAAAGCTAAAAAACGGAAAATCCAAAAAAAGCAAAAAGAAGCAAATATGAGTAAAACAAGCAATAAAAAGCAAAAATAGCAATTTTGTCTTCTCTGGTTATGAATAACAATCCAAAACACAAAAAAATATATGAATTTGAGTTAAAACACATGTCTAATTTATTTGGATAATTTAAAGAATTACACCTTCGTAAACATGAACAACTTCGCAAACGTGAACACGCTGGGTTTTTAATAGTTCACGTTACCGCGAGTCTACTGTAATAACAAACATTTTTAAATGAAAATGGCTTTATTGTTTTTCAAAATATTCCCCTTGATGAACAATACACTTTTGCATTCGTTCAAACAATTTGTCATAGCAGTTTTTCCATTCCTCTTGAGACACCTCCAAAACATTATTTTTTAACGCTTTAACTGCTCCTTCGGCACTCGTAAATCGTTGACCACGCAGTTTACCTTTGATATTCGGGAATAAGAAGAAGTCATTGGGTGCCAAATCAGGACTGTACGGATGATGAGTCATCAATTCGATGTTTTGTAGAGTTGGGCTTAATCGTTCTTTTTGGTGACTCGGTCATATCGTTCAATAAAATTCATTGAACTAGTTCGTTCAAATCGTTCAATCGTTCTTTTTTTGTTATCGTTCTTTTTTGTCATGAGCTGTGTCTGAACAGTGATTCATGAACGGTGTCGTTCGTTCGGCAATTTATTGGCGCACTACATACTACATGTTGATATTAATTTTATTGTACATATACTAATAGTGTCAGAAAATTACAATTTTATTAAAAATTTGAAATTATTAAGAAAAACATTTAATTCTGTAATAAAATTAATAAGAAAGGGATACAAATTTTTTATGACTAAAAAAAAGAACGAAATGAACGAAAAGAACGAATAATGGTGAACGATGTCATATCGTTCAATGAACTGAACCGTTCAAATGAACTAGTTCGTTCATGAACGACACAACTCTAAGTTTTGACTGCTCAAAAATTCATCTGTTTAACGAGATGTGTGAGAGCTCGCATTGTCATGTTGGAGAATGATTCGTCTTTGGCGGTTGTTTTTATGAATTTCTCCGAAGATTTCCGGCAAACAAATGGTCGTGTACCACTCAGAATTGAACGTCATACGTTGCTCAAGCGGAACAGTGGCCACATGACCCATTTGGCCGAAGAAACAGGCGTTGTGCTTCTTCCACGAACAACTTTTGTTGGATTTCGCTCGTCTTGCAATACCCACACGGTCGATTGCTGTTTTGTTTCCGGCTCATACGCATATATCCATGATTCGTCACCTGTCACGAATTTATACACGTCTTTTGAACTTTTTAATCATTTTTAATCATTCCCTTACACCAATCGACGCGAGCATTTTTTTTAGCGATTGATAAATTATACAAAATCGACTGTATTGAAGTGGAACTAATGTGCAAGGATGCGTCTATCTCACGATATGTCACATGACGATCTTGCATTATCAGTTCATGCACTGCACCGATGTTTTGTGGCACAACAACCGATTTTGTACGACATTCACGATTGATTTCACTATACCAGCGATATACTGTGGTTTTTAATGCTGATTTATCGCCACACAAAGAACTGAGTACATGGACACATTCTTGTTGAGATCATCCACGTCGAAAGTTATGAAACATACGGGCATGTTCTGTATTTCACTTTTCATTCGGATTTATTTAAAATTTAAGTGAATTATATTGAATCAAATAAAACTTTGGAACACAGTGAATTAAGGCCTTAAATTTCAATTTCACTGCGATTTGAAATCACTTCGAAATGCAGAACACAGCCGATAATCCAACGAAAACCTTCTCCTAAAATTTAAATTTTTTTTCCAAATTGATTTCCTTAACTCACTGTAAACAAAACATATAGCACTTGTACATCCAAACCTTGTAAGTACGTTTATGCTAAAAAATGTCAAATTTTATTATGTTGTTGCCAGATTTTAGCTATTGACATTAGTGTTGCCAGTTCCCGAAATATAAATAGTACCCCTCGTATTTGTCGAGTGTTATTCAATATTTTCTTTAAGTGCAACATTTTATTATATTTTTGTTTGCAAAATTTGGAGGTTAAGTTTTGGTTTGCGTATTTGAAAATTTTTTGCTAATATTCAAATAAAATAGGCTTAAATCAGGTCGAAATTATTGGAAAAAAATTAGTGAGAGATAAGTAGTGAAGACAAAAAAAAGCTAAATCCGATGTACTTAAAGCACAAAAAAAAATTTTGTAAAACAGAAAAAAAATCAAAAGTAAGCTTGGAAAAGTAACACTTTCTTTTCAAAAAAGTTCAAAAATGTGAGAAAAATAAATTTATATGAGTTGAAAAAGCATTTGTGAACAAGAGACCTTTAAAAAAACAATTTAAATATCAAGAATCTAGCGTTCGATTAATCGATTAACCGATTCCTCGATTAATCGCCTCTATTTCGGTTCATGTCGAAACAAATAATTTAAACTCAAATAATTATTCTACCCGAATAATCGCCCAGTGTAGAAACGGTAATGACATATCATTATTTTTTGGACTACCACTAATGACACCCACTTACCTTCTGTATTATTTGAAAATATATAATAAGGAGTTACTGATAATGACTTATTTTTATCATTATTTCAAATAGAAAATAATTTTTTAGATTTTTTTGAAAATTTTTGAAATTTATTTTTAGACTCAATATTTTTTAAACACTGGTAAGGATATATGTAACCACATATTTTTTGATTTTTTGTATGTTAGCGAGTAAGCTTACTTGTGTGCAGCAGGTCAATTGTGTTTTTATCTATTAAATATTACATGTCGATGTAGCTCAGATGGTAGAGCTGTTGACTGGCAATCTGTAGACCAAGGTTCGATTCCCGCACCAGCAAATTTTATTTAAAAAAAAATACAATAAAAAATATTTTTTTTTATATAATTTATTTTTTAGAAAATCTATTTTTAGACTCATTATTTTTGTCAGTACTGGTAAGCACATAGGTAACGATATATTTTTTGATTTTTCGTATGCTGGTGTGTAACGACAACTCATTATTTTTCGCGACATAGCCATATAAAGGTAATAAGAAATGTAATAACAAAAGTAACTAGTTACCATTACCAAGTATGTAGTTACATAACCACATATCTGGTAATGATTTTCTACACTGGGCGGTTAAAATAGGTCGATTAACCGGTTACAATTTTAAAATGAAATTTTTCCTTTATTTCTTCACAAAACTTCATAGGTTTCTTAACTTTGGCTAACAAAAATGAGATTCTTTTAAAATCGAGGTCCTTAAGCATTTAGATACCTTTTTTGAGCAAGGCCAAAGTAAAGATATTTATCAAAACACACGACGTGACAATAGGCAATTTATCATTTCTATTTTAATTCTTTTAAAAATTATAACTAATATAAATTATATTTCTATGTTCTTCAAGACAAGATTGCATTCGTTTTTAATCTGTGTCACACAACTTTCGATTGACATGCTAATTCTTTAGAAACTTCAACTTATCTTACATCTCCCAAGAAAGTGTGTGTAATCGGTTCAAAACCACATCAATTCTACAACATGTTCTACTAGTAGAATACCATGGACCCCGAACACATTTCATTGAATTTTAATTTTCGTTCCCATTAGTGCCCTTAACTCTTTCACTACCCTTCACTATAGTGTACTCATCTTTAAAAGAACATATAAAATTTGATAACCCGGCTAAAAATCGGCATATATGGATTCATACAGGTTTAATGTATGCTCGTGCTTGCTCATAAACCTGCATGTTTTTCCATACATGGATACATAAATCTCCATACATGTATCCATATATCTCCACACATGTGCATTAACGAAATTTGAGGTAATATCTATATGTATGTTCATGTATGAACATCAATGAACATGCATGAAAACGTATGATCATACATGCAAATATTACCTCAAATTTCGTTAATGCACATGTATGAACATATATGGATGCACGTATGATGATTTATGTAACCATGAATGGACATTAGAGCGTACCACCTTACAGGCAAAAAAAAAGTGCGCCGTACACCCTCCAATATGAAATATTTTTGCAATGGCGACCCCCGAACGTAGGGGTCGCCATTTTACATTTTTCGTTATATCTTTGGTGTTTACAGTCGGATCTTAAAGTATGATACATCGATATTTTTCTCTCGAAGAGACCAGTGTTTTGCTCTAAGGACATTTTGACCTCAAATACCCGTTCTAGAAGTTACCCACCAGATCTCAGTTGCTACAACCCTAATGTACCACCCTAATGTCATAAAATTAAAGCTCGCAAAAATCATTAAACTTTTGCTAAGGAAGTTTTCGCTAAACCCAGTAGAATTTTTTTTTATATATTGGTTGCCGAACGTAGGGGTCGCATTTTTAAATTTTTTTTAATTGGATTTTTACTATATAGCAAAACACTGGTCTCCTCGAGGCAAAAAAATCGATATATCACACTATAAAATCCGATTTTAAATGCCAAAGCTATAACAAAAAATTAAAAAAGGCGACCCCTACGGTAGGCAAAAAAAAAAAATTTTTTTTAAATCGCCTTCCAAAAATACATCATATTGGAGGGTGTACGTCGAACTTTTTTTGAGGTACGGTCTAATGGACATACAAGCATATTTATGAGCATGCACGAACAAACATTAAACCTGTATGGATCCATATATGAAGATTTTTACCTGGGAATGCAAAAAAACTTTATACTTTTTGTAAACAAGTTTATTAGACTCTTGGCCTTCAAATCAAAATCATTATATGTAGAAGCGGATCAACATGGCAATATAGTCGCGATATTTGTTAATGAAGTCTGATTTTTTTAATATCCCAGCAAAATCTTTCATTACCAAATAAGTGGTTATATAATAGAAATTCATAGCTCCGCACAACTTATTTTTTGGCGTCTAAGCTCATTATTTTTGTTTGGCGTGGTCGTTTTTATAAGTAGTCACGCTTACCCGCTCGCTTACGAAAAAATGAGAAATAAGTAGTTATGAGATTTTGAATAATAAGTGGTTACACACATGCTTACAAAAAGTTGAATTATAAGTGGTTATCCGATTGCTTACTTGATTCTTAAAAATAAGTAGTTAGGCAAATACTATTAGCCTAAGGAAATACATTCAGAAAAATTTAAGTTTTCTGTAGTGTGTAATTTTAGGACTCGTCATAAAAATTTAAACATAAAACATATTTATATATAATAAATAAAAATGTATAAAATTTAACTGTGTAAAAAGTATTTATTTAAAATATTACGAGTAAGTCATTATTTTATATTTAGAAACAATGAATACAATATGCCGTTATTAGGAAGTCATTATTTTATATTATAAAATAATGCAGAAGGTAATGATATATCATTTTTGGTAATGCTGATAGTAATGAGGTGTCATTACCAATATTTTGCTGGGATATCATAATATCCGAGAAAAGGGGGTTTTGGTGTTTCTATTAAACTAATGAAGATAGAGAATTGGAATTTGGCATATAATTTCGTTTTATGACGAGAAGAAAATCAACCAACGAATTTTTGGCTACTCCAATGTTTAAGGGGTAAAACGGGGCTCAGAAGTTTGTAAAAATCGATTTTCGAATGTCATTTTTGGTGGATAGGAGGGGGAGGGGGCAAAATGTGTTACATATTTTTTTTTTTATAATTTCAGGCCTCTTAACAAGAATTTGAAGTCAAAATAGCGATACATCCGCAAACAAAAAGTCGGTAGTGAAAGGGTTAACAATAAATAACCCACCAAAAAAGGCATGCCAAAGTAGTAGAAAAAGCATTACACTTACACGCTGAAAAAAACGGCCTGTCCCAAACATATTTTTGCTGGTAATTTATATATATTTGGAGATTTTTTTAAACATATTCGCCGTGTTTTTACTAGAAACAATATATATTTGCATGCAAATATATTATGTTTGTAAGCAAATATATTATGTTAATATATAATGTTTGGATGAAATGAAATGACGCTATCGACAAATATTATATGTTTGGCAGCAAACATATAATATGTGTGTTATAGACAAATTATGTTTCCATGCAAATACTATATATAAATAATATATTTAGTTATAAAGCAATTATTAATATATGCCAAACAATAGGCGTATTTATTCTACTCTCCAAATTTCTATATATTTTAATGGAAAAACATAAAAAGTTAAATTAATACATCTACTGTTTGGCGATTATTTAATAACTAAATATATTATAAATCACATTGAATTTTACATCTAATACATTCATTGAAAAACAATAACTACAATCTCTTCATTTATTTTTTATTTATTTTTATTAACAAATATTAATTAAAAACTCTTATAATAAGTTAATATTTTAATATACACAATTAAATATTTTTTCTTTTTAACACAATTTTATGTTTTATTTATACTAATTTATTTTATTTTTTCACATATTTCACAATAAAATTAATAAATAAAGGAAAAATATCACTAAATTTTTTGACTAGATGCAGTCTAGCTAAACCAAACCATTATTACCAACTACAAAAGTTATAATGGCTACATACAACTTTATATGTATCAAGAATGGAAATTCGCCGTTTTTCCAAATATATGTTAATTGTATCCACAAATATAATTATTACCGGGAAATATATATATAGTAACTATAAAAACAATATAATTGGAAGCACACTGCAAATACATATATGGTAGTTTGTAAACATACATTGATTACCTCCAAACATATACAAAAACGTCTTTTTCCTCCGTGTAATGATCTATATGTACTTCTTTTTTGTCGGAAACACTAATGATTTTAACATTGAGTTGTCATAGGAGAGGAATAATTCCACTTCAACATTTTTGTCAAAAAAAAAATTATATTTAATTTTTTTTTTAATTTACGCCACTGGGTATGGATTTTGCGACCTCAAGATTGCTAGTCCACCTCTCCACCGAGCTATTCTTTGATATGAATATTGAGTGGCATAAAATCACCACTTTGTCATTTCGAGATATTGTGTCTCATTATCTTAAATGAAAGTACTTATTAAACAAGTGCCAAAGGTTTCTGCATCATTTTTATTTCATATATTTTTAAAAATTAAAAAAAAAAAAATATTGGTCCCACCAGAAGATGTATTCATTCCATACATCCCAATGATTCCATCTGATATGCCATTTTAATTTAAACGACTTCAGTTTCCTGTTCGCCTTGCATTTTCGGTTACTATTAATTGGGCGCAAGGCCAATCGTTAGGAATTTGTGGAGTGAATTTAGAGTATCCAGTTTTCTCACATGTACAGTTGTATGTAGCCTGTTCGCGTATTGGCAAACCATAAATTTTTTATATTTACACCGAAAATGGAAAAACCAAATCTTGCGTACCATAGAGCATTACTGTAAAAACTGTTTATCACAGATTTAAATAAATTTGAAATTGATTTTTTTACTTTTCTATTGTGCTCTATTTTTTTGTAAATTTTTTTGAAAAGCTATTTTTATATTCAAGACTTTATTTGAAGTCCAAATAAAGCATGTCCATGTAATAGTAGATTGTTTTTAGAAAACTTTCATATTTGACCAAAAATTTGCAATTTTATCTAATACTTAGAACATCTTGAGTCTTTTTAAAAGTTTAGTTAAATGCAGCAGACTGTAAAAATGTGATATCATGTTTTATGCGGTGTTTTTATTTATTTTTTTATATTCTCGTTGATCTTCATCTGCAGACAAATAAAACCTGCAATTAATATGAAAATATTAACTTAAGACACTGATACTAACAAGGAAAGTACTCCATTCTAAACACTCCGATTATGATAAAATTTGTTTATGTGATAGAAAAAAATATCTAAAATCGCATGCCTCGGCTTTTAGGCCACCACGGAAGTTGGATTAAATTTAAAAATTTTTGGTATATTTTAGTCTACTAGTTGTTTAGCAAAATTTTTTGCTGATTTTAGCAGATTATTTTCTATTAACTAGAATTCTGTATATTTTACCATTTTTATTTTTGCTATTCCTATTTTACAAATAATTAACAAAAATAATCTGCTAATTTCAGCCGTTTTTTCTGCAACTAATTCTCAGTAATTTTAACTAAAAATTTTTCAGACTTTTTTCTATTAGTGCAACCATAGGCTGAAATGCCTTAAAAACAAAAAACAAAAAATCCCTATTTTTAACCGGTTTCACCCTTAAACTTCCGTGGTGGCCTAAAAGCCGAGACACGTCGATTTTAAATTTTTTTCTATCACATAGAAATCGTCAAAAAATGAAATTTCGCGCAGACCACTGAATTGCAATTACACTCAAAGTAGTTTGTAGTTTTAATTAACTTAAAATGTAATTTAAAATCAATGAAAAAGCACTTGAAAACCGGTCTACTAACTTTTCATTTAAATCAAAAGAACTTTTCATTTATTTTAAAATGTTAATAAATTAACTACAAAGTCCTTAAAAAAATAATGATTTTTCATTTATTTCGATTTTTTACTTTCAAAAATTAACTACAAAATCCGTAAGAATAAATGACATGTACATTCAAAAACATGTATGTATGAACTAAAATTTAGTTTTCACTTTACAAAAACTATGTATATGAGTTATTAATAAAAATAAGTTAAATTTCTTTCCAATAAGTAAAATTGCTTTTACATAATGCAAATTTTATTTTCTTAACATTTAAAATTTAAGGCATGATGTATTTTTATACCCAAACGAACATTTCTAGGGGGTTCAGCCTAACATATGGGTGATCCCGCCTATGTGAAGCGGCCTAAACTTCTTAATTTAGTACCAAAAAAGGTGTTTCGGAAAAATCTAACCAAACCCAAAATAGCAGAAATATTGAAAAAGACAAAAATATGTGTTCGCTTAAATTAAATAATGAGAATTTGGAAGCCATAGCAGTATACTTCTCCATATAATATACCTAAAGTTATTGAAATTTTTACAATATTAAATTGAGAAAAGTACACTTAAAATATTTTGTTCGTAAATACCGTTGCAAATGTAATTTAAAACAAATGAAATTTCACTTGAAAGAAGAACTACTAACATTTCATTAAATTCAACTTACATTTTGTTTTATTTTTGACTGTTAATTAGGGTTTGGGATTTCCCGGACTTTTTTATATCCCGGGAAACGGGAATGAAAAAATTTTATTCCCGGGAATTACTTTTGAACAAAATTGTTAATGAAAACCACCTATATAAGTAATTTTTGTTAAAAAAAAACACTATTTCAGTGCAAATGCAGTCTGTGTGGTGGAAATTCAAAGTAAAAAATATCAGAATGTTGAACATTTGATTTCACATAAATTACTCGCAGCACTGACAAATGAATTGCATGATTCCAGTAGGCACCTACTACTGGACTGTCAGAAACAAACCGTTTCATCACACTTGGCCCATTAGATATGGTGGCCACAATGTTATTTTCCAAAGACAAATAAAACTCTTCTAGTCTTATTTCTACAATTCTTCTTATTTCATCAGCATTATATCTTCCTGATATATAAACCAACCCCAGGTTATAAAATGAATTATATCCGTTTGTACATATGTTCAAATATCTCTTTTGTGATATTCTTGTCCATTCATCTAAGATTATAGTAAATCTCCTATTGTTAGAAATATTGCTCGATATTTCTTTTATCATGATATCTTTTACATGATTGTAGTAATTTAATATAATGTTCTTTACATCGGTTTCATTTTTTTGCAATGCCAGGTTTTTATTATAAAAACTTTCTCGAATAAACGAAGATCTAGTTATGGTGCGGATTGACTGCAGCTAATTTGGATACCATTTCAGGAAATGTTTGCCCTACCATAAAGCCTTTAATGCCTATTCAGCTTACACTTTTTTCTTCAGGTACCTTGCTAATTTTAGCTGAAACGTTATTCTTGTTGTTTTCTTCAAGAGAAGTTGCATGACCATCAATTGTTTTTTTTTTTTGAACCAAATTTAGATGTCGGATAACCAAATTTAGATACCACCGTTAACCATTAGTCTTTTCTTTTCACATTTATTAATGAAAACGTTACTTATAAAATTATTGACCCTTAATATAAAGGAGTATTTTAAATTTAAAGTCGACTTTATTTTTAATCAAACGGTTTTGTTCATTTTGTGTATGAAAACCTTACAAAAATATTTATATTTTCAAATATTTTGATTGGTTGAAAATAAATTAACCAATCAGAATGCTCCAAAAATAAACCAAGTCACCCAATATTTTAACAAAGTCGAATTTAACTAAAATATACATTTGAAAAATTTAGATTTGTAAGAAACAAGACTTTTTGTTCATATTTCTTTTAAACATTTTACCAAGTTTTTAGATTTTACTACTTAAATTTTGAATAAGTTATGCGAAAAATCTTTATTAGTTGAAATGCTCCTTATAACTTGGCAAAGATTTTATTTGTGAGTCAAATAAATGTATTCCCTTTTAAAAGATTTTAACAATGACATTTTTGTTTTGGTATTTAAAATGTTTTTTATGACTAAAATTAAAAAATCCTATTCGAAACAAAAACAATTTAAAAAATTTAATATTTTTAAAATTTCCCGTTTTCCCGGGAAAAATATATTATTTTCCCGGGAATTTCCGGCAAACTTTTCCCGGGATTTCCCGAGAATTCCCGCCCGGGATTTACCAAACCCCAAACCCTACTGTTAATAAAATGAACCACAAATTAGTCCAAACAACTAACAAAATTTACTTACATACATTTTATTTGGTGTATTTTTTTTTAACAACAAAACGACTGCATAAAACTACTTGAATAACTAACAAATTCTGACTTCAGAAGTTCCCTGAGTGTATCAAAAAAAGATTCTAAAAATGCCTTTCCAATGATACCACACATGCTTATGGTTCCTTTGGTTAAAATGCCTTAAGAAGCAAAAAAAAAAATGAAAAGAGCTCATTTTTAACCACCTTTTGTCTCATTAAAATTACCCAAAAGCCGAGACAGCGCGATCTTAAATTGTATATCTCTATCACATATCCGAATTTTATCAACATCGAATTGTTTAGAATTGGGTACTTTCCTTGTAAGCCGAAATACAAAGTCTAGTGTAGACATTATTATTTACATTTGCAGTAAGACACAAACAACATAAAGTGTTTATTACAATAATTTGATTTAGAAATCACATTAAATTAATTTAAGATTATAACTCAAACAATTTATATTTGCAATATAAGAAAAAAAAACGAAAATTCTTCTTATGTGAATATTATTATTCATTACACTGAGAGAATTTTCAACACTTCAGTAATGAATTACTTCATAGTTTCAATGAAAATTGTTACTGGAACTCGTCCATTGAAACTTTTTATAGAATCTATGAAACAGGTTTCATTAAAGTCAATGTTTATGAAAAGTTCATAAAATTATTGAAACTCTTCACAAAATTAATAGACCACTCGTCCAATCATAAAATCTATCAAGCAATTTCATTTACTATTATTTATTATAGTTGATTGTTGTCGTTGCTAAGCTGGAGTGGATAAATAAAAATACTTAGCAGATGCAAAAGGCGTAGTAAAATCGTAGCATATTTTACGGATGTACAAAATATATCTAAAGAAAGAATTCATTAAATTAAAGTTTCGTAAAAAAAGTTTCGAAAAAATCAATATGATTTATAAAACAATTTCATAGTCCAAAATTAATAATAAAAAATTAATTTAAAAAAAATAAAAATTATAAAAGATTATTCTCTCAGGAAATGACGATATTTTATAAAAAGAAGTAAATCGTTGGCTTAGTCGGCAAACCTGTCAAGTCCGTTTTTTTTTAATTTTTCAGGAGAGACAAAAAACTGTCTAACTTTTTTTTGGGTTAACTTTTTTTAAATCTGTAAACGCAGTTTTCTTTTTTAGTTCATCTTGTTTAACCACAAAAAATCATAGAATTCCGAAATAAAAGTTTGCAGACTTATAGGCTCTTTTTGGACTTAGCATATTTGCTCTTTATAATTTTCTATTTTAAATGTGGACTTACCAGATTTTCTTTCAACTTTGTGGACTTAGCAGATTTTCTTTTTTTTTTTATTTTATTTCATTTTTATTTATGTCAGCAGAATTCATGACAATCGCCTAATATAATTTATAAATTAACAATGTTTTTCCTGCAAAAAATTTATAAGTACCCAGTAAAACCTTTCATTACCATGTAATGAGTTTTAGGTATTGAAATCTTAAGTGTTCACTAGTTACCTTTTAATTACTGAACTACTTATTTTAACATTCTGATGTCATTGGAGGAAAGTCATTACACTGATGTTACCTGTAAGTAGTTTATCAACTGTTCTATAAATAGATATTGAATATAAATTTAAAAAAGTATAAAAATTTAAAAACCAATAGGAGCTGACACGAATTGATCAGCGTACCTTACGGTTGACAGGCAAATAACCTAACCTTTACACTACGACATCACTATGATTTTTAATGCTTTAACGCCGTACACATTTATTGTGGCAGCTGTTATATGTCTATTTTTCACAAAACTTGTTATTAAATACTGCTTAATGAACATCAATATTTCTATAAATAGATGTTTAATATAAATTACAAAAAAAAAAAAAAAAACAATGGAAGCAGACACGAATTGATCAGCAAACTTTATGTCTGTCAGGCAAAAACATCAACCACTAGGCTACGCCATAGTTATGGTTTTTAGTGATTTAGAAAGTAGGGTAGAGGGGGGATCCTTCGCCAGTGGGGCACATACACTAATCCCATTTTTCTCCGATGTTAAAGGAGATAAAAAATTGGAAAAAATATATTTTGCTCATTTTTCAATTACCTTTCCTTGACATCCACTTTGACGAATTTATATCACATGTGGTCGCAGACAGACGTGTTTTTGTGTTTTTTGGGGTGCCAAAAAAATAATTGAAAGGAACTACATTTTGCAATAACTTCCTCAAATCGAGTGATAAAAAAATAATTTTTAATTATGTTGGACCTATGATCCTAAGCTTTCAGAAAATGATAATTTGATTTTAGTAAATGCTTAAAAAGTGTGGAAAAATATTAATTTTATGTTAGTGCCTGTCTCTGGGGCACAATCACCAGATGGCCCCTGGAGTTACGAAGAGTTGGTGCATCCCTGCCTAAAATGTTCTATAAGACTTTTCTATATATTTAAAATATGTTTAATAGTAAATTAGAACAATCGTGTTCATTCTTAAATTTATATTAATTATTCAGTTTTTTGTAATTTTGAAAAATCATTATATTATAGTTTTAAATTATTTTTTGTTAATGTAGTGGAAATTTATTGATTAAAAAGAATCACATATCTTAAAGAACTCATTATAAACTATTTATTTCAGTTATTAAAAGATTGACTTTGTTGTATTAACAAATTTTTTTGTTGAAATTGTATCTAACTCTTTTGGCGAATATACCCCAGGTTTGGGGCAGTTACGCCGAATTGAGTTACTTTGAAAAACATTAAAAAAATAATAGAAACTATGCAAATAATTAGAATAAAAATCATAGAAATTAAAGCCAAGATATGTAGATTTTCAATTTGAAAGTAATTGAAATGACAGTGCTTTGAAAAAAAGTGGCGAAGGATCCCCCCTCTACCCTATGTATATTATTTATTTCAGCTATTGTGAAATAGTAATATGTGGGGTATAATTATCGGTAACTCATTACATTCAGTTTAAAAGTAATTCAAAGGGTAAGGAGATATGAGTTATAAGTAATGCATGTAGTAATGACCAGTCATTACATTTTTCTGAGCGCTCAGAAATTATGACTCATAAAAGACTCTGAAAGACGAACATTTTCAGAGTGCTCAAATCTTAAAGACATAAATGAAACATAATACACTCTTATTTATGAGCGTATTCAAAATTTTTTCAATGCTCATAAATTACTCAAAAATTTGTCACAAATGACTCATAAATGGCTCAGAAAATTCAAAATTTTTCAGCAATGCCCATAATTTGGAGTCATTTATGAGTCATACAAGTGCGCTCAAAAGAGGCTTCATCGGTGAAGAAAAACACCTGCATATATCTATGATTTCAGATGGTCTAAGGGCTCTTTTATGAGTCTTTCCGGACTCCAATTGTACACTGGGTACCTTAAAAGTTAAAATAACTAAATAATTATTTAGTTAATCTTTAAATAAACAAAAGTCGCATTTAATTCTATTGAAGAAATTTCTTGAAACAAAATGTGTGTTGTTTTCAGCTGGAATTAGCATGTGGTTTTCGATGTTTTGTTTGTTTTTTTGGACTTGACAGAATTGCTTACCACTGCATAACAACAAGAAAAAACAACATAATGGCATTTTTTTTTCATGTGTTTTGAGTTACACTAGCATACTACATCAAAAACTCAATTTGCATAAAAAGTGGACTTGACAGGTTTGCCGACTAAGCCAACGAAATACTATTGAACAATTTCATATATATGAAGAACATTTTCATTAAATTTATGGAGATCTAATTTATGAAATTCAATGAATTTTTTTAATGAAATTAAGAAATTTTATGAAAGAAAAGTTATGAAAAATTTCATAATATTAATTAAATATTATATACATAATGAAATTTTTCATTAGTTCTACGAAAAAAATTCTATGAAATTATATCATTAATATCATGAAGGATAATTCTCTCAGTGTAGAAACAGCTCATTATGATGAAGAATCAGAATTATGAATACACATTAAGTTAATGATGAAGATCATCATCATTATTATGATATTAAATGTGTGACTTCCCAGTCAGAAAAATATAAACAGGAAAGCGGTGGCAAAGCACTTTAACAGTTGGTACAAGTACTGGCAAAAAGTGCTTTCCCATTCCCAAAATGATAACATCATTAAACAAAAGGACCGGCTATTTAAAAAGCGCCGGAAAAGCACTGGAGGAATAAAATTTTTGAACGTTGGCAAAACGCTTGAAAAACCAATAAATAGGTGGTCTGGAAATATATTTTCCAAAATAAAATTTAAAAAAAGTTCATATGTATTTTTTTTGGTCCTGCCGTGATTTGAACCCAGGCCGTCAGATTGGCAGACGATTGCTCTACCCACTGAGCTAACGATACATATAATACTTGGTGGCTAAACACATAAATGAGTGATAACAACTGTATAACTACTGGCTGTGCCAAAATGCTAGTAATGTCAAACAATTTTTTGTAACTAATATGCCAGCGTTGGGAGAGCAAAAAAAATGTTTGTCTTGAAGGGGCTTTTCCACAAACAAAAAAATTAATTTTATAAAACTAAAAAAATTTTAATTAAAAAAATTTTTGCTTGGCACCGGATTTGAACTCGGAACCTTCTGACTGCAAACCTTTTTTAACGAAGCGTCAGCATTTTTATAAAATTATTGGTCCACCAGTGAATTGATTTTTGTACCACTCGTAGCATTGGCTAGGTAGCACTGGATAACCACTGGTTGCAAACCGTGGCATACCACTCTAAGCCAATTCTTTTCCAGTGGTTTTTTTTTATAAACCACCGAAATTTTTGTAAAACAAATACTGGCAAAACGCTTTTTGCAAACGCTGGTAAAGCGTCCCAAATAAGTGTTCTGCCAGTCATTTATTTTCAACACCGTGGTTACCCAGTGGTATGCCAGTGCCTGATTTTATGTACAACTGGCGATTTCTGACCGGGTTACTTTGTGTTTAATACTCTCATTTCTTATACAATTTTATTATGTTAATTTCTGCTGTTTCACAGTGAGAGATGACACTCTTGTACGAGTATTAATCAACGTGTGCCACAGGCACATTAACCTAATTCCATGTTGGGTTTTTTATTGTTGCCGTAGTTTTTTTAAAGTTTATTGGGTTTAGGTTTCTATTTTGATTAAAAAATCTTTTTTATGACGTTTTTATTTGACCTGTGCAACTTTACGAATTTAGTGTTATTTCGTCTAGCTAGAAGACATATAATAACCTTTGCGTGTTAAAATTTTGCTGTCAGTTGATTCTTATTTTTTGTTTATTTACAATTTCACGGTTATTTATTATGTAGTTTATGACTTTCAAATTAATTTTAAAATAGTTGTAGTTAAATTGAGTATTAAATTTTTAAATGCGTACTATAAAATTTATAAGTTTTTAATGTCATAATAAAAAATATTGATGACAATAACTAAAATATATTATAACGAGAGCTGATAACTTTTCAGCAATATTTAACATAATTCCACTTACAGCACTCTACAAAAGTCGATTTTTTTCGGCAGCCATCTGCTATAACTTTTTTCAAAGTACCTCAAGTTGTGTGCGTTTCTTTTTATAACCCCTTAGGGAAAATTATTTTAAGGTCAATATTGCGGAGAATTACTTCAAAATCTTTTATATTTTAGTGGATTTGAATTTCATATAAAATAACATTTCATTTTAGCACTAGTTTAGAAAGCACTTAGATTTTTTTATGCATTAAGTATGACTAATTTTTTTCATCGCAGCCAGCAAAAGGGCCCCAAAATTAATAAAAAATTGGCTCAAAATATATTACTAATAAACTTTTAAATTTTTATATGAAAATGGTTCATCCAGTAACATAAGATGGCTCAGAAAAATTAGTGTGCTAGGAAAATTGTTCTTTAAAAATTGGCGTCTTTTTCAAGTCACTTTTGAGGCCTCAAAATTAATAAAAATTTTCGTCGTAGATTTGAGCATTTTTTATTGAATTTTAAGTCCGAAAAATTACAATTTTGGTGTCTATTCTGAGGGGTTTTAGATTTAAAGTAATTAATTTTTTATTCTTTTAAATATTTGTCTGTAACAATACAACCATGGGATATGGGTGAGAATTTGTATTATTGCTTTTTTTTTAATTATAATTGATAATAAATAATTACAATTCAAATTATAGAGGGATTAAAAAAAATTTAACACTACACCGCAATTTTTAATGTTCACGTCGGTCCAGTTCTTGAAACATTTTCAGTAGATGTTGTTTGCACTCATATGGATTTCTGGACGATATAATTATAAATACGCGCACAAATAAATTGTTCTTTGTTTTATTTTAAAATAAAATTGACAAAATCTATGTTTTCAAAATTTTATTTTTACCAAAAAGAATCTTTTTTTTAACTTTTTTGGATGGCTCAAAAACAGTTTACTTCCTTTACTTTTCTAACTCAAACAGAGAAAAAAAAAACTTATGAAAAAAGCTTTACTAGAACAAATGGTTGACAATTAATGCATTTTCAAGTACTACCAAGCACTATCATCAGTTTGTTTTATAGGGTTCTCTCTTGGTTATAAGATCGATTTAAGTTTTTGTATTTATGTATGCAATAATTTTCACGAATTATTTAAAAATCTAATTTATGAGCGCTCCGAAATTGCTGGCTAGGAACCCAAAAACAAAAATTTTTTTTTAAAATCGGCAAAAAATTTATAATTATTCAGAAAATATTGTGGTATTCTTTTTAAGTCATAATATCTGACAATATAGTTGTTGAGGGTATTTTAATATTTTTTTAGAGGTGTAATAAATACTTTTGCTATAAGGATTGTAATGTAATGTAAATCTATAAATTGGCGTAACTTTTATACAAACTAAACAAAAACTCTAATTTTAAAATTTTTTAAAACAAAAAAATAATTAACACGGATGAATTTAACTTGCTTAAACATCGACCTAAACCAACACAAAACGTCAATAATATCGTAAAAAAGCGTATACTTATTTAATAGTTCTATATGAATTAAATATTTATCATACGTTTAGGTATCCTTACGAAAAATTTATATCAATCATACGTACAAATACATACATTTGCATTAGACTCAATACTGAATTTATACTTCATTGAATTCAATTTTAAAACCGATTTAATTTCAGTTTTAATTACGAAATTCCGCATTTACATTACGAAATTTGACAGCTAAACTGAATTTCGATGACTGCAAAATTTTGTAAAAAAATAACCATAAATTGAATATTTTCTTAAAAAGCTACACTCAAAAAAAAAATCAGTAAAGTCAGCAAAAAATGTTGCTGTGGCAGCAAATTTTTAGTCAGGAGCGTGCTTGCAAAAAAGTTGGTAATTTCAGCAAAAGGTTTGCTGAAAGTCAGCGAGCTGATTTTTACCAAAAAAATAGTAATCTTCAGCAAAAGTTTTCCTAACACTTAGTCGATTGCAAATGAAAAAAATCCTTTCTAAAATCACTAAACTTTTTGCTGAATATTAGTAGACTGAAAAAAACTCAAAAAACTTGTAGCGAAATTTTACTTTGGTTAATTTATTTGCTGAAAATTTAAACATAGAATATGTGTAGAGTTGTTTTTCTTTTTTTGTCATTTCCGTTTCCAGACAAGCTGCGACATCTACATCTTGTCTATCTGGTTGTCGTCCACGCTATGAATGCGGTTATCAGCACAATTTTTGTAGCAAAATAAATTAGTAAAACATTAGTTCAAAATTAGTTTAGTGCTAAAAAAATATAACTAAAAATTTTGCTGAAAACGGAATTTCAGCAAAAAAATTGCTGAAAACTAGTACACTTGATATACAAGACGTTTTACTAATTTTTCTACTATTTTATTTTTTTGAGTGTAGAGTACAAAATGTATTACCACAATGATATATTATAAATAATATAGTAAAACTGAACGCTATTTTGGCCACGCCTATTTCACGACCTGTTTGCAAAAATTTTAAAAGTTTTTTTTTTATTTTTTATTTGTATGTTATATTTATATATCGTAAGTTTGACATTGTTGCGATATACTTTTTCATATAGCGGGCCAGCTGGCTTGCAAAGCCTCATATATCAGTAAATATTTGATCTTATAAATATCTTGATTATAACCGTTTATTATACGAGTACATAAGACTATTATTGAATGTAAGTAGTATTTCCAAACAATGTTGCTGCTGCTCAAGATGTTGTTGCTGTTTGTGTAACGTTAACTTGTTTTGATTGTCTCTTTATTTTGTGAAAATGATCTATTATGGTAACATACGCATCTCATGTTCAAGTGTATACGAGTTCATAGATATACATTGAATTAATGTTCATCATAATCAGCATGAACATCATCATCGAGAGTATATTTTTTTTCCTATTTTACACATGAGGAAACTTTAACCCTTTCGCTTTATTGTATCCGTATGGGTACACTCAACTCCAACATCAGAAAAAATTTTGTTAAATAATTAGTAGACTAAGAATAATAAAATTAAAAATTTTCAAAGTTTTTTTTCGATTTTTTCAATGCAAATAAAAATCAAGCCTTCTTAAATCAGCAGTTTACTATTTATTAGCAAATATTTCTGTTGACTTTAGCCGGACAGTATATTATTTGCATTCAAATTTTAAATTTAAAAATTACAAAAATTTTGTATTTAATTTTTGTTTATTTTTTCTATTTTTAGTTTATTAATATTTAGCAACATTTTCTGTAGATTTTACAGTATAATTTATTATTTTCAATTAACTAACAGTTAGCTAAAAATATAACAAAAAAACAGTTTCATTTTACTGTTCTTATCATACTAGTATTTAGCAAAAAATTGCTAATTTCAGCAGTTTTTTCTGCAAGATAATTTTGAACTAATTTTTAGTATATTTTTCTGCTATTTTAAAAGGTTTATTTCCATGAGTGCGTCAATAAACTGTAGTTTTACTAATTTTGTTATAAAATTTAAATCTAACACAATATGTTGTTAAAATTAACAAGTCGGTTGTAGGACAAAAAACAGAAATACATTTTGTTAAATTTAATTAACATATTATTGTGAGTGTATGTATTAATGTACAACTGGATGACATTTTAATCAGCCATGTGCGTTGGGGACCACATATCATCATCATCGTCGTGATCATGAGCATCAACCATCGTCATCATTATGTATTATTGTTACCATCATTGCCATATAAATGCATACACTTTACACAGTGGCACACTTTTTGCTTTGACTTTGATTGGTATCCGTTAGATGGCAACAAGCTTCATAAATATGCATCATGTTGTTTGTTTAGTTTGGTTTACATGTTGGTGTTGTTGTTGTTGCTGTTGCTGCTGTTGTTGTTATGCTATTTTAATTTTAAATTGTAGGCCGGTTTTGTGTCGTATACAATATGTTACTTTGAGATTTTTTCTTCTTCATGATCATCATCATCATCAGCATTGTCGTCTTCTCCTTCTATTTAGCATTTCTTTTGATGTTATTTATGCATTTCTCAATGGAGGATTTCTTTAGTGAGTCGTGAGATGGTAACCTGTTTTTTTGTGTGTTTGTTGTGCTTTTGACTATTTTAAGATGCATGATGCGTAAATTTATTGTCATTTAGAAAATTTCGACCGCCCAGTAGTGATGCGATTGTTGCATATATTAACACATATTTCGTGTTTTAATAAATAATCAAATTTATGACCATCAATGGGGTAACAAGGTCATAGAAAACTACTATATAAAATACAAACGGGAAAGGGGGGATTCTACCGTAATCTGGTAATTAACAAAACAAATAAACTTATGTAAAAAAAGTGGCAAACTATTTGTGCGGCTTCTAAATTATAAGTTATCATTTAGCCAAATATAATTTTAGGGTATAATTTCTTTTGAAATATTTTGCAGGACCCAGCAAAAAAAAAATGGAAGCCATGCTTTAGAAAATACTTCCTTCATTCTTTCCAAATATCCGTTAAGCCTTATTCATGCTGAACCCAAAACTAGTAGTTTTCAAATTTATTGTGTTTTCTATTGTCAAATCCCATACAAATTTCAAATCGAAAACTTTAAGAAAACGAAAACTTGTAGTTTTGGGTTTAGAATGAATAAGGCTGTTTTAGAAGTAATTCAGAGTAACTTCAAAAAAGTCACTTCTTTCATTGTTTCTAATGTATCCGTTAGAATATTATTAGAGCTTTTTTCAAATAATTGGAACAACAACCGAAGTTGCCTTTAACAGACAACCATAGTCTTTGTGGAGCAGTTGACCGAAGCCGCTGTGGAGCAGTTAACTGAAGCCATTCTGGAGCAGTCACCGGAAAAACTGTCAACCTAAGTTGTAGAAAAGCTGGCAAATAAAGTCAATGTACAGCCGTCTGCCGAAGCTGTTAAATGTATTAACATGAGCCGGCGTTCTTGCATTCTACCTTTACAGGTGTAAAGTACAATATACTAGAGCAATACTGAGGTGTAACTTACAACGTTACAATAAGTGGATTATGAATGAATGATTCCTTGAATAAAGAATAGTTTATGAAAGACTAGCTTAAAAGTCGGAAATAAATAAAATAAGTAAACTGCTTATAGGGCTACCTGTTCTACTTTGAAGCTATAGAAGTGTTTCCTTTTGAAATAGTTTCAAGCAAAAATCATCGGTGTTAGAATTGTCAATAGAAGGGGTTACAGTAAAAGTATCTATTTTACGAGGGCAGTACGAAATGTTCTTAGCCTGACATAGAGATGGCGGTATAAACAGCAAAAATCTTTGTATAATAGAAACTTCCATCCGTCATATGAACACATGTTAAATTTCATTTCGATCTGTCAACTCATTCGTATATTAATAGGTGTTCAAAAAAGGCGCTTCAGTGATTTTTTTATAATGGAAAAATTAGAAATTCGTGGTGTGATTAAATATTTACATAAGAAAGGTTTATCGGGACAAGAAATTCATAATTATATAGTGAATGTGTTACGTGAAAATGCTCCTTCATATGCAACAGTAAAAAATTGGGTTGCTGAATTTAAACGTGGTCGTACAAGAATTATGCTATTAGACGATCGACGAGTGAAAGTGCGTGAAATACGTAATGCCATAGGCATCTCAAATGATCGAGTACATTTTATTTTGCATCAAGAATTATAGATGAAAAAGCTTTCTGCAAGAAACCAAAAACGCATGCTAATGAAAATTTCTCATTTCTCATCATTTCTCTGATTTAGCTCCCTCTGACTTCTACCTGTTTCCAAATCTAAAAAACTTCCTTGCTGGCAAACGTTTTACCTCGAATGAAGATGCAATAATGGAAAATTATTTTAATTAAGGGATAGAATTGCTAGAAAAACGTTGGATTAAGTGTATTGAAGTTTCAGGAGATTATATTGAAAAATAAAATAATTTTAAAAGTCTAGCTCTTGTTTTTCATTGTTAGGCTAAAAACATTTCTAACTGCCCTCGTACAACCGATTCTTTGGAACAAAAAACTTTTCTGTGATGTTTCAATCTAAAGTTTTGGATTTTTGGTTTGAAGGGTTTCCACAGGCAGTGTCTTTATGTCTTAGTGGGTATATATGCTAAAGTTAGAACCTACTGGACAAATTTAAAAGTGTTCGCGTTTTTTCACACGCGCTTATTGGAAATAGTATACAAATTTTGTTCAGTGGCATATAGATCTCCCATTTTTATCACGTTTCTGACAAAAATTTCAGAGTACCTTATCCGCCATATCCATCAGTCAGTCAGTCACCTGTATTAGTCTTTTATATATGAAGAAGATATATAGGATACGACGGCAGTTCCAAAACTATCCGATCAAACAAAGAAAACACAACAAAATTGGAACAAATTTTCTTTACTTCTCAACATAATCTCCTCTTAGCTCGATACACTTTTCCCAGCGATTTTCGATAGCATCAATACCCAGTTTATAGTAAGAACTGTCCAGCTCCTCAAAATAGCTATAAACCGCAGACTCCACCTCTTTATTGTTGGCAAATATTTTACCACCGAGCCATTTCTTCAAAAAATAATCCGAAGGAGCAAAATCTGCGAATAAGGTGAGTGATTCGAACTTTAATTAACTGATTTTGGCCATCGGAATAGTGGATTGCATACCTTTTGGTAGAGTTAACCTTGATCTCCAGATTGTGTTTAAAGTCTCCACCAACGATTGTTGAAAACCACATAGGGCTATTTGCAGGAACTTTAACGAATGATTTTTAATCCACTTTTAATAATAAATATAGTAATAATCAGAAATAAATTTCTTTATAATGACCCCAAGTTCCTTTGAATGAAATACCGGAAAAATTAAATTTTAAAATTTGTCTGCTCTTCACATTCTAGATGAACTTTTAAACTTTAATGTTCAACTTTAGCGACATGTTTGCTGTATTAATCAAATAATTTTTATAAATTAACTTACTAAAAACCGTTACAATTTTCTATTAATTTGCATTAACAAAAAAAAAAAAAATAAAATATGTGCATCACAAATTGATACGAATTTTGCTAACAAAGCTTGTAATTATGTAATCATAACAAAGTGTATAATACAATAAATAACAAGTACGAGTACATGCACTTTATTAGTTTTAGCACGAAACTGCATAAAAAATTAGTTTGTATTTTGTGGAAAATGCTTCCTCATTGTATGTAAATACATAATTACATGATGATGCGATGTGATGCGATGTTGAACTGATGTACAATGAGTATCTTATAGATAATTTAACAAACCACAAGAATTTGTGAACTTGATTAGAAAATACTAAAAACAAAAACGACATACAAAAAACAGAAATTATTTCCTTCATCCAATTCAATGTTTAAGGTTAACATGCAATCTACTTATAAACAATATAAATTGCTTAAATATTCCACGGTTCAGTTGTTATAGATTTCTAGCAAAGATACGATACGAATATAAATATAAATGCGGACACAGATACAGATAGAGGTATCTTTCATCTAAGTATTTATATATACCACCAGAACAAGTAGCTACTTAGAAACATAATCTCAAAGAATGCGACTTGTTTTCAAGGTCAATAAACTAAAAAAGAAAAAACAACAAAGATGTATTGGTTAGAAAAGAAATAAGAACTATTTCTTTTTACTAATCAAACGATTTCAAATTTCATTCCAATAATTGCCATTATAAATAAATGATTTCTTATTTAAAATAATGATTACCAGCATGATTTAATATAACAATCAATCATAAGTTGATCACCTCCATACCAAAATCAAAGTGAGTCGCATGTGACGTTTATGTGAGGGCTATTTTTATAAGTCCGTACTACCGAAATACGCACGAAACAATAATCAAAACAAAACAATTCTTTTAGGTTAGCTATCAGGGATGGAAAAGTTGATACTGTTTTATTTTTTTAATACTATTCAATAATAATAGTTTATGACTTTTTATTTAATTGATCAGTTAGTAATAAAATCAAAAGCAAAATCAAAAATTTAAGTACTATTGGGATCAAAAAAGTTCTCTCGTATAATTGTTGATGCCGGAATGGTTATTAGAGCGTACCACCTTACAGGCAAAAAAAAAAACAAAGTGCGCCGTACACCCTCCAATAGGAAGTATTTTTGCAAGGAGGTTTCAAAAAAATTTTTTTTATTTTTTTTATTACATTTTTCGTTATATCTTTGGCATTTACAGTCGGATCTTAAAGTATGATACATCGATGTTTTTCTCTCGAGGAGACCAGTGTTTTGCTCTAAGGGCATTTTGAGCTCAAGTATCCCGTTCTAGTAGTTACCCACCAGATCTCAGTTGCTACCACCTTAATGTACCACCCTAATGTCAGAAAATTAAAGCTCGCAAAAAATAATTTAACTTTTGCTAAGGAAGTTTTTCGCTAAACCCAGTAGAAATTTTTTTCATATAGTAAATATCTAATTAATTTTTTTTAATTAGATATTTACTATATAGCAAAACACTGGTCTCCTCGAGGCAAAATAATCGATATATCACACTTTAAAATCCGATTTTAAATGCCTAAGCTATAACAAAAAATCCAAAAATACTTCATATTAGAGGGTGTACGGCGAACTTTTTTTTTTGAGGTACGGTCTAATGGTTATATTTTAGTTGCAGACAACTTCACACTAGAACGTTATTCAATCTTAGATTTTTTCAACATTTTAAATTGTACACCCGACTTAATATTTAGGGAGTTGTCATACAAAATATATTAATCAACATTTTTTTTTTTTGACAGAAACGTCACGCTTTGTAATTTGATTTTGAGAGATGCTTTATAAAGAAGCCATTTTAAATTGTTCAAATGTTAGGTGGCACTTTATGACCATTGAAATATATGGTTCTTTTTAATATTCAAAGTAGTTTTTTCTTCTCTATAAATTACTTTTTTTAAACTTTAATTTAATATTAATGATTTCAAAATCTTTTCATTGTCAATGAAGTAATTTGTATTAGATTAAATTTTTTGTTTAAGTGGGAGTTTTAAGAGCTAGTTTGCAAATATAAAATCTAATTACCAAAAATTATCTACAGTAGTATGTTTGTTAAGACATGTCTTAATAGTCAGTCAGTCAGTCAGACGGTTTGTGTTTTATTTATTAGAATTAAATTAACTAGTTTAATTGTTTGCGGCTGTTATACCTAAATAAAAACAATAACATTTAAAATTAATTTTTGCTACTTTATTTATCAGGAAACATTAAAGGAACATACCGATTATTGAAATTGAAAAAAATAAAATACTACTACTTAATACCAAAGGTCAATGTTGTTTATATTAAATAGATTAAAAGCCTGATACTTCGTTTTAGGTATTTTTAAATATTGGAATACATTTGAAAGACAACCCGGTGAAAAATGCTCATATACGCTCAAACATGTTCATATATGGTTTATGTATGGACACATATGAACAAATATGGATTTTTTATGAACAAATATGGATTTTATATGAACATATTTGGAAGTATATGTGATTCCATATATGGAAAAAATTTCATATAAAGACATATATGGAAGCATCTGTTATTTCATATATGGAAATGGCACTCATATATGGACCAATATGAAAGTATATGTTATTCAATTTATGCAAAAGGGACTTGTATATGAACATATTTCGAAGAATACATTTTTCCATATATGTAAAAGGAACTTTCGCATGTATTCGCATATATTTAATAAATGTATATGTTCATATATGTCCATATATGAACATATACTTAGGTGTTACCTCATTTTTCGGATCCATACATATATGGTTGAACCATAAATGTTCATATATGGACATTTTTTACCGGGAATTTAATTGTTTTTTATAACAATTGTTCTCTTTCAACAAATTTGTTTATCTTTTTTGAAGAGGATAATTCAATTTCAAGTTTTAAATTTCTAGCAGGAAGGATTTGTGAAGGTCATTAAAGGGAACACTTTTTACCTTTTAACAACAATTTGTACGACACTTTTATCAAAAATCCAAACATAATTAGGTTGTTCATAAGGGGTGTGCTATCTGTTGTATCGTTGTATCGTCCTAACAAAAAACAGAGTTGTTAAAATTTTTATTTGTGTTTAACAACGATTTTTTATTCAGTTTTCTATCGGTTAGCACACTCCAACATAGGACACTAAACATACGTAAAAATGCTGTATCGTGCTATTCTCAAATGTTGTATTTTTTCAATTTAATTTTTAACAACTCTGTTTTTTGTTAGGACGATACAACGATACAACAAATAGTACACCCCTTGTGAAAACCCTTAATATTTTTAATGAATTAGCCCATACCTCCGGAAAAACATATTTGTGATTTGGCCAGACTTTCATGTTTTCGGTCCGCCCTGTAAAAACGTGCAAAAATTACGTCTTGGTGTATATCTAATCTTGGGCTAGGAACTTGCCTAATTTCTAGACGCAGCAGTTTGGGGGGAGCAATTAAGTGGGTCATTTTTCCATTTATAACCCCGTTTTTAACCCGTTTTAATTGAATTATTCCATACCTTAGGGAATATATATTTTAAATATCAAATTTCTGGTCGCTCTTCGCCGTTAAAAATTCAAAAAACACTGTCATAGTGGATATCTACACAGGTTGAATTTTTCAATAAACTAATAAAGATTTCTTCACAAAGTAAATGAAGAAATCTCAAAATTTTATGAAAAAGCTTCACAAATTTTATGAAACTCCTTTTAATGAAACTTTTTTTATCTATTGTATTATACTTTTAATAAATAAAATAAAAATTTTCACAACATTTTATGAAAATACCATTAATTCAATGAAAAGTTTCAATGGACGAGTTCCAGTGAACCTTCAATGGTTTTATGCAAAATTTTATTAATATCATGCAGACAATTCGCTCAGTGTACGCGATAATAGTAGTCTGCATGCCCAATTTCAAGTTCATTGCTTCAGCGCTTTGGGATCGTAATTAAGGGGGATATATTCCCCATTTGTAACCCCATTTTTATCACATTCGTATTGGACCCTCAAAAAAGTACCACATTCCATGGAACACATATCTTAAATTTAAAATTTGTAGCAAAAGCGGTTTGGGCAGGCATTTAAGGGGGAAACTTTTCGCCTTTTATTCCCCATTTTCACCACACTTCTGGTGAAAATTCTGAAAGTACTTATCAGTGAATTAACCCATACTTAAGGAAATACATATCGTCGGCTTGCCTGCAAGTAGTGCTATGTGTTTTTTAATAGATTTCTAGGAGACCGGAAAAGGTGTTAAAAAATATCCTTTGAAAAAATTTTTTTGGCATCTTATGCCTTCATGATTCACGACCTCATTTACTAAAATCATCATTAAGGCATATGATGTCAATAAAATATCTTAAAAGTGTTGTAAAATGTACTTTTACTTTGCTCAGTGTAGTATTAACAACCTGTGCAAATACGAATCACCCTGTGAGACTGGATATAGCTTTAAGACTATGTAAAAAAGAATGATCTATTCACTTAATAAACTGAACTACGATAAAACACACGTACTACAAAAATGATATTTTTTAACACTTTTTTCGGTCTCCTAGAAATCTATTAAACAACACATAGCACTACTTGCAGGCAAGCCGACGATATATGTATAACATTTCAGATATCCAGCCGAGCGATTTTGTGCATGACGTTGTGGGTGGACACTTTTGTCTCTTTTAATGCCATTTTCACCACTTTCTTATTAACCTCTTCCCCAGGAGACAGTTATTTTTGATTTAAAATTTCTTGTCAAAAAGTGCTTGGGCAGGTCGTTAAGGCGATAATGTTCAGCTTTTGAACACCATTATTACTAAGTTACTGAGGAAAATTAAAAAAATACCTTATCGGTGGATAAGATTTCTACCTTATTAAGCACAATGTTTTCCAAATTTCGAAATTTAGACTTAAAAAAATACTTTACTGTACAAAAAATCTACTGTACTAAATTATTTTTTTTTTTTCTAAAAACATCAGATTTCACGCAATATAGATTTATTTATGAAATTATTATGGTTTTCAAAGTTTATATTTAGCGTTTTTTTTAATCACCTGGATTTAGAATTTTTCATACAAAAAGTGGATTTATTTAATCCAAAAAAAAGCTGGATTTAATAAATCCACAATAAAAGCACAAATATATGAAACAGCCTATTAATTTAATGTCAGAAAAAAATACGAATGAAAATTAAAAGAGAAACAAAAAAATTGAAAAACTAATAAATAAAAGGTTTTTATTAAATTTTTTTTTATGAAATATGTTTAGAAAAAAAACTACACCTACATGGAGAAATAGCTGAAATAGAAATGGCAATTTTTCACTCTACAGTAAGTAATTTAATTAAATCCAATTAGTGAATATTAAATATTGCAATGGAATTTTTCAATTATGTGAAAATATAAATTGAAGTGAACTGAAAAGGCAGACTCTTTATCGCTGTTTTATATAAAATATAATTAAAAATTAAAAGTTATCCTTCATCATCGAATCCGGTATTTAAAATTAGCGTGAAAGAAGTGTCGGACAGAAAATTTTTTTAAAATAGGTGGAACCTAATTTATTAAATCCAAGTGGAACCTGGATTTATTAAATCCAAGTGATTAGAAAAAAACGACTATTGACTTTAGTGTATAAGGTCAAAATTTATCTAAGAGAGGGTGGTATTTTATTTGGAAAGGGCACGAACCCTGTTTATCTAAAGGAGTCTGGTAGTGGGGACCAAAACAAAAAATATACGTGTATCGGCGTTTTTAAAGTTTACGTCTGGCCCTATGATTTTTGTGGGGTTAAAGTTTCCCCCCTTTTGCAAATATTTACTTTGAATCGGCATAGCAAATCATATGAAGTTTCCATTTGAGTTATAGGACGTGTTCAGCAAACTTATGTAAAACTCTACGAGGAACATTTTTGTGGAACATTTTAATCCTCTAACTTTTCAATTAAAGGGACTTTTTTGGCCCCTTTTTAAAAAAGGACAAAAAAGAGCCTTAAGTTGAGGAGTTAAAGGGTTAGTCTCTGAAGACATCAAAGTTCAAGGTTTAACTTTTGGAGGGATGCAGCGATTGATGATAATGGGAGAAATGTATTCAGGCAAAAAAAAAGTTTAAATTTTTTTCCTAAATTGGTATACCTACTACACTGAATCAAGAGTAGTAAGTGAAATCAACATAAATATTTAGTTACTTTTTTATGAAACAAATTGGTAAAACAATATCTTTTTTATTCAAATTAATGAATTTTTTTTTCAAATTAACTGTTTTTTTAAATGCGCATATTATTGTCAGCTAAAATAATCCACGAAGCAATTGTAGTTAACAAAATTGTTGAAAAATCGGTAAAGTTAATTTAATAAAATTGTTTTTCAATTTGAAAAAACGTAGTAGAAAAAAATTTAGTGTGGTTAGTTATTAATTTATGTTTTATGAATTTTAGTTGTTTTCACCACCATTTTTGGTTCAGTGTACGGCCATATACTCCCAAATTTCGGATCTGAATATAGATGTCATATACATATGAGACCATGTGTGACCATATATTGAACCATGTATGGAGGTATATGATTGTATATACATACATATATGTAAGCCAGTATGATCATATATAAGCCCGTGTATGATCTTGTGTGTTTATATATATTTCGATTTCCACATTTATACAATAAAAATAAATACTTACAGATTAGTATTTCGGGATGGCAATGTTAAATAGCAAAAAATATTTAGATACACATTGATTTTATTTTTGTTTTGCGGTTGCACTGTCTCACACTGATGATGGATATTATTTTAAAGTTCAAGTTTAACAAAAGACCATATTATTGTACAGACCATGTATCTGTGAGTAACTGAAAATATATATAAACAAAAAGATATTCTATAAGTATTATTTTGTTTAATTTTGTTTTTGCAATATTGTTTTTTTTTATATTATATTATACTACATATTAAACCAAACCCTATAATTACTTAAAGCCGCTCCTTTTATGGAGTATTTACAAATGATCATAAAAACTATACGTTGATTTTTACACAAAAATACAGTGAGTGTTTTCTTCTTAACATATTTATATGTGATTTTTTAGATATTTTTTATTTAATTAATTGTAAAAAAATTCATATTTAGATACGAGTATAGACATATTTACGATTTCCTCTCTTGAATGTATAAATGTACAAATACATGGTTAAGTGTGGTTCAAATATTTATATTCCATTTTTTATTTCTTATGTTTGAGATACTTTTAACAAACTGTTATAGTTGTTGCTAAATATGTGATTTTTAATTAATCACTTTTTTAACAAAATATATCTATCGTGAAGAAATAAATACCATAGTATGTTAAAATCTATTCCATCAATTATCAATTAGTTGTGACTATAACTGTATATAAGAGGAATATCTCGAAGACATACTAACACTACACTAAATAGTTGATTACATTAGGTAGATAATTTTATTTTTATAACTTGACTACTGCGGTTTTAACGGGAGTTTAAAATTTCTAGTGAAATTGTGAGATTTATTTTTGCTTGCATTTCTTTAGCTTGACTTGAATAAACATCGAAAAATAAAATAATTTCTCCCAGTAAATAATGTAAAAATGAAATAAAAATCGAAATTAATTACATCTTGTCAAGTTTTAATATATTAAGATTTGTTAATTTAAATGTACGGAGAGATGTTCACTACATATTTATGTATGTTTGCGGATTTAACATTAGATATCAACAGGGCAAGGGCCTTTATATAAATACGCACTCAAAAACGTTTGTTCGTAGAATATACTGAAAATGTCAGTTGATATTTAACAGTTAAAAATAACCTCACAATGCAGTTGATTTAAATGCAAATGTAGTCTACACCTTTTTAACTGCAAATGTAGATATTTTAACTGTCATTTGCAGTTGATTTTACCTACATAATTCCCTGAGTGTATGAGTAAATAGCCTGGTAACCAGTGAAACCCTTTGCGTGCTACTTATTCCCTTAATTACTTGGTAATGTCTGTTTTTGCTGGATGATATTGGAAATTCGTATGCCAATTAAGTTTTGGAAGTAGAATAAGAAAAATGCAAAAATTTTATTTTAGCGGTTTTTAATATTGAGGTGTCAGTGATGACTTTCTAAAGATATGTCATCATTTATTCATCACATTAACTTACTGCTGAGTTGTCCTGATTATATTTTTACATTTGTATGAAGATGTGAGCAGGTGTTTTAGGTATTTTGTATGGGAGCGGATTACGAAGTCAGCAATGACAACGACATGTCGCTAAACTGTCATGAAGACGTTTTTATGACATTTCCAACGCTTAAATATAAATATTAAATGCATATTTTTAAAATTTTAAATGCATATTTTTCTATTTACAATACATACGTAAAACACGATTTTGGGTGCATAAACTTCCTTGCCCTGGATATTATTATAAATTTGTAAACAGTGATGTTGAATGTTGAAGTTAGTTGTTGACGTTGGAGTAAGTACTCAAACCAATCTCATCTAACTACATATTTAGTAGTTTAGTTACATTAACAAAGTAAGAATTACTTTTAGTCGTAGTTTTTTTTCGTTTTAAACAGGAAAATAAAGTGAAAGTTTAGAAAAGTTTGAAAAGTTGTTATAAATGTGATGAAAATCATTGATTAACTATAGTTTTATTTTTTTAAGAGAAACTTTTAAGAGGAATTTCTACGACTTAATTAATATTTATTACCATATTATTGAACAATTTTTATATGAAACCAAGATGTAATTAAAAATTAACATACTTAGTTTCTTGAAAGTATTTATTTTTATAAATTGTACAAGTTTCTACAACATATGATCATGTATGCAAGTATGTATTTTTCTATTTTTATAAAAGTTGTTTTACTTTATAAAGAAAATTGTATGTAAACCTGAGGAGCAATTCTGTAACTTTTTAGCGACAAAATTCGGTAGTAAAATTGACAAGTTTTCATAGTAAACTGACAACTTAACAACCGAATTTTGTCGTTAAAAAGTTAGAGAATCCCACTACTGGGTAAAAGAAATACTAAAATAAAATATTTTTTTAAGAATTTAAACCCTCTTAGGCCCGATTACTGAATGTGCAGTTAAAATTTATCCGACAGTTAAATTCAAATTTTATATGGGAAGCAACAACAAATGTGTCAGTTAAAGTCTCAATTAGCAGCTAACTGGACATTCAGTAATCGGGTCTTAATTAATTAATTATTGACCTGTGTGAATTATAAATGCAATTTTGCTGACAATTCCCTACTAACATCCCCCAGTTTTGTTGCATTTGGCCTCGAATGTACTAAATTTAAGATTTTTATATCATTAACCCACATTAACTTAAGTTGTTTTTCACGTGAAAAAAATCTGGAACTAAAAAGGCCTGAAAAAGTAATTTATATTCTAAAAATGCGAGGGTCACAATCATAATAAATGCAAAATGTAATTTTTTCACAACAAAAATAATAGTCTTGTAAATTAAATTTGAGTGAAAACAAAGTCAATATGTAGACTTTTCACTTGAAACTCATTATCGTGTAAAATATTTTTTTTTTTTACATGCAGTATAACAGGGTGTAATTCAGAAACTTTTACAATGCTCCTGTTGCAGGTTTTTAAGCTAATTTGTTAAAATCAGTATTCATATTTGCTTAATAACGAAAAAATAATAAAGATTTATAGTTGGATCTCACAAACTTTAAATCTTTTATAAAGTTTGGAATGAGGAAGTCAGCATCAGCGGAAAATTCCATATTTTTATTTCCAACTATCTTTCTTTTGTCAAAACAAATTATTTTTTGTAAACAAAGTACGATTTCTGCAATTCCGTTCTGATAGGCAACGGGACGAGAATTTTGTTCTTTCGTGCATGAACTGTCTGATTTGGTAAAACCAAATGTTATTGACAACGAACACACAAACATACATATAAATAGTACCCAAAGAGTCAGCCTTTTTTGAAACAACGAATAAAATCTAATATGACAATATCATATTAAAATTTGGACTTGAGGTAGAACAATATTCTTACTAAATATATGAAAAATAGAAAGTCCGAAAAAACGATTTTTGTATTTTTAATGCAAAAATTAAAAATAATTGTTTACAGAAATAATTTTCTGAGACTACTAATTTTTGTCACTTGCAAAAAGTTCAAGATTTTTCAATGATACTTCATGAAAAGTATTAAACTTTTTTGGATTTTGACAAAAGAACATTTTGCTGGATAGCACAAACACCTTTATTGTTGCTTTATACTGTTTGTATAAATTGTGTAACAAAGTTTAAAAGCACGTGCTATAAAAAAATATCCATTCCAAATTTAATTTTTGACAGTCTCTGGAAAAACTAAATTAAAGAAAATTTAAAAAAAAAACTAAGAAAAAATTGTTTGGGATTTTGTAACTCATTTCAACTTAAGTTGTTTTAGAAAAGGGAATTTTAAATTTTAAAGAAATGTAAGAGATTAAGGATAAGTAATCTTTTCATCAAAATGATTTAAGAATTCGCTTATTCTTACAACAATGATTGCACAAATAAAATAAAGAAAATAAATCTTACAATTTATTACATTCTTTTTAATAAAAATACGAAATCATAAAAAAATACATATTATTATAGATTATGCACTAAATAGGTATATATAACGTCATATATAATTGGATTAAAAATATCTAATTGTAAATGCAAAATACGATTGCATATTGAAAGATATTTAATAAGATTCAACTAAATATGACATGATATTAAAATTTTTTGAGAAAAAAAATTATATATGGATACATATATTTATTTTCGGTTACATAACCTGGCGTAAAAAAACATATATGGGTATATATAAGAGAATATATTATTATATACAAACGTTTTTACTCGAGATAATATACTAAAAATGAGATTAGACGACGCAATTTCTGTTATCATTTTCAAGTTACTATTATCTCAAACAATTTTCAAATTTCAGTTACCACAGTCGAAACCTTTGATTGGCAATAAATCTATCTATAATTTATGTGTTTGTTACATTTAACATACACTCAGATAAAAAAGTTAGTAAAAAAAATGTTCCAATCACACTTTACTATTTTTATAGTGATTTTTAGTACAATTTATTTAGTAATCATTTTTGCTATTCTGTTATTACAAATTACTGATTTTTTTACTAATTTTTTTTTTGAATAATTTTTCAAAACCGAGTGCTCAATTTAGAAGAAAAATATACTAATTTAAAAAATTTTATTTACAAGAATTCGTTGATTTTTTACAATTCTTGTTTAGTTTATACTATTGATATATTCTTAGTTTGGAAATAACACTCAGAAAATTTTATTGTATCTCCAATATATAAAAAGGTAATAACTGGAGAACCGTTTGCAATTTTGCATCCAAATTTCAAGTATGATGAAGTAATTATACGCTTATTACAATCAAAAGAAAAAAAAAAATTTTTTTATTAATTTTTTTTTAGATTTTACAGTTTGTTTATTTTTTAGTACACTTTTTTACTAATTTCAGCAGATTGATTTTAAATTATAGTTTTCAGCAATTTACTGAAATTTAGTAGCTGCAACTAATTATTTATACTAATTTGATTGTACTAAAATTATTGTAATTTTTCCATGTGAAAATCGAAATATATATGAACATACATGATCATACATTAGCTCGTATGTGATCATGCATGGGCATACATAGTCATATACGCCGAAGCATAGCTCAATGTATGACCATACCTGATCTCATATATTTCCATATACCTTTGGATCCGAAATTTGAGGGTATATAGCGGTATATGCCCATATATGATTATATATGAGCATATGTGAATCATATATGAGCATACATGGTCATATATGAATATGTACGGTCATATAACTTAAATTTCGGATCCGAAGATATATGGAAATATATGAGATCATGTATGGTCTCATATCGAACTAGACATGGACGTGTATGCCCATACACGATCATATACAAATCAATGTATGATCATTAGAGCACCCATATGTGCAAAAGTGTTATTTTTCCAGCTCCCCGCTCATTTTCGGATAGGTTGAGAGTAAAAAATAAGATGTGTGCATTTACATTTATGTCCTCAAAATTACCCCAAAAAAGGTTTATGGATTTATCCATCTATAACTCTTAAACTAGAAGCTTCAGGTGATTAAGTTACATAGCTGTTGTTTACACAATGAAAAGGCAAACATTATATTTATATAAACTTTTAACCCTCTCATGACCGTTAGTGCTGTTTTAAGCGGTAAACATCAAAATTTGTGTCAAAACTAAATTTTGAACATCTCTCATTTAATTTTGGAGATCTGCAAATACGTATATTCTTCATAATATAATAGGAAATTTAGCGTAGATTAAAAGCAAAATAGTTTTTTTTTAATATTTCGTGCATTCCATAACAAAAAGCCCAAAAGCTAATTCTGAGTTATAGTATTTTTATATATGTGCACTAGGAAACCATGTGAATCTTCAAATTTTGGTATAAGATGTGTTCAGCGAACTTATGTAAAACACTACGATGTACACTTTTGTGGAACTATTTAACCCTCTAACTTTTCAATTAAAGGGACTTTTTGGCTCCGTTTTTAAAAAATACCCGTGAACTGAAAAGTTAGAAGGTTAAAATGTTCCACAGGAATGATCCTCATAGTGTTTTACATGAAATGAAAGATTCACATGGTTTCCTCCTAAAATCCAGGTTTGTGGGGCATTTGAGCGACAATTCTGTATAAGTACGAAATTAACCCTTAAACACATTTTAAGTTTTGACTTATTTCTGGCATTGAACTTAAATTTTTAATTTTGATATATTCAGAGACTTATAGTAGAATTTTATGACAAATATTTTTGTGGAACATTTTAACCCTCTAGCTCCTCAAGTAAAGGGACTTTTTGCCTCTTTTCAAAATGGCCACAAACGACCTGTAAGTTAAAGAGTTAGAGGGTTAAAATTTTCCGTAAAAATATTTGTCATAAAATTATACTATAAGTCTTTGAAGACATCAAAGTTTAAAATTGAGGTTCAATGCCAGAAATAAGTCAGAACTTAATATATGTTTACGGGTTAATTTAGTGCTTATTCATTTTGGCGCCCAATAGAGCACCCATATGTGCAAAAGTGATATTTTTCACCTCCCCACGCACTTTCTGATAGATTGGGCGTAAAAAATAATATTCCCGCGAAAATGGATACTCTCGGAATAAAACAGGCCAGTCACCCGCGGCTTTTCGCCCTGAAAATGGACTAAAATTAGTTCAAAGTGTATTTGCGCAACAATAACTCTTAAAGTAAAGGTTTTACTGAAAAATACTAAATAAGCATACCCAGGTAGAAATTGCCGACGTTACAACAAAAGTTGTACTGGGAGAGCACTGTTTTTTACGAAATGCCGGTACTACTTAAAACGTGCTTTGCCAGTACTGTTTTCTGAAAATTAACGAGCTTTTTTTAATTTATTAAAATTAACAATTTTATAAATTTTACGTATTTTTACATCTATTACAAAATTATTTATGTAAGAGAGACATCGCCATTCTTTTCTAGTGAAGTTTCGAAAGAATACATTTGAAGAAATGTATTCAGACATGTCTCAAGACATTGACAAAAAAAAAATAAAATCTGTGATGTACACTAAGAGGACAGTAAAGTTCTAGCAAACTACTAAATTTGTTATTAAATGTACTGGAATAATACCAAAAAAATAAAATCCCAAGCTTGCGCCAACGTTGGGAAATAACTACGGCCAAGCGTTTATTGGTGTTATCATTTCGACAACATGGCAGTACAGTGAAAGTTAAAAATCCGACGCATTGCCAGTACATGCACTACCGCCTCCAATACCGGGCCAACATTGTGGCGTTTGTATTTTTCTACCTGAGTATCTACATACAATAATGTGGCTAGCATTTTTCTCATACACATTTTTGATGTATAGATGACGCGTCATGGTGATTTGTATGGTTAAAATCAAAGTGATTTGCATGGTTAAACAAAAATTTTGACTTAACCACTTAAATCACCATGAGGCGTCGTCGATACGTCAAAAATGTGTATGAGAAAAATGCTAGCCACATTATTCCCTATATATATGCTTATTTAATATTTTTCTGTCAAACATTTATTTTAAGAGTTATAGCGCAAAGAAGCTTTGAATTAATTTTAGTCCATTTTTAGGGCTAAAAGCCGTGGGTGACTGGCCTGTTTTAATACGAGAGGACCAATTTTTGTGGGGATATTATTGTTTACGCCCAATCTACCAGAAAGTGCGTGGGAGGTAAAAAAAATAACACTTTTGCAAATTCCATATACTTCATGGGTGCTCTAATGATCATGTATGTTCATATATATTTCGATTTTCACATGGGTTAGTAAGTTTTTTAACTGATTTTAGCAGTTTACAACAATTTTGCTAAAATTTAGTAATAACTACTAATTTTGTTGTACTACATATCAGCAGACATGTGTTGCTAAAATTAGCAAAAAAAAATACCGTTAGGCTTTCATTTAAAAATTATAAACTGTAAGATATATCATACTGAGTATTAAAATAAACAAAAATTAGGTCGCTCTTAAACATTTTGGGTCATATGCATAATCACTTTTTAAATTTATAAATGACTTATAAAACAAAAATTCTCATACAAAATTAATTTTATAAACGTGTTATAAGGTTTTCAAATTATTATGCATAAGCACTTTTGACAGAAAATTCAATAATATAAAATCAAATTTAATAAAAAAAAATCCATGTTCCGGATCATAATTGATTTTAATATAATTGATGATAATGTGCATTTTCGATGATTTTCAAAAAAAAAAAAAAAAAAAAAATATATATGGTTAGTGTTTTATGACTTATTTAAAAAGAAGTTGTGATATATAATTACAAATAAGTTTCAACTAATTAAAATTATTTTCAGAATCAAAATTATTATTTCGTAGAACAATAATACTGTTAATAGCTTACACACTTACCGTTAGAATTTATTGGAAATTTTTCCTAAGAAAAACAAAAGATAAAACAGACCTCTTTAAAATCCTCAATAATTAGAAAGACTTGAGATACGAACGTTATATGTAATGGCCACAATTAAAAGACCTAAGAAACAAACTTGTTTTTTTTATTATAAATTTTTCTTATAAAAATCTGATAATAAAAAACAAAAACTATTAATACAATTGTCATCTTAACTATTTATTGTATTATGCAATTCAACTATAACGTGATTAGATAATATAAATTGTATTTCTTCATATGTTTTTTTCTGTTGTTGCTTCTTCTGTAAATGCCAAGTACGTAATTGTGTGTCGTTGCAGAAACAAAAAGAAAAAATAAACGGAGTCAATTAAAACGGGACATGCCATAAACATGTGTGTTTAACACAATAAAAATAAAAGAAGAAGAAACAAATTTATATAATAAATATGTATAAATAATTATGCATTTTAACATAAGAGGCCAAACAAATCATCATTAACATTTAACTTGTTGCATATAAAAATTATGAAAAATAACTACGAAGAAGAAAAACCAAAAAATGTCCAAGTCGTTTATTTCAAAATTCTATATAATTTGCAAATAACATTTTTAAACGGAAAATACAATAACGTATACTAAATTTTATAGTTATTGTTAAATTTTTTTTGCAAACAAATCAATATAATAGCAACACATGGATTTGTTGGCTGGTTTTCTTAAGTTTGTTTATCTATTGTACACATGCATATTTGGAAGCCACTTATTCTAATGATGTGTTTTTGTTAAAGAACTGATATCAAAATAGTGACAGTTTTATAAGAATATTTAAAAATTTAACATAGTTCAAGTTAAAAGTTAGTTTATGTTAAATATTTATCACTTTGTATAATAAAAATTTGTATACATATTGGCATTATTAACCGTTACGGCGATTAAGTGCGACCCTAATGATCATATGTTTCCTATGAATAGAAAAAAATAACTAGTTATAAGAAAAACCTAAAAGATAGCCGGCTGTATTTGAATAATAACAACGTCAAATAAAAACAGACAACATGTCCATTAGGGGTATAACTACACTCACAATATATTTTCTATAACCGATTGAGGTTTATTTAAAAAGTAATAAGTAAAGTTTGTTTTCAATTTAAGAATCAATTAAAATACATTGAAACATATTGTTTCACTTTTTTTTATCAATCAATAAAAAACAAACTAGAAAAAAATATGTATTGTCTGTAGGAGTTGTTATTTTCAGTCAAATATTCTATCGTTACATTTCTATTTGTAGAAAAAATAATTTAAATAATTTCATTGTTTTCTGTTTAAAAACAAAAAATTCAAATATTTTCGGTTTTCTATTTTGTTAAAATAGTTTCTTTATATACAGAATTATTTCAATTCAAATTACAAAAAATTCTTCACTCAAACACACAAACAAAATATGAACGTGTGTGTTGTGTGTGTAGTGTTTCAAACAAAAAAAAAATCTTTCAAATATTAAAATAAAGCCCCAAAATCGTTTTTTATAATGTTTTGTATAAAAATACATGAAAAAATCAGCGAAATGTCTATGTTTTTTTCTTTTTGTGAACCTTCCATTTTAGGTATAGGTTGTGTGAGCGGACTTTTGTAAAACACTACGGGGAACATTTTTGTGGAACATTCTAACCCTCTAACTCTTCAATGAAAGGGAATTTTTTGGCCCCTTTTTAAAAAGGTACAAAAAGACCCGTAAATTGAAGAGTTAGAGGGTTAAAATGTTCCACAAAAATATTCCGCGTAGTGTTTTAAATAAGTTCGCTGAACACATCCTATACCTAAAATGGAAGATTCCCATGTTTTCTCCCTAAAATCCAGATTTGTGGGACATTTGAGCACCAATTCTGAATAAGTACGAAAGTGCCAAAAATGGTGTTTTTTTGAAATATTTGTATGGAGGACCCCCAGGGGGGTTCCAGGGCATGTGCCACTGGCATGGGTGGGTCGGCTCTCCAAAGTTAGCGGGGGTCGGTCATACATTTGGACTCGATTGGGGCACTGTAAATGGGTCAAAGTGGGATTTTTCAAAATTTCACCCTACGGGTCAAAAGTTGGGACATCAGCATTCGTTTTAGAGGTATGATTCCTCGGGCAAAGTTTCTTATTTTGATCCCTAGAATACGATTTTCCTTGTCACTTGAGCGATTTTTTTGCCTCCCTACAAATCGACCCGCCCTAATGTATACCCTAGGTTAGCCTATAACTACCCAGTGTAGAAAATCATTACCAGATATGTGGTTATGTAACTACATACTTGGTAATGGTAACTAGTTACTTTTGTTATTACATTTCTTATTACCTTTATATGGCGATGTCGCGAAAAATAATGAGTTGTCGTTACACACCAGCATACGAAAAATCAAAAAATATATCGTTACCTATGTGCTTACCAGTACTGACAAAAATAATGACTCTAAAAATAGATTTTCAAAAAAATAAATTATATAAAAAAAAATATTTTTTATTGTATTTTTTTTTTTTTTTAATAAAATTTGCTGGTGCGGTATCGAACCTGGGTCTACAGATTGCCAGTCAACAGCTCTACCATCTGAGCTATATCGACATGTAATATTTAATAGATAAAACCATAATTGACCTGCTGCACACAAGTAAGCTTACTCGCCAACATACAAAAAATCAAAAAATATGTGGTTACATATTTCCTTACCAGTGTTTAAAAAATATTGAGTGTAAAAGTAGATTTCAAAAAATTTTCAAAAAAATCTAAAAATTTATTTTTTATTTCAAATAATGATAAAAATAAGTCATTATCAGTAACTCTTTATTATATGTTTTAAAATAATGCAGAAGGTAAGTGGGTGTCATTACTGGTACTCCAAAAAATAATGATATGTCATTACCGTTTCTACACTGGGTACAACAATAAAAAAAAACTTTTTGGAATTCACAATTACAATGTGGTCAATATAGGGTTAAAAGTCGCCCCTTAATTAACCATCTTGAACCGATGCAACTACGTAATTGAAATCTGGAATATTGGTTCCATTTCTGGCTTAAATATCCAGATCAGACATTTTCCCTTGGGCTTAAAATCTAAATTTTCTAATAACTGTTCCCTGGAATATGCGTCAATTCGCTGAAAATATAATTTTTGAATATTTGATAAAAACGTGATAAAAATGGGTTTTAAAGGGGAAAAAATACCTGTGTAAACCCTCTATACAAATTTATTAAAAGTCTAAAAAAATTAGAAAAAATAAACCAATTCTCCTCTATATATATACATATTGCGATATCTAAAACTTGCACCGTAATAACGGGGTTTTAAGCTGTTTTAAGCACAACCAACTACATATCTATTCATGAATGTTTTAAAATATTTTAAGAATAAGTAAAAATGGAGTATTTTCGAAATTGGCCTCCCTGTGAAAAATTATGCAAATAAACTATTTTCATAACCAATACAACATTGTCCATCTCCCGTTGGTAGGGCAAAATATTGGTTATACCCCTAATTATGCATATGAACGTTTAGTTAATTTTTTTTTTAACAAAAAAGTCTCATATAGACAAGATTTTATTTTTTTATTATTTTAAAAGCTCAAAGTACGGATATGCAAGCGTGGGAAAATAAATGTGAATTATACGTTTTAATATAAAATGTTGGCAATAAATGCAGCGCTTTTTTATGTTGTGTGCCAGTGAAGAAGATGTAGAAGCAGCAGAAAAACTTATTGGAATTTGTTATTGTTATTGTTCGCATAGTGTTTATACGAATAGTTTTTAAGAGTAGAGTAGATGATTATAAAAGTAGTAGAAATTTTTCAGTATGAGTAATGTCTGAAGTTCTGAACTTAATAAAAATATACTAAAACATTTTATAGCTGATGGCAATGAATATGGAAAAACACAATTATTATTAACTAAAGCCCAGCATACTAATCAACAACAACAACAATAATAATGAAAGTCAACAAAATATAGAATACAACAATAACAAAAAATAAAATCAACCATAATAATCAAGATTCGGAGCTGGCAAAGGGAAGGTAGACCAAATTACACACTCTGAATATGCAAAAATTAGTCAACACAGTGAAAACAAAGATTTTAAGAGTTATATGATAACATTTTTGGCCTGAGATTTATATTTTCCAACAATAAGCCGGTATTTAACTGATAAAAACGTGCAACGGTAATTCTCATCTCTAATCGATATACATACACATTAAAAAAGAAACCGTTTATAGTAAGACTGAGATTTTCATAATAACTTGAGATGTCTTTTTTAAAGGAGTTTAAATTTTCAAAAATTTTCTTTTGGCAACCGTTTTCTCATTAAATTTACCTATTCTACGTTGTTGATTTGGGTATCAAATAATAGAAGAGAATCTCTACATTTCAATAAAAGCTTTTGTATTTTCTCTATTTACTTTTCCCAGACCTCTTTTATCCTTCTACCAACACAAAATGATGTCACAAATAATTACCCATTGAATTTATATATTTATATCACTATTTATATCACTATTGAACTGTCGAGGTTCTCCCCTCTTATTTGACACACATTTTTAATACAAGTGATAAAAAATGTTTTGTCAAAAATGTTTTTGCAGTACCTACACTTACAAAAGTTTGTCGACAGAATCTACTGAAAATGCCAGTTAACACAAAGGTATATGATGTTAAAAAGGCGATAAAGATATTTACTTGTAAAATAACTAAAAATGTTAATATTTTTAACTGTTGAAAAATAACTAACAAATGCATTAAAATAACTAACAATGTGGTAAAATTAACTGGCAATTTTTTACCACAAAAATTTTAAAACATCAGACTAACTGGGCAAAACCTACTGTTTTTACAGTTAATTTTTGTGGTATTATAAAAGTATTATTTAATAAAACAAAGCAATTTTATTCTTTCGATTACAAATATATGTGTAACTACTTTAGCCTATTTAAAATTTGATGTAAAAGTTCTAAACAGTTGTCCAGTTATTATGCTTTTATAAATTGGAGATACAATATAAATTTTTTTTCCAAACCAGAAATGTATCAATAATAACAAATATAAATTAAACAAGAATTTTTAAAATTCAACGAAATTTTTTATTTTTGAAATAACTAACAAAATAACTGCTTATTGTAAAAATACCGTTTTTGCAGTTGTTTATTATGATATTAAAAATAACTGCTTTAAACAACTGTAAAGAAATTACAATACTTTTCGTTAGTTGTTTTTTTAAATAACTGTCATAACAGTTGCTTTGCATTTTTCCATAGAAAAACAACAGTAATTGCGCTTAAAAACAACAACTACTGATTACTACACAAATAACTGTCATGTTGTAACCTCAATATAATTTTAATTTCAATTAAATAATATCAATTGTATTAGTAAAAAGTCTGGGTTAATAAAAGAAAATTGGAAATTTATACTAAATATTGATTATTTTCGCAACAATAATCGGCATTCATAACCAATTTGGAGCTAAAGGAAATATTTTAAGTCAATTCGATAGTTCCAACTGCTTTAAAAATTTAAATTAGTTCGCCTATCGCCTTCACCTTGCCGTTGCTATTAAAAATTTGTTATAATAACCAAATTGCAATAAACATTTGTTATTAAGTCTTTACTAGCAATTTCGTATCAAATGTTGGTCATATTAACCAAATATTTTCAGTTATGACGCCCAAAACAACCAAAATAAAAATGTTGCAACAACTTCGGTGATCACAACTAATAAAAAGCAAAATTAGAACCGAATCAACTTTTTATAAATAAAAATATAAAATATATATCGGTCAGTTAAGGCAATTAAAAAAGTCAAAAAAAAATAAATAAACAATTTAAAAAATTATTTGAAAACGTTTAAAAAACAAAAAAAAATTATACAAAAAATATTAAAAAAACAAATATTTGTATATTTGCTGTATATTTGCCGAATAACTTCAATAAAAAATAAATCAAATTCAATGTGGCACTCAGAGGACTTTAAAGAATTGTGAGGTAAATGACTTTTTTTCTTATCCGTTCTTTTATGGGTAGGTGCAAATTCATCATCTAAATATATAAATCAAGAGGCAAAACCACATACAAATTTTTTAGCTTGTGAATCAGTCCAAAACTAGACGTAATTTTTCCTCAGATATCTAATAAATTAAAGCATTTGGATATATTTCAGCATCTTTATGTACAGAAAAGGTTTTTTTTAAGGTTGTTTTGTAAAGAAAATTCTTTAGGCAGTCTCGACATAAATAAAAAATTAAAAAAAAACAAAATTTTTTTTATTTCGGTAGAAATGTTTTAATAAATTCGATTTAACGTGCCGAAAATTTATATAAATTCGAACGGAGTAACCAAATAAATTCGAAAAATTTCCCAAATTTCGATACCGGTACAAAATTATTCGAGAAAGTCAACCCTATAATGTGATAGTACATGTAACTATAAAAATGCGGTTGGGGTCAAATTCGGTTGGCATAACAAATCTGTTTTCTGTGTGTATATTTATTTTTCCATGTGTGAAAGCAAAACTTGAAAATTGTAGCACCGTGTAATTTGTACTTAACGCTTCAGTTTTTGGAGCCTCTAAATAGTCATACTCCAGGGATACTGTGGTGTACAACATCAACTTATGAAAAATAGTAATATGTATGAGTTTTTTCTATCCCTCATACATATCGCAGCGTCCTCCGGTGTTCCCATAGCACTCCGGTGTTCCCATAGCAACCTCGACTCGTCGTCGTGCTCAACAATTGAACATCTCAGGAACATCACTGAATCGAATTTTGAATAAAGACTTGAATTTGCACGCTTACAAGATTCAATTGACTCAAGAGCTGAAGCCTACTGACCATTTCAAGCGTCGTCAATACGCCGAATGGTTTGTTGAACAGACAGAAGTGAATGGTGACTTCCCATGTAAAAATCTAAATATATATGAACATACATGATCATACATTGACTTTTATATGATCATGCATGGGCATACATGATCATATACATCCATACATAGTTCAATGTATGACCATACATTATCTCATATATTTCCATATATCTTCGGATCCGAAAATATATTTCCATATATCTTCGGATCCGAAAATATATTTCCATATATCTTCGGATCCGAAAGTTGAGGTTATATAGAGGTATATGACCATATATTATCATATATGAGCATACATGAATCATATGTGAGCATATATGGTCATATATGAACATTTACGGACATATACCCTCAAATTTCGGTTCCGAAGATATATGGAAATAGATGAGATGATGTATGGTCATACATTGAACCATGTATTGACGTATATGATCATGTATGCCCATGTATGATCATATACTAGTCAATGTATGATCATGTATGTTCATATATATTTCGATTTTCACATGGGCTTACAAAGAAAATCATCTTCAGCGAAGAGGCACACTTTCACCTCAGTGGATTCGTTAACAAGCAGAATTGCCGCATTTGCGCAAATAAGAATCCACCAGTGATTGTTGAAAAGCCGATGCATCCACAAAGAGTGACTTTTTGAGCGGTTTATGGGCCGGCGTTGTCATCGGCCGTACTTCTTCGAAAATGAAGTCGGCCAAGCAGTTACCGTGAATGGTGTTCGCTATCGCGAGATAAATAACGGACTTCTTCTTGTGACCAGAAATTGAGGATATGAACCTGGAGGATATGTGCTTCCATCAGGATGGTACCACTTGCCACACAGCCAACGAAACAATGGCTCTTTTGCGCGAGAAATTCAATGGCCGTATTATCTCACGTCGTGGCGATGTTGATTGGCCGCCACGATCATGTGATTTGACACCGTTCTTTCTTTGGGGATATTTAAAAGAAAAAGTCTACATCAATAAGCCAAGAACAATTCAAGAGCTAAAGGATGAGATAATTCCGCACATAAACGACATTGAACCTCAATTATGTCTCAGAGTCATTGAAAATATGGACCATCGGACAGAGGTATACCACCGAAGCTGTGGCGAGTATTTGGCCGATATTTTGTTTCAAGCATAATTGTCATAGATCCTTCTATCGTAATAAAAATATTAAGATAATTCTCTGAAAACTTTTTGTTTTATTTACAATTAAAATCGTCCAATTTTGGTTGGACCACCCTTTATATACATATTTTTAAATATTGATAAATTAAAATAATATTAAATTTAAACAAATTAATTATAAATATTAAAAAAAAAAAATAATAATATAATAAAAAAATATTGGTCCCTCCGGGAATTGAACCCGCGAACCTCTGTTTGGAAATGCCTAATGATACCAAAATCACTTTTTGTGATCACTTTTAGAGCAATTATTCTTTTGAAGAAATACTTAAGTGATTTTTTGGATGTTGTTCAGAAGTAATCCTAAAAAAGCTGTAAAAATATACTAACGGATATTTTGCATGCAATGAAAGAAGTGATTTTTTGAAGTTCTTCAGAATAACTTATAAAAAAAGCAGTAAAAATACACTAACGGTTACTTGTGAAGCAGTGAAAGAAGAAGTTTGTAAAGCATTACTTACAATTTTTTTGCTGGGATTATTCGCAAATACTTACTGGGTGTTTTTGTAAAAAGAATCAGAAGAATTCGTTCAAAAAAAATTTATGAAAAACACTAATTTGAACACGTTTTTATTTAAAAATATTTGCACAAATTTGTTAGGACATCTATGTAGAACAGATGTGGCTAAAATTTTTTAAAGAAAAATGTTTTTAAGTTTGTGTTTTTTACTCAAATGTGTTAACGAATTCGTCTGATTCTTTTTATAAAAACAGGCAGCCAATTCATATTTTTTTCAAACTATTTGCATTAAACAAAAAAATGTCTGAAATTTCCTTTCATTTAATTAAATTTTATAAAATTCTAATTATTAGAATTTGGTTTACTTCTCCAACAATCATATGACCATGTATTGTTTGGTTGTTTTGCATGTATAAAAAATATTCATAATTTTCTGTTTGTAACTTTTCATCATAAAGTAGAATTTGATGCAAAGGCTACAAAAACAGGCATTTAAAATCCGTGCAAATATTTGGCTTAAAGCCATAAAGAAAGTTAAAAAATATTAAAGAATTGACCGCTTTTTTATATTGTTGTTTTTAAGTAATTTTCTAAAAAAAAAAACACGAACATAATATTTTTGTAGTACCCATGTGAAAATCGAAATATATATGAACACACATGATCATACATTGACTTGTATATGATCATGCATGGGCATACATTGTCATATACGTACATGCATAGTTCAGTGTATGACCATACATGATCTCATATATTTCCATATATCTTTGGATCCGAAATTTGAGGGTATATGACCGTACATGTTCATATATGACCATATATGCTCACATATGATTCATGTATGCTCATATATGATCATATATGGTCATATACTTCCATATACCCTCAAATTTCGGATCCAAAGGTATATGGAAATATATGAGATCATGTATGATCATATATTGAACTATGCATGTACGTATATGACTATGTATGCCCATACCTGATCACATACGAGCCAATGTATGATCATGTATGCTCATATATATTTCGATTTTCACATGGGTATTCTTTTTTTTACAATTTAACAAATCAAATTATGAATCATAATATGATTTCCTATACAGAAAAGCTACTCCAACAACACTTGGTAACACAAAAATAATATTGTATCGTGCATACTACATGCAATACCTTTAATACAGGCAGACATATGAATGATGTTTTTCTACCAAATGAACCTTAGCTTCAAATATTTGTTTAAGTTCGTCCATCCGTCCGCATGTATACATATATGCTCATTTAGGTGGTGTAAATATTGTTTTTTAATATTGTTTTGTTGTTTATATGAATTTTGTTTGTTATTTTTTAAGCCCGCCGGTCTTATTTTTTTTGCATTATTGTTAACGAAAAAAGTTCGTTAACTTGGCCATATATTTGCTTTTATTTTTATTTGTTGACCGTTGGCCACTTTGTTATTATGTTCTTGAAAAATCATTCATTCATATAGAAAAAAACAAAAAAAAAATCAATAAGTTTTGTTTTTCGTAACTTGTTTTTGAATCATTCTTAAAAAACTGGTTTATATTAGTAGTAAAGTATTCCAAAAAAATAAAATGAGGATAACATAAAATCAATAAAAAATACATATTCTTAGAAAAATTATCTAAGAATTTAAAGACATTTGTGAAAGAAACAAATGTTTTCCAACAAAAATAAAAACAATAGTTTGTTGCTTAAGTCTTTTGTTTTATCTCATAGGAAAAAACTTAGTTTAAAGTTGATGACAGCAATTCGATATTATCGGCTATAGAAACTCTTTAAGCATCACCAAAAATAACTTTAAATAAGTTTAACCTTAACTTTATTCTACCATAAAAGTTTATGTCTTAAATCTTTTGCTTTCATAATATATTGCAAATAATTAATTATGACCAAAGTTAACAAACTTTTCCAATATTAAATAAACATTTTGTAATATTTTATTTATATATATATTTTTATTTTTATTTAACTATTATCTTAATTGATTTTTATTTTTAAATATCCATGGACATTGACAAATGTGGCGTCAATATAAGCTACTTATATACAATTATAGATGTCTGTATAACAATTCATACATTTACTAAACCTACAGCATACATTCATAAATTGTCTGTTTTGTTTAATGACAAAAGATGTATTCTTTTTTTTTGCCTGGTTTTTACAACAAATACAAAAAAACTAAAATGCATTTCAAAGCTAAACATTTGCTTGATTGAAAGTAATGTGCAACTGGTTTTAGGCAGCTGTTATTTATTAAGGTTTATGTTTGTATCTACAAATATAATTTTTCTCAATGAATGGACCAAAAACAAAAATAAACAAAAAAAAGTTTGGTATCTAAGCTAAAAGTTGTTGTTGTTTTTATGTTGTGGTACGAGTATGCCATGCTACTTTTAACCTTAAAATCAGCTGACACAAAAACTGCAAACTAAAACTGGTTTTCTGGTGTACTATGACGAAGAAAAATGGAAAATAACTAAGGAAACTTTTAGTGAATTAAAAAAAAGGAAAATATTATATTTAATATATTGAGTTGAAATTAAAGTCTGAAGTAAATTTGAATATATTTATTATAGAAAATAGAAAATTATTTTATACTTTAATATTTGTTCTTTTATAAAAACCTAAATAATATAGAACTTTTATTAAGGAAATTTTTACCTAACTATCATCAATAAGCTGGCGCAAAATTCGATTATCAACTGAGGAATTAATTAAAACTTTTCCAAATTCCTTGAATTTTTTGTACCCCTTCCCTTATGTGATGTGGGTATAAGGAGTGCGAAACTAGAAATTGTAACACATACACTGCTGAATAAACGAGTAAAAAGGTTAAAGTCGGGCATGCCGACTATACAATACCCTACACCAGTCTGGGTGAAAGCCAACTAATGTTTGGATCCGAAATTCGAATGGATTAAAATGGGGCTTGTGTCAAAATTTTCTATAATGTGAGTCAGCGCACCAAATTTCATTAAAATATCTTAATATTTGCGATCTGCAGTTTGTAACAAAGCCAATTTTGGGGGGGCCCTTATATGGGCACTAGGTCTAAACATGGACCGATGTTCACCAAAATCAATAGGCTTCGTCCTTGGGCCAAAATAGGTCTGTGTACCAAATTTCATCAAAATACCTTAATATTTGCGACCTGCAGCGTATAAACAATATAATTTTGGGGGGACCCTTATATGGGCACTAGGTCTAAACATAGACCGATGTTAACCAAAATCAATAGGCTTCGTCCTTGGGCCGATATAAGTCGGTGTACCAAATTTTATCAAAATATCTTAATATTTGCGACCTGCAGTTTGTAACCAAGCCAATTTTGGGGGACCCTTATATGGGCACTAGGTCTAAACATGGACCGGTGTTAACCAAAATCAATAGGCTTCGTCCTAGGGCTGATATAGGTCGGTATACCAAATTTCATCAAAATATCTTAATATTTGCGACCTGCAGCGTTTAAACAATATAATTTTGGTAGGACCCTTATATGGGCACTAGGTCTAAACATGGACCGATGTTCACCAAAATTAATAGGCTTTGTACTTGGGCCAACGTAGGTCTGTGTACCAAATTTCATCAAAATATGTTAATATTTGCGACCTGCAGTTTGTAACCAAGCCAATTTTGGGGGACCCTTATATGGGCACTAGGTCTAAACATGGACCGGTGTTAACCAAAATCAATAGGCTTCGTCCTAGGGCTGATATAGGTCGGTATACCAAATTTCATCAAAATATCTTAATATTTGCGACCTGCAGCGTTTAAACAATATAATTTTGGTAGGACCCTTATATGGGCACTAGGTCTAAACATGGACCGATGTTCACCAAAATTAATAGGCTTTGTACTTGGGCCAACGTAGGTCTGTGTACCAAATTTCATCAAAATATGTTAATATTTGCGACCTGCAGTTTGTAACCAAGCCAATTTTGGGGGACCCTTATATGGACACTAGGTCTAAACATGGACCGGTGTTAACCAAAATCAATAGGCTTCGTCCTAGGGCTGATATAGGTCGGTGTACCAAATTTCATCAAAATATCTTAATATTTGCGACCTGCAGCGTATAAACAATATAATTTTGGTAGGACCCTTATATGGGCACTAGGTCTAAACATAGACCGATGTTCACCAAAATCAATAGGCTTCGTCCTTGGGCCGACATAACTCGGTGTACCAAATTTCATCAAAATATCTTAATATTTGCGACCTGCAGTTTGTAACCAAGCCAATTTTGGGGGACCCTTATATGGGCACTAGGTCTAAACATGGACCCGTGTTAACCAAAATCAATAGGCTTCGTCCTAGGGCTGATATAGGTCGGTATACCAAATTTCATCAAAATATCTTAGTATTTGCGACCTGCAGCGTATAAACAATATAATTTTGGTAGGACCCTTATATGGGCACTAGGTCTAAACATGGACCGATGTTCACCAAAATCAATAGGCTTCGTACTTGGGCCAACGTAGGTCGGTGTACCAAGTTTCATCAAAATATCTTAATATTTGCGACCTGTAGAGTGCGCACAAGAATGCATGGACAGACAAACAGACGGACGGACGGACAGACGGACATCGTTAAATCGAAATAAAATCATATATGGCCATATACCCTCAAATTTCGGATCAGAAGATATATGGAAATATATGGTCATACTTTGAACTATGTATGGACGTATATGGTCATGTATACCCATGCATGATCATATACTAGTGAATGTATGACATGGGTTATATAAAATAAAAATGATGATAAATTGATTTTAATGCACCTGTGGAAATAGTATCGAAAAAATATTGAATTAAAGAGTGCATTTTGCACTTGTTTAATACATACTTCTATTGAAGAGAATAAAGCACAATTTCTTGTGTTTTTATGCCAGTCAACTTTCACATCAAAGAATAACTCAGCGATAGAGAACTAGACTCGCAATCTTGAGGTCTCAAGTTCGATACTCGGTGGCTGCAAGAAAAACAAATGTTTTTTTTTTAATAATAATATAAAATTAGTTTTTCCGAAATTTTTTTTAACTTTCAATTGATATAAAAGAATTTCCTTTCCACTCGTTTCAAAAGTATTGAAAAATTGTTGGAGTACACTTACAATATTTTATCGTTAAAACCAACCTAAAATATATATTAAATTAATTGAAAACACAACTAAAAAAAGGACTACTGATTTTTCAGTATATTTAAATCATTTTGCTATCCATTTTCAAACATTATTTAAACAATCCATAAAAGAAATGAAAATAATTGAAAAGTCTGTTAAAACAGTCTTCAAATTTTAACTGACAAAACGTCCCATGTAAAAATCGAAATATATATGAACGTACATGATCATAGATTGACTAGTATATGATCATGCATAGGCATACATGATCATATACGTCCATGCATGGTTCAATGTATGACCATACATTATCTCATATATTTCCATATATCTTCGGATCCGAAATTTGAGGGTATATGACCGTACATGTTCATATATGACCATATATGCTCACATATGATTCATGTATGCTCATATATGGCCATATACCTCCATATACCCTCAAATTTCGGATCCGAAGATATATGGAATAGAACATTTGACTGAAAATATCAACTGCTACAGACGATACGTATTTATTTGTAGTTTGTTTTTTATTGACTGATAAAAAAAAATGTTAAACAATATTTTTCAATATATTTTAATTGATTCTTCAATTGAAAACAAACTTTACCTATTACTTTTCAAATAAACCTCAATCGGTTATGGAAAATATATTGTGAGAGTAGGAATACTGCTCTCGATGTTGAAATCATTAGTGTTGCTGTTAAAAAATAAATAAATGTAGATTATTAATTGTAGTGCTTTTTCTACTGCCTTTTTTTTTAATTTAAAATTTTAATTAATTTATTCTATTTCCAAATAATTTTTTAAATATTCATTATTGTAACGAACAAATTATCAAAATAAAAGATATTAAATTTTATTAGAAAATAATACAATAAAAGCAATGAACTTTTTTCTATATAACGAAATGTTTTCATTTGCTTTCCCGAGCCATTCAACCAATAACGAAAAACCGTGAACACTGTAGTCTCTCTATTAAAGTACGTACTCTCTGCTTAAATGTTGTGTTCAAAGAAAATATGCTGCCAGGTTGAAATATGCTGCCATACAAAAACTTCATTTTTTATCCCTCCCTTTTAATACCTTAATTTTAGATTGTGTCGATAATAAAAATAAAAGTCTGTTGGTTTTGATTCCTCTATAAAAACAAATTTCGTCTAAAATATTTTCTAGTCAGTTTAAATATTAATAATCTCTAACAAAAAATTTAACAGAAAGTATTTTTATTACAATTTTACTAAAACTTGTTAATAAATCTTTTTAAGTGTTAAAACTATAAACATTTCTGTCAAATTACAGACATATAATTTGAAATATATAAACGGAGCCACTAAAGGAAGTCATCAATTTCGGTAAAGTTGATTTCCTATTTTCTTAAAACATTAGAAATTCATTTGAAATTAAAATGCAAAAAAAGTAAAATGTAAAGAAATATATAAAAGATATAGAGATTCATTAAAAATATGTTAACATTAATTGAACACCATTTTTAACAGATTACAAACATTTAAATCAATAAGGAGAAATTTTCATTGAATGCAATTTAAAAAATTATACGACAAAAAAAAAGAAATTTTCTTCCGTAACCTCCTTAGTTTTGTTGCAGCAACAGTTGTAAGCTGTTAACAAAGATCCGGTATGGACAAGATGCAAATTACCAACAAATTGTCCATATAATGTCAGCTGGCAACATCCTGAATTTAAATGCGACAGTAACAACAGGTAACAAAAAAAAAAATAAATAAACTTACAACTAATAAAATTGCTACAATTTCAATATTGATTGTATAGTAAATATATGTAGGCAACAATTGCCAGCAGCAATAACAACAATGATTTGAGTGGACATAAGTGTAGCATAACCATGATCTCAGGTGGTTTTTGGTACATTTTTGTTTAAACATATTACACTATGCAACAAAATTTCGAAAATTTTCAATTTTTTGGTGATTTTTTAGGCTACTAATTATTTCGCAAAATTGTTTGCTGATTTTAGCAGGTTAATTTTCTATTCTCCATTTACAAAAATTTAGCTCAAATATAACTAAAATTCTGTATATTTAGCAGATTTATTTTTGCTGTTCTTATATTACTAATATATAGCAAAAATAATCTGCTAATTTAGCAGTTTTTTGCTGCAGCATCATTTTTAACTAATTTTTAGTAGCTTTAACTAAATTTTTTACGGACTTTGTTCTATTAGCGTAGTACCGCTGTCAAAATTACATATTGTTACGGTTTTACCTTTGGTTTATCTCCTTTAGATAACTCGGATTCTTTTCTATTGCAATTAAAATAATTAATTCCACTGCTGGAATTGATTAGAGCACCGGGTTGGTGCTCTTTACAATTAAGATAACACACACTCTTTAGTTCGTTAATTAATTCCACTGCTGGAATTGATTAGAGCACCGGGTTGGTGCTCTTTGCAATTAAGATAACACACACTCTTTAGTTTGTTAATGAGTTTATACACTTATTTATTTAACACTTTATTACTTTACAACTGTATAATACACACACGAACCATACAAACGATGGTGTGCAACTCACTATACAATGCTAATACGACATTAACAAACTCTAGTACTCAACTTAACTCCACAAATGACAATGCGCGACTTCCCCTTCCTAGGTAACGTTCGGTCTTTTATATTTTAACGATCGTGAATGTAGAACATAGTAGAAAATACCAGTGCTTCTAAAATTATAACACTTATGTTATTCATAGCAGAGCGCCCAACTAATGCAGTGCTGCCAGTTTGAACGGTTTAGTAAATCCCGTCTCTTGGGATATTTTTCTTATAAAATTCCAGAACCTTCAATACTAGGCTAATAAAATTTCATAACAATATATTGAATCCTTATTAAGTAAGACATGTGTTTTTTCTATTTTCGATATTCGTGATACTTGGGCTCTTATCGAATTTTATGTAACCATAAGGCCGAGTTAGAGTGATGTGCATTAATTTCCATACTGAAAGAATTATTTTTTATAATTTTTATTTTTTTTTTTTTATTTTTTATTATTACTTTTGGACTATGCAATTTTTTTATAAATCATATTAATTTTTTCGAAACATTAATAAGGAATTTTATTAATTGAATTAAACTTATTATATCATTTTATAAAACTTTTTAATTTAATGAATTCTTTCATTAGATATATTTTGTACATCCGTAAAATATGCTACAATTTTATTACGCCTTTTGCATTTGCTAAATACTTTTTCTTTAGCCAATCCAGCTTAGCAACGACAACAACCAACTATAATAAATAATAGTAAATGAAATTGCTTCATAGATTTTATGAAGCTCTTCATTGGCTGAATGATTTATTCATTGGAGGAGTGGCCTATTAATTTTATGAAGAGTTTCATTAATTTTATGAACTTTTCATAAACATTGACTTTCATGAAACCTGTTTCATAGATTCTATGAAAAGTTTCAATGGACGAGCTCCAGTGACAATTTTCATTGATACTATGAAGAAATTCATTACTGAAGTGATGATAATTCTCTCAGTGTACCCAATACATTTATCTGGCATAGGATTCATCAACACCCAGTGTTATATGAAAGAAATTAAAGTGAATTGCCTGAAAAGCGCATCACTATAGGTCTGAAATACATTTTTGAAATTTCGAAATTCTGACTTTCTTCCAGAGCTAGATAGATATCTAAACGGAGTTGAAGGTAACCGAAGAGATACAGGAATAACCGATTGGAGACGTATGGCGTAGAACAAATCCAAATGGAGAGTAAAAGTGAACATCAAGAAATTATGTACATAGAATCAACTACAAATGACGCTTAAAAATTACATTTGCAGTTGAAAACAGGCCTTTAAAAAAATAATTCAATCATCAGTACACACAGGAAAAAGACTGGTTGGGATTCGATCAAACTCATTAAAACTAGTTTGCTCCCTTTAGAAAATCGTGTAAGTCTACACAATGTAATCGATTTCGTGTACTTCACATTGTGTGTACTTACGATATGGGATACTTGTGTATAACAATTGTATATGAAACTTAAAACTTTGGAAATTTTCCAAAACGTTTGTCTCACTTACATGCCACTATACTTGTGTGTACTTACGAAGTATATTGGCTTGTGGATCACTACAATGCGGCCATATCCTGGGTAAAGTAAACCAGCTGAAGATTTCTTTTATTTAGTTCTTTAAACTGTAACGTTTTTATTAAAACTAAAATGGAGTAATGCAGTTTTTAATTAAATTACTTTTTATAACGTAATGCAGCAGAATTTTTTAAATTCTAACCCATAGTGTATATAGTCAAACAACAAGTTTTTATTAAAATTGCAACAAAAACATAAATTCCTTAACTAAAATGAAATCAATTAAATTTACATTGAGAGCGTTAAAGAAATAAATTAAAACTGAGAGTATGCAAAAAAAAAGAAGGAAAATAAACCAAAATAAAACTCCTCATGAACAACCTCCGCTTGATGTTGATTGTTGTATGGTTATTACGGAAAAATTATCTATACACATGCCACAGAAAACGAAACGTAAAACAAAAACGCTTTCACTTTTTGTTAAGCACTTATGATCATACTTGTGTACTCATGTCTCATACCTCATATCCATACCCCAATCAGACACATGTGCATTCGAAAAAACACATGTTGCTGTTGAAAGTATGTATGTACTTAAAGGAAGAATTCAACTCAGAAAAAAATACCATTCATTATTTCTTTTTTAAGATTTTTATTATTAATACAAAGCGACAAAGATAAGGTGCGGAATCTGCAATAAAAAAAAAATACACACAGTAATTTATAAAATAAAAAAATAAAAAATCTACCCATAAAATACTTTGTATCTTTCTGTTATAGTAGAAGTAAGTGGTTGTCTGATCTTTTATACAATGTTGTTTTGCTGATTAATGTAACCAGCAGCCTTAGCATCACCAACAGCAGCAGCAGAAGCACATGTTACAGTAGTGCCACCAGCTAACACCAACCAGAAAAAAAAACTTACCAACCACCAGCTAAATATCAACAACAAAATATAAAGTTTTATTGAATGTAATAAACACGCACCACAAGTCCATATTTTTTACTGTCCCCTTGTCGTACTCACTCATTCACTTATGACCTACTTTGCATATAATCATAAGTTTTGTCTTTGTATGTATATTTATAGGTTACAGTCATATGTTAGTTTTATGCTTATCACAATGGTTATTTATCATTCGGCAAATGTTTTTTATGTGTGGATTAAAAATTTACAAAAATAAACAAACAAAAGTGGAAGGAAAGAATCTATCGTCACTTATGAAAAGAAGCTGTTATTTTCTTTCTAGAATATCTAAACAAAAGACTTAAGACACAAACTTTTTTCGATGATATTTGGTTTCAAATGATAAATATGTATGTAGCTAGAAATTTCTAATAGAAAATTAAATACATTGTATTAATAATCAACCATTATTATCTTATATTTAAAAAGCTATATAGAAGCATAAATAAAAATCAAAAATTTTAACTGAATTCGGTACGAAAGTTTCTTCTCATATACACTAGGATGTCCCTTAAAATAACGATTTTTGATTTTCATTCATTACACCCCTCCAGTTTTATTTCAAATGGTTTCTAAAGAAGAAATCATTTCTTTTTTTTTTGTAAAACGTTAACCCGTGTCAAAAGTCAACCGAAAATGGCCTATTTTGGAAAAAAGTTTATTATTATTAAAAATTCCCATAATTCCAAATTTCGAAAAAATTAATTTTTTATTCAATTTATTCATTTAATATATTCAAATTATTTAAATATGTAATTCTGACTTCATCGGATATCATTAACCCACTTTAGCCTCGAATCCAAATTGATATACAAATTATATAAAACTGCAAAACGTCTTTTTTAAATTAACTTTAAAGATTTTTTAAAATGCCTTATTTGAAGATGTCGTTGCTATTTTTAAAATAAAATAGTTGTTATTAAATATAAAGAAAATTTTAAAAATGATCATTCGAGTTTGTGTTTGGAGCGACTCCCTTAAAGGACATTTTATAAAAATTGCTTATTTTGTCAAAAATTTAACAAAATTTTAATGTTTTCATTAAAGTTTGCAAAATTTTGGGAAAAATATTACTTAAATTTGATTACACCATAATTATCTATACTGTTATTTAAAAACCCGTTAACCCTTAGTGGCCTGGAGACAAAACTGACCCATGAAACTTAATTTTAATTATGACTACTAAGCTTCTAAATTGATAAAAAAAATCTCCACTTGATGAAAATAATTATTTTATTCAACTTGATCTATATAGGTTTAGTTTTTACACTTTTGGCCAAAAAGATCCTCTAGAAAATTTACAGAATAACAACTTTCATAATTTTTGAAAAATATCACTTAAATTTTATTAAATATACCTAACTCCATTATATTTACTTTTATTAAAAAAGTTATTTAACCCTTAGTAGCCAGGGGGACAAAAAAGACCACTGAAACTTAATTTTTATTATTATTATTATTATTATTATTATTATTATTATTATGAAGATTATAAAGCCTTTAAATGGATCAAAAATAATTTCCACTTCCCATGTCAAAATCGAAATATATATGATCATATATATTTGCATGGGCCTACATTAGGCTGGGTCGATTTGTGGGGAGGCAAAAAAATCGCCCATGGCTCAGGGAAAATCGTATTCTAGGGATCAAAATAAGAAACTTTGCCGAAGGAACCATACCTCTAAAACGAATTCTACTACCCCTAACTGTTGACTTTTGTCCCGTAGGGTCAAGTTTTGAAAAATCCCACTTTGACCCATTTAGAGTGCCCCAATCGAGTCCAAATCTATGACCGACCCCCACTAACTTTGGAGGGCCGATCCACCCATGCCAGTGGTACACCCCCTGGAACTCCCCTGGGGGGTTCCCCATACAAACATTTTAAAAAATCACCATTTTTGGCACTTTATTTTATTATTTTTTATTTATTTTATTTATTTTTATTATTTTATTTATTTTTTCTCCTTAGAAATTTATTTAGTCAGAACATATGTAAATGAAAAAATTAATTTAACTTAGTAATAGAAAAGAAAAAATGCCCAGACTTGAAAGCAAAAAAGACTTCAAACAGTAATTTTTTTTATTTTCTTTTCTATTACTAAGTTAAATTAATTTTTTCATTTACATATGTTCTGACTAAATAAATTTCTAAAGAGAAAAAATAAATAAAATAATAAAAATAAATAAAATAAATAAAAAATAATAAAATAAAGTGCCAAAAATGGTGATTTTTTAAAATGTTTGTATGGGGAACCCCCCAGGGGAGTTCCAGGGGGTGTGCCACTGGCATGGGTGGATCGGCCCTCCAAAGTTAGTGGGGGTCGGTCATACATTTGGACTCGATTGGGGCACTCTAAATGGGTCAAAGTGGGATTTTTCAAAACTTGACCCTACGGGACAAAAGTCAACAGTTGGGGGTAGTAGAATTCGTTTTAGAGGTATGGTTCCTTCGGCAAAGTTTCTTATTTGATCCCTAGAATACGATTTTCACTGAGCCATGGGCGATTATTAAATCGACCCGCCCTAGCCTACATAGTCATATACGTCCATGCATAATGTCAATCTTACATATCTTAATCTCTAGTCGACTTAAGTGAACACGTGTTTCAGGTTTTTTTGAAATTCGCAAATGTTTGCGTTTTATCAGAAATTCAATATGCTGGAGAAAATATGTTTAAAATAGGGCAATATGGATATAAAAACTTCTATTTTGATAAGTAAATAATCGCTAAGTGGATATAGTTTAGAGTTTTGCTAATTTAATACATTTTTCATGGTGCTCTGGACAAATTTTGATAAAATTTGGAGTTACCCCAATTCAATAAAAAAAATTTATGAAATTTTTTGTAGGTTTATTATTAAATAAAATATTTTATTAAAATACGCGTGTCTGTAATTTTTTTAAGAAAAATCTAAATATATGCTGACCCTAAATAAAATATTATAATAATTTTTTTTCGCGAAAAAAAGACGTTCCGCCAAAAAAAAGCGCGTGTTGGGTTTTTTTCTGTTAAGTTGCATTTTTATCCTCACATCTACTAGAAACTGAATTAAAATTATTATTAAAATTTTATAAAATTTTTTTTTTTCGCCAAAAAAAGATATTCCGCCAAAAAAAAGCGCGTGCGTACATCAACTAGATACTGAATTCAAATGCAGATTGCAGTAACTCAAAAATTTTAACAAAATTTGGTCCACAGCATCGCGCAAAATATATGAAATTTGCAAAATTCCGAACTACTTATATCAACTTTGCGATGATTTACTTATCAAAAGAAACGTTTTGGTATCAATATTGCCCTATTTAGAACACATATTTTCCTCCACATTGAATTTCTGCTAAAACGCGAAAAATCGCGAATTTCAAAAAAATCTGAAACACGTGTTCACTTAAATTGACTACAGATTATGATATGTAAGTTTGACATTTCAATAACAAACATCTCCGTACAAAAGAGTCTAAAATTTGTTTTTTTTATAGAATATCCTTGAAAATAGGAAATGTCTGGATACGCTTGAATGGAAATATATTAGATCATGTATGGTCATACATCGAACTAGACATGGACGTGTATGACTATGTATGCTCACGCATGATCATATACAGATCAATGTATGATCATGTATATTTAAATTTTCACATAGGTTAATAAAAATTATTATTTTGTGTAACTTGATCCAATTAGGGTTAATGTTTTCACTGTTCACCAAAAACCACCCACTAGGAAATTTACAGAATAACGTCTTTCAGATTTTTATTAAATTCCGATATGTGATAGAGGGTACAAAACTAAAGAACAAGCGCATTTCTTTATAGTCCGAATTTTATTTTTAAGGGTTAAAAAGGGTCAAACTGCTATATTAAAAAAAAAAAAATTGTTTATAAGTTTAATTTTACCCAGTGTAGAAAATCATTACCAGATATGTGGTTATGTAACTACATACTTGGTAATGGTAACTACTTACTTTTGTTATTACATTTCTTATTACCTTTATATGGCGATGTTGCGAAAAATAATGAGTTGTCGTTACACACCAGCATACGAAAAATCAAAAAATATATCGTTACCTATGTGCTCACCAGTACTGACAAAAATAATAAGTCTCAAAATAGATTTTGAAAAAAATTAATTATATAAAAAAAATATTTTTTATTGTATTTTTTTTTTTTAATAAAATTTGCTGGTGCGGGAATCGAACCTGGGTCTACAGATTGCCAGTCAACAGCTCTACCATCTGAGCTATATCGACATGTAATATTTAATGGATAAAACATAATTGACCTGCTGCACACAAGTAAGCTTACTCGCTAACATACAAAAAATCAAAAAATATGTGGTTACATATATCCTTACCAGTGTTTAAAAAATATTGAGTCTAAAAATAGATTTCAAAAAATTTTCAAAAAAATTAAAAAATTATTTTATATTTGAAATGATGATAAAAATAAGTCATTATCAGTAACTCTTTATTATATGTTTTAAAATAATGCAGAAGGTAAGTGGGTGTCATTACTGGTACTCCAAAAAATAATGATATGTCATTACCGTTTCTACACTGGGAATTAAATGTGTTAAAATTTCAAAACTTATTTAACAAATGTTGAAAAATAATCCGTTGAAAGCATGCTCATATCCGGATTTCATTCTTGCCTAAGGAAATCGTCAGGGGACGACGTTTTCTGAATTTCTATAAATATTTGTTAAGTTAAATTTCAAACTCAATGAGAATTTCTTATTCTCGTCTAGTAGAGTTATTAAACATTCAAAAAATAAAAAACAACAACAAAAAATTTACCACAATTTGCTTGGTCATCTTCCAATATACTACTCTGTTATTTTGACATATCTAGCAATGTAGTGACATCCATTCATGTATAAACAACAACATAAAATAATATGTTTTCTGAAATGTCAGTAACATTTAAATTTACACAAGCACTTGCATATTAACTTTTTAAAATTTTTTAAAATTATGTCTTAATTGTTAATTATTTTTCTATAATGTTGCCAAATATCTATATGGCATTCTTACGAGTTCCTGAGTTATTAATAAAAATGTAGAAAAAGATTTAATAATTATTTTGTTTAATTTATTCCAAAGTCTTTAATAAATTACACAGTGTACAATGGGGAGTCCGAAAAGACTCATAAAAGGGTCATGAGACCTTCAGAAATCACAGTTTTATGAAAATGTTTTCTTTGCCGATGAAGACTCTTTTTGAGCATTCTTTTATGACTCACAAAATACTCCCTATTATGAGCATTGAGTAATAAAAGAGTGTTCAGAAATGTTATGAAAGTTATATGGCCTTTTTTGAACCTGATTTGAATCTTTGACAAGCCTAATCTAAAACAAGGAACACAGCTAAATATAAATGCAGTAACTTTTTAAATAAATAAAGTGAAAATATTCATATGTAAATTACAATTATAAATCCAGCAAAAAAAAGAGATGCCGAAGCAGCAGGAAAATCACTACAATTGATAACACTAAGCGACAGTCAAAATCGGGATGGGATGAAACCAACGGGAAATGTTATATCGGTCAAAAACAAGTTATACGTGTCCCGGCGTTTCGCTGGGTCAACCCTAGGAATCAAGATATATCTTTTTTTTGACATAACTCGAGAACCACTAGTCCGATTTTGCTCAAACAATTTTAAAAAATTAAAAATTACAATTCCTTTAATCTGTTCATATAACGTTTTTCTATATACTCAACAGTTTTGCCGGTAAAAATAAACAAACATTTATTTTTACCGGCAAAACTGTTGAGTATATAGAAAAACGTTAAACCGCTACCATAAAAATCAATAACCTTTTGTTTATTACTTTTTTTTAATATTTTAGGCAAAAAATATTTTTTTCTTCATACATTTATTTTTACCGGCAAAACTGTTGAGTATATAGAAAAACGTTATATGAACAGATTAAAGGAATTGTAATTTTTAATTTTTTAAAATTGTTTGAGCAAAATCGGACTAGTGGTTCTCGAGTTATGTCAAAAAAAAGACCACCAAAGGTCAAATCGATATATCTCGATTCCTAGGGGTGACCCAGCGAAACGCCGGGACACGTATAACTTCTTTTAATCTAGATGTACTTCTTTTGTACATAAACACTAATGATTTTAACATTGTAACTCATACACACAAAAACTACGAAAAATGGTTTATTTTACGAAAGTTTTTGTTGTTTTGACATTTATTTCGTATTTTTAAGCATGGATTATTATGTGTGTAGTACTCGCACTTCAACATTTTTTCAGTAATTTTTGAACGAGTGCAAAGAAAGCACTTTTTCACCAATTAAAAGTTAAAAATATATAAATTGTCCGCAAAAAATTTAATTATATTTTTTTTCATTTTACAAAAGCTTTTTTGTTGCCGAAAGTAGGAATCGAACTTGCGGCCTCATAATTGCTAGTCTAGCTCTCTACCGCTGAGCTATTCTTTGATATGAAAGTTGGCTGGCATAAAAACACCACTTTGCTATTGCGAGATATTGTGCTTCATTCTCTTCAATATAAGTACTTTTTTAAACAAGTGCAAAAGGTGCACTGCAATTCAGTATTCAGTTTTCAGTACTATTTTCATAAGGCAATTTTTCATCATTTTTATTTTATATATTTTTAAAAATTTTAAAATTAAAAAAATATGGAAATTAAACAAATTAATTATAAATATTAAAAAACAAAAATACAAAAAAACTTAAAAAAAAACTAAAAAAATATTGGCCCTCCAGGAATCGAACACGCGATTATATATTTAAAAATACCAAATGGTACTAAAATCACTTTTAATGACCACTCTTAGAGCAATTATTTATGTCTGCTTCTAATACTTAAGTGATTTTTTTGATGTTTTTCAGAAGTAATTCTAAAAAAGCTGTAAAAATATAAAGGATACTTAAGGGTACTTTGGAAGCAATGAATATATTTGTTTTTCTATATCAAAGGATGAAAAATATGAAATTCTATGAAGGAAATCTTTTCAAGTTCCACAATTAGAACCCTGTTTTTCTTTTTAATCGAATAGTAAACGATTTTTATATTTTAAAAGAAAATATGGAGTTTTTCCTAAGAACATAACCTAGAGTTTTCCAAGAAAATTAGATTTTTCACCATGATTTTCCACAGCGAAAAATTGTATAAATTATTTTTTTGGAAAGCTCGTCGAATTTCCTTGTGACTTGAGTACTCAAATGTCCAAATCCGATGATCCGTCCAGGAGTTACAATGATTTTAAATTGAACTGTTTTTTGGAAAATGAGGAAAAATCGAATTTTTTAACCAAACGCCACGGAAATTCGATGCATCGGTTGGCACAAAAAAAATGTATCTCCTTTTTTTCATTGTTATAACGATATTATAACGATATATTTTGCATATTTTTGAAATCTGCAACGAATATTAGTTAAAAATTCAAATTTTTAAAATAAGAATAACAAAAAAGTTTACTATAGTTTGGTATAAACAATTAGTACAAAAATATTAAAGTAAAATTGAAATCCTTTTACAAATTTTTCTACTAACACTTTTTTCTGAGTTTAGAATTGACGGTAGAATGGGTTACTAAGGAAAAGTACAACCGATTCTTTGGAATAGGAGTTTAGAAAATTCAAGAAAGTTGTAATTTTATTAAAACCTACTCAGCGGTAAGACCTAAAACCAAAAAAAAATCATTTATTTTTCGGGCCGCTTTAATGTTCATAAAAAACAATTTCCCTAATAAAAAAGTTTTCAAACTCTTTTTGTTTTATTTGCAATAGTTAAAGTCGATAAACATTTTGTGCTACATTTAAACCACAAATTAAAGACCGCTGGTCATGATTTATGCATCACTGCCTTAAATAGTTGCTTTTGCATTTCCGTTGATTAATCTTTCACCTAAATTGATGTTTAAGTGTACTCGTATTCAAATGCTTACAACTATGAACCGTACATAGATAGATTTATAACTTTTTGTATTAAACTCTGTAATTTTGCATTATTTATGTTTTTAACAAAAAGAAAAAAAAACACAAAAAAAACTTCAAAGAAAAGAAAGATTGTATGCAAAGTGTGTACGAAACTCGTTGTTATAGTTTTGCACTAATGCCTTTAAGAGGAAAACAAAAAGGTGAAAATTACAAGTTTAAATTGTAGTGCTTACGAGTTAATTATCAACACTTTATGCACTATTGAGCATAAAATGTTGTTTTAAAATGATGGCTGCTAACTGAGAAAGAAAAACATGAAGATGAAATAAATTTATACAATGTTTCATAATGATGATTTTTAAAACGTCAATTTCATATAAAATACTCATCAATTAAACGATAGTTTATTTTTACATAATTTTTTGAATTTGTTAAAACATATTTCAGTGAAGTTTTTATTAACAAAATACCATAAAAAACATAAATAAATTTAAAATTAATTAAGCATAACACAGACACACACCACATCATAAAATAAAATAAAACAACAGACGTACATCTGGCTTTTTGTCAGTATTAACACTCCAGATTTAAAAATGCATCTTCAGGTTTAACTGATTAAACACAACAACAACAACAAAACTAAATCCCTTTAACAACTTTATGGAAAAAGTGTTAAATAATGCAAAATTGCGTATACGCTTTTTGGTATATTTATTATAATTTTTTTTTTTTAATTTTTTGTTGTTGCTTAGTATTGCATCAAAAGAAGCAACAATTATTGTAGTCATGACGTTCGCAGCATGAAAAAATGCTAAAAAAATGATGACGCCAACACTTTATGTTGCTGTTTTGTTCATCAGTCAGTTAGTCAATATGTCTGTCTGTCCGTTTTAAGCATAATGTATTGCTGATAATGCGTAACTAAATGAGTTTAAGCTTTAAAAATATTTATTTATATGCATTTTGTTTATTCATTAAAAAATAAATAAAAAATAAAAAACACTAGTTTCGTATTACAAAACATATCAATTTTTATACCCTACAACACTACGTGGACAGGGTTTAATAAGTTTGTGCTGAAGTTTGTATTAACCAAAAAATATTGCACCAAGACCCACCTTTTAGTGTACCACAGTGTACGACTTAGAATCACTTTTTGAGTCGATTTAGCGACGTACATCCGCCCCTCCTCCCATCTGTCTGTATCAAAAAGCACTTTTTTAAGCAAACAAATTCTTAACCGATTTTCAAAATATTTTTTTTGTACTTGAACTTACAAAATTGCGCACAAATCCGTCAAGACGAGCACAAGAAATTCTCACTGAGTTTGTGATTTAACCTAATAAATATTTCTAGATATTCTAAAACGTCGCGTCCTGACGATTTCCTTAGGCAAGGATGAAATCCGGATAGGGATATGCCTTCAATAGATTATTTTTCACAATTTGCCAAATAAGTTTTGGGATTTTAACACATTTAATTCATTTATTGTAAATTTATACATTTACACATCATGTGTGTATTTTTTCTTATTTACACACAGGGAGTAAATTTACCGTATTTATAGTAGGAGTCCTGTTTTCTACTACAAGTTGTGTAATTTTATAATTATACAATTTTTTATTAATAAAATATTTTCCAAATGATTTTGTTCGTTTATTGTTGTGGCGGTATAATGCTTTTTATTTGCTAAATTTAGGCACAAAAATGGTAAATTTACACATAGTATCTGAATTTTTTTCCCGTATTTTCAATGTAGATTTACCATTGTTGTGTGTAATTAACTTACGCATCATGTGTGTATTTTTTGTTATTTATGCACTGGGAGTAAATTTACCGTATTTATAGTAGGAGTCCAGTTTCCTACTACAAGTTGTGTAAATTTAAACAAAAATTAATTAGAGTGTATATTTCGGATTTTCTCTTCAATAAGCCTAACATTACACTCTAATTAATGTTTGTTTAAATTTACACAATTTATAGTAGGAAACTGGACTCCTATTATAAATACGGTAATTTTACTCCCAGTGTGTAAATAACAAAAAATAAACACCTGATGCGTAAGTTAATTACACACAACAATTGTAAATTTACATTGAAAATGTGTAACATAAAAAATCAGATACTATGTGTAATTTTACCATTTTTGTGCGTAAATTTAGCAAATAAAAAGCATTATACCGCCACAACAATAAACGAACAAAATCATTTGGAAAATATTTTATTAATAAAAAATTGTATAATTATAAAATTACACAACTTGTAGTAGAAAACAGGACTCCTACTATAAATACGGTAAATTTACTCCCTGTGTGTAAATAAGAAAAAATACACACATGATGTGTAAATGTATAAATTTACAATAAATGAATTAAATGTGTTAAAATCTTTATACCGCCACAAAAATAAACGAACAAAATCAATTGGAAAATATTTTATTAATAAAAAATTCTATAATTATATTTAAGCTTAATACAAGTCTTAGATTCTGAGGAGATTCCCCTATGGAAAATCTCAAATTGTGAGCAATTTTTCTTTTAGAAAAAGCCTCAATACCTTTTCCTATAGGAAAAACCTTAGATTCTGAGCAATTTTTTTTAAGAAAACATCAGGTTATAGGAACCTTTTCTTAAAGAAAAAAAAAACCGATTTTCTATAGGAAATACCTTTGATTATTTGTCCTTTTTCTTGTGGAAACAAATATTAGATTCAAAGAATTTTTCCTATAGAAAAGACCTCAGATTTTGAAGACTTTTTAGTATGGAAATATCGCAAATTCAGCTATTTTTTTCTATAGAAAAAAGTCCTTAGAAGCTGACGGACTTTCTATGGGACGAAGTTTTCGGAATATGAGAATTTTCTATAGTAAAAAGTTCTCGAGACTGGGTTTTTTCTATAAGAAATCATCTGAATTTAAAGATATTCTACTGGAAAAAGTACTGTCACAAAAATAAACGAATAAAATCATTTTGCTAATATTTTATTAATAAAAAACGTTATAATTATATTTATTCCTAATACAAACCTTAGATTCTGAGGAGATTTCCCCATGGAAAACCTATTATGAGAAATGTTTCTTACAGAAAAATTCGTCTTTCTATAGTAAATACATTAAATTCTGTCCCAGGACTTTGAGGAATTTATATAAGAAAACGTCCTTAGAATGAGGAGAAAGAGAAGAAAGCTATGAATTTCTCTTTAGGGAAATTTGAAGGCTTTTATTTAAGAAAAATTATTAAAATCTAATAGTTTTCTATAGGAAAAAGTCGTTAACATCTCTAGAACAAAACTTCCGGGAATTTGACATTTTTTAATGAACTTGTGCACAAAATCTGAGAGCATATCTTTGGGAAAAAGCCATTAGAATCTATGAAATTTTTCTCCGAATCTAAGGGTTCTTTTACAGGAAGAATTCATAAAAAGCTTAGCCATTTTCATTAGAAAAACTTCCCAGAATTCAATAGTATTTCTATATGATAAACTCTTTACACTTCAAGGGATTTTCTAAAAATTGTCGAAACTGTACACTCAACCAAAAAAGTCTGTAATGGCTACTGAAAATGTTGCTGTTATTACGGGAAATTTAACTGTTTTGAGGCCAGCGGTATTTTTTACTAATTTTAGCAACACATGTCTGCTGATCTGTAGTACAATAAATTTAGTAGAAAAAATTAGTAGCCGCTACTAAATTTTAGTAAAATTTATGTAAAATGCAATTCAAAATCGATTTTCTAAAATCAGTTTAAAAACTTACTAAATATCATAATTTTAGTACAATGAAATTAGTATAAATAATTAGTTGCAGCTACTAAATTTCAGTAAATTGCTGTAAACTGTAATTTAAAATCAATCTGCTGAAATTAGCAAAAAATTGTACTAAAAAAAAAAAAAACTGTAAAATCTAAAAACAAATGTCTTTCTTTCGATTGTAACATGTGTCTAATAACTTCATCGTACTTGAAATTTGGAGTCAAAATTGCAAACGGTTCTCCAGTTATTGCCGTTTTATGCATTGGAGATGCAATCAAATTTTCTGGGTGTTATTTCTAAACTAAGAATATATCAATAGTAACAAATATAAACTAAACAAGAATTGTAAAAAATCAAAAAACAAATATTTTTAAATTAGTATATTTTTCTGCTAAATTTCGCACTCGGTTTTGAAAAATTAGTAAAATGTTTTTCTGAAATTAGCAGCGAAAATTAGTAAAAAAATTCGTAATTTCTAATAAGAGAATAGCAAAAATGATTACTAAAAATAAAAATTGTACTAATAATCAGTATGAAAATAGTATAGTGCGATTGGAAACTGTTTACAAACTTTTTACAAATTTTTATATTTGAGTGTACAAATCTCTCTCAATTCAGATAATAATATGATATTAATTCGAAGAGAGGAATATAATTGTCCAGATAATATATGATTGTAGACGAATAATATGATAACAAAAAAAGAGAGATTTTAAATACAAAGTGATTATAGGCGATTAATTAATAATTAGCGTTTTTTTTAATCACCTGGATTTAGAATTTTTTATACAAAAAGGGGATTTATTAAATCCAAAAAAAAGCTGGATTTAATAAATCCATAATAAAATCAAAAATATATGAAACAGCCTATTAATTTAATGTTAGAAAAAAATACGAATAAAAATTAAAAGAGAAACAAAAAAATTGAAAAACTAACAAATAAAAGGTTTTTATTAAATTTTTTTATGAAATATGTTTAGAAAGAAAACTACACCTCACCAAATACACATTTTCCATCTTGGACATGGAGAAATAGCTGAAATAGAAATGACAATTTTTCACTCTACTGTAAGTAATTTAATTAAATCCAATTAGTGAATATTAAATATTGCAATGGAATTCTTTAATTGTGTAAAAATATAAATTGAAGTGATAAAACTGAAAAGGCAGACTGTCCATCGCTGTTTTATATAAAATATAATTAAAATTTAAAATTTAAAGAAAAATCCTTCATCGTCGAATTCGGTATTAAAAATTAGGGTGAAAGAAATGTCGGACAGAAAATTCTTTTTAAAATAGGGACAATCTAACCCCATCTGTTGAGCACTTTTAGAACTACTTTTTGGATTTATTAAATCCAAGTGATTAGAAAAAGCGGATAATATATAGGTTAATAATTTGTTTGCCATTTTGTAGCCATCATCATATTGCAACTATATATTTTCTCTGCTTGCAGTAAATGAACAAAACCATATTTTTGAAAATAAGGTCGACTTTAATTTTCAAATACATTTTTTATAGTAAGGGCCAAAATTTCTTATTGGTTTTATAATTTTTTCCCATTTTATAGACAAATTTTGAAAAAAAAGTCAATTTCAATCCATTAAAATTTCGAATCCAAACCTTAGATGACTTTCAATCAGACTGATGTAGGGTATCATGTAGTCGGCATGCCTGGCTTTGACTTTTTTTATTTTTGTTTATGTTGAGTTGCACACGATCTTAAATATCGTTCTTTGATGTTTTGTTTTACAAACCTTTCTTGTTTATTTCAGATTTGCGTAATTTGATTTATTTGTAAAAGATTATTTTTATGAAATTTTTGTTTATTCATTTATTTTTAAGATGGTAGTAATAAATTGTCTTAAAACAACTAAAAATAATTGCATTAAAATTGAAAAAAAAAAATATAAATTAAGAGTTGGGGATATAAAGTAAAAAGTTTGTGTGTTAAGCCTTATGAATTTTTAAAGAAACAAAAACATTCGAAACTTTTCTCTTACTGGATATATTAAATTTACTTATTAAGACTGGTATCCCAAATACCTTTCTCTTAATGCAAAAGGGATGTAATGGTTAGCGCGTTGGACTGTTAGACATAAGGTTGCGGGTTCGATCCCCAACCAAGCCAACATCAATTTATGAAAAATAATAATATGTATGTGTTTTTTCTATCCCTCATACATATCGCAGTGTCCTCCTTCGGTGTTCCCATGGCACTTAACCCCACCGCAGTAAAATAATATAACAGGGCTATAAACGAAAAAGCTTCAACAAAGTTCGCCAACTCTTCATCAGATGGCGCCACACAACTGTTCTAAGATTCAACATCTCGCGCAATAACAGTGTTGCCATATTTGAAGCCCCTTCTTCATCTTTCATCATCTTTTATTTCTTCTCTATCCCCTTTCCAAAGGAAGCTACATGTTAATTAATAATAAGAATTTCCTAAGCGTTGTTTCTCTTTAAACAAAAATTCACCTGCAATTATTTTTGGGAAGTATGAAGAAATACCAACAACAAGAGGTTTTTCATTATCCCTTTTCCCCCTTAATGTGAAATTGCACTGTGGGATATTTTTACAATATTTTCGAAATAGTTCAGCTATTTCTTAGCGACAAAGTTCCATACAACGTAATTTTGAGTTTAAGTTCGCACGCTACAGGTCGCAAATATTAAGATCTTTTGATGAAATTTGGTACACCGACTTATTCTGTTCTAAGGACGAGGACGCAGCCTATTTATTTTGGTTTAAATCGGTCCACGTCCGCAAAAATCGCTTTTTCGCACGCTACAGGCGCAAATACCAAGATATTTTAGTGAAATTTTGTACGCTGACTGACATGTGTCAAGGCTTATAGATTCCAGATAGGATCGGTCCATATTTTTACATATCGGCCATATGCACTATATTTTCGATTTTCACTTAAATACACCCAACTTTAGGAAAAATCAAAATTATTATTAATATTTTAAATATTTGTCGTTTATTTATTCTTATTCTTCTTTTTTATATACAAAAAGTTTTTTATTTTCAATATTTCGCTACTCCATTGTGTAGCATCTTCAGGAAATAACAATTAAATTAACAAATAATAGTTGAAAAAAATTTTCTAACTTTCAAATTGTTTATTATTTGTTAATTTAATTGTTATTTCCTGAAGATGCTACACAATGGAGTAGCGAAATATTGAAAATAAAAAACTTTTTGTATATAAAAAACAAACCTTAAGCTCAAGAAAATTGTGAAGTTAAAAATATTTTAAATAAATTATTATTAATATTTTAAATCAAAAAGCAGGAAACATTTTTGTTAAATTAACAAATTTTTCTATTGAGCCAACAGACATATTATCTAAATTTGGGCATTTTGAGTTATATTAGACAAAAAATTTTACATTCTTTATAGTAGTGAATTTACAAGCACTTTTTAGTGTGTAACGGATTCCACTACAATACAGTTTAATTTTTAAACGCTAATTCCTTATTTTTAATGTAATTTTTGTTACATTTTTTTTTGAATTTTTTATATTTAGCTGCCGATTTATGTCAAAAAGGAAGAGAATCGCACCACTGGTCATAACGTTGAATTACAAAATTTTTGTTTAACTCTATTAAATTCTTCTAGCACGAAGTTAAAAAAACCACATAAAATATTATCAGATTAAACAAGAAAAACTATTGTAAAAAAATAATATCCGGTTTGGTCAGTTAATCGCTTCTTAACAATTTATTGTTAATATTGCAAAATATATTATTTTTAAAACTTTCTTGTGGTTAAACATTGAATTATTCTTTCGTTCTTTCTCTTCAAATAACACGGTGCTACAAATAAAAATATTCTCTAATATCGGGTTGGGTAAATCTATTAACAATCTTCATTTTAATACAGCCTCAAAATCTCAAATTATTGTAAAACAAAATCTATGTATTTGGTTCTTCACACTATAACTAAAAATTTGTTCAAAATTATTTTAATTTTTGCATTAAAAATTACAAAAATAGTTTTTTCAGACTTTCTATATTTCCATATAATTAGTTAGAATATTGTTCTACCTCAAGTCCAAATTTTAATATGATATTGTCATATTAGATTTTATTTGTTGTTTGAAAAAGGTTTACCATTTTCATAATAGACAATACAAATGTGGGATCGATAGATGATTAAAATACTTTTAATTTAAGGTACATATCAGTATATATAAAATAAATGCAAGTATTTTATCATAAAAATATTCCACCTATCTTTGAAAAGAAATTTTAAAAAATATAAAAAAATATTTAAAGTATTTGACAATATGACGTTTAATGCCCAGCATAAAAAGTGAGGAAAAAGATGTACATAGTTAAAGCACTGCAACTGTTGAATAGGATTTCACAATTTGCCAAATAAGTTTTGCAATTTTAGCACATTTAATTCATTTAAGGCAATTATTGTTTATCCCGATTAAAATAAATTTGAAATAACGAATAGGCAAGTACTTGTGCAAATTTAAACGTAACTGCCAATTTTAGAAAACATACGATTTTCATTTATTGGTTATACATAAATAGATGTCACTACATTGCTAGATCTGTCAAAACAACAGAGTAGTATTTTGGACGATGACAAAGCAAATTGTGGTAAAATTTTTTTGTTTTTTCTTTTTGGTTTTTTCTTTGATATCTCAAATGTTAAATGACGCTCCTAGACGAGAACAAGAAATTCTCATTGAGTTTGTGATTTAACCTAATAAATATTTCTAGAAATTCTAAAACGTCATCCCCTGACGATTTCCTTAGGCAAGAATGAAATCCGGATAGGGACATGCCTGCAACAGATTATTTTTCACAATTTGCCAAATAAGTTTCGGGATTTTAGCACATTTAATTCATTTAAAGGAAATTGTTCTTTTTCGGGTTTTTCACCGATGAATTTAACATTGGCTTGTCACAGGAAGGAAGTTGTTCTTTTTAAAAACAAATGATGTACTTTTGAACCAATGATAAGGAAGTTCTTTTTCACTTCTTTTTATCTTAATTAAAAAAAAAAATCATCATGCCGCGTGTGGGGTTTGAACCCAGACTTGTTGTCATTTCAAGCAGACGCTCTACCACCTGTGCTATAGCTTGCTATACATAATATCGGACGTTTAGCAGTCTTGTTCAGTAAAGTGTTGTTATCTTCATTTCTTTCATTTTTTATTAATACAAATCACAAAAATATATAACATATTGGAAAAATATATAACGTTGTTTTTTTTTAAAGTGTTATTTTTTATAAAAAATATTAATTCATATATAGAAATAAATCTGTAAAAATATCAGAAAAAGCTACTAGAAATTGATTAGAAATGACCTTGCAGAAAAACTGCTGATATTAGCAAATTTTTTTGCTAAATACTACTAGGATAAGAACAGGAAAAATAAAATTGTTAAATTTACAAAATTTTAGTTATATTTGAGTTAACCTTTAGTTAATTAAGGGTAATAAATTACCTTGTTAAAATCTGCAAACAAATTATGCAGCATATTAGTATACAAAAAATTGTTTTTTTCTGCAAGGTAATTTTTAAATCATTTTTAGTAGTTCTAACTAAAATGTTTAAAGATTTTTTTCTTTTGCTATTTGTGTAATAATAAATATATTTAGTACGAATTTTATCAAAATGGACTTTTTAAATTACAATTTTTTACACACACACAAAAAAATCTTAGCCAAGTAGTAATTAGGAGCATTTAAGCTAGTAAAGGTTTTTCGCATATATTGTGCGAAAACTAGAATTATTTTACCAAGTTGTTGACATTTTCAATTCAATTTTAAGTAATTTATGCGAGAAAACTTTATTAGTTTAAATGCTTCTAGTTATTTGCCAACGATTTTTTTCTGTGTGCAAACAAAATTTTAATATTTACCTTTATTATTATGTATTTGAACAAAAAATATTTGAAAAATTAAATTTTTATTTAAAATTTTTATATTTTCATAAAAGTTGATATAAATGAACAGGAAAATAAAAAAATAAATTTCTAAGTCGTTTCAAAAATTAATTAAATGGACAAAATTAAAAAAAATATATAGTAAAAACAACAAAAAGTTAATAAATGTGTAAAAAAAAAGTTACAAAAAATTTTGTTTGGCCTGCCAGGATTCGAATCCGCAACCCTCTGATTTGTGGGCCCCCATACAAAATATTAGCTTCTCAAAAAGAACTTCCGACTAGCATAGATTTATTGCAGCTTTAGTTGTAGTTAATGTAATGTAGGAAGTGATTCATTTAGAAGTCATTCGATTTATTTTTGCTGGGTATGGAAGTAGTAGTTGTCACATAAAGAAAATCGAGTGGAATATGGTACCAAATAAGAAAGATAAAAGAAAATCAAAATGCTAATTTTTGAATATTAAGTTAATCATAGAAGACATACATAAATAAAAAACATTTTTTTTTATTTACACCTTTTTATGCGTCATTTTAGTCCTTTTTCAAGAAATACCAAAAACGACATACACAAAGAGAGTTTAGCTGGACGAGTTTTAATGAAAATTTTTAGTAAATTAATGAAGTTTTCTTCACAAAATAAATGAAAAATTCCAATACTTCAATGGAAAGTTTCAATGGACGAGTTCTAGTGAATCTTCACTGATTTTAGGCAAAAATTCATAAATATCATGATAATCCTCTCAGTGTCATAGCCGGCCGTTTGAAGGGTTAAAATGTTCTACAAATATGCTCAGCTACAAATTTCACTTATTAAGTTTCATTGTAGAGAGAGAGAGGGAGCTAAACTCAGAATTAATTTTATTCAAAAAAATAAAACTTCATTTTACTTTAATTATAACTTTCATAATAATTAAAAAACTCAACTATTATGCTTTCGAAAACTGTTGAAAACAATTTTCTAAAGTATGAGTATATGAAATTTGTTATATTCCGTAGCACCGTGTAATTGCTATAATTTATACCAACAATTTCTTATTATTTTCTAGTATATTTTTAAAGCGTAACCGACAGGAAAAATAATTATAATTTCTACTTATTTAAAAACAAAATTATAAACCTGCCACTCTTTTAATGTGTTTTTCATAATTTAATTTCAGTTCATAAAATCATTGAATCACTAAAGCAGAACATTTCATCAAAAGTTTTATATGAATGACTTTTGGTTTTTTGCTTTTTGTTCTTCAATTGTTGCTACTTTTGGCGATGTTATTATTTCTTAATGTTTTTTTTTTCGTGTTAATGGTTAAAAAACATTCATATATATTTTTTATTATTTGCAACTAATTATTTTTGTGGTTAAGCAATTCTGATTTTTTTTTAATTTTTGTTATATTTTACTTTTATTTATATTTTTTATTTATTTTATGCTGACCACACTTAAAATTATTATTATTTTTTTTTTTTAGTTTTTGTTTTTAAGTTTTTTTTTATTTTCAGTTTTTAATATATTACCAAAGTTTTTTTTTGCAATTACTATAAGTAGTACTAGTTTTAGCAATAAAACATGGTTTTAAAATAAAAATAAAATTGCATGTAAGTGTGTTTCATAATTAAATTTATTACAACTTATTGGTTACAAAATATATGTACGTATATAAAATTGATTTGAATCTATGATTTCCGCACTAAAAACTGACAGCGTTGTGCAAAAGTACAACTTCCTTAATGAAGCGTTTAATAACACTAGTTTACAGTCATTTTAAGCACTAGATTATGTTTTCTTTTATGTACATTTAACTGAAAATTGATTTCATGCATATAACTGGTCATAGATTTGGTGTTTATCAAGATTGGCAACCGATACCTTTTTAATAACAAAATTCGTTTCTAGGAAAAATATAAATTTTTTAATGCAAAATATGTAAAATTATAAATTAACTTCCGGGCCAAAAATATTCACATATGATACTATATGACAACCAAGTGTAGAAAATCATTACCAGATATGTGGTTATGTAACTACATACTTGGTAATGGTAACTAGTTACTTTTGTTATTACATTTCTTATTACCTTTATATGGCGATGTCGCGAAAAATAATGAGTAGTCGTTACACACCAGCATACGAAAAATCAAAAAATATATCGTTACCTGTGTGCTTACCAGTACTGACAAAAATAATGAGTCTAAAAATAGATTTTCTATAAAATAAATTATATAAAAAAAAATATTTTTTATTATATTTTTTTTTTTAATAAAATTTGCTGGTGCGGAAATCGAACCTGGGTCTACAGATTGCCAGTCAACAGCTCTACCATCTGAGCTCTATCGACATGTAATATTTAATAGATAAAAACACAACTGACCTGCTGCACACAAGTAAGCTTACTCGCCAACATACAAAAAATCAAAAAATATGTGGTTACATATATCCTTACCAGTGTTTGAAAAATATTGAGTGTAAAAATAGATTTCAAAAAATTTTCGAAAAAATCTAAAAAATTATTTTCTATTTGAAATAATGATAAAAATAAGTAATTATCAGTAACTCATTATTATATGTTTTAAAATAATACAGAAGGTAAGTGGGTGTCATTACTGGTAGTCCAAAAAATAATGATATGTCATTACCGTTTCTACACTGGGAACATATATTGGCGCACATATGATTATACACATGGTTCCATATATGTTTGGATGTGTAAATTAAGGGTATATCGCCGTATATTCTCATATATGGGCTAGGGATGCCACGGTATTCCGAATACATGCTTTGAATACATTTTTTTTTGTTGAAATATTTTCCTTTTAATATGCTTCTTTACTAAGGCATAACACTTATCAAGGTCGATTTAACATCAATTGGTTAAAATCAAAAAACTGTAGAAATCCACATAAAATGCGAACAGTAGTTTCAATATCAAGTTTTCTGCATGTAACCCTAAATATGATTACAGGACCTGTGCCTACATTTCACGAAAAAAAAATTGATATTGATTAAATTTGAAAAAATTTTTAACTAAAAAACTAAATGGAAAAGCACGAAACTTTAAAGACATTTTGTGGAAAATCTGTACCTTAGATCGAAAAATAAAGTACGCAATTGTCATCAGCATACCCGAAATATATAGAACTGATGGCCAGATCTCAATTAATTTTTTCTGTGTTATGCAGTGTAATTAGTGTTCTGTTTTTATCTGCGATACCTTTATATTCACTATTCTTATATATAATTTTTGATTTTAAAATTATCCAGTTAAAAATAATTTTTGGTTTAGATCCAAAAAGCAAATATAAAAATATATACTTTCATTCGATTATATCGGAGTTTTAGTCTCATTTAACTGAAAAAAAAAGTTTGACAGTTGTTTGTGCAGTAATCAGTAGTTGTTGTTTTTAACAGTAATTACATTTGTTTTTCTATGGAAATATACAAAACAACTTTTATGTCAGTTATTTAAGAAAACAACTGATTAAAATTACTTTAGGTTCATAACAGTTGTTTAATATCACAATAAACAACTACCAAAATAGTATTTTTACGGTAAACAGTTGTTTTTGTAAGTTATTTAAAAATAAAACATTTCGTTGAATTTTAAAAATTATTTTTTAGAAAAAATGTTGGTTTTTAATTTTTATTTAAAAAATAAAAATTGTTTTTTCGACCTTTTTAATTGATTACTTAGAAATTTATTAATTTAGTTCGAGGCCAAGTTCATTGTTATCAAATAATATATTAAGTACTTTTTTCAAAAACTGCTATTTTCTTCATCAAAATACTTTCCTGACAAATACTTCACAGAGTTTTTGCTTTCAAAAACCTAAACACTTTCAGGAATGAAAAGACGACCGTTTCAGTGATTTTCCAGGTCCCCTTCATCAGTTTTCTATAGAAAGTGGTGGCGGCAGTAGTGCAATGCAAGTTGAAGCATCAAAATCTCATATTAAATGTAATCAGCTACATCAACAAAATGGGAATGGAGCATTTTAGAATTTCTGAAAATATTTGTTAAGATAAATTGCAAAGTTTTCGAAATCTTCTGCAAAGCATAACCAACAATAGAAATATTAAGAAAGTTTTCTGTTTTTGTATTTCATACCATCGGTATAAATAAATACAAATTTTATTTTTACCTTTCTTCTTTGTTAATACAAGAAGATGCAAAATGTTGTCCAAATCTTGGTTTTTAATTTTTATTTAAAAAATAAAAGTGGTTTTTTCGACCTTTTTAATTGATAAATTAGAAATTTATTAAAATTTTTATTTTTTAAATAAAAATTAAAAACCAACATTTTGACAACATTTTGCCTCTTCTTGTATTAAGAAAGAAGAAAGGTAAAAATAAAATTTGTATTTATTTATACCGATGGTATGAAATACAAAAACAGAAAACTTTCATAATAGTTCCACTCGCGGCGGGACCAATATTTTTTTTATTTCTTTTTCTAATATTTTTTTTTAATATTTATAATTAATTTGTTTAAATTCAATATTTTTTTAATTTTTCAATTTTTTAAAAATATATACATATGTATATATAAAAAAATGATGAGAAATTGCATTTTATGCAGCTGTGTAAATAGTGCTGAAAACAATATTGAATTGTAGCGCACCTTTTACACATGTTTAATAAGTTCTTTTATTGAAGAGAATAAAGCACAATATCTTGCAATGACAAAGTGATGTTTTTATGCCAGTCAACTTTCATATCAAAGAATAGCTCAGCGGTAGAGAGCTAGACTAGCAATAATCAGGTAGCAAGTTCGATAACCGGTAGCGGCAATGAAAAAACTTTGGTAAATAAAAAAATATTTTTTTTTTTGGGAAGAATTTCTTTTAACTTTTAATTGGTGAAAAATAACTTCCCTTGCACTCGTTCAAAAAGTACTGAAAAAATGCTGAAGTTGCAGTAGGTACTCCTCTCATATGACAACTCAATGTTAAAATCATTAGTGCTTATGTTAAAAAAGAAGAACATCTAGATGATCAATTGTAGTGCTTTTTTACTACTTCGGCATCTCTTTTTTACTTACTATCGAGAAAAAGTTCGATTGGATTAGTCACACGCTCAAATCGAAAAATTCTATTGTCAAATCAATTCTAGCGCATAGCCCACAGAGTTCCCTTTGACAAAGAGCAGCTGAAGAAGTACACAATTTATATGGAACGAAGCTGAAAGATTAGCTGCCGACAGAACCCGATGGGAATCTCTAATTTAGGCTGTTGAGAATAGCATAACATCATCATCATCATCATTATAAAATATTTTAGTTAATTTTAAACCTGTAACCACACACAAATACAATTAGATTTTTTTTTTCTAAATAGAAAAAATGAGGTGCATTTTAAGGACAGACATACAAATGTATGTAGATGGACAGACAAATATGCGGACGTATTTTTTCCAATTCAAACAAACCAACCAAACAACCAGCCAGCCAGTCAACCAAGCGACCAACCGACCGATCGACCAACAAAACAATCATACATACGACACTTGAAGGCCACATGAGAACTAGAAAAAACGCAGTTATTTATGCATGGCCATAAGCAGCATTGCAATGGCACAATGTTGGTAATAGACAACTTGGAGAGAGAGAAAAAAAAACAAAACTATAAAGAAGAAGAAGAAAAACTCAAAACATCACAAACCAGATAACGAGCAAAACTACTAGTAAAATCTGTGTTTGTCAGTCAAAACGGGTGGAATTTCTACCTTGATGACATCTTGTAGTTTTTTTGTTTTTTTTTTTTTTTTTGCAGTGAGTATAAATAAAAAGTAGGTCTGTTAACCAATAAATTGTTGTTATTTCTTCTATTTTTGACTAGAAGAAGAAACAAGTAAGAAAGTTATAGTTGGTTAAGATTGACTATATTATTAATACCCTACAATAATTATGTATATTTTTTAAGGTGGGGTGTAATTATGTGGAAGGTGGAAAATTTTGAAATATTTTATAACAGACAAAAAGATCATTAAAAGTTCTATATAACCATGTGGCCTATAATAATGGGACTATAATTTAAGTATTTTATAGCTTCAGTGTTTTTTTTTAGTCATCTTATTCTTAAAATCTAGACAAAACTGACTGTAGAGGTACAACGGCAACATCAACATTATCATTTTAGTAGCAATGTTTGTACTGAAAAAATACGACTTTTATATGAATAAAAGCATTTTTGCTTTGTTTTTCCTTTGTTATTTCAGCGTGCAAACAGTAGCTGTTTTATTTAAGTGGTACATTTAATACATACTAAATTTGGTTACTTGTTTTAACATAAATAAAACACCACACATCATCATCATCATCATGATTGTCATTATGATCATCATTATCACAGACACTTACACATTTATATTTTTCATTGTACATCGCAAGCATCCAGCAATATAACCTTGACGCATGAAATATGTCTTGAAGAAGGTCAGTGACAAAAACACATACTGAGAGCACATGATCAAAGATGAATTCCAAATAAGGAAAACTCTACTAAAAATGATAATAAGGTTTGTTTTTACTATATTTGTACGTACTGAGCATATCAATATAGAACTTGAAAATTTATTTAATTAAAATATACAATGAAGCTGTTTTTCATTAAGTAGTAAATTGAAAAAAAATATGTATAAGTTCAAAGTCGTTTAGAAAATTACAGATATTCGAAAAAATTCAGTATTTAAGAATTATTTTTAGATGGGAGTTTTTTACGATAGACCCCAATACTCAGGGGTAGCAGACCCCCTACTAATGCAGTGAATTGTGTTGATATTAGGAAAATACATTATGGGAAGGAGGGAAGAGGCAGTAGTATTTGCGAATATTTCAACTTTTCTACATTGGGACTAATGGGGAAGACTTCAGCGGCAAGTCTACTCCAGATACTGCTAATGCGACTGATGAACTAATTCTCTCTGTAATGCACTGTGCGATCATCCACTACAAACGGGTGTTCTCTATTTGAAAAGCCGATAGGCACTGTTGCCATAACGGCGATTATTTCGTCAGTTCTAGTGATTTTATTTTACCCAAAGCGAGAAAAATTGTCGTGTAGATATTAGCTAAAAATCTAGCGATATTTTATTAGCCATAATATAATTTTAAAAAATCGGTTTTATGTTGTTATTATTAAAAACAACTTATGAAACGATTTCATTATAAAAACTTTCTAAAAATACACATTTTGGTAAAATATTGGTATGTAGTTTTTCACCGTACAACGTCCTCTATTGAGTATTTTAAATACTAGTATTAATTCAATGGAAATCGGGATTTATTATTTGAAACTTAATAAATGTTTCATGATTTGAAATTTTTCATTAATAATAAATGTTTCATTAATAATAAACGTTTCATTATTTTAAAGTTTATAACACTTCTTATGGACAAATTAAATAAATTTTTTTTTAAAAAACCCCTTTAAGTACCATTTTTCAACAATCTAGCGAAAAAATCGCTAAATTTTTGCAGTGTTTATAAATCTAGTGATTATCTAGCGATTTGTTTTGAAAATTTGTTGGTATACTACACTAATAAAAAAATCTGTAAAAATTTTAGTTAGATATGCCAAAAATTTGTTAAAAATGACTTTGTAGAAAGAGTGCTGAATATTGGCAAGATGCAATCATAGAAAAAAGCTATTAGAACAATTAGGAAAACAGTTAGTAATCCAACTTTACAAATTTCTAACTAAAAATTAGTTCAAATTGAGAATGGGATTTCACATGGCCATACATGATCATATGGGTACATGATCTCATATATTTCCATATATCTTCAGATCCGAAATTTGAGGGCTTACCATATATGCTCACATATGATTCATGCATCCTCATATATGATCATATGTGGTCATATACCTCCATATACCCTCAAATTTCGGATCCGAAGATATATGGAGATATATGAGATCATGTATGGATTTAGCAATCGATATTGTGCCATCGATTTTTCGATAGTTTTTGGCATGAGAAAAAAAAAGTTCCACTACGACATATCAAAAAAATAATTTTCAACTCCCCAAATTTCAATTTTTTGACTTTTTCTCAATTTTTATTTTTAAGGTTTTTTTAGTAGTTAATACAAAAAAAATCAGCTGATTTAATTTTTTTTTTTAATATTACCTTTCCCAGGTGAAATTGTACGCTAAAAACCATGGCAATAGCAGTTTTTCCAAAAAAAAAAAATTCTTGAGGTTTTGGACGAGTTCTTGTCGAAAAATCCATCTTTTTTTACGCGTTAATTTTTAAGGTTTTTTAAAAAAAATTCGCCGATTTCAAATCTTTTAAATATATCCTATCCAAAGTAAAATTGTACGCTTAAAACGATGGCGATATCAGTTTTTCGAAAAAAAAAATGTTTTTTTTTTGTTTGGTTTTTAGACAAGTTTTTATCGAAATTTGGGCGCCTCGAAATTGACTTTTTTTGATATGTCGTAGTGGAACTTTCTTTCCTCATGCCAAAAGCTATCGAAAAATCGATGGCACAATATCGACAAATTTTTGTCCTTACAAATCGGCCCACCCTAATGTTCATACATACATATTTCTATTTTCAAATGGGTATTTTTAAATTTGTAAAAAATTTTGCTGGAAATGTTAGTTTTATATTTTTGCACAGTAAAAGGCCATCCTTTGAGGACGTGTTTAGTGCTAAGTTTTTCTCATTTTGGACATGCACCCTACATTTGGCAGTGGTCGAAATTCATCAATTTTTAAAATAATTTTTGAGTTTATGGACCTGTAAAAAAGTAAATGAATGTTATTTTTAGTTTGACTCAAGATCATAAATTAATATCACTTTCTGTTTAAATTATTTTTCAAATCAAAGAAACAATTTTTTACAAGTAAATTACAAAGAATAAAAATTATTGAAAAAATTCGATAAGACCAGCAAGGCAGAATGCGCATTTTCGGCTTTTGCTACAAAGCCAAACAGAAAGTGATATTAATTTATGATCTTGAGTCAAACTAAAAATAACATTCATTTACTTTAAATAACAGATCAACTAAAAACATTTCCCCCATTAACTAAAAATTGTTATTTTTTTCTGAAATTTGTATTCTGAATTCAAAATATATTGTTTAACTATGTGCTAAAAAATTATTGATATAGATCTTACCGATCTCGAGATACTCAAGTTGTTGTGTAATTAGTAGTGCGGAAAGCTCCCCATTTTTACTTGTTTTATTATTTTAACAAAAGTGACCTAACAATGCAAATTGGGTTAAAATATTTTTATAAATCTGAAAAGAATATAAAATGCTCTTTCCAACGGTATATAACATGTCTACCTTTTCTCTTTCATCTATAACGAATATTTTATATTTTCAAAATAGCTTTAGTTTCAAAATAAATCCTTCCCATGTGAAAATCGAAATATATATGAATATACATGATCATACTTTAGTAGGTTTGAGGTTAAGAAGAAGAATAAACATATTCTTCAAAAGTTATAAACACATTAAATTTGCAAATCAGACTAGATCCAGTTTCATTCATACATTGACTACCCGATTAAAAAAGATGATATGGTGACATATCTAATTTGATGAAATACAATAACTAATCACATACAATTTAATCCGAAAAATGGTGAATATAATTGTATCTACGTGGATCAAATTGGATTTAATTATTTTAAATTATATACAATTTAATCCGAATTTTGACCAGACATTATTGTTTGAAATAATGTCTTAATATTTAAAATTTGATGCAATTAGGTCCAGTTGGATAAAAATTTTCGTATTTCTGTTTTTATTAAATATTGTACTGAAAAACAATGGGGAATTCACGTAAGGTTTCGTGTATCGTGTGAACTAAGCAAATCTAATAAGTTTGCGAGTCTTGATGTAAAACTGCATACATAAAAAGTATATACACATTAATCAGTACTTATACGAGCTATAGTATACTTTAACCCTCTAACCGGCCTAAGCTTTATTGCAATGAAATGTATACCATGTGTTTCTCACGAAAAATAAACAATAAGTTCTTCTACAAAATTTTCTTTCGTTGCCTACTTTAGGCGATATGGGCCAAAATAGTTTAAGGGTGAATCTCGAAAACTAGCGCATAAAAATTACTAGGTTTAGGCACAAATTATTTCTCTTACCAAGATGTAATTACAATAAACAAATTACATTTTTTGTGCTGTTACTTAAGAAGTTGTAGCGATTTTCGTTTTTCGGAAAATGCGAAATTGAGCGAAAACGCACCAAAACTTCAATATATATTATTCAAACTTATAAGCTTTGCTACCTATACCAAATATATTCCTTTTACCAAATTTCAGAAAAATCCGTCCATTCCTTTTGAACTTAAGGCGATATCCTTTAAAGGTATCCTTATGGAATCCTGTGCGTCCTTGGACCAAAGTAAGGAACTTTTTGAATAGCTTAAGCTCTAATCTTACTTCATGGTCACTATCAATTATTTTAGTCAAATTTTTTCTTTGACACATTCTCGCTTCCAAACCGTGCATTGTATACAAAAAAATTTTTCACAAAAAATTTTACAAATTTTGTTTCTGTTGAAAAAGCATAATTTGTTATTATAAAATACCCCTTTGGCGCATTTCTGGTCAATTTAATATACCCCGCCTGTAGGCGGGCTTGCCGGTTAGAGGGTTAAGAATAATCCATAAAATAAAAAAATTCTAAATAAAATGAAATTTCAAATAATTTCCATAAATCATTACTGGATTTTTCACTAAAGGTGAGATTTTCATTTTGGAAGTGAGAAAAGTTCAAATGAAGCTTTTATTTTTGGGCTTTCACTTAAAAAAAATGAGAATAATGTCATAAAATAATCGTTTAAAAATGTTTTAAATTTGTAAATAGTGTATGTATGAATAAAAAACTACATTTCACTAATAGGGGGAATTTTTATTAGGTGTTTAAGTTATTTATTACACAATTTTAGTCTGCTTGCGGGTAGACAATTTTTTTGTTTTAATTTCATAGGATATTTTGATATCCTTCAAGCCTATGGATAAATTTGGTGGTACGTCATGCCTAAACCAAAATAATTACTTCGAAGAATTGGCTGACTTTTATTAATATGACCCAATATTAAATTTAAAAATAAAAGAATTTGTTGTTTCGATGTAAATTTATAACGTTTTAAATGAAAATGAATTTCAATTTGAATTTACTAACGGTTGGTCTCATACTTCAGGTTTAAACTTTAGTTAATAGTTAACCCAAAAAATTGTTGTTGTTTTGTGTACATTTTTCTGACATTTTCTTTTGTTTATAGTTAAGTTAAAGTTAAACCTGCAGTATGAGACCCACCGTAAGATATTAAGAGTTTATTTGAAGCAAGACTATAACATAAATTATATAGGGGAAATAAATGTTTCTTTTTTAAATCAATAGACTTGTTTTGTTGCTATATATATGTGGTACGAAATCCCATATAAAGTGTTAACTCTTTTAACATAATATTTTCAACGTCGATAATGTATGGGTAACCGTCAGATAATTTCACTCAAATTTTATACAAAAGTATTTTGCCAGTTTTCGTGTTCATGTTTTTTTTAAATCACTTGAATTTTATATCAAAATTTGTTTTTGTAAAAGAATATTTTCCAATAAAATCCATTGATTTCGATAAAATATTAAATTAAACATGAAACTGGGCTATTTTTGGTCTTACAATTTCAATTACATGGGCGAGATCTTATTAAATGTGACAACATATGTAAAAAGATATATTTAGATATTAGGTCAATTTGTTCGAAAGACGAAATTTATGTCTTATTATATATAGTGTCATACAAAGCAATATATAACGAGACATAATTGTATTAAATTATATAAAATAATGTATAACCCGTTTTACTCGGGTAGTATATGATCATTTCATACATTGACTAGTATATGATCATGCATGGGCATACATGATCATATACGTCAATGCCTAGTTCAATGTATGACCATACATCATCTCATGTATTTCCATATATCTTCGGATCCGAAATTTGAGGGTATATGACCGCACATGTTCATATATGATCATATGTGCTCACATATGATTCATGTATGCTCATATATGATCATATATGGCCATATATCTCCATATACCTTCAAATTTCGGATCCGAAGATATATGGAAATATATGAGATGATGTATGGGCATACATTGAGCTATGTATGGAGGTATATGATTATGTATGCCCATGCATGTTCATATACAAGTTATATGATTATGTATGCCCATGCATGTTCATATACAAGTCAATGTATGATCATGTATGTTCATATATATTTCGATTTTCACATGGGTTGTTATTTTTATACTCTTGTGCTTACAGCAGTTTTAAAAAGTTACCTAAGTATAACATCGCAGGTTAAAATATGAGTATTTTTATACTATATTAGCAAGAGCATTTATTTTTTTTATAATCTCTCATAACTTGGTTTTAAAAAAATTACCTAAATATCCCAGGTAAAAATGTTAGTGTTTTTATACCATATTAGTAAGTGCATTTAATTTTTTATGATCTGTCATAACTTCGATAAGTGGACCCCTTACATGCATGTTCCTATATTGTACTGTAAAATCTGCAGAAAATTTTGCTAAATATTGGTAGACTAAAAATAGCAAAAATAAAATGTTATATCTACAAAATTTTTGTTATTTTTAAGCTTAATTTAGTTGAATGCAAATAGCAGTCTACTTCGCTAAAATCAGCAGAAATATTTACTAAAAAAATTGTAAACTGCTGTCTTCGAAAGGCTCGATTTTTATTTGCATTTAAAAAAAATCTAAAAAAAAAAATTACAAAATTTAAAATTTTTTTCTGATTTTTTCGGCTACAAATTATTTAGCAAAATTTTTTGCTGATTTTAGCCAGCTGATTTGCTATTTTCCATTAGCAAAAATTTAACTCTAAATTCAGCAGTTTTTTCTGCAGCATTATTTTTGACTAATTTTTAGTAACCTTTTCTGCTATTTTTACAGAAAGTAGGCTGTTACTTTATTATATACATGCACTCAGACGGGTTTTCCTAAATTTTTTTATGTGATTTCTAAATTCCCCTTCTGCTAGAAATCAGGAATTTAAAATATCTGTGTTCCCTGGAGTATGGGCACTTTCCAATATGAAGTATTTTTGTAAGGCAATTTAAAAAAAAATAAAAAATTTTGCCGGGGTCGCCTTTTTCAATTTTTCGTTATAGCTTCGGCATTTAAAGTCTGATTTTAAAGTGTGATATATCGATTGTTTTGCTTCTAGGAGACCAGTGTTTTGATATAAAGGAAAAATCCAATGAAAAAAAATTTAAAAAGGCGACCCCTACGTTCGGCAACCAATATATAAAAAAATTTCTACTGGGTTTATCGAAAAACTTCCTTAGCAAAAGTTTAATGATTTTTTTCGAGCTTTAATTTTCTGACATTAGGGTCGTACATTAGGGTGGTAGCAACTGAGATCTGGTGGGTAACTACTAGAACGGGATACTTGAGGTCAATGGCCCTTAGAACAAATCATTGGTTTCCTCGAAAGAAAAACATCGATGTACTATACTTTAATATCCGACTGTAAATGCCAAAGATATAACGAAAAATGTAAAATGGAGACCCCTACGTTCGGCAAAAAAGCAGATTTTCATTATCTATGATCGGGTTTTATCCACCTAGACGTAGAAGCTTTAGGTGCATTTCCTTATAATATCTGGTTCTATTTTTATATGCTTATTTATATGATCTTAATTTTAAGGAAACTAATAAAATAAATGAAATAGCAGCCCATTCTAGTTTATTTAACCTCTTCCAAAGTAGTAAAACTTTTAAACTGGCCCTATCTTAAAAAAGCTGAATAAACAATACCGTGTAACAAATTTTGCACCATCGCTATCAGCCTCAACGATTTCAATGCGAAATAAAAGCACACTATTTTTAAAAAGGGACAAAAAAGACCCGTAAGTTGAAGAATTAGAGGGTTAAAATGTCCCACAAAAGTGTTCCTCGTAGTGTTTTACATAAGTTCGCTGAACACATTCTCTACCTAAAATGGAATATTCATATGGTTTATATGCCAATTACAACAAACTTTTACCCCCCCCCCCCCCCCCAGAAAATATGGCGCCAGACGTAAACTTTTAAAACGCCGATACACGTATATTTTCTTTGGTCCTTCTACAAGATTCAGTTCAGTCAGAAAATAGTTTGTTTTTTGTACAGTGTAATCGTTCTGACCAACGGCTAGTTACCAGTTTTTAAATTTTCAAAAATACACTATAATTAATAATATTTTAATAGATAATTTATTAAGTATTTTATGGAATATTTTCCTCTTTAAAAATAATTGTGCAGTTAAAGCTTATAAAAAATTCAAGTGATTCATGCGCATCTTGTTAAAACATTTTTTTAAATTGATCACTTTAAAAGTAATGCGAATTTAAAATAAAAAACTACAACAATGTAACATAATAAACATTTTTTACACACAAATACCATTTAGCACAAATACATATATTTGAAAAAAAAAGAAAAACAAACCTGGGAATTATTACATACTCCTCAAAATATTTATATGTACTTATTAGATATGTATGTGAGTAGTCTATAGTTGTTTATGCATTTTAGTCATGCCTCATTAAAAGGTGTTCATTAAAAGTCACTTGAAACGAGTTGGTAATTGTTAATGTTTATTATTTCTCTCTCTGTTCAATTCTTCTGATACAAACTTTGAAAATCTCCGTACAATATTGACTAAAAAAATATAGTTTTCGCATACAATTTGTATTAAATCATAATAAATAACATTTAATTGCAATTAAATATATTTGTAAAAAAAACGCAGCTTTTTTCTGCATTGTAATAAAACAAATAATCTTTAATAAATATTTTATTATTTATAAAATTTAAAAGATTTATTGTTAGCAGCTTAAGTGGTTTTTGATCAAAAGCAAATATTTTTTCACATTCTTTTGTTTGAATTTTTGTTTTTGGAATTTATTCATAATTTATTTTATATAATATTTTTTTTATCACGATATAATTTACGTTTATGGAATTTTTAATTTGGTTTTTCAACATTTTTTCTCTGCAAATTTTTAAAAGTTCGTTATAAATATTTAAAAAAAAACTTACCGTTTTAGGTGATTTTATTCTGAAAGCAAAATTAAAAAAAAAAACAAACAATTAGTTATATGTATATATTTTATTTTGCATAAATAATTCTAATAAACAACAAAAGACTTAAGACACATACTTCAGGTATATTAAATGCGATATTATAAAAGACTTAGAAAACAAACTTGGTACGTGTGATAAGAACTTTATGAAAGTTGTTTAAGCCAGAGATGGACGCGTGACACGAAATGTTCGTGAGTTAAGTGATTCGAGCAGTATTGTGAGTAGTAATTACTATACTCACGTGATTCGTGCGTGTCCGTGAGTAAGAATAAAAAACTCGTGCAAGAACCATGTGTGAGTTTCGTTTTTCATCATATATTTTAGTAAGTTTTAATGTTTCTGGTGAGAATTTCGTAATTGTGAGTATTTCTTTCTGAGACACTTACGTGTATGTAGGAAAAAAATGTTAATTGTTAGTTTTTTTTGTTCGTGAGCGCGCGTGAGTATAAAATTACTCACACGCTTATCTCTACTTTAAGCTTTTTTTTCTAAATAATATTTAGTATACACCAGTAACTCGCAGCCTTCTTCGTTAGTAAAAATATCAAAAATCTTTAAAACGAACTTGAATTTATTTAAAATTTTTTTTCATGCAGTCAATTGTATTAAGAGAATTAAATGTGCTACAATCCCAAAAATTGTTTAAAAAATTTTAAAAAATATTTTTTTGTAGAATTATACCTACACACAAAAAATACCCGAGGGCATATTGGCTTGCTTGGCATATATAGCAGAAACCCCAAATCTAGTGTGATAGTAATGCCTAATATCCTAACGTAACAAACTTTGATACCCTGTAGTCAAAGAATTCCGATGTTACTTGGAAACTCGGTTAACTGTAATCTGTTTTTCTGTTTGCATTTAGGTTTTCCACTTTTCTTAAAGCCTTAGAATTTTTTCGAAGGCAAAGTTCTTACAGGTTTTTATCAAAGGAGTGTCCTCAGAATCTAAGAGTTTTTGACAAGAAATCGTTTTCAGAATCTAAGGTTTTTCGAAAAAAAAAGTCCTCGGAATCTCAGGCTTTTTCAAGAGCAACAAGTCCAATAATCTGAGGGTTTTTCAAAAGGAAAGAGTTTTTAGAATCTATAGAAAACCCCTTAGAAGATGGGGACTTTTTCCTACGGAAAACCACTCAGACTATGGAGACTTTTTCTATGGAAGAACGCTTAGAATCCGAAAAATTTTTCTTCACAAAAACTCCTGGAATATGAGGATTTTTTCTCATGGAAAAACCCTCAGAATATGAGGACTTTTTCTATAGGAAAACACTCAGATTCTGAGGACTTTTTTCTATAGAAAAACTCTCAGAATCTGAGGAATTCTTCCTATAGAAAAACCCTCAGATTCTGAGGATTTTTTCCTATAGAAAAACTTTTCCTATAGAAAAAACTTCAGATTCTGGACTGAGACTTTTTCCCACAGAAAAGCCCTCAGATTCAGAGGACTTTTTCCTATAGAAAAACCCCCAGATTCTAAAGGCTTTTTCCTATAGAAAACCCCCCAGATTTTGAAGCCGCTCATATAGAAAAACCCTCAGATTCTGAAGACTTTTTCGTAAAGAAAAACCCTCAGATTCTGAAGAATTTTTTTACAGAGAATCCCTCAGATTCTGAGGAGTTTTTCCTATAGAAAAACATAAGAAAACCCCAGAAATTCTGAAGTCTATTCTACAGAAACACCCTCATGTTCTGAATAATTTGACCAATATTATCTATAATTTTTTTTGTGTATCCGGATTTGATTTTTGTGTTAGGAAATCGTCAGGAGATGACGTTTACAGAATTTCTAGAATTATTTCTTAAATTAAATTACAAACTCAATGAAAATATATTGTTTAAGTCTAAAAGCGTTATTTAACATTTAAAATATAAAAGAAAAGACAAAAAGCAACAATAAAAAATTAGCACAATTTGCTTTGTCACCTTCCAAAATACTACTCTGTTGTTTTAACAGATCTAGCAATGTAGTGACATATATCTAATTACAAACAATAACAGAAAATCATATGTTTCTATAAGTGTGAGTTACACTTAAATTTGCACAATCACTTGCATATTTGTTATTTTAAATTTATTTTCAAAAATCCCAAAATTTATTTAACAAATTGCGAAAGACAATTCTTTTCATTGAATATTTTTGTCAAAATCCATAAATTGGTGATTACAAATTCAGCTAATTTTTCTTTTATGTAGATAAGCCAAAAAAAAATTAAAACCCTTAAACAATTTTAAACTTTTTTTTTTAGCAATTTCAATCAAATCTATCAACACCCGAAAAATGTTAACAACAATTATTTAACAACCAACTGGTCTAATTTATTTTGTTTCATAGAAAAATATCTAAAAAAATAAATATTTAAATTTAATTGTTAATTGTTATATTTCGACACAAAGCAATTTATCATGATTAATAACTACTCGTATTAACTTTTATATAAAATGACAAAAATTAGACAAGTCATAAAATAAGTTTAGGCATTTTTATGGCCATTAAAAAAATTTAAAATTCCTTTTAACAAATATCTATTATGTTGAGACAAGTTTAAAATTAAAAAATGATGAGGAGGCTTGTTTGATATTATTCAAAATATATACATCAATTGAAAATAAAGCACAAAGCAAACACGTTTTTGAAATTTTAAATTAATGAATTAAATAAATTTACATAAAATTGGCTAAATAACAATACATTAAGAAAAAAAATTAGCATATAGACGTTAATAATGTTCCAGCACAAACATTTACTTAAAAACACTAAACAAACGCAGCTATAAATAACACTAAGGCCCCATTTACTGAATGTACAGTTAAAATTTAGCCAACAGTTCAATTGAAATTTTTTATGGGACAAATAACGACATAATATGTCGGTTAAAATAAAATTTAGTAGCTCGGGATATTCTTTCTATTAATTAATGACAGTTAAATTAACTGCATTTGCAGTTAAAAAGGTGTAGACTACATTTGCATTCAAATCAACTGCAATGTGAAGTTATTTTTAACTACTAAAAACCAACTGACAAATCTAATAAAAACAACTACAAATCCAATTAATGTTGTTTTAATTAATGTAAAAACAACATAAACAAAAATTATTTTAAAAATTATTATTATTAATAAAAAAATTCATGTATATACTCTTGATATTTTTCTCGAATAAATTTATAATTGAGAAATCAAAATTTACACCTAATATCAATTTTATTGTTCACTATTAAGATTTTCTCCAGGTAGAAAGGAATGAAAATATAAAAGAACTGAAAGAAAATAAATACAATATTCTTTTAATATTTCCATAAATAAATTTATATTTAATATTATAAAAACTTATAACTAAAGGCACAAGAGAAAACATGTTCTTCTCATATTCTTTCACTAGAAATTTCTAAACAAGCGCTTCGTACACATGCAATTGTTTGCTTCGTAGGCAAAGACACACTCAAAAAAGTTTGACAGTTGTTTATGTAGTAATTAGTAGTTGTTAGAAATTACAGTTGTTTTTCTATAGAAAAATGCAAAACAACTTTTATGACGGTTATTTAAGAAAAACAACTAACGAAAAGTACTGTAATTTCGTAATAGTTGTTTAAAGCAGTTATTTTTAATATCGTAATAAACAACTACTAAAACAGTAATTTTACAGTAAACAGTTATTTTTGGTAGTTATTTAAAAAATAAAAATTTTCGTTGAATTTTTTTTGAATTTAAAAAATTTTTGTTTAGTTTATATTTGTTATTATTGATATATTTCTAGTTTGCAAATAAAAATCAAAAACTTGTATTGAATTTTTTTGAATTTTAAAAATTCTCGTATAGTTTATATTTGTTATTATTGATATATTTCTAATTTGCAAATAAAAATCAGAAACTTGTATTGTATTTCCAATGCATAAAAGCATAATAATTGGAGAACGGTTTGGAATTTGTACTTCAAATTTTAAATATGCTGAAGTAATAATACACATTTTTAAAATCGAAAGAAAAAAAATGATATTTTTTTATTAAAATATACTTTTATAAACAAAAAGAATTGACTGTAAAAAACAGTAGTTTTTACCGATTGTCAGTTGTTATAAAATGTTTGTAGTAAAAATTTATCAGTTAATTTTACGACATTGGTAGTTATTTTTAATGCATTTGTTAGTTATTTTTCAACAGTTAAAAATAACAAAAGTTTTAGTTATTTTAAAGGTAAATACCTTTGTCGCCTTTTTAACTGCATATACCTTTGTTTTAACTGTCATTTTCAGTAGATTCTACCGACAAACTTTTGTGACTGCACTTGAAAATGAAGTATTTGTAACAAAATTCAAAACAACTGCATAAAATAAATGTTACTACAATGTAGTAGTTTTTTATTGTAGTTTGTTTAAAAAAATAACTGTTAAAAACATTGAAAAATTTTGCTCTAAGAAAATTAACTTCATTGCTTCACAAATAACTGTCGTATACTAACTGCAGAACTTTTCTGAGTGTATAAAAGTTTCTTCGCGTGAAATCGAAACAACTTACATTAGTGTGCTTAAATCAGTAAAACTACAATTTTTTATGAAAGGACAAAATAATAAAACTGACAGATTTCGCAATGTAGTGACATCTAATTCGCGAAAAAGTGTTGTCTCCCACATTTTTTTTTTGTTAGGCTACATTTATGCAAATAAAACTGAAGGTTTACAAATTTTTTACTTAAATTGATTTGTTAAATTTGACAAAAAAAAAAGTGTTAAAATCAACAAATTTTATTTTAAGCCAAAAACAGGAATAAATTTTGTTAAAGTAACAATTTTTTCTGTTCAGCCAACAGACTTATTATTTTGAGCGTAGTTTTCCGAATTTATAAAAATTGAGTTTATATTTCACAATGTCGATAAAATACATTTGTTAAATTTTACACAATTTATTGTTAAAATATAAGATTTTCATCTCTCTGCCATCAGCTATTAGATGGCGCCACCAGTATATCCTATTTCTAGCTTTACCTCACCCAGAGCTTTGAAGAATTAATTCTTTAATTCAGTATTTGAATTCTGAATTAAAAATTCAATGAATTAATTTACAAAAGACTATTTATTGAATGAAATTAATTCATATTTGTTTTCGTTCGATTTCTTTTGTTACGAATTAATTAATAGAGCTTTGAAGAGTTAATTCGTTAATTCTGGGCTTCGTTAAAAGAGAAACTAAGGTAACAAAAAAAGTCGCCAACGATGTCGAAGATTTCCGCGAAAAGTGGTATTTAACAGCTGAAAACGTATTTAATAATATAATAAAAACATTTTTTTTCCGAAACAAAATCGCATGATGCCTACAAGGTGAATCCAAATATGACATTGTTTTTCTTACTCGTTAAATAGTTTGGTGTAAAAATTAGGAACGGAGTTTACAACATTTTTTCAAATCTTATTAAAGACATCTTTTTTCATCTCGAGAATGTTACATGCTGCAGAAAAGCTTCAAGTCTGTTATACTGGATGATTACTTACAGTCCAACGATCATTTGAATATAAATAACATTATACTTTTCGCAATATAAATAATAGATAACTCGAAAATTCTGGTATATGCATTTTTATCAAAAATTATGACGAAAAATCGTTACAGAGTTGAAGTCGTGATTGCTAAGATATACGAAAAAGTTTGTAAAATGTATTAATTTTTATTAAAAACGGCACTTTTCCTCTTCATAAAAATTCTTACAGTTAGTGTTTAGCTTTATTGGTTATTAAAATATTAGCTATTAAAGTTAAAAAACCTTATTAGTTACTTGTTACGGAGTTTACATTTGGCCTATAAAATTGGTTACAAATTTTATGTATTAACCAAAAATTGGTCAGATTGTTATAAATTTTGTAAAACAGGTGACAATGCGCTGATATATATCGAAATATGTAACTCAAATGTAATCCATGCATTAGAAATTCGGTGGTTACGCGGTTTTTATCACATTTTTTGATATCACCCATATACCGAATCAGAAATCGCCAGTGGTACAAAAAATTTTTTAGTTTTTTTTTAATTTAAAAATGTTTTTGTTCTATAAAATCAATTTTTTTGTTTGTGGAAAAACTTCTTTAAGACCAACGTTTTTTGTTCTCCCAACGCTGGCATATTAGTTCCAAAAATTTGTTTGCCAGAGCTAGCTTTTTAGCACAGCCAGTAGTTGCCCAGCGATTATCACTCATTTATGTGTTTAGCTATCAAATATTATATGTCTCGTTAGCTCAGTGGGTAGAGCATTCGTCTGCCAATCTGACAGCCTGGGTTCAAATCACGGCAGGACAAAAAAAATACATATGAACTATTTTTTAATTTTATTTTGGAAAATATATTTCCGGACCACCTATTTTTAGTAGTTTTGCCATCGTTTTGCCAACGTTCAAAAATTTTGTTTCTCCAGTGCTTTTTCGGCGCTTTTTGAACAGGACCGGCTGCTAATGATGTTCTCATTTTGGGAATGGGAAAGCACTTTTTGCCAGTACTTGTACCACCTATTAAAGTGCTTTGCCACCGCTTTCCCGTTTGTATTTTTCTGACTGGGTAGTTTTATAATAATCTTAAAAAACACGGTTATAAAATAGCTTTTATTTTTAAAATTGAATGACTGTTTCATCAGTTTTTTTTTTTTTTTTTGATTTTGTGATAGACATTTTTTTCAAACGCAGTCCTTTTAATGCGAAATCCTGTAAAATTGTAGTATCAACAAAACCGCCTGGTTGTGCTACCGCCAGTTTGATGCAAAACATTTTAAAAATCAACGATATCTCAAAACAAGAAAATTTTACTTTTCAAATAATTATGTTTATTAAACAAATTTCATAAATTTTTAAAAAAATTAATATTTTTGAATTTTTCTATCGGCTTTAGCCGAAAATTGGCTTAGCCGAATATTGTCGGCGGCTGAATCGGCTTGGCAAAGGTGTCGGCTGGCGGCGACTGACCGGCTAAAGTCGGCTGGCTTGTATCTCTGGGTTGGGATGACCATATTCGAACATCATCATATATTTTTGGGTTTATGATTGCGACCATCATGTTATGAAATAGTTGTGACAATCATACACTCATAAAAATAAATCTGTAAAAATAGCAGAAAAATCAACTAAAAATTAGTTAAAAATTATGTTGGCGAAAACACTGCTGAAATTAGCAAATTTTTTTTTGCTGAATACTAGTAAAATAAGAACAGCAAAAATAAAACTGTTAAATTTACAGAATTTTAGTTATATTTAAGTTAACTTTTAGTTAATTGAAAATGACAAATTGTACTGTAAAATCTGCAGAAAATTTTGCTAATTATTAGTAGACTAATACCAAGCAAAATCCTGGTTTTTTCATTTATATAAACAAATTTTTTCTAAAATCTCAATTCTTAAAATCAACTGTTTGACAAATTTTGTTTAAGGAGTCCCCAATGTGTATGATGAATCGAATTTGACCTTTGACAAGAAAAAATCAATCAAATCAATTTTTTTAAAAATTTTAATTGTTGTTCAGGTCTCTAGCAATAATTTGGCTTTTTTTTTTAAATATCAATTAGTCGGCGAATTATAGCCAAAAAACCATATAAACAATATGAAAAAATTCGAACAAACGCCGCGATACGGGTCTTCTAATATAGCCTCACTCTCAGAATCGACCTAACTTTTGCTAACCTGAATTTGTTCCACAGTGTAATTTTAGTACAATGAAATTAGTATAAATAATTAGTTGCAGCTACAAAATTTTAGTAAATTGTTGTAAACTGTAATTTAAAATCAATCTGCTGAAATTATCAAAAAAGTTTACTAAAAAATAAACAAACTGTAAAATCTAAAAAAAAAATTAAGAAAAAAAAATTTTTTTCTTTCCATTGTAAAATAAAGTTTTTTTAAATTAATATATTTTTCTGCTACATCTAGCACTCGGTTTTGAAAAATTAGTAAAATGTTTTGCTGAAATCAGCAGCGAAAATTAATAAAAAATCCGTAGTTTATAATAACAGAATAGCAAAAATGATTACTAAAAAAATTGTAATAAAAATCAGTATAAAAATAGTAAAGTGCGATTAGAAACTGTTTACAAATTTTTTTTGCTAACTTTTTTATCTGAGTGTATTGCAAATGGAAATATAGCCTTCGGAAATCAGCACTTTACTATTTTTTTTTACCAAATATTCCTGTTGTTTTAGCATTCAACTAAATTTAACTTAAAAATAGTAAAAATTTTGTAGATTTAACAGTTATTTCTTTTTCCTATTTTGCGTTTAATAATATTGAGCAAAATTTTCTGCAGATTTTACAGTATAAGTTGTTATTTTAAATTAACTAAAAGTTAACTGAAATGTAAATAAAATTCTGTAAATTAAACTATTTTATTTTTGCTGTTCTTATTTTACTAGTATTTAGAAAAAAAAATTTGCTAATTTTAGCAGTTTTTTTTTTTATTTTTTTGAAAGATAATTTTTAACTAATTTTTCGGAGCTTTTGCTGCTATTTTTACTGGTTTATTTCTATGAGTGTAGTTATAAAAATTTTCTTTAAAATGATAAATCATTTTTTTTTTTTGGAAAGGGGATAGATCAGAAACGAAAGTTGTTAAAGTTGGAGGGCTTAAAATATGGCAACACTGTAAAATTTATAACAGTTTGTGCGCATCTGATGAAGGTTTGGCGAAGCTTTATAGTTCATAGCCCTGTTAAATTATTTTATTTCGGTGGGGTTATGTGCTATGGGAACACCGAAATTATTTTGTCTTCGCTGGGGCTCGAACCCTCTACCTTCTGTGTAACAGTCCAACGCGAAAAGTCACTTCTCTAGAAAAGTCACTGACTTGAAAATAAAATTCAATTTTACAAATGATAAAATATGATGTCATTAACTATACAAGCCTTAAAAGCTACCAAATTAGATCAACCGTAGAAATATAAATTTAAATAATAAGTTAGAAAAACAAAAACAGTTATATTATTTATACCCCTTAAATTTTTTGGTATCTTTTCTATAGCAAACAACAACTAAACTAAGTATTACAAGAGTTCACATTAAACGTGGGAGTATTTTGAGTTAAGAAAATATAGAAACAAAGTTTTGTTTATTAAAGAGAAATAAATCGAATCTGACAATTTATTCAAACGAAACGAATCACTTCAATATCACTTACTGTCTGTCTGGCTGTATTTCTGTCTATTTGATACATGTCACAATTTGAAAAAATCATTTTGTTATATAAATCTCTAACTACCGTCACCGCGCTGCCGCCACCACCACCGCCATCACATTACACACTCACGCGTTTTGTGTTTAATAAACCCCCGTTTTATATGTAAAACATGAAAATTGTCAACTTGTAAATAGTTTTTTTCCTTGCCATTGTCATCAAATGATTTGACAAAGATTGATGCCGGAAATTGACATTTAATTTGCTTTAGCAAAGATTTTAAAAAAAGAAACTTTAAAATAATAATCGCAAATTGAACAATTTGGTTTTTACTATTGAATATTTCAAAATTGATTGTAGATAACTTTTAAATTGTTCATACAATCAATAGATAACTTCAAGTTTCATACAAATATGGAATAAAAATCTTCACAGTTTTGGTTTTCAAACTGCCATGAAATGGTAATTCAATATGAGTAGGTTGAATGTTACTATATGCTACACTCACAAAAAATAAACCTGTAAAAATAGCAGAAAAAGCTACTAAAAATTAGTTAAAAATTGCCTTGCAGAAAAAACTGCTAAAATTAGCAGATTAGTTTTGCAAAATACTAGTAAAATAAGAACAGAAAAACTAACTTTAAAATTTACAGAATTTCAGTTATGTATGTGTATCTAAGTTAACTTTAAGTTGATTGCAAATGACAAATTATACTGTAAAATCTGCAGAAAATATTGCTAAATATAAGTAGACTAAAAATAGCAAAAACAAGCTGTTATATCTACAACATTTTTGTTATCCTGCTAAAATCAAAGAAAATCTAAATTTTTTATTTGATTTAAAAAAATATCGAATAAAAATTTTAAATTTTTTAGTCTACTAATTATTAGCAAAATTGTTTTCGGATTTTAGCAAATTAAGTTGTTATTTTCTATTAACTAAAATTTAACACAAATGTTACTAAAATTGTGTGTATTTTACATTTTTATTTTTGTTTTTCCTATTTTACTAATATTTGGCAAAAACTATTAAGCTTATTTCAGCCGTTTTTTCTGCCAGATCAATTTTATCTAATTTTTAGTAGTTTTAACTAAAGTTTTTACAGACTTTTTTCTATTAGTGTACATATGTAGTTTTTTGTATTAAAATATTAATTTGAATTTTAAATATATTAAAACAAATATGGAAACAATTATATAGTAAATGTTGAAAAGGGCTTAAAACATTTTTTGTTGTAATATGCCTTATTTTTTTTAAAATATCTTATTAAAACTAGGTAATCTATTTTAAGAATTTTTAACTCAATTTAGCAAAAAGAAGAGCCAAAAATGTAACATTTTGTTAATAGAGAATAGAAAAATGTAAATTTGAACTTAAAAATCAATTTGAATTCAAAATTTGTTCAAAAACAATCAAAGTTTTATTTATTTCTTTTAAACATTTTTTATATGTTTACCACCAGCAAAATATTGGTAATGACACCTCATTACTATCTGCATTACCGAAAATGATATCATTACCTTTTGCATTATTTTATAATATAAAATAATGACTTCTTAATAACGGCCTATTGTATTCATTGTTTCTAAATATAAAATAATGACTTACTCGTATTAGTTTAAATAAGTACTTTTTACACAGTTAAATTTTTTTATTATATGTAAATATGTTTTATGTTTATGACGAGTCCTAAAATTACACACTACAGAAAATTTTAATTTTTCTGAATGTATTTCCTTAGGCTAATAGTATTTGCCTAACTCCTTATTTTTAAGAATCAAGTAAGTAATCGGATAACCACTTATAATTAACCTTTTTGTAAGCTTGTGTGTAACCACTTATTATTCAAAATCTCATAACTACTTATTTCTTATTTTTTTCGTAAGCGAGGGGGTAAGCGTGACTACTTATAAAAACGACCACGCCAAACAAAAATAATGAGTTTAGACGCCAAAAAATAAGTTGTGCGGACCCGACTAAAAAAGATATTATATAATCATATATCACCATATATAAACCCATATATACGTTCATATCTAATTTGATCCGAATATTGGAATATATAATTATATCAAGCGAGATAAGCATGTTATCTAACCTGATAGAATTTGATCCGAAAAATGGGTCTATCTAACTGCATCAAATTATATATTAATACATAAAATTTGATGAAGATTTTCAAAAAAAAATTTTAGTAAATATTGTTGAGATCACTTTTCATTCATATTAAATACTAATGCTTAATGTTTAGAAAAATTTTTGCTAATAAACTTGGAAATACTTGACAAAATAAAATTTTACAAAAATTTGTCAGAACAACTTTTTCTAGGTTAGAGTTTTGGTCTTTCTTATAAAATGTGTGTCTTATAAAATAAAAGAATAACTTTCAGAATTAATTTTTTTCACGGAAAAAATAACTGAACTTAAACCATATTTATTTCAACATATGTTTTTCTAATTTTTATTTTTAAATTTAAAAATTGCAATTAAACTTTATAAAATTTTGTATAATTAGATATCATGTCAGATATAATTATATATAAAATTAATACAATTTTCTATTAACTTTGTTAAGTATATATTTTGATATAAGATTGTTTATAAAACATTGTATGCCATTATATATAATTATGTATGAACTATATTTGCAGATCTCTTAATATATGGCTGGAGACCAAATCGCATATGATTATATATAACGTTATATCAAACATATTTATAAAACCAAAGTGTTAATATAAATGTATATGGTTATATAAAGCCACGCATATAAACATTTAAATTTATATCAAATCATATAAGATTATATGAAAACTTTTTTAGTCGGGGAGCTATGAATTTCTATTATATAACCACTTATTTGGTAATGAAAGATTTTGCTGGGCCTTAAAGCATAGTAAGTTGTTTTTCATGTGAAAAAATTCTTCTTCTTCTTGAACTATAAAGTATTCAAATCGTAATTTAAAATGGGAAATCAACCATTTCTTCATTATATAAGAAAAAGCACAATCACAACAAACAAAAAATGTAAATTTTTCACCAAAGAAGTAATAGTAAATTTGAGTGAAAACAAATTCAACACAATTTTCCAGTGAAACCCAGTATTGTGAAAAATCATTATTTTTTTTTATTAGAGTATAAAAGTTTTTTTTCACGTATAACCTAAACAACATACCGTCACCTAAAATGCAAAAGGGTGTAACAACAAAAAAATTTAAGCCGATTTTCTGATTGATTATGATGCACTATACTAAATTATATTTCCCTAGAAAATTTTAAACTTATATGTAGAAATAAGGCTATAGTCGTGTTTTAAACAAGAGAAGAAAATATAGAATATTTTTAATTCTACAATGTTTTTTTTTTTTTGGTTCTCGTGTAAAAAAATAAAAAGTGTTGTTACGCCCTTTTGCAATTTAGGTGACGATACATTGCATTACAATGAAAATAATATATCAAGCATTTATTATGATCCCAGCAAAAAAAATTGGAAGTAATGCTTTATAAACTACTGCTTTCACTGCTTCACAAGTATCCGTTAGTGTATTTTTACTGCTTTTTTAGAAGATATTCTGAACAACTTCAAAAAATCACTTCTTTCATTGCTTCCAAAGTATCCGTTAGTATATTTTTACAGCGTCTTTAGAATTACTTCTGAACAACTTCCAAAAATTCACTTAAGTATTGCTTCTAAAGAGTAATTGCTCTAAAAGTGGTCGTAAAAAGTGATTTTGGTATCATTTGGCATTTCCAAACGGAGGGTCCCGGGTTCGATTCCCGGCGGGACAAATCATTTTTTTTATTTTTTTTTTTTATTCTATTAATTTTTTTTAATATTTGTAATTCATTTGTTTAAATTCAATATATTTTTAATTTTTAAAAATATGTATATATAAAAAAATGGTGAGAAATTGCTTTTTATGCACCTGTAAAAATGGTACTGAAAACAATATTGAATTGGAGTGCACCTTTTACACTTGTTTAATAAGTACTCTTATTGAAGAGAATAAGGAAGAATATCTCGCAGTAACAAAGTGGTGTTTTTATGCCAGTGAACTTTCATATCAAAGAATAGCTCAGCGGTAGAGCGCTAGACCAGCAATCGTGGGGTCTCAAGTTCGATACCCGGTGGCGGCAATAAAAAAACTTTTGGAAATAAAAAAAAATATAATTTTTTTTGTGAAGAATTTTTTTAACCTTTAATTGGTGAAAAAGGGCTTCCTTTGCACTCGTTCAACAACTATTGAAAAAATGTTAATGTTGGAGTACTTCTCTCCTCTGAAAACTGAATGTTAAAATCATTAGTGTTAATGTTGAAAAAGAAGTACATCTAGATCATCAATTGTAGTGCTGTTTTTACTGCTTCGGCATCTCTTTTTGTGCTGAGATGATAAAGATACATTTTTCAAAAATAAAGGAGTTAGAGTTAAAGATTTCGGTTCTAATGCATAAAGTTTTCTTAATTTTGCGTTAAGCAATGCACCCAGCAAAAATAAATGGAATTACTTCTAAATGAATCACTTCCTGTATTACATCCCCAAGAATTACTCCTTTAGGAAGGGGTTTTAAACTACATCTAAAGCTGCAAAAAATATATGCTAGTCAGAAGTTCTTTTTCATGGGTGATAAGAAGTTAATATTTTGTATGGGGGTTGCATGGGAAAGTGCTGGCACAGAAATCAGAGGGTTGCGGGTTCGAATCCTGGCAAGTAGAAAAAAATTTTTAGAACTTTTTTTACACATTTATTAATTTTTGATTGTTAAAAAAAAATTTAAACATTTTAGTTAGAACTACTAAAAATTACTTAAAATATGCTGCAGAATATTTTGCAGATTTTAACAAGGTAATTTATTACTAGGGCAAGGAATTCCATGCACTTAAAAACAGAAAATATGCGCCTAAAAAATGCGGTTAAAAAAGACAAATATGCATTAAAAATATAAAAAATATGCACTAAAAACAATTATTTTTGCAAATAAAATACACTTTAAAACTTAAAAATACATTTAAGTTAGCTATTTTGCAAACAGGCACAGAACTCGAATCTTTTCCATAGGTCAATAAGGTTTTTAAGAATGTTTATTTTTAAAAATAATAAGAAAAAAATGAATATTTTGATTGAATTTAAATATGAAAACGTATAAATTTTTTATATTTTTCTACAAAATAAAAAATGCTGCTAAAAAAGAAAAGTATGCATTAAAAAACACAAAATATGCATTAAATACGCACCAAATATGCATTTGAATTCAAAATATGCCAAATCATGAATTTTTGTTAAAATATGCAAAAATATGCAACTAAAAATCGATGACATTTTGTTCTAAATTTGATGATCCGGATAAATATTCAGTTCATATTAGTTTTATAATATCGAGAAAAAACATGCATTTGCATGAAATTCCTTGTCCTAGTAAATAACTAAAGGTTAACTCAAATGTAACTAATATTTTGTAAATATAACAGTTTTATTTTTTTCTATTCTTATCTTAGTAGTAATTAGCAAAAAAAATCTGCTAATATCAGCAGTTTTTCTGCAAGGGCATATCTAATAAATTTCTAGTAGTGTTTTCTGGTATTTTTACAGATTTATTTCTATATGTGAATCAGAGATGGGAGTAATTAATTACTTTGTAATGACCATTGCGGGTTTTCATTACCTTTAAATCTATAAAATGAAAATTAAAAAAAAATTCATTACCATTACAAAATGTAATTGCAATGAAAAAAATGTTAATTTCATTTGTTTTCTTTACATGTAATGAAACGTTTTTATAATTTTCATTACAATACGCAATGTTAGTAAAAACAAAAAATCATTTTCATTTTTTCTACACTAGGTAGACAAATGAAATTTCATTACCATTACTTAACATAATGATGTAAAGAACGTTTTGTTCTTTGTTCTACACTAAAAAATTTTCCTTTATGGAATTTTTTTTTCGCAATTTTTTTTTTTGGCAACTAGCCACTAAACTTTGATGTATGTCTCTAGATTATAAATTTAATAAAACCGCACTTAAAAAATAGCAAAATTATGGCGGAACGCGAAAAAAGACTTTGTGGCAGAAAAATTCAATTAAAAAACTTAATCAGCGATTAACATTCTTCAAACAAATATACTGATGCAAAAAGTTTCGTTTTGGCAAATTTTTTTCGCGATTTTTTTTTTTGCAACTAACCACCAAAATTTGTTATATGAAATAGGCATTATAGTCCCTAGATTACAAATTTTAAGAAACCGCACTTAAAAAATTCAAAAACAATGGTGGGACGCGAAAAAAGACTTTATGGTAAAAAAATTTAATCAAAACACTTATTCAGCTATTTACATTCTCCAAACAAATCCATTGATGTAAGAATTTTCCTTTTTGAAAATTTTTTTTCGCGATTTTTTTCGCGGTTTGTTTTTAACTAGCCCCCAAACTTTCTTGTATGAAATGGGCATTATAGTCCCTAGATTACAAATTTTAAGAAACCGCACTTAAAAAATTCAAAAATAATGGTGGGACGCGAAAAAAGACTTTATGGTAAAAAAATTTAATTAAAACACTTAATCAGCGACTTACATTCTGCAAACAAATCTATTGATGTAAGAATTTTCCTTTTTGTAAATTTTTTTTCGCGATTTTTTTCGCGGGTTTTTTTAACTAGCTCCCAAACTTTGTTGTATGAGACGGGCATTATAGTCCCTAGATTACAAATTTTAATAAACCGCACTTGAAAAACTCAAAAATAATGGCGGGACGCGAAAAACGAGTTTATGGTAAAAAAATTTAATTAAAACACTTAATCAGCGATTTACATTCTGCAAACAAATCTATTAATGTAAGAATTTTCCTTTTTGTAAATTTTTTTTCGCGATTTTTTTCGCGGGTTTTTTTAACTAGCTCCCAAACTTTGTTGTATGAGACGGGCATTATAGTCCCTAGATTACAAATTTTAATAAACCGCACTTAAAAAACTCCAAAATAATGGCGGGACGCGAAAAAAGACTTTATGGTAAAAGAATTGAAGTTTAAAATTTTCCTTTTTGAATTTCTTTTGTTTGCAATTTTTTTTTTTTTGAAATTTTTTTTTTTTGCAATTTTTTTTTTTTTTCAACTAGCCACCAAACTTTATTGTACGAAATGAGTATTATAGTCCGTAGATTATAAATTAAAAAAAAAACCGCACTTACAAAATTTCAAAATAATGGCGGATCGCGAAAAAAGACTATGGTACTAGAATTGAATTAAAAAACTTAATCAGCTATTTATGTTCTGCAAACAAATTATATTGATGCCAGAATTTTCCTTTATGCAATTTTTTTCGCGATTTTTTTTTTTTTTGCAACTAGACACAAAAACTTGGTATCAAATATGCATACCATAGGCCTCAGATTATGAACTAAAAAATACTTTTAGTAATTTGTAAACCTCATATTTTTAAAATAAAAAACTTCGACAAAAACGGATTGTAATGAAAAACAAATGGGTGTTTCATTACTATGTAAACATTAGGTAAAAGTAATGAAAATTAAAAAAAGGTTCATTTTAATTTTCAAAACAAATGTAAATTAAAAAAAATATTCATTACCATTTTTTAACGCAATGGTAATGAAAATAAAAACATTACCATTTCTTCAAAAAATGGCAATGATAAAAAAAGCTCCATTACCATTTCATCAAGTAATGGTAATGAAAATGTAATGGTAATGATTTTAGCCCATCTCTGGTCTCAGTTAATGTCCCAATTAGAAGCTGACGGGATATTCAGTAATCGGGCCTAAGTATACAAAAAATGCATGTAAACGATAAAGATTAAAAAATTTAATTAACTTCTCATTGAGTTTGTAATGTAACTTAACAAATATTTCTATAAATTCTAAAAACGTCGTCCCCTGACGATTTCCTTAGCCAAGAATGAAATCCGGATAGGAACATGCCTTCAACAGATAATATTTTTACAATATATTAAATAAGTTTTGGGATTTTAGCACATTTAATTCGTTTTATTTAACCAATTAGATTAACTTCGATGTCTAAACGAGCTACAAGTTCGGAATTTCCCTGCAATAAAGGGTTAAAACCCCCCCTATGGTTCTGAACGCATTCCTGATTCTGAGAAAATCCTTCAGATTTTGGGTACTTATTTCCTCAGATTCCTATTGAATGCCCCTCTTACTCTGAGTCCTTTTTTAACAGATTTTGAGTACTTTTTCATTTAGGAAAAACCTTCGATTTTGGACACTTTAACGTAAAAAACCATCGGTAGTGGGATTCTCTAACTACCGAATTGTATCGCTAAAATATTAAAAAATTGCCCTTCAGATTATAAAGAATCTTTCATATAGAAAAATGTTTTCTTGTTATAGAAAATACACCACATTTAGGAGAATTTTTCTTATAGAAAAACAATCCAATTCTTGAAAAACCTCATTAATTTTGAGGACTTTTCCTACAGAAAACTCCCCCAGATTTTATAAACTTTTCGCTATAGAAAAACTCTCAGATTCCGAGGACTGCTTTTCATAGAAAATCCCTATTTTTCTAAAGACTTTTCACTTTAGAAAATCCCTTAGATTCTGAGGGCTGCAGAATCTAAAAATCTGGCTCTTTTGATTACAAAACATACATTGTGTAGGCTGTGATTGACAAAACTTTAATTTACTTTAATTAACTATGCACGTGCCGATGCTGCAAGTCATAGCATGCGTGGAGGGTAGCCGGTTCGATTCCCGGTCACGGCATACACAAAAAAGTTTTTATTATAGAGACAATTTAACAATTAAATTGATACAAAAACTAACCACTGACAAGTCCTTGGATGGGACGAAACTGCGTCAGTCTTCTGATTCGCTTGTGTCCGTTAAATATTTAAATACAAATTTTTTCTTCCTCTTCTTCTTCCTGTAAATGAGCACAGGCACATCGAACTACCTATTAAACAATTTTATTTTCAATTCCATTTACATAAATATTGATTTCCTGCATCTATCTAAATAGTAAAAGTTACTAACTCTACAGGATATAAAATTTCTATCTTATTGCAAAAGCGTATACATCTGTTTAAACTCATAACAGTTTTGAAATCATGTCACAATTTCATGCAGTGCAAAGTTAAATGCATATTCACATGTTTACACAATTTACAAAATTGACACATATTTTCTTTCATTCGCAAAACTGTTGTAATTTTTTCAAATTTAATTTTCCCCCCTGGAAAAAAACCATTATAATTTATCATACAAAACAGTAAGTGGAGAGGATGGAGACTATTTGTTAATCCAGCTAAGCAAACTTACTAAATAAAACTATTGTAATAAACATTTGTACCGGTATTTAAGCAAAAAAAAAAAATAAATAAAAAATAACAACACACAAATTGTGTAAAAAATTCACACAATATTTTGAGGTAATTTGCTGTTGTTTACGAAAATTTAAACATTTAGTCGTGGGGTTTAAGTTGCGTTTAAAACAAAAACAAAAAATAATTAACAGCAGTAACGTAAAAAAATGTTTGCTAATTAAACTAAATTAGTTATTTTTTCGGTACTCTTAACAGAGGTACGAGTATTTTTGTTTAGTCTGGATGTAGTCGCAGTTATAGGAAAACAAAACAAATCTAATGACTTTTGAGCAGACTTTTTAAACTGTTATTGACACTTGGAGTGGCATGGCGTGGCTTTATGTTGTTTTACTGTCGATATCGTGTTTTTGCTTATATATGTATTCATTTAGATCTTTTATTTAGTTTTCGTTAAATACATGTTAATTACTTTTTACTAAGGAGTTTTTAAAGTTTTTTCTTGGGTTTTTTTAACAATAATGATCCTATATTTTGTATTGATTAAATTCGAATTAGTTTATTTTTGCATGAAATTACACGAGAAGAAAAATGCGAAAATATTAATGTATAATGCACGAGACTACTTTAAATCAGACATGGGGGTTAATCATTATATTTTGTAACTAATTACACATGCAATAACACAATTACATGTAGGTTTGAGGTTAAGAAGAAGAATAAACTTTTTTCTCTAAAAATTATAAACACATTAATTTGCAAATCAGACTATATCTACATAGTTACTACCTTTTTCTATGGACAGGCGTCATCAGTGATTTTCCATTAAATTGTATTATTGTTTATATTTTATTGTCAGATTGTCTCTATATGATAATTTTTTCAACAACCTTTTGGCTGTAGGAATCGAACCCATGCACTCCTACATTACAAACGTAACTATACTAGAGTTCGACAGCTTAGCCATCTCACCCACGTAAGGCCTTGAATGCAGTGTAGCTAATTCATAGTTTTCTTTCCTATTCAGCTTTCTCTTATTGTTTTTACTCTCAGAAGTAATCAAACAGAACACAAACATTCTACTTTAGATTTTTTGTTTATCTTCTTATCTCCTCCTTGTCACCTTTTTCGCAAATGTTGCCACACTGACGTATGGTTTTTACGTTCAAGCGCAGGCAATTTGTGTATATCGGAGACGGACTGCCAGGGCATTTTATTTTTTTTAGTAAAGTTTTGTTTTTCAAACGCGTCAATTGAAAAAAAAAACTTAATTACAATTACATATTATTTGTAATTGCAATTTAAAAAAGCACAATTACAATTACATGCAATTTGTAATTGAAAATTTTCAATTACATGTAATTGAAAAAATGTCAACTACAATTACATTTTTTTGGGAAAAGAAATAATGACAAAAAGCGCGAGTTAGGGATCAAACCAACATAAATTTTAACAAAAAACATTTTATAATTCTAAACGTAATTGAAATTTGGAATTGAATGTAATTGAAATTTGTAATTGAAATCACTTTCAATTACAATTACATGTAAATTTAATTGAGTTTTTTTTTAATTTCAATTACAGTTATTTGTAATTGAAAATGTTCAATTACAAATTACAAGTTATTGTAATTGAAATGTAATTAAGATCCTCCAGGTCTGCTTTAAATACCCTGTTTGATACAAATATTTATGTATAAACTAACAACGAATAGAGGTGCCACCTTGGTGAAACTTCCCACAAATAAAGAAGGAGTATTCAATAATACGAGTGTGGTCCAAGCACTACATGATACGACTTAGAGATGGCGGCAGTAGTTTTAAAAAAATTACTCTGGTAAAAAGTGGCAACGTTTTAAAATATATTGATTTAAGTTTGAGGGCACCAGCTTGTTTAATATTTTTTTTTATCAATAGTAAACGATCTCAGTGAATTTGTAAAGGCGAAAAAGAAAGTGTTTCATCATGACAATGTACCGTTTCACATATCCACAATTGCGATGGTCGAAATCAGTGAATTAAAGTTTCAATTACTTCATCATGCACCTTATTCGCCAGATTTAGCCACCTCGGATTATTTGTTGAAAAAATGGCTCGATGGTAAAAACTTTGCCAACAGTTTGAAGAGGAGGAATCTTCGGTTCTTGGATATTTTGACGACCTAGACAGTTTGTTTTATAAACAGAGTCTCGAAGCTATTGAAAATCGCTGGTAAAAAGGAGACTATGTTGAGAAATAAACTCAAGAAAATATATGCTTACCAGTATTGATCAAAGAACTGAGTAAAATACAATTTTCAAAAAAAAAAAAAAAAAAAAAAGGTATAAAAAAAAGGCATAAAAAAAATTTTTTTTACCGTTTCTGCACTGGATAGTCAAATTTTGGAATTTGTACACTCAAAAAAATGTTTTACAAATATTAGGTAATTTGAACTATATTTAAAAAAAATTTTAGGACGATTTGTCTTCAAAGAAATTTTAATTTAAATCAAGTACACTAGACCCTACCTCAAAAACAAAGTTCGCCGTACATCCTCCAATCTAAATTATTTTTGCAAGGAGGTTTAAAAAAAAAATTTTTTTTTGCCACACATAGGAGCTGCCATTTTACATTTTTCGTTATATCTATGGCATTTACAGTCGGATCTTTAAGTATGATACATCGAAGTTTTTCTCTCGAGGGAACCAAAGTTTTCCTCTAAGGACCATTAACCTCAAGTATCCCGCTCTAGTATTAACCCACCAGATCTCAGTTGATACCGCCCTAATGTACCACCCTAATGTCAGAAAATTAAAGCTCGGAAAAAATCATCCAACTTTTGCTAAAGAAGTTTTTCGATAAACCCAACAGAAAATTTTTTTTATTTTTTTTGTTGCCGAACGTGGTCGCCTTTTTAAATTTTTTTCATTGGATATTTCCTTTATAGCAAAACATTGGTCTCCTAGAGCCCGATATATCACACTTTAAATGCCGAAGCTTTAAGTAAAAATTAAAAAAAAAAATTTTTTGGAATTGCCTTGGAAAAATACTTTATATTTGAAGGTGTACCGCGCATTTTTTTTTTTTTTTTGTCTGTAAGGTGGTACGGTCTAAAGTGCACTATAGGGTCCGCCAAATAACTTTTTATACCCTACACCACTATGTGGTCAGGGTATTATAAGTTTGTGCTGATGTTTGTAACACCAAAAAATATTGGTCGTAGACCCACCTTATAGTATACCGATCGGCTCAGAATTTTTTTTTATTTCGATTTAACGATGTCCGTCTGTCCGTCCGTCTGTCTGTCTGTCCATGCAATCTTGTGCGCACTCTACAGGTCGCATATATTAAGATATTTTGATGAAATTTGGTACGCAGACCTACGTTGGCCCAACGACGAACAAGTTTGATTTTGGTGAACATAGGTCCATGTTTAGACCTAGTGCCCATATAAGGGTCCTACCAAAATTATACTGTTTATACGCTGCAGGTCGTAAATATTAAGATATTTTGATGAAATTTGGTACACAGACCTATGTTGGCCCAATAACGCAGCCTATTGATTTTGGTGAACATCGGTCCATATTTAGACCTAGTGATAAGGGTCCAACCAAAAGTATACTGTTTATACGCTGCAGGTCGCAAATATTAAGATATTTTGATGAAACTTGGTACATAGACCTATGTTGGCCCAAGGACGAAGCCTATTGATTTTGGTGAACATCGGTCCATGTTTAGAACTAGTGCCCATATAAGGGTCCCCCCAAAATTGGCTTGGTTACAAACTGCAGGTCGCAAATATTAAGATATTTTAATGAAATTTGGTGCGCTGACTCACATTATAGAAAATTTTGACACAAGCCTCATTTTAACCCATTCAAATTTCGGATCCAAACATTAGTTGGCTTTTAACCAGACTGGTGTAGGGTATTGTATAGTCGGCATGCCCGACTTTAACCTTTTTACTCGTTTTTTTCGAAAATGCTATAAAAAAAACTACTGAATATTTTCTCAAATTTCTTTTTTTATTTGAAAGTACAATCCTTCCGGTTAATAATGGAAAATAATTTCATTCATATGGCTGCCTCGTCTGGCCATGCAGTAGCCTACACGATCGGCCCAATTTTTAAGCACATTATCGATTGTGTGCAGCTGTATTTCACCAATGGCTTCACGAATATTGTCCTTTAAAGCGTCAATTGTCTCTGGCTTGTCGGCGTAACACTTATCTTTGACGGCACCCCACAAATAATAGTCCAACGGTGTCAAATCGCAGCTCCGTGGTGGCCAAACGACATCAGCTCTCCGGCTGATAATGCGATCTTCAAAAACAGGGCGCAAAACATCGAGTGTAGCTTCGGCTGTGTGGCACGTAGCGCCGTCCTGTTGAAACCAAATGTTGCCAATATCCTCCTCTTCAATTTTTGTGAACAAAAATTCGTTCAACATGGCCCGATGACGATCGCCATTGACTTTGCACACATTCTGCAACATTACCATGATTTTCAAAGTAATGTCGCAATATTTCCCAGCGTTGTTCAAGCGTATACACAACCATATTCGTTCAGCGGAAGGATAAAACTAATTATCTGTCAAATCAGACATGAGCTAAGTGTTACCATTCACGAAATAAGCACTAGTTGAAAAAAAAACGTTAGATGGCGGACCCTGTATTTTCTTAAAAAACAAGTAAAAACAATTAACTTATTAAATCAAGTAAATTTTTTCTTCAACTTAGTAAATTTTGTCTTAATTTTTTTTGAAATTTTACTAAAATTTTGTATGTATCCCAGCAAAAAAAAATTGTAATGCTTTACAAACAACTTCTTTCACTGCTTCACAAGTATCCGTTAGTGTATTTTTACAGCTTTTTTAGAAGTAATTCTGAATCACTTCAAAAAATCAATTCTTTCATTGCTTTCGAAGTATCAGCACTCACAAAATAAATACAGTCACTTTTTGTACGGAAATATCGCTACTCTACAACCGTTTCTTTAGAAATTTTTTTTCCTCAGCTTTGGACGCTGCATAATCGAGGAAATGCGATGGCTCTTCTTGGTTTTGGTAAGCGGTTAATCAGTATGCTTAAAGGAATTTTTATACGCCTCTACGCAATAGACGGAATGGCTGTGTGTTGGGGTCACTCCCGTTAGCACCTAATCTGTTTTCTGCATGTATCAATTAAAATTCAGAAAACATCAATTGTAATTTAGAAAATATCAATTGATATTCAAAAAGACATCAATTGCAATTCAGAAAATACCAGTTGAAATTCAGAAAGTATCGATTGAAATTCAGAAATTGTTAATTGAAATTCAGAAAACATCAATTGAAATTCAGAAATCATGAATTAAAATCCATGTTGAATGAGGGATATGTATAGTTGATCTTTTATTTTGCAAATTAATGTTATTGTATGTTTTCTGAATATCAAATGGAAATTCTGAATTTCAAATGGAAATTCTGAATTTTAATTGTTATTTTCTAAATTTGAAACAGAAATTCTGAATTTCAAATTATATTGGATTTAAGGAATACACAAAATGGTCCTTTCGCATATAAAATTGATTTCTTTAAAGACAAGTTGGGACTTTCAATCCACTTATAAGTATTCAGTGGGGTACTAAGAGATTCACTATAAAAAGTTAAGAGTTTTTTCAACTTTGCTTAACAAAAAAAAATGTTATTTCATATTACGGTTATAAGTATTTCTTGTCTATTCATCTATTTTTATAAGAATTAACAAGCGATACCATATTACTTATTAGAAAGAAATAAATAAAAAAATAAATGTTAAGCACGATTTCTAATATCTTTTTAACTATAACAACAACAACAAAAACTTGAAAAAGGCTCTAGTCATACTGCTTATATTTAAGTTTACAATGTATCTGCGTAATTTTATCTTAATAACGAAACGAAACCAACGAAACCAAACTTAACTAACAATACAATGATGATAATGGTTTTCAGCTTAGGAAAAAAATTGAAAACAACACAGATGTGCGGGTTCATAAGGAAAAAAAAATTATATTAACTTCAGATACCAAATGCGAAAAACTACACACTAAAAATAACCAAGGAAAATTATTTAAAGGCAAACACACTGAACCAAAAACAGCGATGAAATCAACTAATATCCATGTAAAATTGATGAATAAGTGATCACTATTCAGCTAACAAAACCTGTCCGTCAATTTAACATTTAACTATTTGATTTGGTGTTATATTGACAAAATATCGTCAAATGTTAACAAAAATCAGTTATGTAAACAATTATATTTAATCAAATTGAATAATTGTTGTTTTACCAACAAATTTTATTTTAATTCAACAATGAATTTTATTTAATTATTTCATATTTTATCGATTCATTATTAAATTTTGCATTTGTTTTTTATATTTACTAGATTTAAAATTTATTTAAAGCAAAGTCTTTCTTATGATGAATTTGAAAAAATATAAAAAATAATGGAATATAAAATTGAAATTATAATATACGATAGAACATGCACAAAATACATACTTTATTTCAAACACATGAAACATTTGGTGTACAAAAATATTTAAATTATTTAATTTAAATTAATAACTCCAATACATTTTATATACTGATATATAAAGGGCATGTCTTGCTATAAAAGAAATTAATAAAAAGACTGAGACCATAAAAATGAATGACAGAAATTAAAATTTACAATTTAATTGAAAACTTTTAAAATTATAAAAATTTATTTAAATTAAAAATAATAAATATTCACTTAGCAAATTCACTACAAGTCACTAAATTTCTACAAATGGTCTCACATGTTAACACGAGGAAACTTCAAATTAAAAAAAAATTATATAAAATTAGCTTTATTGCCTTTTTAACAAAATTTTTTAGAGTTAACAAATTAATTTTTAACTTCACAATTTTCTTGAGCGTAGGTTTGTTTTTATACCCTAAACCACTATGTGGTCAGGGTATTATAAGTTTGTGCTCATGTTTGTAACACCAAAAAATATTGGTCCTAGACCCACCTTATAGTATACCGATCGGCTTAGAATTTTATTTATTTCGAATTAACGATGTCCGTCTGTCCGTCCGCCTGTCTGTCTGTCTGTCCATGCATTCTTGTGCGCACTCTACAGGTCGCAAATATTAAGATATTTTGATGAAACTTGGTACACCGACTTATGTCGGCCCAAGGACGACGCCTATTGATTTTGATGAACATCGGTCCATGTTTAGACCTAGTGCCTATATAAGGGTCCTACTAAAATTATATGGTTTATACGCTGCAGGTCGCAAATATTAAGATATTTTGATGAAACTTGGTACACCGACTAATGTCGGCCCAAGGACGACGCCTATTGATTTTGGTGAACATCGGTCCATGTTTAGACCTAGTGCCCATATAAGGGTCCCCCCAAAATTATATTGTTTATACGCTGCAGGTCGCAAATATTAAGATATTTTGATGAAATTTGGTACATAGACCTATTTTGGCCGAAGGACGAAGCCTATTGATTTTGGTGAACATCGGTCCATGTTTAGACCTAGTACCCATACAAGGGTCCCCCCAAAATTGGCTTGGTTACAAACTGCAGATCGCAAATATTAAGATATTTTAATGAAATTTGGTGCGCTGACTCACATTATAGAAAATTTTGACACAAGCCCCATTTTAACCCATTCGAATTTCGGATCCAAACATTAGTTGGCTTTCACCCAGACTGGTGTAGGGTATTGTATAGTCGGCATGCCCGAATTTAACCTTTTTACTCGTTTATATATAAAATTTTCTTTATGTTCGATATTTCGCTACTCCATTGTGTAGCATCTTCAGGAAATAACAATTAAATTAACAAATTAACAAATTAGTATTATTATTTCCTGAAGGTGCTACACAATGGAGTAGCGAAATATCGAAAATAAAGAACATTTTATATATAAAAAGCAAACCTTACGCTCAAGAAAATTGTGGAGTTAAAAATTAAAAAAGAAGGTTAAATAAACGAGAAGAAGTTAACAAATTAAATTTAGTTAATAAATGGACAAACATTTACCAAAACAAGAATTGCTTCGTGAGAGTATTTTTGACGACAATAAGTATGTGCATTTAAAAAACAATTGTTGATTTCAAAAAAAGACATATCAATTTGAATAAAAAAGATATTGTTTTAACAATTCGTTTCATCAAAAAGTGACAAAAATTTTATGTTGATTTTACTTACGTCTTTTGGTTCAGTGCACGTGGTTTTTTCGCATTTGCTGGCAAAAGCATATTGAACCTTAATAAAGAGTAAAGTTTTTGTTGTTCAAATGTATTTTTTTATTTTGTTTTGTTTTTGCAATAATAATCAAAAATAGAAAAGAGTAAAAACTCCGGAACAAACTAAGAAAATTGTTTTAAGGTAAGTTGTAATAAAAAATAATTGTAATAATTATTAATGCTAAAGATACATGATAAAGTACGACAACTACTTTCTTCTGACTATATATGGTAAAAGGAAGTTAAAAAGAAAATTTAAAGGAATACTCATATTTACATTATTTCCAATAATTCAATGACCTTGTTTGTTGTTTAAAGAAATCTTTAATATACCATTTAAAATAAATTAATAACAAATATTATTTTCAATAAAATTCCCACTCTATTAAATTTAAATAAGTTTTGTTTAGCTTTAGGCATATTTTTTGCATTTTATTAACATAAGTTTACAATACAATATCAAAAGTATTACCCTCTTATTTTGTATTTAAATTAATGCATATAGTACAATAACAATGACCTTGTTTATTTGAACTTAAATATAATTTGAATTTGTTTATCTTTGATTTTTTTTTTCAACAATTTTGCAATAATATTTTTAAATAAAATTTGTCATATTTAAATGCAAAATAAACAAACAATTGCTTGTCTTTGTTTTTTATTACAAATAAAAATATATAAATTAGGTTTTAAATAACTTTTTTTAGTTTTGTCTTACAATAGAATCAGGTTTGTTTCTTAAATCTTTCGTATTCATTCAAACTAAAAGCTGAGAAATCAAGACAATCACTCATTTGCTGTTTTTGAAAATTAGATGTTGTTGTTTTAAATTTAGGTCATAAGAAATTATGATTTCTAAACTTTTTAAATCTTTTTTGTAATATTTTTTTTTTATTTATTTATTTATTTATTATTATTAGCGTTCTATGTTTATTTGGTTTCTATTAATTTAAACATTTTTATTAATGAATTTATTTAATATTTTATATGTTAATTTACTATTGTGTCATTTTTTATTATTTTTAAAATACAACATATTTTACAGTTATTAATTTTTTATATTTAAGCTGTTATTGTTTTAAATTCTGGTTAGGGGACACTCCCTAAAATTATAAAAAAAAGCTGTAAAAAGTTCTCAACTAACAGTTTATACAATGAAATGTGTTTGTAATGAATTAAAATGATTTTGTTTTTAATATTCCAAATTTTCCTAAACAATTTTTCTTTAGAAAATCCTACAGTTTCTATATATTTAAAAATTATTAAATTCTGGCATGTCATTTTTTTGTAATCTTAATTGGAAATTTCCGATTTGTGGGTATTTTTTTTAATTTAAAAGAAACTATCACATTAAGTTTAAATTGTCCTACTAAACTACCTTGAAATCATATTTCTTTATATAACAAACACTATTTCATACATAAGAAAAAATTTCAAATTCCATGTTTTCTTCTGCATATTTACACATTTAGCAAAAAAAAAAAGAAGGAATATCTAATTTCAAATAACACTTAACTAAACTGACAACTTAATATGTAAGTATAATATTTAAACAAGTTAAAATCCTATTAATCTTTGTAACATTTATAATCTCACCAACAAATCAAATCAACCCAAAAGTAGCAAAAACAAAAATTGCTCAAATTTCCCACCATAAATAACTAATACACACTTTACAATTTATTTTGATAGGTTTGGATTGCAAAAACTTTCTTTCATTAATAACAGAAAAAAACATACAATTTTCAAAAGAACAGATACAAGTTGTACAGAAGACCGTCAGAGATTCGAAATCGAGGCATTAAACTGACACATCATAATAAGCCTTAAAGCTAAAAACATGTTCATACGCCACATGAATTCGGTGGGTGAAAAAAAACCAAGTTTGTAGATATTTATTTGTAGGTTTTATTAGTTTGTTTTTATTTTATCTACAAACTCAAGAGTAACATATAAATCTATTATATTTAAATTGAATAAATAAAAAAATAATAATTTCGTTTTCATATTACTATCAAAGTTGTTTAAAATTGAGTTTTTGCAAAGCCTTAAGGCTTCACTTTATATTTAGATTAGGGTATTAAATTCCCAGCAAAAAGAATTGCAAGTAATGCTTTACAAACTATTTCTTTCAATGCTTCACAAGTATCCGTTAGTGAATTTTTACTGCTTTTTTTAGAAGTTATTCTGAACAACTTCAAAAAATCACTTCTTTCATTGCTTCCAAAGTATCCGTTATTACGTTTTTACAGCTTTTTAGAATTACTTCACTACATTCAAAAAATTACTTCACTACATACTTTACTACATTCAAAAATCACTTAAGTATTGATTCTAAAGAGTAATTGCTCTAAAAGTGATCGTAAAAAGTGATTTTAGTATCACTTGGCATTTCCAAACAGAGGGTTCCGGGTTCAATTCCCGGCGGGACCAATATTTTTTATTTTTTTTTTAATTTTTTTTTAATATTTATAATTAATTTGTTTAAATTCAATATTTTTACAATTTTAAAATTTTTAAAAATACGTATATATAAAAAAAATGGTGAGAAAATGCTTTTTATGCACCTGTACACTTGTTTAATAAGTACTTTTATTGAAGAGAATAAGCAACAATATCTCGCATTAACAAAGTGGTGTTTTTATGCTTTCAACTTTCATATCAAAGAATAGCTCAGCGGTAGAGCGCTAGACCAGCAATCGTGAGGTCACAAGTTCGATACCCGGTGGCGGCAATAAAAAAAACTTTTATAAAAACAAAATACAATTTTTTTGTAAAGAATTTTTTTTAACTTTTAATTGGTGAAAAAGAGCTTCCTTTGCACTCTCTCAAAAAGTACTGAAAAAATGTTGAAGTGGGAGTACTCCTCTCCTATGACAACTCAATGTTAAAATCATTAGTGTTTGTTTATTAGACTATCCCTCAAATAGAGATTTGTCGATTTTCGTTCATTACACCCCCCAGTTTTATTGAAAATGGTCTCAAATGGAAGAAATCGTTTTTTTGGAAAACGTTAACCGTTAACGTTGGACGAAAATGGCCCATTTTGGAAAAAAAAGAGTATATTACTATTAAAAATTCCCAAAATTATAAATTTCGAAAAAATTAATTTTTTATTTCACTTTTTCATTTAATATAGTCAAAATTATTCAGATATGGAATTGTGACTTCATCGGATATCACTAACCCACTTTTGCCTTGAATCAAAAATGACCCACGAATTTGATAAAAATGCAAAAACGCGTTTTTTTAAATTAATTTTAAAGATTTTTTAAAATGCTTAATTTGGAGATGTCGATTGATATTTTTACCACGCAATAGTTGATATTAAAGAAAAAAAATAAATTGAAAAAATGATAATTCGAGTTTGTGTTTGGAGCGACTGCTTTCCAGGACATTTTACAAAAATTGCTCATTTTATCAAAAATTTAACAAAATTTGAATGTTTTCATCAAATTTTACACAGTTTTCGGAAAAACATCACTTAAATTTGGTTAGACTATATATTTGTTTGAAAAATATTTAACCCTTAGTGGCCTTGGGCCAGAAAAGTCCCATGAAACTTAATATTAATTAGGACTACGAGATTGTAAGGCCATTAAATTGATAAAAAAAACAATCTCAACTGGATAAATATAATTATTTTATGTAACGTGATCCATATGGGGTTAATTTTTATACTTTTGGGCAAAAACGCCCCACTAGGAAATTTACAGAATAACAGCCTTCATGTATTTGCGCATTCAAATTGTATTTGCGCATTCAAATTGATGTATTTGTACTAACTTTTTTTTATAAGTGTACTTATGTGAAATCTACTATTAAATAATATAACTGGGCATCAATTTCATTATTTTGAAAATGATCATCATCCAAACCAGTCGATTGGTCGATATCGTTCTGCGACAGCTTTCATTATGCTCACCACTATCGTATCGTTTCGAACATCGTTTCAAAGACGATAGTAAAACACAGTGTTGCCATTTCAGTGCTTTTCGGATATTTTTTGGTGCTTTTTTCATTCTTGTACCCGGTGATTTTTTACAAATACCCGTTTAAAAAAAGCGGGTATTTACAGTGATTTTTCATATTTCTGGCAGTGCTTTAGTGCTTTTTGTACAGTTCATATTTTTGGTATTTCTTCTCGTTTTTTAAAATTTTTCTTCAATTTTCTGTCAAAGTTGAAAAAATAATACGAACTGAACAAAAAATACATTTTTTCACAATTTTAAATAGCAACTTCGATATATTTAAACTTAAAAATTTTTAGATATTAGTTTGGTGCTTTTTTACCCCTTTTTCGGTTATTTTTGAACTTTTTTTACACGATTTTACAAAGCTAAAATGTGTTTTAAATTCTTGACTTAAATTTTTCAAAAAATTAATATCGTGCTTTTTTATCCCATTTTTGGTAAATTTTTACCCTTTTTACCCGTTTTCACAATGCTTACGGTGCTTTCCTGCCTCCAAAAGTTGGCAACACTGGTAAAACAAGCTAATGGGCACTGTTGCCAACTTTTCCCTAAAAATATCGCCAAATCAAACTTAAAAATCGCTTAAAATAGCCGCTAACTCTGAGTCTTGACGAGACATTGATTTGTTTGTGCAAAAACTAATCGTCGGCAGAATAACGGGAAAAAATGTGTCCATTTGTTTTGGGTAGAAAATACGTAATGTCAGACAATTCATTATTTTTTGTTTTTTGTTGGGTGTAGGTCGCAAACGAAACTATTTATTTTCATGTTTTCAATGTGTTTTTTACTAAATTTTTTCCAATAATAAAAAGTAAATTGCATAAAATTCAATAATAATGCAAATTATTTACTTTTTCTTAACATTTTATTCATTTTCTTTAGTTTTTAGTAATGCCACTAAGTAAAAATTAGATCTGTCATCGTGGTTGATATTGCACATAGTTGTGAATATGGTTGTGAGAACAATTGTGCTGACAACATTGTCTGAACAAGAACAAAACATGAAAAAGAGTGGTCTACACGAGACAAATTTATGGGTGAACAAGAAATTTTTCGTTGGTTGAACAAATTGATGTCTCGTCAAGATGCTAACTAATAGTTAAATCATCTTTTATCCCGCTAAATGCGTTGAAATATCGCCAGATTTGAAGAGAATATAAGTATATTTGCAACACTGCTGATGAGATTTGACATTTTGTTTTGTTTACGTTTTGTGATTTACGCTGCTGATTACTTTTATAAAATTGTGTTAATTAAATTAAAAATCACGGGATTTTCTATGTTTCAATGCAACCAACTAAAAAGTGTGTAATTATATTGTGATTACGGTGGATCTCATACTGAAGCTAATATGGGTTAAGTTAAACTTAACCCATATTAGCCTAGCGTCATCATATGACGACATGCAAAGGCCTTTTTTAAATGTGTATAATACCGTTACTTTAAATATGAATGGACTTCTGTTAAGAGTTTTGTAAACAAAAAATGTCAAATATTCATTCTGTGTTTATTTTATCCACTTTGGTTATTGTTTCTGGACACAGTGAATGACCGAAAATCACAAAAATTACAAAACTTCAAAAATTATGATTTCTTTCAATAAAGAAGAAAAAAATTTTAATTTATTGCATTAATATATTTTTTTTTGTTTCGTTTTTCTTACAGCCAACTAAATTTGCTCCATATTGGTGAAATGTCCTCATCGCAATTTGGAAAAATTATATAATTTAATGAATTTGGGTGTCGTCATATGACGACGCTAGGAGAATATGTGTACAAAATGTATTGTACAAAATTTTTATTTGTTTTTTTTTAATATAGTCATTTTGGGCTGTCTTTGACAAGGTTTGGAGCTTTTTACCTTACCTCAGTATGGAATTTACCAAAATAGACAGGAAAATAGCTTAAAACTTCCCGTAGTAGATACTTTACGTTATGGTCGAATAGAACACTTCCTAAAAAGAAGCCACAACGATAAGCAAAGACAATATCGATCGATAGTCCATAACAAATATAGCCTTAATATTTATCCAAATCATCGAATTTAGAACAAAATGTCATCGATTTGTAATTGCAAATTTTGACAAAAATTAAGATTTTTGCATATTTTGACTTTAAATGCATATTTGGTGCCTTTTTAATTCATATTTTGTGCTTTTTAATGCATATTTGTGAATATTTTTCGTTTTTAGGAGCATTTTATAATCTGTAAAAAAATATAGAAAAAATTGATACGTTTTCGTATTTTATTCAAACAAAATATTTTTTTCTTATTTTTAAAAATAAACTTTCTTAAAGACCTATTGGAGTTCTGTGTCTATTTGCAAAATAACTAAATGCACCGTTTGGTGCATTTATATTTTAAGGTGCGTTATTTTTGAAAGAATAATCGTTTTTAGTGCATATTTTTTATGTTTTTAATGCATATTTTTCTTTTTTAACCGCATTTTTTAGGCGCATATTTTCGATTAAGTGCATGAAATTTCTTGCCCTAGTAATGACATGTCATTATTTTTTGGACTACCAGTAACACACACTTACCTTCTGCATTATTTTAAAACATATAATAATGAGTTACTGACAATGACATATTTTTATCATTATTTCAAATAGAAAGTAATTTTATAGATTTTTTTGAAAATTTTTTAAAATCTATTTTGAGACTCAATATTTTTTAACACTGGTAAGGATATATGTATGTAACCAAATATGTTTTGACTTTTTGTATGTTGGCGAGTAAGCTGACTTGTGTGCAGCAGGTCAATTATGTTTATATCTATCAAACTTTACATGTTGATATACATAGCTCAGATGGTAGAGCTATTGACTGGCAACCTGGTTCGATTCCCGCACTAGAAAATTTTATTAAAAAATAATTTTACAATAAAAAAATATTTTTTTTATAAAACTTTTTTTTTTGAAAATCTATTTTTAGGTTCATTCTTTTTGTCAGTACTGGTAAGCATATTTTTAGATTTTTCGTATGCTGGTGTGTAAGCATAACTCCTTATTTTTCGCGACATCGCCATATAAACGTAATAAGAAATGTAATAACAAAAGTAACTAGTTACCATTACCAAGTATGTAGTTGCATAACCACATATCTGTTATGATTTTCTACACTGGGTATTAAAAGAAAATGTTAAAAAATTATATATAGGGTTTTTTTTTAAAGCGCAATCGAATTTTAAATTGTAAAAAATAACACAAAAAATTAAATTTTAATCAAAAAAATGTTTTATTCCAAAGACAATAATTGGCATTAATATTTGAAAATGATTTCGGGCATATGGCCAACACGGCTGTTCTTCACGAAGCGCATTCTGGACGTCCAATTGCCGGCCGTATGTCACAAAAAACAAGAACAATGTTGGCCTCCAACCCGTCAATTGTTGCTGGTTTATCAGCATAAACCAGTGACTTCACGTGGCCCCACAGGAAATAATCGAAAGGTGTCAAATCGCATGTAGCGCCATCCTCTTAAAACCACAACTCGCCCGGATCAATGTCATCCATATTTTCAAACAAAAAATTATTGATCATGGTGTGGTAGCGATCTCAATTGACCGTAACGCGAGCTTCGGCTGCATTTTTGAAGAAATAAGGTCCAATGATGCCACCAGTGTGTAAACCGCTCCAAACGGTGCATTTTGCTCGATGTAATGGAGTCTGTAGTGTCTGTTGTGGATTGGTTTTACTCCATATGTGGCAATTTTGTTTATTAACGAACCCGTTGCGTCAAAAATTAACCTCATCGCAAAACGATAATCGTTCTATGGAATTCGGGCGCTGAATATTGGCTTTGAAGACAAAAAATTAGATTTGGGCATTCTTGCACGTTTTCGTGACCGCTCTTTCTAATTAAATTTGATCTAGAGAACTAGTTCGCTCTTCTAGTTCAATTGCTCATTGACAATTCGTTCATAACACACTTTCCAATCATTCGCTTGGCAACTTTGTTAACCACATGAAAAATTTTAAGAAAAAAGGAAATTGTTTACATAAAAATGTTTTTTTTAATTAAAATTAAAAAGAATTAAAATTATCCCCCATCAAAGGTAATCAAATGAACGATTGAACTAAAAGAGGAATTAGTAGTGAACTAGGTCTTTCGTTCAATTGAGTGATTAGCTCAATTGAACTAGTTCGTTGACGAACTTCACAAGTCCACAGAAAATGTAATTTAATATGAAAATGGTTATCGTAACCGCCATAATTCCATTGGCAAAAAATTCGATGACCACAACTGAGACTGTTTTTTAGGTGCAGCACTGACAAAATATTGCTTTAAATAACTTTTCGAACTTTTGCAAAAACTGAGCCCTCAATAATTCTGTTTAATGGTCCGCAAATCCACACAAACAAAATGTATTCTGAAGATGCTCATTCTTTGCGAAGAAAAAATGTGTAGTTAAAAAAAATTTATGGATAAATAAGCAAAAATTTATAAAAAAAAAAAAATTATTATTATTTATCATACACTATGGAGGTCATTCATTAAACCGATTTTTTTCATAAGGCTATTTTTCATTAAATTTTTCTCAGTTTAAATAATTTTTTCTTTTAAGAGATTCAACGAAAATGTAATATTCAACACTTAATTCAAAATTAAAAGTTTGTTTTTGTTTTTTAAATAATATTTAAAACTTACCACAAAAATGTTAATTCGCTAAAATGTGTAATCCGAAATTTTCATTAAAATTATAATCAAACTAACTGCTCTTAGACCATAATTTCACTTTTGTTCATTTTATTCACTTTTTTGTTACAGTACGATCAATAAAAACAATTTTTATCAAATTTTTTTCCATAATAATGTTTAAAATTTTTACATATGATTTTTATGTTTAATTTTAAACTACTTTCAATAAACTGGAACTAAATATTTTGTTAGTTTTAAAACGTTTTATTAACACAACATATCTTTTCACGACTTTATTGCACGACCGACAACACTTGACTGTCGTAAAAGACACAATCATAAATGCTGACAAAGTCAAGAGCTTTACTACTGCAAGGCAGCACCACTCAGCACAACGCAAACGACAAAGAAGAAAAGGAAGAAGTAGTAAACAACAAGCATATAGAAAAAGTCTCAGTCAGCTCTTAACATAAATGTGAGTGCCCTACTACTCCATGCCAGGGATGAGAAATGGGATTTTAGAAATAGTACCAACCAGTTTAAGAAATAGTACTTTCTCAACCGGGTCCAGATTTCTTCGATCGGATCCAAATTTTTACAACAGTAAAAACTTTTTATTGTTAATCCAAAACAATATTTAGTTTTTGCCGGTCAGACGTATCTCGGGAGTTATTTCGGTTGACTTGCTCATATATTCGTCAATAATAACACTGTGATATCCTGAAAATTCACTTATTAAGTCACCTGCTGTATATTGTAGGTCTAGCTGAGTATATTATAAAACCGGTTTGAGAATTTGCAATATATCCTCAAATTTTTGAGATAAGGGCAAAGAGAATTTTTTTGGGACTAGCGCATTTAAACATTTATAACTCACAAGGAATGTACCCCAATTGGTACACGCTGATTTGAATGAAACTGACAAAGTCAAGAGCTTTTGCAAGCAAGTTGGCCAGAGTTGGGTTTAAATATCCCCAAAAAATCCTTTGTCCCAAAATGAAAATGTTTGTCCCCAAATCTGGGAATTTTTTGTTGGTCTTGGGGGCAAAAATTTTCATTTTGGGACAAAGGATTTTTTGGGAATATTTAAAACCTTTCGTAAATCTTGAAGATTATATTAATTTTGTATAGTTTTCGGAACACTTTAGTCAAGTTTTTTCACATAATTTCAAAGAAATGTACAAATCTACCCTTTAATACATTTACCGTAAAAATTCAAAGCTTTCTAACACGAATAAATCCTTTATTATATTTATTGGATTAATTTTCAAGTATCTAAAATATTGCAAAAGAAAATTTAATTGGATTAAAATTAATTCATTTTATGAATTGTTGAATAATTCATTATCAGTTTAAATTAATGGTTTGAAATTAAATAAAGTGAGGATGAGAGTTATTCAAATTTAAATTGAATCAATTTTGAATTGATTAAAATAATTGTTTTAAAAATATGATTCGCGAACTATAAATCAAGGAAACCATTTTTGGTCAAACTGGTTTGTTAACCCAAAACAAGTTTTATACAAAAATTAGTTCGTTTTTGAACACACTTTTAAACCCCTTAACATGATATTGGGTCGCTAAGAAAAAACGTGTTCATCTCCTCTGTCGCATATTCCAATTTCTTGGAGATAAGAAATATCCCATCCGTAAAGATTCCTTGTGAGCCTCCGGTGACTCAAATAAAAAAAAGTAACCAACAACTTAAAATTATTTGACTTTAACTGAAAACCCGTTAAAGTTAATTAAAAATTAAGTTACTCTAGAAATTAAATTAATTGAAATCAACTGAAAAAACTAATTCAAATCAAATAAAACTCAGTGGTAAACAAAAATCACAACAATTTTCCGATTTTCTTTTAAATTCAACAAATTTTTTATATTGTTTCTAACAATTTTTGAATTATTTTTCCTTTTCTTTGAATTAAATAAATATTTGAATTATCTGAATTTTTCACATTTAGCTTGGGAAATTAAAAAATAGTACCAAATGAACCTAGGTAGTACCATAGTACTCTTGATTATCATTCCGGCTCCATGTATATTAAAACATAAACCATAAAATAAAAATATCAACTTACAAAACAGGCTCCAACCAACTTACCAACCAGCCACCAGCAGCCGTCGCAATATCAAAACACAATTTTATGTTACTTGGGGAGTCTATTCATTAGAGAGGACCGAATTGTAAAATTTCATCAGTTTTAAAATTGCTTATAACTTTACGATTTCTTTATCTTCAGAAAAATGTGCAAGTCCATACAATATAAGCGATTTCGTGTGGGTGCGTGAATATTAATCATGCACAACTTAGGCACGAGTATTTAGAGCTTTAAAGAATTAATTCCTTTTTGGAATGAATTCCGAAAAATTTCATTCAATTTTTTAATTCAAGGAATGAATGCATTAATAAAATATAATCAGGAATTAAATCCTGTGAATGAATTCAAATTTAGAGAATGAATCCCCTGGAATTAAATTTTTCTTTTAATTCCCTAAGGAATTAACTTTTTCGTTTGATTCCCTAAAGAATTAACTTTTTCGTTTAATTTCCTGAATTTAGGGTTTCACTTCACTGGCAACTCATTCCCTAGGGAATTAATTCCTTGACCAAAAGTTGAATTAACTAGAATTCAATGAATTCCTTGGTGAATGAATGCATCAAATTTTATAAAAGAATTAGAAAAAAATAATGAATTCCTTTAAGATAAATCGAATAAAAAAAGGAATTCATTTAATTCCTTAGGTTGGTCTGCGAATTCATTCCCAAAATATAAACTCAATTCAAAAGAAAAGGGAATTAGGGAATTACTTCTTCGAAGCTCTGAGAGTATTTCACGTGAGTATAGTAAAAATTTACTCACGTTCACAAAAATTATTAAAAATCTATGATGAAAAATCTGAACTCACCTACAATTCACACACGAGTTTTTTATTTTTACACACGCTCTCGCACGAATCACGTCACGTGATTCACGAATATTTCCCAGCTTGTATGTAGGTTTTGAAAGTACTCGCGGATTCTATAAAGTACATACAAGTACCTACCCTACAAAACCTGCATACAACCTGACTTACTTTACCTGATGTATGGCCGCATTGTAAGGACTGGCAACTAAAGGCCTGCATGAATGCATTTAAAACATTCTGTGAAACATTCACCACACTTTTTGCAATTCAGAAATATTTAATTGAAATTCAAAGAATATCAATTGAATGTTTCACAGAATATTTTAAATGCATTCATGCAGGCCTTTACTGGCAACAATGGGCGTAACCAGCAGATCTTTAAAAAACTTTAATATGTTGTAGAGGACAAAAAATTAATATACAATTATCGTTCAGGGGTTCAAAAATTACCCCGTTTTTTATGAAAACTCACGAAATTTAGATTTACTTGAACACAGCGTTCAAGTGATTGAAAAAACAAAAAGGTTGTTACCGATATTGCTTAAGTGGGGATGCAAGCAGCTGGTTAGTAGCCGCTGCCGTCGAAGCCAATCGGCTTCTCGACTTCAACATGCTTATGGCTAAGTTCCAGTATTTTGTTCGTACTTTTGCGAAAAAAATGACAAACTCCATATAAAAAAAATGATTTTTCACTTGCGTGGAATTTTTGCGAAATTGCGATGGATTTTTTTCGCATCAATTTAATAGACAGGACCAATTGAAAATGTGGCGAAAAGGTGACATTTGGATTAATGATTGTAACTTTTTATAGACCTTAAAAAATGTGTGCATTTTAATGTTTTTATTGTAATTTTTGAGCTCCTAACATAGACCGAAAATTTTTCGCTCTTTTGAACAAAATACGGGGCTTAAGCCTTTTGACATACAGAAACAGACAAAATTTGGACTGTTTTACAAATTATTTCCACCGCCTAACTTGACTTTAGCCTCCATTAGTCTTTGCGTTCCGTGACGTTTCTGTAATGTGCCGTGCCGGATGGCTCTGTTTTCACAGGTTCATCCGGCACGGCACGTTACATTACAGACAAACTAACGACTCAAATGCTTCTTCATAGAACAAAAACAAATCAGCTGATTCGTCACGGCACGCTATGTACAAACTAATTATACCTTTATAGTCTTGACCACCGTCCTTATTAGTCTGGAAACGGAGTTGATTTTCTGGTATTTTAGAATATGACTATCACAGTATCAACTCAGTGGCTGAATCTCATGTAATTGCTGAATGTCATGTATTTGATATCCCACCGTGGGATGTCACTAATACATACCCAACAAACAATTCGTTCCGTTTACGCACCGTTTTCGGTCCGTCATAAACGGAATCCAACTCCGTATACGTACCGTTTTCTGGATCCGTATACGGACCAGAAAACGGAACATAAGGAACATCGAAATTGATTCGAATCCGTTGAAAATCCGTCAATGACGGACCATTTACGGACCGGTATGTCGTGTTAAAAACGGACAAGTCCGTTTAAAGTCCGTCAATGACGGACCGTTTACGGACCGTTACGTCATGTAAAAAACGGACTAGTCCGCTGAAAGTCCGTCAATGCCGGACCGTTTCCGGACCGTTATGTCGTGTAATAACGGAGTATTTCCTTGTCCGTATCCTACCGATTTTTTCAACAAAAATAGACCATATGTTTATTATTCTCAATACAAAGTACTTTTTTTTTTCTTTTTTATAAATTCAATACAATATTTAGCACATCCAGCTCGGTTTACCTATCTATCCAGCGCTTTAGGAAAAATTGTTGTAGTTTTACGTGTGATTTGTTTCATGTTTGCATTAAACGAATACGGACGATAACGAATATCTAAAAAAAGATCAGACACAACCTCGATTAAACCAAAAAGGCGTTATTATATGTAAATTTATACCAACAATAAGGTTGTTCATAAGGGGTATGCTATTTGTTGTATCGTTGTATCGTCCTAACAAAAAACAGAGTTGTTAGAATTTAAATTGAAAAAATACAACATTTGAGAATAGCACGATACAACATTTTTACATATGTTTAGTGTCCTATGTTTGAGTGTGCTACAGATAGAAAACCCAAAGGAAAATCATTGTAAAAGCACCGTAAGTTGTTATATAAAAAAAATGATTTTTCACGATAATGAGTTTCACGTGAAAATTGTGTAGAGTTTGTTTTCACGCAAATTTAGTGTGCCAGACTATTATTTTTCTTGGGAAAAAGTAACATTTTATGTTTATTGTGATTGTGTCTTTGTTATAAAATTAAAAAATTGTTAATTTTTATAAATTAAATTGCAATTTAAGGCCTTTTAAGTTCGAGTGAAATTTTTACACGTGAAAAACAACTAATAGTTCTTAAAGCCAAATAAAAATTTTAACCACTCTGTTTTTTGTTAGGATGAAACAACGATACAACAGATAGCACAACCCCTTGTGAATAACCTAAATAATTTCCAATGTAAGTGTGCTATTCCAAAAATATACTAAAATATTTTTTGTTTTCTAACATTTTCTGAGGAAAAGCCATTGGCCTTTCATTTATATAAATGAAATATTATTTTTTTTTTATTTGTTAAAAGCAGGGTTGGCAGACAATACCGCTCAAATTACGTTATCGATTCAAAACCCTTTCAACTGACTATCGTTACCCTTAAAATACCGTTACCGAAATAACCGAAATACCGTTATCCTTAAAATACCGTTACCGAAATAACTAAAATACCGTTATCCTTAAAATACCGATACCGTTATTTTTAATTTTCTGCTTTTGGTAATTGTACATAGGTATTGAGTATTTTTCGTACTTTAAGTTGGTAAATTGGTTTTGTTTTTAATCTCGTTTGTTTTTTTTTTAATTCCGAGATGCATCGAATGCAGGATGACTACCGTTATCCTGAAAATACCGTTAGCGAAATAACTGAAATAGCGCTAACCTTAAAATACCGTTACCGAAATAATTAAAATACCGTTATCCTTAAAATACCATTACCGAAATAACTAAAAAACCGTTATCCTTAAAATACCGATACCGAAATAAATGAAAGTGCGTTACCTTTAAAATACCGTTACCGAAATAATCTAAAACAGCGTTACCCTTACCGATAACCGCATCGTTTCGGTTATCATCCATGCTTAAAAGAACGCCTTATAGGAACATTCAGTGAAAACTTCCAGCAAACCATAACTTGTTTCAAAAAATGTTTTCACAATCAAAAAATCGGTTATTTTAGAAAATAAGCCCACTCTATTTTTCGTACTCGTAAGGTTTACTTACGGTTGTTTTAAAAACAAAACAAAAAAGTAAAGTAAAACTTTTAAATGAATTAATTATTTCAGTTAAATCACTGAAACTGAGAGGCAGTCTAAAAAAGAGCAAGCAAATCTCATCTCGTAAATGTAGAGAGAGGAAGAAATTTACTAAATTAATTGATTTATTCAGAGATGCCAACTTAGCACTTTTTGGTCACCCAAAATGATCATTCATTTCGAGGAAACGTATAACAATTTCCCTACGGGAAATTTTAACAAACTGTCACCGAAATGGCCCCTTTATATGGAACAGACTGGTCACTTTAACATGGCGTTGTCATAGGAGGGGGAAATTGACCCCTTGTGACATGTCACAACACAAATCCCAGGACAGGTCCCTGAACTTTGTTTTTTATGAGAGTTCAGTAACCTGTCCTAGGATTTGTCTTGTGACATGTCACAAGGGGTCAATTTCCCCCTCCTATGACAACGCCATGTTAAAGTGACCAGTCTATTTCATGTAAAGGGGCCAGTTCGGTGACAGTTTGTTAAAATTTCCCGTAGGGTTGTTATAGAAATTTTGAACATTACAATGAGAAAATAAACAAGTTCGGCTAACTTATCTAAAAGTACGCTCAATTTAATGTTAACTAGAGTCATTTCAATGCAAATTTTATTCGTGATTAAGTTTAAAGTCTAACTTCACTACCATAACCAAGAGTAAAATTGTGATCAATATAACTCTAAATAGTGTTAAAATAAACATTATTTTAGATAAGTTAGCCGACCTAAATGAATAATTTTCGTTCGATTTGAGATCATATTATGAATTTTTTTAATTATCTTTGAAATGAAAGAAAGATAAATAAAAATTACGATTACAGAGACAAGAAATTCAAATAATTCGATCAGAGCCAGTAGCATATAATACATATTTCAGGTTTCGCTACAGCCCATCTTTTACAGATTGGCATTAAAAATTTTAATTTATTCTCAAAAGGACTTTTTATTTAAAATTAGTGTAGAAAATGTCGATTTGGATCCCAACGCCCGGTCTGCTCCATTCTACAAAGGGAGGCAAACTCGATTGTCCTCCTTGTCAAAAAATAATAATAAGCTCATATACCCGGTTGGTACTGATACTGAAATAGGGCTCTTCGACAATATCGCGTTCAATGGCAACCTTTCTTAGCATGTCCTACCGCACGGGTAACTTTCCAAGGAGTTGGAAGGTTTCCAATGTCCAGCCAATTCCTAAAGAGTTTGCGGTTAACAACCCTTATAATTACCGACAAATTGCAATCCGCTCTGTTCATCCGATGTGGATCGCACTATAAGATTTTTAAAGATGGGATCTCATCAGTTAAATGCAGGGGTACCGCAGGGTTCTGTTCTTTCTCCTTCTCTTATCCTTCTAAACGACTTTCTTAGTCAAACTTAAAATCCTATATACTCTTTCACAGCTAAGAGCAACATATTTCATTCATATTTATTCGATCAATATTGAAAAATATGAAGCTCTTGATGTTCTAGGCATGAGAATATATTATATTACTCCCGTTATTCCCGTTGTCGAAAGAAGCCTTCAAGTTTTTCGGTTTTCTTAATCTGTGTAGGAACTAATTCAGTCCTTCTGATCTTTTTATTTATACCACCTAAATACGACTGAAGATGGAATACAACTTCCATATATGAGTAGGGGCTTCAAAGTATATTTTGGAGCTTCTGAACCATGTGCAAATGAGGGCGTTGGCGATCATCAATGATAGGGTCAATTCGTTTGGAAAAAAATTCGGTTGTCACAATGGAATTGTTCTAAGAGTGTACCATGGCAAGTGTTCTGGTGAGATAAGTGAACTCGTTACTGGGGCTCGTGTTTTTGTTCGGAACACACGCTTGTCCGGTAGACCATTTGTAGTCGATGGGTAATTTGGATAATTTTTTTGTGTTTTCTTTTGCTTTTTTAAGAAAAAAGATTTTATAATATAAAAGCCATAGATATTTCCCTTTTTCTTATTTAAAATTGTCTACTACAGTGAAAGTATAGAAATTTTTATAGTTTCCTAAATAATGTTTAAAAAACACAATTTTTAGACTTAAATTTTCAGCAAGTAAATTAACTAGATACAACTTTTGTGCAAATTTTTTGATTTTTTTTTTTTCAATCTGCTAATATTCAGCAAAAAGTTTTATTGATTTTAGCAAGGATTTTTTTTCATTTGCATTCGACTATGAGCTCGCTGATTTTCTGCAAACTACTTTTCTTTTGCTGAAATTACTAACTTTTTCGCAAGCAGACTCCTGACTTAAAATTTGCTGACACGGCAGCATTTTTTGCTGACTTTACCGACTTTGTTTTAGTGTAGAGAAAATTCGTTCTTTAGTCGAACCACCCATATATAGGATAAGCATATATAGGATAGACTCCTCGTACATATCTTTCCAGATGCTTACAGTGTATAGAAATTTAAAACTAATTTCCACAATCCCTCTTTACCCCTTTCTGATATCATCACAATGCACCGCATTAGTAGGATTATTCCCTAAGTGTTGGTCTATAGTAAAAAATATTTAAATAAAAACCGTTACCTCCAAATTATTTTTTTTTTTTTTACAAAATTCTTTTGACGATATTTCACCACAATTTGATGATTTTCCAATGAAAAATTAGCATCACTTGTTTCTTCTGCTACAATTTGTTTGTTATTGTTTCATGATATTAAAATAAACACTAGACTGATTTCATAAGAACTCTCCCACGAAGTTGTAGAACTTTGAAAAAGAAATACAGAAAAAAGTGATTTTTTATTATAGATACTGGACTTGCCAATAAGCAGATACAAATGAACAATAAATGTTAACAAAGGAAATGTCAATGTATGAAATTGATAATTAAATGTTGTAGAATTTTCTAAATCAGATTTCTGTGGGTTAATCTATATTATTTTTGCTTGACGATTCCAGGAGAATGAAGCACAAGAAGATTAAAATTTGTTTATTAATTTGTTACGGGCATGGTTGGCAAACGCTAACCGTAAAATACCAATAACGATTTAAAAACCTTTTAAAAGACTACCGTTAACCTTAACAAAAGTCGGGGATTGTTTTTAGGGAGTTTTTTGTATATTGCGGCAAATAGCGCCGCAGGGGAAAATATTTTTTGAAAAAATAATTTTTTGGTACATTGTGGTCATATTTGAATTCGTAAGAAAATTTCCGTTCCTTTGATATATATATTAGATATTTTAGACACTTGTGGGGTCTTAAATGGATCTAGTTGGAGCCATACCTTATGGATCATGGAACCAAATGCATTTTTGAAATCGTGAGAAAATTTCTTTTAATTTGGTTCATCACACCATTTTATGTGTGTTTCGGTTTTTTGGACCTAGCGGGTCCCAGGGTCCCCGGCTCCCTTAACACCATATAGAGGAAACATTTTCTTTTTTAATTCCAGAGGGGGTTGTATACTTTTTTTCTTTTTGAGGGGTGCCCGAAAAAGTAAACTTCAGCCCATTATCCTTAAAATATCGATACCGAAATAAACGAAATATCCAAACCTCAAAATACCATTACCGAAATATCGTTATCCTTAAAATAGCGTTATGGAAATAACTGCAAAACCGTTATCCATAAAATATCGTTAACGAAATAAATTAAATAGCGTTACCCTTAATAAAATAGCGTTAGCCTTATCGATAACCGCATCGTTTCGTTTACCATCCATGATTAAAACTGAACTGAATTAGAATTGAACTGAATTAGAATTGAACTGAATTAGAATTGAACTGAACTAGAATTGAACTTAAATAGAATTGAATTAGAATTCAATTAGAATTGAATTAGGTTGGAATTGGAATTGAATTAGAATTGAATTAAAATTTAATTGAATTAGAATTGAATAAGAATTGAATTAGAATTTAATTGAATTGAATTGAATTAGACTTGAACTGAATTGAAATGAATTTGAATTGAATTGAATTTTAATTGAAGTTAAAGATTAACAATTTAAAGTCTGTTTTATTTTTTATAAATGATGCTTGTTCAGATGTAAGCCGTACAGTAATAATCAAAGATTGGAAACCAATTTATAGAAGCACGGAAAATTTGGAACTAAACTTACTAGAAAATCACTTTGAAGCCGATTGTGATATTCTACTAGCCCAGTTATACCACCATGTTGTTCCAAAAATATTGATGAATAATGACGAAATAAACAATTGGGCCATGGAGCTTATGAATTGGCTACGAGCGATCATTTAATGTCTGATTATAATATTATTGATGATGTAAATGGAGTCAACGTAGAAGTGGAAACACCCAGACAAATGTTCAAATTGATCATATAATTTCATAATTTAACAACATTATTGATTTGGTATCTAATCAAAATGTGTCCCTACAAAATTTGTGCGCTTTCCCGCTTTCCCCTTAGGAGCTTTCGAAGTTGGTTAACTAGAATTCTTCATTTGAGGGGTAAAAAACACAAACTTTGACAAGCGAAATGAAGGGCAAGCAAGGGGTTTATGAGGCCAATTTTTTATGAAATGTCTATTATTTAGTTGCAGATAACGAAAATAAAACAATAACAAAAATCGCTTCGTCCGGAACGGCAGGGTTGTCAAATAGCAAATATTTTTGGCAAGCGTAATGAGGGGTAAGGAAGGGTTCAACGGAGCCAATTTTTCTTGCATAACTATTATTATGTCAGAGATCATGAAAATCGAAAAAACTTCAAAATCGCTTCGGCAGAAAAGGTATGGTCCCCAAAGGGTTAATTTTTTAAAATAAAAAAAAATTTATTCCTAGTATGCTTTAATTGTCTGAAAATCCTATGAGTCATGTTTTTTAAAAAATTGAATCAGGATAGCTGATACATATAGACCTTTTAGTGTAGTTATTAAGAAAACAGATTGGATATTCTTATATCATCAGTTTTTCTGGACCTTTTTAATAAATTTTTTGTAGCTTTTTCTGCTATTATTACAGATTAATTTCTATGAGTGGATAAGTCACAGGAGGTAATTTTCCTCAAATTCACGCAACATAAGTTTTAGCAGTTTTAGAAATAGGGAGAGAAGTGTTTTTCTTCTTAATATGTGAACACCAACCATGATGCTTTTCTCTTATTGTTAGCCGAATAACTATTCGTATTTATACGTATTTATATATATTTATATATATAAGTACAAATTTTCATCGATATTCATGCAATTGTAAATGCTTCTTAAATAGTAAAATTAGCAGCCACATGACAATATTTTTCAATACAAACACCCGCCATTACATTTAAAAGTCTATTAAAAAACAAAAGGTATAGGCTATATTAAATCGAATTTTATATGCCCTATTTTGTGTTGTAAGTAGTACTTCAAATTAGTCTACCAAGGCGGTTACCCCGTTAATGAGTAACAATCTGAGGACTCTTTTTAAGAAAAATGTTCTCAGATATGTTCAGTGAAAGGAAAATCTTAGAGTCTAATAGTTCTAAGAATTCGTCAGTGTTTCCATTTTTAAAGTACGCGAGTTTTAATTTTGTTTCAAAAGTTTTTCTTAAACTCAAATAATAAATACACAAGTTTTCGGAACTTTAAACTAAACCAAAAACTACATTAATAGAAAAAAGTCCAAAAACGAAAAGTTTTTAAAAACTACTAATTTTTGCTTGTAATGTAAATTAGGCATTAAACTGACCAAAAACAGCTGGTTTGTATATAAATACGTGGGAATTTACTAGCACATAGAAATGGAAAATGCAACTCTGTTTTAAGACTGCGTGTTAGGCTATCATGTTGTCTTGAACGTTGTTTAAAGGTTTTGAGCAGCCCTTTACTATAGAGCCTAACGCAAATTTTACAGGAGACGATAAAAAGTTAGAAAATGTAAAAAAGTTGATATTTTAACACATTTTATCAACGTTTCTATAAAACTAGAAAAAATCTATCAATATTCAAAGATTTGTTGAAAAAACTTAAGTGTGAGTTGCAAAAAATTACACGTCAATTTTATCAATACTGGAAAAAACCTACAGACCTCTATATTTGTTGAAGCATGTTGGGAAATTTTGATTCTACCAAATGCGGACCGATCCTATCAAGAACCAATAAGATTTGTTCTTGGCCCAGCGTACCAATTTCCATTAAAATATCTTCGTATTTGCGAAGGAGTCAACGCTTATCATATGCGTTCGTCGAAATTTTAAACAATTGGTCATTTCTGTTTTTGATGAGATTGCTTGCTCCTGGGCCTAGACGAAAATTTCAAAAGTAAAGAAATTAATACATAAAAATAACCGAATTATGTTTTTCTAGCTTAACTGAGCAAAATACATAAGAAGAAAATATTCACAGTTTATGCACAGAAAATTTTATTTTTTTTTGTAAAGCAGTGTATTCAGACTTTTCAGTTTATCACGTTGAGTGCCGTGTGTACCGTTAGCGGAATAGTTACTAAAGTTATTAAATTATAAATTTTTTATTGAGATTATCGGTTGAAAAAAAAAATTTCGCTAAATCTAGAGCCAATTTGAATAAACTGGTTGCAGATTCGAAAACAGCACCCCCGAATTATTCTGAATCCACTGCGATATCACTCACCTTTTTTCTTTTGTAGAGCAGTGTAATATTTCACAAAATAAATATTTCAAAATGTTACAAACAAAATAAAAAACTTAATAGACGGACCACCTTATGTTATAGAATGCAATCAACGTAATACTCCCTTAAGCAAAAAAAAAAATATTACATCTTTTCTTCGTTGTTAGTGAGCTTTTGATTTTCATTATAAAAAGAAGAATAAATACCAATAAAATTCAACACATAAAAATATTATTATTAATATTAAAAAATTCCGACTTTTTTATGTTTATTTTAATTTACAAAAAAAAACTATTACTAACATAAACTACCCAGTGTATAAACGATAATGACATATCATTATTTCTTGGACTAACAGTAATGGCACCGAAATTTCTGCATTATTTTAAAACATATCATAATTAGTTACTAACAACTTTTGAAACAACTAATGAAGTTGTAAACAATATAACATTACAACCTTTCCAGAAAGGTATTACTTATGAAAATCGGATAAAAAATGTGGCAACTAGAGGTAAAAGTATATAAGTAAAATAGAAAATAATTTTACTTATATACTTTTACCTCTAGTTGCCACATTTTTATATTATATTTTTAAATATTTTTTAAAAAAAGTGCTTTGAAAAAAGTCAAAAACTGTTTTTTTTTTCAAATCATTATATGGCAACCATGGAAGTCAAATTTTTTGAAATTTTTTAAATAAAGTTTATAGTCAAGGCCCCAAAATATGACATTGTAATATCGCCTGCCTATCAAAAGTTATATGCTCTTAAAAGTCATGTTGGTAAGAAATGGGTTAAAGCACTATAACCCCCTGTTTTTATAAAGCGAGAGGAATAATTTCGCCTGAGGAATATTTCCTTTCGCTTTATAAAAACAGGGGATAAAACACGATATGAAGATTAGGATGGATCGAATTCAGCCTTTAGAAGAATTCGGTTTAAAGCAGGCATAGAAAAGTTGTATGTATCGTATGTATGTTGATGTAAAGGTATTTTAAGAATGTTTCAGCTAAATAGAATAATTTTAATCATCTGGAAATCAAAAATTTTCCAATAAAGTAAATTTTTTTAAAACAAAATATTTCGTCCGGAAAAAAATTATAAATTTTTTTGCCTTTTTTATTTTAGTTATTCAATTTGTGTGACCACTTAAAAAACAATTAAATAAATAAAAAAAAAATCAAGCCGCGATTAGTAGGACTAGACAATTTATTTAGGCATTAAGAATCGCTTTACTTTTTGTTTCCTACATGATTAGTTAATTGTCCACAGTGGCAACCGATTCACATAATTGTGATAAAATATAAAATGCAAATATTTGTTGTTTACGCAGAAAAAAACATGTATATGCAAGAATTACAATGTTTCGCGGAAAACATTATTGTAATAACTACAAATGTAGGTAATATAATTAGTAGGTAGTTTCTAAAAATATTATAATTGAGTGCAAACATATTGAAATATTCAAAATTGTAACTGAATTTAATGAAATTTTCGGATATCGTTAAGAAAACGTCATTAATTTTTGCGACAATGTGAAATTTTTGTCTTCAGGCAGTAGTGCGATTCTCTAACTTTCTGGACGAATTTATCAATGTCGTTAATTAGCGACAATTGTCGGTTGAGTTACCGAAAATTTATTTTGTAATTTTTTAAATATTTAACAAGATATATACAGGCATGTCACAGAAAACGCAAATTGCTTCTCCAGTAGTAAATGGTATTTTTGCATATTTAGACCAAATATAATAGATAAACGTTAATTATAAGTTAAGAATGCTGTTTTTAGTAATTTCACTTCAAAAAAATTTTGTTAGTGAGCATATTTAAAGTTTTAACACATCCCAGCAGAAATTACTGCTTGCTTGGAAGCAGTTTTGTCAGGGAAAGTTGAGCAGTGAAGCGATTGCATTATTGATGATATCATGCCTGATTTTTGTTCGAGATAGCTCGCGTGAAAGCACTTGTTTCAAGATCCGAAAAGGCATGAATTCACCGCTTTTAGTTAGTGCTCCTGTTTTCCTTTTAAAATGTCGATAATTCATGCCTTCTCGGAAGTGCATATTATAAAGCTTTTCAACTATTTAAAATCATGCCTTCTCAAAAGCACAATATTCCTGCATATTTTTCCGTGAAGAGAAAATGCCTCTTTTTTTTTAGTAAAACCTATTATTTTCATTAAAATAGCTTTTTTCCGCATTTCAAAAAATTTTGATAAAAGAACCGCAAAAATATTTTAGCAATCAAAATGTATTGCTCATTTCATGCCTTTTTGAAAAGCTCAGAAAAGAGCGATGTAAACAATTAATCAACTTAGGCCTTTCATTAGTGCTGTTTACGAAGCTATACATTTTAGAAGCGGTAAAAGTAGCAGTAAGGAAGCAGTAATCGTTTTTACTGCTTCCACATTTTTGCTGGGATATTTCGAATAAAATTAATATGTTTTGGAAGACAATTTCGTAATGTTTTACTTTTGCTTCTTCAAGCTTTTTGCGTTTTCGTAAATTCAAAAATGTTAAACAATTTTTTTTTATATTTTGTGTTCCAACTGCTAGATTTTGATATAAATTCCCATTTATAGTTAAAAAAAAAAGAAGATCGCCGATCAGAACTTAAGATTTTAATTTTTCAGTAAAAATTACGTTTTATTGGTCAAGCAGAAAATTATTGAATTTACCACCAAAAAGCGTTTAAATGTAAATTTTTTTAAGTGAAATAGTTGAAGACACTTTAGGGAATGCATACGAAGCACTATTGAAAAGCTTTTATGAGTTAAATCTGCTCTAAATATCAATTACACTTTGGTTTTTGAAAGTGGAATGAAAACGATTTTTTTCGTTTTACGTTTTCTGGAGAAGCTTTTAACGTTTTAAGTACCACTATAAAGCCTGTAGCGTACTCGATACTTATTAAAACGTTTTGTTTTCAATATAAAATTATCCTTAGCAAACTAAACTTCAAATTCAGAGGGAGAAAAAATTTGTTGGATTATTTTAAGAAAAAAAATTGCGAAAGTGAAATTGCGAAATCAAATCAATTCCGAAATAAACCTGTGACATGCATGATAGGCAGAGGTAGTGAATTTGAATTTTGTTAACTTTGAAAATGTAATGTAACTTGAACTTCGAAAAAATTTCCGTAGATAAGTTCTTTTAACTACATGTATCGGCAGAAAAAAAGTTAGAGAATTCTTTTTAAGGAATTTTGTTGTTAATTATGGAATTTTCACAATTTAACTACCGAATTTTGTCATTAAAATGGTACGCAATCGCACTACAAAAATTTAATATTTTTTAAAATCGATTTGTAAATCGAAAAATGGCAAGCTTTCAAAATTTTGCGTATGTCTAACTTTATATCAATCAAAGTTATGGAAACCATCAGTCTGAATTCTTATGTACTTGAATTTAAATTTGATTTTGATCAATGAACTCTACTACTAAATCAACGATTACTTGTTACAAGTAATCCCCATGAATTATGAATTGTTATTGTGAATTAGTTATTTATAAGTATAGCTTAAAAGGGAACGTCAAATAAACCCCTATTACGAAGTTAGCTGGATACCCTAATCATGAAGAAAGGTCACTTATGTTTTAACTGAACTACTGTCTACAACTTTACTTGGTGAGCAGTCAAATAAAGCATTGAATTTTATATTGTCAGAATTCATATGAAGTGTTTCATTCCATCGGTTTTGTTGCAAGCTACTTGAATTATAATTGCGAGCAAGCAATTATATAATTCATTTTTGAAGGTTTAATAAACGCTACGGCAAAAGCAATTTGCTGCAAAAATATACAGCGTGCATTAGGTGTTATACTTTGGAGTCGCATGGCACAGCTCCCGGTGTGTCGTGTGGTCGACCGTTAAAACTTAAGCTCGAAATGAATTATTTTACGACAGTGTGAAATTTTATAGTTACCAGCCGGTAAGAAATATCTGATCATTTCGAAAATATTTTGATTTTCCCCCACTGTGCGCACGACATTTGGTCTAAAGCATGACATAACAATACCTGGTAAAGTCATTAGCAAAAATTGAGGTTTTTTATTTGACATTCTAGGGTTTTTGTTTATTCTTTGTATTAATAATTGTCGTTTTGTTGTTGTAATAGAGAGAACATGCTCTCTAATGTGTCTACCAGTCAGGCTTGTCAGATACCTTTTTTCCTTGTCCTCAAATAAATCTAAAAATATCCGCAAAAAAATCCCCAACTAGAAAAAATGTTGAAAAAGGCAGTAGAGCTTATTTAATTTGCTTAAAATCAATATTATCCGCATAAAATCATAAATAAAAAAATAGCACTAACAATAACTGTTTTTAAAAATTCTTGGATTGTTTTTATATAAATGTCTAGAAAAATTCGCAGAATTTAGGAACTTTTACGAAGAAAACGTTTAATTTGTATTAATTAAAAAAAAAAAAAATCCAACCGAACCCTAACCATATTTTATTTTGAAATTATCAAGAATTTAAGGAATTTTTTAAAGAATTTTTAGATTTGAATTTTTCAAGTTTGTTTGTTTAATACAATAGACCTTTATACATGATCCATATGATGTTTTTTGTATAAAGAATATTTTAGATTCTGGGACATTAATCATATAAAACTCTCAGGCAAAAGGTATTTATTTGTGTTAAAAAGCTTTAAATTATTATAAAAAATCCACAAAAGGGTGAATTTGTTACTTTTTTTGAAATTATGCGAACAAACTTGACTAATGTTTTCTGAAAACTATACAAAGTTAATATAATCTTCAAAATTTCAAATATCCCCAAAAAATCCCCAAAACATTTTTTAAATCTCCAAAAAATTCCCCTGTCCCCAAATTAAAATTTTTGTCCCCAAGACCAATAAAAAATCCCCAAATTTGGGGACAAAACCCCAAGTCTGACCAGCCTGCTACCAGTTATGGTTTTACCATGGTCTAAAGGGCGGATTATGGGACCGTAAACGTAAATATAATGTAACTGTACCGTGCCGTAGCTAAAAGGTACACTTATAGAAAACCGTAAACGACATTACTATTTAGCAAGGTTGGCAACCGAAACGAATAACGGTATTGATATCAATTTTTTATTTGTTTCGGTATCGGTATCGGTAACGGTATTTTAATCATTTACATTAATACGGTATATACCTGTATTATTGAAAAAATTTACAAAAATATAAAAAAACGTTCTTAATTATAAAAAAAACTCAATTTTATTAAATTTTTATAAAGGATAAATAAGTATTTAAGTTATTAAAAATTTCTAATTGTAAGTGTTTTCTTTTTTAAACACAAAAATTTTTTTAAATCTATTAGGAACACAAGTTGATTCACTACAAATATTTTATATTTGTATTGAGATCATATAATAACATAAAAAAAATAAGTTTATAAAATTAATAAAAGGATCCTCTAAAAGAAACGGTAAATTCAATTAAAGGTTTAAGAAACCAGTTTATATATTAAATTATATTTACAAAATTTGCCACAAGTTAGAAAATATTTATGAAATTAAAAAAATTAAAAACAATGATGCCAATGCAAACTTAAGGCTGATAACCGCACTTTGAATTTATAACACGATTTTGTATTAACGATGAATAATAAAGTTTAATTGTTTAACAATTTTGGAAATTTTATATTAAAAAAAATTGTATTTTTGCTAAAAACGTGAAAAAAACAATTTTTTTAAAACCGATTCCATACCGGTACGACACCGGTATTAAGGGAAAAGGTTTTTGAATACCGGTATTTTTTGAAATCAAGAATTTCGGTATTGGTATCGGTATCGGTTGTCAATTTGAAAGGGTTTTGAAACGGATAACGGTATTATAACGGTACCGGTTGCCAACCTTGCTATTTAGCATCTACTTCGTGTGTTTTTTTATTTTATTCTAAATTTTTCCGTTTATTTGTTAATTTTTATTTCCTATTTCTTGTTTGAAACAATTTTCTTTATTCATTTTATATTTTTTTCTGACTACAACCATTCAGCGGTTTCGATGACGGATAGAAAATTCTGAGTTCAACAGAATGATCCAGCAAGTACGTATACATTTACGTGTTAATAAACATTCGTATACACTTCTTTTTGTGTTTTCGAAACAGCTGATTCGTTACAGTTACGTTTACGGTTGGGTAACTCAGCCTTAAAAGCTATACACATAGACATTTAAGGCTGAGTTAAAAGCTATACACATAGACCTTTAAGGCTGAGTTAATTATGTTATGATTTTTTTGTATTAGTTATGATTTTCTTTTTATATAAGATAACAATTGTTTTACATTAATATAAAAAAAATTACAATGAGTGTTAAGCGAAAATCGTGAAAAATGACAATTTTTTGTGAGTGTGTATTTGCGTGTTTACAAAATTTTTTGATATTTTTTGTTCCCTACTCAATGTTCCTTCGTGTATTCTCCGCTTTATTTTTGTTCGGTTTTAAGATCAAATATGACTAATTCCAAATAGAATTTCACAATTTATTTTATAACAAATAGAGAAAAAACTTATGAAAAAACTATCCTAGAACCAATGGTTGACAATTACAGCATTTTTAAGTGCAACCAAGCACTTTCATCAGAATGTCTTGATTTATTTCATATTACAACGAAAATCACATGTTTTTATTGTTTTTTGTGTAATTTCATACTATTTTGGATAAATTTTTGTCCTACAGCTGTGTAACTTCTAGTTTTACTAATGGCAACATTGACAACGTTAATCATCAACAAGGTTGCCAACTCTTGAAGTGAAAAAAATGGCTAGATTACGAAGAAAAAAATGGCTAGAAAGGGCTTAAATTAAAAAATGATGCCGAAGCTTAATAACTTTAATATAAATCAGTGATAATAATGGGTTTTAATATGAATATGATAAAAGTGCCTTCTAAATTCAGAGACTATTAATTATAGAGATAGGAAATCAAAACTCAAACTACTCACCGATAGAGGGCGCTGATATTTAGTATTACCTGGGAAACTATTTAGTATCAGTTAAGTATCAGCTGAGCCTATATTTAAAAACTCAAAAACTGCTCAAAATAAGGAAAAAACAAACGCGGAATATATTCAAATAATAAAATTTGAAATATTTGTTTGTATTTTTTCCTTTGTTGTTTGTTATTATTTAAATTTAAATAAAAAAAGAAAATTGTCAATTTTTTTTACAAAGTTGCATCTAGTGAAAACGATTTTTTTATAACTAATTTTTTTGGTGATGCCATACCCCTGTCTAAATTCATTCGAATGTAAAAATTGCACTCAAAAAAGTTTGACAATTACTACATGACAGTTGTTTATGTAGTTATCAGTAATTTTTGTTTTTGACAGTAATTACAGTTGTTTTTCTATAGAAAAATGCAAAACAACAGTTATGACGGTTATTTAAGAAAACAACTATCGAAAAGGATTGTAATTTCGTAACAGTTGTTTAAAGCAGTTAAATTATTTTCTCATTGTTGTCATCAACATCATTATCATCATTTCTCATCATTATCATCATTTCATCATCAAGCAGAAAATAATTTTACTTATATACTTTTACCTCTAGTTGCCACATTTTTTATCCGATTTTCATAAGTAATACCTTTCTGGGAAGGTTGTAATGTTATATTGTTTACAACTTTATTAGTTGTTTCAAAAAGCCACCTTAAGATGGCACTAATCTAGCTTTTATTATAAAATTGCAAAAGATTTAAATTTGGGAGCATCGAAAATGATTTTTTTGATATGTCGTAGAGGAACTTTTTTTTCCCCCATGCTAAAAGCTTTCGAAAAATCGAGTACGCAATATCGATTGCTAAATCGACCCACCCTAATATATATATATATATATTAGAGTGTCCCTTAAAAATAGATTTGTCATTACACCCCCAGTTTTATTGGAAATGGTTCCAAATGGAACAAATCGATTTTTTTTTTTTTGAAAAACGTTAACCCGTGCCGAAAGTTGGACGAAAATTGCCCAAAAAAAGGGGGCAATTTTTTTTTAATGTATTACTATTAAAAATTTACAAAATTCGAAATTTCGAAAAAAAAATTATTTTTTATTCCATTTATTCATTTAATATAGTCAAAATGATTCATACATGTAATTTTGACTTCATGGGATATCATTAACCCACTTTAGCCTGGAATCCAAAATGACCCACAAATTTGATAAAAATGCAAGTACGTGTTTTTTTTTAAATTAATTTTAAAGATTTTTTAAAATGCCTAATTTGGAGATGTCGATTGGTATTTGTACCACAGTTGATATTAAAGAAAAAAAAAAATAAATTGGAAAAATGATAATTCGAATTTGTGTTTGGAGCGACTGCTTTTCAGGACATTTTACAAAAATTGCTCATTTTGTCAAAAATTTCAAAAATTTTAATGTTTTCATCAAATTTTACACGGTTTTCAGAAAAAATCACTCAAATTTGATTAGATTATAATTATCTTTTCATTTCTTTAAAAAAAATTTAACCCTTAGTGGCCTGGGGTCAGGAAAGACCTATGGAACTTAATATTAATTATGACTACGAGATTGTAAAGCCATTAAATTTATAAAAAAAAAATCTCAACTGGATAAAAATAATTATTTTGTGTAACGTGATCCATATGGGGTTAATTTTTATACTTTTGGTCAAAAACGCCCCACTAGGAAATTTACAGAATAACAAAAAAAAATACGTTTTTGCATTTTTATCAAATTCGTGGCTCATTTTGGATTGCAGGCTAAAGAGGGTTAATGATATCCGATGAATTCAAAATTCCATGTATGAATCATTTTGACTATATTAAATGAATAAATGGAATAAAAAATAATTTTTTTTCGAAATTTCGAATTTTGTGAATTTTTAATAGTAATACACTTTTTTCCCAAAAGGGGATATTTTCGTCCAACTTTCGGCACGGGTTAACGTTTTGCAAAAAATAAAAATCGATTTCTTCCATTTGGGACCATTTCCAAAAGTGGGGGGTGTAATGAACGAAAATCGACAAATTGCTAAGTTAAGGGACAGTCTAATATATACATATATATATATAAAATAGTAATTTTACAGCAAAAAGTTGTTTCTGTTAGTTAATTAAAAAATAAAAAACTTCGTTGAATTTCTTTGAATTTTAAAAATTCTTGTTTAATTTATATTTGTTATTATTGATATATTCCTAGTTTGCAAATAATAATCACAAACTTGTATTGCATCTCCAATGCATAAAAGCATAATAACTGGAGAACCATTTGGTATTTGGTATATTGGTATTACTCATATTTCTCTAATCGAAAGAAAAAAATTGTTTTTTGTTTTATTGAAATACACTTTTATAATACGAAAAGAATCAACTGTAAAAAACAGTAGTTTTTACCCATTTTGTCAGTTTTTTTTTTTTAATTTATGTAGTAAAAATTTGTCTGTTAATTTTACGATATTGGTAGTTGTTTTTAATGCATTTCTTAGCTATTTTTCAACAGTTAAAAATAATAAAAGTTTTAGTTATTGTCGCCTTTTAACTGCATATATGTACCTTTGTTTTAACTGACATTTTCAGTAGATTCTACCGACAAACTTTCGTGAGTGTACATGATGTATTAAGCGGAGAATACACGAGGGAACATTCGTGAAAAATGTCCATTTTTTGTGAATGTGTGTGTGCGTGTTGACATCGTGCAATTCGTGTTTACAAAATTTTTTGATATTTTTTATTCCCTACTCAATGTTCCTACGTGTATTCTCCGCTTTACAGTTTTGTCGTTCATGAAAGAACTAGTTCATTTGAACGGTTCAGTTAACTGAACGATATGACATCGTTCACCATTATTTATTCAATCGTTCATTTCATTCTTTTTTATTCATAAAAAATTTGTATCTCTTTTCAATTATTTTTTTTTTTTAGAGTTAAATGTTTTTCTCAAAAATTTCTAATTTTTATTAAAGTTGTAATTTTCTGTTACTTTCAGTCTTATGTACAATTAAATTAGTGTAAAGATGTAACATGTTCTGCGCCAATAAATTGTTAAACAAACGACGTAGTTCACGAAACACTGTTCAGTCGCAGCTCAAAACAGAACGATAACAAAAAACAATGATTGAACGATTTGAACGAACTAGTTCAATGAATTGTATTGAACGATATGATGGAATCACCGAAAAGAACGATTAAGCACAAATCTATGATGTGTGTATTCTGTAAACCAAAACAAACTTGTAGCAAAATGTTAAAAATAATCAAAATTCACGTTTGTATGAGATTAACTGCAAAACATTAAAAGAAATAATGGCTAGATGAAATTAAAATGGCTAGATCTAGCTGGAAAATGGCTGAATTGGCAACCTTGGTCATCAAGTTAACAAAATGTTCAATTCGGCCTAAAAGTATGCTAGTGTTTGTTTAAAAGCAACATATCAATATTGGCCCAGAGAAAATGTAATTTCTTTTAAAAAACAAAAGCTTATAAAATTGAAAATGTGCACTACCTGTCCGAAATAATTATAAAGCCACATAAATGGATTTTTCCCAAACGCGAATAGATTTTTGAACAAAATGCACCCAGGGTAAAAAATCATTATTAATTAATTAGTTTATAACCCATTAACTATTTGGTTTTATTATTATTTACATTATATTAATAATCAAATAATATGTGGGTTACCAATATGCTTACCAGGATTAACAAATAGATTAAAAAAAATTTTTTTAAATATTTTTTTTAAAAAATATTTTCTTTTAAATATTTTTTTTTATTGTTCTTTTAATAAAATGTGTTTGTGTCGGGAATCGAACTTGGGATTTTCTGTGGACAGATCTACCTACCATCTGAGCTATCTCAACATATAATATTTGATAGATAAAAACTTAAACTCACATTAAGAAGGTAAACAGGGGAATGCCAATGGCCTATTTTTGGTACTTTTAAATTTTTTAGTTTCCAAAATTGGTTATAAATAAATTGGGAATCCAGCAAAACGTGTTTGGGAGAGAAATTATTAGCTGTATATAAAGTTGAAAATTATGGTCTGTCTGAAATTATTCATATAGAGACAATCTGACAATAAAAATATAAACAATAATACAATTTAATGGAAGATCACTGATGAAGTCTGTCCATAAAACGGCAGAAACTAGATCTAGTCTGATTTGCAAATATAATGTGTTTATAACACTGTGAGACAAATGGTAGGGGTCAGTGATCGGGAAGGGTTCAAACTACCGGGGAAAGTTATATCGGTAAAAAAGAAGTTATACGTGTCCCGGCGTTTCGCTGGGTCTAAAATATTAAAAAAAAGTAATATTGATTATTATGGTAGCGGTAACAAACATTTATTTTTACCGGCAAAACTGTTGAGTATATAGAAAAACGTTATATGAACAGATTAAAGGAATTATAATTTTTAATTTTTTTAAAATTGTTTGAGCAAAATCGGACTAGTGGTTCTCGAGTTATGTCAAAAAAAAGATATATCTCGATTCCTAGGGGTGACCCAGCGAAACGCCGGGACACGTATAACTTGTTTTTGACTGATATAACATTTCCCGTTGGTTTCATCCCATCCCGATTTTGACTGTCGCATAGTGTAACTTTTGAGGAAGGTTTATTCTTCTTCTTAACCTCAAACCTACTTAATATAAAAATGTTTTACAAACTTTTTTTAGTTATGAAGATATAATATTGGGCCGCCAAACATGTATACATGTGTTTTTCTTTCCTCCATCAAATATTCAAATTTAAAATCCCCTTAAAGGGTTAAATATTTAAAAGCCCCTTTGAAAATTAAGTGAACATTACAGTCAACGAAATTTTCCCAATTTATTATATATAATATCTCTCGTTCTATAATTTATTTTTTAATATTTTTAATAATAAATATAGTTAAAAATAAAATATCACACTTTTGTTACATAAAATTAAAAATGATTTACAATAAATTAAAATTAAAAATGACAACTTATAGTTAGGAGTATAAATATATATTTTTAGCAGTCCAAGTGATAATGATAAATCATGCTTGTGATTAAAAACGATTTATTTCCAATTTATTTTTACTAACTTCCTTTATCACGGGGATTTCAACACGTCTAGAAAAACCAAAAAAGAAATTAAATAAAATATTTATTAAAAAATTAGAATTATTAACACACACAAACACATAGATAAACATAAAATTTCAATATACAAACACAAAAAAAATATACACAAGAATATTGGAGAAGTAATCCAGCCCACTGGAACCATGGAAAGGAAATAAGTAGAAAAACACAACCCAGCAAACAAATGTTCATTTTTTTTTATCAACAGACAGTAAAAAAATCTTTATTATGAAGCAGTACATACATAGTTTCAAGAATAATACAACATTTTCAAATAAAAGCATATAAAATATAAATTAATTGTATATTGGAGAGCGAAATATATAATACGAGTGGGTACATTTACATTATTAATGGGAATGTTGAGATTTTAAAACTTAAATACTAGTAAAAATTTTGACAATAAAACATTGATATCTGAGGATTCTTATATTCATAAGATTTTTAGAATTCATAGAAATTTACGTTCTGAAGATGGAAATGGTGTCCATTAAAAAGACAGCACCATTAATAATCATCAATGAACCGGCAGCTAAAGCATTACGTTTGCTTTCCTTGAATAAAATATCAGATCGATCATGCCACTGATCAATAACCAAAGCACCGGCAATGACAAACAAGACACAACCGATAATGGAGAATAAGCCGTTTAAACGTTTTTCCACCACAGAATTGATAACATGTCCTAAAAATATGGGAAAAATATAAGTTAAAATCTCTGTATTGCATTTAAATTTCTGTAAAAACTTACCGATCAAGAGAACACCACAAATGACAGTGTATCCACCTATTGTGCCACATACGATCAAGGCATTATTAGAGAAATTACCGGTGGTTTCCCATAAGACAATGCAAACAATGGCAATAACCTGTAAACAAAGAAAAAAAATGGAAATTATGTTAACAAGCAAATATAATAGAAAGTTATGCAAAATATTTGTTAAAATTTCTAATATTTTAAATAATTAAACACATTTTGTCACTTTCAAAATAGTTTGAAAGTTACTTACAGTTTTTAACTGTAATTATATCTGTTTTTTCTATGGAAAATTACAAAACAACTAATATGGCAGTTATTTAAAAAAAAACAAAAGTACTGTATTTCGTAACAGTTGTTTCAAGCAGTTATTTTGAATTATATAATAAACAACCACAAAAATAGTATTTTTTCAGTAAACAGTTATTTTTTGTCAGCTATTTAAATATTTTTAAATTTCGTTGAGGTTTTTAAAATTCTAATTTTATTATTCATATATCTTAGTTTACAAATAAAAACCAGTAAATTGTATTGTTTTTCAAATACATTAAAACTTAATAACTGGAAAACTGTTTGGAACTTCGACTTAAAATTTTAAGTAGAATAACATAATTACACATATTTTTGTAATTGAGGGAAAACAATCTTTTTTTTTAAATACATATATATTTTATAATTAAAAAATTAACGTAAATGAATGTTATTTTAGTTTGACTCAAGATCATAAATTAATATCACTATATTCTTTTCGTTTATTTAACCTTCTTTTTAAATTTTTAACTCTACTATTTTCTTGAGCTTAAGGTTTGGTTTTTATTTTTAAAAAGTTTTTTATTTTCGATATTTCGCTACTCCAATGTGTAGCATCTTCAGGAAATAACAATTAAATGAAATTAATTGTTATTTCCTGTTTAAATTATTTTCAAATCAAAGAAACCCAGTCAGAAAAATACAAACGGGAAAGCGGTGGCAAAGCACTTTAACAGGTGGTACAAGTACTGGCAAAAAGTGCTTTCCCATTCCCAAAATGATAACATCATTAGACAAAAGGACCGACTGTTCAAAAAGCGCCGGAAAAGCACTGGAGAAACAAAATTTTTAAACGCTGGCAAAACCAATAAATAGGTGGTCTGGAAATATATTTTCCAAAATAAAATTAAAAAAAGTTCATATGTATTTTTTTTTGGTCCTGCCGTGATTTGAACCCAGGCCGTCAGATTGGCAGACGATTGCTCTACCCACTGAGCTAACGAGACATATAATATTTAATGGCTAAACACATAAATGAGTGATAATAGCTGGACAACTACTGGCTGTGCCAAAATGCTAGTACTGACAAAAAATTTTTTGTAACTAGTATGCCAGTGTTGGGAGGGCAAAAAAAAAGTTGGTCTTGAAGGAGCTTTCTCACAAACAAAAAAATTGATTTTATAAAACAAAAAAAATTTTAAATTAAAAAAAATCCAAAAAAAAAATTTTTGCTTGCAACCGGATTTGAACTCGAAAACTTCCGACTACAAACATTTTTTAACGAAGCGTCAGCATTTTTATAAAATCATTGAATTGATTTTTGTACGCCTGGTAGCATTGGCTAGGTAGCACTGGATAACCACTGGGTGCAAACCTTGGCATATCACTCTAAGCCAATTCTTTGCCAGTGGTTTTTTTTATAAACCACCGAAATTTTTGTAAAACAAATACTGGTAAATCGCTTTTCGCAAACGCTGGCAAAGCGTCCCAAATGAGTGTTCTGCCAGTCATTTATTTTTAATACCGTGGTTACCCAGTGGTATGCCAGTGCTTGATTTTTTGTACCACTGGCGATTTCTGACTGGGAAGATGATACAATTTTTTTACAAGTAAATTACAAAGAATAAAAATTATTGAAAAAATTCGATAAGACCAGCAAGGCAGAATGCGCATTTTCGGCTTTCGCTATAAAGCCATCATCAGTGCCTTTCGTCTTTGAGTGGGTTAATATTTTGATAATCGTCTACTTATGTGACTGTTGAAAGCAAATCGAGTTTGTTATCAACAATTCAACTTAGACTAACATCAACGAAATTTAACAATGCTATTTTTATCCTTTTGTTATTATTACTCTTTTTTGCTTTGAACCTTAATTCTTAAGATATCTCAGCTGATTCTATTCAACTCTGTGTATGATAAACACAGATTTTTGAATTACAACGAACCGTTAAATTTAAATTTAAATGTATTTTATTAAATTATATTTTTGCACCGTGTCAATGTGTTTAAGATGAATGGGGGAAATGTTTTTAGTTGATCTGTTATTTAATTAAATGAATGTTATTTTAGTTTGACTCAAGATCATAAATTAAAAAAATTAACTTAAAAAACAGTAGCTGTTACCAATTCTGTAAGTTGTTTTAACATGTTTGTGGTAAACAATTTTCAGTTATTTTTACGACATTGTTAGTTATTCTCACTGCATTTTTTGGTTATATTTTAACATTCAAAAATAACTACATAAGTATTTATATTAAAGGTAAAATGTCCTTGTCTTCTTTTTAACTGCATATACCTTTGTTTTAACTGTTATTTACAGTGGATTTTACAGACAAACTATTTTGACAGTATATACATAAAATAAATTAACAAAATTTCTAATTGAAATTTGCTTTCTCTGTAGAATGATTTCAAATCACTTCAATTTATTTATTTAATTTCTTAAAATAACAAATACTTCTATTATAAATACTAATGCATTAATTATAGCCAATGATCCGCCGAACATTAATAAATTTCTCTCTCTTTTTAAGTGATAATCCGGTGTCCATTGTTGGATAATAACCGCCCCCGTAGATGTAAATAATATAAAGGCAGCCAAGTTAAAAAGACAAGCTAAACGCTTATCTACAATATAATCCAAAATATGTCCTACAAAATGTTTGAAGACAAAAATAATGCAACAAAAAAATATAATTTGTCTAATTATTGAGATATTACCAATTAATAAACAACTACATATTATCAGATAACCACACAAGGTACCACAAATCAACATGGCTTGACTAGTATAGGAGTGATCCGATATACATTCTATTAAAATTATACAGATTATGGTCAAAATCTAGGGGATTAGCAAAAGAAAAATTATTGATGAAAATAATTTGAAAATTTATCAAAAATTTTAAGTTATTGGACATATTAAAGTAGTTTGTAGTGGAGAGAAGAAAACTTTTTTGGACATTTAGGTGGAAGAGTTAAAGAATTTTTTACAACATCTAGAGGAACACAACATAAAAAGCAGTTAATTCTTGAAGTTACAATGCAGAAAGTGAAATAAGTTAAAAAATTAAAGTCAAGCATGTAGACTCTGTAATACCCTATACTCAAAAAAAAACTCAGCAAACTTTTTTGCTGAATTTATTGACTTTTTTTTAATGTACACTTTAAATTTTAAATTACAGTTTACAACAAAATTACTAAAATTTTAATAGCGGTTAAAATTTTTTTCTACCAATTTCATTGCGCAACAAATCAATACAGCAGGGCTCAAAATACACTCAAACAAGTTCTTAGGTAGAATCTACTGAAAAGGACAGTTGAAACAAAGGTATATGCAGTTAAAAACGCTTTAAAAGTATTTACCTTTAAAATAACTAAAAATGTAGTCATTTTTAATTGTTGAAAAGTAACTAACAAATGCGTTAAAAATAACCAACAATGTTGTAATATTTACTAAAAAATATGCACCACAACAATTTAAAAAAAATTAGGTAAAACTACTGTTTTATTACAGTTAATTTTTTTTTTTTCATATAAAGCATATTTTAATAAAAAAATATTTTTTTTCTCTTCCGAATGTAGTCAAAATTTAAATTTCTTCTACAAATGAGTGTTATTTTCACTACATGAACATTATGGAAGTATTTTTTTATGTACTATTTTTTCTCAGAGAAGCAGTTATTAATAAATTAAACACAAGGAATATTTTGAAGAGATTTATTTAACAAAATTTGCGTTTTAAATTTAAAATAAATTTTTTGGAACATATTTGTCCTGCTGCCAATATGGGTTAATGATGATGATATTTTTTGCCTGTACTCTGGTGTTAAAAAGAAAATCAATATGCGATATTATATTTACAGAGAAAAAATTAAAATCGTGTTTCAATTAAAGTATTTATAAATACAAATAAAAATTTAATTGAATTCCGAACAATTAAGAAAATCGTTATATCAATTAAATTTTTTTGTTCTAAGTTTTAATTGAAAATTTTTCAATTAAAGTTTTAATCATATCAATTACAAATTTAATCAAAAATCGTCAAAATTTTCAATTAAATTATGGCGCTTTTATTACAATGTGTGATATTAAAAATATTATTAATAAATATTTATTAATTTTCTTGTGTTTTTGACTGATTTGAGACATACTTTTCTAATTTTTATATTTGCAATAGAAGAAAAATATTAATAATACAAAATAATATGATTTTACGCAACGCATATTAAGGCCCGATTACTGAATGTCGAGTTGCAATTTATCCGGCAGTTAAAGTCCTAGTTAGTAGCTAACTGGACATTCAGTAATCGAACCTAAGAGTTTTTTTAATATGTTGTCAACACGACACAATACTCATTTTCAATTAAAATTCTAATTGATATGATTAAATTTTTAACTGAAAATTAATTTGAAATCAAACAAAATTTTAATTGAAATTTTATTGGCAATAATTTTTTCCGCATAATGGTTATTTTTTATGTATTTTGAAACAATTATTTTTATCCAAAAAATTACAAAAACGATATTCCCTGAAATTTACTGTACACTTATTATGATTGAAATCGGCTGCACCCTTAAACCTGCCTAAGGGATACCCGAATTATTTATTTTGATTTATTCTCAAAGGTGTATTTAATAAAATCAAAAGTAGATATTACTAATTTGTCATGTTTTGTTTAATAAAAATTTAAAAATTTTTAAAATTCAGTTTTGAGAATTAGGCACAATAATAAGTTGTTTCGATTTCATGTGAAAAACGAGTAAAAAGGATAAAGTCGGGCATGCCGACTATACAATACCCTACACCAGTCTGGTTAAAAGCCAACTAATGTTTGGATCCGAAATTCGAATGCGTTAAAATGGGACTTGTGTTAAAATTTTCTATAAAATTATAAAAGAAGAGAAAATCGTAAATATAGCCCATATGGGCGATAGGTCCAAATATGGACCGATTCTCTTTAAAATCGATCGGCTTTTTTCTCTGGACCATGTGAGTCAGCAAACAAAATTTCGTTAAAATATCTTGATATTTGCGACCTGCAGCGTATAATCAATATAATTTTGGGGGGACCCTTATATGGGCACTAGGTCTAAACATGGACCGATGTTAACCAAAATCAATGGGCTTCGTCCTTGGGCCAACATAGGTCTGTGCGACCTGCAGCGTATAATGAATATAATTTTGGGGGGACCCTTATATGGGCACTAGGTCTAAACATGGACCGATGTTAACCAAAATCAATGGGCTTCGTCCTTGGGCCAACATAGGTCTGTGTACCAAATTTCATCAAAATATCTTAATATATGCGACCTGCAGCGTATAAACAATATAATTTTGGGGGACCCTAATATGGGCACTAGGTCTAATTTCAACCAAAATCAGTAGGCGTCTTCCTTGGGCCGAAATAAGTCGTTGTACCAAATTTTATCAAAATATGTTAATATTTGCGACCTGTAGAGTGCGCACAAGAATGCATGGACAGATAGACAGACAGACGGACGGACGGAGGGACGGACGGACATCGTTAAATCGAAATAAAAAAAAATCTGAGCCGATCGGTATACTATAAGGTGGGTCATTATTTTTTGGTGTTACAAACATCAGCACAAACTTATAATACCCTCTCCACGTAGTGGTGTAGGGTATAAACAGTTATACCTTTTTGTTATACTATTTTTTGTTTTCACGCAAATTTAATATATAAGACTTTTATATTTCTTGTGAAATAGTGATTATGGTAATTGCGATGTACCAGTAGTCAATTTCATAAATATTATTTTTTGTATTTTTTTTTTTTTTTTGTAATACATATTGAAAAGTTGAGGCACAAATTCTAACAGAAGATCTCAACTAATTTGAAAAAAATTTAAATATATAATGTCTATATAAAAGTGACAAATCAAGGCACTCCATTTCAACAACTTCAAAGAAATTTTAATTTAAAACTAAAATCGGTTTGAAAAGTAGATTAGAAGATAAACAAAAAATCTAAAGTAGAATGTTTTGTACGTGTCTGTTTGATGACTTCTGAAAGTAAAAAACAATAATAGAAAGCTGAATAGGAAAGAAAACTATGAATTAGCCACACTACATTCAAGGCCTTACTTGGTTTAGATAGCTCAGCTGTCGAACTTTAGTATAGTTACGTTTGTAATGTAGGAATAATAAACAATAATATAATTTAATGGAAAATCACTGATGAAGCCTGTCCATAGAAATAGGCAGAAATTAGATCTGGTCTGATTTGCAAATTAATTTGTTTATAACTTTTAGAGAAAACAAGTTTACTCTTCTTTTTAACCTCAAACCTACTAAATGCAAAATAATCTTTAGCCTTGTTTGCAAATATTTTATAAATTAACTGACAGCAACTGACATGCAACTGAAAATGACAAATTACACATTTACCTTACCCTATACCTTGGGTTATTCCTTAAATAACATTCAACAATAAAACACCTTCAATTTTTCTTATGTGATTTAAATAATAATATTTATAATAAAGTACATTAATCATACTAGTACGCACTAGGGTAAGGAATTCCATGCAAATGCATATTTTTTTCTCGATAGTCCAGAACTAATATGCACTAAATATTTATCCGACTCATAAAATTTAGATAAAAGTGGCATCGATTTCTAGTTGCATATTTTAACAAAAATGCATGTTTTGCATATTTTGACTTTTAATTAGGGTTTTTCTTTTCCCGAACTTTTTCATTTCCCGGGACAGCGGGATTTTTTTTCAGAATTTCCCGGTATCCCGGGAATTCCCGCTGGGTAGAAAATAAATAAATTCGACATATGTTGTACTTGAAAAACTCGATTTCTATTAAAGCATCGTCCGACAAAGTTCATATTTTGGTTGCACCCATGAGAAAATCTACTTAATATATTCTGAAAGAAGTTCTAAATATAAAATATCCATATCTTCTACTTTTTCTAGATCAATTCGTTTAACAGTTCAAATCGCGGATTGATATTAAGGTAATATATTTGTATGGAAGGCTATCTTAATTTTAATTTTTTAACTAAATATTAATTCTCTTTTCCAACGGTAAACGAATTGATTTAGAAAGAAAAAAAGACATGGGCATTTTATTTTTATCCCTTTTTTCAGGATATATTGGAATTGTTAATGGGTGCGAACTATGGCCAGTTTTATAGTCAGAAGTAAGAAATATCGAATCAAAAAAAATTATATTTCTAGATATTCTGTTTCTATTCAGATTCTCAGAACTATTCGTTTCAAATTAATATACATATAAATAAATTCAAAATAATTTAATAAATATTTGATTTTATTCAAAAAAAAAATAAAATTTAAAAAATACAATTGAAATAAACGAATATCAATATAAATGAAATTATTTGAAGTAAAAAATACTTATAACAATTAAAAATACGAAAATATTACTAATTTTCGAGGTATGTGGAACTGAAATACTGATGTTGAAATGTTTTATTGCTTTATTTGAACAAATATCATTATTTTAAAGAACAAATTTTTTCCGAATTACGACAAATTTACTTGGTAACGTTGGTAATGGCTGATAAAATTCTGATTTCTAAAAATTCTAAAAAAAACTCGGTCCAAATAGTATTTTTTTAATACTAATTCCGTTTGTTGAATTTCAAATCGAATTTTTTAATTTTGAATATGTTTTATTTAAATTAATTTCAAAAAAAGTCAATGCTTTAAATTTAAATAAAGCTTTTAAAATTGCAATATACTGCTAAAACTTCTGTAAAAGAATAAAAAAAAATCCCGGGAAATCCCGCACAAAATTCCCGAGATTTCGGGATTGAAAAAAGGGCGGGATTCATTCAGACATAAACCCTACTTTTAATACATTCTTGTTGCCTTTTTAATGCATATTTTGTGCTTTATAATGCATATTTGTGCATATTTAAATTTTTTTAATTTGTTAAATATATGTATATAAATGCTTACATTTTCAGATATTGATTCAAACAAAATATTTAGTTTTTTCGTTATTTTGAAAAATAAACATTCTTAAAAATGTAAATTCTCTATATATTTGCAAAATACGGAAGTCACATATTTTTTTAGCTTTAAGGTGCTTCTTTTTTGGAAAAAAAATTGTTTTTAGTCCATAGAATTTTGACTTAACAATTTCCTTGAGCTTAAGGTTTGTTTTTATATATAAAAAGATTTTTATTTTCAATATTTCGCTACACCATTGTGTAGCATCTTCAGGAAATAACAATTAAATTAAGATGCTACACAAAAACTTTTTATATATAAAAAAACAAACCTTAAGCTCAAGGAAATTGTGAAGTTAAAAATAGAAAAAGATGGTAAAATAAACGACAAGAATCCATAGAAATTTAGTTATAATTAACTTTAAGTTAATTGAAAATGATAAATTATACTGTAAAATATGCAGATAATTTTGCTAAGTATTAGTAGACTAAAAATAGCAAAAAAAAACTGTTATATGTATCTACAAAAATTTCGATATTTTTAAGGTTCTTCGATATTTTTAAGCTAAATTTACTTCAATTCAAATAGCAGTCTACCTTGCTCAAATCTAAAGAAATTTTTGCTAAAAAAAAATAATAACTGCTAATTTCAGAATGCATTAAATGATTTTTGGCATTAAAATAATCAAAAAAAACTTTGAAAATTAATTTTTTTCCATTTTTGAGTCTACTAACTGTTTTAAAAATGTTTGCTGATTTTACCAGGTTAAGTTGCTGTTTTCTATCAACTAAAATTTAATTTAAACATAACTAAAATTCTGTATATTTAACAGTTTTATTTTGGCTGTGCCTATGTTACTAATATTTATTCTACTAATTTCAGCAAGGTAGTTTTTAACAAGTTTTTAGTATTTTTAACTAAAATGTTTACACACTTTTTCCTATTAGTGTATTCGTGTTCTTTAGCCGTATTTTATAGACGCATATTTTCGATTTTTATGTACATAAAATTCCTTGCCCTAGTAATTACATTTGTATATATATATTTTTAATATAAAACATTATTCCCAGCATTCAAAACCATATGGAATCGCTTGAAAATGCAATTAGTCTATAGAAAATTTTAAATTTTTGTTGAAGATTCATAAGTTTTTTAAATTTCCTAAGTACGGTCCTGAAGTATGTAAAAGCAAAATCAGATTCAATTAATCTAGGATGTGCAGTTGACCTAGGATATTTGGTATACAAACAGAATTTTTTAACTACTTTTTATTATTTTACTTACTATATTTTATGCGTAATAATTAGGTAAAAGTATTATGTTTAGATTTGTAACCTTTGATTAAAAACACGAACTCACTTATATGTTTAATATCTAAATTAAAATATATGACTACATATTTTTGTATGCCTACGTAGTATTTGACCACAGATTCAATCATTCCAGGCTTACATCATCATTGTTATTGTAATAGTAGAATTACATATTTTAATAATTTTTCATAAAGAATATCAAAAACAAACATAAGAATACACGCACATTTGACATTTGAATCAGTGGGTGTTACCTTTCTTTTATAAAGAATTTTTTTCAGCCATTGGTGGGAGGGATTACCTGTTAATATTCAAATAAGGGCTAACATTTTTTGAATGTCAAGTTTATCATAATTTAAATCATAATTAACTATAAAGCATAGGTACACGCAAAATAATATATGGGTGAAATCAAAAAATGTGATAAGTTTTTGGGCCATATTTATGAGAAGCAAAAAGTTTTAATATCTCGGTTTTTTTGTAATGGAATCAGTAAGTTAGTCATTATAAACCTAATTGCACAAAATCTCTTCTACAAGTTGTCGCAATAACTTTTTTTGCACATATTATTTTTGGTCCTTTTAAATGCTTTTCAAAAATATAAAACTTTTTAAAATCCAATCAGCGGTTGCGAAGTTACAAAATATATTAAAAACATAACATTTTGCGATCAAAAAATTCTTAAATTGTGTGAAACAAATTTAATTTGTCAAACTTATGTCAGTAATGGCTCGAAATATCGATTCCAATGAAATGAAAAATCAATCGTTTTTCGATCCAGCAGTTTAGGGTAAAAAACTGATTACTTTTTTTGATTTGACGCAAAATTATCGGTTGAATCACCTCTGTTTATGGTTATTTTAAAATATTTTAAACATTTATCTACATTTATTTGAATGAAATCTGATGCAAACCACTGTGGTTACGGAGTTTACAGTTACGGAGTTTACATTTGGTTACTTTTTTCGTTTTTTTTTCAGAAACGCTTTGCCAGAATTTTTTTTCCGAAACAAAATCGTATGATGCCTACAAGGTGAATCCAAATATGCCATTATTTTTCTTACTCGTTAAATGGTTTGCTGTAAAAATTAGGAACGGAGTTTACAACATTTTTTCAAATCTTATTAAAGACATCCTTTTGCATCTCGAGAATTTAGTTAGAAATATTTCTGTTAAATTTAGACGTATTTTTTGAGTGTGCTCTTGATCGATGTGTACATATGTACAATATCCAATTATTACGCAAGTTCCTTTGTAGTGAAGCATGAAAAATACATTATTTCTTATCTGATCATTGACTACTGCAGTAAGTTCAATATACATTACATGTAAGTTCAATATAGGTACATTAAAACAGAAATGTTTTACGAGACGGTTACAAGCACTTAACTGGAAAAAAACAATATAAAATTTCCCAAGCGGCAACAACAGCTCCAATGAACACTTTGTGTAGAGTTGTGTCGTTCATGAACGAACTAGTTCATTTGAACGGCTCAGTTAATTGAACGATATGACATCGTTCACCATTACTCGCTCTTTTCATTGAATTGTTCATTTCGTTATTTTTTATTCGTAAAAAATTTGTATCTCTTTTCAATTAATTTTTTTAGAGAATTAAATGAGTGTTACTTTTGTTCGGTTTTAAGATCAAATAATATATGACAAATTCCAAATAGAATTCACAATTTTATTTTACAACAAATAGAGAAAAAACTTATGTAAAATGGTTGACAATTAATGAATTTTCAAGTACTACCAAGCACTATCATCAGATTGTCTTTATGGGGTTCTCTCTAGGTTATAATGTAGATTTTAGTTATTGTATTTACGTAAACTCGCTAGTAAATAACGGGATGGGAATTAAATTCAAACATTGTTACTAGTTATTTATGTATTACATTGAAAATCACATGTTTTTTAATAAAACATTTAAAATTTTTATTAAAGTTGTAATTTTCTGAAAAAAGAACGAAAGAACGATAAAAAAAAAGAATATTGAACGATTAGAACGAACAAGTTCAATGAATTGTTATGAACGATAAGACCGAGTTACCTAAACGAACATTTAAGCCCAACTCTAATTGAATGAGAATAAAGAGCATCATAATGTGAATCACATTATGATATATCACATTATGTGATAATTACTTATGAAAAGGAGATAACAATAGAATTAAAAAGAGAAAACATTCTAGTTGAGAAATAAATTGCTTATGTATTAGTTAATTCTGGCTGTTCTGATTACCAGGGCAAGGAATTCCATGCAAATGCATGTTTTTCCCGATAGTCCAAAACTAATATGGACTAAATATTTATCCAAATCATCGAATTTAGAACAAAGTGTCATAGATTTTTAGTTGCATATTTTGTCAAAAACGCACTTTTTTGCATATTTTGACCTTAAATGCATATTTGGTGCCTTTTTAATGCATATTTTGTGCATTTTAATGCATATTTGTGCATATTTTTCATTTCTAGGAGCATTTTTTATTTTGTAAAAAAATATAAAAAATTGATACGTTTTCATATTTTGATTCAATCAAAATAAACATTCTTAAAAACCTTATTGACCTATGGGAAATCTTCGAGTTCTGTGTCTGTTTGCAAAATAACTAATTTAAATATATTTTTAAGTATTAAAGTGCATTATTTTTGCAAAAAAATCGTTTTTAGTGCATATTTCTTATATTTTTATGCATATTTTTCTTGTTTAGCCGCATATTTTACATCCCGACTAAAAAAGTTTTCACATAATCTTATATGATTTGATATTATTATAAATGTTTATATGCGTGGCTTTATATAACCATATACATTTATATTAACACTTTGGTTTTATAAATATGTTTGATATGACGTTATATATAATCATATGCGATTTGGTCTCCAGCCATATATTAAGAGATCTGCGATATAGTTTATATATAATTATATATAATAGCGTATAAGCTTCTATAAACAATCTTATATCAAAATATATAACATGACATGATATCTAATTATACAAAATTTTATAAAGTTTAATTGCACTATAACAATGAAGAAAACAACCCAGTGTTGAAACGGTAATGACATATCATTATTTTTTGGAGTACCAGTAATGACACCCACTTACCTTCTGCATTATTTTAAAACATATAATAATGAGTTACTGGTAATGACTATAATTTCAAATAGAAAATAATTTTTTAGATTTTTTTTTAAATTTTTTGAAATCTATTTTTAGACTCAATATTTTTTAAACACTGGTAAGGATATATGTAACCACATATTTTTTGATTTTTTGTATGTTGGAGAGTAAGCTTACTTGTGTGCAGCAGGTCAATTATGATTTTATCTATTAAATATTACATGTCGATATACCTCAGATGGTAGAGCTATTGACTGGCAATCTGTAGACCCAGGTTCAAATCCCGCACCAGCAAAAAATACAATAAAATATATTTTTTTTATAGAATTTATTTTTTTGAAAATCTATTTTTAGACTCATTATTTTTGTCAGTACTGGTAAGCACATAGGTAACGATATATTTTTTGATTTTTCGTATGCTGGTGTGTAATGACAACTCATTATTTTTCGCGACATCGCCATATAAAGGTAATAAGAAATGTAATAACAAAAGTAAATAGTTACCATTACCAAGTATGTAATTACATAACCACATATCTGGTAATGATTTTTTACACTGGGAAACTTAGAGTTTTTTTTTATTTTATAAGAAAGACACATTTTATAAGAAAGACACATTTTACAAGAAAGACCAAAACTCTAAACTAGAAAAAGTTGTTCCGACAAATTTTTGTAAAGTTGAGTTAAACCGAAAATTTGCTTTGTCAGCTATTTCCAAGTTTATTAGCATACATTTTTCTAAACAACTTTTTCTCGTTTTGAATTTTGCTTTTTATTGAAATTCAGTTACAAATTGCGTTATTCTAAGTTTAAGGACAATTTGCGTCCTAAAAACGTCCTAAATCGCATTCAATCCTCATTTCCATCAATACCAAAGATCGACCAATACCCACTTTGTTAGCCAAACTGTTCTGTCGGCCATTAGTATTTAATATGAATGAAAATAAGTAGGGATGTGCGATAAATCGAATAATCAAACGGTATGATTAATCAGAACTTTGATTAATCAGTTAATTGATTAATCAGTTAATTGATTAATCAGTTAATTGATTAATTGAAAATATGATTAATCAGAATTATGACTAATCGATTAATTTCAATTTTGATTAATGAGAACTTGAATAATTTTAATTTATATTGAAAAAATGCTTAAAAATAAAACAATTACAGCAATTCTGTCTTTGTTTTGTGGCGATGCTATATATATCTCCAAATAAAATCATGATTAATCAATTAATCATTATTCTGAATAATCGAAATAACTGATTAATCAATTAATCATGTTTTTGATTAATCAAAATTGTTGAATAATCGATTAATTGATTAATCGGAATTTTGATTAATCAGGAAGTTTGATTAATCGCACATCCCTAAAAATAAGTGATCTCAACAATATTTACTAAAATTTTATTTGAAAATTTTTATAAAATTATATGTATTTATATATAATTTAATGCAATTAGATAGACCCATTTTTAGGATCAAATTGTATCAGGTTAGATAACACGCTTATCTTGTTTGATATAATTATATATTCCAATATTCGGATCAAATTAGATATGAACATATATATGGGTTTATATATGGTGATATATGATTATATAACATCTTTTTTAGTCGGGATTTTTAAGTGTATGAAATTCCTTGCCCTACTGATTACAAACACATTGTGTATGCTGTGATTGACAAAACTTCAATTAGAGACACTCGTCGCTGTGCAGACCGTGGTGTAACTCGCTAAGAGGTGATGCTAGGAGTCATAGAATGTATAGAGGGTTGCCGGTTCGATTCCCGGTCATGGCATACACAAAAAGTTTTTCATATGCGACAAATTAACAATTAAAAGTACTTTGGATCAATTATTACATAAACGGAACCACTGACGATTTCAATTCATATTTTCTGAATTTCAAATGACGATTTCTGAATTTCAATTGATATTTTCGGAATTTTAAATGATATTTTCTAAATTTCAAATGATGTTTTCTGAATTTCAAGTGATATTTTCTGAATTTTAAATGATATTTTCTGAATTTCAACTGATATTTTCTGAATTTCAAATGACGATTTTTGAATTTCAATTGATATTTTCTGAATTTCAAATGACGATTTCTGATTTTCAATTGATATTTTCTGAATTTCAAATGATATTTTCTGAATTTCAACTGATATTTTCTGAATTTCAAATGGAAAATCTGAATTTCAATTGATGTTTTCTGAATTTCAATTGGAAATTCTGAATTTCAATTGATGTTTTCTGAATTTCAAATGGAAATTCTGAATTTCAATTGATATTTTCTGAATTTTAATTGATATTTTCTGAATTACAATTGCAAAAGGTGTAGTGACAAAATTTTTTATATAAAATGAGTTACTTATTTTCCATCTTGGACATGGAGAAATAGCTGAAATCGAAGTGGCAAATTTTTCACGCTACTGTAAGTAATTTAATTAAATCTAATTGGTGAATACTAAACATTGCAGTGGAATATTTTAATTGTGTAGAAATATAAATTGAAGTGATGAAACTGAAAGGAAAAACTATTTAATAAAGAATTTAAAGTTACAAAAAAATCCTGCACCATTGCATTTATTATTAAAAATTAGGGTGAAAGAAGGTCGGATAGAAAAATTCAGTTAAAATAGGTGAAAACTAACTCCATCTATTGAGCACTTTGAGAACTAATTTTTGGATTTAATAAATCCAAGTGATTAAAAAATGCGGCTATTGATTCTGTGCAAAAACTGATAATGCCAGATAGTCATGTGATATAATCTGAGATTGAGGCATAAATAAACGAGTAAAAAGGTTAAAGTCGGGCATGCCGACTATACAATACCCTACACCAGTCTGGTGTATTGTTTGGATCCGAAATTCGAATAAGTTAAAATGGGGCTTGTGTCAAAATTTTCTATAATGTGAGTCAGCGCACCAAATTTCATTAAAATATCTTAATATTTGCGACCTGCAGTTTGTAACCAAGCCAATTTTGGGGGGACCCTTATATGGGCACTAGTTCTAAACATGAACCGATGTTCACCAAAATCAATAGGCTGCGTTATTGGGCCAATATAGGTCTGCGTACCAAATTTCATCAAAATATCTTAATATTTGCGACCTGTAGAGTGCGCACAAGATTGCATGGACAGACAGACAGACGGACGGACGGACAGACAGACAGACAGACGGACATCGTTAAATCGATATAAAAAAAATTCTGAGCCGATCGGTATACTATAAGGTGGGTCTACGACCAATATTTTTTGGTGTTACAAACATCAGCACAAACTTATAATACCCTGACCACATAGTGGTGTAGGGTATAAATATTGCATCAAAATTTTGTCGTAAAAAAGATTTGTTCTCCTTGGATTACTTCGACACAAATGGTCGCCTGTTTTTTTGGAAAAACTGATCATGTGGTAACAGTGCCGTTAGAACAACATAGGATAGTTAATTCTGAATGATACACACATTGGCTCAAACAAGTGATTTTTTGACCACTCAAAAGATCGAAAAAATTGGTCATTCGCCGTACAGCCCTGATTTGGCACCCAATGACTTTTTATTGTTCCCTAACATCAAAGATAAACCACGTGGACAACGATTTTCGTCAGCAGAAGAAAATGTTTTGTCATTCTTAGGCTCAAAATGTAAATAGTCACCCTCGTAATTCTAAAACCACCCATTTTTAAAAAGAGATCTAATAGTACAAAGAGGTCTAAATAGTATACTTATGTTTAAAAAACTTAAGTGTTCACTATAAAACTGGCCATTAAATTGATATCTGCTGTTAAGTCAATACTAACAATTTTCTTTTATATTTTATAAAAAAAAAAAACAAAACAAAATATTTATTTTAATTTGTATTTGTAGTCATATGTATTGTTGTTAATAAATTAAATAAATTTTATTAACAATGCTCGTGTTATGGTTTCATTACGTTTATTTGTTAATTGTCATATGAAATTGACAATTTGCATTAAATGATAAGAGCGCCACTTAATATATTTTAAGTTTTTGATATTTTGACTTCTTATACTGCATTTAGACTGAACACTATCTAGACCATCTAGTTTTTGGCACTTGCTAGTTTTTACTTGTCAAAGCGCATTTATAAAAAAAAAAAACAAGAAAAAACTAGTTTTGTACGAAAACTGCTTTTAGTCTTAATTCAGTATTATTCTGTGAAACAGTATACAATAGGGAGTTTCATATAAACTCGTAAATTCCTTGTAAACCTTGTATAAATACAAACCATATTTTTTATGTATGGAGTTTGACATTAAACTCATAAACATACCAGGTTTACACTGTTTACGAGTAGAATACGAGTTTGTGTGAAAAACCCTAATATTTTAATTATGACCATTTATTGGATTTGTTACAATGTATACTTATGAGATGTTGTTTATTTTATTTGTTTTTTTATTACTATTTAATTATACTATGTTATTGCGGGGTATAATATGTTTGGGAATATGCATTGCTAATTATATTATAATTTTTGCAACAAATTTATGAAATTTATAACAATATCCATAACAAAATCTAAAAACATTTACAAAAATATTCTGGAAATACGTAATGGACTGCTCTGTTATAGAAAGAAGTTGTCAAGAATTGTGCAAGTATTTACAATTTATTGAATTCAATCAATACAAGTTTAATCGATGGAATTTGCGGTGAATTAATATCTTTCAAAATAAGTACATATTATGAATACAACTGTACTTTTCAATCTCTTGCAAATATTTACATTAAAATTCCATTACCACGCAAATGGAAAATTGTCATCGGTATTTGTTTAATGAATTTATAAAAAAATAAGATATTTATTATATACATTGTATTGTTTAATAACAAATACTGTATTGTAATTTTTATTCATCTAGCACTAACCACATTATAAACTATTAATATTTATTGTTAGGTACGAATATATATTATATTTTTTTATTATTATGTTAAAAGGTTATTATCAGTTAATCGAATAAAGCATTTGTAGCATTTCTACAAGTAAATGTTATGGAAAAGCCATTATAATGTTAAAAGTAGTTTTTATCTATATAAACATATTATCAAACGGTCAATATCTGGTAATATACGAGGCGATATAGGGCTCTATATGAGCATAAACACCCTTCGATAACACAAATAGGCCAGGTCCCGGAGAGATGCCGAGAGTTCAGGTGACTAATATATTTTTTGATAATTTACGTGATAATTTAATGATTATGAAACTGAAACACTAAGCACAGGGAAAGAAAGGGGGAACGAAATTTGTATTATCGAAATGTCTTCATTTGTATTAAATATTTATAAATTATTAAAAACAAATGAGTGACCCTGTGCATGTTTCATAAAAATTAATGCTTTGGGATCACCAAAAGGTATACAAAATATTTAATTTTACAAAAAGTTACCGAGATAGAGAAACTTTCTCGCTTAGTTTGCTAGATAAATACTAGACATTTTGTAAATTTAGCATTTTTTACAATGGCGAGTGAATTCGCTGGTTACGAGTTCAAATCCGGTTACAGGTAAATTTTTTTTTCGATTTTTTTTAATTTAAAAAAATGTTTTGTTTTATGAAATCGATTTTTTTGTTTGTGGATAAGCTCCTTTAAGACCAACTTTTTCTTTGTTTTCCCAACTCTGGCATATTAGTACCAACAACATATTTGCCAGTGCTAGCATTTCATTCATTCATTTATATTTTTATCCCCCAAGTATTACATAGATGGCTCGTTAGCTCAGTGAGTAGAGCTCTTGTCTGCCAATTTGACAGTCTGGAATAAAATCACAGCAGGAGCAAAAAATACATATGGACTTTTTTTTAATTCTGTTTTGGAAAATATATTTCCAAAATAACTACATATTGGTTGAAAATCTTGTTTTCCCCGTGCTTTTCCGGCGCTTTGTGAACAGCCAGTAGTTTTTTTGTTGAGAAAGCACTTGTTTCAGTACTTTTATCCGATTTTTTTTAACAAATACTTTTTTAATAAATTCAGAGCAAAAAAAGAGATGCAAAAGCAAAAAAAGTTTGTCGGTAGAATCTACTGAAATTGATAGTTAAAACAAAGGTATATGCAGTTAAAAAAGCGACAAAGGTATATCCTTAAAAATAACTAAAAATGTTTTTATTTTTTACCGTTGGAAACTAACAAATGCATTAAAAATAACTAAGAGTGTCGTAAAATTAACTGAAAACTTTTTAAAACAACTGACAAAATGGGTTTATGCTGCTGTTTTTACAGTTAATTCTTTTTCTACAATATTATAAAAATATATTTTAATAAATAAAAAATATTTTTCTTTCGGTTACAATAATATGTGTAATTACTTCAGGCTATTTAAAATTTGAAGTAAAAATTCTAAACGGTTCTCCAGTTATTATTATGCTTTTATGCATTGGAGATACAATACAAGTTTCTGATTTTTATTCGCAAACTAGGAATATATCAATAACAACAACTATAAACTAAACAAAAAATTTCAGACTACAACCAAATTTTTTATTTTTTAAATAACTAACAAAAACAACTGTTTACTGTAAAAATACTGTTTTGGGAGCTGTTTATTATGAAACCAAAAATAACTGCTTTAAAGAAATGTTACGAAATTATAGTACTTTTCGTTAGTTGCTTTCTTAAATAACTGACATAACAATCGTTTTTCATTTTCCATAGAAAAACAACTGAAATTACAGTTAAAAATAACTACTGATTACTACACAAACAATATCATGTAGTAACTGTCAAACATATTTTGAGTGTACCATTAATGATCTAGATGTACTACTTTTTTAACAGAAACTGCCCAGCAAAAAATACTGCTTGCTTGGAAGCAGGTTCGTCAGGGAAAGAAAATAGTGTATGGCTTGCATTATTGCTGATATAAGGCATGATTTTTGTTCGAGATAGCTCGCGTGAAAGCACTTGTTTCGATATCCGATATGCGCTTTTATCATAGCTCCAAATAATGGCATGAAATCACAGCTTTTAGCTAGTAAATTCGGTTATCATTGTCATTCTTTCGTGCTTTGTTAGAGCGATAAAGTGTGGTAAACAAAACTCTATTGCCTTTTTTAACACACTACTGCAAGCTATAAATTCTCAGAAGCAGTAAACAAAGCAGAAAAGAAGCACTAATCATTTTTACTCAATTTTACCGCTTCCGAATTTCTGCTGGGTGTAATGATTTTCACATTTGGTTGTCATAGCAGGGAGTATTTTTTGCAGGGGTATGGCATCACCAAAAAAATAAGTTATAAAAAAATCGTTATCACTAGATGGCACTTTTTAAAAAAAATTGACAATTTTCTTTTTTTTATTTAAATTTAAATAATAACAAACAACAAAGGAAAAAATACAAACAAATATTTCAAATTTTATTATTTGAATATATTCTGCGTTTGTTTTTTCCTTATTTTGAGCAGTTTTCAGCAGTTTTTGAGTTTTTAAATATAGGCTCAGCTGATACCAAATAGTTGCTCAAGTAATAATAAATTTCAGCGCCCTCTATCGGTGAGTAGTGTAAGTTTTGATTTCCTATCTCAACAATTAATAGTCTCTGATTTTTTGAAATAATGCAAACGAAACACTATTTCAGTAACTGAAAATAAGAAATGGCAAAAAAATAATATTTTTTTATTTTTTAAAAATGATTTTATTGCCGTCACCTGGTATCGAACTTGCAATATTACCTGAGTAACTATTTAGTATCAGTATCAGCTGAGCCTGTATTTGAAAACTCAAAAATTGCTGAAAACTGCGCTAAATATGTTCGAATAACAAAATTTTAAATATACGCTTTTGTTTGTTATTGTTTAAATAAAGAAAGGTGGCACTTTATTCAGGACACTGAATAAAGTGCCACCTAGTGATAACGATTTTGTTATAAATTATTTTTTTGGTGATGCCGTACTCATGGGCATAAAAACACCACTTTGTCATTGCGAAATGTTAAGTGTGTTTGTGTACCCAAAAATTTTTACAAATTTGTACAAGTTTTTACTGGAAGGTGTTTGTTTACACAATCACTCAGTAAGGACAGAGGAAAACTAGAGAGTAAAGTGTGATGCCAGAGAAATTACAAGTTTTTACTGGATGAATTTTTGCTAGTAAGAATTTGTAAGAAAAAAAACATATGATTGAAAAAACAAAACTAATAATAATTGTCTAAATAATTTTTAAAAAATTTTTTGTAAAAATAAAAAATAATTAAATAAAAGCTTATTTACGATAGAAGAATTAAGTAAATGGTAATTTTATTATGTTTTATTTATTAATCTAATAATTTGATTAGGTTCATTTCGCAATCAGCTGTTTTAACCACTATTGCCAATTTAGCTATTTTCTCGGCAAATCTAGTGATATTTCAACTCGTTTAGCTGGATAAAATATGATTAATGTTGCATTTACATCTGCACCCAAATCCCAAAATTTCGACTAAAATTGAGATTTCAGTGAAAATCTCATGTGAAATCCCGAGATTCCCCATATAAAAGAAATCCCGTAAATTTGCGAGATTTCTAAGAAATCTCATGAAAATCTCACAAATGTCGAGACTTTTACAGAATACAACACTGCGTTTCGCTTAATTTGTAGAGTATTTGCATGAAAAAGTGGCAACAGCTGACTAAGAAAATAACCTAAAAATAACACAAAATAATGAAATAAAAAAATTATTATAAATATAATAAATATAACTTTAGACGTAATGGAAATGTACTAATGATTATAATAAGTGTTGCGTGGTTCTAATTTTTGCTTCCCGCGAAGCATAGCTATGAAGAAAGCATTGGGAAGTGCATGTCTTCCACAAAAATATTACAAAATCTGGCTTCTAGCTTGTCGTCCCTACAAAAAAAAAAACAAATTTACTAACATATTTAGCGTTAGATCTTTACATAAAATAATGCAAATTGTACTCCGCCAATGAATAAAATGGTTTTTCGAAAAAATTTTATTTGAGGTTATTTTTTTATGTTAAAAAAATGCAGTTGTCAAATCGAAATCTCGCTACCGTCACAAAGTGCAGATGTAAACGGTGAAGATCTCGGGTCGGGATTTGCATTGAAATCTCGGAATTTGAAAACAGATGTAAACGCAACTTTAGCTATTAGCGGGAAAACTAGCGATTTTGTTTAAAGTCAGTCTTGGAGTTTTCTTAGCATTTTTTTACATTTATTTCCTTGATAGAATTTTGGAATCATTATTAACCAGCGATTTATCGCAAAATTTTTATGGAAAACTTAAAAATTCGAAAAATTTAGCGATGTATCGATAATTTTTTAACAAAGTTTTAAAAAGTTCGAAAAATATAGCTATTTTTGGGAATTTTTTCAAAAAGTTCATGAAATTTAGCTATTTTCTAGTGATTTTTTAGTTTGATTTAGCGATATTTGTAGGAAAGAAGTTGGTTTTAACTATTTTACTAATTTTTACAATTTTTCTGTTTGCGTACATTTTTAGGCATTTCTCTTTTTGAGAGTAAATTTTTTAAATTTATTACTGAGTAATTTTTACTGGACTTTACTGGAAAAGTAACCAAACACATCTATTTTCTTATACTCTTCACTAAAATTGAAAAAGGCGCACTGCAATTTAATATTTTTGCAATTCTGTTTTCATAAGGAAATTTTTATATTTATTTTTTTTTATTAAAATGAATGTTTTTGAAAAATTCGATAAGGCCAGCAGGATAGAAAACGTATTTTCGGGTCCTGCTACAGACCCATCTTCAGTATTTTATGCCTTTATGGGCTAATAATTGATGATGATCTATTTATATTGAATGTGAATTAAATAAACAAATGCCACACAACTCAATTAGACTAACATCAAGGAAATTTGTTTTTGCTTTGAACTTTAATTCTTAAAGCATCGCAGCTGGTTCTAATTCAACTCTGATCGACATAATCATGAAGCACATTTTTTTATGTTTAAAAATTGAAAAATTAAATAAACTATTGAAGTTAAACAAATTAATTGCATTACATTAAAAGCAGGATCCGGAATCGCCATCATCTGTTTGAAAATGAACTGTTTACAAATCACTTCTTAGGATAATTTTTATAGCAATAATTCTTGAGAAGCAATAATTAAGTGATTTTTTAGATATTGTTCAGAATTACTTCTAAAACGGCTGCAAAAATACACTAACGAATAATTTACAAGCAATAAAAGAGGTAATTATTTTAATTATTTAATTGTTCAGAAGAACTTCTAAAAAAGCTGTAAAAATACAGTAACGGATACTTTGGAAGCAATGAATGAATAATTAGTAAAGCATGACTTCTTCATGACGTCATTTTCTAATGCCATATTTTTTTGCATTTCCCCGATTTGGCATTTATAGTGTTTTTTGATGGTCACAGCCTAAACATAAACATTTTCACTATTTTTAAATCATTTTGTTAAAAACCTATAACTTTCTTAACACGTAAATCCCTTTAATATTTATTTACTTTCTGTTGCTACTGTGTAATATTTTATAATATTTACATAACGAATAACCATGGTCACGAACCATTATTTTTTTAACAAATATTAACCATTAAATATCCCTGTTTAAGGTGATTACTAATGTTAATTGATGTTACTAATGATTATCACAATGATGACAACGTCAGTCATTTATAAATTTAAAAAACGTACAAAAAATAATGAGGTAGGTGTGTTATTATTTAATGTTTGATATTTATAACTGTCCCATCAAAATGATGGAGGCAACAAGTTTTGTTTAAACTAATTGTTAAATTGATTAAATACTTGTATATAAATAACACGGTAATTTAAATGTCAATGTGACAAGTTAAATTTTGTCAAATAAAATGATGGATTACATATCAAATACAATGATCCGTATGAATATTATTGAATTAACCAATTTGAACAAAAAATGTAAATGAACTACTTTTGCCAATTTCAAATATTAAGCTACATTCACAGTGATGGAGTATTCCACTCTACAGAGTGGATTTTGTTCCTTTCTTTTTCGCAATTACATATTTTTTGTATCATGCCATCTCTATTTTAGTACACTCCACTCTGCAGAGTGGTGTACTCCATCACTGTGAATGTAGCTTTACTCATACTTTATTGACTTGTGATAAATATGTATATTGGTAGTGTTTACAAATATTTATCTTTGTTATTCTAAAAATAAGATTTCTTTTGAAAACGAAAATTTTATGGTTAAATTTAATAAAGTTCAAAAAAAAACCCCCCAAACATAAATCCCATATTAAATAAATACAAATAAGAAATTTAGCGGTAAAAAATAGAATAGAAGTCAATAAACAAACAATAATTTATTGTCAACATGTGTCAAAATTTGTGAAAATTAATTACTTTTATAATTTTACGTGCGGTAGTGAATTTGTTAAAATTTCCTGCGCAAATTGATAATGTTTACTATTTATTTTTAATATTCTTTAACTTTAGTTTTTAAAAATAGCTTTTTTATTTTGTTTTGTTAATACAAGTGTTTTAATGATAATTTAATTCATTTAAACATTATTAACGAACTTATGATAATAAATCATTCAAATTCGAAGTGTTTAGAATTTAAGTGGATGAGAACTTGTTCTAATTTTAATAATTATGTCTAGACTTTGTGTTTAAATCGAAATGTCGTTATAAGAACTCACCTCCGCTGATAAAAAGTTTTTTAAGCCAAATGGCAAGTGATTTATTTAACAATTATAAATAATTCGTAATGAAAAGTTTTAAAAAATATTAAACATTTAATACATCGATTACTCGTTTAAAGAAGATATTTAATATTTTTATTAATAACTTTTGAATCCAACAAATGACCGACTTTACTAACTTTTAATATCAAACCGCTGATGATAATGACTAGTATTTCCGGTTAAAAAAAAACTGGGCTAAAGTACTGAAAGTGTTTCTGTGTTTACTAGGGCTCGGAAGTTCATGATGTTTGTTGTCGTCGTAAGCTGGAGAACAACGATAACTAAATATCTTTGCGAATCAACAAATTTGCAACAAAATGGCATCGATTTGTTAATGAATATTTTTGTATATTTTCCTTTCCTTTTAATATATTTTGTAATATCGTAAATGCATATTTTAGTGCATATTTTTCTTTAAAAGCATTTTTTTATACATATTTCGTTGCATATTTTGCTATAAAAGCATATTTTTGCATATTTTGCTAATAATGCTTGTTTTTAAGCATATTTTTTGATATTTTACTTACAACATTTATATTACATTTTACATATAATACACTCAAATAAGTTTGACAGTTACTACATGACAGTTGTTTGTGTAGTTATCAGTAGTTGTTGTTTTACAGTTGTTTTTCTACGGGAAAATAAAATCTAACTGTCATGACAGTTATCTAAGAAATCAACTAACGAAAAATACTGTAATTTCATAACAGTTGTTTGATGTAGTTATTCTTAGTATTATAATAAACAACTACCAAAACAGTATTTTTAAAGTTACCAGTTATTTTTGTTAGTTATTTAAGAAATAAATTTTATTATTTTTTTAAATTCTTGTTTAGTTTATATTTGTTATTATTGTTTTATTTGTTATGACTGTATCTCCAATGCAAAAAAAGGTAATAACTGGAGAACGGTTTGGAATTTTTACTTCGACTTTCAAGTATGATGAAGTAATTACACATTAGTAGGTCCAGGAATTTCAGGCACTTAAAAGTCGAAAATATTCGCCTACAAAATGCGTCTAAAAAAGACAAATATGGATTAAAAACAAAAAAATTGCACTAAAAATCTTTAATTTTGCAAAAATAACGCATTATAAAACAACATAAAAAATATGTGAGTTAGATATTTTGCAAAGAGACGCAGTATTTAAAGCTTTTAATTAGTTCAAAAAGATTTTAAACAACCATTTTTCAAAATAATGAAATAAAGAAATATATTGAAAATTCAAACATTTTTATAATTTTTTTAACCAATTGAAAAAAATAAAATGCTACTAAAAAATTAAAAATATGCGCAAATATACATTATAAAGCACAAAATATGCATTTAGAATGCAAAAAAATATGTATTTGAAGTCAAAATATACAAACAAGCATTTTTTGTCAAAATATGCAAAAATATGTAACTACAAGTTCGATGCCATTTTATTCTAAATTTGATGATTTGGATAAATAGTTCATATCGATTTTGGACATTCGAGAAAAAACATACAGTTGCATGGAATTCCTTGCTTACACATTACACATTTTCATAATTGAAAGAAAACAATTGTTTAACTGTAAAAACATTAGTTTTTAAGTATAAAAGTTGTTTTAAAATTTTTCCAGTAAAAATATGACAGTTAATTTTGCGACATTGTTAGTTATTTTTACGCAATTGTTAGTTATTTTTCAATAGTTAACAGCTAGTTTAAAGGTTTAATACCTTTGTCACCTTTTTAACTGCATATACCCCTCTTTTAACTAACATTTGCAGTAGATTCTACAGACGAACTTTTTTTGGGTGAACATAAAGTGAACATAAAGTGAACATTTTCGAAGCAAAACAAATTTTTGTTGTTAGACTATTTCATACAATGACTAAGTGAGAACAAATGACAGATGTTTACACCATCTGGTATGCATCCTGCATTTTTAAGTTATACACCCAATAGTTGTTATAAATATCATTAAAAAAAATTATTAAATATTGTTTTTTTAATGATTTTATGTGTTAAATGCAAATTTTTTTTAATGGAACGCCTAAAAAATTTGCGTGATTAATTTGACAGTGCAAGTGAGGAAAGTATTTTTCTTGTGATTTACAAAATACGCTTTTTCATATAATTTTGTTAAAAAATTACGTAAGTGAATGTGAGTAATCCCTTGTTTCATCACCGTGATTTACAAAATTAAAAATTGGAAAAAATTTATTCAAGTGAGACATTGCGTTTCATAAAATTTAACCATAAATACAATATTTTAAATTTTTTTTTATTACAATGACAAAAATACCATAAAAATTCGATTGTTAGCTCTTTGGCGATGATAAACATTAATTTTTAATGTTTAAGCAAAAGAGAAATATTTAATTGATAACGTTGAACAAATAATAATAAATGCATATTTTTTTAAATTTTAAATACCTACATATTTTGTGTACATTAAACACGAGTATAAATGCATGAACTTCCGAGCCCTAGCGATTACAGATGCTATTGTTGAAGAAAGTTCTACTTTTATATTTTGTATGTATATATTTCTGATAAAAGATTATATATTGCAATTGTTTACAGCTAAATATTTAAATGACTAATTATAAATTTGCATTAATAAGAGTATACTTAATTTTTAAATAAAGCACGTACTATTGCTTTATTAAAAATTCACTTTGAGTTAATTTTTATTTTTTATTTGCAGACACTGAATAATAAAACAAATAGAATATATAAGCCGCCACATACAAATTCTAACACTAATAATAATGATATCATCAGTTTTCTATTGGCACAATTTAACACAGAATAACAGAAATTTGAAAAAAATAAAACATTTTTTAAAATTCACATTTAGTTATAAATTTTTAGGGCCCTATGCATAATCATTTTTAAATGTTATAAATGGCTTATAAAACAAAATTCTCATACAAAATTCTTTTTATAAACGTGTTATGAGGTTTGAGTCTACATATTCATTGTGTGATGCTGCCGTGCCAGTGAGACAACGGGCTGGTCGAAGTGACGAAAATATCGCTGCCGTTCAGGCGTCCGTAGCAAATGATTCAAATCAGTGGATTCCGCGGCGTTTTCAAGAACTGGGCATCGCCAAGACCACTTTATGGCGAATTTTGCGTAAAGATCTTGGTTTACACCCATACAAGATCAAGATGACCATTTGACGCGACGTACGTTCTCCGATTGGGCTCTGGAGAAGATGCGCCAAGATGATGAATTTCATCGCAAAATCATCTTCAGTGACGAAGCTCATTTTGGGCTCAATGGGTTCCTCAATAAGCAAAATATGCGTTATTGGTTTGGTGAAAATCCACATGTGCTTCATGAATCACCACTTCATCCACAAAAAATAACTGTTTGGTGCGGTTTGCATGCCGGCGGCGTCATTGGGCCATATTTTATCGTCGACAATAACGATCGTCACGTTACTGTAAATGGCGATCGATTACCGATTATTTTTGGCCCGAATTGGAAAACATGGACTTGGACGACAACGGACGGTGCCACAAGCCACACAGCATACGTTACAATCAATTTATTGAAGAGGGAGTTTGGTGAGCGTGTTATCTCAAGAAATGGACCAGTCAATTGGCCGCCTCGTTCGTGCGATTTAACCCCTCTAGACTTTTTTCTTTGGGGCTACGTCAAATCATTGGTCTATGCCAAAAAGCCGACGACGTTGGAAGAACTCAGAGCCAACATTGAACGCGAAATAGCGGCCGTTACGGCCGAAATGTGTGACCGAGTCATCGAAAATTGGGTCCGACCGCGGTGGCCATATGAACGAAGTCGAGTTCCATTCATAAATGTTTTGATTGTATTTCAAGTCGATCATAAAATTTTGGAAATATCTGAAATGGTTTGCATTTTATTTAAAAAAAAAGTTGTCAAGTCCTTATTGGAAAACCCTTTATATAAGCACTTTAGTGTAATAAATTACTTACAAGAAAAGTCTCCCGGCGGGGACACGTGGACCTTAATGAATTTTGGATATGTTGTAGAGCAGACAACAAATTTAGGGAACACGTGAGTTTCTTTAGCTGCCCCAAACTCTTTTTAAATAGGAGTTAAAAAATGGCCCCAATTTTTGGTTTTTTCAATTTTTTTTTATTCTATTTCAAAGAAGTTATAGACAGAAAAAAATTTTTTTGAAGTAAAACATGTGCGAGAATTTTTAAGTATTTTTGATATTCGAAAAAATATGTGAAATGAATGACAATAAAACTGGGATTTTGTTAAGGAGTATTGCTAGGTTTGAGTTGAAAATCATGTATATTATTGCCTATTAAATTTAATCGAGGGAGTGTCTGAGTCAAAATTTTTGTTTAATCATGTTCTTTAAATCTGTGAACAAATAAATTTAATTTTCGTAAATTTGAGATAGGTTTTCAACTCAACTGTTGTCCCATAATTGAATTGTTCAGAAATACTTTTAAAAAAACGGTAAAAAAATACACTAACGGATATGATTAACCTTAACTTCCAATTTTTTTTGTTGGGTATATTTTTTTAAAAATTGAAAAATAAAAAAAAATATTCAGCCTTACTATGAATATTTTCCAAACGTATATTTTAGTTAAAGTCGGCTTTAGTTAAAATATTGGGTGGCAGTATGCCTTGACTTGATTTATTTTTGGAGCATTCTGATTGGTTAATTTATTTTCAACCAATCAAAATGTTTGAAAATACAAATATTTTTGTAGGGTTTTCATACACAAAATGAAGAAAACCGTATGATTAAAAATAAAGTCGACTTTAAATTTAAAATAATCTTTTATAGTAAGGGCCATTGTATTAACAAATGTAGATAATAACCAACGGATTAATACGATGACGACCTTCAGCCTGAAAAAACGGACACGATTTGGAACCTGGAATGTCCGTACGCTTTTGGATACCACTCGTCTTGCACAAGTGTGTAATGAATTTGTAAAATATAACCTGCTCTTTATGGGCCTTTGCGAAACCAGATGGCCTGAATTTGGAGAGTTCCATACATCACATAATCTAACTCTCATATACTCCGGCAGACCATCAGATCAACCGAAAATGAGTGGGGTAGGTATTCTCTTATCAAGAGAGGCGAAAGATGCTCTCATCGAGTGGAAACCACACTCTGACAGGATTATCACTGCCCGTTTTCGAACCAGAGCCAGAAACGTAACTTGTGTGCATTGCTATGCACCAACCAATGTTGCAGAACCGGCGGCGAAAGAGGATTTCTACGGCCTCTTAACCAGAGTAACTGCATCTGTAAACCGTGGAGACATCATGCTTCTGACAGGCGACTTCAACGCCCAAGTAGGCTCACTGAATACTGGTCTTGAGAGGGCAATGGGACGACACGGTCTTGGTAGAATGACCGAAAATGGCGAGTTCTTCCTGGAGACATGCATGAACAACAACTTGGTCATTGGTGGAACGCTATTCCCTCACAAAAACGTGCATAAGGTGACATGGATCTCCCCCGATAACGTCACTGAAAATCAAATAGACCATATTGCCATTAGCCGAAAATGGAGAGGGTCGTTGCTAGATGTCCGAAACAAGCGTAGTGCCGACTGCGGCAGCGACCATCACCTTTTAATTGGCACAATCAGATTAAAAGTAGCAGCCATCAGAAGAGTAGATAAAGCACGAAGAAAGTACAACGTCGATAAATTGAAGTACCCAACAACCAAGAACAATTACATAGATTCTCTCAACACCTCCCTTCAAGCGATTCCAAATAATACAGTGCCTAATTGGAGTACTATTAAAACCTGTTTCATTAACGCAGCCGACAAACATATAGGATATAAGGAAAATAAAAGAAAGCAATGGATCTCTGATAACACCTGGAGCCTCATATCCAAAAGAAGAGACACAAAGGGCTTATTGAATACCGCAAGAACTCGCAACGAAAAGGCAAATCTGCGCTCGACATATTCTGCGCTGGACAAGAATGTCAAAAAAAGTGCCCGCCAAGATAAGCGCAAATGGATTGACGATCTGGCCAAAGAAGCCGAAATAGCAGCCGCAACCCATAGAACAAAGGATTTATATAGAATTGCTAGGAAACTAACCCAGAAATCGTTTGCTACTAACAAACCACTTAGAACCAAAAATGGATACTTAGTCACATCCAAAAGGGACCAGATGGATGTATGGGTAGATCACTACTCCTCGATGTTAGCGAACACATCGAACACTGATCCCAACCTTTGTGATTGCACTCAACACACTGCTCGGGACGATATACCCACAGACTGCCCAGAAACACCAGAAATTATGGATGCCATAGTGTCTCTGAAAAATAACAAAGCTCCCGGACCGGATAATTTGTCTCCTGAACTATTAAAAGCATCGCCTGAAATCAGCGCCAAGCTCATCCACCACGTTATAAAGAATCTATGGGCAACAAACTCACTGTGCGATGATTTAAAGGAAGGCCTTATTATTAATATACCAAAAAAAGGCGACCTGTCACAATGCAAAAATTGGCGTGGCATAACCCTTATCAATATCGCAAACAAGATAATTTCTCAAGTCATCAACAAAAGGCTATCAGTCGCATTCGATCCGCTTCTCCGCAATGAGCAGGCTGGCTTCCGCCCCCGCAAATCATGCATTGACCATGTCAACAGCTTACGGATCATAATTGAGCAATCTGTTGAGTGGAGGTCACCGCTATACCTGATATTCATCGACTTTGAGAAAGCATTCGATACACTTTCCCACTCGGCCATATGGAGTACGCTAACATGCAAAGGCACCCCAAACAAAATAATTGATATTGTTCAAGCCCTATACCACAACGCAGACTGTCGAATCCTTAATGATGGCTGTATTAGTGAATCATCATTCACGATTAGAACTGGAGTAAGGCAAGGCTGTGTTCTGTCACCCCTACTTTTTAATATCGTCCTGGACAGCATAATGAGAAGAGCCACATGTGAACAGAGGGGAATAACTTGGGGATTCAACAGAAGGCTAGAAGATCTCGACTATGCCGACGACATATGTCTACTATCCCACAACTTCAGTGACATGCAGGCTAAGATCAACGCAGTACAGACAGAAGCAGCTAAGGCTGGTCTGAAAATAAATATTGCCAAAACTAAAGCAATGAGAATTAATGCTTCTAACAACAGAGCATTCGCAATAGACGGGAAGAATCTTGAAGATGTATCAACGTTCTTCTATCTCGGAAGTCTTCTGACTACAACAGGTGGTTCTGCAGACGACGTAAGAAACCGAATAAAAGCTGGCAAACACTCATTTGGCATTCTAAACCCAATATGGCGATCAGCACATATTTCGAAAAGAACCACGCTAAACATATTTAACTCCTGCATAAAATCATCTCTTCTCTATGGATGTGAATCGTGGAATGCAGTGCAGAAGGATGTTAACTCGCTACAGGTTTTCATAAATCGCTGCCTGCGTAGAATTTTAAAAATATTCTGGCCAATCACGATATCCAATGAAAGGCTATGGGTCCAAACCTCTCAAACCCCCATACATGTCGAGATCCGGAAAAGAAAATGGCGCTGGCTAGGGCATACCCTACGAAAACCCGTTGACGATATCACAAGGCAAGCTATAGAATGGAATCCGCAAGGAAGCCGTAGAAAAGGAAGACCATCACACACCTGGCGCCGCCAAATTGAAATCGAAGCGGCCAACCAGGACAAGAGCTGGAACGAGATAAGAACACTAGCATCGGACAAATCGGAATGGAACAAATTTGTTGTGGCCCTATGTTCCGTATAGGAACTACGGGAACTTATATATATAATCAAAATGTTTGAAAATACAAATATTTTTGTAGGGTTTTCATACACAAAATGAAGAAAACCGTATGATTAAAAATAAAGTCGACTTTAAATTTAAAATAATCTTTTATAGTAAGGGCCATTGTATTTAAACAAATTAATTATAAATATTAAAAAAAGAGAAAATAAAGTGAAAAAAAAATATTTTTCTCGACGGGAATGGAACCTGCGATCATCTGTTTGGAAATAAACTTTATCAAAATCATTTCTTGGTTCACTTTTAGAGCAATTATACTTCAAGAGCCATACTTAAGTGATTTTTTGTATGTTGTTCAGAATTACTTTTAAAAAAGCTGTATAAATATACTAACGGATACTTTGGAAGCAATGAAAGAAGTGATTTTCTTAAAGTTTTTAAGAATTACTTCTAAAAAGGTAGTAAAAATACACTAACGAATATTTTTGAAACAATGAAAGAAATGCCCAGCAGAAAAAGAGATGCCGAAGCAGTAGAAAAAGCATTACAACTGATGATCTTGATGTATTTCTTTTTTAACATAAACACTAATGATTTTAACATTGAGTTGTCATAGGAGAGCAGTACTCCTACTTCAACATTTTTTTCAGTACGTTTTGAACTAGTGCAAAAGAAGCTCTTTTTCACCAATTAAAAGTTTAAAAAAATTCTTCGCGAAAAAAGTTATATATTTTTTATTTCACAAAAGTTTTTTTATTGCCGCCATCGGGTATCGAACTTGCGACCTCACGATTGCTAGTCTAGCACTCTATCGCTGAGCTATTTTTTGATATGAAAGTTGACTGCCATAAAAACACCACTTTGTTACTGCGAGATATTGTTCCTTATTCTCTTCAATAAAAGTACTTATTAAACAAGTGTAAAAGTACACTTGAATTCAATATTTTTTTCAGTACTGCTTTTACAGGTGCAAAAAAGCAATTTCTCATCTTTTTTTATATACATATAGATATTTTTAAAAATTTTAAAAAATAAAAAAAATTAATAAAATAAAAAAAAAAATAAAAAAATAAAAAGAAATAAAAAAAATATTGGTCCCGCCGGGAATCGAACCAAATGATAGCAAATGCCAAATGATACCAAAATCACTATTTAGGATCACTTTTAGAGCAATTACTCTTTAGAAGCAATACTTAAGTGATTTTTTGGTTGTTGTTCAGATGTAATGCTAAAAAAAGCTGTAAAAATATACTAACGGCTACTTTGGAAGCAATGAAAAAAGTGATTTTTTGTAGTTGGTCAGAATAACTTCTAAAAAAGCAGTAAGAATACACTAACGGATACTTGTGAATCAGTGAAAGAAGTAGTTTATAAAGCATTACTTCCAATTTTTTTTGCTGGTATGGTTTGTAAAGCATGACATCTAATTTTTTTTTTTTTACTGGGTACATAAAATAATTTGACAATTCTTAAACAAGAACAGTTAAACTCGGTTTAATTTAATTTTAAGATTAACTAAACAGCCAATTAAAATAAGTTTAACATCTAAAAAACTGGACATTAAAATTAACATTAGTTTCTAGTTGGTTCAGTAGATTAATTACAACATGAATAAAATATTCTCATTCATTGTGCTGTAATGATGTAAACTAGTGTAATTGATGGAGAATATTTGCAAGACTTTTAATGCATTTTTTTTTATTGTAATCGAAAGAGGAAAAGTAGGAATTTGTTATTTTCTTTAAAGTATGTCAAATAAATATAATTTCTTTGAATTTTGTATGAAAAATTTGTTTTATAAGCCATTTATAAATTTAAAAAATGATTATGCATATGCCCCTAAATGAATAGAGAGTTGTCTATTAAAATATTTACTACAGTTTTTGAATTTTAAGTCGAAATTCATGGCGCCATTTAAATGGGGTAAATAATTTTTAAATTTGTGATTGTTTGGAAGGATAAATTACCATATGCGTCAAAAATTTAAAACAAAATAGAATAAAAAAATATCTTTCTTTATTACAACAAAATATATTACTTTTAATAAATATCAATTGATTAAACCTCTTTAATCGTTACACTTTTAATATATCTATGAAAATAAATTTCAACAACTCATAAATTTTCCCATGACTTGTTATAAAAATATTATTATTTTATGGAGGAATTTAAATTTGAATTGTAATGTTGCTGCTGGGACTTATAAATGTTAATTAAGTATTTGTATTTATTCTATATCTAAATATTTTGTATGAGGTGTTAATATTTATAATGTAATTAAAAATGTAATCCCTTTGAATAGTTTTTTAAGTGCTTCACTTAAGGGAATTTTAATCAAATTCTTGTTGTTGCTTCCATTAACAATTATTAATGCAATCTCAGTTATGAGTGAAACATTTGTAGAAATAACACTTGAAGTCTTATCGTAAATATAACAACACATATGGGAAACAATTGAAATGCAAATAGTAAAATGATTTCGAATATAAATGTAAATATTTACATTTATTTGTTTTTAATATGAATTTGACAAAATTACTAAGAAAAAACGATTTGCACAAAATCATTCCATTTGCATAAACATAGATTGATATACAGCTAAAGTCTACGAAAAGTCTAAAATTTATGTAGACATGAAAATTACCGTTTAACGAAAGCTTAACTGCAGTGAAAAAGGTGACGGAGGTATTTACCTTTAAAACAACAAAAAATATAGTTATTTTTAACTGTTGAAAAATAACTGAAAAATACATTAAAAATAACTAACGATGTCGTAAAATTAACTGACAAATTTTTACTAAAATATTTTTTTAAAACAACTAACAAAATTGGTAAAAACTAAAAACTGTAAAACTGTTTTTAACAGTTATTTTTTTCGATATTCTAATAATATTGTATTATTTCAATTAGAAAAAAATGTATAGTTATATCATTCTAGTAAAAAATTAAAAACAAAATTTCAAACGGTTTGAATTTTTGGGATTTTTTATTGCATTTTTTTATTACATAACTTTTAAATTTTTATATAGAAAATATTTTTGTAGTTAATTTCACCGTAGTTATTTTTCAACAATTAGAAATTACTTTATTTGTAGCTATTTTTATAGTAAAAGTAGTAATCGTCTTTTAAATTACATTCTACAGTCATTTCTGCCTACAAAATTCTTTCAGTGTTCTTGTTATAAACATGGTTCAATACATTCTAAACACTAAACGAATCGTTTACAAACTATTCTCGTTTATTACAGTCATAATATGACCCAATTTAAGAATTAAACTATTAGTAAAACAAAATATATTTATATGGACATTATATGAATGAACTTAATACTACACATATTTAACCTTATTAAAGTAGTGCTAGTAATATATTCTAAAAATAGCTCACATTTTTATTACTTGAAAGCATGTTATGCTTTTTAGGGGCTCCACCCAGCTATTGTTAACAATTGTAAACAAAAACATTCACAACCAACACCAACCCAGCCAAAAAAATGAGAAAAAGCATTAGAAAAAGCATTATGACTAATGATTTAGATGTACTTAATTTTTAACAGAAACACTAATGATTTTAGCATTGAGTTGTCATAGGAGAGGAGTACTCCCAGTTCAACATTTTTTTCAGTACTTTTTGAACGAATGCAAAGGGAACGCTTTTTCAGCAAATAAAAGTAAAAAAAAAATTATTCGCAAAAAAAAATTACAATTTTTTTATTTTACAAATTTTTTTTATTGCCTACTCCGGGTATCGAACTTGCGACCTCAAGATTGCTAGTCTAGCTCTATCGCTGAGCTATTTTTTGATATGAAATTTCACTGGCTTAAAAACACCACTTTGTTTTTGCGAGACATTGTGCTTTATTCTCTTCCCTAAAAGTACACATTAAACAAGTGCAAAAGGTGCTCTGCAATTCAGTATTACTATTTTCATAACTGAATAAAAAGCAATTTTTATCATTTTTTATATATATTTTTTAAAATTGAAAAAATAAAAAAATATTGCATTTAAACAAATTAATTACAAATATTAAAAAAATTAATAAATAAATAAAATTAAAAATCAAATAAAAAATATTGGCCCCGCCGACGTATCGAACCCGCGATCATCTGTTTGGAAATAAACTGTAGCAAAATTACTTTTTAGGATCACTTTTAGAGCAATTTGGTTTTAGAAGCCATACTTAAGCGATTTTTTGGATGTTGTTCAGAATTACTTTTTAAAAATCCGTGAAAATATACTAACGGATACTATCAAACCTGTTAAGCATGATCCGAAGGTAAGCTGTAAATATACAGAGATATTCCTCATACGCTATGGTGTACAATGGCATGTTTTGTTGTTTTTTTTTATAATTTAAAAATAAAATTTGATTAATTTTATAAATCAGTAAATAATTCATGAAGGTGTACTATTTAAGTGTTGTATTTTTTTTGTTTTTAAGAAGCAACACACAGGATATTCTTCTTATTAAATAATTAACTTGTTTGCTTTCTTTTAAAAGGGAATGGAGAAGGCATGAAAGATGGTGATAAATGAATATGATAACACTGTAATTGCGCGAGATGTTGAATCTTAGAACAGTTGCTGTGCGCCATCTGATGGAGAGTTGGCGAACTTTTTTGAAGCCTTTTATAGTTCATAGCACTGTTAAGGTCGGTTTATGGGACCGTAAACGTAAATGTGACGTAACTGTACCGTGCCGAAGCTAAAAAGTACACTTATAGATTACCGTAAACGACATTACTATTTAGCATCTATTTCATGTGGTTTTATATTTTATTCTAAATTTTTCCATTTATTTGTTAATTTTTATTCCTTATTTGTTGTTTGAATCAATTTTCTTTATTCATTTCATATTTTTTCCGACTAAAATCATTCAGCTGTTTCGATGCCGGATAGAAAATTCTGATTTCAACAGAATGATCCGGCAAGTACGTTTACATTTACGTGTTAGTAACCATTCGTATACATTTCTTCTTGTGGTTTCGAAACAGCTGATTCGTTACAGATACGTTTACGGTTGCGTAACTCAGCCTTTATTATATTTTACTTCGGTAGGGTTAAGTGCTATGGGAACACCGAAGGAGGATGCTGCAATATGTACAAGGGCTAGAAAACTCATACTTTTTTTTCTAAACTGATGTCACTGGGATCGAACCCGCAATCTTATGTGTAAACAGTTAAACGCGCTAACAATTACTCCACAACGCCTTATCGTCTAGTATTGTAAATTTTAAAATAAAATTTTAACAATTCTGTTTTTGTTAGTACAACACAAACAACGCTTAGTGCAGCGCTTGTGAACAACCTAATACTACACTCAGGGAAGTTCTGCATTCAGAATTTGTTAGTTGTTTAAGTAGTATTTATTTTAGTTTTGCTATTTTAAGTAAAAAAAACATTCATTTGTAGAAGAAATGTAAATTTTCATATAACTACATTCGCAAGTCATTAAAAAACAAACAGTCTTAAATACTGAGAATTCGAAACATTCATTTTATTCATATCAGTCATTTTGTTTTTTAAAAACACAAACCAAAAAAAAATTATGTAAAATTAAATTAGACTAGATCCAGTTTCTGCCTTTTTTATGGACAGGCTTCATCAGTGATTTTCCATTCAATTATTAATTATTATTGTTTATATTTTTATTGTCAGATTGTCTCTATATGAATACTTTCAGAAGCGACCATATACAAACATTCTACTTTAGATTTCCTGTTTATCTTCTTATTTCCTCCGTGTCACCTTTTCGCAAATTTTAGAGCATAAAATAAGAATAAAACGAGTTTGAAAAAATTTAAGAAACCATGTCATAAATAATTTTTTTTATAAGTAATTTTAATGGAAATTCATTTAAAAATTTTATTTCTTTGTTATGATTATTAGTCCCTGAGTAACTGAAGTTATACATAATTATAATACACATTAAATAGATAAGAAAAGTTGAATGATTTATTTTAATATTTAAATAATAAAATAAAATATTGAAATTAATTTTGTAGAAGATTACAGTTTCATTAAATAAACTGAGATTAAAACAAACCATCTTAAAAATATTTAAAAACTTTATGAGTCATAAAATAGTTTGTATACAAGTATGATTCCCTGGACTACACAAGCACTCAAAAACGTTTGACAGTTACTACAAGGTGGCGCAAAATGTATCATTCTATCGGAAGATGATATAACTTTTCCAAATGGCGATATAACTTTTACAAATATTTGTGAAGTAAACGGACTCAGAATACACGTCGACAAGCCATGACATTACGCTCACGCTCTACTGAAAAAGCAATTTTTTGAGCAAATAACATTTCAGGCCACAATTCTTAACCGATTTTCAAAATTCTTTTTATGTATTTGACTTTACAAAATTCTGCATAAATCTGTCATGGCAGATTTTTGAATTTCAGTTTCTAAATATTTTTATTTTTTTTTTTTGTTCAGAAATACCAATAAGAAATAGGGGATTTAAATGATATGTACCTTTAATTAAAGGTATTTTAATCCTCTATCGGTAACCCGAACAAAAAAAATTTAATTATTTTTGTCTCCTATTATCAATTTAATTTTCAATTTCTGCATTTTAATTTTCTTTTATCTTTCTTATTCGGTACTATATTCCTCTCGACGTTTCTTTCCTCGTTAAATAGTTTGGTGTAAAAATTAGAAACGGAGTTTACAATATTTTTTTCAAATCTTATTAAAGACATCCTTTTTCATTTCCAGAATGTTATATGCTGAAGAAAAACTTCAAATCTGTTGTAACATATTTAAATTACCACTTAAATTTAATTATGTATTTCACTTTTACTTTATTATTGCCACCTTTACTTTTTTATAAAATAAATAAATTAAAGCCCTAAAATATACTATATATTTTGTTTAGTTTTTGTTAATATTAGTATAGTAATTTGTTTAGTAAGATACTAATATTTATAAATGAATGTATTTATACCTATAACTTTTGCAAATGGAAAGTATTTGTTTTGAATTTTTGCAAGAACAATTTTTAGAAGGGCCCACATAAAAGTTGGAATCTGGGATCAACTTTAAAAGCTATGCTGCCATACAAAATATTTGAAAAATCGCGATTTTAACGTATAGACCGCTATAGATGAATACATTTTTTTATCGAAATATTTTCCTTTAATTGCTTCCTTACTAAGGCATTAAGTCGCTGAAATAGCAAAAAACCATAAAAACCTAAATAAAACGCTAAGTAGTGGTTTAAATATCAAGATTAGCACATCGCATTTATATCGTGAATATGGCCACAGGACCTGTGCTTACATTTTAACACAAAAAAATTCATATTAATTGAATTTGAAAAATTTTTTATAGAAAAAACTGAATGGACAACCGCCAAACTTTAAAGACATTTAAAGCATGTCCGAAAAATATAGAATTGATGGTTAGATCTCAATTAATTTTTTGAGTGTCATGCAGTGTAATTTGTTCTGTAGTGCGATTCTCTAACTTTTTACAAAAAAGTGCGGTAGTTAAATTATCAAATTTTCGTAGTAAAATCCCACTACCGAATTTCGTTATTAAAAAAAATTAAAGAATAGCCCCTCTGATGATACATTTAAAGTATTTATAATTAAAACAATTGAATTAAATGGAAATAATGGGGGTTTTGATAGAATTCCAACCAATTTATTTGCTGTGTGGTACAAATAGTCAATAAAGTTTCCTAAGAACATTAAAAAAGTTCTTAATAACATTAATTTTTTTTTATTACTGTATCTAAAAATACTTTAATTAATAAAATTAGGAAATATACTTATCAACAGCTGATTTAAATTTTTGTTAATGAAAAAAAGTTATAAATTCATTAAAAAATTCCGTGTATGTATTCTTATTAAACCCCATATAAAAACGAATTTAATCTAACTAAATTGTCAATTAAATTTAATAGATCTCAGGTCACAAAATTTTAGACATGCAATAGTATTTAATTTAAAACGAATTAACAAAATACGAAACTGACGTCATTAGATTTGTACAAATAGTTTATATTAATATACTCGTACACAAACAATTCATAACAAATAATAAAATAGACGAAAAGTAAAAGAAACCGGAAAGAATATTATTGACTAACAATAAGAAGAAAAACACTGATACCAAAACACATTTTCAAAACAAACAAAATTGTACAGAATTTTTGTATGAATTCTAAAACCAGTTTTAAAAAGTGAGTTGAATTTAAAAACCAAAATACAAAAGAATTAAACTTTAAAAAAAACCGGCAAAAATGACATCATTTCCGAAAAACAAATATAAAATAATAAACATGTTCATTAGAGTGGGCCAAAAATACAAAAATAGTAATTAGCAGAGCAGCGACTTTCATGCAAATGCATGTTTGTAGTCATTAATCCAAAAATGATTTTGACCAAATACTTTTCCGAATCAAGATTTTTGCAACAAAATGGCATCGATTTGTTTTTGCATATTTTGTTATAAATGTATATTTTTGCATATTTTGCATTTAAGTGCATATTTTTGCATATTTCATCATTTTCCATTAAATTTCATATTTTTTTAAAAATTAAAAGTAAGATTTATTGAAAAACAAGAATTTGAAAACATTAACGCAGTACTTAACTAGAATGAAAACATCAGTACTTAACTAGAATGAAAACATCATCTACTTTAGACACTTCTATTGGATTTAATTTTTAACCGAACGCTCTCGAGTAATAAATGATTTTTAAAAATCGATAAATTTAAAGTGAATTGTTTGGTTTTAAGGGTTTATTTTTGGATGTTTAGTGCATATTTTTTAGTTTTTAGTGCATATTTAACGGCATATTTTGTATTTTTTACTGCATATTTTAAGCGCATGATTTCAATTTTTAAGTGCATGAAAGTTGCTGCCCTGGTAATTAGTAAATCTTAAATCAAAAAGTAAACAATTGTGCATACAGAAAAAGTAGCTAAAAATATTTGCTAAAAAAGATGTAAACTGCTATTTTCAAAAGGCTCGATTTTTGTTTGCATTTAAAAAAAAAATGGAAAAAACTTCGAAAATCTTAATTTTTGTGATTTTTCAGGCTCCTATTTATTTAGCAAAATTTTTTGCTGATTTTAGCAGGTTAAGTTGTTATTTTCTATTAATAAAAATTTAACTCAAATAGAATTAAAATTCTGTATATTTAACAGTTTTATTTTTGCTGTTTCTATCTTACTAATATATAGCAAAAATAATCTTCTAATTTAGCAGTTTTTTTCTGCAGTATCATTTGAAATTCCCTTTTCGGAATTTGATCAGCTTCCCGGAATATGATATAAATCGTACTGTGCAATCTCCTAATCTCAACCCTATTTAGAACAGGTGGATGATTGCAAAATGCAATATCGGCAATAAAGTATTTCGAAACAATAATAAACTTTTGTGGAATGATATTTCCAAAGGCTATATTTATAACCTCATAGCATCAATGCCTAAGAGATGTCCTGAAGTAATAAAAAATTATGGATATGCAACAAAATATTGAATATTTAAAGCTTTTCTTGTTTATTTTGTAATATTGTTGAGAATTACAAATGTTTTGAACACTTTAATTTCAACAAATTTTGTTAAAAGTAATTTTTTCATCGTTGTAGAATATATCTATCTTTATTTATCGTTAAAGAATAATTTTTTTTTTTGTTAGATAATATGCAATAACTAATTTTAATAATATAAAACAAAATAAAATAAAAAACTTATGTTGGAAATCTTTTGATGATAAAAACTTATTATTAGGTTCAACCACCATTGTATATTAGCAAAACTCCAAACTTTCCATTTATAAAATAATTACTTCCAAAAAACATAGCCAAGATACAAAATACGTACCGTGAAATAACTCCCAAATGAAATATATAAGTCCCAATGAAATAATTCCTAATGAAATAACACCCAACAAAAATTAAATAACTGCCAATTTTAAAAAATAAAATAACTCCCAAAGAGGAATATTAAATAAGTCCCAATATTCGGAAGTTATTTCCTAAAGTACTGATAAGTCTTAAAAAAGAATTATAATAACTCCCAATGAAATAAGTACCAATAATTCCCATTTCAAAAATATCGGATACTAATTAATAAAAATGTTAACACACATTTTTGCTTATAACTTTGATTTACAGCTTCTCATATTTTTATTTTTTCGGCAGTTTACATTTTAAAAATATGTCCGTTAATAAATTGATTTACATCATGAGTTTTAATTAGCAATTTTTTACAGAATGGACGATGAAAGAAAAATGCGTTCAAAAATAATTAAATATTTTCAACAAAACCAAACATGGACATACAAAAAAATTGCCAAAGAAACTAATGTATGCCGCCGAACAGTTTCAAAAGTAAAAAGGTATCTCGAACACCTAACAATTGAAAGAAAGCCGGGAACAGGAACAACGACTGGTTAGCGTAACATTGGTAAGGCATATAAAGTTAAAAGCATCCTTTAGAGAGCTCCTAACACATCTGGCAGGAAAACAGCTCGGTTAGCCCAATGCTCGGACTTTATTGTACGTAAAGTGAAACGTAAGGCAGGACTAAAGTCCTAAAAAGTTCAAAAAGTTTCCGATAAAAATGCTTTTAAAAATTTGTACGTAAAGTGAAACGTAAGGCAGGACTAAAGTCCTAAAAAGTTCAAAAAGTTCCCGATAAAAATGCTTTTAAAAATTTGGAGGCCAGAGCTCGAAAATTTAAATCAAATTTTATACAAAAATACAACTGTTGTGTAATGGACGACGAAACTCAAGAGTCAAGAATTTTATGTTTTCGATGTTCGAGGAAATGTTGCGGAAAAATTTAGGTCGAAAAAGCAAACGAAATTCCCTAAAAAATTCCTAGTATGGCAAGCCATATTTAGCTGCGGCCAAAGACATCTGGCTCTATAAACAGCGAAATTTATATCAAGGAGACAAAAAAGAGACTTCTTCCATTTTTGAGTCAGCACAATGTATCCACTTACTTCTAGCCCAATCTATCATCTTGTCACTACACTCAGGGAATTATGTAGGTAAAATCAACTGCAAATGACAGTTAAAATAACTGCATTTGCACTTAAAAAGGTGTAGACTACATTTGCAGTTAAATTAACTGCAATATTAAGTAATTTTTAACTGTTAAAAATCAACTGACAAATGTAGTAAAAACAACTACACATGCAATTGAAACAACATACATTCAAATTATTGTAAAACTGTACAAACAACTTGCAAATGTAGTTAAAAAACATAAATAAAATTTTTTTTTTTTTAATTATTAATTTAATAAAAAAAAACAAATTTATGTAAACACTATTAACTTAATTTTATTCTATAATAAATTTAAAATTGAGAAATCAAAATTTACACTTAATGTCACTTTTTTTCACTATTAAGATATTGTTGTACATGTCCGTCTGTGAGGGATGAAATATGCTGTTGTTTGGCTTCCTTTTTTTTCTCCAGGTAGAAAGGGATGAGAATATAAAAGAACTGAAAGAAAATAAATACAATATTTTTTTAACATTCCCCGTAAATAAATTTATATTATAAAACTTACCTTATTATTTTAGTAATTTAATAAAAAATATATAACCTTTTCCGTATTACGCGTGCTCACTCTTTGGCGTTGTTTTATGACTAAGACAAGAGAAAACATGTTATACTCATATTCTTTCACTAGAAATTTCTAAACAAGTGATTCATACACATACTTCTGTTTGCTTCGTGTGTATGCATACACACTTGAAAATTTAAGTATTTGTAAACAAAATTCAAAATAACCGCATAAAATAAATGTTACTACAATGTAGTAATTTTTGTAGTTTGTTTAAAAAAATAACTGTCAAAAACATTGAAAAATTTTGTTCTAAGTAAATTAACTACAATTGTAGTTAAAATAACTACAACCGCATTACTACATAAATAACTGTCATGTAGTAACTGCAGAACTTTTCTGAGTGTACAGCAAGAATGCGCTGGAGTGGTATAATGATAATAATGTGGTTTTTGTACCAAGAGAAGCAAATCCACCAAACTGCCCGGAGCTCAGGCCAGTGGAGAGATATTGGGCTCTTGTTAAAAAAGAATTAAAGGACACAAAAAAGGTCTCCCAGGACATGCAAGATTTCAAACGTAGATGGACCACCTGCTCTAAAAAGGTGACAGAAACTACCATAATTTTGTTCGTAGTGGTTAGAATTCCATGTGGTTTTTTTTGTTTGATTTTGTTATTAAATTTCATTTAATAAAAATTTGGTTTGAAGTCTTAAAATTCAGTGGTTTGTTTTTTATTTAACTTTATGTGTGTTAACATTTTTATGATCTCACTCCTTATTTAATAAGTATACTCTAAAATTTTTCGTAAATTCGCTGCTATAAAATTGGTACCATTTTATGTAATGTTACGCAAAATGCTTAAATTTAGACATCAAAATTTGTAAAAATCTTGTGTACACATTTTTGCTCACAAAAATACTCATTTATTGTAAAATAGGCACCTTTTATTTAGAATTATATATATTGTGTGTGCGATTAAAATTTTGTGCTTAAACACGAACATTTTTACTACAAAATTTTCGAAATCGAATTAATCTTTAAAATTCATTATACCAAATTTTCCCCTGCTGCGCTTTTTTCAATTATTTTATAAATGTTAAAGATTAACTTAACTTAGGTTTCGAGAAGTTTGTAGTAAAAATATAACTATATATAAAGAAAAAAAGTATGACCCCCTCTGGAATTAAAAAACAAAAAAAAAAACGAAATTAATTTTGTTAGGGGCTGGGGCCCGGGAGGTCCTTGGGGGTAAAAAACGGGGGAATATAGTAACATGTAAGTGTGGGTACTCAAATTAAAGGAAAATGTCTCACGATTCCAAAAATGTAATTTTTTTTATATCCGTAAAACCTAGCCCTATTTAGAGCCATTTTTCGACCAATAGGGTGGGTCGATAAAAGTTAAAAATTAATATGAACGAAAATGGTACTCAAATGAAAGGAAATTTTCCAAGTTTTAAAACACGGCGTTTTATACTAATCGAATTAGAGGCATTTTGTTAAATTTTAGACCTTTAAAAAATTAAAAAGTCTAAAATCATGTTATTTTAGTTCTAGTAAATCCCTGTAAATGACCATTTTTTGTTGTTTATTTTGAAAATTTGGAACATAAAAGGCAGTTGGAAGTAGAAATCACAAAAGGAATCAACTTTTAATTGATGAAAAACGCAATTTCAGAAGTGATATAGTTTAATAGCGTCGCAGGGATATTTTTTTTTTGTAAAAATCGCTCGATTTTTTCAAAAAAAAATTATTTTGTTTTTAATGTTTGCTATACCCAAACTTTTGTCGATGATATAAAAATGAAAATTTTTAATAAAAAATACAATTTCAGAAGTGATGTAGTTGTCTAAATTTTGATGGAGTTTGAAGACTCAAAAAAAATAATTTTTGAAGTCGTGGGAACATTTTCTATCATTTGAGTACCATTTTACCATACAAGAAAATTTCATCATTTTCAGTCCCCCCTCTGAAGTGACTAAAATGGCTCTAGTGCAGGGCTGGAAAACTATGACACGCGTGTCAGTAGTGGCACGCGAGTGGATTTTAGGTGGCACGCGACGTTTTGTTGGAAATTTTCAAAAAATTTAAACTATTGGAAGACCAGCAAAAAATTCAGTTAAATGTTAAATTTCTACACAAAAATGTGTGAAATTTTTCATAGAGCTTGTAAATCGTCTTTTAAAATGAATGAAATTCTGAATTGCCACCATATTTTGTTTACAGAAATATGGTTAATACAGAACTCAAAAATTAGATTGTTATAAAATTCTGGCAAAATTTCTAAAGTTCTAGATTGAAAGAAGTTTAAATGTTTCGATGGGAAAATGCGTCATAATCGGAGAAATAAAAAATACCAGAAAATTCCACAAAAATTGAAAACAACTTATAATAAAATTGGATCTAAAAAATTTAGTTTTTTCAAAGGGAAAATATATGCTACGAAAAAACCCTCACTGAGATAAAGGCTGAGAATAAGTTTCATAATGAATAAACCCCCTATATTGGAATTTAAAATTGGGTTTTGATCGTGTTTCGCAGAGCCATTTCATCTGAAAAAGAAATTTCTCTGTTCAAATCCATAATATTCGCTTTTTATTTATTATTATGATGATAAAAACCGTGCGATTTATTAAAAAAAAAAAAATTTTCCCCGAAGCACATTTTTCAATTAGTTTCTTACGTACTTAAATAATAGATGGCGCCCAATAATTTAACTTTTTTTTTAACAAAATAAAATAAACACCAAAAATGGAATAACTTCCCAAAAAACTTAAAAGGCGATAATGTTCAAACTGTTTTAATTTTATTTCATTGGGAATTTTTTCATAATGAAATAATCTAAATATTTAAAGATTAAATAAACCCCCAAAAATTAAATAACCGTCAAACATTTTTGCGTCATTTCTTGGATGTTATTTAATTTTTTCTTTGGGGTTATTTCATGGGGGTTATTCGTAGCGCTGATAAATATGTACATCTGCGATGATTTTTTTAAGAGAATTTTTCCAAATTTTAAAAATGTTTGAAAAAGGACTTTTAAAAGACAACTAAAATTAAGGTGGCACGCGAGAATTTTTACAAAAAAGAATTTGTCCATTTCTGGCACGCAGCGAAAAAAGTCTTGCCACCCCTGCTCTAGTGCTACGTTTTATGGATAAAAAAAGAATAACATTTTTGGAATCGTAAGACAATTTCCTTTAATTTGAGTAGGTACCCACACTTTTATGGTACTACGTTCCCCCGTTTTTTTGTAATATTTGGTGCCAATTTGGTTATCTATATATTGATATCTTCTCTGACACGATTGTTTTTGTCTGTTTTGTAAACAAAAACAATTTTTTTGTTTACTATGTATGACCGCAACTATGACCGTGTTGTGAAGTGGCCATGAACAACATTCCTTTATATTTCATTTTAAAAGTTTACAATGTTTTTAAGTTTCGGCCCACTCTAATATACATTACTATATGTATATAAAATACAAAAACAGATACTGAAACTACCTTAATGACACGTTATTTGTGTGTATTGTATTTTAAAGTTTTAAGTAGGGAATAAGTTAAGGAATATTCAGGGTCATCTTTTGCTACGCGTTTTTTAAATTCAATTTAAAAACTAATGAAGGTGATAGGAATAACAATTTTTGGCTATTAATTTTGTGTGTTTGATCTAACAAAAGTAACAACGAAAATAATTATATGAATTAAAATTTTAGCATTCACACACACATAAATTTGTAAACAAGTCACACACACTCTAAAAAATGCTTGGAAAATTACTACTATAAAATATGTAAATTTTCATGTAAAATTACAGGAAATGCGTAAATTTAAGCACAAAGTGTTTCAAAAATTTATTTACGCTTTCTTGTGAATAAAGTTACATAAAAAGTATAGTATTTTGCATATTGGTAAACATGTTTCTATTAGAATAAGCATTATCACTTTATATTTACATATATTGTATGTAAAATTTATTTTAGGCACAAAGTATGTAATCGTACTTACTTTAAAGAAGTAATGGTAAAATTGTCAAAATGTTATTTCTAAAATACATACAAAATTTGTTCATCTAAATATTTGAAACGTAATTACCACAAAATCAGCTAAAAGAGACTGACTGTGTTCAAGAAAAAAAATATAAACCTCAAATATGGCTAAATGCCCGTGTAAAATTTGGAGTAGTGTTCGAAAATTAAAAAAAAACGTTTATAACATTTGCTGGTTTGGTAGATGTAATAAGAGAATGTATACAAAATTTGCTTTTAACAGTCTTCTTTTACATTTTAGATAGAGTGTTCGCTCGTGGGCCTTTTCATTAGCGGAATATCTTCTAGTTGGCAGGAGCCAAAATTTTGCTCTTTTTGGTAAAAAAAAACTCGGAGCGTGTATAAAAGAAGCTGCTTTTAATATGAGCCAATTAAACAGTTCTGTCCGTTTTGCTCTATCTCATTTAGTTTTCGAAATACTGGCCAGTTTACAACATTTTTCAAAAAAAGGAAAATTTTTGCAGAATGTTAATCGCTGACTAATCAAAATGAGGTGGATAGTTGCAAAAAACAATTTGCGAAGAAACTTTTCTACAAAGGAAAATTTTTGCATAATTTTATTCGTTTGCAGAATCTTAATTTCTGATTTTATTTTTTATTACCTTGAAATTTTGCAATAATTTTGGGACTCTAATACCAATTTCATGTGTTTAGTTTGCAAAAAAAATCGCTAAAAACACTTTTCCAAAAAGAAAAGTTTTTGCATCACTGTAGAGTTTTTTAGTAATTTTTTAAGAAAGTCTTTTTTCGCGGTACGCTATTATTTTGCAATTTTTTAAGTGCGGTTTTTAAAATTTGTAATCTAGGGTCTATAATACCCATATCTTATTCCAAGGATTAATTGGTTAGTAAAAAAAGGTTGCGAAAAAATTTTGTAAAAAGGTATATTCTTTCATCAATATATTCCTTTGTATAATGTAAATCGCTGATTAACCCTTTTAATTTACTTTTTCCAGGGATGGAAAGAGCTCTCGAAAGAGCCAGAGTTTTGCTTTTTTTGCAACTGGCCACCAAACTTTGTATTATAGTCTATAGATTATGAATTTAAAAGAACCACATTTAAAAAATTGCAAAATAATGGGGGAATGCGAAAAGACTTTATGGTACAAAAAATTAATTAAAAAAAACTCAATCAGCGATTAACATTCTACATACAAATATAATTATGCTAAATTTTTCCTTTTTACAAATTTTATTTTTCGCGATTTTTTTTCTTTTTTTTCAAACTAAGCAACAAATTTTGTTGTACGAAATTAGTATTATAGTCCCTAAATTATGAATTAAAAAAACCGCACTTAAAAAATCGTAAAATAATCGCGGAACGCGGAAAAAGGCTTTATGGTAGAAAAAATTAACTAAAACACACAATCAGCGATTGACATTCTTCAAAATAAATTTAAAATTTTTTTTAAATAGTTGTTAAATGATATGATTTTATTTTTAATGTTACTATATGTAATTAGCTGTATTTTCGATTTAACTATATCCGTTAACTCAGAAAACAAAACTCAAAGTACACAAAAACGTGAAGCGAAAACTAATACATTACTTTTCGTATGCACGTTAACTTAACGTGAATAATTATCAACGTTGTGGATAATTATCAATGTTGAAAACTCAACGTTTACACATCTAACATAACTTCTTTGCTTTACATTCTAAAAAGTTCTGCTGGCATGCGATTATACCGCAACTATTATAAACGATAACTGTTTATAATTTTTTATACTTTAATCTCTTCAAGGTAGATTTGCTATAAATACATAACGTTGATAGGTTTGAGCGAAAATACAGCTTATTATTTTATTTAATTAACTTATATTACTTTCTAATAAAATATCCTTCAAAAATACATTTATTGTTTTTAAATCCTTTAAATGGAAGTGGGAAATCATTTGGGTTGTTTAATATAAAGCACCAAGAATGTATATATACATATATTACGTGTGGTTATAAGCATTTTATCTGTATCTCTACATATTTTGAATGTTATTTTAAGCACAAACTATGTAATATTACATGAAATTCGTATGTTCCTAAACATTTTTTAAGCACATAAATAGGTATCATTACATACTTTATGCCTAATTAATGTACACACAATGTATGTAAGTATTTGAATTTAGGCACAAAAATGTTTTTTTACTGAAATTATAGTAGGAGAAAAAATACCTACTATAAATGGGGTAAAGTTACATGAATTTTTATTAGAGTGCACCATACAATTATTTGTATTAAAATCTTAACCCTTAACTATGCATACGCGGCTTTAAAGACACAATAATATTTCAAACTTATTTTTGTTTACACTAGAAAATTATTAAAACTTACACAATTAAAGTATGACCTCATGAAAATTTAACTAGAAAATACAATTTTCTAATTAAATAAAACAAATTTTTCTTCAAACTAGAATTGATCGAAAACCAGTTTGAAACGTGAACATAATTTCAATGTAACTAAATTTCAATGTCATAAATAAATACTGAAGATCAGAGAGTATAATTGATTTGATACAAAACACATTCTTAAAGAAAATACGTATAAATCCATTAAGAAGTCATAGTAAGATATAAAGTAATTGATAGATAGATTTTGTACATATAAAAAAGATACACGCACATTTATAATTCTCATACCAAACACTTTTCACATTAAAATGTGTTAAAAATCAAAGAGAAACGCAAAGTTTCTGTAAAGCCCAATTTACACTAATTTGAAAAACTAGCTATTTTTAAAAACTTCTAGTTTTTGATTCAAAATTTTTATGGATTTCGACAATACAAGAAATTATCAAAAAGTACTAGTTTTTGCTTAACGTAAATGTGGTATTAATTTTTTTTATTTTATTTGGATAAATCACACGTTTAATTTCACAAAAATAAATTTTAAACTCACCAATTCAATAATTTTCAAAATTGTACGATTGTTGAATTGCATGTTGATTCTTTTTTGTATTTATTTATGTTTTTGGTATAAACTTAAATTTATTTTTATATTTTTTTCTTTATTTTCCAACCGCTGCGTGTTGCTTTTATGTTTAGCTTTACAATACGACTGAATTTTATTTTTCCAGATGCTTCATAAGTTTTCAACAAAATTCAAAAGTAACATATATGGGTTAGTAACATATCGTGTTGCTAGCAACATTACTTTTGTTTAATAATGAGTTTTAGCAACATGTTGAAAGGAACTTAACTTCTGCAACATATACATACATACATACATTGTTGCGAACAATAACACTAGTTTACAGATTAATTAAATTTTAGCTATTCTTGTATTTTTTTTATATAGTTTTACCAGTTTATTTGTTATGGATTTGTTATACCCTACACCACTCTGTGTTTTGTTAAATTAGTAAATTTTTTTGCTGCGTTTAGCACTCGGTTTTGAAAAATTAGTAAAATATTTTGCTGAAATCAGCAACGAAAATTAGTAAAAAAAAAATCAGTAACTTGTAATAAGAAAATAGTAAAAATTACTAACATACTAAAATAAAATATACTAAAAATCAGAGCTTTAAAGAATTAATTCCTGTTTGAATGAATTCACTCCCATCGAATTCAATTTTCTCTACAATTGAATGAATTCCTTTTCTTAAGTAATTCACTGAATTCGTTCAACTGAATGCGTTCATTAATTAACAAATTCAAAGAATTAATTCAATTGCAATAGTTCTTTTTATTAAATCAAATGAATTAATTCACCGGTGCACGCGTTCAATTTTATAAATCGAACGGAAAAAAAGTGAATTAATTCCTTACTGAATTAATTCACTACTGAATTCGTTCAATTTCATTTTTGTTCAGTGAATTAAAAAAAATAAAATTACGTTCAGTGAATTAAAAAAAAAATAAGTTCACTGAATTAAAGAAAAAATAAAATAAGTTCACTGAATTAAAAAAAAATAAAATAAGTTCACTGAATTAAAAAAAAAAAAAAATAAAATAAGTTCACTGAATTCAAAGCCTGTTTTCTACCGTTCAGTAGAAGAAAACAATAATGTACAAATAAAATTTTTAAATAAGCAATTTTACAGCGTGTGCTAATAAAAATGAACAAATTAGAAACTGGATGCTGTTTATCAACCTACATGATTCAAAAATAAAGCCTTTTACTATTAAAAATAAAAACTGTACAGATATAGATAAATTTGGAAAAAATATAACTATATAACTAGTTTGAAAAATTAATAATTATATTTTTTTTCCAAATTTATCTATATCTGTAAAGTTTTTATTTTTAATAGTAAAAGGCTTTATTTTTGAATCATGTAGGTTGATAAACAGCATCCAGTTTCTAATTTGTTCATTTTTATTAGCACACGCTGTAAAATTGCTTATTTAAAAATTTTATTTGTACATTATTGTTTTCTTCTACTGAACGGTAGAAAACAGGCTTTGAATTCAGTGAACTTATTTTATTTTTTTTTTAATTCAGTGAACTTATTTTATTTTTTTTTCAATTCAGTGAACTTATTTTATTTTTTTTTTCAATTCAGTGAACTTATTTTTTTTTTTAATTCACTGAACGAAAATGAAATTGAACGAATTCAGTAGTGAATTAATTCAGTAAGGAATTAATTCACTTTTTTTCCGTTCGATTTATAAAATTGAACGTGTTCACCAGTGAATTAATTCATTTGATTTAATAAATAGAACTATTGCAATTGAATTAATTCGTAACAAAATAAATAAACGAAAGCAAATATGAATTAATTCCATTCAATATATGGTGCTTAGTGAATTAATTCATCGAATTTTTAATTCAGAATTGAAAAATTGAATTAAGGAATTAATTCTTCAAAGCTCTGCTAAAAATCAGTACAAAAATAGTAAAGTGCGATTGACAATCTGATTACAAATTTTTTACTAACTTTTTTTATCTGAGTGTACAATTTTATTTGTGAAGCACCTATGAATTAATAAAAAAATCAGTAATTTGTAATAAGAGAAAGCAAAAATTAGTAACATACTAAAATAAAATGTACTAAAAATCAGGGTTGGCAGGCAATACCGCAAAAATACCGTTATCGGATCAAAACCCTTTCAACTAACTACCATTACCCCTAAAATACCGTTACCGAAATACCGTTATCCCTAAAATACTGTTACCGAAATAACTGAAATACCATTATCCTTGAAATACCGATACCGAAATAAATCAATTATCGATAACCTTACAATACCGTTATTGAAATAAATGAAATACCGTTATCCCTAAAATACCGTTACCGTTATTTTTATATATGTGTGTATATCGCAACTCCCTCCTTCGGTGTTCCCATAGCACTTAACCCCACCGAAGTAAAATAATGTACACAGGGATATGAACTAAAAAGCTTAAAAAAATCGCCAAATCTACATCAGATAGCACGCAACAACTATTAACAACTAACATGTCGCGCAATTACAGTGTTGCCAGATTTGAAGCCCTCCATATTTTACCCCATTTTTCTCTCTCCTCAATCCCTTTCTGAATAAAGCAACACATAAATTAATAGGAAGAATTTCCTGAGGACTGCTTCTCTTAAAAAAATATATATTCGTAGAATTAACAATTCTGAAGTACAATTGATATTTCCTCATATAGAATTGGTAAATCTGAAACACAATTAATAATTTCTAAAAAAAAATTTGCGAAACTAAAATATAACAGAAAATTTCTAAAATATAATTAATAAATCTAAAAAACAATTGATAATTGAAAAACTATTTGAAATTTTGTAGTTTTTGGTTTCGTCTAAATCAAGAATAAGAAAATTTTCTCAAAATGTTATTACATTTGTTAAAATTTGTATCAGTGTTTTTGTCTAAAAAGAAATTAAAAGATTCTGTGAAGATACTCATTTATTGACAAAAAAAAACCTTTTATACCAATGGATTTAAAAACATACTATAATCAGTTTTAGTGGTTAAAAAAATTAATGAGAAAAATAAAGGAATCCTTCAATTGTTGCATTCATGACTTAATAAAAATATGACGTCATGAACGGTGGTCACAACATTGTTGAGCAACATTTATATGTATTGCGTATTTAAGAAATGTATGAAGTCTGTATTAAAAGACATGACGCATCAAAGACAGAAAGTGTGAGAACCAAAACCACTATTATTTATTATGTAGGTACTTACTTACTACTATGGTATTATATAGTAAAATTTAGAATATGACAACATATCCACAACAACAATAATAAACAGAACATTAGAAAACAAAAACAAACCAAAAAAAAAAAGATTTATTGAGTACAAATAACTGGGCTAAATCAATCCCTATACAATTCGCTCAACTTCTGGTAAACTCTCTCTCATTGACTCTGTCAGAGATTTTAAAAAGTTAAATTTTGTTAATATTAGATTTAGACTGGACCTTAATCTCGTTTAATCTGTATTTTTATGGCACTTTTTCAATAGTACGCTCAAAAAAAGTCAGTCAAGTCAGCAAAAAATGTTGCTGTGTCAGCAAATTTTGAGTCAGGAGCGTGCTTGCAAAAAAGTTGGTAATTTCAGCAAAAAGGATTTGCTGAAAATCAACAAGTTAATTTTTACCACACAAAATAGTAATCTCGGCATAAGTTTTGCTAACAATTAATCCAACACTTTTTTCAACACTTGAATTTCGCAAATTTTGTTAAAAATTAGTTTTTTATCGTTGTAAGTTAAGGAATATATTTTGTTGTTGTAAGATAATTTAATAAAACGAAATAAAAAACGTATGCTGGAAGTCTTTTGATGATAAAAACTTATTAGCTAATATGTGATTTCAGTTGTAAATATTTTGACCACCACTGTTTGTCATTACTACCCAGGAAAATTTTCTTCTATAGCTCTAAAGTGGAAACCTGGAACTAGTTCTAGAACTGGTTCTACGTCAGTCATAACTTCCATATAATATCCGTGGAACTGGTTCCGGAACCAGATAGATGATTGCCTGTACACATATTCAAAAACGGCTTTTTTCTGCGTGTATTCAATTTAAGGTGTTATTTTGCTTTGTTTACAAATTGTTGTAGTTGTCAAATCGAAATCCAATTTAAGCCCAAATTAGTTTGGAAGTATCGTAAAAAAAGTAACGTACCATTCTCATAATGAATAAAAAGAGTATAAAAAATAAAAATATTATAGTTTTTATCTTTTTCTTGTGCATAGAATTAAATGTCAAGTATAAAAATAGAAAATTTCTATTTTCAACAGAATTTTTTTAAGATTTTACTTGACAACAGTTTCAATGCATAGAAAAAAGATAAAAATATATTTCTATATTATTTTAACACATTGAATTGATTATAGATATGTTTTTTTACTTTACGATTAGACTAATGAAGCCTTTAGCTGCCGAATTTCGTAATGTAAATGGGGGTAATTAGAAACTTGATTTAACTCGATTTTAAGCGAGATTTCCGTGCAATGTAAATTCAATATAACACAGCAAACATGACAATACGATTCCCCAATTATATTGCCTGAATGGAAAATTTTATTGCTGCAACAATAATCTTCATATTGCGGAAGATTTTCCATTTGGTAGAAAACGAGTCCCGAATGCAATATTTTCAAGTAATAAGAAAGCTATACTTCTACACTGAGAGAATTATCTGCATAATATTTATGAAGTTTTGCATAAAACTTTCGATTGCATAAAACTTTCCATTCAATTGATGGAATTTTTTATAAAATGTTATGGAAATTTTAATTTTATTTATTAAAAGTTTCATACGCTCAATGAAAAAGTTTTATTAAAACTGTATTCATAATAAGCGTGTTCGTTTACTTACTACAAGTTACTACTTTTACTACAGCTGGAAAAAATCAATACATTAAAGTAAACAAAATTTTCCAATTGTAGTAAAAGTAGTAAGAATTTCGAGTAAACGAACACACTGAATATATATGAAGCTTTTTTATCAAATTGAAGAAATTTTTCTTTCACTTTGTAAAGAAAACTTCATTAGTTTATTGAAAATTTTCATTAAAACTCGTCCAGCTAAATTCCCTCTGTGTAGAAGATAAACTGGCGATGGAAGACAACAAAATCGCCAAAGTATCATCTGGAAGTTAAAAAGAAGATATCCCCTTATAACCCTACAGAAGATAATAGTACGTTTTTATATTTTTTAGCTCTTTCGTTTTGTAAAAAATAAACCTATATTCTCTTATATTCTTCTTACACTTTTTTCAGTTTTTTTTAATGGAGCGATCCCATCCATCGGTCTTCCGGGAGTTTGAATACATTTTCAGCTTCTGCAACGCGCCATTTACTGAAAAAACAAGAGAAATTGCTTTTAATTCTAATATACATACATATAAATGTGACGATGAAATACAATTTTACCTTACCTTAATATTCACAATTTAATTTGCAAAAGTTTTCACAAATCACAAATTAATTATTTCAAACAAAAATATATTTTTGACATTTTTCAATATTGCTGATATGTCTTCCAGTTTGAAGATATGTTCAAAATTCTACTTTGATTGTCTTCTAAATGATAAATGGTTAATATTGCCTTAATCAGGGTAGAGGTTAGTTTAAGTCGATTTACTAAAGTTGCCATTACACATTTTTGACAAATTCCGGCACAAAAATATTTACGAATATTCAAACGAATTTAGATTTTTATAATTTTTGTTTGGAAATTATTAAAATTTTCTGAGTATTCTTTTGTTGTATTGAAAAACATCAAAGGAATTTTAATTTGAAAACCAAAAACTGATTGTAACTGATAATTCTAAGGACCTAAAGAAAGTCTGAAAAGTCGATTTGTGTGTTGAACATTTAAGTTACTTATTGATAGCAACTGACAACTAGATAGTTTATCATAGATTATACTTTGACATTCTCCTGTCATTGCACGTATCTCATGAGAACAGTGTTGCCAACTCTTGAAGGCAGGAAAGCACCGTGAGCATTGTGAAAATGGGTAAAAAGGGTAAAAATTTACCAAAAATGGGATAAAAAAGCACGATAATAATTTTTTGAAAAATTTAAGTCAAGATTTTAAAAACACATTTTAGCTTTATAAAATCGTGTAAAAAAGGTTCAAAAAATAACCAGAAAAGGGGTAAAAAGCACCAAACTAATATTTCAAAATTTTGAAGTTTAAATATAACGAAGTTGCTATTTAAAATTGTACTACAAACATTGTGAAAAAATGTATTTTTTGTATATTTCGTATTATTTTTTCAACTTTTACAGAAAATTCAAGAAAAATTGAAAAAAAGGAGAACAAATACCAAAAATATAAACTGTACAAAAAGCACTAAAAGCACTGCACTAAAAAATCACCGGGTACGGGAAGGAAAAAAGCACCAAAAAATACCCGAAAAGCACTGAAATGGCAACACTGCATGAGAATGTGTTAGACATACGTGGTATACAGGGTTACCAACAGTAAAACAAAAAATTACACAGCTGTAGATCAAAAATTATCCAAAACCGTATGAAATTACACAAAAAATATATTTTTCATATTATTTCAAAATAAACTCTCCTGGGCACAGTGGAAAAGAATACAAATATTTTGGGAAGAATTTCGCCATTTCTTACCGAGTGATATGAAATTTCACACTGTAAGTTTTGGATGCCCGAAACTGCGGGAGCTATGCCATTGGACTCCAACGTTTTGCCATTTTTCTATTTACAAACCGATTTTTAAAGACGTAACATTTCTATCATCTACAAAGTGCAAAAGTTATTTGCATTTTAAAACTAAAATATAGCATTTTTGCTATAACCTGTTCCGTGTTTTTGCCTTCTGCAAAAGCAAATCCACGCCAATTTTTCAGAAAATATTATAACAAATTATTCTATTAACTAAAGGGAATTTCAATGCAATATCTTTTTCAGGATTAAAATAGCGTGCTTTTAAATTTGAATATTAAAAAAATGGTATTTTATCCACATTAGAAGTTTCTTTCCGAACAAAGTATTTTTGTTTTTCAGAAAATCTACTTCATTCAGATGCATTGCATGCAAAAATATTACTTATTCTCTCCCATACTTCTCAGAATTTAACCGTTTATATTTAAATTAAACCAATTTTTCTCTGAGTACAAAGCTGGAATTTAAAAAAAGCTGAAGTAGATCCTCCAAGGCGTCCGTAATGTGATGGCATAAGCCCTGTTCAACCCTAGCTTGAAATGTCGGCAAGACAGAAAACAAAATTTAAAAAAAAAGTAATTGTAAAATTTTGCCTGTTTTTTTTTAATTTTTATGTTAATGGTAGCAAGGCAGACCTTAACATGAAATTTCTTTGCAGTATGTGTCTCAAAAAAAAATTTTTTTTAAATAATATAAAATTTTTTTAAAAAATTTCATACGATAAAATATTCTGATTCTGCTCCACCTTGCTGCGTTAGAAAAATTTTTGTCTGGTCAAAGCCCAGTATCAGGATAACTACAGCAACAAATTTCAGACATTAGAAAGTCACAAACTTTCCCACTCTTTCGCTGAATTTTTAAATGTTCTTGCAAACCAAGAGAATTTTTAAAAGAAGCTTGACAATTATTTTCGTAAAAAATAAACAAAAGGCGGTGCTTTAAACAAAACAAAAAAATACAGAACACCATTTTTGATTTCTTCTAAATAGGGTTTAGTGTTGAGAAAATCTACAAAAGTAATTCACCAGAAAATCGAGATTAGTGGTAAACAAACTCGTTTCGTCTAAAAATCGACTAATTTTTATTAAGTTATAAAAAAGCTCCGAGACTTTTAAAAATTTGCGGAAATTTCTGTAAAGTGAAATTACACAAAAACTACACAAAAATGTCATTATTCAAAAATTATCCAACGAATGTGTAAACAGTCCCGTTTTTGAATAATTATTCAAAAAGTGGCAACACTGGTGGATACAAAAAAAAATTCAATGTATGTGTAAAAATTTGTTTGTTGACAAAAGAAGAAGAAGAGTGAGATATCTACATATGTAATCTATGGTTTATATGCCTATTTACTTCGCATTTATACTACCCGGGTACCCTGGCCGTAATAACTTCTGGATGTTATTTCTTCCAAATGCTTGTTGGGAAGAGTTTCGTTTTTAATGCAATTTTTGTGAATTTGTATATTTATTAATTTTTTTTTAATTTATCAAAACTTAACTTATTTATTACCTTTTGTTAAAAATTTTTTAAATGTCTGCCACAGCCAGTTCACAGAGTCTGAGATGCGTAGATACTCTTGAGATTTTAGGGTCGTTGGTGGAATACATATAAAACTAGATAAAGGAAGAAATAAAATAAATCCAAACAAACAAAAAATACGCACAATAATAAAAATTTGGGTATATTTCGTTATGATTTTCTTTTTTTTTAATTTTGTCTTATAATAAGGGTGGATATCAAATAATACTTATGGGGCTTTCCATACCAACTGCCCCGCTACAGGAAAAAGTAGATTGTATTAATGTCATATTTCAGCATTTAATGTAATTTTTTATGTTTTTCCAAAAAGTGGGCGAAGTAGACATTATTAAATATAGACAAATTTTGGATTTTTCACTATATTATTTATTATAATTTAATTGAATTTGGAAAATGCTAGAAATTTGAGTTTGATGTGGGCAATTTGAAAAAGAAAACTCAAAAAACAAAAATTCAAAAAATAAATCTCAGTTTATCTCAAAATGGGTTACTCTTTTTTATTTTGTTTATTTTTAAAATAAGTTCAGATGTGTTTCTATCAAATAAATTTTAGTATTTAACTCGGCTTCGCTTAAGAGAAAAATTTTTTTTAACATTATGCATCATGCAACTAGTCATTGAAAATTAATATTTTTGTTCTATATATTAGGAACATAATACAGAGGTATTAACTGATTATACATAAATTATTTAGAATTTAATTTTAATATTTTCTCTGAAAGTTAGCTGAGTAACACAATGAAAGTTTCTAAGGAAAATATTAAATAACAATTTTTTTATAAAATAATATAAATGAAAATAAATTTTTGCCAATATATAGATAAATTGAGTTATATATTACACTTAGGCCCGATTACTGAAAGTCCAGTTAGGCTCTAACTGGGACTTTAACTGACACATTTGTTGTTGTTTCCCATATAAAATTTTAATATAACTGTCGGCTAAATTTTAACTGAACATTCAGTAATCGGGCTCTGAATTTTGTATAAATTTCCATTATATATAACCACGCCTTTTTGGCCCACTTGTTGAAGAAATTAAAAAAATCGTGTTATGCTTGTTACATATGTAGGCGAAAAAATACTGTAAGTTTGACATTAATCCCACATACTTTTTCCTGTAACGGGATAGTTGGTATGGAAAGCCTCTTATGTACGAGTATCTTTTATAAAAAGGAAATGCGAAATACATAAAAACTTATTTGTAATTTTAGAAAAAAAAAATATAAGACCTAAAACAAATTATATATCTGGAAAAACATTAAAGTATGTTGGTACAAAAAAATACTTATGTATATGAATGAATGGCAGCATAAATATTTCAAAATTATTTATCGCGAAATGTGAAAATAGCATCAAAACCAAATAACACTCCATTTACTATGGACAGTGAAGCCTTTATTAAAGCCAAATCTCTGGTACGCGTACGAAATGAATATTCCCATGCTTCTATGATAAAAACACCAGAGGTCACAAATAGAGCACAACCCATAATACTGAAAAACATATCGATTCTTCTATGAATCGAAGCACGCATTAGAGCACCTTAAAGGACACATAATAGTTATTGGAAGATTATATCTTAAATACATTTATAGTTACCAGCAAATACACCAACTACCACAACGATGTAACCCGCAAATGTACCTGTTGCCAAAAATGACGTCACTATATCACGATCATCAAAACTGTAGTAATGTAAAGCCAAGCAGGATATTGAAAACCCCTAAAAGGTAAAAGGTTTTAGAATTTAAATCTATTCGTATTATTATTGGTTAACTCATTTTGGGTACACTGTAACCATTTCCAATCCATTACTTTTAAACGGCTATATTTTTTTTTAATGGATGAAAATAATTCAGTTATTTAAAACCCCAGGTTTTTGGTACACTCATAGAAAAAAGTTTGTAGAAAATTTAGTAAAACTGTTAGTACTTCAACTTAACAAACTTTTAACTAATTTTTAGTTAAAATTTAAATTTTAGTTATTTTTTTTTGCTACCTCCACATTACTAACTTACAAATTTTTTAGCTATTTTTTTTTTGCTGAATTTAGTTACTAATTTTTAACAATAAATTTGCTAACTTTACAGTATTTTGCTGAATTTTAGTTACTAATTTTTAACAGAAGATTTGCTAATTTTACAAATTTTTTGTAAATTAAACCACCAATTTTGGAGCGCTTATAAACAAAATGTTAAATGACTCATAAAAATTACTGCATATTTTTAACTCGCCAAAAATAATGCAAAAAGTTTTTAAATAAAGCTAAATTGAAATGGTTGAAAATTTGTCCTACTCATAAAATATCTAAATTATTAAAATTTATGAGAAAAGTTTCTATTTATCGTAATACATTAATTTGCAAAGATCAAGGTTTATTTTGGACGAACCATTTTAATATGAAAATTGTGATTAAAAGTATCTCTGGGGAGCAAGTGGAGTTTACGGGAATGACCCTAATTTTTTCCCCCAATATTGTACTTTTTAAGCTTATTTAAAGAATACGATATTTTTAATCGGCCACACCTTCTTTCCTGTGGGTGGAGCTTTAGAGGTGAAAATGGAAACTCAAATAAATAAAAGAAAAGAAAAGTTGGTCTTGGACGAGCTTTCCCACAAACGAAAAATTGATTTTATAAATCAAAAAAAAATTTTTTTTTCCTTGCAACCGGATTTGAACTCGGAACCTTCTGACTACAAACCTTTTTTAACAAAGCATTTGTATAAAATCATTGGTCTACCAGTGAATTGGTTTTTATACCACTGGTAGCATTGGCTAGGTAGCACTGGATAACCACTGGTTGCAAACCCTGGCATATCACTATAAGCCAATTCTATGCCAGTGGTTTTTTTTATAAACCCCCGAAATTTTTGTAAAACAAATACTGGAAAAACGCTTTTTGCAAACGCTGGCAAAGCGTCCCAAATGAGTGTTCTGCCAGTCATTTATTTTTAACACCGTGGCTACCCAGTGGTATGCCAGTGCTTGATTTTTTGTACCACTGGCGATTTCTGACTGGGTTGTTATGGTTAACATATTATTGTCTATAAATATTACCACTTTTACAAAAAATCAATCTTGGGAAATTTTCATTGGCATTGAAATATAATTGCCATTACTTTATCTCAATGTCAATGCCAACAAATTTCATCACAATTCAATGCCAATGAAATTTTTTCAATTTGCATTGATGAAAACAATGGTAATGGTACATATAATTGAAGAAAATGAATTGTAATATAAAAAAAAATATAAGAAATACGCGAATTCTTAATTTTTTTTTTATTTATTCTTTTATTAAAACATGAAAACAAATACTTCTTTCATCAATTATAAATGGGCATTTAGGCATTGAACAATGCCAATTGAAAAAATTTCAATTAATTGACACATTCAATAAACTGGTCCCAAGTACGTTTTTAAACACACATTTATTTTTTATTTCTTAATTTTCATTTCATTTGCTCCTTTTAACCTTTTTCCAGTCCACTAGTAATCTGCAAAAGTTTTGTTGATTTCAGAATATTTTACCAAAAATTTTGTAGATTTAACAGTTTTTTTTTTGCTATTTTCATTCTAGTTAAATTGTTATTTGCAATTAACAAAAATTTAGCTCAAATATTACTAAAATTCTGTAAATTTAACAGTTTTTTTTTGCTATTTTTATTAAACTACTATTCAGCAAATTTTTTTGCTAATTTTAGCAGGTTAAATTGTTATTTGCAATTAACAACAATTTAGCTCAAATATTACTAAAATTCTGTTAATTTAACAGTTTTTTTGCTGTTTTCATTTTATTAATATTTAGCAAACTGATTCTGCTAATATTAGCAGTTTTTTCTGCAGCATCATTTTTAACTAATTTTTAGTAACTTTTTCTGCTATTTTTACGGACTTATTTGTATGAGTGTATCTTGACTTGAAAAATGTTATTTCAAAAATATTTATTTAAAAAAAAATAAACTTTTTACCTTTTTTGATAGGACTTTTTTCAAAAGTTATATAAAAATATAAAAAGACTAACTACCTAATTTCGTAAAACACTTGGGTGAAGTGAAGGGAACTTTCAATGTGAATTGTTTTTGTAACAAAAACAATTTCTATAGAAATAACGCAACACTTCACCGAAGTGTTTTAGAAAATTACTGCCTAAACTTTTACATCGTTGATTGGTATGTTGATCAGATAGAACGAAACTTTATTCCTGCGCTCAAACTTAGTTCGTCAATTGTATATGATTTATGGAAATCTGACCGATCGGAATATGAATTTTCCTAATGTAAAACATCGATATTATGCTAACATTTGATTCGATTTCGCCACCCACCCAAATGGTAAATTTTTAATAAAATACTACATTTATAAAATTTATAATGTCAGAGTTGCCATATAACAATGTTGAAAATTATCATAAAAGACCATATAAAAAAATAAAAATTTCTTATAGTTTTTAGTAAGAATTTGACCGTAAAAACATAAAAAATTAAAATTTTTTAAACATCTTGTCCCATCTGTAATTTAAATCCTATCGAAATTTTACCTTTGGTTGCCAATATTTCCACTAGAGGGCACTATAACGCAAAAACAATTGCAAAAGTTTATTAGTGAAGCATTTCTTTATTTGGAACACTGCTACAAAAATGTCTGTACAAATTTTAGTTAAAACTACTAAAAATTATCTCAAAATTCATTTTTATCGGGAAGTACATTGCAGAAAAAACTGCTGAAATTAGCAAATAATTTTTGCAAAATTTTCGTAAAATAATAACAGCGAAAATAAATCTGTTAAATATATTTAATTTTAGTCATATTTGATTAAAGTTTTAGTTAATAGGAAATAATAACTTAACCTCCCAATATCAGGATAAATTTTGATAAGTAATTAGTAGACTAAAAAATCGCAAAAAAATGTGAAGTTTTCAAAGTTTTTTAGTCGATTTTTTTAATGCAAATATAAATATATCCTTCTGAAATTAGCATTCTACTATTTTTTAGCAAATCTTTTGATTTTAGCCGGATAGACTGATATTTACATGCAACTAAATTTAACTTAAAAATAACAAAAAATTTGTTGATATAACAGTTTTTGTTTGCTTTTTTTAGTCTACTAATAGTATTTAGCAAAATTTTCTACAGATTTTATATAACAATTTGTCTTTAACTCAAATATAACTAAAATTCTGTAAATTTAACAGTTTTATTTTTGATGTTTTTTTTTTACTAGATTTATAAAAAAATCTGCTAATTTCAGCAGTTTTTTCTGTTAGGTAATTTTTAACTAATTCATAGTAGCTCTTTCTGCTATTTTTACAGGTTTATTTCTATGAGTGTAGGCTTGGACCGCAAAAAAATACGTGTTGCTTATTTTCGTTTCCTCTACAACATATCGAAAGTTCAATACGATCTGTGGGTCCGCGTCCGGAGACTACCCTTGTAAGCGAGATAGCGCAAAACGGATAAAATTTTTACAAGCTTAAAGCTTGGGTTAGCCAGACGTAAACGTAAACGTATATCTGCGTAGCTGAATTAATGAGTTAAATAAGAACAGAAGATGTTGTGTTTTTGTTTCATTCTTATGCATTCAGTATAGAACAAACGTAAATTTACAACGAAAATCTGTTTTTTTTTCTAGATTAGCTATTGAAAAAAAGATATTTGTGTTTGAAAATTCTAGGTCCAAGGACCCCATTTTTACCCCAGTCAGCTTTAGGTTAAAAATTGTCAACATCGGGGCAGCGGTTCAAAAGTTCTGAGTTAAAATGTGAGGACAAAAATATACAAAATTGTACATTTTATTCCATCGTTTCAATCACAACTTTTGAACAGCAGGACCGATTTTGATTATTTTAAACACAAAGCTTATTGGTAGAGTAATAAACAACTTAACTAAAAATAATACCCTGACCACATAGTGGTGTAGGGTATAATTAACGGTGAACAAATTAAAAAATCGAGTGTTTTGGGGTGTTTGGAACCATAATTTTCAAACTCAAATATCTGTTTTTTAAGAGCAAGATTCAGCGTACCCGAATTAGTTTTATCCACTGGGTGCCCCACCTGTCGAGAAAAAAGTATCCGATTCGTGCACAGTGTAGTTATTGTAATATATTGTAGTTTTATTTTTAAATGAGCTAACAGAAACAATATAAATTTATATTAACAAGGTAAAGTGGAATTTTATATTATTTGTATAATAATATAAATTATTTATAAAATTTTCAAATAATATTAACAAAAATTATTAAAAACAGTAGTTGAAACAATTTACTACACTCATTAAAAAAGCTGTAAGTGGAAAACCAAACTTGACAACACTGATTGAGGAAGTTGTTTTCAAAAGAAAAAAACGAAAAAATGTTTCTCAAAATGCTTCTGAAAAACATTTTTCTCTTAGCAACCTTACCAACATGTTTTCATTTGCTTTCCCAAGTTTGACAAACACCCAGTGTTGCCAGTTTTGACGATTTACCGTCATTTTGACGATTTTTACTATCAAAAATAGATAAATGACGATTTGACGATTTTTTCCTTCAATATGACGATTTGTTTTAATACGATATATAGCAAGAAATGTGCAAAAATACGATACTTTTCCAATTTATAATTCTAAATCTCAAATTTTTAGTATTTAGAATTATGCAGAATAGCAAGCAAATTAATGGGGGAACAAATTAAAAAATCGCTGCAAAATCAGATAATTTTTGTTCAGCAAACCTATACGATTTTTGAAAAATATTTTAGAATTTTAGATTAAAAGTGTTCATATTGAAATTCTAATTAAAATTATATCTAGAAAAAATGTAAAAATCCGTTCAAGTATATTATAATTTTTTATTTATTGCGAAACTGCCAATTTTTCTTTAAGATACGTAATTTTGAAATGTACAAAAAAAAACAGGAAAAATAATAAAAAAATATGATAATTTTTGTGTAAAACTTCTATCCTAAAACTATAACGAATCTCAATTTTTTGGAAGAATTTCTGTGAAATACATAATAAAGATTTTAAAATTTGAAAGTTTTATTGGTTTTGACTTGAGGACTTGGACTTGAGGGAGAAGAATATTCTAACTAAATATATGGTATTTCTTTTTGTTTAAAGCAACTGCTTCAGGATATGGCAAATTTCGATGATGTTTATAAACATTTTAGTAAATATCTTGAATCGAACAAGCACGAAATGATTAAAAAAGGATAATTTTTAAACACAATTAGTGTTATTTTGACGATTTTAGTGCTATTTTGACGATATTTTCCAGACGATTTTATGCCTAAGAAACCTGGCAACACTGTGCACACCAACAAAAAACTGTGAGTACACAGAGAAAACCGATTCGTGCTTACAACCGAATTTGTTGCCAATCGAATGGTTCGGTTGCCGTAACCGAATTTTTCAGTTGAGACAACTGAATATCAATGAAGTGAATAGTCATTTGATAATAGCAACAGAATTTCTGTTGCCTCAACAATAATTCGGTAGTCACAACTGAAAAATTCTGTTATCACAACTGAAGCATTCGATTGGCAATAAATTCGGTTGTAAGCACGAATCTGTTTTCTGGGTGTACGATAGTCTCTCTAGTAAATAAATACTTTTTGATAGCAGAGAGCTTTTCGCATACAATTTCACATTTAAAATCCGCTCAGCGGTGAGGTCGTGAGATAGAATCTATTTATCCGATTTTTAAACTTTTTGGGAAAAATATGGTCAGATTTTCATAAATAATATACAAACTCAAAAACGTTTTACAGTTTCTGCATGACAGTTGTTTGTATGGTATTTAGTAGTTGTTTTTTTTTCAACTGTAATTATAGTTTTTTTCTATGAAAAAACACCAAACCACTAATATGACAGTTATTTAAGAAAATAACTAACGAAAAGTACTGTAATTTCGTAACAGTTGTTTAAAGCAATAATTTTAATATAATAATAAACAACTAACAAAACAGTATTTTTACAGTAAACAGTTATTTTTGTTAGTTATTTAAAAAATAAAAAATATCGTTACTTTTTTTTAATTCTTGTTTAGTTTATATTTGTTATTATTGATATATTCTTGATTTGCAAATAAAAATCAGAAAATTGTATTTTATCTCCAATGCAAAAGCGTAATAACTGAGGAAGCGTTTGGAATTTTTATTCCAAATTTCAAGTATGATGAAGTAATTGGACATTTCTTTATAATCGAAAGATAAAAAAAATTTGTTATTAAAAAATACAAAAATTAAACTGTAGAAAACAGTGGTTTTTACGTATTTTCTCAGTTGTTTTAAAATTTTTTGTAGTAAGAATTTGTCAGACATTGTTAATCATTTTCAAAGCATTTTAAAGTTATTTTTCAACAGTTAAAAATAACTACTTTTTATTTGTTTCTCGTCTTTTTAACTGCATATATCTTTATTTTAACTGTCATTTTCAGTACATTCTGCAGTTGACGTAAAACATAACATAAAAGATTAATCTTTTTTTATATTTTTAAATATTTTTTTTTTAAAGTCCTATCAAAAAAGTTCAAGTATTGACTATCTAAAGAAATGTTTGGCAAATCTGGATAAAATTTCTATAATTTTTATATTTACGATTAACAGTCAAGATAACAAACTATTTTATTAGTTTTAAATCACTGAATTATTTTTATACAGTAAAAAAAATATAGCCGTTGAAAAGTACTGGATTGAAAACGAAACGGTGTGTCAATAATGAGTTAATGTGCCGCTATTCAACTCCCAAGAAGCACAATTTTGCTTAAAAATTTCAAAAATTTTAATCAAAAGAAGAATTCAGATTGAGTTGAAATGACTAAAAAAAACGTTATTTAACAAAACAAAGTTTGGATTTCAGCAATTTAAACAAGTATGAGTTTTGAATAAGAAATAAAAAAAAATGATTGCTTCCAGCCGATGAATCCTCTAACCGGTAAGCCCACAGCCGGTGGCTTTGGCGCATTTGTGGTCAATTTCATAAATGAGTTAAAATATAATTAATATTTCAGTTAAAATATAATTAATATTATCAATTTTGTAATTAAATTCGTTTGTAAATTTTTTTGTGAGTGGTAATAAATATTTTGAAACAAACACAATTTTTAAAAATCTTAAAACATATTTAAGTTGACTAAAAATCCTTTATAATAAGCTCAAAGTAATATTGAGGATTTAGCTTTGTGAAAATGTCGTTGTTTTGGTCCAAAGACACACAGAGTTCCATTAGGATATCATTAGAAAAATGTCCTTACTTTCGTACAAGGACACATAGGACTCCATTAGAATACCTTTAAAGGACATCGCCTTAACTTGAAAACAAATAGACGAATTTTCATGAAATTTTGCGTAAAGAATATATTTTGTTTTTTAGCAAAAAAAATCGACAGATCCTCTTAAAATACAGCACAAAATGTAATTTTTCGCTGAGAGAATTATGTTCATGATATTAATGAATATTTTTATAAAAGCACTGAAGCTCTTCCATTGAAATTTTTCATTAAGATAATGCTAGTTTTCATATCTTATTGAAAATATCAGTTCAATTATTTAGTTTATTAGAAGTCATAGTATAAATTGCATTGCACAAAAGCGTAGGCCGGTTAGAGGATTAAGGAGATATTAATATTTTCTCATATATGTATGTACATTAGAGTGTCCCTTAAAAATAGATTTGTTATTACACCCCCCAGTTTTATTGGAAATGGTCCCAAATGGAAGAAATCGATTTTTTTGGAAAACGTTAACCCGTGCCGAAAGTTGGACGAAAATGGCCCATTTTGGAAAAAAAGCGTATTACTATTAAAAATTCCCAAAATTCGAAATTTCGAAAAAAATAATTTTGTATTCCATTTATTCATTTAATATAGTCAAAATGATTCAGAAATGGAATTTTGACTTCATCGGATATCATTAAGCCACTTTAGCCTGGAATCCAAAATGACCCACGAATTTGATAAAAATGCAAAAACGTGTTTTTTAAATTAATTTAAAAGATTTTTTAAAATGCCTAATTTGCAGATATGGATTGCTATTTGTACCACATAATAGTTGATATTAAAGAAAAAAAATAAATTGGAAAAATGATAATTCGAGTTTGTGTGTTGGAGGGACTGCTTTCAGGACATTTTACAAAAATTGCTCATTTTGTCAAAAATTAAACAGAATTTGAATGTTTTCATCAAATTTTACACAACTTTCGGAAAAACATCACTTAAATTTGGTTAAACTATTATTATCTTTACATTTGTTTAAAAAATATTTAACCCTTAGTGTTCTGGGGTCAGAAAAGACCCATGAAACTTAATATTAATTATGACTACGAGATTGTAAAGCCATTAAATTGATAAAAAAAATCTCAGCTGGATAAAAATAATTATTTCATGTAGCGTGATCCATATGGGGTTAATTTTTATACCTTTGGCCAAAAACGCCCCACTAGGAAATTTACAGAATAACACCTTTCATAATTTTCGGAAAAATATCACTTCAAATGAATAAAAAAAAATTTTTTCCACTTCATAAAAATTATTATTTTGAGTAACTTGATCAATATAGGGTTAATGTTCTCACTTTTCACAAAAACAGACCCACTAGGAAGTGGGTGAATGATATCCGATGAAGTCAAAATTCCATGTCAGAATCATTTTGACTATATTAAATGAATAAATGGAATAAAAAATTATTTTTTTCGAAATTTCGAATTTTGGGAATTTTTAATAGTAATACACTTTTTTTCCAAAATGGGCCATTTTCGTCCAACTTTCAGCACGGGTTAACGTTTTCCAAAAAAAATATAAAAATCGATTTCTTCCATTTGGGACCATTTCCAATAAAACTGGGGGGTGTAATGAACGAAAATCGACAAATCGCTATTTTAAGGGACAGTCTAATGTACATATATAGTTTTTTTTTATTTCTGAACAATTGTTTTAATAATTACCAATTCCAGAAATTTCACCAAATTTATACGTCCTTTTCGTTCACCGTGTGACATTTTGTTATTAAATTTTGTTTACTAGATTTACCAATTTTTAAACTACAAATTATAATCCGTTATATTTTTTGTTGTTGTTGTTGTTTTAAACACTTCATTTAATATCCATATCCTTGTTTTTATATGACCTCTATGTGAGTTTCATATTGTATTTACAATAAATCCTTTAAATTCCGATTAATTAACGATAATTTCCGTACGAACGAATTATGCATGATGGTTGTTAAATCACAACTGACAATAGTCCAGTTACAGCAAAAATGTGATTGAGTTATGCAAATTTTAAATTTACAATAAGAATTAAACAGAACTACATACGAACAAACATGTACGTTCCCACCCACAGATGAACAAAAAAAAAAAAACAACAAAATTATTAAATTATAAAACAATTAATTAATAACATGCAGAGCCAAAGGAAATACACTTGTATGCTTTTCAACTTGAATTTTTGAAATTGCGAAAAAAAACTTTTTTTTTTTTAATCTGCTATTAGGAAACTAGAAGAGATCACAACAAATGCGTTGCTACACCCAAAATATAAGTGATCCACAAAAAAAAATATGATAAACATTAGGTTGATTTTTATTTTTGAAAATTTTAAAACTAATAAGATGAAAATTGTGTAATGTTAAAAAAATTCTGAAGTTTAAGAAAATAGTCTGAATTTTTCGTAATTATAATCTACACCACTACGTGCACGGGGTATATTACATTTATTCTGATATTTGTAACATCAAGAAATATTGGACCTAGTCCCAACTTTTAGTATACCGATCAACACTGAATCACTTTTTGATTCGATTTAGCGATTTCTGTCTTCCCGTCCATGTTTTCTTGTGCGCAGGCTACATTTCGGAAATATTAAGATATTTTGATGACATTTGGTACACCGACTTTAATCGGCTAAAGGACGATAAAATTTGTCCAAAAATTGGCTATTATGGTTTTTCACATGCTACAGCCCACAAATATGATACTATTTTAATGAAATTTGGTGCACTGATTCACATAAGCCTGTTGATTTTGATTACAATCGGTTCATTATTAGGCCTAGTGGCCATATAAAGGTCCCTAAAAAATTTGCTCCTGTTTTTGTTCTCACGCTACAGGTCGCACATATACAGATATTTTAATACCGCCTCTTAATTTTAGATAGAATCGGTCCATATTTGAGTCAGTGCACCAAGTTGTCTTGGAATATCTAAACATGGACCGAGTTAGACCAAAATGAATAGGCTTTGTCGCTGGACATATATAGAAAATTTCATCAAAATTTCTTAATATTGGCGACGTGTAACGGCCGACCGACGGGCGGACAGATAGATATCGCTTAATCGAATCAAAAATTGATTCTGAGTTGATCGGTAAACTTTAATATAGGTCTAAGGCACAGTTTTTAGGATGCGGATTAACTTCATTCAATCATAAAAATAAATCTGTAAAAATAGCAGAAAAAGTTACTAAAAATTAGTTAAAAATGATGCTGCAGAAAAAACTGCTAAAATTAGCAGATTTTTTTTACTAAATACTAGTAAAATAAGAACAGCAAAATTAAAACTGTTAAATTTATAGAATTTTAGTTTTACTTAAGCTAACTTTTAGTTAATTGAAAATAGCAAATAGTACTGTAAAATCTGCAGAAAATTTTACTAAATATAAGTAGACTAAAAATAGCAAAAATAAACTGTTATATCTATAAAATTTTTGCTATTCTTAAGCTAAATTTAGTTGAATGCAAATAGCAGTCTATTCTGCTTAAATCAGCAGAAATATTTGCTAAAAGAAATTGTAAACTGCTGTTTTCAAAAGGCTCAATTTTTATTTGAAAAAAACTTGTTGGGTGATTTATTAGGCTACTAATTACTTAGCAAAATTTTTTTCTGATTTTATCAGGCTAATTTGCTATTTGCCATTAACAAAAATTTAGCTCAAATATAACTAAAATTCTGTACATTTAACAGTTTTATTTTTGCTGTTCCTATCTTACTAATATATATCAAAAATAATCTGCTAATTTAGGAGTTTTTTTCTGCAGCATCATTTTGAACTAATTTTTAGTAGTTTTAACTAAATTTTTTACGGACTTTTTTCTATTAGTGTAGGCGTACCTCGACCATTTTTCTGGGTATTTATTTACCCATTCTCAGACTCTTAATCCTAAAAAACACTTTCGACATTATACTCACAATTTTTTCATACAAAAGAAAACTTTTAAAAATTACTCCCTCCATTTTGATGAAATTTTCAAAATTCAATAATCCTAGTAGCTTACTCTATCAAAATCTCCATGTTTTTGTAGAAAACTCTGAAAACTGCATACATTTTTTCTGAAGAATACCTCGTACAAGGTATTTTCGTATCAGTGCCTTCAGATGCTTAACTCTGTGATTCTAATAATTTTTTTTAAAGAAAAACTCTTAGGTCCAGTTTTATAATCGGAACTAAGATCGATTAGTTTCCTAAATAGTTCTTAGGTAAGAATCTTTCAAACAACATTTCTTATTTGAAAAATATTTAAGACAAAAATCGATCTAGTTCTGACTTCTTTTCCTAGGAAACCAGTAGACATTTTCCCAACCAAAAACAAAGGATTAATTGATATTCAAAAAAAAAAAAACATAATAATATTGTGATATATTTTGCCATCAAAATCACAAATCCAAGAATTATAGGTAGATTTTTTTAAATTCTGGGATGGGCATAAAGTCCGCCAATGATTATCTTTAAACTTAGTTTAACGAAGTTTGTAACTAGAATACTTCTTGTAAATTCTGGTTTATTTTGTTATTTTTTAATAAAAAAAAATAAATTATAAACGTCAAAAGTTTTTCCTTTAAATTTTTGTTATTATGTATTCTTGGAAATGGCTGACAAAATTCGTTTTCGGATTAACTAAATAAAATTTAACTGTTAATATCGGTCTTTAATTATAAAAATTTTGTAAAAAGTATATGGAAATATAAAAATTTACTTACGATCTTTCTAAAGTTTTTAATTCATATTGTTCATGCTCTATAATTTCTCAAAAGTGCTATTGGTACAATTAAAGTACCCCTTTAGTTATCTCCAGTCTTAATGAAATTCGGATATATGAGGAGATTAAAATAAGAGACACGTCTTTTTTAACAGCCCAAATCCACTTTCTGTGATTATTTTGCGCGACATCGCTATACAAAAGTAATAAGAAATGTAAAAATAAAACGCATTATTTTTTGTTTAAAATAATGGAAAATATAAGTTGTTATTAGTAACTCATTATTATATATTTTATAATAATGTGTAAAGTAAGTCGGTGTAATTACTGGTAGTCCAAAAATAATGATATGTCACTATCGTTTCTACACTGGATTTTTAAAACAATTTCATTTGTTTAATATTCACCATTAATACACTAATGCGCAGTTAGTGAATGAGCCAACACACATTCCGTATGATGAAGGACAGTTTCAGCAGGCGGTATTCGTCGCCCTCTTTCAAAGATTGACATTTTGTACTCTTATCGAAAAATGTTAGCCTTTGCAGACATGTGTAATTTATATGGTAACATTTTTCGATACAAATTAAGAAGAGAGTAATTTAATGGAGGTTGGGTAAGATGGTACCTCTTTAAATTATATGCTCGTTGGTACTAAGACGTGAAAAGCTTCTGTACGAAAAGCGTCTACGTGCCAAAGTTCTTGCTGCTCCTCGGGGCAGAAAGACCTTTTGGTCATTCGTTAAAGGAATAAGGAATAATGCTAGTTCCTCTATTTCAATTCTTATAGAGGATGACCAAATATTCACTGACCCGGTTGATAAAGCGAACCTTTTGGTTGAATTATTTGCGGGAAATTCAGTTCTGCCGATCATCCACTGGCCGAGATCGAAAGAGTATCACATACTATGCCTAACATATTTTTTCGTTCTCGAGCTCTTAAAACGATTCTTACGAATTTTGGCGTAAATAAGGCAATGGGCCCGGAAGACATGCCGGCACTGGCACTGAAACAGTGCTCTTCGCCGCTATCGCGTCCATTGGCAACCCTCTTTAGCACGTCGTAGCGCACAGGTGTCTTTCGATTGTGTTGGAAGTTTTCCAATATCCAACCAATCTCCAAAAAGGGTGCTGCTACCAACCTTGACAATTACCGCCCAATTCCAATCTGCTCTGCGCTCTCGAAGGTTATGGAGAGCATGGTCTTGTTAATTATCTTGAGTCCAACTCACTTCTCAACGATCTATAGTATGGTTTTCGTAGAAGCCGTTCTACGGGAGACCTGATGGCGTTTCTTTCGGAACGTTGGAGTCGGCCCAGTCACAGATTTGGTGAAAGTAAAGTAGTTGCTTTGGATATTTCTAAGGCGTTCGATCGGGTGTGGAATAAAGCACTCGTGTCTAAGCTTATTGTTTTTGGTCCTGGTAATGACTTCTCTTGATTCATATCGAGCTTTCTTAGGGATCGGACTATAAGAGTTGTTATAGATAGGGTCTCATCCAAAGAGTTTCTGTTAAAAGCAGGCGTACCGCAAGGCTCCGTTCTTTCTCCTTTTCTCTTTCTTATCTTTCTAAACGACTTTCTTGGTCAAACTTCAAACCCTTTCTACCCTTTCGCAACATTTGTCATTCATATTCCTTCGATCATAGGCCAAGCATTGTGGAGGTTGTCTGCAAAAGGCTGATTATGAATGACACACTCAATCATGACCATCTCCGAGTGGGGTCGTGTATATAGGTTAAATATTAATGCACGCAAGACCCAATATTGTTTGTTGACCCATAGACCTAGAGGGCATCAACGTCAGCTGTTTATATGTTCAATTGTTCCTCAATATTGAGGAATCTGATGCTCTTAATGTTCTGGGCATGAGAATCCAACGTGATGTCCGCTGGAAAAATCATGTTGTTCAACTGTCGAAAGAAGCATTTTAGTGTTTAGATTTTTCTTAACCGGTGCAGGAACTACTTCACTCCTTCCGATCTCCTTACTATTTATACACCTATATCCGACCGAAGATGGAATACAACTCCGATATATGGGCAAGAGTTTCAAAGTCTCCTTTTGGAGCTTCTGTAACGTGTGCAAAGGTGGGTATTGGCGCTCATCAATGATAGTAGAGTATGCAGCTCTATTGACTCATTGGAGCATCGTCGGAATGTGGGTTGTGTAACACTGTTCCATCGATATTACCATGGGAAATGTTCTGCTGAGATAAGTGAACTTATCCCCCGAGCCCATGTTTCCAGTAGATATCATCCATTTTTAGTCGATTGCCCATTGAATCGCACAACGCATTACAGGGAAAATTTGTTCATTAGTCGAACCACCCGTATATGGAACAAACTCCCTACAGATATTTTTCCACATACTTACAATATAGGGAAATTTAAATCAAATATGCACAGATACTACTACCTCTTTACTCCTTCCCATAACCTATTTTCCTGATATCAACACAATGCACTGCATTAGTAGACGACATTCCTTGAGAGTTAGTCTATTGTAAAAAAAAAATTACTTCCTTAAAAAATGGTATCAGTTAAGCAAGTGGCAACCTAATGAGCATACCAACCCACTAACAGAAAGAAAAAAAAACAAATCCACTTGAGGAAGTAAGAGTGGACAACTGAAGGGGTCTTATTATTAAGAGTTAATAACATGTAGATGCAGCAGTATCAACAGATGTGAATGTTTTATGATAATCACTACATAAATGCCAATTTATAATGTTGCAAGTTTGTAAATCAATTATGTTCAAGTAGAATAGTGTGCTTGGATGATTATTTCAACTAATGGCAAAAAGAGGGTTATGGGAATTAGAACTTGATCTAGTGTATAGACAAAGGTATGTATTTTGTTATATACGATATGTGGGGAGCAGGCGCAAGTGTACTTACGGGTACTCGTATTTCTAATTTGTTTCGTTAATTTATAAACAAAACTAACCTACATTTTAAGATCATTATTAAATTGTGTGCGATGAATTAGTAAACAATTTTCAAATAAGAAAAAAAAAAATAATTTGTTGTTTAATCAATCTGTTGCAGATGCGAATATTTGGTTAACAATTCCGTTTTGCAATTTTAAACTGATTTAAAGAATTAATTCTGAAAAAATTATTTTCCAAAAGGTTTCTTTGAAAACTCTTCGAAAAAACTTTTCGTCGCCCGTCTTGAACATACAACTACAAGAAGGAAATCTAATCGCGGAATACCAATTCGGGTTTAGATGTATGCACTAGAGGCCTGAATGAAAGCATTTAAAAACAGGCTGTGAAACATCACTACACTTTTAGCAATTCAGAAATCAACAATTGAAATTCGGAAAATATAATTTGGCATGTGATGAAAATCGATCGGTTTCAAATCGATCGTTTCTGAAATTTCAATCCTGAATATTTCTTATTATTTTCAATTTTATGGCGATAAGAAGTCGTAAATCGATATACCTGATACAACTATAGCGGTTAAAAACAATTTCAACCCTCTTTGCCTTTTATATTCATCATTTAATTTTTAATTTTTAACCGAATCGATCGAAATCGATGTGGGCGCTGTGGTGTAATGGTTAGCGCGTTGGACTGTTACACGTGAGGTTGCGGGTTCGAGCCCCAACCAAGGCAACATCAATTTATGAAAAATAGTAATATGTATGAGTTTTTTCTAGCCCTCATACATATCGCAGCGTCCTCCTTCGGTGTTCCCATAGCACTTAACCCCACCGAAGTAAAATAATATAACAGGGCTATGAACAAAAAAGCTTCAACAAAGTTCGCCAACTCACCATCAGATGGCGCGCAACAACTGTTCTAAAATTCAACATCTCGCGCAATTACAGTGTTGCCATATTTGAAGCCCTTCATCTTTCACCACCTTTCCATTCTTCTCTTTCCAAAGGAAGCAACACGTTAATTAATAGGAAGAATTTCCTGAGTGTTGCTTTTCTTAAAAAAAAAAAAAAAAAAAAAAAAAATCAAAAACGATCGTTTTCTATCACATGCCAGAATATCTATCTTAATTTCTGTATTTCAATTGATATTCTCTGAATTTCAATTAAAGATTTCTGAATTGTAAAAAGTGTAGTGAATGTTTCGCAGAATCTTTCAAATACATTCATGCAGGCCTTTAGTGTCCAGTGGATTTAACAAATCCATAGAGTAACAAATATTGTTTCCAAAAAACCAACCTTTTTAAAAACCTGTTTGTCGGTTAACCGAAAATGGGTACCTCTCTAAAAACTGTGTTTCAATTAACCGTTTTTGAAAAAACCTGTTAAACCGGTTAACCGACCAGAAATAAAAAACAGTAAAAAGCACCGAAAAATTAAAATTTAAAAAAAGTGAAAAATATAGTTTAAAAAACGGTAACAGAGACAAATATATCCTCAGAGTTTTTTAAGGGAACAAATTTATCGAAGCGTGAGTATTTTTTAAATAAGAACCCGAAATTATCGTGTTTGATTTGAACCTGGTGCTGAATGACATGTTTGAAGCAGAAAATGACACAACAAGAAAAATAAAATAATTAAAATTGAATAAAATAAACTAAATTTAAATAAAAACCAGTTAAAATGCGATTTTTTCCTATTAAAGGGATAGATGAACAAAACAGATAATTAAATTTTGCTTCCGGGAACGAAAAATCCAGCCATAAAGTTGTCCCTTAACTAGAAATTGAAAAATCTTGTTTCCGACTGGGGCGGACAATGTTATTTCACTTTTTATAGCAATTATAACGTTGGATAATGCCGAAAATTATTAATTATTGCCTCCGGCGGAAGAAAAAATAACTTTTTGGGAAATTTTGTTAAATTTTTGTTTTTTTTTTTAACATTGTTAAGGAACAGCTGTTCGAGATGTTTAACTTAAACACTTAAATTTTAAGTGTGAACTGATATGTTTAACTTTTACATAAACGTGTTTAAGAATCGTCTCTTTTTAACCATATAACGTGAGAACGGGCCGATAAAAACATACGCATGCTTATGTTTTCTTATTTCCATATTAAAATTTCATTTAAATTGAGTAAGAAAAGGCCAAGAAATCTGAAAGTTTCCTTCTTCTGAATTTCTAATGAAGAATATTTAAATATTTTTGGTATTAAACACAAAACTTTTAAAATTAATTTTTGACATCCGCAAGTTTTTGGGAATTGCTCAATATTTTTGAGCAATTCACGACTTATGTTACTTAAATTTTGAAGGAATTTTTTTTTTGAAGAAAAATAAACTGGTTTTCGGTTAAGTGAGATTTAAGATTTTCGGTTAACCGGTTTGCGAAAAAACCGAAATATGAACAAAAACCAGTTTTCCGGTTAACCGGTTTGGAAACACTAGTAACAAATAAAATTTTTTGCGACATTGGTAAAAACAACACTGTGTGTACTTACCTCGACGTAGCCAAAGCATTCCACAGTGTACAGCAGGGCTGCCAAAACTATGGCACGCGTATTAGTAGTGGCAGGTAAGTGAATTCTCGGTGGTACGCGACGTTTTGTTGAATATTAAAAAAAAATAATTTTATATATAGAGAAAAAATCTTTTAGATATTTAGATTTGAGAGGTCTTTCGTGCAGTGATTTTAGATATTTATTTTCGGTACAAAAATGTGTGATTTACAGAAATTGTTAATACAAATAATTTGATTGAATATTTTGATTTTATAAGCGACGTCAATTTTACATATATGCCCTAATTCGACAAAATGTTAAACAATATTTATTCAATTTGGATCTAAAAAAGTGAGAGGTTTTAAAGGGAAATATATGTAAATCTTATTGTGCAACTCGACCCAAAAAATGTTTTCTAACTCGTAAATCTTGCACCTTTCATAAAAAGAAAAGCTTTCACATTAATCTTTATCAATTTCAAGTATCAAAAAAATTGAACTGCTTACGAAAGTTTCAAGATTTTGTAATACGAAAATTTTTTCAGGAAAAGTTATGCGTTAATTAAATAATAAAAAATAAACTATTGGCAACCGACAAATTTAAATTCACGCGAATTTAAAACAATCAATTTTAATTCGCATATTTTTTATATTTTTTATTTCCCAATATTTATATATGTATATGTTAATGGGTGTTAAATTAGGGTTTAGGTCCCGGGAGTACCCATTCCCGCGTTGTTCTCCCTATCTCGGGAATTTTGTGAGGGATTTTCCGGGGTTTTTTTATTTAATTATTCCAGTGTATATGAAAGTTTTGAAAGTTTTATTTTATCTCAAAAACAACAGTAGCGTTATTTTGGTAACGGTATTTTAACGTTAACGGCATTTTATTTATTTTGGTATCGGTATATTATGAGCAATAACATTTCAGCTATTTTATTAACGGTATTTTGATGGTAACGAAATTTCATTTAATTCGGTTAAGGTATTTTGAGGTAACCTTTATTTCAGTTATTTCGGTAACTTTAATTTAAGTGTAACAATATTGTTATGAAATTGGATTAGCCTAGTATGGAAGGTTCTGGAATTTCGAAGGGAAAATATCCAAAGAGACGGGATTTACAAAACCAATAACTGATAACACTACAGTTCAAGGTTGGTTACCGTTATCGTTATAATACCGTTATCGCTAAAATACCGTTTCAAATTAAATACCGTTACCAATACCTCTAGAAATGTTTTCAAATACCGTTATCGTTACCGATACCGTTATTTTTATCGGTAGTTACCGGTATTTTAACCACCCATAAAAACAACAGTATCGGTAACAATAACGGTATTTGTATAATTTTTTTAGAGGTATTGGTAACGGTAACGGTATTTTAGCGATAACGGTATTATAACGATAAGGGTAACCAACCTTGGTATAAATGTATCATATACTATAATGTTGAGTGCTATAAATAAAATAAGTGCTATAATTATAGTGCACTGGAATCTTTCAGTATGTTCTACAACCACGGCCGTTACTATATAAGCCCACACTTAACGAAGGAAGGGGAAGTCGCACATTGCCATTTGTGGAGTTCAATTGCGCTTTAGAGTTTGTGTAGTCAGTTGTGCACTAGAGTTTGTTAATTCCGTATTAGCATTGTATAGTGAGTTGTACATTAGCGTTTTTATTATTGTATGTTAATTAATAAAGAGTTAAATAAATAAGTGTATAAATTCAAAATCAATTAAAAGAGTGTGTGGTATTTTAGTTTCAAAGAGCACCAACCCGCTTTATCTAAAGGATATAAACATACGTTTTTGAAGGTAAACGTAACGTAACAATTGGTGTCAGCAGTGGAATTGGTTATTTTCGACACGCATACCCCCCAATTTTTTTACAAATGGTCCCAAATTAACAAAATCGATTTTTTTTGGAAAACGTTAACCCGTGCCGAGTTGCGGCCGAAAATGTTCCATTTTGGAAAAAAAAGTGTATTATTTTTAAAAATTCCCAAAATTCGAAATTTTGAAAATTTTAATATTTTCTTTCATTTCCCAGTGTAGAAAATTATTACCAGATATGTGGGTATGTAACCACATACTTGGTAATGGTAACTAGTTACTTTTGTTATTACATTTCTTATTACCTTTATATGGCGATGTCGCGAAAAATAATGAGTTGTCGTTACACACCAGCATACGAAAAATCAAAAAATATATCGTTAGCTATGTGCTTACCAGTACTGACAAAAATAATGAGTCTAAAAATAGATTTTCTAAAAAATAAATTATATAAAAAAAAATATTTTTTATTGTATTTTTTTTTTAAATAAAATTTGCTGGTGCGGGAATCGAACCTGGGTCTACTGATTGCCAGTCAATAGCTCTACCATCTGAGCTATATCGACATGTAATATTTAATAGATAAAAACATAATTGACCTGCTGCACATAAGTAAGCTTACTCGCCAACATACAAAAAATCAAAAAATATGTGCTTACATATATCCTTACCAGTGTTTAAAAAATATTGAGTCTAAAAATAGATTTCAAAAAATTTCCAAAAAAAATCTAAAAAATAATTTTCTATTTGAAATAATGATAAAAAATAAGTCATTATCAGTAACTTATTATTATATGTTTTAAAATAATACAGAAGGTAAGTGGGTGTCATTACTGGTAGTCCAAAAAATAATGATATGTCATTACCGTTTCTACACTGGGTTATTCATTTAGTATAGTCAAAACGATACAGAAATGTAATTTTGACTTCATCGGATATCATTAACCCACTTTAGCCTGGAATCCAAAATGACCCACAAATTTGATAAAAATGCTAAAACGTGTTTTTTTTAATTAATTTTAATGATTTTTTAAAATGCCTAATTTGGAGATGGATGTCGATTGCTAGTTGTACCACATTATAGTTGATATTAAATCAAAAAAATAAATAAATTGGAAAAATGATAATTCGAGTTTGTGTTTGGAGCGACTGCTTTCCAGGACATTTTACAAAAATTGCTTATTTTATCAAAAATTTAATAAAATTTGTTTTCATCAAATTTTACATAGTTTTCGGAAATATTTTAAATTACGCGTTTAACAGACTTTTGTACTAACTTTTTTTTTTTAATAGTGTAAAAACGTAACAACCCAGTCAGAAAAATACAAACGGGAAAGCGATGGCAAAGCACTTTAACATGTGGTACAAGTACTGGCAAAAAGTGCTTTCCCATTCCCAAAATGATAACATCATTAGACAAAAGGACCGGCTGTTCAAAAAGCGACGGAAAAGCACTGGAGAAACAAAATTTTTGAACGTTGGCAAAACGCTGGCAAAACCAATAAATAAGTGGTCTCGAAATATTTTTTTCAAAATAAAATTTAAAAAAAGTTCATATGTATTTTTTTGGTCCTGCCGTGATTTGAACCAAGGCCTTCAGATTAGCAGACGATTGCTCTACCCACTGAGCTAACGAGACATATAATATTTGATAGCTAAACACATAAATAAGTGATAATCGCTGGACAACTACTGGCTGTGCGAAAAAGCTAGCACTGGCAAACATTTTTTTGGAACTAATATCTCAGCGTTGGGAGAGCAAAAAAAAAGTTGGTCTTAAAGGAGCTTTTCCACAAACAAAAAAATTTATTTTATAGAACAAAAAAAATTTTATATATTAAAAAAATCAAAAAAAAATTTTTTGCTTGCAACTGGATTTGAACTCGGAACCTTCTGACTACAAACCTTTTATAACGAAGCGTCAGCATTTTTATTAAATCATTGCTCTACCAGTGAATTGGTTTTTGTACCACTGGTAGCATTGGCTAGGTAGCACTGGATAACCACTGGTTGCAAGCCTTGGCATATCACTCTTAGACCATTCTTTGCCAGTGGTTTTTTTTAATAAACCACCGAAATTTTTGTAAAACAAATGCTGGAAAAACGCTTTTTGCAAGCGCTGGCAAAGCGTCCAAAATGAGTGCTCTCCCAGTCATTTATTTTCAACACCATGGTTACCCAGTGGAATCCCAGTGCTTGATTTTTTGTACCACTGGTAATTTCTGATTGGGAATATTTTAGTTATCAATTTTTCATAAGAATTGAATTTTTTAAGATCTGTAGACATGTGGCTTTCTTCACCATAATTTCAAATTTATCCCAGTTAATACAACAGAATTTCGATTGAAATACTATTTTTCAATTGTATCTTCAAAACCCGAAAAAATCCCAAAATCCTCACCCTTTTACCACCTTTATGTGCGATTGGGCCCCTAAAAATATATGTGTTCATTAATTTGCTCCCTCTTTCACTTGCTCAAATTTCAGCGAAATTTTTGGTTGACCACGGGGATACCTTCCTTGTAATCCGACAATTTACAATATTTCAAAAGTTTATTTTAAGTGTATAGAATATTTTCTTCTTAACTTTTGACCCATTTGACCAAATTTGCTAGAGTTGAATACCAAAACAATAGTGAATAGTTCAGTAGAAAATGGGTCATTCGGATTGTCAGTGCGATTTCTTGATTTAAAGTAGAGTGGCCCTTCCCAGCAAAATCTCGGTAATGGGTTATGTTTGCTTCTTCGGAGTACTCTCACATACCCTTAGATGATATGCACTAGGCCCGGAGAGAGTCCCGAGACCCTAAATTTTAACAAATATTACGTTTCAGTATAATTACAAATAAAATTGTAGTTTTACTAATTTTTTTCTTAAATTTAGATTTGTTGCAATAAATTTAAGAAAAAATTTTTCAAAATCAACAAATTTTATTTTAAGCCAAAAAACAAGAATAAATTTTGTTAAAGTAACAAATTTTTCTGTTCAGCCAACATGTTTTCTAAAACATTAGGGGTTTTCATATAAACTTGTAAATTCCTTGTACACCTTGTATAAACACAAACCATATTTTTTATGTATGGAATTTGACATTAAACTCATACACTCCGTTTACACAGTTTACGAGTAGAATACACTTAAAATAATACGTCAGTAGAAAAATCTTTCAAACCGGGTTCAAATCGATTTGACTAGTTTTTAACAAATTTTTAGTTGAAACACTGATTTAAACAAAGATTTTAGTTATCTTCATTTAACACTATACTAAAAATCCTCAGTACTTTAACTAGTTTTGAGTGTTAATTTTCAAAACTGTTTATAAATAATTTTTAAGAACCCATTCGTTAAACTTTACAAAATTTATTGCTAAAATATAATATTTTCATGTTTCTGTTATTACCTGGTAGATGGCGCCACCAGTGTATCTGAAGTTTTAAAGATGGCGCTATTTCTTTCCCTCCCAATTTTTTAAATTGGCCCATATCTCGAAAACTAAGAGAGATAGAGCAAAATTGACGAAAATTTCGGCTACCTCCAACCGAATAATATCCCAGCAAAAGGAGTTATCTCTATCCAAAAATGGACCATGGAAAATGGCCTTGGACCCTTGGGAATTTCTTATAAAAATTTTCCACTTCACAAAATGCGCCGTATCTCGAAAACTAAGCGAGATAGAACAAAACGGACAAAATGTTTGCTCCTCTGGAGTGACCTTACATGTCCTTAGAGTATATGGACCAAGACCGGGGAGGGTCCCGAGACCCTAAATTTAAACAAATTTTACGACTTAGTATAATTACAAATAAAACTGTAGTTTTATTTAAATTTAGATTTGCTAAATTTAACAAAAGAATTTGTTAAAATCAGCAAATTTTATTTTAAGCCAAAAACAAGAATAAATTTTGTTAAAGTAACAAATTTTTCTGTCCAGCAAACAGACGTATTATTTTGAGAGTACGAGTTTATATGAAAACCCCTATTGTACTTTCGACACCTTATGTTATATTTAAAAATTTGTCAAATCATTTTCGGCTGTAGCACCCCCCCCCCCCCCCTAGCTACGTGCCTGCCACAGTGTATAAACTTTTAAAAAGCTTTTTTGAAATTTGCTGTTTAAACATCCCTGCTATTAATTTTAAGCTTAAAAATAACAGTATAAGAGTTAATTTAATACCTACAAAAAAACTAAGTATAATTAACATGAGAGAACATTTTTGAATGAATTAATTTACATTAACATTCAAGCTTACCAGAAAGTTCTTTTTGTTGTCCCCAAACAAATCTATAATAAACCCGAAAAATCCCCAACTTGTATAAAAAATAAAAATATATTAAATATCAAGTAATAAAATAGACAATTTCTATTTTCTATAGAACTTTTTTACGATTTTACTTGAAAACAGTTTCAATGCATAGAAAAAAGACAAAAATATTGTCTAATTTTAACACATTGTATTGATTACAGATACGTTTTTTTACTTTACGATTAGACTAAGAAAGCCTTTAGAATTCAGAGACTTTTACGGAGAACACCTCCAATTTTTGTTAGCTTATTTAAAAAAAACCGAACCCTAAAAAAAGTTCTCTTAAAATTTTCAAGATTTGAAGAACTTTTGTATTCGAACTTTTCAAGTTTGTCTATTAAATATATTATTCATAATCGATATGACGGTTTTGTTTATAAACAATTAGGTTGTTCAGAAGGGGTGTGCTATCTGTTGTATCGTCGAAGCAAAAGAAAGAGTTGTTCAAAATTTTATTGTACTTTAACAGCGATTTCATAATGGGTTTTCTCTCTGTTAGCACACTTAAACATAGGACACTAAAACTACGTAAAAATGTTGTATCGTGCTATTCTCAAATGCCGTATTTTTTCAATTTACAGTGAGGTTTCATGATCAAGATTTTGCTTTCAAGTTGATAACACATACTGCTTGTCAAATTCACTTGAACTTGAAGCTGTGACGTAGGCTGCATGCAACTTGATAGTCAATTTTGCTTTCAAGATGCCGTCGTCAAGGAAAGAACTAAAATTGCTCGTCTCTGTGGGCTGTTTCCGCACTGTAGGCTGTTCGAAAAGACTTTATTTTTTTCTTCACATCTTCCACAGACATTTTCATGTCAGCAGAAATTGGTTTTTTATTTATTTTTATTTTTAAATCATTTCGTCGATATACCGAAATATTCACATTCCGTATTATATCAATCGTGTTTTATTGCGGCACAATATTTGTAAAAAGAAAAACAAATTTACAAGAAATTTGATCAGCTGTTTAAAACTTGTCGAGTTTTCTCAAAACTTGAAAGCAAAAATTGATATCAAGTTTCTGTTCAATTTTTAAAATGTGAGTGTGTTAGTAAAAAAGTGTGAGTGTATTAAAAATTTAAAGGAAAAAATTGATCGTGTAACCCCTATGTTAAATGTTAACAACTCTGTTTTTTGTTAGGACGATACAACGATACAACAAATAGTACACCCCTTGTGAACGACCTTATTGTAGTTTTTCAATTTAAATTTTAATGTCAACAAACTTGACTAATGCTTTCTAAAAACTGTAAAAAATTAACATAATCTTCAAAATATATGGATTATTTCAAATATCCTTAAGAAATACTTAAACTATTTTCTTAATCTCCAAAAATCCACTGCCCCAAACGAATATTTTTATCCCTAAGAGGTTAATCACAACTGTGTTGATTGTCGACCGACGACAGTAAAAGTCGTCGCGATGAATTTAAATTCAGCGACAATCGACCGTCGACATTTGTTGACGTTTAGAAAAAAATGAAATCAAAACAAGAATATGTTTGTATTCGTTTCGCTACAATTCTTTACCAATTCAATTGCTTTTGCATTAATTCTTGTTGTTTTATATTTTTTTTGTATTTAATTTTGCTTTTTTGCGGTAAATTATTTATTTTTATTTTCAGTTATATTTCTTCTGTAAAAAAAATAAATTTTTTGTAAACAAAGTACGATTTTTGCAACTTTAATACGAATTTCTGCAACTCTGTTCCCTTAATTAGTTAAAAATATGGCAACATTTTGACAAATATTTTGAGTGTGTATTAGTGTGTCGTCACGAAAATAGAATAGATTCTATTACGACGATAAATCGCCGGACGACATGGCGACATTTTGCTTCCCAAACAAAATATATGAAAAAGCACATGTCGTTGTCGTTGTCGACTCAGTTCTGATTAATCTCTAGGGCAAACAAAAAATCCCCAAATTGGGGACAAAACCCCAAGTCTGGCCAACCTGAAAAAATCAACAAAAAATGGAATAAAATGCAAGTATGCAATACTTTTGCAGTTAGTTTCATTCGTTCGATAGATAACGGGTAAAGAAGTCGATTTTTGTAATATTTTTACACTAAAGTATAAACAAAATGGGAAAAAACATAACAGAATTATTATCCATGGAAAATGAAGTATTCAAATCCTATATGTTTTGGTCAGCTGTATTGGTGTTGAAAATGTTTTCTATGGTAATATTGACAGGATTGCAACGATTTAGGACACATGTAAGTGAAAGTGTATTCGAAATAAATTGTATTATAATGCAGTAGATTTTACATTCGAATTTTTTTTTTAACATTTTAAATAAAATTAAACACCCCTATTCTAAGTTCGGAAATGGTTTAATTATAGTGGAGTTATAAAGTCGAACGGAACTAAAATTTTCAGAAATTACATGTAATAAAACAAAAGCAATATTCGAATGTGGATCACAAAAAAGCAAACAATTCAGAATGTTGCACTTTAGAATTATTTCATGTGGATTTTGAACTCAAAACAGAGTTGAAAATCAATTTTTTCTCAACTTTATTAATTTTCCATTACAACTGCATACATCTAAATATTACTCGATTTAAATGATAGTTAACCGGTTCAACTGCTCAATTAATTTTTGGAAAAATAAAACATTCACTATTCTGGAATAAATTTTGAAGGAAATATACTGTCCAAAATAAAAGGCCAGCAAGAATGAAATCCGATTATTATTTTGCAGGGTTGGCAGGTAATACCGCTAAAATAACGTTATCGATTCAAAACCCTTCCAACTGACTACCGTTACCCCTAAAATACCGTTACCGAAATAATGGAAATACCGTTATCCCTAAAATACCGTTACCGAAATAACTGAATTACCGTTATCCTTAAAATACCGATACCGAAATAAATGAAATATCGATACCCTTAAAATACCGCTACCGATATAAATGAAATACCGTTACCCCTAAAATACCGATACCATTATTTTTAATTTTCTGTTTTTGGTAATTGCACGTGGTTATTTAGTATTTATCGTACACTAAGATGGTAAATTTGTTCTGTTTTTAATCTCGTTTGTTTTTTGTAAAAAAAATTACGGGATGCATCGAAATAACTGACTACCGCTATCCTTAAAATACCGTTACCGAAATAAGTGAAATACCGTTAACCTTAAAATACCGTTACCGAAATAATCAAAAAACCGTTATCCTTAAAATACCATTACCGAAATAACTAAAAAACCGTTATCCTTAAAATACCGATACCGAAATAAATGAAATAGCGTTACCCTTAAAATATCGTTACCGAAATAATCTAAAATAGCGTTACCCTTACCAATAACCGTATCGTTTCGGTTACCATCCCAGTTATTCTGTTTTTGTGACAGGTGAAAGTACCTGTCACAAAAAATATGACGCAAACAGGTTCCACAAGAAAACATGTAAACATTACGATTAAATTGCGCGACTAATCTCGAAAGACATTGAAGAAATTATTATTTCGTTAGCATGTTTTAGGAATAATGACGTTTTAAATTAGTTTGCCATTTTTAGAGCAACGGCATTTTAAGTGTGGTGAAAGGATTTTAAATCATTACCGGTATTTTAGAGTTATCGCTTGCCAATCATGATAACATATTAAAGCAGTTAAATGCTAATATTGCTCATATTATCAAGTTTATAATTAACTTCATAAAATTCACTATCATTTAAACTTATGACTTCTACTTAATCAGCAGTGTTACCAAAACAGCGGTTTTCCCGCTAGATTTAGCGATTTTACGATTCGATTACGGGATTTGTCAGAAAGTTTTTTCACGGATTGTTTTATATAAAAATAAGTAAAGTCGGGCATTTCAGCCTGGTTGAAAGGTAACGAATGTTTGGATCTTGAATTTATATGGGTTTATATGAAGTCATAATTTATCTGAAAAAATGGTGAAAAATACAAAATACCCAGTGTAGAAACGGTAATGACATATCATTATTTTTTGGACTACCAGTAATGATACGCACTTACCTTCTGCATTATTTTAAAACATATAATAATGACTTATTTTTATCGTTATTTCAAATAGAAAATAATTTTCTAGATTTTTTTGAAAATTTTTTGAAATCTATTTTTAGACTCAATATTTTTTAAACACTGGTAAGGTGGAAAATTTAATAGGAACGATTCAAGTTTTTTCTAATTTTTTTTTCGTTGCCTTTATTTTTAAAAATCAAAATAGTGGCTAAATTCGCCCCGGGAGGCAAATATGTGGTTTAGAATATTGTGCAGAATTTTAACATAATGTCTGTTTTTTTATTTTGTAACTTGTTTCAAGTGGGCGTAGCTTTCAATGAAAAATTAGCGATATCGACCTGTTATCAAATTACAGAGTAAAATTTAGCGAGTACTGATCGGATCTATACAACCTGTATATTTTTGGAAATTTTACAAAATTTCCTTAAGTCTTGCATTATTTTTATCCAGAAATGATAAAAAATTTCTTTGTTTTTAGCAACTTTAAAATAAAGTTAACAACACTGAAATTTTAAAGCGATTAGTTTTATGCTATACTTGCTGCGATATAACAAAAACGTCAAGTTTTTTTCTATGTTAAGTATAAAGCATTTCCTATTAAAATTTCAGTGTGGTTAACTTATAAAATCACTAAAAACGAAGAAAATCTTTTTTATGCCTAAGGCACTGTCATTTCAAGTCTGGTGACTATTTCTAGATAAAAATAATGCAGAAGTTAAGGAAATTTTGTAGGATTTCCAAAAATATACAGTTTGTATAGATCCGATTAGTATTCGCTAAACTTTACTCTGTAATTTTATAACAGGTCGATATCGCTAATTTTTCATTGAAAGCCACGCCCACTTAAAACAAGTGACAAAATAAAAAAAACAGACATGTTAAAATTCTGCACAATATTCTAAACCACATATTTGCCTCCGGGGCGAATTTGGCCACTATTTTGATTTTTAAAAATAAAGGCAACGAAAAAAAAATTAGAAAAAACTTGAATCGTTCCTATTAAATTTGCCACCACTGTATGTAACCACACATTTTTTGATTTTTTTGTATACTGGCGAGTAAGCTTACTTGTGTGTTGCAGGTAAATTATGTTTTATCTATTAAATATTACATGTCGATATAGCTCAGATGGTAGAGCTATTGACTGGCAATCTGTAGACCCAGATTCGATTCCCGATATCGCCATATAAAGGTAATAAGAAATGTAATAACAAAAGTAACTAGTTGCCATTACCAAGTATGTAATTACATAACCACATATCTGGTAATGATTTTCTACACTGGGTATTTAAGAGCAAATCGGAAATATAGTCCATATAGGCGCTAAGTCCAAACATCGACCAATTCTCTCTAAAATCAATAGGTTCTATCCTTACTTATAGTCTTGACTAGCCATGGATCTGTGCGAACATGAAACGAATAACATGCAAAAAAACAACAAAAAATTAAATTTTTTGTTGTTTCATGTTCGCACAGATCCATGGCTAGTCAAGACTATAAGTTAGGTCCATGTGATTTAACGTACGAAATTTTGATAAAATATATATTTGCAACCTGTGCACCGAGAGAATAATGTGAATGATACTGGTGAATTTTTGAATTAAATCAATGAAGTTTTTTTGGAATTCGTCCATTGAATTCATTAAATGAATGCAGTTTTTTTTTCAAATTTATAAAAATTTTAATTTTATTTATTAAAAATTTCGTAATAATTTTCATTCACTTCGTAAGAAAACTACATAAGTTTAGTGAATATTTTCAATAAAACTCGTCCAGGAAAATTTCCTCTTTGGAGCGTGCAAACAAGCACAAGAGATACATTTTGGGGACCTATATATGGGCGTTAGGTCTAAACATGGAGCGATTCTAACAAAACTTTATAGGCTTTATCCTTGTGCCCATGTAAATCAGTGTATCAAATTTAAATGAAATACCCCGGCAGAAATTGCCAACCGTACAAAAAAAGAATAGTACTGGCAAGCCACTTAGGTTGTCAACAAGATGTAGGTATGCTACTCGTATCTGTTGCATCGTCGTAACAAAAAACAGAGTTGTTAAAATTTTTAATTATCAATGATTTTCTATTGGGTTTTCTCTCTGTTAGCACACTTACGCATAGAACACTTAACACAGAGAATTAACATTGAAGGAATTCACAAGTTAAGTGATAACATTAGCATGTTGTAAAATAGCATGATTTTTTAAGTATAACCACAAGAAAGTTGTCACTTCAAATTCTTATTAAAGCACCGTAAGTTGTTTGAGTTTCACGTGAAAAAACTCTTATACTCTATATAAAAAAAATGATTTTTCACGGTAATGAGTTTCACGTGAAAATTGTGTAGAGTTTATTTTCACGCAAATTTAATGTACAAGACTATTATTTTTCTTGGGAAAAAGTGACATTTTGTGTTTATTTTGATTGTGTCTTTATTATAAAATTAAAACAATTGTTCATTTGTTTAAATTAAATTGCAATTTGAGGCATTTAAAGTTCGAGTGAAATTTTTCCACGTAAAAAACAACTTACGGTGTTTAACCAACAAAACCCCGCGTGTGAAGAAGTTGCAAACAAATTCGGTCACTTTAAAAATTACTATAATAATTTTCAAAATTTTATCTTTAAAATTGTTTCCTTCACCAATTTTAGAGAGAAGGGTGGAACGTTTGACAAAAAATTCAAAGAACGGGATAACCAGTCTCATAATAGTCGTAGACCCGCCTTATAGAATACTGATTAACTTGGAATTACTTTTTGAGTAGACTTAGCATTGTCTCCCGATCTGTCCATGTAAAATTAAAGACTCGTGTTTTCAAATATATTGATCTGAAATGGTATTTTCAAACCGAAACGTTTTTTACACTGGACTACTTTCTTGCACTAGACCTACTTATATAATTTTATTCATTAATCAGATAGTACTCATTCCCAACAAAAAATTCGGGTCCAATTTTGGCTCATTTCCTGCCGGTTTTTACGATATTTTGAAAGCCAAAGAGTTCGAACAATTATAAAAATTGTATTGCTCTTTCACGATTTTCTACTATTCGATATAAAATTGAATGAATCGTACAAATTCGGAATATAGAACTAGAGGTAACCTTTGGACTTTTGGATACCCGACTCGTCTAGAAAGCCAAATTTTGACGTGTAAAATTTAGAGACACAAAAGAGTCACGATTGCAATATGGGATTTATGTCGGAAACTGTTGAGGCGATATCTACGCAATGTACCAATTCGGAAGCCCGGTTCGTTTCAATATCGGAGAAATCTGGATTTTGTTACTTGATGTTTGTTACTTCCAAAAATTCGTCACCAAGACCCATTTCTTATTATTACAACTAATTTTATATTTCACTTTATTTATTGCACAGTCAATTGAAATTTCCTTCCCGCAATTTGATATGCTTCCCGGAATATGGTCCAAAATCAAAGTGGGTTTCAAATAGTCGCCACATTTTCCATACATTGATAGCATTTTCTGTCGGGTTTTTCTTTTTATCCAATATTGCGGGTTTTTGCTGAAATTTTTTGGCAACACTGCTAATCGGGTATATAATTTAACAACTCTGTAATGATGCTTTCATTCATAATTACTAGCTATTTAGTAGTAGCGTGCAACAAGATTTTATTATACAACTTGTTGAATTAAATATTATACATATTTATTGAATAAATACAAAACTATGCATATAATATAAATTGTCTCTCTTATAATTATAATTCTTAACACATGTTCTACGTATTAATTTCGGCCGGTACCAACACTTGCTCTCTATCGATTTTTAAAATATTTATTCTGGAAAAGCTTTTAGTGCTCATTGCAGCGATGCCAACTTTAAAGATTTGACGTCTTTTTGACGATTTTTTAATTAAAATTTGATGAAATGACGATTGACTATTTTGCAAAATTAAATATGTACATGAGAAATGACGATTTATGAAAATTGTAAAAGAAATTGTTAAAGATGCACTACGCAAAATTCTTGTGCAACCATTGATATTGTGAAAACATTTTTAGTGTGTATATCATATTGGAAGGTTGTGGATTATATTGCAAAAAATCAAAAACCATTTGATTCTTATTGTGCAAACATGAAAAGTGAAAAATATTTTGTATTATGTAGGTCAAATTATGTGCAAATTTTATATCCCTACAAAGTAGAAGAAAACATTTGTACTATAACTTGTTTAAAAGTATTGTACAACTTATTGCGCGATGTAGGGAAAAACTACGATACTGTTGGCAACAATATGGCGTAGTGTATGGCACCTTAAAGTTTTTTTTTTATGTTTTAGTTTTAGGATCGTTATTTTCTCTGTCTAAAGCACCGTAAGTTGTTTGAGTTTCACGTGAGAAAACTGTTAAACTCCATATAAAAAAAATAATTTTTCACGACAATGAATTTCAAATGAAAATTTTGTAGACTCTGCTTTCATGCAAATTTAATGTAAATACAAGACTATTATTTTTCTTGTGAAATAGTGCCATTTTGTGTTTATTGTGATAGTGCCTTTCTAATTACATAAACAAAATTTTAATTTTCAGGATTTAAATTACTATTTAAAGCAATTAAAGATTGAGTGAAATTTTTCCACGTGAAAAACAATTTACGATGATTAAACTAAAAATTTAAAAAAAAATCGTAAAAATAAGAGTTGCACTGTTTTCTTTAATGTGTTCAAACTAGTGTAGAACAAAATATATGAGTTTTTGACAACCGTTCAAATATTTACTTTATAATCAAATATATTATTGGAAGGGGAACCCAAATTTATGGGAAAATATTGTCGACAATTATTTGAATCATTTTAAATAACATCTCAATAAATTTTTAAGAGAGCCGAGGTTTTTTATTAAATAATTGTTTTACATTTTGCATGGAATTATCTAGTATTAAAGACTGCGTTTATAAATCGAGCGGAATAATTCCGCTTGAGGAATGAGTGTATTTTGTTATTGTTACAAAAACAAGCAAAGGTCATAAATTTACAATATTATATGTTTATTCAAAATTCGGATATACTCGGGTAAAATTATTACAAATAAAGAAATAAAACCGGATTTTTAAGTAAAGTTCTCTGCAGAAATCCTCCTGAAATCTACAGTTTACTATTTTTTTTAGCAAATATTTCTGTTGATTTTAGCAGGATAGACTGCTATTTGCATTCAACTTAACTTAAAAATAACAAAAAATTTGCAGATATAACAGTTTATTTTTGCTATTTTAAATCTAATAATATTTGGCAAAAATATCTGTAGATCTTACAGTATTCTGTAAAATTAATAGCTTTTTGCTGTTCCTATCTTTTATACTATTTTTACAGGATTATTTCTAATAAAAAGCAATATAAAAAGTTTTCACATTGACGATTTTTTGACGATTTTTCAACAAAATGGGTTGGCAGCACTGCTCATAAGTAAACAAATATTTGAATTTTACTTGTCAATTTAACTTAGAAAGAGGGAAAATAGGATAAAATAATTTTCATATAATATTTATACCCTACACTAGGGGTGATAAAATGGGTACCTACACTGAGAGAATTAACTGATTAACTGCATGATATCGATGAATTTCTTCATAAATCCACTGGGACTCGTCCATTGAAATTTTTATTGAATTAATGGAATTTTTTATAAAATGTCGTGAAAATGTTCGTTTTATTTATTGAAAGTTTCATACATTCAATGAAAAAGTTCAAAAAAAACTAGATTCATAAAATATATGAAGTTTTTTCATCAAATTTAAGTAATTTTTCATATACTTTGGGAAGAAAAGCAACACTCAGGAAATTCTTCCTATTAATTAACGTGATGCTTCCTTTGGAAAGAGGATAGAGAAGAAGTGAAGTGGGCTTCCAATATGGCAACACTGTAATTGCGCGAGATGTTGAATTTTAGAACATTTGTTGCGCGCCATCTGATGGTGAGTAGGCGAACTTTGTTGAGCTTTTTTAGTTCATAGCCCTGTTATATTATTTTACTTCGGTGGGGTTAAGTGCTATGTAATTACTGAAAAATGTCATTAAAATTCATCCAGCAAAATTCTCTCCGTGTACTATAGTCCTTTTTGTTGTATTATTAAATACAACTTCAAAAGTACTATGGGACTCCTATGAATCATTTAGTACTATTTAAAAATTTTCATAAACTATTACGTTTCAGATGTAAAAAGTGTATATAGTCATATATAACTTGGTATAATTATACGCTCACAGAAATAAACTAATAAAAATAACAGATAAAGCTACCAAAAGTCCGTTAAAAATTACTTTGCAGAAATTTTCAGATTTTTTTTGTAAAATACTAGTAAGATACGGAAGCAAAAATAAAACTGTTACAGTTACTTAAAAATTACAAATAATACTGTTCAAATCTGCAGAAATAGCAAAATATTAGTAGACCAAAAATAGAAAAAACAAAATGTTATATCTAAAATTTTTTTGTTATTATACCCTACACCACTACGTGGAGAGGGTATTATAAGTTTGTGCTGATGTTTGTAATACCAAAAAATATTGGTCCTAACCCCACCTTATAGTATACCGATCGGCTCAGAGTTTTTTTTTTATTTCGATTTAACGATGTCCGTCCGTCCCTCCGTCCGTCTGTCTGTCTGTGCATGCATTCTTGTGCGCACTCTACAGGTCGCAAATATTAAGATATTTTGACGAAATTTGGTACACCGACTTACATCAGCCCAAGGACGACGCCTATTGAAGACATTTCAATGAAATTTGGTTCGTTGACTCATATGGTCCCAAGGAAAAAGCCTATTGATTCTAAATAGGATCGGTCCATATTTGGACCTATCGCCCATATGGGCTATATTTTCGATTTTCTCTCTTTTATGATTTTATAGAAAATTTTGACACAAGTCCGTTTCAATTTCGGATCCAAACATTAGTTGGCTTTAAGTCAGACTGGTGTAGGGTTTTATATAGTCGGCATGCCCGACTTTAACCTTTTCACTCGTTTTTAAGTTAAATTTAATTGAATGACAATTTTTTTGTGATTTTTTGACAATTTTTTTGATAAAGCAGGTTAAGTTTTTATTTTCTAATAACTCAAATGTAACTAAAATTTTTAATATTTAAAAGTTTTATTTTTGCTGTTCTTATCTTAATAATATTTAGCAACATAATCTGCTAATTTCTGCAGTTTTAACTAGTTAAATAGTTTAAACAAAATTTTTTACAGACTTTTTTCTATTAATGACAGTCATAAAAAACAGTACGTAATTTAAAGTCCGTTAAACGCGTTCTGATTCAATTGAACTACCCAGGAACATTTTCTGTTCCAAAGAATCCTGGAATCCTATATGGAAGGTGTGATTGACATAGAATCAGTTCCAGAACTTGTTCCAGAACTGATTCTAGGGCAACCGGTTCCACTTTGGAGCTATAGAAGTGGTTGATTTTGGGACAATTTCAAACAAAAACGAGTAAAAAGGTTTAAAGTCGGGCATGCCGACTATACAAAACCCTACACCAGTCTGGTTAAGAGCCAACTAATGTTTGGATCCGAAATTCGAATGGGTTAAAATGGGACTTGTGTCAAAATTTTCCATAAAATTATAAAAGAAGATAAAATCCTAAATATAGCCCATATGGGCGATAGGTCCAAATATGGACAGATTCTATCTAGAATTTATCGGCTTTGTTCTCGGGACCATGTGAGTCAGCAAACCAAATTTCATTAAAATGTCTTAATATTTGCGGTCTGCAGCTTGTAACCAAGCCAATTTTGGGGGGACCCTTATATGGGCACTAGGTCTAAACATGGACCGATTTCAACCAAAATCAATAGGCGTCGTCCTTGGGCCAACGGTGTACCAAATTTCATCAAAATATGTTAATATTTGCGACCTGTAGAGTGCGCACAAGAATGCATGGACAGACAGACGGACGGAGGGACGGACGGACGGACGGAAATCGTTAAATCGAAATACAAAAAAATTCTGAGCCGATCGGTATACTATAAGGTGGGTCTACGACCATTATTTTTTGGTGTTACAAACATCAGCACAAACTTATAATACCCTCTCCACGTAGTGGTGTAGGGTATTATAATCGGTGTTAGAATCGACAGTAGAAGGGGTTGTAAATGAAATGAAGCTATTCTACAACCGATTCTCTAGAACAGAAAATTTTCATGGGTAATTTTTCTGTAATTTCTCTCAAAATTTATAATTAAACAAATATTTTTTTAAATCCAATTTAGCATAACAATTACATTCATCCGTATTTAAACCAACCCCTGCAAACATTTGGAAGATATCTTCCAAAAGATAATAAAGCGATATCTTCTATTTTTCATTTGAATGAAAATAATCAAGTAGGTAGTATTTTGAAATGATCTTCCTTTTATCATTTGGAAAATATTGGGAAAAACCAAGTCAAAAATTGTGTTTTTTGTCATAATTTTTTATGATAATATTGCGGCAATATCACCTTTTGATCATCTGGAAGATAAATACAATTCGTTTAAAATTTTTGAAAATGTTTTAAAAAATAATAAAAAAACTTTGTACAAAACACAATTATAAAAAATATGGGAAACAAATTCGTTGAAAAATGAAGATTTAGTGAGCGGAAAAAAACGGGTATGATGACAACAAGATAATTAATGTTCTTGTCAATGGATTATGTATGCAGATATTCTTTTTCAGAGTTAAATTTAATAATTAAAATTAAAAATTGTTTAATTTATTTCGAGGAGTTAATTTAGCGATATCACCTTTTTATCTTCCAGGTGATAAATTAGCGATATCGCCGATTTATCATTCAGAAGTATCGCTTTCGTATTGCTTGGGAGTATCGCTATAGAGAGGACATTTACTCCCGAAGGGGGGATCTTCCGCAATAAGAATATGATTATTGCCGCAATAAAATTGTTCTTCCAGGCGATACGATTGCGAAACATTTTCGTATTGTAATGTTTGCAGGGACTTTTCATTCTAGTTTTTAGCAAGGTTGGTTACCGAAACGAATAACGGTAAGGGTAATGGTATAAAATTTTGTTTGTTTCGGTAACGGTATTTAAGGCTGGTAACGGTATACCGTTATTGAAATGAAGTACGCCCTTGTAATCAGCATGTCCGAAATATATATAGTTGATGGTCAGAACTCTATTAATTTTTATAAGTTAAGATTTTGTCATCCTGTGTAACAGATTAAAAATAGCAAAAACAAACTGTTATGTCTATAAAATTTTTGTAATTTTTAAGCTAAATTTAGTTGAATGCAAATATCAGTCTATACTGCTAAAATCAGCAGAAATATTTGCTAAATAAATTGGAAATTGCTGTTGTCAAAAGGCTCGATTTTTATTTGCCTTTTTTTTTTTAATAGAAAAAAACTTCGAAAATTAAAATTTTGTTGTGATTTTTAAAAATTTTTTTGCTGATTTTAGCAGGTTAAGTAGTTATTTTCTATTAACAAAAACTTAACTCAAACATAACTAAAATTCTGTATATTAGTAGTTTAATATATGCTGTTCAACATCATATTTAACTAATTTTTATTAGTTTTTAACAATTTTTTTTACAGATTGAAAATTGAATTTTGATCAAATAATTTTTTTCTTGTCATCGGGCCAAACTGGGTTAACGTTATCCGAGAAAGTTAGTGTTTCTATCTGGGTACTTATGATTATTATTCTATTTTTTAACGGGTTTAAAAAAAATTAAGATTTGCCAGCTATTTATTATATCTCGATCCGAGGGAAACGTGACAAAACGAGTGTTTTTTTTAATATCCCTATTCTTTTTCGAATAATTCCAAAAATTAAAGTTTTGGCAATTTGAAAAGAGATTTTTGTAAAAACGTCTACACTCAAAAAAATAAGTTAGTAGAAAAATTAGTAAAACGTCGTGTATATCAAGTGTACTAGTTTTCAACAATTTTTTTGCTAAAATTCCGTTTTCAGCAAAAATTTTAGTTATATTTTTTTAGCACTAAACTAATTTTGAAATAATGTTTTACTAATTTATTTTGCTACAAAAATTATGCTGATAACAGCATTCATAGTGTGGACGACAACCAGATAGACTAGATGTAGATGTCGCAGCTTGTCTGGAAACGGAAATGACAAAAAAAGGAAAACAATTCTACACATATTCTATATTTAAATTTTCAGCAAATAAATTAACTAAAGTAAAATTTCGCTACAAGTTTTTTGAGTTTTTTTCAGTCTACTAATATTCAGCAAAAAGTTTAGTGATTTTAGCAAGGATTTTTTTCATTTGCAGTCGACTAAGTGTTAGCAAAACTTTTGCTGAAGATTACTATTTTTTTGGTAAAAATCAGCTCGCTGATTTTCAGCAAACCTTTTGCTGAAATTACCAACTTTTTTGCAAGCACGCTCCTGACTAAAAATTTGCTGACACAGCAACATTTTTTGCTGACTTTACTGACTTTTTTTTGTTCTGACACATCAAGAAAAAAATTTATGGTGATCGCAGCTTTCATTCCGATAATGATACAACCATACTAGGTAGATGCATTAGGGAGAGTTTGACAGTTCAGGGTTTCATTATGACAGTTCAGGGATTTTTTCGTATGTTTTCGCTATGTATCAAGAGTAGCCGATTACATTTTTTGTTGTTGTTTGTTGTATTTGTTGTTCTAATGTAATCTACCTAGTATAGTTGTATCATGATTCCGACGGTGCATGTGAAATGTAAATAAACACATGACGAACTCCCGTGTATAGTTTCTTTTGACGCTCACTGTATGTGGAGGGTACAAAAATAGTAGCACTTATTATTATTATCTGTCAGACAGTAAACCAAATTAAAAGTTTTTTGACATAAAATACATATGTATCTGTACCCTTTCCCCACTTTAAAAATTAAAAAATAAAGTTCAGCTTCAACATGTAGCTCTTTCTTTTAAATAAATATGTTCATGTTTTACTCTTATCAATGAAAGAGTATATTGTATTTAAGACCACCTAGCAAAGAGTGTAAAAAAAACAGTAGATAAGCGACAAATGTGAAACCTATACAAATAGTTGACCAAATATGCAACTAAAAAAAATACCTTTAGTTCAAAACAGTTTGACGAACGGTACAGATCCACCGGTGAAAGTAGCAAACAAGAAGAAAACATGTCAGTAGTAGAACTATTAACTTTTGACAATGCTGTCTTTAAGGCTTATGTCTTCTGGAGTGCTGTTTTGGCGCTGAAAATGTTGATCATGTCACCTTTGACAGCTATGCAACGTTTCAAAACTAAGGTAAATACTCGTAAATCATTGTTAAAATGAATTTTAAAAAAATATACAAGGCGTGGTAAAAAAGATAACAAGAAAGGTCAAAGTCTTTAGAGAGGAAAATATGGAGAAAGTGAGTGTAAAATTAAATTTTGTTGTTATTAGAAACCAAGGTTGCCAATTTAGCCATTTACCGGCTAGATCTAGCCATTTTAATTTCATCTGGCCATAAAATAATAAAAGCTTTAAACTTAATTTGTTTCTCAAAAGAGAGTTAAATTGTTTACCGGTTTGTTATTTTTATTTGTCGATGGCAGGTAGGGAATGCAAAATCCCGCACTTTTTGATTTCCCCGGAAAGCGTGAAATTTGTCTTGAATTCCCGGAATCCAGCAAGGGAAAGAAATTAAAAATATTTTATAATAATTTAAAAATTTTTATAAATAAAATTAAAATTTTCATGATCGTGAAAAGCTCAGTTGGTTTTTCTTGGAATTTTCTTAGTGGGAAAGAATTAATTTTATATCAGAAATTATATAAGTCTAATTATATATTTTTCAAAATTGAATAAACTGAACCTAATTTTTAGACTAAAAAATTTGCCCGTCAAAAATTAAAATAAAGAAAAAAATTAATACAGAAAATAATTTTAGAAAATCGAAAAAAATTTTATAAAGTATGGGAACAAATTTTAACTTGCTTGAAAATTTTTAAAAATCAATGGAAAAATTTGTCTTTATTTCTGTACAGAATAAGTGCGATTCAAAATTTTTTATATAAACACTATTTGAGTGGCTTGAAAACTAATCAGTGTGTTCTGTTACTCGAAAATCTTACTACTTTCACTTTTGGTTACTTTTTGAATTTTTCCAGTTGTGGTAAAAGTAGCAAATGGTAGTAAGTAAACGAACAAGCCTAATGTAAAATGTTTACTATTTTCAAAAGGTTGGAAAATTTTGCATAAGAAAATTTTAAATAATTAACTTTATTATTTTAAACTGAATTTTTTGAAATCCCGGGATTCCCAGTCGAAATTCCCGGAAATTCGGGAACTGAAAAATGCTTAATTTCCCGGCAATCCCGGGATGGGAAATCCCGGGATGCATTCCCTAATGGCATGTGAAAACTGTTTTTTTAACTGAATTGCAAAATCATCATGATTTGCGTTTTAAAAGTTAGCAATAGAATATAATTGCTAGAGAAATAACTATTGACAATTATTCAACCTGTTTATTTACGAGTATTGGTTTAAAAATTAATCACATAAATATTTTCAGATATAATTTTGAAAATATAGTCTTGGAGGTGGCTAATTCCAATGCCAAACAAAAGTACAGTCGAAACCCTATTTGCGCTTCATCTTTTGCATTACTTTAAAATACAAAATAATGACTTAGTGGAAATAAGTTATAGAAGTAATCACTTACTGGCAATTGATTAAATAAGTACCGATTTAGTCTTTTTTATATTAATATTTTATTTATTAATTTGTTTTAAATTAAATAGTAAATTTTCCAAGGTAAAAAGTTATTTTGCCAGCTCGACCATCTATACCACAATGTTTGGTATCTTTGTTTCTATCTTTGTGAGTAACTACACTCAAAATAGTTTGTAGTTTAAATTAAATGAAAATGTAATTTAAAATAAATGAAAAATCACTTGAAAACCGGTCTACTAACTTTTCATTTAAATCAAAAGAACTTTTCATTTATTTTTAAATATTAATAAATTAACTACACTCAAAAAAAAAGTCAGTAAAGTCAGCAAAAAATGTTGCTGTGTCATCAAATTTTTAGTCAGGAGCGTGCTTGCAAAAAAGTTGGTAATTTCAGCAAAAGGTTTGCTGAAAATCAGCGAGCTGATTTTTACCAAAAAAATAGTAATCTTCAGCAAAAGTTTTGCTAACACTTAGTCGACTGCAAATGAAAAAAATGCTTGCTAAAATCACTAAACTTTTTGCTGAATATAAGTAGACTGAAAAAAACTCAAAAAACTTGTAGCGAAATTTTACTTTAATTTATTTGCTGAAAATTTAAATATAGAATATGTATAGAGTTGTTTTTCTTTTTTTTTGTCATTTCCGTTTCCAGGCAAGCTGCGACATCTACATCTTGTCTATCTGGTTGTCGTCCACGCTATGATTGCGGTTATCAGCACAATTTTTGTAGCAAAATAAATTAGTAAAACATTAGTTTAAAATTAGTTTAGTGCTAAAAAATATAACTAAAATTTTTGCTGAAAACGGAATTTCAGCAAAAAAATTGCTGAAAACTAGTACACTTGATATACAAGACGTTTTACTAATTTTTCTACTAACTTATTTTTTTGAGTGTACAAAACCTTAAAAAAGTAATGATTTTTCATTTATTTTGTTTTTTTAACTTTATAAAAATTAACTACAAAATCCGTAAGAATAAATGATATTTAGTTTATTTCGATTTTTTTAACTGACATAGAAATCTAAAAGGGTTTCTTTTTTTAACAAAAAATTTTAATTGAAAATATTAACTGTAACCGAAAATCCGTATTTTTTTATTAAATAAAAGACAAAAACAGTTGAAAAATATATTTCTTTTCATTTTAACTGTATAATCATTTGAAAATAAATGTATGTCTGGGTGAAAATGATCATATATGCTCATATATTGGATATTTACCTGGATTCTTATCATATATGCGATATTTACCTGGATTCTTAAATGAATTGGACTTTACGTCTGTGCAATAAATAAATTATTATCACCAAATTGAAATTCGTTCAAAAGCAATTTGAAAAATTTGAATTCAGAACATTTTCTTTTTGTTTATTAAGAGCACGTTATTTAATGGAGTGCGACCCAATCAAACTATATCCTATTTTGAGATAAGGAGTTCTTTAAATTAATTTCTTATTCAGACATATTCCTTTCAGAAGAAAAGATAAAGTCTTATAAATCAATTATTGAAATGCAATTGAAAACGTATGAGATACAGCTGGGAAGTTTTCGAATAATCTCTACTTGCAGTACAATAATTTATGTTTATTAATCCATTAACTCAGTTTAAAATTTCTGAATTGTTATTAGCATATAAATAGATGTATTATAAGATAGATTTTTTATTATTTAGACTTTAAATTAAAACAAATTTATGATATTGTTAATAACCCAGCAAAACCTTCTATTACCAGGTAAAGGGAAATGTAATAAGAAACCAAAAATTGTAACTACTTACACTTTGGTTGCATAACACATTATTTTAACATGGGGGTGTCATTGGAGGTAAATGGTTGCCTAAGTCGTACCGGTATAGGATAAAATAAGTGATTACGAAGGAAGTACTGAAATAAGTTGTTACTTGTAATATTAAATTCACTAGTTAGCTAAAATAAGTACATACTTTTATAGAGTGAAGTAAGTCATTACACATTAGTACATATTTCATTGGTTACATATAGGGAATAAAATAAGACATTACCAGTAATGACTTTGTTTAAAGGTACACCGATCCGAGCAATGTAATTATATTCTAAATTTTTATTATTATGCAATACCAATAACTTATTATTTGTACCCTTATTAATAAGTTATTATAAAACACAACATCGGTAATATATTATTTTAAAGCCTCCAAATAAGTAGTGATATATCTCCATATCGGTAACTCATTATTTCATACCTCCCACATAAGTATTGATGTATCAAAATATTAGTAACGTATTACTTTAGGTTTCTAAGTAAAACCAAGGGTAAAGGGGTACCCATTGCCAGACAATGCGTGAAAAAGGTCAAACCCATTACCAAGGTTTTGCTGGGAATTTACTTTAACTATCAATTTCTTTAAAGTTTTTGTTGAAAAATACAAAAAAATCATATTTTTATATATGAGCAAAAGTAGGTATATGAGCATATATGAACTCATATATGTCCATATATGATCATATACGGTCATATACCCTCAAATTACGGATTCGAGCATATATGGAATCATATATTAACCCATATATTTGGTCATATATCATCATATATGACCATTTTCACCCGGGTGGATAAATTTTTAAATAAACTACAGTCAGTTACTGTAATAATATTTTCAGTGTACTTATTCTTTCACTATGGGTAGATTATATTAGATACGAAGGCACTACGAACCGCGACCAGTATAGATCTTTTGTGCTGCCTAGAGTTCCCTAGAGATTCAGGCTACCAATAAAGCCAATAATACCGTTAGGAGAATTTCCCCAAACGTCCGAAGATGACACGAAACGGTCACCCAGAAATCTGTGTCTCCTGTCACACACTCTCGGACATTCGCAGAGAATATGCTCCGATGTCTCACTTTCCAGCTCACAAAACCTGCAAACATTAGTGTCTTATCGGCCCTGTTTGTGAAGCTGGTACCTGAGTCCACAATGCCCAGTTAAATATCCCGTCAGGGTCCTGTCGAGTGACAATAGTCGTCTTGATACTCCCATGGACAAGGATATACATCTTTTGGCCTGTCTTTGGCTAGTAGAAGTTTCCCAATGCTTAGCAAACTCAGTCTCTCTCCATAGCCTGAGTTTTTCCCTAGCGACAATCAGCCCTTTCGTTACCCTCGTGCCCTTCATGACCAGGAATCCATCCCAGTTGAAGGGAGTTGTTCCTACCGAGATGGTAACAGGGGGTATCCATTAAGGTGTTTTAAGAGTGCGTAGTTTCCAAAAAAATTTCACACACGAAGGAGAAGAAAAACAGAAGGAATTTGAAGAAATTTTACAGCGAACGAGAGAAAATGAAGGAAGTCGGGAAAAAAGAAAATTTCATAAAAACAATTTTACAAGCAAAAACAACATTAAAAAAAAATAAAAAAATAATTAAAATTGATTATTTATTATTTATTTCATTCTTAAAGTTGTTTTTGTTACCGCTTTAATCAATAATCATAAGACACAATAAAAACAGTGCACTGTTAACTTTTTCGGTTTTCCTTTTGTTTCTCTTATTCTTCACGGGAATTAACAGGATCACAATCCATATACACTTTAAGGAAACCAAAGAGTGTACTTTTTTCGTATGGGAACTCTTTAGCCCTTACTCTCTTTGATGGTAATGAATACCCATGAATTTTTGGACATCGCGAACAAAAATAATGCAGCGAGTAAATAGTCTGGTAACCAGTGAAACCCTTTGCGTGATACTCGCTTAATTACTTGGTAATGTCTGTTTTTTCTGGGTAGATCATAAAGGAGAATATTTTGAAAAAAAGACATTTTCAATAACAAAAGATTTGTTTTTTTGTATTTTATATCTATAACTTCTTGTCAAGAACGACTAGCCGTACTTATCTGACTGCTATTTTATTTTTTGTAAACAAATAAAATTTAAACATTTGGGGTCGCCTTTGCACAAAATTTGTTTTCGTACAAGGACTTCGCCGGAACACGAAATGGAGCAATTATCTTGTGTGACCTGCTCTACCTTTACTAACCAACGCATAATTCATTTATTAGCTTTTGTTGTTTTTAATATTTTATAAAATAAAAAATATTAATATTTCAAATATTTTTATGACAAATATTTTTGTTTACATTTGAAAGAGAAAAGCCAAGAATTTTTAAAACTTGATAGCATTTTTATAACTACTTACAAAACAACAACAAATTTTTGGGTTAAGTAATAACTAAAGTTAAAACCAGAAGTATGAGACCCACCGTTATTTTTTAAGAAGCTAAGCCCCTGTTTATGTATTACGAAAAGGGTCTAAACGAAAAGAAAGTAACTTAAATTTGTTTTTGTTTCCCATGTATTTTTGACTAAAGTAATTGTCAATTGCTATCATCTAAAGTATTTTCGTAATAAATAAACAGGCCCTTAATGTATACCTATGTACTTAATAGTTTTATAAATGCTTAAATTTGTATGGAATATTTATACAAAATTCGAAAAAAACAAACACACAAAAAATGTTTCAAAGTTCCAGTTAGTAGCTAACTGAAGAAAAGAAAAATTAGTAAAACGTCTTGTATATCAAGTGTACTAGTTTTCAGCAATTTTTTTGCGGAAATTCCGTTTTCAGCAAAAATTTTAGTTGTATTTTTTTAGCACTAAACTAATTTTGAACTAATGTTTTACTAATTTATTTTGCTACAAAATTTGTGCTGATAACCGCATTCATAGCGTGGACGACAACCAGATAGACAAGATGTAGATGTCGCAGCTTGTCTGGAAACGGAAATGACAAAAAAAGAAAAACAACTCTACACATATTCTATATTTAAATTTTCAGCAAATAAATTAACTAAAGTAAAATTTCGCTACAAGTTTTTTGAGTTTTTTTCAGTCTACTAATATTCAGCAAAAAGTTTAGTGATTTTAGCAAGGATTTTTTTCATTTGCAATCGACTAAGTGTTAGCAAAACTTTTGCTGAAGATTACTATTTCTTTTGGTAAAAATCAGCTCGCTGATTTTCAGCAAACCTTTTGCTGAAATTACCAACTTTTTTGCAAGCACGCTCCTGACTAAAAATTTGCTGACACAGCAACATTTTTTGCTGACTTTACTGACTTTTTTTTTTGAGTGTACATGTACAAAAGTATAAAAATTTATTTAATATTTTTAGTAATCAAAATACACTTGATATTGAATTATGTAGTTTAACTCACAATAACAGAAAATAATTTAAAAACAGAGCAAATAAAAATTAATCGCAGTAATTAAAATTTACAACTTATAAATATAACATATACCTACAATTATATAAATTTATTTAAATTACAATACAATTAATAAATATTCATTGAATAATTCACTGAATTTATTAATTATCAGTACTATGAACAAAAACACATTTAATATTAATTTCTTAATATTTCCGGCTATTACAAATTAATCTCACCCAATAAAGCTGCTCATACACTACGCAATATTCTTGTACAACTTTGGTATTGGGGAAACAATATCCAGTGTGTATGTCATATTGGAAGGTTGTACAATATATTGGAAAAAATCGAAACAGATTTGATTCTTATTGCAAAAGCATGAAAAGTGAAAAAATTTTATACTACTAATATTTATGTATGTCATATTGTTCCATTTTAATGTAGAAAAAAAAAGTTGTGCCATATCTTGTGCAAGAGTATTGTACATCTTATTGTAAGGTGTATTCAAAACGACGATAATATTGGCAATATATTGCCTTAACACGAGGAATGACGCGGCAAAACTAACCACGCTAAATTTTGTTATACAGATTTAAAACTTTTTTTCAAATTAAAGAAATTTTTTTTTTATCAAATTAACTTTTGACACATCAAATTTTATCAAATTACTTTAAGAATTAAGGTTCAAAGCAAAAAAGAGTAATAATAACACAGGATAAAAATAGCATTGTTAGATTTCGTCGATGTTAGTCTAAGTTGAGTTGTTAACATATTCGATTTGCTTTCAAATTTCACATAAGTAGACGATTATCAATTATTAACCCATCAAGGCAAATGACACTGTTGAGGGCTTTGTAGCAAAAGTCCGTATTCTGTCTTGCTGGCCTTATCAAATTCTTTCAAAATTTGTTATTCTTTGTAATTTACTTGTGAAAATTGTATCATCTTTCTTTAATTTGAAAAATAATTTAAACAGACAGTGATATTAATTTATGATCTAGAGTCAAACTGAAAAACATTCATTTACCAAATAAAAGATCAACTATACATACCCCTCTTTAAAATTTTTTAGAATTGACAAATTAAATTTTGTTAAATAATCGACAAAAATTTGTCCAATGAACAGAGTATTTTTGCCGACAACAAATATCCAACAAATTTCAGCTGCTTTACTTTTATTCGCGATGTCGCAAAAGTAATAGATAGTTCTTACCTTCGCACTTACAAAAAACAGAAGGTAATGAGTACCCATTACCCTCTCACTTCCAAGAAAACACAAAATAATAAGTACCCATTACTTTTGGGGCATCGCAAACAAAAGAAATTAAGCAAGTAAATAGGCTGGTAAGTAATTGAGACCATGTTTTTCCTAGGTGCGTGCATTCAAAAAGAAATTGTTGATTTCAGAAAAACATACATTAATTTGAATAAAAAGGATATTGTTTTAATAATTCATTTCATCAAAAAGTAATAAAATTTTTATGTTAATTTCACTTCTACTTTTGGTTCAGTGGACTTATTTCCTACAATTTATGACAAAAATGTCATAGGAAATTTCATTTGACGTTGGAATTGTCCACCTCCAGAACAAGTGTTACACAGTATTTTTATTGTATTATTAATTTATGTTCCCTTATGTTTTTTTTTTTCCAGACTTTTGCTAATCCTGAAGATTTATTGTCCAAAAAGGACAAAGTCAAGTTCGATGATCCCAATGTTGAACGTGTTCGCAGGTTAGTTATTTTGTAACTTTGGAAAAAAAATTCCAAAGCATAACCTTTGATTATTTTGTGACAAGTTAACAGCCATTAGCCAAAAATTTTTAAATTATCTCTATCGTTTCTTTTTCAGAGCTCATCGTAATGATATGGAAAACATTTTACCCTTCTTCATTGTTGGTTTATTATATGTATTGACCAATCCCATTCCACTTTTGGCTGTTAATCTTTTCCGTGCTGTTGCCGTTGCCCGTATCGTGCATACCATCGTCTATGCTGTCGTTGTTGTTCCACAACCTGCTCGTGCTTTATCCTTCTTTGTTGCTTTGGGTGCTACTGCCTACATGGCTATCCAAGTTATTATCTTTGCTTTGTAAATTAGTATAACTTTAAATACTTTATGTAAAGTATTTTACTTTAATTTTTGTAAAACAAACATTTTACTTAGATTATATTTTTTATAATAAAAAAAGTTAAAAAGAATTGTACTGTTACAGCCCGGAGTAATGAAATAACTTACATATACTTAGAGAAGATCTTCCTATTCGCCAAATACAACATAGACCATGGGAAAGTTGAAACATTACTGAAAATTAAAACATTTTTAGAAACAAGGTAAGGTATAACCACAATTGACTTACCCTTTGTTAATTTTCCGAAAGAAGTCAAAATAATTAGACTTTAGATTGTTAAAAATTTAACCATACCCATATTTTCCTTAACTGAATTAGTTGATTTATCTCACGTTTTCTTATTTTTTCAACCAATTTTTTGAGTTTTTATATTTTTATGTTATTTTTTTATTTCAACAATTTTTTGGGAATGTTTTTAATTTGATTGAGTTGAGTACGACGTGTTTCGATTGAAAATTAACTAAATTAACCCTTTGACTACCACAGGCAAGTATGCTTGCCAAAGGGTTTTTCACACTTATAATTGCCCAGACAAAAGATAGAGTAAATATGTCAAAAGGTGATTTGTAGAAGAGGGTTGAGGCAACCAAAGCGTAGTAGGTGGTAAATCCCTACCTGGTTCCACTTTTCCATTGCGAGCCCTCGAAGTTGGTTATTTAGAATTCTTCATTTGAGAAGTAAAAAGCACAAACTTTGACAAGCGCAATGAAACCTTTGATAAGCTAAATATGGCTACTTCGATACGTTTCTCTTTTCCTTAATTCATCTTCGCTTAATACGGTTGAGACCTTAGCTGTGTTCCTTTAAGCTTTAACCATAATTGACTTACCTTATGTTAATTTTGTTCAAAATTTTACTTAATTTTTCTCCAAATTAATGACACCCATATTCGACTTACTTAACCATATATGGCCGGCCCTTTGGGCTCGGGGTTATGTAATTGAAGAATAAATAAAAAAAAAAAAATTAAAATGTCGCCAGATTCACGAATTAACTTCATGATTTTTATTTTTATTAATTGTTTTATTTGTTATTTTTTAAATTGCTTTTGTTTGTTTGACCTGTTTTTAATTTGTTTAAGTTGGGTACGATGAGTTTCGATTGAAAATGAACCAAATTAATAGAGATGGAACTTTACGAAAGTTGACTTAAGGTAAATATGGGTGCTTCAATGTATTTCCTTAATTCAACTTCGCTTAATATAGTTTGGCCTTTACTTTTAGTGGAAAGTTCGATAAAATGCAGTAAACACGCAATCCTCTTAAAAAATTTACAAAATTACAATATTTAATGTACTTACAGTTTCAGCGATAATTGTTTCACGATATCAACATTCTTTCTAGTTACGTATTCCTTTCCTTTTAATTGTTTTCTTTTTAGATCATTCCATTTATCAAGATTCTGTTTTTGCTTTATTTATTTCTTGATTTTTCCATTTTAACAAAGCACAGTAAATCGAGTCCATAGAAAAGGAAAGCAAAAATACCTGGAGAATCAAGAAAGGATCATAGTTAATAAAATTATTCAAAATTATTATAATTTTTGCATTAAAAAATTATTATTAGGAAAGTTTTGGGGGGGCTGCTGGGTCAAAATAACAAAAATTCAAAATGGCGGATCCAAAATGGAAAAATAATGAAAATATGAAATGAAAAATAATGGGCATTGGCCCACCTTATAGTATACCGATCGACTCAGAATAACTTACTGAGTAGATTTAGTGCACCAAGGATGAACATTATTAAAAACTAGCGGGCGCAGCCCGCTACGTTGTTAGCGTGCCTTAAAGGTTAAGGGGGGGGCCTGCGCCCTCCCCCCGGGGGCTGCGCCCCCCACAATTTTTATTAAATTCGTTTTTTTATTTAAAGTTTTTTTATTCAAAGCCTTCACCCAGCCACCAAAGTTAAAGTTTTTTTTTTTAATTCCAGTTTATGTAAAGGTAGACCTGGCAATTCAAGTAAATTCACAAATTCAGTTGGAAAATTTACTGCGTCGGTTTCTTCCACCGGTGCTTCGTTACATGAAGTTTAAATATCGGAATATATAAGTTCCATTCCTTTTCTAAGGTTTTTTCTCTTTTAGAAAATTTGTTTAACTTTTTTGAGAGTATGTTTCAATGCTACATAAGTTTCATATTCCGTGGATAGTGTTTGAACAGGTAATTCCCTCTTCCAATCCATTTGCATTGTCTATAATTTCAATTCTACTCGTTCAACGTTTATATCCATTTCATTCCACTTGTGTAGTGTTTCAATTCCACTCGTTTCCTATTTAGTTTCTTAATTTTAGTGTTCCATATACACTTGTTCTTTAAGTTTTAGGTTTCTAGCTAAAGACGCAGACGTTAAGAGGGGGGCAATTTTCCCCTTTTGAACCACCATTTTTACCACGTTCCTGTCCAAAGTCCTAGAGATGCCTTGTCGATAAGTTAGCCCATACTCCAAGGAAAACATATTATATATTACAGGTTTCTAGCCGAAGGGTTCGGTTAGGCCATCAAGGGGGAGAATTATTCCGTTTTTACCCCTCCCGGTAGGAATTTCCAAAAATTCCGTGTTAGAGGACGTCTGCGTTGGAGGAGGAACCTACTACATACATAATTTTAGGTCTCTATATCCAGCAGTTTGGCCAGGCTATCAAGGGGGAAATTTTTTCCCTTTTTACCCCTCCCGGTATGAATTTCCAAAAATACCGTCTTAGGGGACGTCTACGTTGGAGAAGGAACCCAAATACCGAATTTAAGCTCCCTAGATCCAACAGTTTGGACAGGCCGTTAAGGGGGAGACTTTTGCTGTTTTTGACCCTACCTGTGGAAATTTCCAAAAATCTCATCTTAGGGGATGTCTACAATAGAGGAGGAACTTTAATACCAAATTTCAACTTCCTACCTCCAGCGGTTTGGGCAGGCCTTTAAGCGGCACTTTTCGCTTCATTAATCCCCATTTTTGCAATGTCCCTGTCCAAAAAGCACCTTCCCGGTAAGTGAGCCCATACTCCAAGTAACATATGTTTTACATTTCAGGTTTCTAGCCAACTTTTAATATTTGTGCCCCTCTCGGTAGGAATTTCCGAAAATCCATCGACAGGGAATTTCAGCTTCCTAGTTCCAGCAGTTTGAGCAGGCTGTCAAGGGGGACACTTTTTCTTTTTTTGTCCCTCCCGGTTGGAATTAGGCTGGAAGAGGAACCTAAGTACCGAATTTCAGCTTCCTAGTTCCAGCAGTTTGGACAGGTCGTTAAGGGGCCACTTTCCCTTTTTGAGCCCCCAATTTATAACGACCCTGTCCAAAATTCAAAAAAGTATCTTTCTAATAAGTTAGCCCTTACTCCAGGGAGCCACATTTTAAGTTTCAGGTTTCTAGCCGAAGGGGTTTTTACAGGCCCCCAAGGTGAGGCTTTTCTTCTTTTTGCCCCTCCCTTTAGGAATTTACAAAAATTCCATCTCCGCGGCTATCTGCGATGGATGAGGAACATTCATACCAAATTTCAACTGCATTGCCTAAGCGGTTTGGGCAGGCCGTTAGTGGGGACATTTTTCCCTTTCAACCACCATTTTTACTATGTTCCTGTTCCAAAATAGAAAAATTACGTTACCGGGGAGTTAGTCCTACTCCAAGGAATACATATTTAAAATTTTAGGTTGGCCAAAAGGGATTGGGCAGGCCGTCAAGGAGGAGACTTTTGGAAAAAGATACTTTGTTTTTACAAAATACTTTATTTGTACTTTTTTTAGAAAAGGTGTTTTTTTTAAAGAAGGTATTTTTTTGGAAAAATGTATTTTTTTTGGAAAAATGTATGTTTTTTGGAAAAAGGTACTTTTTTTGGAAAAGGTACTTCTTTTGGAAAAAGAACATTTTTTTAGAAAAAGGTACTTTTTTTGGGAAAAGGTACTTTTTTTTGGAAAAGGTACTTTTTTTGAAAAAGGTATTTTTACTGGAAAAATGTATGTTTTTTGGGAAAAGGAACATTTTTTTAGAAAAAGGTACTTTTTTTGGGAAAAGGTAAAATTTTTTTGGGAAAGGTACTTTTTTTGAAAATGGTATTTTTTTGGAAAAATTTATGTTTTTTGGGAAAAGTTACTTTTTTCGGAAAAGGTACTTTTTTTGGAAAAGGTACATTTTTTTAGAAAAAGGTAAATTTTTTGGAAAAAGGTACTTTTTTTGAAAAAGGTACTTTTTTTTGAAAAAGGTACTTTTTTTTGGAAAAAGTTACGTTTTTTGGAAAAAGGTATTTTTTTTGGAATAACGTACTTTTTTGGAAAAATGTACTTTTTTTTGGAAAAAGGTACTTTTTTTGGAAAAACGTACTTTTTTTGGAAAAACGTACTGTTTTTGGAAAAAGGTACTCTTTTTGGAAAAAGGCACTTTTTTTGGAAAAAGGTACTTTTTTCGGGAAAAGGTACTTTTTTTGGAAAAAGGTACTTTTTTTGGAAAAAGGTACTTTTTTTGGAAAAAGGTCCTTTTTTTGGAAAAAGGTACTTTTTTTGGGAAAAGGTACTTTTTTTTTGGAAAAAGGTACTTTTTTTTGGAAAAGGTACTTTTTTTTGGAAAAAGGTACTTTTTTTGGAAAAAGGAATTTTTTTTGGAAAAAGGTACTTTTTTTTGGAAAAAGGTACTTTTTTTGGAAAAAGGTACTTTTTTTGGAAAAAGATACTTTTTTTGGAAAAAGGTACTTTTTTTTGGAAAAAGGTACTTTTTTCGGAAAAAGGTACTTTTTTTGGAAAAAGGTACTTTTTTTGGAAAAAGGTACTTTTTTTCGAAAAAGGTACTTTTTTTGGAAAAAGGTACTTTTTTTGGAAAAAGGTACTTTTTTTGGAAAAAGATACTTTTTTTGGAAAAAGGTACTTTTTTTTGGAAAAAGGTACTTTTTTTTGGAAAAAGGTACTTTTTTTGGAAAAAGGTACTTTTTTTGGAAAAAGGTACTTTTTTTGGAAAAAGGTACTTTTTTTTGGAAAAAGGTACTTTTTTTGGAAAAAGGTACTTTTTTGGTACTTTTTTGGGAAAAAGGTACTTTTTTTGGGAAAAGGTACTTTTTTGGAAAAAGGTACTTTTTTTGTCCCCTTTTTGCCCCTCCCGATAAGAATTTCCAAAAATGCCGTCTCAACGGACGTCTACACCGGTCGAGGAACCAACATACCAAATTTCAACTTCATAGCTCCAGCAGTTTGAGCAGGCCGTCAAGGGGGAGACTTTTTCCCTTTTTGCCCGTCCCTGTAAAAATTTCCAAAACTCCCGTCTTGGTGGATGTCTACGATAGTGGAGGAACCTTTATACCAAATTTCAACTTCCTACCTTCGGCGGTTTGGGCAGGCCGTCAAGGGGGGCCTTTTTCCCCTTTTTAACCCCCATTTTTAACGTCCCTGTCCAAAATTCCAGAAAGTACTTTCCAGAAAAGTTAGCCCATACTCCAAGGAACACATATCTTAAATTTCAGCTTTCTAGCCAAAGGGGTTTGGGCAGGCCGCCAAGGGGGAGACTTTTCCCCTTTTTGCCCGTTCCGGTAGGAATTTCCAAAAATCCCGTCTTAGCGGACGTCTACGCCGAAAGAGGAACCTACATATCAAATTTCAACTTCCTAGCTTCAGCGGTTTGGGCTGGGCGATGTTGAGTCAGTCAGTCAGTCACGTTATTCTTTTATATATAGAGATAAATGGGGGTAATGTTTTTTTTTTTTTTTTTGTAATAATAACAAAAGGATAAAAATAGCATTCCCGAGTAAAAAAAATTGATCTCGCGCAATATCTAATTATATCCAATTTGATATTGTTTAAGATCTGCTGTAATATCTAGCTGATCCAATTAGATCTCAAAATTGGGTGTATCCAATCATATCGTATTAGATCCCATTGTATATATGGGGATAAACTAAGATCAAGTTATATCTCAAAATTGGGAGGTCCAGTGATATCTTTGGGGATAAACCTAGATCTATTTTGATCCGAAAATTGGCGGATCCAGCTATATATTTGCGGATATTTTTAGATCTAATTTGATCCGAAAAATGGCGGATCCAATTAGATCCAGCTATATATTTGGGGATAAACTTAGATCTAATTTGATCTCAATTTTGGCAGATCAAATTAGATCCCGCAATATATTTGTGGATAAACGTATATCTAATTTGATCCGAAAAAGTGGCAGATCGAATTAGATGTAGCTATATATTTGGGGATAAACTTAGATCTAATTTGATCCAAAAAATGGCACATTGAATTAGATCCAGCAATATATTTGTGGATAAACTTAGATCTAATTTGATCCGAAAAAGTGGCAGATCGAATTAGATCCAGCAATATATTTAGGGATAAACATAGATCTAATTTGATCTCAATTTTGGCAGATCTAATTAGATCTAGCAATATATTTGTGGATAAACTTAGATCTAATTTGATCCGAAAAATGGAAGATCGAATTAGATCCAGCAATATATTTGGGGATTAAGTAAGATCTAAATTTATCCAAAAAATTACAGATAAAATTAGATCCAGTAATATACTTCGGGATTGCGTAAGATCTTAACTTTTCCGATAAATTGCAGATCGAATTAAATCCAGTGATATATTTGGGGATTTGGTAGGATCTTAATTTATCCCATAAATTGCAGATCGAATTAGAAACAGCAATATATTCGGAGATTGACATCTAGAACTATCCAGAAAAATGACAGCTAAAATTAGATCCCGCATTATATTTGGGTACTACGTAAGATCTCCATTTATTTGGGATTAAATAAGATCCCAGACAGATATTGACAATAGTTCAAAAAATAATACAGTGGAAGAGCACTGATTTTATAAAAATTAAAATATTTTGTTAAAATAAGGTTTAAATCAGAAGATCTCGAGTTCGATACCTTTCACGGCTATGCATTTTTTTTTATAAAAATGCGCATTCTCCTTGCTGGTCTTATCGAAATTTTTTCAATAATTTTTATTCTTTGTAATTTACTTGTAAAAATTGTATCATCTTTCTGTGATTTGAAAATAATTTAAACAGAAAGTGATATTAATTTATGATCTTGAGTCAAACTAAAATAACATTCATTTACTTAAAAATAACAGATCAACTAAAAACATTTCCCCCATTCAAAAGAATTTCTTTTTATAAAATTATAATTTTATTTTCTATAAATGTTTTTATAAAATTATATTTTTTTTATTAAATGGAATTTTTTTCAAAAAAATAATTTTATTTACATATTTTTAACGCTCTACACCATTTCCAATTGTATCAATTATATTTAAAATTTATCAATTGTATTTCAGAAATAATCAATTGAATTTCAGTTTTATCAATTGTATTTCAGAACTTATCAATTATTTTTCAGATTTATGAATTGTATTTCAGAACTAGTCAATTGAATTTCAGTTTTATCAATTGTATTTCAGAAATTATTAATTGTATTTCCGAAATTCACAACTGTATTTCAGAAATTATCAAACTGTATTTCAGAAATTATCAATTGTATTTCAGAAATTATGAAATGTAATTTAGAAATTTTTCTCTATTAACTATGATAAACCATCAACAAGTTCTGAAATAGATTTGATTATTTCTGAAATACAATTAATAAATTTCTGAAATACATTCCATAATTTCTAAAATACATTTAAAATTTCTGAAATACAATTAATAGCTTCTGAAATACAGTTAATATTGTAGTTGCTGATGAGTTACCATATATGATGGCACCATATATGACAATATATTGTTTAAATGGCACCAATATGGAGCTTTATATGGTAATATATAACTTAGATTCATCCATATACCATTTGATCCGAAAAATGGCCCGATAAAATTGTATCAGTTCTTATTTGTATCAGTTGTTATCTAATTGCATCAGTTTAGATCTGACCTGATTAAATTATGTGTTAATCAGATGAAATTGTATCAGATTTTTGACCTAATACAATTTTATTGGTTTATATTACATGGTATCAGTTTAGGTCCAAATAGATATATTTGTATACAAAATTATATAGTTATATCCCAATTTTGACCTGATATCAGTTTAAAACTTTGATACAATTGTATAAGGTAAATGTCGGATACAATTATATTTTATTTATGTAAAATTGAACCAATTACGATCAAACCGATAGAATTGTATCAGGTCAAAAATCTGATACAATTTCATCTGATTAACACATAATTTAATCAGGTCAGATCTAAACTGTTACATTTAGATAAAAATTGATAAACAATTGATAAAAATATATCGGGCCATTCTTCGGATGAAACTATATATTTATACAGATATAACTTAATCACATATATGACTATATGTAACTATTTTTCCTCGGGTTGTTTAAATGATACGATATATCAAAGTATATGGTACTATATATGGTAGCATATATTATCATATCTGCATCTGTATTAAAAATGTCGTTCATCAGGTACCATATATGAGCATATATTGTTGAAATGGCACCATATATGACAATATATGGTTTAAATGGCACCAAATATGATAATATATGGTTTGAATGGCACCATATATGATAATATATGGTTTGAATGGCACCATATATGATAATATATAGCTTAAATAACACCATATATAAATATATATCGCACTATATATAGTACCATATATTATCATATCTGGAACTGAATTAAAGATTTTGTTTATGAGGTACCATATATGACCATATATTGTTTAAATGGCACCATATATGATAATATCTAGTTTAACTGTCACCATATATAATTATATATTGTTTAAATGATACCATATATAATTATATATTGCTAAAATGCCACCATATATATTAAGATATAGTTCTATATATAACTATATATGCAATAAGATCAACCATGTTATGTAATATATAGTTATATATGCCATATCTAATATTATGAAGGCCGATATCTAATTAGATGAAATTATATATGGCATAATATAAGGAAAATTTTTCGGAAAAAACGTCATATATAATTATATATGGATATACATAACCACATGTCTAATTATATATTGTAATATATGCCACATATGATTATATATAATTTTTTTTACTCGGGTTGTTAAAATTTCGTTGATGTTAGTCTTAGTTGAGTTGTTGATAACAACCTCGATTTGCTTTCAACAGTCACATAAGTAGACGATTATCAAAAATATTAACCCACTCAAAGGCGAAAGGCACTGATGATGGCTTTGTAGCGAAAGCCGAAAATTCGCATTCTGCCGTGCTGGTCTTATCGAATTTTTTCAATAATTTTTATTCTTTGTAATTTACTTGTAAAAATTGTATCATCTTTCTTTGATTTGAAAATAATTTAAACAGAAAGTAATATTAATTTATGATCTTGAGTCAAACTAAAATAACATTCATTTATTAAAAATGGTTAAAATCCGTCGTTGTCTTGACCCAGTCCTATTAAATTTTATTTATTATCAGATCCGATAGTAGTTATTCCGATCAAAGCAATCTGGTTCCATTTTTCGACCAAGTCCTCCCATTTGTTTTTTACAGCTTTTTTATTATTCAGTACAAATTTGTCAAATAAATCGCACCAATTCAGATAGTGGAAGTCAATACCTAACTTATGATCTTACTTTTGGGCGCCTGACAAGCTAGAAGGACACAATTTTGGCGTATAGATTTCCAAGACCCTCACGAAAACTCTATTACCTCCAATAATACCCCCATTAGGGAAGTTCAAAATCGTATGGAAAAACGGGACGTATCGTGGTGGATAGAACACAGTTACGTATACATACGAATATACGTAAACATACGAATATTACATATACGATACGAATATCAGTTACGTATGTATAATTCTTTCTTAAGGCACATCTAGAAGGGATAGAAAACTCGCTAGACTTTATGAAAATGAATTCTCTGTATAACTTTACGAAATGTAATCTCTAGGCCATTGACAATTGCTGTCAATCATAATTGACAGCATGTCAATCATATATGACGCGTTTAAAAAGGCAACACTTTACTGGGAAAATAAAAATGCCCTGCTGGCAGTCCGTCTCCGATATACACAAATTGCCTGCATTTGTACGTAAAAACCATACGTCACTGTGGCAACATTTGTGAAAAAGGTGACAAGGAGGAGATAAGAAGATAAACAAAAAATCTAAAGTAGAATGTTTGTATATCTGTTTGATCACTTCTGAGAGTAAATTATCATATAGAGACAATCTGACAATAAAGTATAAACAATAATAAAATTTAATGGAATATCACTGATGAAGCCTGTCCGTAAAAAAAGGCAGAAACTGGATCTAGTCTGATTTGCAAATTAATAATGTGTCTATAACTTTGAAAAAATGTTTATTCTTTTTCTTAACCTCAAAATTACTTACATAATTTCTTTAATTAGTAACATTTTTTAAGATATCTTGTAACATAATTGAACATTTCAGTTTATTAAATAAACCTTTTAATATTTGGAGAAAAAATTATTCTTTAAAATACAATGATTTTAATAAAAACAAATATTTGACAACTAGAGATGATACTTTTACGATAAAAATTAGTGCCAACTATATTAGAGATAACAAATTTAGCGCAAATTCTACGAGATTTCTGTCTCATGTAGATGTGCCTTTAGGACTCATTCATACTGAACCCAAAACTAGAAGTTTTCGTTTTTTTTAAGTTTTCTATTTCAAATTTGTATTGGATTTGACAATCGAAAACGAAATCAATTTCAAAACTAATAGTTTTGGGTTCAGTATGAATGAGGTATTACCGTTATAATTCTTTCTTATTTCAGTTGCGGTTAAGGTTTCTGAAAAGTAACGGTTACGATATAATTTAATCGGTCACGTTTTCAATTCGAATCGGTATTTTTACGAGTTTTACCCAGTGTATAAACGGTAATCACATATCATTATTTTTTGGACTACCAGTAATGACACCCACTTACATACCTTCTGCATTATTTTAAAACATATAATAATGAGTTACTGATAATGACTTATTTTAATCATTATTTCAAATAGGAAATAATTTTATAGATTTTTTGAAAAATTTTTTGAAATCTATTTTTAGACTCAATATTTTTTAAACACTGGTTTTGTTCTATTAAATATTACATGTCGATATATCTCAGTTGGTAGAGCTATTGACTGGCAATCTGTAGACCCAGGTTCGATTCCCGCACCAGCAAATTTTATTTAAAAAAAAAATACAATAAAACATTATTTTTTTACATAATTTATTTTTTTGAAAATCTATTTTTAGACTAATTATTTTTGTCACTACTGGTAAGCACATAGGTAACGATATATTTTTTGATTTTTCGTATGCTGGTGTGTAACCATAACTCATTATTTTTCGTGACATCGCCATATAAAGGTAATAAGAAATGTAATAACAAAAGTAACTACCCAGTGTAGAAACGGTAATGACATATCATTATTTTTTGGACTACCAGTAATGACACCCACTTACCTTCTCTATTATTTTAAAACATATAATAATGAGTTAATGATAATGACTTATTTTTATCATTATTTCAAATAGAAAATAATTTTTCAGATGTTTTTGAAAATTTTTTGAAATCTATTTTTAGACTTAATATTTTTTAAACACTGGTAAGGATATATGTAACCACATATTTTTTGATTTTTTGTATGTTGGCGAGTAAGCTTACTTGTGTTCAGCAGGTCAATTGTGTTTTTATCTATTAAATATTACATGTCGATATAGCTCAGATGGTAGAGCTGTTGATTAACAATTTGTAGACCCAGGTTCTGGTAATGATTTTCTACACTGGGTACTTAAAACTAAATTAATTATTCTCATTGAAAAAGGCAGGTAGAAAACTTCTTTCAAACACATCTTATCAAACTAGTTTTAGCACAATATAATTTGTTAGAGTTTAGTACATTGTGTTACCAACGAGCATAGAATCTCAAGAATATGCATACATCTCAACCACTTTTAATTGGCTCTGTCCGACATTTCAAGAATTAGGTTCTTTTATTATATTTTTTCATGTTATGCATATTTATTGCAATAATTTTTAATATTCATTAAAATTTAATCATAAAACTTAACCTACCACCAGAGCTTTGAAGAATTAATTCTTTAATTCAGTTTTTGAATTCTGAATTAAAAATTCTATGAGTTAATTCACAAAAGACTATGGCTTGTATTCACAAATGCTCAATAAAGTTAAAATAGATTTGATAACAAATTCTCCATACAAAATTTGTTTAATAAACCTTTTTTATCTTTATAAATAATTTGAATAGACGCATATATATTGAATGGAATTAATTCAAATTTATTTTCGTTAGATTTCTTTTGTTACAAATTAATTCAGTTGCCATAGTTCTTTTTATTAAATCAAATGAATTTACTGGTGAACGCGTTCAATTTTATAAATCAAACGGATAAAAAGTGAATTAATTCCTTACTGAATTTATTCACCATTGTATTCGTTCAATTTTATTTTCGTTCAGTGAATTGAAAAAAAATACGTTCAGTGAATTGAAAAAAAGATTATGCTCACTGAATTGAAAAACAAAAAATTACATTCACTGAATTCAAGAGCTGTTTTCTGCCGTTCAGTATACAGTGGAGCGTTTTCAAAATATTTTGGAAATAATTCAGCCGTTATTGGCTGGTCGGTATGAGATAAAACTTCACACGCCCATAGCAAGACTCTTTTGCCTCCAGATTAAAAGTTCCTTTAAGAACACATATAGTATTTTTATTTTTTTCTGGAAGCATACTTCTTTTAGATGCGCCTAATGGAAAAAATATTATCCACTTGTAAATTTCTCTACTCCGAATTCGAGTAAAAAATCCCATTTTTGGAAAATTTTCAGTGTTTTGGGAGTTGTGGCATTTTTTCATCTTATCCCAAATTTGTTTTCTATTTTTATATAAACAACAGTAACCAATAAGAAGTGGCTAAATTATTGCTAAAATTTTTTTAAAACAATCCACAATTCCGTGAACGTAATTTTTTGGTTTTTAATTCAGTGAACGTATTTTTTTTTCAATTCGCTAAACGAAAATTAAATTGGACGAATTCAGTGGTGAATTAATTCAGTAAGGAATTAAATTCACTTGATTTTATAAAAAAAAACTATAGCAATTGAATTCTTTGAGTTTGTTTTTTGTTCAACGCGTTCAGTTAAACGAATTCCGTGAATTACTTAAGGAATTCATTCAATTTTAAAGAAAATTGAATTCGATTGGTTGTGGATTCATTCAAAAACGAATTAATTCTTTAAAGCTCTACCTACCACCTTCTAATAAAATTTCTTGAAATGCCTGCCAGAGCCAGCTAGCAGAGGTAGAGACGCATTCATACTCTTGAGAATTTATGCTCGTTGCTATCATGACATGTCAGACAGAGCCAGTAAGAGAGAGTTTTACAGTAGTTGAGCGACTTGCGTAGAACCTGGTGTTTCTGACCCCTCTCATGAACTTAACAGATACATGTTTAGCAAAACTAAAATATACATACGAGCAATACGAATATAATATGTATCTCTTATATTTACTAAACCAGAAGCTGAGTAATAAACGTATAAAGTAAAATAAATCTTAAACATATGGTACCATTCAGAGCTTCGAAAGATTTAATTCAATTTAGAGATAATTCTCCGAATATTAACAAAATATTCTCTTAATTCAGAGCTAAATTATCTCAACCATGGTTGGCAAACATTAATCCTAAGGCAACAATAACAATATAAATCATTTCCAATGACCACCGTCGACCTTAAGATACCATACTGAGAGAAGTATCTGCATGATATTAACGAATTTTTGACTAAAACCAATGAAGTTTCACTGGAACTCGTCCATTTCAACTTTGCATTGAATTAATGGAAGTTTTCATAAAATTTTGTGAAAAATTTCATTTTATTTATTAAAAGTTATAGACACTCAATGAAAAAGTTTTATTAAAACTGGACTCATGAAATATATTAAGCTTTTTCATCAAATTTAAGAAATTTTTCATTAATTTTGTGGGGAAATCTTTATTAGTTTACTAAAAATTTTCATTAAAACTTGTCCAGCAAAACTTCTATGCATTAAAAAAATATCTTAAAATACCGCTAACCTTTGAATACCCCGACGAAATAATTTAAAATATCGTTAACCTTAAAATACCATTAATATTAAAATATCCTAACGAAGTAATTTAAATTTTTTTATTTATTTTTCTTAAGAGCATCATATATGATACTCTTAAGATTTTCAACTTTTATTGGACAGCTATTGATGTTATCAGGCTCTACTCGATCTGGCTGATATTTGAATCAGTTAAATTTCAGCTAACGGGCTCAGTTTTTTTATTAGGGGTTTCCATATAAACTCGTATTCTACTCGTAAACAGTATAAACCCGGTATGTTTATGAGTTTACTAGCGGGCGCAGCCCGCTACGTTGTTAGCGTGCCTTAAAGGTTAAGGGGGGGGGGGGCTGCGCCCCCCACAATTTTTATTAAATTGGTTTTTTTATTTAAAGCCTTCACCCAGCCACCACAAATAAATAATTCTGCACAACAATGGGTTTAATTTAGTAGGTTTGAGGTTAAGAAGAAGAATAAACCTTCCTCAAAAGTTATAAACACATTAAATTTGCAAATCAGACTAGATCTAGTTTCTGCCTTTTTATGGACAGGCTTCATCAGTGATCTTCCATTAAATTGTATTATTGTTTATATTTTTATTGTCAGATTGTCTCTATATGAATAATTTCAGAAGTGATCAAACAGACATATACAAACATTCTACTTCAGATTTTCTCTGTTTATCTTCTTATTTCCTCCGTGTCACCTTTTCACAAATATTGCCACATTGACGTATGGTTTGTACGTACAAGTGCAGGCAATTTGTGTATATTGGAGACGGACAGCCAACAGGGCATTGTTTATTTTTTATAGTAAAGTGTTGTTTTTTCAAACGCGTCTTATAGACCAAATACAATTAATATTGTCATTAATATGTATTTTTATTAATTCTAATTTAGTAGGTTTGAGGTTAAGAAGAAGAATAAACCTTCCTCAAAAGTTATAAACACATTAAATTTGCAAATCAGACTAGATCTAGTTTCTGCCTTTTTATGGACAGGCTTCATCAGTGATCTTCCATTAAATTGTATTATTGTTTATATTTTTATTGTCAGATTGTCTCTATATGAATAATTTCAGAAGTGATCAAACAGACATATACAAACATTCTACTTCAGATTTTCTCTGTTTATATTCTTATTTCCTCCGTGTCACCTTTTCACAAATATTGCCACATTGACGTATGGTTTGTACGTACAAGTGCAGGCAATTTGTGTATATTGGAGACGGACAGCCAACAGGGCATTGTTTATTTTTTATAGTAAAGTGTTGTTTTTTCAAACGCGTCTTATAGACCAAATACAATTAATATTGTCATTAATATGTATTTTTATTAATTCTAATTTAGTAGGTTTGAGGTTAAGAAGAAGAATAAACCTTCCTCAAAAGTTATAAACACATTAAATTTGCAAATCAGACTAGATCTAGTTTCTGCCTTTTTATGGACAGGCTTCATCAGTGATCTTCCATTAAATTGTATTATTGTTTATATTTTTATTGTCAGATTGTCTCTATATGAATAAAATAAATAAATATTTGATCACTTTTTCTCATGAAAGTGGATTGTTAGTAATGAATCCATAATAAATTGCAATATACGTGTGTATGTTAAGATAATTTGGTAAAGTGCGAACTTAGGTAGATAGACCCGTAAGTAGTTTTGTTCATTTGTGTTTTGAATGAAAATAAATAACGTAAAGCAGGGTTGGAAAGCATTTTATAATATTACAAATAGCGGGCAAAGCCCGCTACGTTGTTAGCGTGTCTTAAAGTTTTTTTTTTTAATTCCAGTTTATGTAAAGGTAGACCTGGCAATTCAAGTAAATTCACAAATTCAGTTGGAAAATTTACTGCGTGGGTTTCTTCCACCGGTGCTTCGTTACATGAAGTTTAAATATCGGAATATATAAGTTCCATTCCTTTTCTAAGGTTTTTTCTCTTTTAGAAAATTTGTTTAACTTTTTGGAGAGTAAGTTTCAATGCTACATAAGTTTCATATTCCGTGGATAGTGTTTGAACAGGTAATTCCCTCTTCCAATCCATTTGCATTCTCTATAATTTCAATTCTACTCGTTAAACGTTTATATCCATTTCATTCCACTTGTGTAGTGTTTCATTCCACTCGTTTCCTATTTAGTTTCTTAATTTTAGTGTTTCATATACACTTGTTCTTTAAGTTTTAGGTTTCTAGCTAAAGACGCAGACGTTAAGGCGGGGGGGGAGGGGCAATTTCCCCTTTTGAACCACCATTTTTACCACGTTCCTGTCCAAAGTCCTAGAAATGCCTTGTCGATAAGTTAGCCCATACTCCAAGGAAAACATATTATATATTACAGGTTTCTAGCCGAAGGGTTCGGTTAGGCCATCAAGGGGGAGAATTATTCCGTTTTTACCCCTCCCGGTAGGAATTTCCAAAAATTCCGTCTTAGAGGACGTCTGCGTTGGAGGAGGAACCTACTACATACATAATTTTAGGTCTCTATAACCAGCAGTTTGGCCAGGCCGTCAAGGGGGAAGTTTTTTCCCTTTTTACCCCTCCCGGTATGAATTTCCAAAAATACCATCTTAGGGGACGTCAACGTTGGAGAAGGAACCCAAATACCGAATTTAAGCTCCCTTGTTCCAGCAGTTTGGCCAGGCCGTTAACGGGGAGACTTTTCCTGTTTTTGACCCTACCTGTAGAAATTTCCAAAAATCTCATCTTAGCGGATGTCTACAATAGAGGAGGAACTTTAATACCAAATTTCAACTTCCTACCTCCAGCGGTTTGCGCAGGCCTTTAAGCGGCACTTTTCGCTTCATTAATCCCGATTTTTGCAATCTCCCTATCCAAAAAGCACCTTCCCGGTCCAAAAAGCCCATACTCCAAGTAACATATGTTTTACATTTCAGGTTTCTAGCCAACTTTTACTATTTGTGCCCCTCTCGGTAGGAATTTCCGAAAATCCATCGACAGGGAATTTCAGCTTCCTAGTTCCAGCAGTTTGAGCAGGCTGTCAAGGGGAACACTTTTTCTTTTTTTGTCCCTCCCGGTTGGAATTAGGCTGGAAGAGGAACCTAAGTACCGAATTTCAGCTTCCTAGTTGCAGCAGTTTGGACAGGTCGTTAAGGGGCAACTTTCCCTTTTTGAGTCCCCATTTTATAACGACCCTGTCCAAAATTCAAAAAAGTATCTTTCTAATAAGTTAGCCCTTACTCCAGGGACCCACATTTTAATCTTCAGGTTTCTAGCCGAAGGGGTTTTTACCGGCCCCCAAGGTAAGGCTTTTCTTCTTTTTGCCCCTCCCTTTAGGAATTTACAAAAATTCCATCTTCGCGGCTATCTGCGATGGATGAGGAACATTCATACCAAATTTCAACTGCATTGCCTAAGCGGTTTGGGCAGGCCGTTAGTGGGGACATTATTCCCTTTCAACCACCATTTTTACTATGTTCCTGTTCCAAAATAGAAAAATTACGTTGCCGGTGAGTTAGTCCTACTCCAAGGAATACATATTTAAAATTTTAGGTTGGCCAAAAGGGATTGGGCAAGCCGTCAGGAGGAGACTTTTACCTTATTTCCCCTCCCGATAGGAATTTCAAAAATTCCGTCTAAGCGGACGCCTACACAGAAGGAGGAACTCACATACCGAGTTTCCTTTTGGGATACCCTGTAGGGAATTCCAAAAATACAAACTTAGTCGATGTCTACTACAGTGGAGGAACCTTTATACCAAATTTCAACTTCTTACCTCCAGTGGTTTGGGCAGGCACTTTTCCAATTTGTGAGACTGTTTATGTGGAGACTTTTCCCGTTTTTGCCCGTTCCGGTAGGAATTTCCAAAAATCTCGTCTTAGCGCACTTCTATGCCGAATATCAAGAAACCTTGTTTTAGTGGAGATATCCGTGGGGGAGGGAAAAAAGTAGTTTTTTTGAAATTATATATTATTTTAAATGGTACTTTTTGGAAAAACGAAATTTTTTGGAAAAAGATACTTTGTTTTTACAAAGTACTTTATTTGTACTTTTTTTGGAAAAGGTATTTTTTTTTAATAAGGTGTTTTTTTTGGAAAAATGTATGTTTTTTGGAAAAAGGTACTTTTTTGGAAAAGGTACTTCTTTTGGAAAAGGAAAATTTTTTTAAAAAAAGGTACTTTTTTTTGGGAATAGGTACTTTTTTTTGGAAAAGGTACTTTTTTTGAAAAAGGTACTTTTTTGAAAAAATGTATGTTTTTTGGGAAAAGGAAAATTTTTTTATAAAAAGGTACTTTTTTTGGGAAAAGGTACTTTTTCTTGGAAAAGGTACTTTTTTTTTGAAAAAGGTATTTTTTTTGGAAAAATGTATGTTTTTTGGGAAAAGGTACTTTTTTTGGAAAAGGTACTTTTTTTTGGAAAAGGTTAATTTTTTTTTTTAGAAAAAGGTACATTTTTTGAAAAAAGGTACTTTTTTTGGAAAAATGTCCAAGGAACACATAACTTAAATTTCAGCTTTCTAGCCAAAGGGGTTTTGGCAGGCCGCCAAGGGGGAGACTTTTCCCCTTTTTGCCCGTTCCGGTAGGAATTTCCAAAAATCCCGTCTTAGCGGACGTCTACGCCGAAAGAGGAACCTACATACCAAATTTCAACTTCCTACACCGAAAAAATTTCTCAGTTACAGGCTACTAAATTTTCAACTGAGCTTCAGGTGAAAGTCCCCTTACTGAGCTTCAGTTGATCGATTAATTTGTAGTTAACCAATATGAATTTGAAAATTAATTTAACTGAGCCTTCAGTTAAAATGAAAGAAAATTTTAAATTAGTAACAAATAACCGATTCAAAAAATTTAAATAACAAATATTTTTATGGTTGTCAATAAATAAAATCAAATGGAATTTTTTGTAATAATTACAGTATTTATTTAGAAAAACCAAAAATTAAATCACAATTGTCATACCCTTAATAAATGTATTCCATACTTTGTCTTCTTCCATTGTCAGCATGCACTCAGATTTTAAAAATTTGTCCCATGGATAAAGTTTTTATATCTTGTTTTACCCAAAAATTTGCTGAAAACAATTAAAAAAAATTGAAATTATTAATGTTAATTTTAATTTCCATAAAGAAACAAGAACTTACCAGAAATCCAAAAATTTTTCAATATGTTTCCCTTTTGTGTGACTTATTTTTAAATATTTTTGTAAATTTATTAACAATTGGATCATTATAAATTTACAGGTTGACTCAAAAAAAGTTATTGTGAACCAAATATTAGTTGCTCAGTTAATTTTTATTTATTTTAAATTAACTGAGGATATCTTCAACTGAGCAACTGAGGAATTTTTTCGGTGTAGCTTTAGCGGTTTGGGCTGGGCGATGTTGAGTCAGTCAGTCAGTCAGTCAGTCACGTTATTCTTTTATATATAGAGATTGTCAAACTCCATACATAAAAAATATGGGTTATATTTATACAAAGTTTACAAGGCATTTACTAGTTTATATGAAAACCCCTATTATATTTTTCGTTTACTCGAATTTCGTACTACTTTTACTACAATTGGAAAGTTTTGTTTACTTTTTGTATTGAATTTTTCCAGCTGTAGTAAATGTAGTAAAATGTAGTAAGTAAACGAACAAGCCTAATAAAACTTAACCTATCACCTTCTAATAAAATTTCTTCAAATGTCGGCCAGCGCCAGTTAACAGAGAAAAAGATTGAGATTCTGTGCTCGTTAATTTTATGTTATTTACACCAGAGCTTTGAAGAATTAATTAGTTTTTGAATGAATTCACTACCAATCGAATTCAATTTTCTTTAGAATTAAATGATTCCTTTTCTTAAGTAATTCACTGAATTCGTTCAACTGAACGCGTTCAACAGAAAACAAATTCAAAGAATTAATTCAATTGTTATTGTTCTTTTTATTAGATCAAGTGACTTAATTCTTTACTGAATTCTTTGCTGAACTAATTCACCACTGAATTCGTTCAATTTCATTTTCGTTCAGTGAATTAAAAAAAAATTAAGTTCAGTGAATTAAGAAAAAAAAGAATGAAGTTCACTAAATTAAAAAAAAAAACAAATACGTTCAGTGAATTGAAAGCGTAAAATTACGTTCACTGAATTCAAAAGATGGTTTCTGCCGTTTAGTAGACAGTGGAGTATTTTCAAAATATTTTGGCAAGATAAGATATGTAATTAGATATAATTAATTAGAAATTTATTAATTTAGTTCGAGGCCAATTTCCTTATTATGAATTAACATTATAAGTACTTTTATGAAAAACTGTTATTTTTCTTCATAAGGATACTCTGCTGACAAATACTTCACAGAGTTTTTGCTTTCAAAAACCTCTACACTTTCAGGAATGAAAATACGATCGTTTCGGGGATTTTCCAGGTACCCTTCATCAGTTGTCTGTAGAAAGTGGTGACATTACTGCAATGCGAATTAAAGCATCAAAATCTTATATTAAATGTAGTCTGCTACATCAACAAAATGCGAATGAAGCAAACAATAAAATATGTTTTCGAAGTCTTCTGCAAGCATAACCAACAATATAAATATTCTGAAAGTTTTCGTATTTTCATTCCTGAAGGTGTAGAGGTTTTTGAAAGCAAAAACTCTGTGAAATATTTGTCAGGAGAGTATCCTGATGAATAAAAATAGCAGTTTTTGAAAAAAGTATTTATTATGTTAATTCATAATAAGAAAATTGGCCTCGAACTAAATTAATAAATTTCTAATTAATCAATTAAAAAAGGTGGAAAAAAACAACATTAGATATAATTATTAATTTCGGACCAAACAGTTCGTCCAGAAAATGTATTTGGTCGGTATTTGGAAGTATTATGCACAAATTTTTGTTATGGAAAAATGTTTGTTGGACCGACTGGAATAAAGCTTGAATGTCAAATTTAAGAAAAAGTCCGCAGTTAAGCAACGACCAATATTCGTTGTATTTTGTATACTTGTCAAGAAAGTTGGATTTCATTGAAATACAAATTAAATTGGGATTTCATTTTGTATGGGAAATCTGTTTGAAATCCCATTGTTTTCTTTTTGTTTTGTTTTTAATTTTCATTGAAATCTATCAAAATCCACTTTTGCTATAAATTAAGACATAAATCTTGCAACAGTCTACTGGGAAAATCAATTCTCTGAGGATTGCTCACATATAAAGTTAATTCTTTCGAAACTCTGGAAACCTACTTTCCTACTTCGAAAAACCGGCAACAGTGAAAGAGAGTGAGAGATGTAAAACAAAAATAGAATAAATATTTTGAAAATAAAATAATAAAATTTATTACTTTTTCGACACTGTAGTATCAGTTGGGCTTGAGAACATCCCTCATAGTGGTTGCTCGTAATTTTTACACATTTCGATATAAAGTGTTCTTTTACATAAATTTATTAACATTTCCCTAAGAGTAAGTAAAAACTTGTTTATTTTGAAATAACAAATATGTATAGAAATAAAGCGGTTTACACATTTTTTTTTGTAATAAATTTGCAAAAAATAGTGAAAAATGAATATTAAATATCTAAGAACTGTAGAATATCAGAGGTGAACAGAAGAAACATGTGATACATTTGAGGGCATGCTTACTCTATAATTTGTGCAATTGTGTATACAAATCGTATGTTCATTCACATAAATCCATATCAGGGATGATAAATGGAATTTTTAAAATAGTACTAACCAGCTTAAAAAATAGTACTTTTTTGACCTCTGTAGTACCAAAATTTTTTTTTCATTTAATTTTGTTATCATTATAAATTAACAAATAAAAACTCATAAAAAATAAAGAGTTCTGTTATATCTAACTCATACACCAATAGAAAAACTTTTAAAAATAGAAAAAATTGTACTTAAAACTATTAAAAATTGGTTAAAAATTACGTTGCATAAAAAAATTCTATCAGATTACTTTTGTAAAATATTAGTAACCAAACTGTTAAATACATATACAAAATTTTAGTTATTTTTGAATAAATTTTAGTTAACAGAAAATAACTTTGACCTGTTAACTTATCTCAACATAAACTGAGTTTAGTGCTTAACCATAGTTATGAATGTCAATTAACCTGCTAAATTTAGTCAAAGTAGACTAAAAATCACCAATAATTCAAAATTTAGAAATCTTTTTTTCTATTTTTTTTTAATACGAATAAAAATTTAGTCTTCTGAAATCAGCAGTTTACTATTTTTAGTAACCATTTCCGTTGATTTTAGCAGGATAGACTGCTATTTTCATTCAACTAAATTTAACTTAAAAGTAACAAAAATTTTGTAAATATAACAGATTATTTTTGCTATTTTTACTCTACTAATATTAATATTTTCTACAGATTTTACAGTATAATTTGTTATTTTCAATTAACTAAAAGTTAAATATCTGCTAATCTCAGCGGTTTCTTTTTCTATTTTTAACGGTTTATTTCTGTGAGTGTAGGGTTCAGAATTTAAAGTCTCTAAATATCGTATGTGACTTCGTTTTAAAGCGAATATTATTTTAAAGTTATTTACAGGTCTATTCCACCTTGTAATGTCATTTATTAATTAATTGACAATCGAATCAAATGAATTTAAGGAATGCATTAGGTGCATTAAAAATTCATTCGATTCTTCGAAACGGGTTTTAGGTATTTAATCATTCAGAAATAAAAATCGAATGAGTGAATTCTTTAGGAGCTCTGATGGGGAAAAACATTTTGCTCGTTTAAAAAAAATACGAAAATTTATAGATTTCTTAATTCTCCTAATTTTGAATATTTTTTTTTTGTATACATACTTATGTATTTAAAAAAAAATGCAAAAGAACATTTTTTATGTGTTTTACTTAAGTTTATTTTTTATTTGAAACTCTGATATTTGATGTGTTCGCAATAAAAACAAAAATTGAAAGATCGAAAAATGTGTAAATATTACTAAATGAGTCAGAGGAGTACCATAGTACTTTTGAGGTTCGAATAGTACCACAAAAAGTACTATAGTACCAACTTTATCATCCCTGATCCATATTCTTTTAAGTGTTTCTCTATTTTTTAAAAGAAAATTAAAAACAAAGTTATTGAAAAAATATGCATATTTACATACATAATTAAATGTTAGTGTATCAATTTTATAGTCATCATTATCAATTTTAAGCACAAGTTTAATTGTTATCTATTATTCATTTTTGTATACCTTATATTTCGAATGTGTGTGTTCAACAATATAAGGTATACAGTTAAATCCCGATTTGTGCCCTACTAAAAAAGAGACAGAATCTCGATATACACGCAGAGAAAAGATATGGTTGAAATATGAGCACAGCTACAAAACTTTGTTTCCTACCAATACACATACATATATCAAAGAGGATTTAAGGGAAAGAGTTTTCTTCCCAAGAATTTATGTTAACTCGTGATCAATTATTTGTATGGATGCTCTGGTCTGTTAATTTCAGTGAAGAATGAGAAAAATAAAAGAAAAGTAAAAAAGTTAATATTTTTTTTTGCGATTACTGAATAAAACGGTAACAAAAACAACTTTAAATAGGAAATAAATAATAAATAATTAATTTAAATAAATTTTTTTTGCTTTTAACTTTTGTTTTTTTGTTGTAAAAACGATTTTATTATTTTTTTGTTTTCCCGAATTCCTTCATTTTATCTCATTCGCTGTTAAATTTCTTCATATTCCTTCTGTTATTCCTCTGTTTCTTGCGTGAAATTGTTTGGCTTATAATGAATTTTTAAAACAAGCTGATGGAAACCCCCTGCATATATGGTTGTTGCAATCAAATTATTAATGTATTAATCATCCCAACAAACAATTCGTTCCGTTTACGCACCGTTTTCGGTCCGTCATTAACGAAATACAACTCGGTTTACGTGATTCGAAACTGATTCGAATCCGTTGTAAGCCCGTCAATGACGGACCGTTATATCGTGGGAAAAACGGACAACTCCGCTTAAAGTCCGTCAATGACGAACCGTTATGTCATGTAAAAAACGGACAAGTCCGTTGAAAGTCTGTCAATTCCGGACCGTTATGTCGTGTAAATAACGGAGTGACTCTGTTTTTAGAATGCTGTTTTCGGTCCGTATCTGCAAAAACAGATTTGCATGTCTACCTATATTGACCCTATTTTTATTAGTTATAAGTACTAGTTTTAATGTTTTTTTTATAGATTTATTAAAAATGGAATTTATTTTTTAAATTTACAATATATTTACATTTGGTGCAGCTTAACGTTTCTATCCAGTATCAATTTAGAATACCGGCACACAATAAAATTCAATACATACATGCAAAATAAAAATAAATTAGATGATAATTAAGTTTTAACTGACTGTAATCACGATAGTGTTTTGCATCGCACACTTTGCTATCAAAACAACTAAATGTGTCAGTAAATATTTTTTGATTGCATTCGCTGACAAAAAACCAATCTTTAAAACACAATAAATTGAATAAATCTTACCATCTGATGTATGTGGCTTGAAGGTCTTTGGTTGATAGGGTTTTAGGACGGATTCACGCTATTGCCACTTGTTGTTCGTCCCAATATTATTTTTTAGCTGCTGAAGGACTGTGCTGTATTTTTTTAAATAATTTGTTAACTTTTTCCCAAAAACAAACTAATACCGATGAAGTCCGTATTTAACGGTACGAAAACGAATACACCAAAACGTGTTAAGATCGAAATCCGAATATACGGTTCGTTTGTGTTCCGTACACGCACATGTTTTGACGGATACGTGCATCCGGACCGTTACCGTACCATAAAAGCCGGATTTATGATTCCGTACGTTGCGGACAGTCCGTAAAAATGTTTCTTGGGATACTTTAGAAATTATATGGTCGCCTATAATTATTTTATGGTTCAAATCTCTCTTTTTTCGGTTCCCATATTATTCTCTCGTCTATGATCTAAAACCATAATTCCTTAATTCGATTTTTATATCTGATTAAATTTTGTACGAATCGAGTAGCATAAAGGCTTCATTAAGGCTTCATTAGTCTAATCGTAAAGTAAAAAAACGTATCTGTAATCAATTCAGTGTGTTAAAATAATATAGAAATATATTTTTATCTTTTTTCTATGCATTGAAACTGTTGTCAAGTAAAATCGTAAAAAAGTTCTGTTGAAAATAGAAATTTTCTATTTTATTACTTGACATTTAATTCTATGCACAAGAAAAAGATAAAAAATACAATATTTTTATTTTTCATACTCTTTTTATTCATTATGTGAATGATACGTTACTTTTTTTACGATACTTCCAAACTAATTTGGGCTTTATTCTAATCGTAAAGTAAAAAAACGTATCTGTAATCAATTCAATGTGTTAAAATAATATAGAAATATATTTTTGTCTTTTTTCTATGCATTGAAACTGTTGTCAAGTAAAATCGTAAAAAAGTTCTGTGGAAAATAGAAATTTTCTATTTTATTACTTGACATTTAATTCTATGCACAAGAAAAAGATAAAAAAAAACATATTTTTATTTGTATACTCTTTTTATTCATTATGAGAATGATACGTTACTTTATTTACGATACTTCCAAACTAATTTGGGCTTAACTCATTTTATTTATTAAATTATTGCCTACTTTATTCAATCGATATATTATTCAAAGAATTAATTTGATTTTTGTTGATTCTTTTCATAGAATCAAGCAAAATGATTTAATTTTTCAAATTAATTTAACAAGAAATGGTTGCCTTGATAGTTCGCGAATCAAATCATTAAACAATTAATTCAATCAAATCGAAATTGAATCAATTGAAATTTGGTTAAATAACATCCTCACTTTATTCAATATCAAATCATTGATTTAAAGTGATAATGAATTATTCACTGATTCATAAAATGAATCAATTCTAATGCGAGTTTATTCAAAAAAGAATTATCTTTTTCAAGCTCTGCAATCAAATAATAGGTCCGTTTCTTTAGTTTTTGGGTAAAGTTCCGGAAAAACGAGAGTTAACAAGAAATACTCTCTCGAAGTGACAAAAATGCACAGAAGTAAACGAACGCGAAAAACCATATTTGAAGCCCAAAAAACAAACGTCAATAGATTTGTGCATTATAGTTCGTTTTGGTGAGCGCTCTTTCTAGTTCTTGTTCAATTTGTTGTAAAGCAGCCCATTAATTAAGGAACATTGAGTAGGGAACAAAAAATATCAAAAAATTTTTGTAAACATGAATTGCACGATGTCAACACGCACACACACACATATTCGGCATTTTTCACGATGTTACTTAATGTATGGGCCGCTTAAAAATCTAGATAGCTTTTCTAGTTAAACCGCTTTTTAAATAAAAAATTTTAATAAAAATTTCCTTCTCAGGCATTTTTATATACAAAAAGGAATACATAGTCTTTTAAATCTGAAAAAAGATTTTAATATTAAACAAAAGCTTCGATTTATTTACATATTTATCTCTTTAACACATTAAAACAAGCGTCTTCAAAAAATTGTCGATAATTTTATGGAGTTGTAACATTACCGATAAGCCTTTGCAACATTTACGCTAATTTTTGTAAATGATACACATATTTTTTCTGAATGAATAAAATGAGCGATTGAACTAAAAGGGCTATTAGTTGTGAACTAGGTCTTTGGTTCAAATTAGTGCATAATTCAATTGAACTAGTTGAACCCAACAGATGATATAACAGCTGATAAAAACAATTTATCCAAACTTACACGAAAAAAAGTCTGGGCTTCTTCGTGCAAGAAGAACAAGAATATTACTCTCTCATGACGTCTCTCATTTACCCAATTGTGGAGTAAGAATACGCTTTTCGGTAAAATTGGGATCCCGCGGGACCCGAACAGACCTAATACTTGGCCAGTAATGCTCCTCTCTTCGAATTAAAATCACATTATTATCTGAATTGGGGGATATCATGTTCACAATCATATTCTTTATGAGTTGTTGGAGATTTCGTGAAAAGAAGTTGGAAGACGGACAGACGGACATAGTTAAATCGAAATAAAACGTGATTCTGAGTCGATCGGTATACTATAAGGTGGGTCTAGGTCCAATATTTATTGGTGTTACAAACATCAGTGTAGGGTATAAATATTTTTTAGTTGTAAAACTTTAAAATACCGCTACCGTTACCCCTAAAATACCGTTACCCCTAAAATACCGTTACCGAAATACCCAAAACACCGTTATCCTTAAAATACCGTTACCGAAATAACTGAAATACCGTTATCCTTAAAATACCGATACCAAAATAAATAAAATATCGATATCCTTAAAATACCGTTACTGTTATTTTTAATTCTCTACTCTTGGTCATTGCACCTGGTTATTGAGTATTTCACATAAATTAAGTCAATTAATTCGTTTTGTTTTTACTTTATTGTGGTTTTTGGAAAAAAAGCGGTATGTACCGAAATAACTGACTACCGTTATCCTTAAAATACCGTTACCGATGTAACTGAAATATCGTTAACCTTAAAATACCGTTACCGAAATAACCCAAATATCGTTATCCTTAAAATACCGTTACCGAAATAACTCAAATGCCGTTATCCTTAAAATACCGATACCGAAATAAATGAAATAGCGTTACCCTTTAAATACCGTTACCGAAATAACCTAAAATATCGTTACCCTAACGATAACCGCATTCGTTTCGGTTACCATCCATTATTTTAATAAAATTTGTTCCTGTTGGAATCGAACCTGGGACTCCAGATTATCAGTATAGATCTACCATCTGAGCTATCTCGACATTTTTATATTTGATAGATAAAAACATAATTTTCTTGCTGCGCACAAGTCAGCTTACTCGCCATACAAAAATTCAAAAAATATGGGGTTACATACATATATCCTTACCAGTATTCAAATAACATTGAGTCTAAAAATAGATTTAAAAAAATTTCAGAAAAACTAAAACATTACTTTCTTAATGAAATAATGATAAAAAATAAGTCATTAGTAACTTATTATTATATGTTTCAAAATAATGCAGAAAATAAGTCGGTATCATTACTAGTAGCTTAAAAAATAATGATATGTCATTACCAATTCTACACTGGCAGGTTTATACATAGTTACATAACCACAGATCTGGTAATGATTTTCTAAAAATAATAGACAAATTGTGTCTAAACACAACAACAGTGTTGCCATAAGGCAAATGCGAAAAGGTGCTAGATCGTCGAAAAAAAGTGCTAGAAAGTGCTAGATTCAAAATAAAAAGTGCTAGATTTTTTTACATGAATTATGGGTTTTTATCAGGGTTGGCAACCGATTCATTAGGTTAGTGATAATGGATAATATTATTTCATAAATATTTCGTTAGGATATTTTAAGGCTATCCGGTATAATAAGTTATTTAATTGAGTTGTTTTAGGGTTAACGGTATTTAAAGTTATTTCGTTTGGTTATTTTAAGGATTTTTAATTTATTTCATTATAGCTAATTTACATTGTACGATTGTCGGCATGATTTTGCTTTAGTACACATGCAGAACATATGGGCTTGGTTGTAAAATATTTCCGAAAATCTTATAATGTAAACCAGCCATTCGTTGTGATTTGCAACCCACCTTATACAGTGAACAAAAAAAAAAGTTGGACACTATATAAAATAAAATGAACAACATAAGCACATTGTACGTAAAATCAGATACTATTAATTATAGAGATAGGAAAACAAAACTTACACTACTCATCGGTAGAGGGCGCTGAAATTAGTATCAGTTTAGTATCAGTTGAGCCTATATTTAAAAACTCAAAAACTGCTGAAAACTGTTCAAAAAAAGGAAAAAAACAACGCGGAATACATTCAAATAGTAAAATTTAAGATATCCGTTTGTTTTTTTGCTTTGTTGTTTGTTATTATTTAAATTTAAATAAAAAGAAAATTGTCAGTTTTTTAATAAAGTGCCATCTAGTGATAACGATGTTTCTATAACTTGTTTTTTTGGTGATGCCATACCCCTGCGTAAAATTAACAGTAATTTTATGATTCTCAATATCTTTTTTCGTTTTTTTGTCTTTTATATTGATTACAGCATTTTACATACATTTTAATATACAGTATAACTCGGATAAGACGAACTAATTTAGAAGTCCCGAAGTTTTGGCAACAATTTCAATATAAAAAACATCGGTTAATACGAACTCGCTTAAGACGAACACTCGGTTAAAACGAACTGTTTGTGATGCTAACACAAATAAATTTCTATATAATTTTCCACTTTAATACGAACTTTACAAAATTCGACAATTTTTTCTATATTTTTTTTTTTTTGTTTTAAACCGAACAGACAGACATTTTTCTTAAATATATTGCAAACAATTTATTTAGGAAACCAAATGAAAAAATTGAAAAATTTTTTAAAGTTGTTTCAAGGAAATTTAAATATTTTGTGGATAATTAGAACATTTTAATTAAATTTTACTCCGGTTAATACGAACCTCGCTTACAACGAACTAATTAATCTAGTCCCCCGGAGTTCGTCTTAAGCGAGTTTTACTGTATGTATAATGTGTCCAACTTTTTTTTTTGTACACTGAATGTTTTGCATGTGTGCTAGGGATACCGATCCCGAAATCCCGATCCCGAAAATCCCGGGATTTTCGGTATTTATAAATCCCGAAATCCCGGGATTGGTCTTGAAAAAATCCCGGGATTTCCGAAATCATTTTTTGGAACATTTTATCTCTTTTTGTATTTGTTTTTATTGTTATATTCGACCTAAATTACATAAATCTAATATCTTATTAAATGTTGCTAAAGAAATAATTTTTCCCATTCATAAATAATAGATTAAAATAGATTACAGATCAAATAAATCGGAATAAAAACCTTAATAATTTAAAAACTTTTATTTATCTGTGAAACTTTTGAAAATCTTAATTCAGCTTTATTTTATATTTTAACGGACATGTTTTTATTTATTTTATTGATGATTTGCTAAAATCATAACTTCATGCAAAATAATTTTGCCGACTAAAAACAGCAAATTTTTTTTAAAGTGGAAAAATCTAACAATCTGCTTTTCTGAAATCAGCAGAGGTATGTGCTTAATATTTTATGTTAGTTGATTTAAAAAAACTAATAGTCACTAAATATTTCTGATGATTTCTTCAGAGTAGTTTGTATTTGCATTCAATTAATTTTAGCCAAATATAACTAAAAATTTTTAGATATAGCAGTGTTTTAGCTACTTTTTGTTAAAAAGTTTCTTCAGAGGTAAATTGTAATTTGCAATTTGCTTAAATTTAACTCATAAGTACATTTCTTATATTTCGGAAATTTAACAATTATTTAGCAAACAAGTTTTGCTGATTTCAGTAGTTTTAATCGCGGAACCTTTTTTGCTAATTTTTAGTAGCTTTTTCTGCTATATTTACATACTTATTTCTATGAGTGTAGTTTCTGTTTGAAGCCAGATTCACAATGCTGTAGTACTCTACTCTGAGTGGATTTTGTTCCTGTTTTTTGTACTTACATATTTTTTGTATCATGTAAATCCTCCGGCTTTATTTGTTAATTTCTTCATACTACAAAAAATAATAAGTAGATTTATAATGAATTATTTTAATTTGTAGGGTCTATTTTTGCTATTTATTAAAAATATGATGAAACAGAAAATCCCGAAACCCCGAAAAATCCCGAGATCCCGCGATTTAAATTTTCAAAATCCCTAATCCCGGAATTTGTAAAAACCAGTCCCGTTCGGCATCCCTAATGTGTACTAAAGCAATCTTATAATGTAATCCAGCTATTAGTGGTATTTTAAGGTTAACGATAGTCTATAGGATATTTAAAATTTTTCGTTATGGTATTTTAGGTTTAATGCTTAGTGTTTAGTGTTCCCAAAACGGTGATTTTCTAGTCAGAACTAGCGATTTTATTTCGCCTCTAACGGGAAAAATTGTCCTGTTTTACATATTTTGTTATATTGTCAACACTATTTTTGTTTTGTAGCCAACAAAAATAGAAATTATCCTAAGTTGACTACAGCGGCAAAAGTAGTCGTGTAGCCGTGTAGCTGTGTTGGTGTCAAAATAATCGTTTTCATATAAACGTGTGTATTTTATTTTTGACAGGCTGTAGTCGTGTAGCTGCAGTCGTCTATGTGTTTAATGCTTAATGGTATTTTAAATAATTTTGTTAAAGTTTTTTTAAGGTTAATTATATTTTATGTTATTTCGTTAATGGTATTTTTAGGTTAGTTATAGTCATTTGAAAGGGTTTTAAATCATTATTGAGTTTTTAGGGTTAGTGTTGGAAAAACATGGTTTTTATTGATATATTCAATTAATAAAAAAAATAATGCATTTCATACAGTCACCATTTCAAAGGGTCATCATTTATTTCTGGCTTGAAACAGTGGCCTTCTCTTCCTCGCTCAACCTTTGTTCTTCATTTTTGTTTGTGAAGTCAGGCAAAGCAAATTAAAATTTTGAGTGTAAAATATGACTCTCTTAATTCACTTTTTCTAATATTTTTTAATAATATTTCAACACATTTTTTAAATATTCAGTATTTTAACGAACAAATAATTAAAATAAAAAAATATTAAACTTTAATAATAACACAATAAAAGCAAAATAAAAGTTCGTGTTGAAAGCAAAAAATTTTAGTTAACATGTTGCAATGAAATTTATTCTATGTAAAAAAATATTTTCATTTGGATTCCCAAGTTCGACACACAAATAAATAAATACTTTTTGCTTGAAATCCGTAAAGAAATTAAAAAATCATAATTTAGCGATAAATTAAAATCGTTTTCCATAGAAATAATTTTAGATTTTGAGGCTGAAACATATCAGGTTCTACAAAAAGATTAGCTATTATACGGAAAATGTTAGGTTTTTTTAAATATTTCCTTAGGAAGATCATTAATTATGTGAAATTTTTTCACAGAAATGCGTTCAGATTATGAAAAAATTTGTTATGTTGATAAATCTTCAGATTTTGATGCGTTTTGCGCTCAAGAAAATAATTTTTGTATAGAGAAAATATCTAATTTTAAATTCTTCCTGCTGTAGAAAAACTATTTAAGGTTCAGAAAATTACTTTTTTCGTGAATATTTTTAATATACATGCAGGAGCACCAGAGTCTTAGCATTGTGGGCGCTGTGGTGTAATGGTTATCGCGTTGGACTGTTACACGTGAGGTTGCGGGTTCGAGCCCCAACCAAGGCAACATCAATTTATGAAAAATAGTAATATGTATGAGTTTTTTCTATCCCTCATACATATCGCAGCGTCCTCCTTCGGTGTTCCCATAGCACTTATCCCCACCGAAGTAAAATAATATAACAGGGCTATGAACTATAAAGCTTCAACAAAGTTCGCCAACTTACCATCAGATGGCGCGCAACAACTGTTCTAAAAATTCAACATCTCGCGCAATTATAGTGTTGCCATATTTGAAGCCCTTCATCTTTCACCACCTTTCACTTCTTCTCTATCCCCTTTCGAAAGGAAGCAACACGTTAATTAATAGGAAAATTTCCTGAGTGTTGCTTCTCTTTTTATAAAAAAAAAATATTTCTTTCGAAACACATTTCTTACCAAAAGTTGAGATATTGAATTATTTAAAAAAGTGCTAAAAAATTTCAATATTTTTAAAAAAGTGCTAAACTAGCACCTAGCACTTTTTTTAAAAATTTTGGGTGCTAACTCACAAAAAAAAGTGCTAGATCTAGCACCTAAAGTGCTAAAATGGCAAGCCTGCACAACAACAACAGCAACAACATTATAATTTCGTTTAAATCTAAATTTTATGTGTCTTAAAAAAGCTCTGTTAAATACATGAACACACATTTTTGTTATTTAAAAACACACTTATTAGTGCATATGGGTGAAATCAAAAAATCTGATAAGTTTTTGGTCCAAATTTGTGAGAAGCCAAAAGTGTTAATATTTCAGTTTTTTCTTAATGGAATCAGTAATTTTAGTCATTATAAACCTAATTGCAAAAAATCTCTTCTACAAGTTGTCGCAATAACTTTTTTTGCACAATTTTAATTTTTTTTGTGGTAACGGAGTTTACATTTCCACAAGTAAAAGGTATAACAAAAAAAATTGTGTACGAATTTTCTTCAATTTATTAGTTTTTCGTATTTGGGTTTTCAACATAATATACAATTTGTGTTTATCAAATTGGCGGTTTCGCGAATAAAAATACCGCGAAACAAAATTTTTATTCCTTTTTTTTAATTTTGTATATTTGGCCCTTTTAAATTCTTTTCAAAAATATAAAAATTTTTAAAATCTGATCAGCGAAGTTACAAAATAATACATTATAAACATAACACTTCGCGATCAAAAAATTCCTAAATTGTGTGAAACAAATTTAATTTGTCAAAATAATGTCAGTAATGGCTCGAAATATCGATACCAATGAAATGCAAAATCAATCGTTTTTCGCTCCAGCAGTTTAGGGTAAAAAACTGATAACTTTTTTTGATTTGACGCAAAATTATCGGTTGAATCATCTTTTGACGCATAAATATTAGTTGAATCACCTCTGTTTATGATTATTTTAAAATATTTTAAACATTTACCTACATTTTTTTGAATGCAATGTGATGCAAACAATTTTGGTTACGGAGTTTACAGTAACGGTGTTACTTTTTTCGTTTTCTTTCAGAAGCGCTTTGTCATAATTTTCTTTCCGAAATAAAATCGTAGGATGCCTACAAGGTGAATCCAAATATACCATTGTTTTTCTTACTCGTTAAATGGTTTGCTGTAAAAATTAGGAACGGAGTTTACAACATTTTTTCAAATCTTATTAAAGACATCCTTTTTCATCTCGAGAATGTTCCATACTGCAGAAAAATTTCAAGTCTGTTATACTAGATGATTATTTACAGGCCAACGATCATTTGAGTATAAATAACATTATAATTTTCCCAATATAATTAATAAATAACTCCAAAATTCTGGTGTATGCGATTTTATCAAAAATTTGATCGTTACTGTTACAACTCTGTTCATTGTTACTTTTCATAGTGGAAATTGTTATCAGTCTTGCTTTGAAAATTAAGTTTGGATTTTCATACAATTTGTTATAAGTAGTTTTCTATAATTATTGAATAAATATTGTTCGTTATTTTTTAACACATTCGTTTACTTTCTAATTAATCACATTACAACAGTTACAAAGTTGAAGTCGTGTTCGCAAAGATATACGGAAAAGTTTATAAAATGTATTGATTTTTATTAAAAACGTCACTTTTCCTCTTCATAAAAATTCTTACAGTTAGTGTTTAGATAAAATATAAGCTATTAAAATTAAAATACCTCATGAGTTACTGGTTACGGAGTTTACATTTGGCCTAAAAAATTGGTCACAAATTTTATGTATTAACCAAAAATTGGTCAGATTGTTACATATAAATTTTGTAAAACAGTTGACAATGCGCTGATATATATCGAAATATATAACTCAAATGTAATCCATGCATTAGAAATTAGCTGGTTACATGGTTTTATCACATTTTTTGACATCACCAGCAAGGCAGAATGCGCATTTTCGGCTTTCGCTACAAAGTCATCATCAGTGCCTTTCGCCTTTGTGTGACTGTTGAAAGCGAATCGAGTTTGTTATCAACAACTCAACTTAGACTAACATCAACGAAATTTAACAATATTAAAATAAAAAATTTTAATATTTTCCTGCAGATTGTATGGAGTTTTTGTTATAGAAAACCCGTCAGTTTTCTATTTCTTCCATACTCTGAGAACCTTTTTTTCTCAAAAAACCCCCCTTATAAGTATTCTGATAAGTTTGCCTATAAAAACAACTTAAACTCTGTAGCCTGTTTCCTATTCTATTCTTCTAAAATTATAACTCGTATGTTATTCATAACACTATTTATGGCATTAACCTTATAGCATATGCTGAGGTGTATACTTACGTTACCAGATTGACGTGTTTTGTAAATCCAGTTTCTCGGTATATTTTCTTCCAGAAAATTCCCGAGTTTTCTTTACTAGACTAATCTAATTTCGTACCAATATTATGGCCATGTAGCTAATTTTGTGAAAATTATTTGGGATCATAGATCACTAGGAAATATTACAATATGACATTTCGTGCAACAGACTACAAAATTAAATTTTTTTTTCAATTTCACTTTCATACAAAAGTAAAATCTAACACACTTTTAGTTCTTATCAGAAATACTAATCATATACTAATCAACGTATAGTTGATGAAACAGACAATTACAATTCAGAATATAATATAATATGACGATCAGAGAAACAAGCCGACCAAAATAATCGGCGGCGGCGGCGCAAGCAAATAATCGGCGGCGGCGGCGGCGGCGGCTTGATCGGCTGGATAGAACGTTTTTTTTCCAAAACGTACCAGTAAAAAATTGTACAAAAAAGGTAGAATTATCAGATAAAAAGAATTTAAAGTTAAATTCGTCGATAAAATTTACAATTTTTAGTTTTTGAACAGACCTAGAAGGAGTGATAAATGGGATTTCCAAATATATATACTAGGGTGACCGCAAAAAATCGATGTCGGAATTTTGTTCGTCTGGACCCCACAAAACGATTCCCCTTTCCAGATATTGAGATAGCCGAAATTTGAGCTCGATTGGAGTATGTTAACCCGTGCCGCTGAGGGCTCAAAATTTGAAATACAATTTACAAGGCGAAAAAATCGCTTTTTGGCTTTTTTTGAAAATACAGGCTCTTAAATAACTGTATTTTTGGAAAATGTAAATAGAATCATAATCTAAACTGAATTCCCTCTCTACTAATGTATAAAAATCCAAAATCGGTTGGAAAATATGTCGGTAATTGCAATTTCCTCAGACCATTGTAGGGTTAAAATGAGATAAATTATGAAAATCGAAAAAAATAAAATATTTCTTTCAAAAATTTACAAGGTTATACTCTAGTTTCATTTTTAAGATCCACAAATATTCAGATGAAATTTTTCGTCTCTTTTGGGTTACGATAACCTAGTCCCAGGTATGGCCAAAGATGGGATTTGTTTTTTTATAAATTTGCAAAACTCTAGTTTTGAGTTTTTTAAAATTTTGTTCAACAAAATATAAAAAAAAAGTGGTCAACGCATAGGGGTTTATTAAATACACCTTAGAGAATAATTATGCTGAAAATTACACAAATCCCTCTTTTAACTTAACTGTGACAGAGTTTTAAATTTGAAAATTTTAGAGGAAAGTGTGATTTTGGCCAATAATTAAGATGATAGTATTAATTTTTGTGTTTTTAGCTAGCTGGAACAAAATCACTTCCGATTTCATTTAATCCTGATACAGGAGATTGTTTTCCGAAAATTCTGTATCATATACAATCTCCTGTATCAGGATTAAATGAAATCGGAAGTGCTTTTGTTCCACCTAGCTAAAAACACAAAAATTAATACTATCATCTTAATTATTGGCCAAAATCACACTTTCCTCTAAAATTTTCAAATTTAAAACTCCGTCACAGTTAACTTAAAAGAGGGATTTGTGTAATTTTCAGCAGAATTATTCTCTGAGGTGTATTTAATAAACCCCTAAGCGTTGACCACTTTTTTTTTATATTTTGTTGAACAAAATTTTAAAAAACTCAAAAATAGAGTTTTGCAAATTTATAAAAAAAACAAATCCCATCTTTGGCCATACCTGGGACTAGGTTATCGTAACCCAAAAGAGACGAAAAATTTCATCTGAATATTTGTGGATCTTAAAAATGAAACTAGAGTATAACCTTGTAAATTTTTGAAAGAAATATTTTATTTTTTTCGATTTTCATAATTTATCTCATTTTAACCCTACAATGGTCTGAGGAAATTGCAATTACCGAAATATTTTCCAACCGATTTTGGATTTTTATACATTAACAGAAAGGGAATTCAGTTTAGATTATGATTCTATTTATATTTTCGAAAAATACAGTTATTTAAGAGCCTGTATTTTCAAAAAAAGCCAAAAAAGTGATTTTTTCGCCTTGTAAATCGTATTTCAAACTTTGAGCCCTCAGCGGCAAGGGTTAACATACTCCCATCGAGCTCAAATTTCGGGTAACTCAATATCTGGAAAGGGGAATCGTTTTGTGGGGTCCAGACGAACAAGATTCCGACATTTTTTTCCCTCTCCATGAGATCCGGTCACCCTAATATATACCTACAAAAAAAATTTGTAGTCCCAACCGATTTTGGTTCTAACCGAATCGTTCGGTTGCTGCAACGAAAATTCGGTTGTTTGAACCCTATTTCGGTTATCACAACCCTATTTGGGTTGCAACAACCCTATTTCAGTTGGAACAAGAACAGAAATATGGCTGTGATAACCGATTTATCGGTTGCAGCAACCGAACGATTCGGTTGGAACCAAATTCGGTTGGGACAACAAAAATTTTTGTAGGTGTACATATGTTTATATGTTCAACAAAATTGTGTGAAAATATTTTCAAATAAAACTGATTTTCCTAATTTTTTTGATTTTCCAACATTTTGTATAAAAAAATTAATTTTTATCTAATTCATTTAGAGTAAAATAAAGTTTTTTTTATTTGAATGGCTTTAAAATTGCTAAAGTTATAATTTTTTTTATAAACATGGAATATCTACATTTATAAGAAAATTGATGTTAACCTTAATGAGTGTGGAAACAAGAACATCGAGTTGTCTTATAACAACTGAAATTAATTGTATAGAAAAAGTACGATAACTTTCTCAGTTAATTTAAACAAAAGAATCTCATTTTACTAAGCACTAAACCCATTTTCAGAATCAATTACAATAGTAAAGAAATTTTTTTTTTTTTTAAATACTGTCAAAAAAGCCGTCAAAGTATACCTACAAATTAAAAAAAATGTTTTTTTAATTTCAATATTTTTGAAAAATGTCAACATATTTCAATTACAAATAAATAATTCTATACATATTTGAAAAGCTAAAAATTTGAAAAATTGCTGATGTTCAAATTTTTAAGTGCTTGAAGTCGTTTAAAAACAGAGCTTTAACATTATCAACCCTGTTCTGAGTTCCGAAATTTTTAAATAGAGTGGTTTTGTAAAATCACACAGAATTCAAAATGTCAAAAATTGGCTGTTTCGAACAAATTTTAGCATTTATTTATAAATTTTAAAATATTTACATATTCATTGTTGCAAAAAAATATATATTCGTTTTACTTTCACAAAGCTTTTTTTACACGAAATAAAACGAAGAAAATAATAAGCGCCCTATATATTACACAGAACAACACTGCAAATGCATCGGGCATGTGACATATCAATTCTGATAGATTTTAGGATGAATTTCACGAATGTGAACACCAAATTTCAAAATTAGCTCTTCTTATAAGCCTTTAACAGGATAGGCTTAAAAAAATTGTATCTATAAAAATTTAGGGTCAGCAGTTTTATAGTCAGAATGACTATAAAAATTCTAAAATTTTACTTAAGTCAGAAATTTTGAAACAAAATTTCCATCTTAAGAAATATTTTTGACAAAAATCTTTCTTATCTCTGACTACAAAACTGGTTCTTTTATTTCTTTTTTACTCTTGATGGTTCAGGAAATGATGAAGTAGAAATTTTGTTTTAAAAATGGCATTAGTTTTTAAATTTTTTATTTTGTAAAATTGATACTGCCAGCCGAAATGAGCCGAAAAAAATCGGCGGCGGCGGCGGCTTAAACGGCTCACGGCGGCTGGCTTGTTTCTCTGATGACGATCCAGATAATATATGATTTTAGACGAGAGAATAATATGATAACCGAGGAAAGAAACATCTTAACTCTAAATTATAGGCGACCACATTATTAGTAAAGTATGATTTATCCAATAATATTTTGATTGCAACAATCAACTACAACAGTACACTCAAATAAAATAAGTTAGTAGAAAAATTAGTAAAAAAATCTTGTATATCAAGTATAATAGTTTTCAGCAAGTTTTTTGCTAAAATTGTGTGTTCAGCTAAGTTTTAAGTTAAATTTTTTAAGAACTAAGCTAATTTTGAACTAATGTTTTACTAATTTATTTTGCTACCAAAATTATGCTGATAAACATATTTATAGTGCGGACAACAACCAGACAGAGAAGATGTAGAAAAAATTTTAAATATGTTTTTTATTTAAATTTTTGATCTTTTCAATATTCTCTTTATAATCATATTCTTACAGTGCACTTAAAATAATACGTCAGTAGAAAAATCTGTTAAACCGGTTTCAAATCGATTTGACTAATTTTTAACAAATTTTTGGTAGAAACACTGATTTAAGCAAATATTTTAGTTATCTTCATTTAACACAATACTAAAAATCCTCAGTAATTTAACTAATTTTGAGTGTTAATTTTCAAAACTATTTATAACTAATTTTTAAGAACCCATTCGTTAAATTTTACAAAATTTATTAGTAAAATATAATATTTTCATGTTACTGTTATACCTGGTAGATGGGGCCATCAACGTAAAGATGGCGCTTTTTCTTTCCCTCCCGATTTTTTTAAAATGGCCCATATCTCGAAAACTAAGAGAGATAGAGCAAAATTGATGAAAATTTCAACTACCCCTAATCGCACAATACCGAAAGGAGGCATCTCTATCCAAAAATGGACCTTAGCGGGGCCTTGGACCCTCGGAAATTTTTAATAAAAATTTTCCACTTCATAAAGTGGCCCATATCGGACAAACGGACAAAATGGTTGCTCTATTGGAGTGCCCTTATATGCCCTCTCATGATGTGGACTAGGCTCGGGGAGGGTCCCGAGACCCTAATTTTGGATAAATTCCACGACTCAGTATAATTACAGATAAAACTGTAGTTTTACAAATTTTTTACTTAAATTTAGATTTGTTAAATTTAACAAAAGAATTTGTTAAAATCAACAAATTTTAGTTTAAGTTAAAAAACAGGAATAAATTTTGTTAAAGTAAAAAATTTTTCTGTCCAGCCAATAGACGTATTATTTTGAGTGTATTCGTCCTCCTTCAACACACGCAGAGAAAATATATGGGTGCATTGTGATAAAGGCTACAAAACCATGTTCCCTACAATCAAAAAAAGTCAGTAAAGTCAGCAAAAAATATTGCTGCGTCAGCAAATTTTCAAGACAGGAGCGTGATTGCAAAAAAGTTATTAATTTCAGCAAGAGCGATTTGCTGAAAATCAGCGAGCTATTTCTTACTCTCCCGATTTAAAATGACCCATATATCTAAAACTAAGAGAGATAGAGAAAAATGGACGAAAATTTCGACTACCCCTAACTATATAAAACCTCCGTCAAAAGGTTATCTCTATACAAAAATGGACCTTGCTGGGGTCTTGGACCCTCGGGAATTTTGAATAAAAATTTTCCATTTCATAAAATGGCCCATATATCGAAAACTAAGCGAGATAGAGCAAAACGGACAAAATAAACAAAATTTAAATGAATTTGAACAAATTTTACAACTAAGTACAATTACAAATAAAATTGTAGTTTTCCTAATTTTTTACCTAAATTTAGATTTGTTAAATTTAGAAAAAAAAATGTTTTAAAATTAACAAATTTTATTTTAAGCCAAAAACAGGAATAATTTTTGTTAAAGTAACAATTTTTTCTGTTTGCAGCCAACAGATATATTATTTTGAGTGTAACAATTCCGAGAGCAGGAGATTAACTTTTGTGCGACTAATTTTTGTCTCTGGCCCAGCTAGAAAGCCAAAATTTTGGCATGTAACATTTCTATACCCCACAAAAAACTGAGAAAACTCCAAAAGTTCAGACAGCATATAGTCTAGAATACCGATCCATTCCGATATTTCAAAAATCGGGATTTTAACTTTGCCCACATTTTATTACACCTAATTATGTATATATTTCACTGCATTGATTGTTCCTTTAATTGCAAATTCCTACCCGGAATATGACCCAACTCGTAGTATGCTTTAAAGTTTCATACAGTCGGCATGCCCGACTTTAATTTTTTACTTGTTTTATTAATGTGTAATCAGTACCTCTAAATAAAATTAAATTCACACTTAAAACCTTTTTGGTGACAATAAAAATACCATTTAAAAACGCAAGTTAAAAAAAAATAATTTCAAGATTAAAAGTTCATTCAAATTTGACCCGCAATTATGACAAGCCCTGCTAGAAACTGATTTGCAAACTCATATATAAATGCTTAGCTGATAATAGGAAAAACCACACTATTACTTATACTTTCATTTTGTTGTTCAATCCAAAATCAACAGTCTATAGCGAACACCAAAACAATAAGGAAGTGTTGTATTATTTAAAAACATTGCATTTGTTTTTAGATTTAAAAGATCAAACGAAGATGCCTGCTAACAAGCCCTATCAAAGACCAAAGGATTTTATTGATCCTGGTAAACCGTCAAAATGCTTGTGGAAATTGGGTACAAAAGAAAAGACGCTACATACACAAAGGGGAATGTAAGTTTTTGCTTAAAATATTTTGTTTGAAATATTTTATATTTGTTTATTTTAGTGCCCATCGTACCAAGATTACCCCAGATATTTTACATGCTATTGGATGTACCCCATTGATTAAACTGAATAATATACCCAAATCGGAGGGTATTAAATGTGAAATGTGTAAGTTAATTTATTACTTAATATTTTATACTAAATAATAAATACGCTGCGAGTTAGATGGAAAAAGTCCATGCCTTCTCCAAGCTTTCACTGGGGTTGATAACATATCAACTAATAAAGTTTTTTCGCATTGGTTAAAATTGGTGAAAAACTTATTGTTTTTATTTTCAGATGCCAAATGTGAATTCCTTAATCCTGGCGGTTCGGTTAAAGATCGTATTGGATATCGCATGGTACAGGATGCTGAAGAAAAGGGTCTTTTAAAACCAGGATGCACAATTATTGAACCAACTTCTGGCAATACTGGCATTGGTTTGGCAATGGCATGTGCCGTTAAGGGTTACGACTGCATAATTGTAATGCCTGAGAAAATGTCGAATGAAAAAGTTTCTGCTCTTCGTACATTGGGTGCAAAAATTATTCGTACACCCACCGAAGCTGCTTATGATTCACCCGAAGGTTTAATATATGTATCTCAACGTTTACAAAAAGAAATTCCCAATTCAGTAGTCCTCGATCAATATCGTAATCCTGGTAATCCTTTAGCTCATTATGATGGTACTGCTGCTGAAATTCTCTGGCAATTGGACAATCAAGTTGATATGATTGTTTGCAGTGCTGGTACGGCTGGTACTATAACGGGAATTGCCCGTAAAATTAAAGAAGAATTACCATCATGCCAAATTGTTGGAGTTGATCCTTATGGCTCGATTTTAGCTCGTCCTGAGGCTGTAAATAAAACTAATGTACAATTTTATGAAGTTGAGGGTATTGGCTATGATTTCATACCCACCGTTATGGATCATTCTGTTATTGATGTATGGACTAAAATCGGCGATAAAGATTGTTTTCCCATGAGTAAACGCTTAAATGCCGAAGAGGGTTTATTGTGTGGCGGTTCAAGTGGTGGTGCTATGAGTGCCGCTTTGAAATTTGCCAAGAATTTAAAGGAAGGACAAAAATGTGTTGTCATCTTACCCGATGGCATTCGTAATTATATGACGAAATTTGTTTCGGATAATTGGATGGAAGCTCGAGATTTCAAAGAAGTTGTTAATGAACATAATCATTGGTGGTGGCACATTCCTGTAAGCGATTTAAAACTAAATAGCCCTGCTACTATAACTTCGAATGCTAAATTTTCTGAGGCCATTGATATTATGAAAAAGAATAATTTAAACCAAATCCTAATGTTGGATGAAGATGATAGGTAAGTTTTTGTCACATATGTATATATTTTCGAATTTATCTTAATTTTTTCTAATTTGTTTAGTTCCATTTTGGGCACTGTTGGACAAGAAACTTTAATCAATCAAATTGTTAGCATGAATCGTCAACAGGATGAATTGGCTCTTAAGGCCATTAACAAACGTGTTATACGCATACCTTCTACTGCAATTTTAGGAAAATTAGCTCGTATTTTAGAAGTAGATCCATGTGTTTTGATTGTAGATAAAGAAGGTAGAAAAATCTTCAGAATAACCTAATACATATAATCTTTTTAAAATTCACGATTTTTCCTTTCAGATGGAAAAGATGTTTCGAAGGGTGTTGCTACCAAATTAGATGTTATGGCTTTTATTGCTGCAGGACCTTCGGAAGAAAATTGTACAAATGGTGCCAATGGAACTAGTCATTAATAAATAGATTAAGTAGTATCAATGCAATTTAATTCTTAATAGATGAAAATTATTAAGTAATATTAAAGGTTTTTAATAGCTATACAAATTTTTAAAGTGAATTCTTTTGTGAACTTAAGAAGACTAAAGAACGCTTAATTGGGAGTCAAAAACTCAAAAAGTTTAATTAAATGACAATTGTTAGTTTAGCAGTCATTTGTTTTCAAAACAGTATTCTTCCTGCAAACAGATAATTTTGTTAGTTAAGCACCGTAAGTTGTTTCGATTTCACGTGAAAAACTGTTATACTCCATATAAAAAAATTATGTTTCACGTGAAAAGTGTTTTCACGCAAACTTACTGTACAAGACTATTATTTTTCTGATGAAAAAGTTACATTTTGTGTATATTGTGATTGTATCTTTGTTAAAAAATTAAAAATTGTTAATTTTTATAACTTACATTGCAGTTTGAAGCCTTTAAAGTTTGAATTCGAATTTTTCCACGTGAAAAACAACTTACGGTGCTTTATTAAAAAAATAAAAAAATTTATTTCTATTTTTGAAAACTAGTTTATATCCTTATTCGAGGAAAATGTGACAATCTGGTTTGTTATTAAAATTTTCATGTTTCTTGTTCTAGAAATTTTTCAAAAATTTGTTATGGTATTCTAGTCTTTTTATGACAAGAAAAAGAAATAAAATAAAATTGTCAAAGAATCGTAATTTGTGAAAAATTACGATTTTTTAATAATTTTATGAAATCTTTAACGAAATGAAAACTTAAAAAACTTTTCACGAAGCGCAGAACACGAGAAAACTAGTTCTAAGCTCTTGAAGTTTTCTTTAAATTTTAGCGTCAAGCACCATGAGAATATTGCTAACAACTTCAGTCCCAAAAATTTCGTGTTAATACGTAATCTTTTGGAGGATTTTGCATGAATTTTGTAATCGGCAAAAGGTTTGACGCATCTTATATATTAAAAGAGCATCTTAAAAAAGGAATAGGTATTTCATATTTTATTTCCGTGAAGAAATATTACAAAATTCTTCAAAAGAAAACAAATTTTTATATTTTAATTTGTTGACTAATAAAAAAATTTTTTTGGTATGTACTTTTTATTACCTGACAATTTTGTCAAGGTTTTGTTGTGACAATTTTTCTTAGAATACCACAACCATAACAATTTCCATTCACCTCAATTTTGTCACAATTTTGTTATTGTTATAAAGTTTAGAATAGAATAATTGAATTGTGAATAATACCCTTATTCTAAACTTTATAACAATAACAAAATTGTGGTAAATGGAAATTGTTATAATTTTAGTATTCTAAAAAAAATTGTCATAGAAAAACCGCGACAAAATAGTCATGTTAAAAAAAGTACATAACAAGCAAAAATTTTTATTTGTCAACAAATTTAAAAATAAAAATTGTAATATTTTGAGAAGAGTTTTCTAATTTGTGTATGTAAATGGGAGATGAATTAATTTTAATTATCCACAAATTAAAATTGTTTGTATTTTCAATGCAAAAATTCAAATAATTTTGATAATTTATATTTTTATTGACAGAAAAAGCTTTCACCATAGCATGGTGAAATTTAAAAAACTTTTTTTTGTTATGAAAAGAATAGTAACGGTATACCGTTATCGAAACAGCAATACCGGTACGTACCGGTATTAAAAATTATGTTAAAAACATATAAAAACAAGTAAAAACATGGCATATTTTTAATTTTAAGTACCCGAGTAAAAAAAATTGATCTCGCGCAATATCTAATTATATCCAATTTGATATTGTTTAAGATCTGCTGTAATATCTAGCTGATCCAATTAGATCTCAAAATTGGGTGTATCCAATCATATCGTATTAGATCCCATTGTATATATGGGGATAAACTAAGATCAAGTTATATCTCAAAATTGGGAGGTCCAGTGATATCTTTGGGGATAAACCTAGATCTATTTTGATCCGAAAATTGGCGGATCCAGCTATATATTTGCGGATATTTTTAGATCTAATTTGATCCGAAAAATGGCGGATCCAATTAGATCCAGCTATATATTTGGGGATAAACTTAGATCTAATTTGATCTCAATTTTGGCAGATCAAATTAGATCCCGCAATATATTTGTGGATAAACGTAAATCTAATTTGATCCGAAAAAGTGGCAGATCGAATTAGATGTAGCTATATATTTGGGGATAAACTTAGATCTAATTTGATCCAAAAAATGGCACATCGAATTAGATCCAGCAATATATTTGTGGATAAACTTAGATATAAATTGATCTGAAAAATGGGAGATCAAATTAGATCCAGCAATATATTTGTGGATTAACTTAGATCTAAATTTATCTGAAAAATGGCAGATCGAATTAGATCCAGCAATATATTTGTGGATAAACTTGGATATAAATTGAATAGAAATTGGCAGATCAAATTAGATCCAGCAATATATTTGGGGATTAAGTAAGATCTAAATTTATCCAAAAAATTACAGATAAAATTAGATCCAGTAATATACTTCGGGATTGCGTAAGATCTTAACTTTTCCGATAAATTGCAGTTCGAATTAAATCCAGTGATATATTTGGGGATTTGGTAGGATCTTAATTTATCCCATAAATTGCAGATCGAATTAGAAACAGCAATATATTTGGAGATTGACATCTAAAACTATCCAGAAAAATATAGAAAAAATATCCCAGACAGATATTGACAATAGTTCAAAAAATAATACACTGGAAGAGCACTGATTTTATAAAAATTACAATATCTTGTTAAAATAAGGTTTAAACTCAGAAGGTCTCGAGTTCGATACCTTTCACGGCTATGCATTTTTTTTTATAAAAATGCGCATTCTCCTTGCTGGTCTTATCGAAATTTTTTTAATAATTTTTATTCTTTGTAATTTACTTGTAAAAATGGTATCATCTTTCTTTGATTTGAAAATAATTTAAACAGAAAGTGATATTAATTTATGATCTTGAGTCAAACTAAAATAACATTTATTTACTTAAAAATAACAGATCAACTAAAAACATTTCCCCCATTCAAAAGAATTTCTTTTTATAAAATTATAATTTTATTTTCTATAAATGTTTTTATAAAATTATATTTTTTTTATTAAATTGAATTTTGTTTTAAAAATAATTTTATTTACATATTTTTAACGCTCTACACCATTTCCAATTGTATCAATTGTTTTTAAGATTTATCAATTGTATTTCAGAAATAATCAATTGAATTTCAGTTTTATCAATTGTATTTCAGAACTTATCAATTATTTTTCAGATTTATGAATTGTATTTCAGAACTAGTCAATTGAATTTCAGTTTTATCAATTGTATTTCAGAAATTATTAATTGTATTTCCGAAATTCACAACTGTATTTCAGAAATTATCAAACTGTATTTCAGAAATTATCAATTGTATTTCAGAAATTATGAAATGTAATTTAGAAATTTTTCTCTATTAACTATGATAAACCATCAACAAGTTCTGAAATAGATTTGATTATTTCCGAAATACAATTAATATATTTCTGAAATACATTCCATACTTTCTAAAATACATTTAAAATTTCTGAAATACAATTAATAGCTTCTGAAATACAGTTAATATTGTAGTTGCTGATGAGTTACCATATATGATGGCACCATATATGACAATATATTGTTTAAATGGCACCAATATGGAGCTTTATATGGTAATATATAACTTAGATTCATCCATATACCATTTGATCCGAAAAATGGCCCGATGAAATTGTATCAGTTCTTATTTGTATCAGTTGTTATCTAATTGCATCAGTTTAGATCTGACCTGATTAAATTATGTGTTAATCAGATGAAATTGTATCAGATTTTTGACCTGATACAATTTTATTGGTTTATATTACATGGTATCAGTTTAGGTCCAAATAGATATATTTGTATACAAAATTATATAGTTATATCCCAATTTTGACCTTATATCAGTTTAAAACTTTGATACAATTGTATAAGGTAAATGTCGGATACAATTTTATTTTATTTATATAAAATTGAACCAATTACGATCAAACCGATAAAATTGTATCAGCCCGGTGAAAAATGACCATATATGAACATTTATGGTTCAACCATATATGTATGGATCCGAAAAATGAGGTAACACCTAAGTATATGTTCATATATGGACATATATGAACATATACATTTATTAAATATATGCGAATACATGCGAACGTTGCTGTCCTTTATTATAAGGTTGTACGATAGATATAAATTTATGACATTCAAATTAGGCGCTACGTATGTTCCTTTTTTTATTCATGGCATTAAATATAATTCCATATTTATCCAAATATGAGTTCCTTTTACATGTATGGAAAAATGTATTCTTCGAAATATGTTCATATACAAGGCCATTTTGCATAAATTGAATAACATATACTTTCATATTTGTCCATATATGAGTGCCATTTCCATATATGAAATAACAGATGCTTCCATATATGTCTGTATATGAAATTTTTTCCATATATGGAATCACATATATTTCCATATATGTTCATATAAAATCCATATATGTTCATAAAAAATCCATATTTGTTCATATGTGTCCATACATAAACCATATATGAACATGTTTGAGCGTATATGAACATTTTTCACCGGGAGATCAAAAATCCGATACAACTTCATCTGATTAACATATAATTGAATCAGGTCAGATCTAAACTGATACATTTGATAAAAATTGATAAAAATATATCGGGCCATTCTTCGGATGAAACTGTATATTTATACAGATATAACTTAATCACATATATGACTATATGTAACTATTTTTCCTCGGGTTGTTTAAATGATACGATATATCAAAGTATATGGTACTATATATGGTAGCATATATTATCATATCTGCATCTGTATTAAAAATGTCGTTCATCAGGTACCATATATGAGCAAATATTGTTGAAATGGCACCATATATGACAATATATGGTTTAAATGGCACCAAATATGTTAATATATTTTTTAAATAACAGCATATATAGACATATATGGCACTATATAGTAGCATATATTATCATATCTGGAACTGTATTAAAAATGTTTTTCATGAGGTACCATATATGAGCATATATTGTTGAAATGGCACCATATAAGATAATATATGGTTTAAATGGCACCATATATGGTAATATATTGCTTAAATAACACCATATATAAATATGTATGGCACTATATATGGTAGCATATATTATCATATGTGGAACTGTATTAAAAATATTGTTCATGAGGTACCATATATGGGCATATATTGTTGAAATTGCACCATATATGATAATATATGGTTTAAATGGTACCATATATGATAATATATGGTTTGAATGGCACCATATATGATAATATATAGCTTAAATAACACCATATATAAATATATATCGCACTATATATAGTACCATATATTATCATATCTGGAACTGAATTAAAGATTTTGTTTATGAGGTACCATATATGACCATATATTGTTTAAATGGCACCATATATGATCATATCTAGTTTAACTGTCACCATATATAATTATATATTGTTTAAATGATACCATATATAATTATATATTGCTAAAATGCCACCATATATATTAAGATATAGTTCTATATATAACTATATATGCAATAAGATCAACCATGTTATGTAATATATAATTATATATGCCATATCTAATATTATGAAGGCCGATATCTAATTAGATGAAATTATATATGGCATAATATAAGGAAAATTTTTCGGAAAAAACGTCATATATAATTATATATGGATATACATAACCACATGTCTAATTATATATTGTAATATATGCCACATATGATTATATATAATTTTTTTTACTCGGGTACTGAAAATACAGATTTTAAGCTATAAATTCAATACTGGTAGTTTTAATAAGTAAAATTATTATCTATAAATTTTTTGTAAAAAAAAACACTCAAGATTATAAAATAAAAAATAAAAAAATTGTAATTTTTATATAAAATAATAAATACCGGTAAAATACCGGTAACTACTCATAAAAATAACGGTATCGGTAACGATAACGGTATTTAGAAATTTTTTAGAGGTATCGATAACGGTAACGGTATTCAATTTGAAACGGTATTTTAGCGATAACGGTATTATAACGATAACGGTAACCAACCTTGATTTTAACAAAAGAGACTTTTTAATTTGAAATAAATTTAAAAAATATAATTTAGATAAAAACGAGTAAAAAGGTTAAAGTCGGTTAAAAGCCAGTCTGGTTAAAAGCCAACTAATGTTTGGATCCGAAATTCGAATGGGTTAAAATGGGACTTTTGTCAAAATTTTCTATAATGTGAGTCAGCGAACCAAATTTCATTAAAATATATTAATATTTGCGACCTGCAGTTTGTAACCAAGCCAATTTTGGGGGGACCCTTTTATGGTCACTAGGTCTAAACATGGGCCGGTGTTAACCAAAATCAATAGGCTTCGTCCTTGGGCTGATATAGGTCGGTCAACCAAATTTCATCAAAATATCGTAATATTTGCGACCTGCAGTTTGTGACCAAGCCAATTTTGGGGGGAGCCTTATATGGGCACTAGGTCTAACTATGGACCGATGTTCACCAAAATCAATAGGCTTCGTCCTTGGGCCGACATAAGTCGGTGTACCAAATTTCACAAAATATCTTAATATTTGCGACCTGCAGCGTATAAACAATATAATTTTGGTAGGACCCTTATATGGGCACTAGGTCTAAACATGGACCGCTGTTCACCAAAATCAATAGGCGTCGTCCTTGGGCCGACATAAGTCGGTGTACCAAGTTTCATCTTAATATTTGCGACCTGTAGAGTGCGCACAAGAATGCATGGACAGACAGACAGACGGACGGACGGACAGACGGACATCGTTAAATTGAAATAAAAAAAAATTCTGAGCTGATCGGTATACTATAAGTTGGGTCTAGGACCAATATTTTTTTGGTGTTACAAACATCAGCACAAACTTATAATACCCTGACCACATAGTGGTGTAGGGTATAAAAAGTTTATGTCAGCGTTTTAAAATTACTGGTTTTATAAAAAAAGAGCAAAAATATGCTCTGTTTTCACAGAAAAAAGCTTAAATAAGCTTAACTTAAGCATAAAAAGCTCTAACAAATATAGCTTCAAATTGTTATTTTTACACTCAAAATAACACGTTTGTTGGCTGGACAGAAAAATTTGTTACTTTAACAAAATTTATTCCTGTTTTTTGGCTAAAAATAAAATTTGTTGATTTTAACAAATTCTTTTGTTAAATTTAACAAATCTAAATTTAAGTAAAAAATTTGTAAAACTACAGTTTTATCTGTAATTATACTGAGTCGTAGAATTTATCCAAATTTAGGATTTCGGGACACTCCCCGGGACTAGCGTATCTTGTGAGGGCATATAAGGGCATTCCAATGGAGCAAACATTTTGTCCGTTTTGCTCTATCTCGCTTAGTTTTCGAGATATGGGCGATTTTATGAAGTGGAAAATTTTTATTAAAAATTTCCGAGGGTCCAAGGCCCAGCCAAGGTCCATTTTTTAATAGAGATACCCCCTTTCGCTGGGGTATCATACGGTTAGTCGAAATTTTTATTAATTTTGCTCTATCTCTCTTAGTTTTCGAGATATGGGCCATTTTAAAAAATCGGGAGGGAACGAAATAGCGCCTTTAAAACTTGGTGGCGCCATCTACCGGGTAATAACAGAAACATTTAAATATTATATTTTAACAATAAATATTGTAAAATTTAACGAATGGGTTCTTAAAAATTAGTTATAAATAGTTTTGGAAATTAACACTCAAAACCAGTTAAAGTACTGATGATTTTTAGTATTGTGTTAAATGAAGATAACTAAAATCTTTGCTTAAATCAGTGTTTCAACTAAAAATTTGTTAAAAATTAGTCAAATCGATTTGAAATCGGTTCGACAGATTTTTCTACTGACGTATTATTTTAAGTGTAAGATCAAATTCAATTCAAATTTTTATATCTTTTCAAATAAAAAACATGTTCTGGCTCCTTTTTGGTTAGCCTAGTTATTATTGATATATTCTTATTTCTAATTTTTCTTCACAGAAATAAAATATGAACGAGTAAAAAGGTTAAAGTCGGGCATGCCGACTATACAATACCCTACACCAGTCTGGTAAAAAGCCAACTAATGTTTGGATCCGAAATTCGAATGGGTTAAAATGGGACTTGTGTCAAAATTTTCTATAATGTGAGTCAGCGAACCAAATTTCATTAAAATATCTTAATATTTGCGACCTGCAGTTTGTAACCAAGCCAATTTTGGGGGGACCCTTATATGGGCACTAGGTCTAAACATGGACCGATGTTCACCAAAATCAATAGGCGTCGTCCTTGGGCCGACATAAGTCGGTGTACCAAGTTTCATCAAAATATCTTAATATTTGTGACCTGTAGAGTGCGCACAAGAATGCATGGACAGACAGACAGACGGACGGACAGACGGACATCGTTAAATCGAAATAAAAAAAATTCTGAGCCGATCGGTATACTATAAGGTGGGTCTAGGACCAATATTTTTTGGTGTTACAAACATCAGCACAAACTTATAATACCCTGACCACATAGTGGTGTAGGGTATAAATATCTCATCCCGCTTTTAAGATGTTTGCGTCGAACCTTTTACCGAATCTAAAATTCCTCCAAAAGATTACATATTAAGATGGAATTTTTGGGGCTAAAGTTGTTAGATCAGGGTGATTGATGCTAAAATTTAAAGAAAAGTCCAAGTGCTTAGAACTAGTCCTCTCGTGTTCTACGATTCCTGTACATTTTTTAAGATTTCATTTCATTTAAGACTTTGTAAAACTATCAAAAAATCGTAATTTAAATTACGACTTTTTGATAATTTTATTTCATTTTTTCTTTTTGCAGAAAAAGCTTTCACCATAGTATGGTGAAATTTTTAAAACTCTTTCTTGTCATAAAAAAATAGAATACAATAACAAATTTCTGAAAAATTTCTATGACAAGAAACATGACATATTTAATAACAAAACAAATTGTCACATTAGGTTTGTTCCACGTAATTCTGGGTAAAGTCTGGTAAAATGAGAGTAAACAAATAATTATCTCAAAAAATGGTAAAATTGCTCACAATACCGGGAACGCACAAAACCACATTTCAACGCCAAAAATAAACGTCAAAGTTATTCATATAAACAAAAGCTATTTTTAACAATAAAATATCTAAGGGAATAAACAGAAAGTGTTAGAACGCGGTATTTGTTAACGATATTAATTAATGTTTACAACTTTTGTTAATATTTTAATTATTTTTACAAATTTAAAACAGCTGATTTATGAAAAACTAGTGATTTGACAGTTTTACCATTTTACCCGCAAAAAAAGTACGGGTAACTTCTGGTAAAAAGAGAAACAAATTATTCTCTCATCAACGCTCTCATTTACACAATATTTAACAATAGAAACGCTTTTTGGTAAGATTGGGTTCCCGCGGGTACCCGCGGTAACGTACGTGGAACAGAGCTATTTTCCTAGAATAAGGGTTTAGTTTGAAAATACTCGTAAAAATCAGAAAATTTTAATGTTTCTCCAATGTACAGAAAAATAAAACATAAGAAACATTTGGAATGTTGGCTTTAAATTTTACGTAGGATAAAGTAATTACAGATATTTATTTTAGTCCAAAGAAAAAATTTGTTTTCTTCTTTCGATTAATGAAATACGAATTTAAACTTTGGTCGTACCAATGCAAATGAAATCGCACTAATGCCATAAAAACTATTTACAAACAATTTTTTTTTTTTGCAAAAAGTCTTAAGTTAAAAACTAAGCATGATAGAGTAAAATCTGGTCTTTCTTTATTTCTAAACCAAAACTACTTTTCAAACTGTCAGATATATTGTCATTTTATAACCGATACTTACATTATAATTTCGGTTATATGCTGTCACATAAACCCAGCAAAAACAGGGTTTCAACTACTTACCAGCCTATTTACTGGCTTAACTACTTTTGTTCTGAATTAATTCCTTACTGAATTAATTCACCACTGAATTCGTTCCATTTTATTTTCGTTTAGTGAACTAAAAAAAAAAACAAATACGTTCAGTGAATTGAAAACAAAAAATTACGTTCACTGAATTAAAAAGGTGTTTTCTGCCGTTCAGTACACAGTGTAGTGTTTTCAAAATATTTTGGAAATAATTCAGCTATTTCTTATTGGTTGGTCGGATTAAGATGATAAAGATTGAAATAACAAGTTATCGTTGTATAAGTTCTTTGCTTTCGATATGACTATAAAAGATTTAAAAGCTTGAATGTTGCATACAACATACAAACATTTGCTTTTCTACTAAAGGAACTTTGGTTAAAGCAATAACTATAACATACACTGAGAGAATTATCATGACTTCAGTAATGAATTTCTTCATAGTTTCAATGAAAATTGTCACTGGAACTTGCAAAAAGCGTAGTAAATTCTACCATATTTTACGGATGTACAAAATATATCTAATGAAAGCATTAATAAAATTAAAAAGTTTCATAGAATTTTATAATAAGCTTAATTCAATTAATGAAATCCCTTATCAATGTTTCGAAAAAATTAATATGATTTATAAAAAAATGTTATAGTCCAGTTCAGTTAATAATAAAAAATTATTTAAAAAAATAAAAAGAAATCAAAATTATAAGATAAATCTCTCAGTATGAAAATTAATGCACATCACTAAAACTCGGCCTTATGGTTATATAAAACTATTGTATTTGATAATTAATTGTTTAATATAAAATGCTTATTGTATTAAATTTTTAAAAATTAATGGAATGACGATATTTTATAAAAAAATTTAAAAATAAAGTAAATACTATTGAACAATTTCATATATATAAAGAACATTTTCATTAAATTACTTACTTACTTACTTACTTACTTACTTACTTACTTACTTACTTACTTACTTACTTACTTACTTACTTACTTACTTACTTACTTACTTACTTACTTACTTACTTACTTACTTACTTACTTACTTACTTACTTACTTACTTACTTACTTACTTACTTACTTACTTACTTACTTACTTACTTACTTACTTACTTACTTACTTACTTACTTACTTACTTACTTACTTACTTACTTACTTACTTACTTACTTACTTACTTACTTACTTACTTACTTACTTACTTACTTACTTACTTACTTACTTACTTACTTACTTACTTACTTACTTACTTACTTACTTACTTACTTACTTACTTACTTACTTACTTACTTACTTACTTACTTACTTACTTACTTACTTACTTACTTACTTACTTACTTACTTACTTACTTACTTACTTACTTACTTACTTACTTACTTACTTACTTACTTACTTACTTACTTACTTACTTACTTACTTACTTACTTACTTACTTACTTACTTACTTACTTACTTACTTACTTACTTACTTACTTACTTACTTACTTACTTACTTACTTACTTACTTACTTACTTACTTACTTACTTACTTACTTACTTACTTACTTACTTACTTACTTACTTACTTACTTACTTACTTACTTACTTACTTACTTACTTACTTACTTACTTACTTACTTACTTACTTACTTACTTACTTACTTACTTACTTACTTACTTACTTACTTACTTACTTACTTACTTACTTACTTACTTACTTACTTACTTACTTACTTACTTACTTACTTACTTACTTACTTACTTACTTACTTACTTACTTACTTACTTACTTACTTACTTACTTACTTACTTACTTACTTACTTACTTACTTACTTACTTACTTACTTACTTACTTACTTACTTACTTACTTACTTACTTACTTACTTACTTACTTACTTACTTACTTACTTACTTACTTACTTACTTACTTACTTACTTACTTACTTACTTACTTACTTACTTACTTACTTACTTACTTACTTACTTACTTACTTACTTACTTACTTACTTACTTACTTACTTACTTACTTACTTACTTACTTACTTACTTACTTACTTACTTACTTACTTACTTACTTACTTACTTACTTACTTACTTACTTACTTACTTACTTACTTACTTACTTACTTACTTACTTACTTACTTACTTACTTACTTACTTACTTACTTACTTACTTACTTACTTACTTACTTACTTACTTACTTACTTACTTACTTACTTACTTACTTACTTACTTACTTACTTACTTACTTACTTACTTACTTACTTACTTACTTACTTACTTACTTACTTACTTACTTACTTACTTACTTACTTACTTACTTACTTACTTACTTACTTACTTACTTACTTACTTACTTACTTACTTACTTACTTACTTACTTACTTACTTACTTACTTACTTACTTACTTACTTACTTACTTACTTACTTACTTACTTACTTACTTACTTACTTACTTACTTACTTACTTACTTACTTACTTACTTACTTACTTACTTACTTACTTACTTACTTACTTACTTACTTACTTACTTACTTACTTACTTACTTACTTACTTACTTACTTACTTACTTACTTACTTACTTACTTACTTACTTACTTACTTACTTACTTACTTACTTACTTACTTACTTACTTACTTACTTACTTACTTACTTACTTACTTACTTACTTACTTACTTACTTACTTACTTACTTACTTACTTACTTACTTACTTACTTACTTACTTACTTACTTACTTACTTACTTACTTACTTACTTACTTACTTACTTACTTACTTACTTACTTACTTACTTACTTACTTACTTACTTACTTACTTACTTACTTACTTACTTACTTACTTACTTACTTACTTACTTACTTACTTACTTACTTACTTACTTACTTACTTACTTACTTACTTACTTACTTACTTACTTACTTACTTACTTACTTACTTACTTACTTACTTACTTACTTACTTACTTACTTACTTACTTACTTACTTACTTACTTACTTACTTACTTACTTACTTACTTACTTACTTACTTACTTACTTACTTACTTACTTACTTACTTACTTACTTACTTACTTACTTACTTACTTACTTACTTACTTACTTACTTACTTACTTACTTACTTACTTACTTACTTACTTACTTACTTACTTACTTACTTACTTACTTACTTACTTACTTACTTACTTACTTACTTACTTACTTACTTACTTACTTACTTACTTACTTACTTACTTACTTACTTACTTACTTACTTACTTACTTACTTACTTACTTACTTACTTACTTACTTACTTACTTACTTACTTACTTACTTACTTACTTACTTACTTACTTACTTACTTACTTACTTACTTACTTACTTACTTACTTACTTACTTACTTACTTACTTACTTACTTACTTACTTACTTACTTACTTACTTACTTACTTACTTACTTACTTACTTACTTACTTACTTACTTACTTACTTACTTACTTACTTACTTACTTACTTACTTACTTACTTACTTACTTACTTACTTACTTACTTACTTACTTACTTACTTACTTACTTACTTACTTACTTACTTACTTACTTACTTACTTACTTACTTACTTACTTACTTACTTACTTACTTACTTACTTACTTACTTAAGAAATATTTAAGAAACAAATCGATCTTAGTTCTGAGTTTTCTATAAAAAAAATTTTAAAATTTTGAAAATTTTATCAAAAGTGAGGGAGTTATTTTTGAGTCTTTTTTTGTATGAAAAAATCGGAAGCATAATGTCGAAAGTGTTTTTTTTAAATTAAGGGTCTGAGAATGGGCAAATATAAAGCCAAACATAAATGGGGCCCTTGCCCACCCCAGAAAAATGGTCTAGGTACGCCTATGAGTAGAGGCCTACAATAAATATGTGGGATATCTCTTAAAGTATAAAAGTTATTCGCATTTGAAAATTGAGATTTTTGCAATAATCTGGTCCGGGGTTTTGCCAATTTTTTGGTCAAAAAGGTACCATCCATCTCTTTACAAACAAACTCTTTTGTCTCCAAATTAAAAGATTCTTTAAGAACACGTATAACATTTATATTTTTCTAAAAGTATGCTATCTAAAGCCTTATGGAAAAAGTATTCTTTACTTGTCAAATTTGATTTTTTGATTTTTTTCTACTTATCTCAAATTTTTTCTGTTTTGATATAAAGAATAGTAACCAATAAAAAATCGCTGAATTATTTCCAAAAAATTTTGAAAACACTTCACTGGGTCATATGAATAAAACTTAGCAATTATTTCGAAGTAATTACTTTGGCCTTAGGAATGGATTTTAACTTCAAATTTACCAATTGGTTGGTAGAATAGCATGAAATGTTAACGAAAATAAAAAAATTAAATTTCTAGTCTACTCCCAAGCAGACTAGATTTGTGAAGTAATTGCTTAAAAAACCCTGTATTTCCCGCTATTAGTAATATCTATTTTTTATTCATATGAGCCACTGTGTACTAGGGATGCCAAACGGGAAATCCCGAATCCCGAAATCCCGGGATTTTCGGGATTGGCAAAATCCCGAATCCCGGGATTTTTGAGAAATAATATCTTATTTATTATTATTTTTTCTTATTTATTAATATTAATATGAACGCAAATAAACAAAGTGAGCAATTTTAGTTTACCGACGTTTTTCCTTTACAAGAAATTGATGCCAAGATATTGGTAAAATTAGAAATTAAGTAGATTATTCGAGTAAAATATGTAAAGACTTTGCAAAAAAAAATATAATTATTAAGTTTTTGAGTAGTTCATGCGAAAAATCAAGTTTGTTATTTTACCAGTTTATTCTTCCAAGCGAAATTCGATTTCTGAAACCTACTTTTGGTTGGGACTGTAAGTTTGAGTTCTTCCATGAAAATATTTGATAACGATAACCAAATAACAGACAACAGAAAAGCTTAAAATTTAAAATTCTTTAGTGATAAAATTCTTCAAGTATTTTTTTGAAAAAAATACTTCATAACTTTTAAATAAAATTCTTTATGATATTTTTTTTTAAATTCAGTAAAGAGTTTTAAAGGAAAAATTCTCTATTGAATAGTATTTTGAATTTTATGCAGTTTGATTTTCCTATAAAAAATATACATAAATGTATTTAAAATTGGTTAAAATTTAAATTTGTGATAAAGATTAGCATGTAGTTAACAAAATTATATATTAAGAGTAGTTCTGAACATTTTGTTCCCTTCATACAATAATATCACGCCATACCTTTTCGCATTTAGCCATTATTTTGGAATTTTTTAAGTGAGGTTATTTAAAATTTAAAATCAAGAGACCAAAATACCTTATACTAAAGTTTGGTAATTAGTTTGCAAAAAAATTCGCGAAAAAAAATCTTGAAAAAAGAAAAATGTTTGCATCAATACATTCGTTTGCAGAATGTAAATCGCTGATTAAGTTTTCAAATTAATCTCTTGTACCATAAAGTCTTTTTTCGCGTTCCGCTATAATTTTTCAATTATTTAAGGGCAATTTTTTTTTAAATTTATAATCTAGGGACTAAAATACCAATTTCTTATACCAAAGTTTGGAAGTTCGTTTACAATAAAAAATTCGCGAAAAAATATTTCACAAAAAGGAAAATGTTTGCATCAACATATTCGTTTGCAGAGTGTAAGCTGACTAAGCTTGTTAATGAATATTTTGTACCATAAAGGCTTTTTTCGCGTTCCGCCATTATTTAAAAATTTTTTAAGTGCGATTTTTTAATCATAATCTATTAACTTTAATACTCATTTCTTACCAAAAAACTTGGTGGTTAGTTTGCAAAAAAATTCGCCAAAAAATTTTTGCAAATAGGAAAATGTTTGTATCAATATATTTGCTGAATAAGCCTTTTAGCTAATATTTTGTACCATAAAGACTTTTTTCGCGTTCCGCCATTATTTAAAAATTTTTTAAGTGCGGTTATTTTAAATTCAGAACCTAGGCGCCCTATTCTCCAGTGGGAGTTAGAGGAATATATATATAATCTAGGAATTATAATACCCATTTTTTAAAAAAAGGTTTAGTGGTTAGTTTGCAAAAATAATTCGCAAAAAAAAAATATTTTGCAAAAAGGAAAATTTTTGCATCAATATATTCGTTAGCGGATTATAAATCGTTGATTAAGTTTTTTAATTAATTTTTGTAGCATATACAATTTTCCACAATTGCGCGTTTTGAATATAAGGTATTAATTTATCGATCAAATCTGCGAACACCATAAAAACTAAAGAACTTGAAATAGCGGATTTAGTTATATAGTTTGTACAGTTTATCCACCAAACGATTGTTCAAAGAGCTATTTTGCGAAATTTGCATATAAGACGCCATATAAAAATATTAATTTATTGATAAAATTTGCAAAACACCGAAAAAATTAGAAAAAAATGCGAAATTGCTGGTTTGATTTCAAGTTTTGTGTATTTAATATTTTTTATTGTAGGTGTTTGGGTTTTTATTTTTCATTTTTCATTTTGAATTTTTCAAATAACTATTCAAAGAATTATTCAAACATTTGTTAAAAATAAAATTCTCTAAATTTTGGGATTTTTATTTTCCAAATTTAAAATTCATACATTTTTGGGAATTTTATTTTAAACAAAAATAAAATTTCAAATATCTATGGATTTTTAAATAAAATTCAGAATTTTTCCTTGTCTGCCAAATAACTTTGTTGCTGTAATTACACGATTCAGTGGGCAAGGTTGTCGCAACGAATCTTTTTTAAAATCTGCTTAGAAAATACTGGGCGCAAGTGTACTTAAGTGCAGGCCTTCATATATTATCCCAGTCAGAAAAATACAAAGGGGAAAGCGATGGTAAGGTACTTTAACAGGTGGTACAAGTACTGGCAAAAATTGCTTTTCCATTCCCAAAATTATAACGTCATTAGAAAAGTACTGGAGAAACTAAATTTTTAACTTTGGCAAAACGCTGGCAAAACCAATAAATAGGTGGTCTGCAATTATATTTTCCAAAATAAAATATAAAAAAGTTCATATGTATATTTTTTCGTCCTGCCGTGATATGAACCCAGTCCGTTTTTTTATAAACCACCGAAATTTTTGTAAACCAAATAATGGCTAAACGCTTTTTGCAAATGCTGGCAAAGCGTCCCAAATAAGTTTTCTGCCAGTCATTTATTTTTAACACCACGGTTACCCAGTGGTATGCAGGTACTTGATTTTTTGTACAACTGGCAATTTCTGATTGGGATGTTTCAATATTCATAAAATGTACCAAATTATTAATTAACAAGTATCAAATAATATTCAAATGCTTTATTCTATAAAAAAAAATTAGTTACATAACATAAAAACTTTTACAAATAAAGGAAAATTTAAATCCCGGAATCCCGAAAAATCCCGTAGTCTCGAAAATCCCGGGATCCCGGGATCGGGATTGTCAAAATGAATTAAAATTAAAATATTAAAATTTGTTTACAAAAAATATTATGAATAGTCAAAATTGTGTTAAAATCCGCAAGATTTCATGATACATCTCCTCACAAAAGTTTGTCCCAAACCGAAATTGAAATCCCCAATTTGGAGCAAAATCCCTTATATGGAACATTGTTTATTAGTTACTCCTAGTGTTGCCATTTCAGTGCTTTTCGGGTATTTTTTGGTGCTTTTTTCCTTCCCGTACCCGGTGATTTTTTGCAAATACCCGTTTAAAAAAAGCGGGTATTTACAGTGCTTTTTCAAATTTCTGGCAGTGATTTTAGTGCTTTTTGTACAGTTTATATTTTTGGTATTTGTTTTCGTTTTTATAATTTTTCTTGAATTTTCTGTCAAAGTTGAAAAAATAATACGAACTATACAAAAAATAAATTTTTTCACAATGTTTGCAGTACAATTTTAAATAGCAACTTCGTTATATTTAAACTTAAAAATTTTTGAATATTTATTTGCATTTGTATTTATTTATTTTTTTCTAATACAACAAGATATTAAATCTTATAATTATAGTAAAGGATTTTTACAATGTTAATTATTGAGAAAGTTTAATATATAGGACACAGTTATTAGAATATTATCAGAAATAAAATTTTTAATAGGTCAAGCAAAATAAAAAAAATTTAATATAAAAAAAATAATAAAAATTAATTAAAAAACATGAATATATTATTTTAAAGACAAAATCAATTTAACGTATACAGGTTAAAAATTTCTTTCTTAAGCTGCTGAGCGTTGCTTATAGATTTAATATTTGATGGTAGGGGTTCCAAAGACGAATTGAGTTAACATAAAATTGAAATTTTGATACAGAGTTTTCATTCATTATAGGTCTTATGTCATTAGTCCTTTCCGATCGTGTTTGTATGAGTCTCTCAAAAAGATACATTGGTTGTCGAGTGTTTATGATTTTGTGTAATAGTATTAATGTTCTTATATTTAATAGATTAGAAAGAGTAACTCCATAAAGTTTTTTTGAATACAGAGAAATACGATCATACTTTCCCAAGTTAAAAACATATCTTAATATAGTGTTGTACGTGGATATGAGTTTCCTACTACTCGTGTAATCACATTTTGCATATATTTCGCATCCATATAATAATGTTGGCATAAGATACGTTTTTGCAAGCAAAATACGAATTTTTTGTGGTGTAAAATTTTGAGTATTCCATAGGGTTCGTATCATTGAGTACGTTTTACCACAAGCAATATTTATATGGTCAGACCAAGTCAGTGAGCCATTAAAAGTAATACCAAGATTTTTTGCAGTTGATACTAATTGGATTCTCTGATTATTTAATAATATTATTGGTTCCTGGTTAAAGTTCATAGTTCTCTTGGTCAATATCAAACACTTTGACTTAACGGGATTAAGACATAGACCATTTGTAGTATCCCAGTCATGAACTCGTTTGAGATCCATATTCAATTTCTCAATGCAGACGTGCATGTTATTTGAGTCGCTACTAATATAGAGTTGGACATCGTCAGCATACATGTGTACATTGCAATATTGCAGCTGTCGTGCTAGATCATTAACATATATGGTAAAAAGTAGAGGTCCAAGTATAGATCCCTGCGGTACACCCCTTAAAACTGGCAGAGCATCAGAAATGTTGTTGTTTACAGAGACAGATTGACGACGACCTGATAAATACGATGATATTAATGAGCAGATAATGTAGAAAAATTAAACATTTTATGTAACTTGAGGCAGAGAAATTCATGGTCTACCGTATCAAACGCTTTTGAGTGATCCAGAAGTACAAGGAATGAAATATCACCAACATCAATTCGTTGACGTATTTCTTCAGAAATATCAATTAAAGCGGTTATGCAACTGTGTCTTGACCGAAATCCAGATTGTCTGCTTGTTAGCAAGGCATGTTCATTGATATACGTATTCATTTGTTGATGGAGTAATCGTTCAAAAACTTTCGATAGATATGGTAGAATGGCAATCGGCCGATATTCTCTGTTGGACTTTGGTATTGGTATTATTTTAGCGAATTTACAATTGTGGGGATAACTGCATTTCGTGATAATATTGTTAAAAATATACGTTATATAGGGTAACATTTGGGTCATGAATATTTTTAAAAATTTTGGATGTAGTTCATCAAACCCTACGGCATTTGTTTTTATAGCAAAACAACTGGACATAACATCCGATTCATATACACACTCAAAGCAAAATGGAGCACTATTAACAGCCGAAATTTGACTATAATAACCAACATTTGGAGAAATATTAGGAAGTTTTGTGAATGATTCATTTATATCATCTGCATCAATTGTAGTTGTGACTTTGGACGACGATTTACCTATACCAATTTCACGTATGGCTCTCCAGGTCCTTTTAGAGCCGATTGCAGACGAAAAACGGTTCGAACAAAACTCAGATTTTGCATTTTGAATATTAGTTTGGTGCTTTTTTACACCTTTTTTTGGTTATTTTTTTAACCTTTTTTACAACGATTTTACAAAGCTAAAATGTGTTTTTACATTCTTGATTTAAATTTTTCAAAAAATTATTATCGTGCTTTTTTACCCCATTTTTGGTAAATTTTTACCCTTTTTACCCGTTTTCATAATGCTGACGGTGCTTTCCTGCCTTCAAAAGTTGGCAACGCTGGTTACTCGCTTTTCAACCGTTATCACTCGATAACGGTTGGTTACCGTTATCATTATAATACCGTTATCGCTAAAATACCGTTTCAAATTGAATACCGTTACCAATACCTCTAAAAAAGTTTCCAATTACCGTTATCGTTACCAATATCGTTATTTATATGGGCAGTTACCGGTATTTTATCGGTATTTATTAATTTATATAAAAACCGCTTGAGTTTTTTTATCAAAAAAATTTATAGATAATAATTTCACATATCGAAACTACCAGCATTGAATTTAGAGCTTATAATCTGGGATTCTAACGCTTAAAATGAAAAATATGCTAAGTTTTTAATTGTTTTTATACGTTTTTAACGCATCTTATAATACCGGTACGTACCGGTATTGCGAAACAGTCGTAAATACCGTTACCTTTACCATCACCGTAATAAACAAAATTCGATACCGTTACCCTTACCGTTATTCGTTTCGGTAACCAACCTTGGTTTTTATTTAACGTAATTAAACCTATCCGTTTCCTTTTATACTTCTTTCGCTTTTTTTATTTCATATTTCCCTTTCCGTGTTTTTTGTTATTTATTATTTTTTTTTTAATTGTAAATAAGAATGTATTTACAGTGATGTGCAATAAAATAGAGCCATTCAACTTTTTTTCTGATTTTATTCTCGTTGCCTTTATTTTTAAAGATCAAAATAGTGGATAGATTCGCCCAAAAATGCGAGGAGATAGTTCAGAAAATTAAGTAGAATTTTAACGTGACGTCTGTTTTTTTTATTTTGTTACTTCCCTACGGGGAATGAGGAGTCAATTGCCCTCCAAGGACCTATCCCGTGACCGGTCCACCGGAGGCATATTACTAAATTTGTACACTAATAGAAAAAAGTCCATAAAAAATTTAGTTAAAACTACTAAAAATTAGTTAAAAATGATGCTGCAGAAAAAAAATGCTAAATTAGCAGATTATTTTTGCTATATATTAGTAATATAGGAACAGCAAAAATAAAACTGTTAAATATACAGAATTTTAGTTATATTTGAGCTAAATTTTTTTAAATGGAGAATAGCAAATTAACCTGCTAAAATCAGCAAAAAAATTTGCTAAATAATTAGTAGCCTAAAAAATCACCAAAAAATTAAAAATTTTCAAAGTTTTTTTTCGATTTTTTTTTTTAATGCAAATAAAAATCGAGCCTTTTGAAAACAGCAAATTACAATTTTTTAGCAAATATTTTTGCTGATTTTAGCAGAATATACTGCTATTTGCATTTAACTAAATTTAGAAATAGCAAAAATTTTGTAGATTTAACAGTTTATTTTTGCTATTTTTAGTGTACAAATAATTAGCAAAATTTTCTGCAGATTTTACAGTACAATTTGCTATTTTCAATTAACTAAAAGTTAGCCTAAATATAACTAAAATTCTGTTAATTTAACATTTTTAATTTTGCTGTTCTCATTTTACTAGTATTTAGTAAAGAAAATCTGCTAATCTTAGCAGTTTTTTCTGCAGCATCATTTCTAACTAATTTTTAGTAACTTTTTCTGTTATTTTTACAGATTTATTTCTATGAGTGTAGAAATATGAACCAAAGAGAATGAATTAATTTTCTAAGTATTTTCTGATCCGTTACTTTCACTGTTGCTTTTAAAAAACTTGACCGATACCGTAATAAAAAACAAAATTCGCGGCATATTTTTAAAAATATTTTTTTTATTTATTTTACTGTTTTTTTTATATATTTTTCACTTTATTTTCTACGATTTTCGTATTTTAGCTCTTATTTTATATTTCTATAATTTTTTGGTAAAAATTTTAAGTTTTGTAATTTCAACGTTCTTTAATGTTAAAGCTGTTTTAGTTTTAACAATTAGTATTTCATTTAACTTTTCTTTTTAACTTAAGGGGAATTTTTAAAATTATTAATTATATTATCAGAGTTTTTGAGGTAATTTTCTAACTTTTAATTGATTTTTTAATTTAATTATGGCCAACGCAAAATACGAGTCAACTTGCCATTAAAGGACATATCCTATGACCGCTCAGTCGGGGGCAAATTCAAGGCACTTCCACTATATTTGTGTGTGTGTTAGTGTTGTTTTATTTTCTATTTTTTTCTTTTCCTTTTTTTTATTTGCTTGTAGTGTTTGTTTTTTCTTTTTCTTTTTTATTTGAACAGAAACGAAAAATACATAACTTTACCATCAGCCAGCCATCACGCATAAGCAACATTAGCTCAGACGGTAGAGCGTTTGCCTAACAAGCAGCAGGTTGTGTTATCGAGCCCTACTCTGACGCCAAGTAGGTTTTTTTTTAATTCTTAATTTTTTATTAGTTTATTTGAAAGGCTATTTTTAGACACACCACCTTACTGTCACAAGGTGTCTAAACTGTGGCAATTGGTCATTTCCAATGACAAGGCCATGTTAAAGTGACGTGTCTCTTTCAAACAAAAAGGCCGATCAAGGACCGGTATTTGTAGAAGCAAATAATGCAAGAAATTTTATAGGAATTCCAAAAATTTATAGTTTTTTCAGAACTGATCAGTACTCGCAAAATTTTACTATATAATTTGATAGAAAGTCGATATCGCTTATTTTTCATTAAAAGCCACGCCTACTTAAAATTAAAACAAGTAACAAAATAAAAAAAACAGACGTCACGTGAAAATTCTACATAATTTTTTGAACTATCTCCTCGCATTTTTGGGCGAATCTATCCACAATTTTGATCTTTAAAAATAAAGGCAATGATAATAAAATTATAAAAAAAACTTGAATGGCCTTTTTTATTGCACATCACTGTAAGTAAAAGTATACTATACTCAGAGCTTTGAAGAATTAATTCCTTAATTCAATTTTTCAATTCTGAATTAAAAATTCGATGAATTAATTCACAAAGCACCATATATTGAATGGAATTAATTCATATTTGTTTTCGTTCGATTTATTTTGTTACGAATTAATTCAATTGCTACAGTTCTTTTTATTAAATCAACTGAATTAATTCACTGGTGAACGCATTCAATTTTATAAATCGAACGGAAAAAAAGTGAATTAATTCCTAACCGAATTAATTCACCACTGAATTCGTTCAATTTCATTTTCGTTCAGTGAATTAAAAAAAAATAAAATTACGTTCAGTGAATTAAAAAAAATAAAATTACGTTCAGTGAATTAAAAAAAATTAAAATTACGTTCAGTGAATTAAAGCCTGTTTTCTACCGTTCAGTAGAAGAAACCATTTATTTACAAATAAAATTTGCAACTAAGCAATTTTACAGCGTTCGCTAGTAAAAATAAACAAATTACATATATATATATATTAAGTGTTAGTGAAATTCGATGCACTTTATCAACCTACATGATTAAAAAATAAAGCCTTTTACTATTAAAAATAAAAACTTTACAGATATAGATGAATTTGGAAAAAATATAACTATTAATTTTGAAAACTAATGCTTCCCAGTAAAATGTAGATGCTTGACTATGACGTATTTCATTTATACGTTTTTACAATACAATGTTTTCTTCTACTGAACGGCAGAAAACAGGCTTTGAATTCAGCGAACGTAATTTTGTTTGTGAACGTATTTTTTTTCTTTTTTAATTCACTGAACGTAATTTAATTTTTTTTAATTCACTGAACGTAATTTAATTTTTCTTTAATTCACTGAACGTAATTTCATTTTTTTTAATTCACTGAACGAAAATGAAATTGAACGAATTCTGTGGTGAATTAATTCAGTAAGGAATTAATTCACTTTTTTTCCGTTCGATTTATAAAATTGAACGCGTTCACCAGTGAATTAATTCATTTGATTTAATAAAGAGAACTATTGGAATGGAATTAATTCTTTGAATTTATTGTTTGATGAACGCGTTCAGTTGAACGAATTCAGTGAATTACTTAAGAAAAGGAATTCATTCAATTCTAGAGAAAATTGAATTCAATTGGTAGTGAATTCATTCAAAAAAGAATTAATTCTTCAAAGCTCTGACTATACTCACCTTTATATCACAAAATAACTGTAGCTTTATACAGGCACAAATAAATGTAGCTTCCCTATAAGCAATTCGGTAGTCGACTACGAAAAAAACACACTTTTAGTTAACTTTTATGACCTAACTATAAGCTAACTACAATGTAATGCAGAACTTCCCCAAAAACGAAGCTTGCACGTTGTTTGCAGTGTTATTTGTAGACATTTCTTTAAGAGGCATTTGCACTTGATTTTGACATTTTCTTATCTCTTTGTTTTACATATTTTTCATTTTCTTTTGTTCATTGTGAAAATCAGCGCTCGTGCGTGGAGTTAAAATTAATAAATAGAAAAAGTAAAATATTAAAAAAACTGTGTTTGTGATTGCTTTTTAATTCTAATTATTTTAACTAAAATGAGAGGTACTAGCAAAAGACATTTAATAAGGCTTTTTAAAAAGGAAAAAGAAGTGTATTCAAAAAAACTAATTTCATATAATGTTATTGAATCAGAAGCCACCAGCTCCTTTGCCGCTATGCAGAGTCAAAAAGGTGATATTGAAAATATTAGCATTACCAATCCCTTCGAAGAACAACGTACAATAAAAAAAACAATAAAAGAAAAAATCGGTGAATGGTACTTTAAAAATAGGCCATCTCGCAAGTGTTTTGAAGAGTTGTTAAATATTTTAGTTGAAGAAAATTTAGATGTGCCTTTGAGTGCAAACACATTTATTGGCAAACGGGATCGCTTGTGCCTACAAAATATTTTTCCTGGTGTGTATTGCCATTTTGGTGTAAAAAAGCAACTATCCAGAATTTCAAGCACCATAAAAGATTGCCAAAAAATAGTGATCGATATAAATATTGACGGACTACCCTTATTTAAAAGTTCCAGAACGCAATTGTGGCCGATTTTGGCAAAAATTGTTGACTTTCCTAACATTTCTATTTTTCCTATTGGTGTTTATGTTGGAAAGAGTAAACCTAGCAATATCGATAATTTCCTAAGTGATTTGGTCACGGAGTTAAAAGATTTAATTTATAACGGAATATTGATTGAAAATACGGTGATTGCATTTCAAATTAGAGCACTTATTTGTGATGCCCCAGCAAAAGCTTTTGCTTGCGGTATTGAAGGTCACACTTCTTCGCATGGTTGTACAAAATGTACCCAAATCGGGAAGAAAATAGAGAATGTGCTGACGTATTCCGCAATGTCGGGCGAACTTATTTCTAATGGCGATTTTGCATCAAGAAAGCATTTGAACCATCATCAAAAGGAATTTCGTTCTAAGCAATCTCCATTTGAAACGCTTGGTCTACAAATGATAACTGATGTACCACTTGATCCAATGCATCTTATAGATCTCGGGGTGATGAAGAAAATACTTGTTCGAATATACACAGACAAAACTAAATTTAAAATTAGCAAAGAAGTAAAAGAAGAAATTTCCACCCATCTTAAATCTTTAAAAAAATACGTCCCTCGGGAATTCTCCCGCTATCCGAGAGAATTGAATGAAATCTGCAACTGGAAAGCCACTGAGTTTCGTCAATTTCTCTTATACACAGGTATGCTGGTTTTTAAGAACAGGGTTCATGACGATTTTTATTATGAATTTCTCTTACTTCACTGTGCTTGCCGTTTGTTATCCTGTCCAAGAACGTGTGAAAGAAATGTTGAAAATGCTCAGGTACTATTAGAACTATTTGTGGAAAACTTCCCTGTAATTTTTGGAGAAAACAGCTTATCTCACAATGTTCATGGTCTCCTGCATATAAGTGACTGTGTGAAAAAGCTTGGGCCGCTTACCAATTTTTCTTCGTACCCTTTTGAAGATTATCTTCAAAAGTTAAAAAAACACGTGAAAAAGCCATCGCAAATTCTGCAACAAATTCATATTCGCACACAATATGAAAAAATGGTGACAGAAGAGCGTAAATTAAAATTTAATAAAAAAAATGGAGCTATTGTTAGTGTCACAACTTCAGAATATTTTTTTACTGCTGTTTGCCCTAATAACTTTTGCGCTATTCGACCATTTATACCCATACAGATAACAGGCTTCTCAACAATTGGATCAAAATCAATATTAGGTCGCCGATTTAGAAATATTGCGAGTTTTTTCCAGGAGCCATTTGATTCATTTAAAATTTTGGGTACTTGTCTAGTTGACCAGAAAAACATGTGTGATGAAGAGACATTTGCTATAGAAGATATTGAATTGAAGTTTGCAGGATTTCCAACTGGTAATCAATTTCTTTTAGTGCCACTCTTACACGGTTGCAAATAATTGAAATTTAAAGCAGTCACAAACAGTATTTGGGATGTTTCAAGCAAAACGAACCACCTACAATGTTTTTGGTTGCTCGCTTGAAATATTGCTCATAAAACTACAAAATGTAATAATAATAAACTTTGAAATATAGATGTCACTTCAAAATGTTAAACGTTTCACCATACAAGATTTACATCCAATTCCTCCATGTAAGTATTATCTAAAAACGTACATAACTTGGTTTAATAAATAATGATTTTTATAGATAACGAGGAAAGAAGTCCATGCCGAGGTTGTTCCAACCTGAAAGAACTGTTTGAGGAAAGATTAAAAGAGATAAACAGTAAGATATTAAAATTGTAAAAAAATAAGCAAAGCTCAATTTAATTAATATTTTTATAATTTTTCAGATACTATACAAAAGCTTCATGGTAACCCACTTTTAGAATCTTTTCTCATTTAGAATCTTCAGGATATGGAATTTATTTTTGTTGCAAAAATCGATAGCCCTTGTTTGACTTCAACTAGCTATAACTTTGGGACTACTTGGAATTTCTGAAACTTTTAGTGAAATATGAACAAGAACTATCAATATTTGCAACACAAACAATTCGATATCCTGAAGGTTCTAAATCAGGCTCCGCATTAAATGCGAAATAATTTGATCTACAATTCACCATGCTTATTCCCTAACATATGCAACTACAGAAATTATTGTCAACCAAAATGATGTAATAATGAAGGCTCTGGCTGAGCAGAAAGTGTTGGCAGAAAGAGTTCTTCACCAAGAAGTCACCAACAATAAAGCATTAAACACATAGACGACTGCAGCTACACGACTACAGCCTGTCAAAAATAAAATACACACGTTTATATGAAAACGATTATTTTGACACCAACACAGCTACACGGCTACACGACTACTTTTGCCGCTGTAGTCAACTTAGGATAATTTCTATTTTTGTTGGCTACAAAACAAAAATAGTGTTGACAATATAACAAAATATGTAAAACAGGACAATTTTTCCCGCTAGAGGCGAAATAAAATCGCTAGTTCTGACTAGAAAATCACCGTTTTGGGAACACTGAAGAAACAGCTGTTTATATTTTACAATTGTTTGAAGGTTTCATTAATTTATATTTGGAAATAACTTTATTGTGATGTTTTGTAAAAAAAATGGATCTTACAAAATTAACAAAATATTCCTCAGCCATTATTTTAGAAGTACAAACCAAAAAAGATTAATATTTATCAAAATGTCAAATATTTAGGATTATCTGTTTACATGTTGCTGTCGTTTTCAAAAAAATTAAGTAGCTGACTACACGACTACAATTGCAGCCAGCAGCATTTGTAGTCGTGTAGTCGTGTAGCTGCAGTCGTCTATGTGTTTAATGCATAATGTGCGCACTATTTTCCCCATAGGAAGTATTAATGATTTAATTGAACTAAACAACACGATTAGTGAGGACAATCATGAGCTTTATGTAAGTTTCTAAATTTTATTTCACGAATTTAATACCTCCCTAATATGCATTAGTACAGTCAAACTCGGTTAATACGAACTCCTGGGGTCCATACAGATTAGTTCGTTATAAGCGAGGTTCGCTTTAAACGGGGTTTTTTCAAATATAAAAATTAAGGGTCATATGCGTAATCACTTTTCAACTTTATAAGTGACCCGAGTAAAAAGTTCATATGTAACAATATATTTTTTAATACAAAAATACACATTAACATATAGTAAAATAAAATGGCTTTGCATCCATATGTATTCATATATTATAATATCTTTCAAATATTTCCCAAAATTTTCTTATGTATAACCATATAAAATCATATACCAAAAAATGTGTTAATGTTAATGATACACATAACTATATTTTGGGATGCAATTGCATCTGAGTATATCGTCATATAAAATCAAAAAAGCCGTAAGTTAAAAAAAATTCAAAATTGACTTTTTGATCGATTATGATTCACCGTATCAAAATACATATTCTTGCAAAATTTTACACTCCTACGAATAAACACGACGATTTTATTAACAAAATTCTAAACAGTCCCTAGTGTTAGCCCAAACAATTTTAAAAAGTTTTTCATTCTGTAAAATTTTTTAAATATAACTTACGGCTTTTTTGATTTCATATGACGATATGCAATTGTATAATATTAGATTGAATTGTATCTAAAATTATACAATCTGATATAATTTTATAGACCCATTTTGCGGATCAGATTATATAAACACTTATATGATTATTTTATATTCTTATATATAAGATATATAAACTTTTTTACTCGGGGACTTATTAAACAAAATTTCCATACAAAATTCATTTTATAAATGTGCTATAAGGTTTTTTATTTTTTGTGCAACAGCTGACAAGGTTGCCAAATATAAAAATGTGAAAATTTACATGTTTTTGGGAGTTCATATTAAAGATGGTAAAATATATGAAATTTAGTTTGTGGGACTATGAAAACTAGTTCGTAATAATCGAGGATTCGTCTAAAGCGAGTTCATATTAACATATGATTTTTATATGAAAATTGATGCCAAAAAGTCGGGACTTTCAAATTAGTTCGTATAAACCAAGAATTCGTATTAACCGAGTTTGACTGTATATTAATAATTTTTTTTTCAACTAACCCAACAGTTTAATGCTTTGTACAGGTTAATATGATGAAGTCATTATTGAAAGGACGGCTTTCAAAAACTTTAACAGAGGTCATTTCAATTAGTGTCTGCACAGAAGTAAATATGGATGGAATCCATGGCAAGAAGCGACTAAGAGACTTCAAAGCTTTCTTCAGAGCTTTAACGGGTAACTAATACATATATTAAAAATATATTAATTTCGCATAACATAGGACAATTATATTTTAAACAGATGCCTGTCGATCGCTTGGCTCTAATGAGGTTGAAAAGGACATCAGAGATGCTCTAAAAATTATAAAAAAGCGTCATTTCCATGCGGAATGCATTAAAAATAAAAAAAATAGGGAAACATCCCATCCCTGCTAAATGTGATTGCTAAAAATTTTTTTTGATTGAAGATATTTAGTTTTTTATATATGTATGTAAATATATTTAATTTTTATTTTTTTTAATTTAATTTAATTCTTAATACATGTTTATATATATATATATATTTTTTGTATTTTTATATGAAGTTTCCTGTTATGTTTATGTTTATGTTATGTTTTTTTTTTTTTTTTTGATATCAAAGTTATTTAAATGTGAATAATTTTCTGATTATCGAGTTTAATAATTCCAATGAAGAAGGAATAAAATGCTTAAACAAAAAGCAAATATTTTGTTTTTAATTTTGTTGTATTTATACATTTACCTTTCTTTTGGGTTTTTTAGTTGTGACTAAAGTAAGTATACGCTAACTAATAGTAAGCTAACTAATAGTTGATTTTAATAAAGTCAATTTATAGCCAACTAAAAAAAAATTAATTTATAGCTAACTATAAATTAGATAACTTTTAGCTAACTTATATTCAACTAACTTTAAGTTAGTTGAAAAGTCATGCAGAGTCGGACAATTGACTACCGCCTATGACATCGCAACGTTAAAATAGTCAGTTGGCTCCATTAAAAATAATCCAAGTATCAACCACCACTAGTTGCGAAATAGTTAGATTTAAGTGCATTAAAAGTTAGCTGAGTTGCCGGTAGGGTTTATACAGGCACAATTATATATGAATGAAGACCTACGAAAACACACATATACACCACTAATGTTTTTATTTTTATTTCTTCACCACCTTATTCTTATTACTACCAGTGTTGCCACTTTTTGGATAATTATTCAAAAACGGGACTGTTTACACATTCCTTGGATAATTTTTGAATAATGACATTTTTGTGTAGTTTTTGTGTAATTTCAGTTTAAACTTCAAATTTTACTAAATTCCATGCTTCTAAGTCCCATAGCAGATAAAACCAGTTTGATTGTGTAACATCTACCACAAATTTCCAGTTTCTGGTGAATTATTTTTGTAAATTTGTTCAACACGAAGCCCAACTTAGTTAGAGGAAGTCGAAAATGTTGTTTAACACTTTTTTTGTATAGTAACCCCGTAGTTTGTTAACTTTTTGAGAGAATATTTCTCAAATTGCATGCAAAATAAATATTTTTATCTTGGGTGGCAAGACCATTTGAAAGTAAGCAAAAGAAATTTGGGCTTGTTATGATTATGACTTTTTCATACTTGATAAAAACTAATAATTTTCATAGGTTTTATAACAGTTTGATCAGACAAAATTTTCTTATAGCAGCACAGTGGGGCAGACCAAAATATCTTTTAAGTAATTTGTTAATTCAGTCTTTGTTAAATGGCACCCTATAATTGATTTAGGGCATCTTAGAAGAATGGAATTCAAACAACATTTGCCAACTTTCTACTAAATGTAATTTTTTGTTAGAAATCTGTTGATAAATCGAAAAGCTTTAAAAATTTTACGTTTTAGAGGTGTCTTTCTTTGGAGCTGAAAACTTAAGCAAAACTGACAGTGTAAAATTTCATAGCAATCCCACCAGCCGGTAAGACGTAGCTACATTATTTCCAAATTATTTCGATTCTGCCCACTGTATGCAGGAGAGTCCAAAGGACATATTTAAATTTTTTTGTTTTAAATTATTATTTTAAACTTAAAAAAAAATATTAATTTTTTGTGTAATTTCATACGGTTTTGGATAATTTTTGACCTACGGCTGTGTATTTTTTTGTTTTTCTGGTGGCAACACTGATTACTACTTAAACTTTCATACTGCATTGGCTCTTTTATTAATGATCATTAGCTATTAAGGGATTCACGATGGTACATGTGCATATTTGCAATTTGCTATTGCGGCCTATAGACTACTCAAGTTACTTGCACAATAATGAGTTTGTGCAGGTCAGTTGAACAGTGTGTGGCCTGGTTTGTGTACTTGTACAAGTATATTTTTAGACTTGAGTAAAAATCAAAACGATTTTGATTTTTACGCAATATTTTAGAACTTGTACAAGTCATTTGCGCGGTGTATGCTGAAATTAGCACAGTTCAGCAGTAATTTTTGAAGAGTGAACATCATAAATACGGATAAAAAAATTAAAAATATGAATAAACGTAAAGTAAAAAATGTTAATATAAATTTATTGACATCACCAACGAATTTCAGGTATTTTGGCCTGTACAAAGTGTAAAATAAAGCTTTTAAAGGCTAATATTGCCTCATAGAAATAACAATCCGCTACATGTTTCTGCTGCTACGTGTGAATTAAAATGAATATTGCACAGTTTACTTGAATGGTGTGTAGCGAGTAAGGTGACTTGAACAAAATCGTTATTGTGCAAGTGACTTGCATAGTCTATTTGCCGCATATGTAACATATCGTGAGCGTCTTTTTTAAGATCAATTGCATATTTGCTTTATGAGCTATTTTGTTCACTGCTGCTAACTTTTTTCCTAAAAATATCGCTAAATCAAACTAAAAAATCACTAGAAAATAGCTGAAAATGGTAAAATATCGCTAGATTTGACAAGAAAATAGCTAAATTGGCAAAAGTGATTTTGTTTACGTCAAAAGTAAAAATAAATCGTATTTTTGAGAAAATTTGTGAATCATAAAAATAATAATAAAATAATAAATAAAAAAAAATTTTATGTTAATAAAAAATCACAAACAATTTTTTTATTTAATATCTTATTTTATAAATCATAATATGGCGGCTGATATGTTAAAAACAGATGTTTTGTTTTATTTGCAACTTAGCTTATATGCAAAGTGATTTTTGCTAAAGGTTTTTTTATTGCAAATGAAGAAAAATAAAGCAAATTGCAAATACATACATTTTGTTGTTGTGTTGATGCAATCGTTGTTTTTTTGCAATCATTTGCAACGTTTGCATCGTTTGCAATATCCATCGTGAGTTACCTTATTATAAGAATACACATTTGCACACTCAAACTTACTGAAAAATATTACGAATACACCGGCAACGTAACGAACTCGAAGAAAAAGCAGCAAATGTCCCGCATTTTTTTTTTTTATACATTTTACACAAATTTTTTCCAATTTACTTAAAGATTTTTAAGAAAAAAACTTTTTTATTTTACTTAGCAATTATATTTTTCACATTAAATATTTATTAAATATCCACTAGAAACTTTTAAATTTATTAAAAAACGAAACTAAATCTGTTAATGGTGAATTAGTGATGGGATTAGGGTTGCCAGGCGGGCTTGATTTGGCTTGATTGTCAAGCTTTTTCAATGCTTGTCAAGAATATAGAAAAATGTCATTTGTCAAGCTAAAACAGAATTACACTCAGGGAATTATGTAGGTAAAATCAACTGCAAATGACAGTTAAAATAACTGCATTTGCACTTAAAAAGGTGTAGACTACAGTTGCAGTTAAATTAACTGCAATATGAAGTAATTTTTAACTGTTAAAAATCAACTGACAAATGTAGTAAAAACAACTACAAATGCAATTGAAACAACATACATGCAAATTATTGTAAACCTGTACAAACAACTGCAAATGTAGTTAAAAAACATAAATAAAAATTATTTTAAAAATTATTAATTTAATAAAAAAACAAATTTATGTAAACACTCCTAACTTAATTTTATTCTATTTAAAATTGAGAAATCAAAATTTACACTGTCACTTTTATTTTTCACTAGTAAGATATTGTTGTAGATGTCCGTCTGTGAGGGATGAAATATGGCGTTGTTTGGCTTACTTTTTTTCTCCAGGTAGAAAGAGATGAGAATATAAAAGAACTGAAAGAAAATAAATACAATACTTTTTAATAATCCAGTAAATAAATTTATATTATAAAACTTACCTTATTATTTTAATAACTAAATAAAAAATATATAAACTTTTCCGTATTACTTGCAAATGTAGTTAAAAAAAAACATAAATAAAAATTTTTTTTTTAATTATTAATTTAATAAAAAAAACAAATTTATGTAAACACTATTAACTTAATTTTATTCTATAATAAATTTAAAATTGAGAAATTTACACTTAATGTCACTTTTTTTTCACTATTAAGATATTGTTGTACATGTCCGTCTGTGAGGGATGAAATATGCTGTTGTTTGGCTTCCTTTTTTTTCTCCAGGTAGAAAGGGATGAGAATATAAAAGAACTGAAAGAAAATATTTTTTTAACATTCCCCGTAAATAAATTTATATTATAAAACTTACCTTATTATTTTAGTAAATTAATAAAAAATTTATAACTTTTCCGTATTACACGTGCTCACTCTTTGGCGTTGTTTTATGACTAAGAAAAGAGAAAACATGTTATACTCATATTCTTTCACTAGAAATTTCTAAACAAGTGATTCATACACATACTTCTGTTTGCTTCGTGTGTGTGCATACACACTTGAAAATTTAAGGATTTGTAAATAAAATTCAAAATAACTGCATAAAATAAATGTTACTACAATGTAGTAATTTTTGTAGTTTGTTTAAAAAAATAACTGTCAAAAACATTGCAAAATTTTGTTCTAAGTAAATTAACTACAATTGTAGTTAAAATAACTACAACCGCATTACTACATAAACAACTGTCATGTAGTAACTGCAGAACTTTTCTGAGTGTAGAACTTTTTCCATCAAATTGATAAGAAAAATCAAGAAAAATTAACCATTAGCAAATAAAAACTAATTGTTTTCAAATGTACCATCACTAATTTTTACGGATAAATTACTGTTTCCATGGTAGTAAAGCATAAAAAGTCTTTCTTTGAATGAAAAGGAAACGTTTGAGTTAGACGCTAACCAATTTTTACAAAATGCTGTAAAATACTTAGAAAAAAGATATAATTTTGGAGAAAAATCAGTTTGTTTTAGCAAATTGCTGTTTAAATAAAAAAAACTCATTGTTGTCAAGAAATAATTAAGTAGAGCTGCCATTTATTTTAAAAATATCAAATTCAATTAATACTGATATGTTGTATGCAGATTACTGCTGCCTTCGGGAAGTTTTTGAAGAATTGCCAAAAGACATATCCATTGACAACATATGGGCCCATTTCTTTAAAAAATGTGGTACAAAGAATGTATAAAATATGTATAAATTAATATCAATTAAATTTTCAAGTCAATTTTTTCCCCTAATTTAAATCAATTTTAAATTGTCAAAAAAATCAAGCCTTTTTTGAATGTCAAGAAAAATCAAGCTTTTTCCTCTAAATGTCAAGCTTTTTGCCAATTTCGATCTGGCAAGCCTAGATAGGATTCCAGCTTTTTGCTGGGAATTTTGGAAAAGTAGCACAAAAAGTCGTATTTTGTAAACAAAGTCGCACAAAAATATTATAAACTGGTGCATTTTTAAATGTGACATATTTCTCAAAGATACCATGATCAAAACCTGAAGGGACAAAATACTCTTAAAATTAGACATTTTTTCACGTCAGCATCAAATATACAAAGTAATATTGATTTTTACCCAGCGCAAAATGGGTTGAACTAGATCCGTCAAAGCTTGTGCGTTTACGGAACATAAACGGACCGTAAAATCGTATTTCGAACACGTTTTAACTCCGTTTTGGTGTATCCTTTTCCGTACTGTTAAATACGGACTTCACCGTTTTTCATCAGTTTTGATTCCGTAGCAAACGGCCTTTGTTATTATATTTGTTATTAAAATAAAAAGAATTAAATGAAAGAGATCATTTAAATCGCGTAACCACTCCGTTAATTTAAAAAATGTGTGAATGCACAATAAAGTGAAAAAGTAGTAACCTGAAGTACTTTTACGCAGTTTATCGAAAAGTACTTTTCGCAATACAAAGAATAGAGTTGTGAAATTTCGGTATTTTTTGAGTACTCAATACTACTCAATACTTTTCAATTGAGTACTCGATACTACTCAATACTTTTAACGGTTTTTTTAATTTAAAAATAAAAATGTTATGAATTCGTATTTATTAGGAAAAATTATCACAATTCACATACACGTGTTAAATAACTATTGTTATTTACATTTTAATTAATTTAAAACATTTTAAATAAATTAATTAAATAATTTTTCCCAAAAATTCGTTACAAATTTCTTTGCTTCACAAATAGAGTTGTATTTTCAGAGCTGTATTTTTAGAGTACTATTTTTAGAGTTGTATTTTTATACTAAAAATACACATTTCTACGGAAAATTGCATCTTTAAAAGTATTGAGTAGTACCATTTTAGTATTGAGTACTCAAAAAAACAGTCAGTATTGAGTACTCAGTACCGGAATACTCAATACTTTTACAACTCTAACAAAGAACATAAAACCGTGCATCAATTCAAGACTTAGGGAATTTTACATTTTAATTAGTTTTTTTGTAACAAAAAAAAGGAATAACGTTAATAAATAAACTAAAAAATGCAAAAACAGAAAAAAAATTAATAAAAATAATTTTGTCATTATCAGCTGTGTTAATTTTGTGTTTTTAAAGGTAAATTTGACCGCATGTTTGACCGTATATTCCAAAAACCATTTTTTTTTTACATTTTAGCATCTAACATAACTTTTTCGCGTTACTTCCTAAAAAGTTTTGCTGGCGTACGTTCGATTATACCGCGAATATTATAAACATTAACTTGTATAAAATTTTTTTATACTTTAAACGGTTAAACGTATATTTGCTTTAAATACTTAACGTTGATAGGTGTGATCGAAAATACAGATTATGTTATTTATAAATTTTTGTTTAGATAACTGTAGCAGAAATATTTTTAATAATTTTTTGATAATTGTTCTAAAAATAGGGTATTTTTGAAATGCCTGTGGAGTTTCAGAGTCCTATTGGGTGCGATCGGGCAAATCTATTTACGTAGTAATAAAATGTGGGAATTCAGCTTGTGTATCCAAAAATTTAGGATTGCAATAATCAGCAATGAATATAATATTTATGTTTCTGTTAAGAATCTCCAGTTAAAAAAACACAAATGCTCAAAAATACAATAGAAAACATTTTTGATTTAGTTTTTGTTTTGTCTTTATTTCGTTGCTGTGATTGTTGTTGTTGATGTCATCTTATATTTCAAATTTTTTTTTGAAAAAAAATCTAAAAATTTTGAAGTTTTGATTTTGAGCGACTATATTTACAAAAGTTATTCGGATATTAATACACACTTAAGTTTGAAAAATAGTGCATGGAATTAAAATCAAACTGAGTGAATGGTTTCCTTTCTGGAGCTATGGTTACTAAATTATAAATTTTTTATTTAAATAATCGGTTGAAAAATAGAGAAAAGTAAAATCGCAAATTGTGGAAAATCTAGAGCCAATTTGAATAAACTGGTTGCAGATTTTAGTCTGAGTTACGCAAGAAAATAGTATGTTAATTTCGAGTAGAGTTGGGCAAGTGAGTAAATTTTGACTCGCACTCACGAGAGAAAAATTCTACTCACGTGCGATCACTCACGAACATTTTATGTAGACTCACGCTCACGTGAGTAAGTTAAGATTTTATACTCACGCGTGATTATCGTGAATCACGAAATTGGGATGATAAAGTTGATAATCATGAAGAAGTTAATGATGATAATTAAAAAATTAATGATATTATTAAAATTGAATACAATTAAGGTGTCATTATTTAAACCAAAAAAAGCCTTCAAAAAATAAAATTAAAGTTGATTTTAAATATTTTTGCTTAACTGAACTAAAGTCGTTGTAAATGTTCGTGGTAGTATATTTCGATGAAACAAAACTAAAATGCTTATGCATAATAATTTGAAAACCTTATAACATTTTTATGAAATGGATTTTGTATAGAAAATTTGTTTTATACACTGAGAGAATATTCCTTCATGATATTAATGATATAATTTCATAGAATTTTTTTCGTAGAACCAATGAAGAATTTCATTATGTATATAATATTTAATTAATATTACGAAATTTTTCATAACTTTTCTTTCATAAAATTTCATAATTTCATTTAAAAAAATTCATTGGATTTCATAAATTAGATCCCCATAAATTTAATGCAAATGTTCTTTATATATATGAAATTTTTTAATAGTATTTACTTTTTTTTAATTTTTTTATAAAATATCGTCATTACCCGAGAGAATAATCTTTTATAATTTTTATTTTTTTTTAATTACTTTTTTATTATTAATTTTGGGCTATTTTTTTATAAATCATATTACATTCTTCGAAACTTTTTTATATGAAACTTTTTAATTTAATGAATTCTTTCTTTAGATATATTTTGTACATCCATAAAATATGCTACGATTTTATTACGCCTTTTGCATTTGCTAAATACTTTTTATTTATCCTCTCCAGCTTAGCAACGACAACAACCAACTATAATAAATAATAACAATAACATAGATTTTATGACTCTTCATTGGCTGAATGATTTATTCATTGGACGAGTGGCCTATTAATTTTATGAAGAGTTTCATTAATTTTATTAACTTTTCATAAACATTGACTTTAATGAAACCTGTTTCATAGATGCTATGAAAAGTTTTAATAGACGAGTTCCAGTGACAATTTGCATTGAAACTATGATGAAATTCATTACTGAAGTGATGAAAATTCTTTCAGTGTAAGTCATTTATAAATTTAAAAAGTGATTATGCATATGACCCTAAATCTAAGAGAGGTCTGTTAAATACTCGTTTAAAAATAAATTGTAGCGCAGTATTCTAAAAAGTTAAAAAAAATTGGATGGCTTAATTTAAAATGAACCCAACTAGAATTTTTATTTCTTTAAGGCACATCTACACGAGAGAGAAATCTACTAGAGATAGAGCAAGAAACACTTCTAATTAGCTCTATTGTGAATGATTTAAGCTATTTAGAGGTGTTTTTTGCTCTATCTCTAGCAATTTTCTCTCTCGTGTAGATGTGCCTTTAGAGGAGAAGGATAAAAAATAAAATCTAAAAACTGTGAATATGTGTGAATGAAATTTTTTAGTGATAAAAAATGCATTCAAATAAATTTTAGATTCGAAGTTATTTAGATTCTATTAAGTTTTTTCATACCCCTTAAAAAAATAAGAAATAGAGTTATGGGCTTTTTGTATGTAGTAAGCCTTGGATGTTTGCACTTAAAGTTAAAGAGATCTTCGAAAAATTTACAGTTTAGGTGTTTTGCTTTTTAAACGACTTTCCTTAAATTTTTATAAAGGTCTTCTTTGGGAATTCTATTTTGCTTACACAGTACCTTCGAATATAGTAAAATACAGACCTTCAAAAATATAATTCCTTAATTAGACTTTTAACTCTGATTAAATTTTGAACGAATCCATAAGCATTTAAATTCCATCACTATTTTATTCAAATAATCAATTTGATTTTTGTTGATTCTTTTCATTTAATCAAACGAACTGATTCATTTTAACAAATTAATTTAACCAATAATGGTTGCCCTCAATATCGAATCAAATCATAAAACAAATAAATTCTTTAAAAATTGAATCAATATAAACATGTATAAATCATATCTCACTTTATTCAAATTCAAATCGTTGTTTTACAGTGGTTATGATTCAGAAAATGATTATAGTATTTAAATTCAAACTGTAACTGAAACATTACTTTAAAATCTATAAAAAAAATAAAAAAAAGTAGTCAACAAATTAAAAACAAATTGGAAAAAATAAAAAATCCTTTTTAGATTTACTCGAGTTATTCGATTATATATATATGTTCCCTCGGTTCCTATAAGGAGCATAGGGCCTTGAGTTATTCGATTAATCGACCAAAATTACTCGAGTAATTCGTTACTCAAAACTGGCTATTTGAAATTACTCGAACAAGTTTTAAAAGGAGTTCATCGATTAATCGATTAAATACCCTAATATTTACCTTTAAAATAACTAAAACTTTTGTTATTTTTAACTGTTGAAAAACAACTAACAAATGCATTAAAAATAACTACACCAATGTCGTAAAATTAACTGATAAATTTTTACCACAAAAATTTCAAAAGTAAAATGACAAAATGGGTAAAAACTAATGTTTTTTACAGTCAATTCTTTTTGTTTATAAAATTATATTTTAATAAAAAAATAATATTTTTTCTTTCGATTACAAAAATTCCAAACCGTTCTCCAGTTATTATGCTTTTATGCATTGATTTTTATTTGCAAATTAAAAATATATCAATAATAACAAATATAAACTAAACGAGAATTTTTAAAATTCTAAAATTCAACGAAATTTTTTATTTTTTAAATAACTACCAAAAATAACCGTTTACTGTAAAATTACTCTTTTGGTAGTTGTTTATTAAGATATTAAAAATAACTGGTTTAAACAACTGTTAAGAAATTACAGTACTTTTCGTTAGTTGTTTTCTGAAATAACCGTCATAAAAGTTGTTTTGCATTTTTCTATAGAAAAATAACTGTAATTACTATTAAAAACAACAACTGCTGATTAATACATAAACAACTGTCATATAGTAACTGTCAAACTTTTTTGAGTATATCTCTTATACTGAATTTAAACTGAGCAAAAACCAACTGGTTTTTGTACAAAACTATATTACGAAAACTAAGTCATTTACACTGGTTATTTAGTTTTTCTTTGTCACATCACTTTTTTATTACATATTTTTCTTTCTGTTTTTATTGTTAAGTTAGTGCAAAAAAATTATTAATACATTTACAAATTAATAACAACACACAATTTCAAACTAAAATAGAAATGTTCTTACAAAATTAAAAAATATTTTTTTGACACTTGCTTTACTTCTATATTCGTTGTAACAGGGTGCATCGAAAGTTAACTATAAATGATACCAGGTGTATCAAAAATGCTCATTTCAGGGGGTAACCGCGTAACAACAACAAAAATAATTTTGTTGTTGCTTTGTGTGTTATTTTCAAATTTCTTTGCACATTTCATTGCATTTGAAGACACTACCCAACAAACAATTCGTTCCGTTTACGCACCGTTTTCGGTCCGTCATAAACGGAATACAACTCCGTATACGTACCGTTTTCTGGATCCGTATACGAAAACGGAACATAAGAAACATCGAAACTAATTCGAATCCGTTGAAAATCCGTCAATGACGGACCGTTTACGGACCGGTATGTCGTGTTAAAAACGGACAAGTCCGTTTAAAGTCCGTCAATGACGGACCGTTTACGGACCGTTATGTCATGTAAAAAACGGACTAGTCCGCTGAAAGTCCGTCAATGCCGGACCGTTATGTCGTGTAATAACGGAGTATTTCCTTGTCCATATCCTACCGATTTTTTTAAAAAAATAGACCATATGTTTACTATTTTCAATACAAAGTACTTTTTTTTCTTTTTTATAAATTCATTTATAATTATTATTTATAGATTACAATATTTAGCACATCCAGCTCGGTTTACCTATCTATCCAGCGCTTAGGGACCCGGAGTAACATCCAACATCTATATGGAAAAGAGACAATAAATTAGTTATGGTTTAATTGACTGTGTACACGATGCAAATTCTCACATGTTATACACAAAACATTGTGAAACATTAAGTTTCATAAATCTTACCCTGTTACTTGATGTTGTTTGATTAATGGTGTGATAGAAAGAATTCCCTCTATTGGATATTCTCCATATATTCCTATTATAATAATATTTTCACCGACTTTACAAAAATTTTATATTTTGTAAACAAACTGATGAAATCCGTATTTAAAGGTACGGAAACGGATACACCAATACGGAGTTAAAACGTAATGTGTTCGAAAATCCATTTATACGGTCCGTTAATGTTCCGTATACCTACATTACATACATTACGGACAATTACCGTGCCGTAAAAGCCGGATTCATGAATCCGTACGTGCCGGAGAGTCCGTAAAAATGTTTCTTGGGTATCCGACTAAAAAAGATGTTATATAATCATATATCACCATATATAAACCCATATATACGTCCATATCTAATTTGATTCGAATATTGGAATATATAATTATATCAAGCGAGATAAGCATGTTATCTCACCTGATACAATTTGATCCGAAAAATGGGTCTATCTAACTTCATCAAATTATATATAAATACATATAATTTTATGAAGATTTTCGAAGAAAATTTTAGTAAATATTATTGAGATCACTTATTTCATTCATATTAAATACTAATGCTAGATGTTTAGAACAATTTTTGCTAATAAACTTGGAAATAGCTGACAAAATAAAACATTACAAAAATTTGTCGGAACAACTTTTTCTAGGTTAGAGTTTTGGTCTTTCTTATAAAATGTGTGTCTTTCTTATAAAATAAAAAATTAACTAATTAGAAATTTATTAATTCAGTTCGAGGCCAATTTCCTTATTATGAATTAATATAATAAGTACTTTTTTTCAAAAACTGCTATTTTTCTTCATCAGGATACTCTGCTGACAAATACTTCACAGAGTTTTTGCCTTCAAAAAACCTCTACACTTTCAGGAATGAAAAGACGATCGTTTCGGGGATTACGCCACCACTTTCTAAAGAAAACTGATGAAGGGGACCTGGAAAATCCCCGAAACGATCGTCTTTTCACTCCTGAAAGTGTAGAGGTTTTTTGAAAGCAAAAGTATTTGTCAGGAGAGTATCCTGATGAAGAAAAAAAAACAGTTTTTGAAAAAAGTACTTATTATGTTAATTCATAATAAGGAAATAGGCCTCGAACTGAATTAATAAATTTTTAATTAATGAATTAAAAGGTCGAAAAAAACAATTTTTATTTTTTTAAATAAAAATTAAAAATCAACATGATAAAAAATTAACTTTCACAATTAATTTTTTTTTTACGGAAAAATAAATGAACTTAAACCATATTTATTTCAACAAATGTTTGTCTAATTTTTAAATTTAAAAGTAAAAATAATTATTTCGACCTTTAATTCCACAATGAAAAAAAATGTTTCCATTATTTATTTCTTTAAAATTATTTTTAGTTTAATAAAGAGTATTTCGCCAACTATTTGAAAAATATATGTTAAATTCAATTATAAACATTTATTTATATATCAAAGTGCAAACTTCAAAACCAGATCCACAATTTCGGAGTTTTTTTTAATTTTAATAGTGCAATTAAACTTTATAAAATTTTGTATAATTAGATATCATGTCAGATAAATTAATACATAAAATTAATACAATTTTATATTAACTTTGTTATATTTTTTGATATAAGATTGTTTAGAGAAGCTTATACGCCATTATATATAATTATGTATAAACTACACTCAGGGAATTATGTAGGTAAAATCAACTGCAAATGACAGTTAAAATAACTGCATTTGCACTTAAAAAGGTGTAGACTACATTTGCAGTTAAATTAACTGCAATATGAAGTAATTTTTAACTGTTAAAAATCAACTGACAAATGTAGTAAAAACAACTACACATGCAATTGAAACAACATACATTCAAATTATTGTAAAACTGTACAAACAACTTGCAAATGTAGTTAAAAAACATAAATAAATTTTTTTTTTTTTTAATTATTAATTTAATAAAAAAAACAAATTTATGTAAACACTATTAACTTAATTTTATTCTATAATAAATTTAAAATTGAGAAATCAAAATTTACACTTAATGTCACTTTTTTTCACTATTAAGATATTGTTGTACATGTCCGTCTGTGAGGGATGAAATATGCTGTTGTTTGGCTTCCTTTTTTTTCTCCAGGTAGAAAGGGATGAGAATATAAAAGAACTGAAAGAAAATAAATACAATATTTTTTTAACATTCCCCGTAAATAAATTTATATTATAAAACTTACCTTATTATTTTAGTAATTTAATAAAAAATATATAACCTTTTCCGTATTACGCGTGCTCACTCTTTGGCGTTGTTTTATGACTAAGACAAGAGAAAACATGTTATAAGCATTAAACACATAGACGACTGCAGCTACACGACTACAGCCTGTCAAAAATAAAATACACACGTTTATATGAAAACGATTATTTTGACACCAACACAGCTACACGGCTACACGACTACTTTTGCCGCGGTAGTCAACTTAGGATAATTTCTATTTTTGTTGGCTACAAAACAAAAATAGTGTTGACAATATAACAAAATATGTAAAACAGGACAATTTTTCCCGCTAGAGGCGAAATAAAATCGCTAGTTCTGACTAGAAAATCACCGTTTTGGGAACACTGAAGAAACAGCTGTTTATATTTTACAATTGTTTGAAGGTTTCATTAATTTATATTTGGAAATAACTTTATTGTGATGTTTTGTAAAAAAAAAATGGATCTTACAAAATTAACAAAATATTCCTCAGCCATTATTTTAGAAGCACAAACCAAAAAAGGTTAATATTTATCAAAATGTCAAATATTTAGGATTATCTGTTTACATGTTGCTGTCGTTTTCAAAAAAATTAAGTAGCTGACTACACGACTACAATTGCAGCCAGCAGCATTTGTAGTCGTGTAGTCGTGTAGCTGCAGTCGTCTATGTGTTTAATGCAATACTCATATTCTTTCACTAGAAATTTCTAAACAAGTGATTCATACACATACTTCTGTTTGCTTCGTGTGTATGCATACACACTTGAAAATTTAAGTATTTGTAAATAAAATTCAAAATAACCGCATAAAATAAATGTTACTACAATGTAGTAATTTTTGTAGTTTGTTTAAAAAAATAACTGTCAAAAACATTGAAAAATTTTGTTCTAAGTAAATTAACTACAATTGTAGTTAAAATAACTACAACCGCATTACTACATAAATAACTGTCATGTAGTAACTGCAGAACTTTTCTGAGTGTATATTTGCAGACCTCTTAATATATAGCTGGAGACCAAATCGCATATGATTATATATAACGTCATATCAAACATATTTATAAAACCAAAGTGTTAATATAAATGTATATGGTCATATAAAGCCACACATATAAACATTTATAATTATATCAAATCATATAAGATTATATGAAAACTTTTTTAGTCGGGTAGGTAAGAGTATAAGCACAATGCAAAGGTCCCCGTTTTTTTCCATACAATTCAGGGATGGAAAAGATGGTACAATTGTACTTTTTTTGGTACATTTCTATCTTCGTTGTAGAGTTGTAAAAGTATTGAGTATTCCGGTACTGAGTACTCAATACTGACTGTTTTTTTTAATTACTCAATACTAAAACGGTACTACTCAATACTTTTAAAGATGCAATTTTCCGTAGAAATGTGTATTTTTCGTATAAAAATACAACTCTAAAAATAGTTCTCTAAAAATACAGCTCTGAAAATACAACTCTATTTGTGAAGCAAAGAAATTTGTAACGAATTTTTGGGAAAAATTATTTAATTAATTTATTTAAAATGTTTTAAATTAATTAAAATGTAAATAACAATAGTTATTTAACACGTGTATGTGAATTGTGATAATTTTTCCTAATAAATACGAATTCATAACATTTTTATTTTTAAATTAAAAAAACCGTTAAAAGTATTGAGTAGTATCGAGTACTCAATTGAAAAGTATTGAGTAGTATTGAGTACTCAAAAAATACCGAAATTTCACAACTCTACTTCGTTGGTACCATCGTACTACCGCGATTCATTTGGTACAATTTCAATATTTTCCAAATTTAAAATTTTTGTATTAATATCCGTTCTTCTAATTTAAAGCTTGGAGCAAATATTCTTATTGTAGAAGTAAACGAAAATCATTCAGCCAAAAACTTTTAAATATATTCTTATATTGGCTTTAGAGGACAATTTTGAGCCCGGTGATAAAACGAAACTTTTTTCAACATAATCTAAACTCAAAGCATAAATACATTGGAAAATGTATTATTTTCTCTTACAGTGAGGTTACACGATCAAGATTTTGCTTTCAAGTTGATAACACATACTGCTTGTCAAATTCAGTTGAACTTGAAGCTGTGACGTAGGCTGCATGTAACTTGATAGTCAATTTTGCTTTCAAGATGCCGTCGTCAAGGAAAGAACTAAAAATGCTCGCCTCTGTGGGCTGTTTCCGCACTGTAGGCTGTTCGAAAATACTTTATTTTTTTCTTCACATATTCCACAGACATTTTCATGTCAGCAGTAATTGATTTTTTATTTATTTTTAAATCATTTCGCCGATATACCGAAATATTCACATTCCGTATTTTATCAATCATGTTTTATTGCGGCACAATATTTGTAAAAAGAAAAACAAATTTACAAGAAATTGATCAGCTGTTTAAAACTTGGCCGTCAAGTTTTCTCAAAACTTGAAAGCAAAAATTGATATCAAGTTGCTGTTCAATTTTTAAAATGTGAGTGTGTTAGTAAAAAAATGTGAGTGTATTGAAACTTGAAAGGCAAAAATTGATCGTGTAACCCCTATGTTAGCGAGCTTATCAAAAAGTAGCTTTGGAGAGCTATTAATAAATAAGATTTGAGAATTTACAGATATGTAGTAATTATCATCCAAAAAAGGATAAAATGTTACATTGTTTTCTAAAGGCAGGCAACTTAGCTAAAAAAATAACCAGAGTTAAGCGTTAACCACAAATATTTTCATATAAATTTGACATTCAAAACTGAAGTAAAGCACTAAACTTTGTTTATTTTGATATAAGTTAGCAGGTGCTTGAATTGTATGGAGCAATAATCCCCGCAAGCTTGACTTAAATCGAACAAAATTTTGTATAAAAACTAAATTGGAGAGGGTCGAAAAAGTATACATTTTTGTAGATAAAATTTTGACAATAATTGGACAATAGAGTTGTGAAATTTCGATACTTTTTGAGTACTCAATAGTACTCAATACTTTTCAATTGAGTACTCGATACTACTCAATACTTTTAACGGTTTTTTTTAATTTAAAAATAAAAATGTTATGAATTCGTATTTATTAGGAAAAATAATAATAATTCAAATACACGTGTTAAATAACTATTGTTACTTAAATTTTAATTAATTTAAAACATTTTAAATAAATTAATTAAAAAATTATTCCCAAAAATTCGTTACAAATTTATTTGCTTCACAAATAGAGTTGTATTTTCAGAGTTGTATTTTTAGAGTACTATTTTTAGAGTTGTATTTTCATACGAAAAGTACACTTTTCTACGGAAAATTGCATCTTTAAAAGTATTGAGTAGTACCGTTTTAGTATTGAGTACTCAAAAAAACAGCCAGTATTGAGTACTCAGTACCGGAATACTCAATACTTTTACAACTCTATTGGACAAGTGTTCTCTTTATGAAACATATTGGTACCGTGAGGGCCCAAAAAGTAAAATTTTCTTCTATGGTTGGTACAAAATCTAAAAACTCATTTTCCATCCCTGATACAATTTGACAATTAAAATCGTGAAACGATTTCCGTGAGAGATAAATCTTATTTTATTTTCTCAACAGAATTTCTTATTCTCCTGTTTTTACTCTCAGATTATTTTACTAATGTTGCCAGATGTTCACACAATTTCAATCACAGTACAAGTATAGTACGATTACATGGTTGATTTCGTCATGCACATGGATTAGTAATATCAAAGGATTTAACTTTATACATTTATAAAATATATAAAAAATAGCAATAACACAATAACACTTTCATAGCCTTTTATTCTAACAAATATAAACCAATAACAATACGTTGGAATATGGAAAGAAGAAAAATATAAAAAAATATAAAATATAACCAACTTGACTTTCTATGTGTTCTGTGTTATAAAAATGAGATTCCGTTTCCGTTGCTATTTTGTTCACTTTTTTTCTGTCACGATTTAAGATTCCTTTTCCATTTGTATTGTGCTTATTCTCTAACTCGATTTTTTTTTTAGTTCCCCACCTCCTTCTTTCCAAAATTGGCAGATAAACAGTGTTGCCATTTCAGTGCTTTTCGGGTATTTTTTGGTGCTTTTTTCCTTCCCGTACCCGGTGATTTTTTACAAATACCCGTTTAAAAAAAGCGGGTATTTACGGTGCTTTTTCATATTACAAGCAGTGCTTTTAGTGCTTTTTGTACAGTTTATATTTTTGCTATTTGCTATCGTTTTTTAAAATTTTTCTTGAATTTTCTGTCAAAATTTAAAAAATAAAACGAACTATACAAGAAATACATTATTGCACAATGTTTGTAGTACAATTTTAAATAGTAACTTCGTTACATTTAAACTTTAAAATTTTGAAATATTAGTTTGGTGCTTTTTTACCCCTTTTTTTGGTTATTTTTTTGAACCTTTTTTACACGATTTTTCAAAATTAAAATTTGTTTTTAAATTATTGATTTACATTTTTCAAAAAATTGATATCGTGCTTTTTTACCCCATTTTCGGTAAATTTTTACCCTTTTTACCCGTTTTCATAATGCTCACGGTGCTTTCCTGCCTTCAAGAGTTGGCAACACTGCAGATAAACATTTCCTTTTAATTTTTCAATAATTTCTCAAATTCTCTTCTACTCAAACCAGAACATTGAGAGTGAAAATTTTTCCCGCACTTATCACATTGCATAAAATCATCTGATTCTTCTTTAATCTCAAATACGCACTGATCACAAAGTAAAATGTTTTTATTTACAATACTGCGGCGACCTTTATTTTTCGGCATATTTTAATATACATAAATATATTCTAGCTGTTTTGTTTATGTTGTGTACAACTTTTTGTTATTAATTATAAAGTTTTTAATATTTATAATTTATTTCACAAATTTGAGCACTGACAAAAAGAACAATTAACTTCAAGGATTGCCAACTTTTGAAAAAAAAATTTCTAATTCGTAAATCTTGGAAATATTGTTAAAAATATAATTCTGTATAAAAATTCTACTTTTTAATTTACTTTTATCCTAAAACTTGTACACTACACATAAAAATTTAAAAAGTAAGATTTTTGCTAAAACTTTTCTTTTTATGAAAGGTACAAAATTTACGAATTCGAAATTTTTTTTTCGAATCGAGTTACGCGGTAACCCCCCAGCTATTTTTACTTGGTATTTGGCAAAAACCAGTTAGAATCTGGTTTTCAGTTTGTATAAAAATTATATGGAAAAACTACTGTTTCCAATTATTCGACATAGGCGGTTAACCGGTTATTGCATTATTCGAAAAATCACTAAAACTTATTAACCGGTTATTCGGGTCGATTATTCGAGAAAATTGGCGATTAATCGATTAATCGTTTAAAGCAAAATTAATGTATTTCCTTAACTTTTGTAGCGGTGTACCGGGTGCGAATGGTTGCAAACTTTACGTAGTGTAACAGCTGATTTGCTGAATAGAAATGAGAAGAGGCAGATGTGTAGTAAAGAAAAAGGGAGTGAAAGAAATGGCAATGGTATCAAAACAATAACAAATGATAATTTTGTTTTAGGGCTGGATACTTCAGCCAAATGAAAATGACTCCGCTCTTTTGTACCGACTCTCGCTCTTTTTCGTTACTCTTCGTAAGTGTATCGATATTCCTAGGGTAAGAGTAGTGTAAATAGTGCGAAGGCTCAATAGGTATTATAAAGAATAGAATGGGAGGGAGATGGCGGCTATGTGTAGTAAATTTCGGAGTTAGCTTGGCGGTTGTGGTTTAGAATTTAGCTCCCCGATTATATTTTTTTTGGATACCCCGGAGTTTTGTGTACTACCAGTTTTGTAACAGTGTTTTACCACCGTTCTTTTTACCAACTACCGGTTGAGGTAATTTTGTATTGAGGCAGCCGCCATTGCTCCATCAAACCGCCATTCATCGATCGAGCCGTCCATTTTGTTTGGCAACATATATCAGGAGGCCATTTAATTTTGATGGATATTATTGATGGTTAACGGAGGTGCCATCAACACTCAATAAATTATATACTTGTGGGTGAGTCCTTTACAAAGGCATAAAATTATTTAAAGTTTAAAAAAAAAACAGTGGTGATAAAACAAGAGAATATTTATTAAGAAAAAAAATTAAATACGAGAAAGAAGTTTATTAATTATTTGAAAGAAAAAGTTAAAGGCAAAAATTGTGGGAAATATATATATTAAAAAAAAAGAGAGTTTAATTAATTTTGGGAAAGTTTAATTAAAGAAAACAAAAATAATTTAAAAGATAAACTGCAATTAGAATAGTGTTTAGTTTTTAAATAGTGTTAGTGTAAGTGAATATTTGTTAGCCCAAAAGTACAGTGAAGTGTCTGCTTGTTTGAGATTAGTGAGGGTGGTTTTGACCCTATAAAGAAAGACCACTTTAGAGAGCTCTCTCAAGTTAGGTGAGTTAAAGTGTAGTTATTAACCTGTTATTAGGATAGATACAATAGGTGTAATTTTGGGTTTTGTTAGTGTTAGGTTTTTTTTTGTTAATTGTTTTAGGTTAGTTTAAATAGGATTAGTTTTTTTAATTTTGTATAGATCTTAGATTTTATTTACCTACCTCTTTCTTTAATATAACTTAATTTAATTAAAAATAACAATTGCCAAATTTTATTATAAATAAAAATTTATTATATTTATTATGTTTAAAAAAGAATTTTACATGTTTTCATTTGGCTGAACATTAATAAGAAAATGTCTGGCTAAAGTGTTAAAATGGTGTGTTAACGTAAGTATGGGTGAGTTCCTAAACGTCAAAACACATTGCAGTGTTTGCGGTTTTACTACTGTTTCGATACAAAGCAAACAAGTGTGTTGCTTACTTTGTAATAAAAACATGTCAACAAAGCATCAACAACATTTGTGATGCACAGTTTGCTTTTTATATGCGCATCAATTGCGTTTACGAATGCATGACTTTGTTCAGTTGCATTGCAAATGACGTTTTGGAACTCAGCCTATGTGTTAAAGTGACCAGTGTAGTGTTTGTGGGGTAACATAATCGTCGTCTAGTGTATGTTACCATGGCAGGGTGGGCAGGCTAGGGGGGGGGGACAAGCTCCATCTTTTGTCCTCAAAATGTTTTGTTTCAGTTCTGTTTATTGTAGGTTTTCGTCCGTCTGGTTTTTTTTATGAAAATACAGTACCTTTTTGTTAGTTTTGTGTAGGTTTTTATGTAAGGGTTTAATGGGGGTTTTGTTTTGAGTAATTGTGGGATTCTGTCCCAGTGTTAGCTCATTGTTTTGTTTTAGTTTTTGATTTTTTTTATGAGTTTAGTTTTTATGTAGTTTTTTTTTGTGAGTTTTATAAATTTTAGTGTCCGACCCTCTGCCGGAAATAGCGGGTCTTACCTCCCCTGTCGTCCGTGAGCTAGCTGGACAAGTAGGGGCTATTTCCGGTACGCTATGACCAGGGTTTCGTGACAGTATGGCGCCCCACGTTGCCCGCTATTTCCGGCAGAGGTTTTTATAAATTTTAGTGTCCGACCCTCTGCCGGAAATAGCGGGTCTTACCTCCCCTGTCGTCCGTGAGCTAGCTGGACAAGTAGGGGCTATTTCCGGTACGCTATGACCAGGGTTTCGTGACACTTTTTATCAACAAAGACACTACCAGCTTCTTGTTTTTGTTAAATATCAACATAACATACATATGAACACGATGTATTTAAAATAATTTTCAAATTAAAAAAGCACATCTACACTTGAGAGAAATGCTAGAGATAAAAAAAATCACCTCTAATTAGCTCTATTTTGAATGAGTTTAACTATTTTGTAGTGTTTTTGCTCCATCTCTAGCAGTTTTCTCTCGCGTGTAAATGTACCTTAAGGTTGAAAGTTTCGGAATCTGAGATTATCTAAATTGAAACAATTCTTATACTAATAGAAAAATTTATTTAAAAATATAGCTGAAGCTATTAAAAATTATTTAAAAATGGCAAAAAAAAACTGCTGAAACTAGGAGATTTTTTCTAAAAATTAGTAAGTTAAAAACAGGATAACTCAAGGTAGATTTTCTATTTCCTTACGATTTTTTTTTTAAATCTGTAAAACTTTGGATACAAAATTTCTTTGAATGCAAATTTAATCAATACTACAATAAATAAAATATTGCATTTAAAAAAATTATTACCCAAAGTTCTTCCTTCTCCTCCTAGAGTTAGTAGACTAAAGAATATCATAAACAATTGTTAAATTTAAATAAACCAAACTATCCAAAGTTTGAGCCAACATACGCACAGGGATCTTTATTATTCCAGTTTTAATGAAAATTTCCACCAAACTAATGAAGTTTTCTTAGCAAAATGAATGGAAGGCTTCATAAAAATTATGAATCTTTTTCATAAAATTTATCAATTTAATGAAAAGTTTCAATGGACGAACTTCATTGAATCAATGTAAAAATTCATAAATAGAATGTAGACATTTCTCTCAGTGTACAGTTACAAATGTCAAATTCCATTTAAATTTGAATTTTTAGCTTTAATTTTGTGTTAACTTTAGGTTATTTCGTTATTGTTAATGTCACAAATGCGAATAAAAATTTAATTTCAGTGAAATGGTTACGGGTTCCCTTGTATTCTACACCTTTTTCAGTTTTATTGCAGAAAATTCCAAATATATTTCATAATTGTCAAAAAATGTTTTAAAATTCTCCAAAAATGTTTGTATTTCAAAATTGTCCAAATGCATTTCAAGTAATTCCATTTGTATTTCAAAATTCTCTAACTGTATTTCAGAAATTTCCAAATGTATTTAAAAAGACTCTATTTGTATTCCAAAATTTTACAAATGTATTTAATAAAATTCTAATTTCATTTCAAATTTTTCGAAATGTATTTCAGAAATTTCTATTTTTATTTCAAAGGCATATTTACTAACATACAGGTCTCATAATTCTTATAAAATTTTCATTACGAAAGAGAAAACATGTATGTTTTTAAAATAAAAATAGAAATTTCTGAAATACATTTGGAAAAATTTGAAATGCAATTAGAATTTTATTAAATACATTTGGAAAATTTTGGATTACAAATAGAGTATTTTTAATTACATTTGGAAATTTCTTAAATACATTTGGAGAATTTTGAAATGCAAATGAAATTATTTTAAATGCAATTTTACAATTTTGAAATACAGATTCAAAATTTTTAAATACAAGTGAATAATTTTGAAATGTATTCGGACAAATTTAAAATACAAATAGTATTTTCTTAAATACAAATAAAATATATTTGTGTTTGTTTCTTGTAATTTTTAAGCCAAAAATAAGAAAATTATGAAGTTTTGGGAAAAAAATAAGGGATAAATTCCATATTAAAATTGTAACCGGTTAATCGACCTGTTTTAACCGATTATTCGGATCGAATAATTATTTGTGTTTTGAATTATTTGTTTCGACATTAACCGAAATAGAGGCGATTAATCGAGGAATCGGTTAATCGATTAACTGAATTGGAAACACTAGGAAAAACTAAATTAATTTGTAGTATTTGGCTCAAAAACTAAAAATGGTCAAAAACTACTAGTTTTTGCCCAGTCTAAATACACTATTAATTAAAGTCAGATAAGATTATATATGTTCAATTACGAAGCCACATGCAATTATGTGTGGTGCCATTAACAATATTAGAAATTGTAAACATTAGAAACTGTATATTATTAATCCCCATAAATACTCAAAATAGTATTAAAATCCCCCCCACCCCCCAAAGTTTGAACAAACCGAAATTGAAATACCCAATTTGGAGCAAAATCCCATTGTATGTTTTTATTTAACGTAATTAAACCTATCCGTTTCCTTGTATACTTCTTTCGCTTTTTTTTATTTCATATTTCCCTTTCCGTGTTTTTTTGTTATTTATTATTTTGAAATTGTAAATAAGAATGTATTGTATTTGAGTAAAATCATACTCACCTTTATTTCACAAAATAACTGCAGCTTTTATACAGGCACACTTGAATATGAATGTAGACCTGCGAAAACACACATATACACCACTTAATTTTTTTTTATTTTTATTTCTTCAACACTTTATTTTTATTACTATTTAAACCGTCATACTGCACTGACTCTTTTATTAATGATCATTAGCTATTATTAAGAATACCCATTTGCACACTCACACTTGCTGAAAACTATTACGAATACACCAGCAACGTAACGAACTCGAAGAAAAAGCAACAATTTCCCGCATTTTTTTTTATACATTTTACACAAATTTTTTCCAATTTACTTAAAGATTTTTAAGAAAAAACCTTTTTATTTTACTTAGCAATTATAAAATTATATTTTTCACTTTAAATATTTATTAAATATCCACTAGAAACTATTAAATTTGTTAATAAAACTTTGCTTAACTGACCATACAACCGTACCATATGAAAGCTACCACGAAACTAAATCTGTTAATGGTGAATTAGTGATGGGATTCTGGGTTTTCGCTGCGAATTTTGGAAAAGTAGCACAAAAAGTCGTATTTTGTAATTAATTTTAATTTTTCAAACTAGTTATATAGTTAATTTTTTTTCCAAATTTATCTATATCTGTAAAGTTTTTATTTTTAATAGTAAAAGGCTTTATTTTTGAATCATGTAGGTTGATAAACAGCATCCGGTTTCTAATTTGTTACTAGCACACGCTGTAAAATTGCTTATTTAACTTTTATTTGTACATTATTACTGAACGGCAGAAAACAGGCTTTGAATTCAGTGAACTTATTTTATTTTTTTTTAATTCAGTGAACTTATTTTATTTTTTTTTTAATTCAGTGAACTTATTATTTTTTTTTTAATTCACTGAATGTAATTTTATTTTTTTTTAATTCACTGAATGTAAATGAAATTCAATGAATTCAGTGGTGAATTAATTCAGTAAGGAATTAATTCACTTTTTTTCCGTTCGATTTATAAAATTGAACGCGTTTACCGGTGAATTAATTCATTTGATTTAATAAAAAGAACTATTGCAATTGAATTAATTCTTTGAATTTGTTGTTTGATGAACGCATTCAGTTGAATGAATTCAGTGAATTACTTAAGAAAAGGAATTCATTCAATTCTAGAGAAAATTGAATTCGATTGGTAGTGAATTCATTCAAAAAGGAATTAATTCTTCAAAGCTCTGGTTGTTGATCACTATATTTTCAACTATGTCATAGGTGAAATAACCCTCACTATGACATAGTGGATATGAAATAGTAAAAGGTAACTACATTTGTTTAAAATCTACAAATCAACTATAGCAAAGTAATTGGCAACGATTGGGTAGTAAAAAGTATCAAAATTTCGAAGATAGTAAATATCAACGACCTATTTTGAAGCATTTTTACCAGGAGGCACGAATTTTTTTATCCCTTATTTTTTAGTAAAAAAAGAAAACATTAACCGTTTTTTTACACCTTTATTTATACAATATATGTCTGTACTTTTATATAATATTAACAACATTTGCATTGCGATTTTTATGCAGACGATATTAATTTTTGATGACTGAATGGTGGCCCAGAATTTTTCGCACAAAATTTATATTAAACCATCATCCTTTATTCCATTTATATATATTTGTTCCTTTTACTCCTGCAAGGAGCATATTTAGATTTAACAAATTTCGCCAATCGTCTGTCTTCTGAAAGTTAAAATTAATAATGCATTTCAATATTATTTTACTAGAATTTAAAATAGCAACATTTGTTTCAACTTACCCCACGAAACTCAGAATAAAAATTTATTTGAAATAATTGTGAAAATTTATTTTTTAGATCACAATAAAAATAATTTATAAATTAATATGTTAAGTCAATTGTTTTTAACATTTTTTTTCAATTTGAAAAAGTTGACATATTATTCACAGGGTAATTCAAAACTAGTGTTTGCTAACTCAACCCATTGTCGATAATGATTATAATAGTCATTTCAAACATTTTCCATTCAACTACGAATTTCGTTAACTATGAAATTTTATGTGTGTGGTTCATATAAAAATCTTTATAATGTTTTTTGTTCGATTTGAGATGATATATTGCACTTCACAACAAAATCCAATTTTGTCCAAATTAATAAGGTTCTTAAAACTGATTCTGGCATAGGGTACCAAAAAAATACATACGTGTATACTAGGCTGGGTCGATTTGTGGGGAGGCAAAAAAATCGCCCATGGCTCAGGGAAAATCGTATTCTAGGGATCAAAATAAGAAACTTTACCGAAGGAACCATACCTCTAAAACGAATTCTACTACCCCTAACTGTTGACTTTTTTCCCGTAGGGTCAAGTTTTGAAAAATCCCACTTTGACCCATTTAGAGTGCCCCAATCGAGTCCAAATGTATGACCGACCCCCACTAACTTTGGAGGGCCGATCCACCCATGCCAGTGGTACACCCCCTGTAACTCCCCTGGGGGGTTCCAGGGGGTGTGCCACTGGCATGGGTGGATCGGCCCTCCAAAGTTAGTGGGGGTCGGTCATACATTTGGACTCGATTGGGGCACTCTAAATGGGTCAAAGTGGGATTTTTCAAAACTTGACCCTACGGGACAAAAGTCAACAGTTGGGGGTAGTAGAATTCGTTTTAAAGGTATGGTTCCTTCGGCAAAGTTTCTTATTTTGATACCTAGAATACGATTTTCACTGAGCCATGGGCGATTATTAAATCGACCCGCCCTAGTGTATACTATACACGTATGTATTTTATACATATACACTGTATAGGCGTTTTAAAAGTTTACGTCTGGGCCTATGGTGAGGAATATTTTTGTGGAACATTTTAACCCATTTAACATTTTTAGCTCCTGGGAGGTCTGGGAGATCGACCGTCAAAACTTTAGCTCTGAATTACGCTTTGGGCGTATGAAATTTCATCTAAATCCGCTCAGCCGATAAAAAATGGCTGAATTATTTCCAAAATATTTCGAAAACGCCCCACTGTACATTCTTACACAGAGAGAATTTTCTTATACGAGTTTAATGAATTTTTTTATTAAACTAATGAAGTTTTGGCTAAACTCTACTTTACGGGCATAACTCGGAATTGTTTAAAATTTTACGATCGATAGAACTTTTAATGCTGAGTAAAACGATGCATGTCTTTTTTGTCGGCGACCACCGGTTCCCGAGTTTTGATTTGTATCTTCGCCATATATTATTCGATAAGAACAAAATATATATCATTAAAAAGCTTAAGCGTAAACGGTAATAGTTCGTTTTTTAACCGTTCGTTTAGAATTTTAGACAGGAACATAGTAAAAATGACCTACCCAGAAACGAAGTGGAATGGAACAGGGAACGGGTAGAACTGAAACACCAGACAATGGAAACGAAATAGAATGGAATGGGAAACGAAATTATTTGGAATGGGCAACGAGTGGAACTGAAAGACTAAAGTTTCAAGCGGAATGGAACGATGCGAGCGAAAGGAATGGAAAAAGAAACGATTGATATTGGAACACACGACGACAATGGAAACGAAATGGAATGAAACGGGAAACGAGTGGAGTTGGAACACTTAAATTGGAAAAAGAAATGGAACGGATAACGAGTGCTTCGTGTGCTTCGAAATCCATTGATGCAGAATTATATTTCGGAATATAAATCTCTTTTTAAACAGTTAAATGATAAAACTTCAGTTAAGTTTTTTATTATGCAAAATATTATTTTATTTTAAAGTGTCATTTTTTAGCATGCCATGTTCAATTTGAGCACATTTCTAAAATAATTTTGTTTGTAACTTAAGGATTTTCAACATAGTTTTATAATTAAAAAATTGCTTAATATGAAGGTATGTATGCACTAAATGAGTTAATACTTAATTTTTATTATGTTTATATTCATAGAGAGCAATAATAAATAGTTCGTTAAAAAAATTTTACAAAATTGTGAGATTCATAGTTACTTTTTGGTTTTTTTAATAAAACACTTGTACCAAAATGAGAAAATACTAGAAAATACGTAATTTTTCGAAAAATACAAAAACTAATAAAAAAAAAAAAAATAAAAATATTGTTCAACAATTTTATCAAAAGTATTAAAATATTAAATAGATAAGTTTTAGGTAATGATAGTATAGAGTAATGAAAAACAAATTGAAAATTCCAAATTAATTTAAACTCCACGATTACTCAAGTCCTTAACCTTATAAATGCGTACCAGCCAATGTTCTGTAGTGTAGGCTTCTTCCAAGACATCCAATTCAAAATCTTTGTTGCCAATTTCAGCAGCTCGAACTCGATCATAACCAGGCGGCTTTCCACCTTCTGTGTAGACTTGACCAAAACGATAATAGCACATTTTATACATCAGACAATTGAGGAGAGTGGAAGAGCCGTCTTTATCAACCCGAAATTCACCATTGGCAGCATAATAATCTTTTTCCTTAATATGAGCACCACGGTCAGTGCTGCCACCAATACGAACCATCCATAGGAACTTATTGATATCATCTGAAGAGTAACCAGTTAAACCCCCAAAGATTACAAGAACATAATCAACATCCAATTCACGCATAATTTCATACGCTTTTTCCTCGGATGAAGCCATAGCTTGGCCAACTCTAGAAATATGAGTATTATTCCAAGTGTTGTTATCAACTAAAATAGTACGATTAGCCATAGCAGTTATTTGATAGCCATAATCCCACCAAGACATAATACGGGCATCCTATAGCAAAACAGAAGACAACAAATGAAAACACTAATTAATTAAATTCGCCAGTTTAAATTGAAATGTAAATTCATTTAGAAACTATTCAGCTTAGTTGTAGTACTCATTATGTTTCATACTCTTCCTATCAAGAATTTGAAAGTATTCATCACGTAAAGTAGTCTGTTCTACTTTCCAAATCGCTGGAACACTTACCTCAGGAGTATTCATTTGCAGCCAATAGTAGGCCTCACGAAAATCATCAAATATTATACGACCCCCGTCATGGGAACGAGCACTCAGTACAATACTAGGTGATGAATAGGCTTCCGATGTTACCCAGGTGCAATGGAATGTGTAGACAATCAACATCAGCGTTACAATAGCCACAAATGTTATGGCAACTTCTTTTTTCACGCCACCACTTTGTTGTTCTAGTTTTTTATATTGCCTTTTACTTTCAATCGGTTTTGAAGATGAAGCAGCTTCAACTGACTTTATGTATTTGGCCAATAAATGTGAAACAGCTATACCAGAGAGTACACACATCACGGGAGCCAACACCAACATAAGACGTACCATAACACCAGCAAAGTATATGCTGGTGACACCATAAAGTATTATAAATATATTGGCATCGGTCAGTTTAGAGAAACAAAAGTATAAACCAGCGGGAAATAGGAAAACTAAAATCTGTAAAACGCAGAAAAAAAATTAAGTTTTTATTTAGTTTAGAAATATTTAAGCTGATATAATAAAATCATTTTTATAATGGAATGGAAATGATATAAGAGGGGTATTAGCACAGATAGACAATTACGTATTTTTCAGTTGATTAAGAGAAATAATTATCAAATTTCGAAGCTAAAGCGAACAAATGGCATTAAAGTTATTAATGTGCTAAAATTTGTTTCTGGCTGGTCCCTATCCATGAACTAATATTAGACTTTAGAAATTGATGAATTTATTTCAAGAAATATTTATTTAGTTACAAATTCAATTAGAATTTATTGTTCACGTCTAGGAGCATCTAGGAGCATTATTCAAGATTTCAAATATTTCGAAAAAAAAAACAAAAAAAATATTACAATTTGTTTTGATATCTTCCAAATGATTTTCTGTGGATTTTCCTAATACAAATACATATGCTGTTTGTAATAAAACTTAAACCATTTAGTTAGGCTGGATCTCATAAGAAAGACTGAATTTAATTTAGCTATCAACCAAACCACAAAAAAAATTTTTTTGAGTTAACTAATACTTAAAAACCTTCAGTATAAAATCAGTGTTAAAGATGTTGAAAATTCTCTTAAGAAACTTTTGCAAATAAAACTATAAATTTGGATAAAGTCGTCAAAATTGTGATTAAAATTAACCCAAAAATAAAACATAGCTAAAAACGCTAAACATTCATCAAAATCGATGAAAAAGGCGTTAAAAATTTGCAAAATAAAATCCGTCAAAATTGACATAAAAACCACTGTAATTGAAAAATATAAAAAATTATGTAAATCGAAAAAATTCATAATCAAATATTTTTTCATTTGCTGATAATTAGACATAACACTCATACTAAAATTTACCTTTTTCAAATATAAATATTTTGTTAAAAAGATGATTTTTAATGTTCGAAAAATCGAACACCGGATCGAAATGGGTTAAACACTTCAATTAATCGGGATTACGATTACAAATGCCTTACAAGGAAATTGGTTTGGTTCATGAGATTGTTTTTTTTTTTATATTTGGAAAACTTATATTTTCTATAGACAACTGAATCTTGAACTAATTTTCTTATTTCTTTTTTGAATTTAAATTTTCAGCGATCAAAGTATTAATGTAATCACTTAGTAACATTAAAGCGTACTCATCACAATATTTTCATCATAAAGGAATGTGTAAATTAGATGAAAAAAGCTATAAATCATGTTTTGTAACTCACCTGTAAATCAAAATAGAATGAAGACCACGAAGTAGGTTGATGTTCCGAAACAGAAGCAATAATAGGTATATGATTTTTAGCATAAGAAGGATCTAATAAGGAATAAAAACGTCCCGTCCAAGGCGAAACCTTGCCAGTAACAGTTAACAAAGTACCAACAATGAAGACTATAGTTAATATGGTAGAAATTAAAGCTTTGAAAAGTGCATCAAAATAATCCTTCGACATACGGGAACGTAAATAATCAACAAAGGCATGAATTTGACATAAACCAAAAACGCCCAAAGCCTAAACCATAAAAAAAACATTGATACAAATGTTTAACTTCCAAAAGTCACAATTTACTTACCAACATATGTTCCGAACTTTGTATCGGTTGGAAACCAACAAATGAAATTTGCATAGACAAAATTGTACCAACACAGTACAGAGTACTGTAGGCTACATAAATACGATGTGAAAAGCGGCCAGTTAACATTAAAGCTAACACATGTAAGGGTATAAGATTAATAAGGAACACATAACCACCCCATGATGAAACCATATAAAAGTATGCTAAAGCTGACATGGCAGACCAAAATATGGCACCCGTTTTAACAGCCTTAATCCACAAATAATAAGTCAATAGCATGCAGAATATAGCAATGCCTTCATTATCATATGAACCAGCCACAGATCTGGATATATAGCCAGGTACAATCGAGATCAAGGCGGCTGCCACCAAACCAGCTCCAGTACTCTATATTAAATGGAAGGTAATGTTAATAAATATTCGCATACCTTGAAATTTATTAACATTATTTATTAAAGTCAGCTTAGTTTATAGTACTCATTATGTTTCATACTCTTCCTATCAAGAATTTAAAATATATTCATCACAAAAAATGTCGAGGTTATGATTGACATATTCAACGTAACCTCAAGTTTCACTCTGAAAAAATGTATTTCACTTACATGTATTTCTTTTGTTAAAGCATATGTTACCATAGTGGTAAGCGATGAAAAGAAAGGTGCCAAAAATACGCAGACATTTCGTATATCCACTGTAATATTCATAAGCCATAATATTCTGTATAAGGCAGCCGAAGTAACCATCAATCCTGGATATATGGTACCACCAATGATACGACCCAATGGATACCAGGCACGATCATCAAACCAGTTATGAAATTTATAGAAACCATTTTCGGCCAAAAACCGCGTGGTGCGATAGTTGAAATATGGATCAAATTCATGGATGACACTTTCGAAGCGTAGAACAGAAAATAAACGCGTGGCAAATGCTACGACAAACAAAGAGAAATGGAAAGAATGATCATGAAAATGTGGTGTTGTAAAAACAAAGAGTATTGAGTAGAGTTGTAAAAGTATTGAGTATTCCGGTACTGAGTACTCAATACTGACTGTTTTTTTGAGTACTCAATACTAAAACGGTACTACTCAATACTTTTAAAGATGCAATTTTCCGTAGAAATGTGTATTTTTCGTATAAAAATACAACTCTAAAAATAATACTCTAAAAATACAGCTCTGAAAATACAACTCTATTTGTGAAGCAAAGAAATTTGTAACGAATTTTTGTGAAAAATTATTTAATTTATTTAAAATGTTTTAAATTAATTAAAATGTAAATAACAATAGTTATTTAACACGTGTATATGAATTGTGATAATTTTTCCTAATAAATACGAATTCATAACATTTTTATTTTTAAATTAAAAAAAACCGTTAAAAGTATTGAGTAGTATCGAGTACTCAATTGAAAAGTATTTAGTATTGAGTACTCAAAAAATACCGAAATTTCAAAACTCTAGTATTGAGTACCAAGTCGTCGATATCAATTAAAGTTATCGAAAACCAAAAAGTACCTACCCGTAGAGTACTCGATACTACTCGAATACTTTTAACGGTTTTTTTAATTTAAAAATAAAAATGTTATGAATTCGTATTTATTAGGTAAAATCAGAGCTTTGAAGAATTAATTCCTTTTTGAATGAATTCACTACCAATCGAATTCAATTTTCTCTAGAATTGAATGAATTCCTTTTCTTAAGTAATTCACTGAATTCATTCAATTGAATGCGTTCATCAAATAACAAAATCAAAGAATTAATTCAATTGCAATAGTTCTTTTTATTAAATCAAATGAATTAATTCACCGGTGAACGCGTTCAATTTTATAAATCGAACGGAAAAAAAAAGTGAATTAATTCCTTACTGAATTAATTCACCACTGAATTCATTCAATTTCATTTTCATTCAGTGAATTAAAAAAAAATAAAATTACATTCAGTGAATTAAAAAACAAAATAATAAGTTCACTGAATTGAAAAAAAAATAAAATAAGTTCACTGAATTGAAAAAAAATAAAATAAGTTCACTGAATTCAAAGCCTGTTTTCTGCCGTTCAGTAGAAGAAAACAATAATGTACAAATAAAATTTTTAAATAAGCAATTTTACAGCGTGTGCTGTAACAAATTAGAAACCAGATGCTGTTTATCAACCTACATGATTCAAAAATAAAGCCTTTTACTATTAAAAATAAAAACTTTACAGATATAGATAAATTTTTGGGAAAATTTATATTTCGTTACAAATTTCTTTGCTTCACAAATAGAGTTGTATTTTCAGAGCTGTATTTTTAGAGTACTATTTTTAGAGTTGTATTTTTATACGAAAAATACACATTTCTACGGAAAATTGCATCTTTAAAAGTATTGAGTAGTACCGTTTTAGTATTGAGTACTCAAAAAAACAGTCAGTATTGAGTACTCAGTACCGGAATACTCAATACTTTTACAACTCTACCTACCCGTCAAGTATTATTAAATAATTTTGATAACACGAATGCCAACATGACAATTAACATACACAAATAAACATTCGTAAAAAAATGGGCATTTTTTCACGAATGTTCCTTTGAGTATTCTTCTATTTAAAGTCAAAAGCAGCAGGATTTACAGAACTAAAATTTACTCAAAATCAACTTTTCTTTTTTTTTATAAAATGCAACACTGCGATAGCAACCAGTAGGGCGACATTCTTCATCAAAAATCGTCAAAATCACAGATTATCAGGCCTGTTCTGAAAACGGTGTGATTTCAAAACACGGACCGTTTTAAAATCACACGGGTGATTTGTTGCTGTTCTACAAATCACCAGATTTTATTTTTTTCGGCGTGATTTCAGTTTTTCGATATCACGAGGAAACAGCTGATTTCTTTACTTTGTTTTGATTTATATTTTTAATAAAAATATTAAGTGGAAAATTAAAATGCCGGGAGCTACTATATTGGCAGTAATTAATTTAAAAAGAAAGCAGTTAAGGGATGATCGTGTTAAAAAGCGTTATTTGCGTGATGTATCAAATCCTATGGATACAAACGAAACATTGTAAGTAAACAACGATTAAATTAATGTAATGATTTAAGGCATATTGGTTTTCAGTTTCATTTCATTTTACCGGCTAAACAAGAGGGCTTTTCAAATGGTATTGGAAGAAATAGCACCACAGCTACCAAACTCCTCCATTCCGGCAAGTATTCAGCTAGCAGCTGTGCTTAGATTTTTAGCAGTCGGATCGTATCAAGGGGTCATAGCAAACGATGTGAACCTAAGTATGGGACGCTCCACCTTCTGCAAGATCTTATGGAACGTAATGAATTTATTAGAAGAAACCTTGTGTCCAACTTGGATACAAATCTCATTAGATCAGCAAACACAAAGTGCATCAAAATCTCATTTCTATCAACAGTTTGGTATACCCGGAGTAGTTGGATGTGTTGATGGAACGCTTATTAGAATAATGAAGCCACCGTCCGATCATTCTGCATATTTTAGCAGAAAGGTTAATTACAGTCTTAATGCTATGATTACTTGTTGTTGCCATTTGTTACATTTAATACATATGTTTCTTTATATTTTCTTAATAAAAAACTTCATAATTATTGGCTATTTTCATTTTTACTTAAGAAAAATAATAAAGTTTGGTATTAAAAGGTTATTTTTATAAAATATTTTAGTTAATTTGTTCGGTACTGTAACATTGTGTGACTCTGGCATGCAAAATCACGAAAAATGTCATACAAAAAAAATACAATTTTTTGCAAACAAGCAGTTACTTTGAAAACTTCTTCATTTTTAAGTTTTTTATGTATAAAAGCCTAATCTTACTACTAGAATCCATAAAAAACATATAAAATTACATTTTCAAGTTAGTTATTATTAAGTTCATAACAAAGTACGTACAGAAAAACAGCAAGTGATTTGAAATAACCTTAACTTATCTGACCGGTTTAAAATCACGTGATTTTCAGAATATTTCTGTTCAGAACACCTTTTAAGTGATTTCAAATCACTTCGGCGTTAAGTGATATCCAGAACAGGCCTGTATACCAGATATGAATCAGCTGATTTGGCCAATATGGCCGACAGAAAATAAGCAAAATAAAACACAAAAATTTGAGAAAAACACAAAAGATAAAGCACAATAATCTAAAAAGAGACAGATACAAAATGTATGGAGATTTTATATTGTTATCTCCCTCTTGACTTCCATGTAAACAAACCCATACGGTTCGAGAATACTTTTTTGACACCTGTCATTGGTTTCACATCTGGTATTAATCTGTGGTCAAAATCATCAACTATATTTTACACAAAAACTTAGAAAAGCCGTTATAACAACAACAACAATAAACAATAAACCAGTACCCCGTTTCTGTATCTAATGCGAGAAGTTTTCTCATCGAGAAATGCATGGTCACCCTGTATTACACACTTTGATTTAAGAGGTGATAAAATGGACTCGAGTTTTGTCGTAAATCTTTCAGATACTGTCACTTTTAGAACTGTGGACATATTTAGTTTTGTAAAACACCAAATTAAATTAGAAATAACTTATATGCAGCGCATTACAAGCTGATTTGGTTTCATATACTATATTAGCTCTGTTCCACGTACGTTACCGCGGGTGCCCGCGGGAAACCAATCTTACCAAAAAGCGTTTCTATTGTTAAAAATTGGGTAAATGAGAGCGTTGATGAGATAATAATTTGTTTCTCATTTTACCAGAATTTACCCGTACTTTTTTTCGGGTAAAATGGTAAAACTGTCAAATCACTTGTTGTTTATAAATCAGCTGTTTTAAATTTGTAAAAATAATTAAAATATTAACAAAACTTGTAAACATTAATTAATATCGTTAAAAAATACCTCGTTCTAACACTTTCTCTTTATTCCCTTCGATATTTTACTGTTAAAAATAGCTTTTGTTTATATGAATAACTTTGACGTTTATTTTTGGGCTTGAAATGTGGTTTTGTGCGTTCCAGGTACTGTGAGCAATTTTACCATTTTTTGCGATAATTATTTGTTTACTCTCATTTTACCAGACTTTACCCAGAATTACGTGGAACAAACCTATTATAGTGTCTGCGGGTTGCATCCAAGGTTGCCAATTCAGCCTTTTTCCGGCTAGATCTAGCCATTTTAATTTCATCTAGCCATAAAAAATGGCTAGATTGGATCTAGCCGGAAGATTTAGCCATTTTATTTTGCCCTAGCCATTTTTTCTTTTAATGTTTTACAGTTAATTTCATACAAAAGTGCTTGAATTTTTATGATTTTCAAAATATTAGTACAAACTTTTCAATTTTTAAAACTTATTTGGGTTCACGGCACATATAGTTTTTACATTCGATTTAAAATCATGTTTTTTGTACAATTTGAATGAAAATATTTTGGAGATTTGGAGGACACTTTCATGAAATTCGTGTTAGAACTCTTTATTGTCACTGAATTGTATTAAAATACACTCATAGAAATAAATCTGTAAAAATAGCAGAAAAAGTTACTAAAAATTAGTTAAAAATGATGCTGCAGAAAAAACTGCTAAAATTAGCAAATTTTTTTATTAAATACTAGTAAAATAAGAACAGCAAAATAAAACTGTTAAATTTACAGAATTTTAATTATATTTAAATTAACTTTTAGTTAATTGAAAATAGCAAATTGTATTATAAAATCTGCAGAAAATTTTGCTAAATATTAGTAGACTAAAAATAGCAAAAATAAACTGTTATATCTACAAATTTTTGCTATTTTTAAGCTAAATTTAGTAGAATACAAATAGCAGTCTATTTTGCTAAAATCAGCAGAAATATTTGCTAAAAAATTGAAAACTGATGGTTTCAAAAGCCTCAATTCTTATTTCATTTAATAAAAATAGAAAAAAACTTCGAAAATATTAAATTTTTTGGTGATTTTTTAGGCTACCAATTATTTAGGAAAAATTTTTGCTGATTTTAGCAGGTTAATTTGCTAATTTCCATTAACAAAAATTTAGCACAAATATAACTAAAATCCTGTATATTTAACAGTTTTATTTTTGCTGTTCCTATATTACTAATAATCTGCTAATTTAGCGGTTTTTTTCTGCAGCATGATTATACCCTACGCCTGATGTTTGTAACACCAAAAAATATTGGACCTAGACCCACCTTATAGTATACCGATCGACTCAGAATCACGTTTTATTTCGATTTAACGATATCCGTCCGTCCGCCCGCCCGTCCATGCATTCTTGTGCGCACTCTACAGGTCGCAAATATTAAGATATTTCGATGAAATTAGGCACACCGACTTACGTCGGCCCAAGGACGACGCCTATTGATTTTGTTTAAAATCGGTCTATGTTTAGACCTGGTGCCCATATAAGGGTCCCCCCCCCTAAAATTGCCATTTTTACACGCTGTAGGTTACAAATATTGATATTTTGATGAAATTTGGTACACCGAACTACTTATGTCGGCCCAAGGACAAAGCCTATTGATTTTGGTTAAAATCCAGACTGGTGTAGGGTATTGTATAGTCGGCATGCCCGACTCGTTTTTAACTAATTTTTAGTAGTTTTAACTAAATTTTTTACAGACTTTTTTCTATTAGAAAAAGTGAGTTTTAGCATTATTTCCAATTTTAGCCATTTCTAGCCATTTTTTCTGCGTAATCTAGCCATTTTCAGTTCAAGTGTTGGCAACCTTGGTTGCATCATGGTTTAATTATAAAGCGGCGAATATATTAAGAAACATTCGTGAAAAAATGCCCTTTTTTTACGAATGTGCATTTGGGTATGTTAATGTTCGTGTTGACATTCATGGAATTCGTGTTTACAAAATTTTTTTTCCCTACTCAATGTTCCTTAATGTATTCGCCGCTTAAATGTTTAACTACACAGATTAATACACAGATGTGTTACCAATGACAGGCGTCAAAAAAGTATTCCCGAACCCTTATGGTTTTGTTTACATGGAAGTAGGGAATGCAAAATCCCGCACTTTTTGATTTCCCGGGAAAGCCGGAAAGTTATCTTGAATTCGCAAGATCCCGGAAGTCACATAAATTAGAAAATATTTTATAGTAATTTAAAAAAATTTTATTAGGTGTTTTGATATAAACCCATAAATTCCTTGTAAACCTCGTATAATTACAAACCATATTTTTTATATATGGAGTTTGACATTAAACTCATTAACATACCAGGTTTACATCGTTTACGAATAGAATACGAGTTTATATGAAAACCCCTATTAATAAAATGTTTTAAAGACCTCAATCCTTTATGATCGTGAAAAAGCTCACGTGGTTTTTCCTGGAATTTTCGTAGTGGGAAAGAATTAATTTTATATTAGAAATTATATAAGTCTAATACTACATTTATACCTGAGCAAAAACAACCGGGTTTTTGGCACTTGTAGTTTTTAAGTTGTCAAAACGCATACAAAAAAAAAACAAGCAAAAACCAGTTTGGAACAAAAACTAGGTGGTTTTTGCTCAAGTATAAATGCAGTATAATTATATATGTATTTTTAAAAACTGAATTAACTAATAGTACACGCAAAAAAGAAAAAGGGGGAAATCACTTAGCACTAATTTATCAAACTTAAGCTATATTTTATTATTATGTATATCTTCTTCTCTGTATATGCTCACATTCGATTTCATCGGCCGGATGTTTTCGCCTTATGTGAGACCCAGGTGTGTGGGGATGCTGATCCACAGGATTTCTATATACCTGGTTATCAACTCCTATCCCTTTTCATTTTCCATCGGGGCCTTGCAATGTACATTCGCAACGATGTTGTGTACCAGTATCAGCAACATTTAAACTGTAATGATGCGGAATTTAACACACTTTGGGTTAAGTTCAAGATCAGGTCACACATGTTGCATATCGGGTTCTTATACAGAAGCCCAAACATGGAGAGGACGAATACCCTTAATGGCTTTGATGTCCTTTCTGATTCCATCGCTAGAATTCTAGGGAGTTGCCCGAGTAGTGAAATCGTCGTTGCTGGCGATTTTAATATTCACAACACTTCCTGGCTTCGCCATTCGAGCCACACAACTCCCGAGGGCCTTTATGTTGAGCTGTTTGCCGCGCACAACCACCTGGCGCAATTAGTGAATGAACCAACGCACATTCCGTGTGTTGAAAGTGAACATCAAAATACTCTTGATCTTTTCCTTACTTCTCATCCGGACAAGTATGAAGTAAGAATACTTGCACCTCTCGGCAATTCGAATCATTGTACCATTTCCGCATCTTTTTCGTTCTCCGACCTTCGAAACGTTTCGGCAACAGCTGCGAAACGTTCAATTTTTATTTACGAAAAAGCACGTTGGGCTGAACTCAACGAATTTTTCCGGCAATTTAATTGGAAACTCTGTTTCCTCGACGACAACGTTGATGCCGTGGCGAAAATGGTAGAACATGTTATATTGCTTGGAATGAATAAACCAAAAGATAAATGTTGGTTTAACCAGACGTGATAATAAGAACGACAATACTGATCTGCTTCGCAAACGGGCGAGATATGAATGTTCCAAAGTACTTAGTCGTGAAAAGTTTCTTTACGAAAAACGTCTTCGTACTAAAGTTCTTTCTGCTCCTCGGGGTAGCAAGAGCTTTTGGTCATTCGTTAAAAGAGTAAAGGATAATTCTAGTTCAGCTATCCCAACTCTTATAAAGGATGATCAAATATTCACTGAACCGGTTGATAAGGCAAATCTTTTAGCTGGGATGTTTGCAGGTAATAAGTAAAAAAGTTAATAGGGTTCTTGCTGACCTCAACATAAATAAGTCATCGGGGCCGGATGGCATACCCGCACTGGTGCTGAAACCGTGCTCTTCGACGCTAGCTCGTCCATTGGCTAACCTTTTTAGCGCTTCTTACCATACGGGAATTTTCCCCTCTTGCTGGAAGGTTGCCAATGTCCAGCCAATCCCTAAAAAGGGTGCGGCTAATAACCCTGAAAATTACCGCCCAATCGCAATATGCTCTGCGCTCTCAAAGGTGATGGAGAGTATGCTTAACTACCATCTCGTGAATTATCTAGAGTCCAACTCACTTCTTAATGACCGACAATATGGCTTCCGTAGGAATCGTTCTACGGGAGACCTGTTAGCGTTCCTCTCGGAACATTGGAGTCAGTCCATTCACCGTTTTGGTGAGAGCAAAGTGGTTGCTCTGGATATTTCTAAGGCCTTTGATCGTGTATGGCACGGGGCGCTTGTATCGAAGCTTATTGCCTTTGGTGTGGGTAATGACTTCGCTCGTTTTATTTCGAGCTTTCTCAGAGATCGCACTATTCGTGTTGTTATAGATGGGATCTCATCCGACGAGTTTCAGCTTAATTCAGGGGTACCGCAGGGTTCTGTTCTTTCTCCTTCCTTATTTCTTATCTTTCTTAATGATCTTCTTGGTCAAACTTTCAACCCTATCTACTCTTTCGCAGATGACAGCAACATTTGTCATTCATTTTCCTTCAATCGTAGGCCAAGCCCTGAGGAGATTGGGGGCAAAAGGCAGATTATGAATGACACACTAAATCGTGACCTCTCTGCAATCTGTGAGTGGGGTCATGCGAACAAGGTGGATTTTAATACGCGTAAGACCCAATGTTGTATGTTGACCCATAGGGCTGTGGAGTCAACACTGCCATCTGTACATATGGGTGATATCGATATCGAGGAATCGGATACTCTTGATGTTCTGGGCATGAAAATTCAGTGTGATGTCCGATGGAATAAGCATGTTTTTCAGGTGTCGAAAGAAGCATTCAAGTGTCTAGGTTTTTTACGTCGGTGCAAGAAGTACTTCACTCCATCCGATTTACTCACTATTTATACCACCTATATCCGACCGAAGATGGAATACAACTCCCATATATGGGTAGGAGCTTCGAAGTCTATTTTTGAGCTTCTGGACCGTGTGCAAAGGAGGGCGTCGGCGCTTATCAATGACAGTAGAGTATCCAGCTCTATTGACTCATTGGAGCATCGTCGGAATGTGGGTTGTGTAACCCTGTTCTATCGATAGTGCTCATTGAGATAAGTGAACTTATCCCCAAAGCCCAGGTTTTTATTCGTAATACTCGCTTATCAAGTAGAGTCCATCCGTTTGTTGTCGATTGTCCAGCGGATCGCACGACGCATTACAGAGAGAATTCGTTTATCAGTCGCACCAGCCGTATGTGGAATAAACTCCCCGCAGAGGTCTTCCCTGTTACTTACAATGTTGAGAAATTTAAATCAAATATTCACAAACACTACTCCCTCTTTCCTCCTCCCCATAACCTATTTTCCTAATACCAACACAATGCACTGCGTTAGTAGGGGGCATCCCCTGAGTGTTGGTCTAACACATAAAAAAAAAAAAAAAAAAAAAAAAAATTAAAACAATTTAATTTAATTGGTTATTTCTTTATTTTATATTACATTGTTATATTGTTACTATTAGGTATATTACATTGCGCACTTATTACTATATATTATAAATATATATTTTACTAAAAATACTTATAATAAACAAAAAATTATACTAATTACTTAACGTGTTGGCCGCAATGAACTTATGCATATGTTACTTCTTGTACGATAGCTTCCTTCTTTCACATCTTCCTTGGAATATGTACATGGATTTCTTTGAGGCACTATATGATTTATTTTATTTATTACAATTAAATTTGTATGTTTTATATTGTTTTCAATTCTTTTTTCAATTTTGGCATCTACTTTTCGCCATATTGTTTTATCTTCTTTATTTTTTTTTTTTACAATTTTCAACTTTGGCAATTTTAATTATATTTTTAGGAATTATACACATTTTACAAACATTTGGCAACAAATAAATGAATTGTAAAACTTCTTAAGTTTATTTTGGGTCTCATACATAAAATTTTTTATCATTTTCCCATAATAAAACTAAATATTGACAATTTTTTAAATAGATAAGAAAACAAAGTGATTTAACATAATGTAGGAAAGAATTTATAATGATTCGGATTTCGGTGTAGATGTAAACGCGGCTTAAGCTAATGAAAAACTATTTTTTTCTGCAGGAAATCGTTTTTACCAAGCATGTTTGTATAATATAATATACGCTAATTTTTTGCGTGTATATTTAGACTGGGCAAAAACTAGTAGATTTTGGCCATTTTTAGTTTTTGAGCCGAAAACTATAAAATTAATTTAGTTTTTCCCATATAATTTTCATACAAATTTAAAACCAGATTCCACATGGTTTTTGCCAAAAACCAACTAAAAATATCTTAAATTTGCATTTTTGATACACCCGGTTTCTTCTATAAGTAATTTTCGATACACCATGTTACAACGAATATATGATTAAAGCAAGTGTCAGAAATATATTTTTTAATTTTTCTTTAAATATATCAGTTTTTGTTTAAAATTGTGTATTGATATGTATTTTCGAATGTGTTAATAATTTTTTTAACTTAATTAAACCATAAAAACACAAAGAAAATTGTTTAATAAAAAAATGATGTGACAAAGAAAAACCAAATAACCATGATGACTTGGCTTTTGTGGGGGTCAAGGGAAATTATTTCCAAATGCCAACCTCACCCACAATCTTCGAATTTATCCGAGCAAGGATTACCACTCCGGCTTTAAATGAAAATTATTAACTACAAATTCTCATTTTAGAGCCGTTACAACAACAACAACTTGGCTTTTGTAATTTAGTTTTGTACAAAACCCACCTGGTTATTGCTCAGTCTAAATTCAGTATATAAAACTAATTTTTAAACTAAAACACTTTTTAGTCCGTAAAAAAATAAATAAAAAAATTAATATAGAAAATAATTTTAGAAAATTTATAAAAATTATGGGAACAAATTCTAACTCACTTGAAATTTTTTAAAAATCAATGGACAGATTTGTCTTTGATTCTGTACAGAATAAGTGCGATTCAAAATTTTTTATACAAACACTATTTAGTTGAGTGGTTTTCTTAAAAAATATATTTTTAAAGTTCCTTTTAGTGCCTGTTAAAAAAAAGGAACTTAAAAATATCGATCAAGTACACAAATTAATCAGTGTGTTCGTTTACTAGAAAATCTTAATTTAATTTAATTTCTTTATTTATAACAATAACCTAGCCTAAAGGCCATAATCGGTTACAAATTTCTACTAAAAGTAACAAAACAAGCAATAAAATTTGTTTAAAATAAAAATAAAATTAAACATAATTAGATAACAATGCGAATATAAAATTATTAAATGTAAAATTATTAAATGCATATAAAGATTAAAAATAAACGTTATAAAAAAATTAGCAATAGTTTTTACATCCCCTAAATTCTAAAAAAAAAAAAAATTACATATGTAAGCTTTAATTCGAGAAATAATGCCTGAAAAATTAAGCATTAAGTGAAATTACTTCAAAAAATTTCTTCTTGAACGTATCAATCGAAAAATTAAAAGTCTTTAAGTTAGGTGGTAATTTGTTGTATATTCGAGCAACCCTTACAAAAAAAGATCGGCATAACAACGGCTTTGGAATAACTAATTGTCTATTCCTATGAGATCTACCAAATTCAACATATCAACCAAGAACAATGGCATTTGCAATTTAAACACTTTATAGAAATGCATAATACTCCTAATTTGAACAACGTTATCAAATGAACATCCTAAAAATTCCAAAACATACAACGAAATATGATGACGCAATCTAAGAGAGTATAAATATCTCATAACACGATTGAAAGCCAACTTTATCTTCTTCATTACATAACCCAAAGCCCCCGAATAGACTTCCAAGCCATATAAAAAAATTGGCATAATTAAGGCATGGACAACCTTAAACTTAACATTAAATGGAAGCATAACGTCTAAGCTGTATAATTTTCTCAAAGTAAAATTCACTTTAGAAACAACATTATTAACATGATCCTCAAAACTCAGCTTGGTATCAAGAATCACACCAAGACATTTAATTTTATCTACAAATTCAACTAGATTGCCATCTAAATTAATAGAAAAATTATAAATACCACTATTACCAAACAACATTGCCTTAGATTTTTCAGATAATTTGAACACATCCAATTATATAGTCTATCATACTCTGCATAACATCAGGAAATTCAATATCCCCTTTAAACAAAATCTGAACGTCATCTGCAAACGCAAATGGAAGGCACATATTATTTGACAAAATATCAAAAAGATCATTTAGGAACATAATAAAAAGTAAAGGCCCAAGTACAGGCCCTGGGGTACACCACTGAAAACAGGAAGAATCCCAGAACAAGAGCCATTACTGGACACATTTTGCTTTCTGTTTGAAAGATAAGACGAGATTAATTTGCACGCAGAACCAGAAAAACCAAAATATCTGTTTAACTTTCGAATCAAAAGCGAATGGCCAACCCTATCGAAAGCTTTTGCTAAGTCCAAAGACAATAAAACACAAAAACCTCTGTCAGCTATTTTTCGCCTAATATTATCAGTTAGACCAATAAGCAACGATGTAGAATAAGGTTACATCTAAACCCAGATTGACAATCATGGAGCAGAAGATTATTATTAACATGGAACATTAATTGATTCTTCATAAGGTATTCAACCATTTTCGATAAGATTGGTAAAATAGAAATCGGCCTCAAGTTATCAGTACTACTAACCCCATTATTCTTCTGTTTAGGAACAATTTTAGCAACTTTCCATAACATTGGGAAAGCAGACGTGGTTAAAATAGTGTTAAGCAGATGTAAAATGTAATTTCCATAGGCATCAACAATTTAAGAAACTTAAGTGCAAAATCATCATAACCAACAGCTTTTGACGTAATAATGTTAAAGGCAAAGATCATTTCATAACTATCAACTGCACGAAAAGAAAAACCATCATCATTCATTCGAGGAATATCCTCAACACTGTTACTATTTAAAATTTGATTAGAAGAAAATAAATTGTTTAAATAATTAGGATGAATTACTTCAAAGTCATCAGTATTACCAACAACACCTTTTCCATTTAAAATATAACCAAAATCTCCTTGTTAGACTTGTCCTGAAAAATCGATCCGTGAGCCTCCCTCTTCTTTTTCCAGATTACATTTTTTGCACGATTTCTGCACATACAAAAAACTCTCCAGTTTTCATCACTTCTATTATTTAAATAAGTGCGATACGCCAGATCCCTAAGCGACTGATGGTATTGTATTACAGGATCCTTGAACCAACCATCATTCAAATTTCGGATCACACGCCTCCTCAAAAGAACCGAAGCATGCAAAAACTGCAAATTATTGTTTAAAATCAACAACTGTTCATCTACATTATTAGTTAATAACATATTACTAAAATTACATTCCAGTACCGCAGTTTCTAAAGAGGAAATATTAACTGCATCATAATCATAAAACTCATAAAATTTTCTAAAAACCGGTTTTAAAATTTTAAGCGACATAAATATAAATGAATGACGAGTAATACCTGGGTATTGAAATTGATTAGAATAATTTACTAATTCAGAAGATGAGACCAAAAAATAATCCAGCAAGGAGGTAGAATCACTAGCAATATATGTGGGCATAGAATTGTGAACAAGCGATAGATTCAATCTGCTACAAATGCTTCTAACCCTCATGGACTTCGACGGATCTAAAAGATTGTTGTTAAAATCACCCATAATTACAATATTCGAAAACTGAACAAGTAAATCAGAAATCTCTCGCTCAAAAGAATCAAAATCACCATGAGGCAAATATGCAACTCCTACCAAAATTTTAATATCATTAAGAACCAATTCCACAAACAAGCATTCAGCTACTCTATAATTAACGCCAATATGTACAACCTTCTGTTTTATATTTTCAGAAATAAAAAGAGCCACACCACCACCTTTGGCACACGGTCGATCATTCCTGTGACAAACATAGCCAGAAATATTTGTGGCATTAGCAGAGATGGTATCCTTTAACCATGTTTCACTGAAACCAACTACTTGCAATAAACCACCCTCCAATATGCTCTTAATTTCACTAAATTTAGAAGCATTCGGCTTCAAATTAAAGCTTGTACAGTTCAAGTGACCAAAATTAAGATTTTGTTTCAAATTAAACAACTCGGATTGTAAGAAACTATTATCACTAACAACATTCCCTAGATTGTCTCAAATTCATTTCGAACACAACAACAAAAAAACAAAAAGCGGCAAAATGTAAAAGGTACCATAAAAATGATATTAAGAAAAAAAAAATTAATAAATAATAAGAATAAGTTACCAAATGATTAAATAAATCCTTAAAAATTTCATTACAAAAAAGAAAAATAACCACAGCAGTGCATAACTATAACCTAAATCAGCACATTATCATGCCAAACAAAATACATAAAAAAGCAATAAGGAGAAGGGAATTTTTCAAAAAATAAATAAAAAAATGATAATGCGAGGACCAGGTACTAGCCATGAAAGCTACTTAAAGAAGGAGAAAAAGAACAATACTTAAAAACAAAAAAAAAATATATATAAACGAAAACAAAAAAAAAATATATATATATACATACATAAATAAAAATATATGTAATCTACTACAAATTGTGTCCACCGCCTGGTCCCAAAGTTGCCACCGATGAAAAGGAGCAGTTGTTCAAACCACCATCAGCAACAAGGAGCTCCATACATTGCTCATAGATAAGCGTCTTTTCACTATCATCCAACATTTTCTGACTTTAGGAATATCATAGTTTTTAAATGAATATCTCGCTATTTTGTTTTTGTCCTTCAACTTCCGACAGACAGCAATCAGTTTCCTTGCGGAGTCTGTTAGATGGTCGTTCAAAAAAACATCTGACTGCAATGTACCTCCAATTACATCTTTCAACTTCAAATTGCGGTTTTTGTGATAATTCATCATAATTTTTTTCACGAATTTGTATGGAATTAAACTTCACCAAAACCTTCCTTCCACTAGCAAAATATGTGCAATGTTGAATGTCAGCATAACATTCCTTAACTTTGCATAAAGAGCATATTTTTAAAATGTGCTGCCGCAAATTTTTAATTTTTTTAGACAATCCTACAATTATAATGTTAGAACGATTTAACCTTCTCTGCAAAATGTTTTTATGCTTTTCCAGAAAACCAATTCGACGATCAGCTTTATCAACAACATTGGCAACATCAAAACAATGCTTTAGATCAGATTTCAATTTATCTACATCATCAGAATTACCAGAAGCACCGTGAAAAGAAGTTCATTTATTTTCTCATCTAACAGTTTAAGACCATTTTGCAGCTGTTCATCAAGTTTGCGTTTATTTTCAATAAATTTTGCCTCCAACTTTTCTTCTAATGTTTTTAACACGGAAGAAAACCCATTTCTGAGTTCCTCCTGAACATTACAGTATTTAGGCAACCTTGAACAATGCTCACATATGAATTTTAATATTTTATTCTTCACCAAAATATCATGCTGTTCTTTTGAAATTTTGGCACAGGCTATATGGAAATATTTTTCGCAATAAGAGCAGTAATACTCCTGTTGGTTTTAGTAACGTTTTTACTGCAAACAGGACATTTACAAGTAGATGATGACATGACGAAGCGATTAATCAATACGAACTCTGGTGTAAAAAAAAACAACCACACAAAAGCCAGGAGCACCAATAAGAAAAATAAGTATTTTGATAGTACACCTTATGTTAACGTCCTTCGTTGGATAGTATAATGCTGCATACAAATTGCAATAAGTGTTGTAAACAATTCAACTGTGAATTCAACATTGGCCGCAGAAGACACTGTATATTATTACTTTTTATACCCTACACCACTATGTGGTCAGGGTATTATAAGTTTGTGCTGATGTTTATAACACCAAAAAATATTGGTCGTAGACCCAACTTATAGTATACCGATCGGTTCAGAATTTTTTTTTTTATTTCGATTTAACGATGTCCGTCTGTCCGTCCGTCCGTCTGTCTGTCTGTCCATGCAATCTTGTGCGCACTCTACAGGTCGCACCTATTAAGATATTTTGATGAAATTTGGTACGCAGACCTATGTTGGCCCAAGGACGAACAAGTTTGATTTTTTCGAACATCGGTCCATGTTTAGACCTAGTGCCCATATAAGGGTCCTACCAAAATTATATTGTTTATACGCTGCAGGTCGTAAATATTAAGATATTTTGACGAAATTTGGTACACAGACCTATGTTAGCCCAATAACGCAGCCTATTGATTTTGGTGAACATCGGTCCATGTTTAGACCTAGTGCCCATATAAGGGTCCTACCAAAATTATACTGTTTATACGCTGCAGGTCGTAAATATTAAGATATTTTGATGAAATTTGGTACACAGCCCTACATTGGCCCAATAACGCAGCCTATTGATTTTGGTGAACATCGGTCTATGTTTAGACATAGTGCCCATATAAGGGTCCTACCAAAATTATACTGTTTATACGCTGCAGGTCGTAAATATTAAGATATTTTAATGAAATTTGGTACACATACCTATATTGGCCCAATAACGCAGCCTATTGATTTTGGTGAACATCGGTCCATGTTTAGACCTAGTGCCCATATAAGGGTCCTACCAAAATTATACTGTTTATACGCTGCAGGTATTAATATTAAGATATTTTGATGAAATTTGGTACATAGACCTATGTTGGCCCAAGGACGAAGCCTATTGATTTTGGCGAACATCGGTCCATGTTTAGACCTAGTGCCCATATAAGGGTCCTACCAAAATTATACTGTTTATACGCTGCAGGTCGCAAATATTAAGATATTTTAATGAAATTTGGTGCGCTGATTACATTATAGAAAATTTTGACATAAGCCCCATTTTAACCCATTCGAATTTCGGATCCAAACAATACACCAGGCTGGTGTAGGGTATTGTATAGTCGGCATGCCCGACTTTAACCTTTTTACTCGTTTAAATGTTATACTTATGTATGTTAAATAAGCAAACAATAAAAACAAAACTTTTACTAATATATGTAAAAACTTTTTACTCAACTACTTATTAATAAAAACCACTTTATTTTATTATTTGTATATTTTTGAATTTATTTTGTCAATAACAAAAAATTCGCGCGTTAGTGCATAACGGAGTTGCCAGCTGATTTCACTACTGATTTTTACTACTTTTACTACAATTTTGTAAGTAAATGAGCAAGCCTAATGTAAGATTTTTACTATTAATTACTTTCGAAAATTTGGCATAAGTAAATTTGAAATAATTAACTTTATTATTTTAAACTGCATTTTTTTAAATCCCGGGATTCCCGGTACAAATTCCCGGAAATGCATGAACTGAAAAATGCCGGGACGGGAAATCCCGGTATGCATTCCCTACATGGAAGCATGTCAAGAGGGAGATAACTACAAATTATACCAGATATGAATCAGCTGATATGATATGACCTACAGAAAATGAGCAAAACAAAACGCAAAAATTTAAGAAAAACAAAAGATAAAGCACAATAATCTAAAAAGAGACAGATATATACAAAAAATGCGCAATACAAAATGTATGGAGATTTTATATTGTTATCTCCCTCTTGACTTGACTTCCAGGTAAACAAAACCATACGGTTTGAGAATACTTCTTTGACACATGTCATTGGTTTCACATCTGGTATTAATCTGTGGAGATAACAATATAAAATCTCCTTACATTTTGTATTGAGCATTTTTTTTATATATCTGTCTCTTAAGATTATTGTGCTTTATCTTTTGTTTTTCTTAAAATTTTGAATTTCATTTTGCTCATTTCCTGTAGGCCATATTGCCCAAATCAGCTAATTCCTATCTGTGTATAATCTGTGTTTAACTACATCGATGTTCTTTTTCATTGCCCTAGACCATTTTGACAACAATGAAAACAATAAGCGTGTTCGTTTACCTACTACAAGTTACTACTTTTACTACAGCTGGAAAAAATCAATACAAAAAGTAAACAAAACTTTCCAATTGTAGTAAAAGTAGTAAGAATTTAGAGTAAACGAACACACTGTAATATTTACGAATTTGCAAGAGAATAAGAAAATTAAATGCGGCATAAACGACAATTCTTTACACTAAAATATTTTTGTTCAAAAAATGTCAAAGAATTTCGAATATTCTGCTTTGTGATTGCTATAACTTTAATTGTAATTATAGCCTAAGATCTAATTTTTATGAATCGTAAAGGGCATATATTAATCTAAGTGAAGAAAGTTCTGTACTGAACATTAAAATGGACCATGGTAATATTTCTGGATTTAAAAATGTTATTGTTCTGGTTAACGTCACAAAGAACAGTCCTTGGTAATTGGCCTATGGCTCTAGCCCATGGTTTAATTATAAAAGGGTACCTAAATCGATGTTTTTTTCGGTTGCCCTAAACAACTTTAACAACAATGAAAACAATAAAGCCCAAACCACATAGTGAAAGTGCCAGTGGACAGTGGCAGTGCTGTCAAACTTTGTTCTTGAATTTCGCGAAAACGATTTTAAATTTTTTTAAAAACAGCTCTTGTTTATTTAGAAACTTTTCTAATTTCTCGGCAGTGACAAATAGAGAAGATACAAAAAACTGCTTTATCGACAAAACGTCGCTCTGCGGTCGACACTTCGCTTATGTGGTTTAGGCTTAAGGTTGAGTTACCCAACCGTAAACGTAACTGTAACGAATCAGCTGTTTCGAAACTACAAGAAAAAGTGTATACGAATGGTTACCAACACGTAAATGTAAACGTACTTGCCGGATCATTGAAATCAGAAATTTTTTTTCGGTTTTCTATAAAGGGCGGATTATGGGACCGTAAACGTAACTGTGATGTAACTGTACCGTGCCGTAGCTAAAAAGTACACTTATAGATTATCGTAAACGACATTACTATTTAGCATCTATTTCATGTGGTTTTATATTATATTCTAAAATTTTCCATTTATTTGTTAATTTTTATTCATTATTTGTTGTTTGAATCAATTTTCTTTATTCATTTCATATTTTTTCCGACTAAAATCATTCAGCTGTTTCGATGCCGGATAGAAAATTCTGATTTCAACAGAATGATCCGGCAAGTTCGTTTACATTTACGTGTTGGTAACCATTCGTATACATTTCTTCTTGTGGTATCGAAACAGCTGATTCGTTACAGCTACGTTTACGGTTGGGTAAGTCAGCCTTAAGTGTATTTTTTGGCTACGGTACGGTACAGTTACATCACATTTACTTTTACAATCCCATAATCCGCCCTTTAAAGCCTAACCACATAAACGCAGTGTCGACCGCCGTGCGACGCTTTGTCGATAAAGCAGTTTTTTGTATCTTCTCTATTTGCCACTGCCGAGAATTTAGAAAAGTTTATTATAAATAAACAAGGGCTGTTTTTAAAGCCTATATGAAGCCTATATGACACTTGCTAGTTTCTAGATTCTAGTTTTTTGCACCATCAATTTGACAGTTTGATAGTTTTTCGATATAGTTGTTCTCTTTACACACATTATTTCTGACAAGGAAATTCGTGCTCTCTTCTATTTTGGATTATTAATACTGAAGCCTATGACACTTGCTAGTTTCTAGATTCTAGTTTTTTGCACCAACCAATGCAAATCATATGAAGGGTACTGCATTACCAACATCAATTTGGCAGTTTCACAGTTTTTCGATATAGTTGTTCTCTTCACACACATTATTTCTGACATAAGGAAATTCGTGCTCTCTTCTATTTTGGATTATTAATACTGAAACTAGCAAGTGTCATATAGGCTTAAACATAACGCAAAAAGAATTTTTTATTCACACTAAAAATTTATATCTCTAATTTTAGAGCAATCGGAGTTTTATTTATTTATTATTCAAATAAACAGAGTCGTTAGGGCCATATATAGTTGGTAGGCTAACAAAAACAGGTTATTTTATAATATCTCTTAAAACTATAGTCTTAAAAAGTAATTAAATTTCTATATAAGAGCATTTGAAAGAGACTACAAGATAAAACAATTTGTAATAAGTACATTTTGGCTCAATAAAGAATTATGTTTTTAAGGCTCTGTCACCCAATAAACTGACCTATGTTGTTTCATAAATTTAGATGTCATGCCCGAAACCTTATTTCGCCATCATTTCTACATGTAAGTGCAAATCCCCATTTTAAAATCATCCCCATTATCTGGCAACAGTGATCCGCTTTTTAAATTTCCTTAATTATAAATAAAAAAAAACTTGTTTATACTCACACAATACGGCTGCTATTATTAAAATAGCCAATTTTATTAAATGTTCTTGTTTTTCCCATGTTAAAAATCTCGATTTAGTTAATGGAGCATTTGTTTCAACTGCCATTTTTATACAAATTATAATTTCTCCAAAAAGTTTTAATTCACTTAACGCCCACGTTCAGAAAAAGCCGGATAAAAGCGTTTTAAGATGAAAACTTTTAACCGGCGTCTGCTTTCTTGATTCACAGCCGAATTAAGTTTTTCACTATGGCTTCATACATTAATGTCAAATATATCTTTTTATCGCCTTAATACTTGTCTCAACACTTTAAACTGTTTTTTTCACATTATTTGTATTTTATATTAAATTTTAAAATACAAATTCTGCAATAAACAAATTCCGACAACAATTTCGTGGCACAAACTTTTTTCTTCAGAGAACAAAGTTGAGCTACTCTGAGTTGGCGTTAAGGCGCCGACGGTTTACTTGTTGGTGTGTTTTCCCGCCGATGAATTAGAATCATACACCCCAAAAAGTATGTAGTGGCAGTCAACAAAATCCGTAGTTATTTTTTCTTTTTTTAAAATCAACTATTATAATCATTATCAGCTATGAGAAAAGTTTAAAAACATTTTCTAGTTTCCTGTGGTTTTAAATTTCAAATATTTTGAAGTTGTCAAAATAATTTAAAAAACAAAATCAGAAAAATAATCGTAATAAGAAAAACATTTTATTTTATTTGCTTGTAAGTTAATTTATTTGTTAATTTAAATCTGTTTGTTTTTTAATAAAATAATTAAACATTTTGCAGATAAATTGGATTACTTATTCGAAAATTGGCGAGGTGTCCTTGAAAGACCATTGAACTACCATCAATCAAATATGGGAAAGGGCTTAAGATATGTTCTTCTGAAACGTTTGTACATGTATTTTTATTTATGCTATTCAATTTCGTGTTTGTATGAATAAATAGTGTAAAAAATCTTGTTTTTTTATTTATTGCTAGAAGTAAAATCTAATGCGAATATTGGTTCCCATTAACCATTTTCCAATTGTACATAGTTGTATTTTACAATCTTCTAGGATTGTGCAATTTTGACTAGCAAATCGTTAGCAACAACTTCCTCGATAGTGGATTTTTAGATTTCAAATAAACATAGTTAACATAGCGGCCCATACATTTTTTTTTTTTTTTTATTAGTGCTATATTTGTTGTTGGTTGATACATTTAGTATCATATACCAGAACTGTTCATTTTTTTACAAAGGTAGCTCTTAATCTAATTTAAATAACAAATTTCATCTTCATTACGGCCCATACATTAAGGAACATTCGTGAAAAAATACCCATTTTTGTGAATGTGTGTGTGTGCGTGTTGACATCGTGCAATTCGTGTTCACAAAATTTTTTGATATTTTTTGTTCTCTACTCAATGTTCCTTAATGTATTGGCCGAGAGATTAATCACAACTGGGTCGAAAACGAGAATTGTTTTTTCATATATTTTGTGTGGAAAGCAAAATGTCGCCATGTCGTCGGGTGATTTGTCGTCATAATATAATCTATTAAGCTGCCTACACACTAGGGAACATGGTTGAGGGAACAAAAAATATCAAAAAATTTTGTAAACACGAAATGCACGCTCTCAACACTCACACACACACAAACGAACTCACACATTCACAAAAAATGCTCTCTTTTTTTAAGTATGTTCCCTAGTGTGTAGGCAGCTTTATATTTTCATGACGACCACACCCCCTTAAAATATTTGTCAAATTGTTGCCATATTTTTAACTAATTTAGAGTTTCCACTATAAAAAAAATTGTAGAAATTAGTATTAGAGCTGCAAAAATTTTACTTTGTTTACAAAAAAAATATATTTGAAAATAAAAATACATAAGTTACCGCAAAAAAAGAAAATTAAATACAATAAAATGTAAAACAATAAGAATTAATTAAAACCAATTGAATTGGTGAAGAATTGTGGCGAAACAAATACAAACAAATATTCGTGTTTTGCTTTCTTTTTTTCTAAACGTCAAAAAAATGTCGACGGTCTGAATTTAATTTAATCGCAACAACTTTTTTTGTCGTCGGTCGACAATCGACTCAGAGGTTAATCACAACTGGGTCGATTGTCGACCGACGACAGCAAAAGTCGTCACGATTAATTTAAATTCAGCGACAGGCGACCGTCGACATTTGTTGACGTTTAGAAAAAAAGGAAAGCAAAACAAGAATATTGTTGTATTTGTTTCACCACAATTCCTCACCAATTTAATTGGTCTTTCACTAATTCTTGTTGCTTTATATTTTATTGTATTTAATTTTGCTTTTTTGCCGTAAGTTATGTATTTTAAATTTCAATGATATTTCTTCTGTCAGAAAAATAAATTTTTTGTAAACAAAGTACGAATTTTTGCACCTCTAATACGAATTTCTAACAACCCTGTTCTAATGGCAATCTTTAATTAGTTAAAAATATGGCAACAATTTGACAAATATTTTAAGTGTGTATTAGTGTGTCGTCAAGAAAATAGAATAGATTCTATTCCGACGACAAATCGCCAGAAGACATGACGACATTTTGCCTCCCATACAAAATATATGAAAAAGCAACTCTCGTTGTCGTTGTCGACCCAGTTCTGATTAATCTCTCAGTTGTGATTAATCTCTTATCATGGGGCACATATAGCAAAGAGACTGTAGGGCTCTCATATTTCTCTTCAAACTAAAAAACCTACTGTAAACTTAAAATACATTTTTAAACGATGAAAGAACAGGCTACTAAATGTGTTCAATATCTAATTGAAATAAAGAAATTAAAATTTGTAATTATTTTATAAATTGTATGTATTAAAATATAGAGGAATCTGGAGAACTATAGATTATATCTATTAACTTCGCTCTTTGAAATTATGTCAATTACGACAATTGCTTGATATCGTATTATTGTATGTCAAGACCACAGGTCAAGACATTTTAGGTAACCTAGTGTCTACAAATGAAATAAAATCTGTAATGAAATTTTAAAATAACTACGAAAATTTTTTTTTTTTTGTTTTCTGTGTAATTTGTGGGGTACCGCGACTTTTGTTTTGCCCCTATCATTTTGGTTATGCTTTGAGGGTTAAAATTATCGTACATATTTATGTAAAAATTGTATAATCTGGCAACTCTTGTTAAATATAAGTTTTTTGAAAAAAAAAAACAATTTGTATATCATATATAGCAGCAAAAACATCAGAAAACGATAAATCATATTTAAATAAATAATAAAATATCAAAAAGTTTATTTTCTATTTAATTTATTAACAAAGAGGAAGTAGCTATTAACTTAAAGAAATTCATTAAAAAGACAAAATATATGACAGTTGTTTTTTGTTGTTGCTTTTAAAGTTTTTTTTTGCATTTGCACAATTGTATAAAAACGGTATTAGTGTGTGAGAGAGAAGAATTAATTGATGTCCATGAGACAAGGAACTGCTGCAAGCAACTTGAAGTTTTATATAGACAAATTTGGAAACTTGCGGTCCTGGATTATTTATTTTATTTAGCTGATTAAATTTAATCTAATTGTATAAATATATAAGTACAGTAATTATGTCATTTAATTCCATCTCAACGCCAACTGGGTCTCAAACAACGGCATTTAGTGGTGGTGGCACTTCAGCCTCAAGCGCAGCAGGAGGACGCAGTAACTACAAAGACATTTATGATTTGCTCGAGCGTCTATGCAAAAGTTTTGTAGGAACCAAAGACAATCACAGTAAGTTTTTATACTTGTTTTTTTGTTTGATTTTGACAAAGAAAATATAATTCTAAAATAAAAAAAATTGTATTAATTTCTGCGTTTGTTATTTCTGGTCAAAATATTTAACCAATATTATCTGTTCAATTTTGCATGGTGTTTAATTTGTAGGTTTTTGTATTTTTTTACATAATCCAATTCTTTATTTTAATTTATTTTTAGGGGACGTTTTGCGCCATGTTACCCAATACATATCAAATTGTCCTTCGGCGTTGGGAACCAAACTGCCATATGATGAAGCTTCTTTAGTAGCAAAAATTACTCAACATCTTAATACCACAGAATCTGCGGGAGCAACATCATTTTCGGTTTTAGGTGCTTCAAGCAGTGGTTCACGTCATAACTCGGCATTATTTTTAAATTTACATGAACAATTAAAATCAAGTGTAAGTTCACAATTTAGTTGAGCTCGTTTATTATTGTAGTTCTAACATTATCAAGCATCCAACTCACACCCCTTAAAGTTTCATTCCGCTTTTCAAATAATTTTATATATGATAAAAAGCAAAATATGAAATTAAAATTAATGAATTCTACACGAAAAATTCTTCAAAATTAACAATTCCTCAAAATGTGAATTGATTTAAAGCATAGAGACTAGAAAATAAAGAAAATGCAAATCTTTAAGCTACAGAGGCAAAAATATATGAATAAGGCTGCAAATAGGAAATCTAAATTTGTTTTTAATGCCATAACTCATAAAATAATTTGTTGCTGTTACTCTTCATAGTTTTCGTTTTATCATAATGTAAGCATTAAATTTATCAATTCACGTTTGCTTTTCTTCAAAATTGCGCTATGCCTGATAACAAACAGCCATAAGATTACAACTTTCAGCTTATTTAAAAATTGCTTTTAATTTGCGAATAAACACAATAATTCACAGGAAATATATTTTATTCCCAAACATATTAAATTATCATTTTTAAATCATTTTTGAAAATAATTGTTTTTGAACCAATCGTTTAGAGCTATGATTACACAAATTGGTCGAGAAAAAATATGTGAAATCAGATAGATTTATAAGGAAAGAAAAGTAAAGGTCTAAGAGTTTGTCTATATAGTAAGGATTCTTCTAAATTTATGATAAGTAAAATTTTGTTCGCTTTAGCTTAGATTTTGGGATGTGGTTTTACTTTAAATGTAGTTCAGGGTAGTTGCTCCTAGAAGGCTAATTTTGGAATGTGGATTATTTACAATAGCTCTGTTCCACGTACGTTACCGCGGGTGCCCGCGGGAACCCAATCTTACCAAAAAGCGTTTCTATTGTTAAAAATTGGGTAAATGAGAGCGTTGATGAGAGAATAATTTGTTTCTCATTTTACCAGAAGTTACCCGTACTTTTTTTTCGGGTAAAATGGTAAAATTGTCAAATCACTTGTTGTTTATAAATCAGCTGTTTTAAATTTGTAAAAATAATTAAAATATTAACAAAAGTTGTAAACATTAATTAATATCGTTAACAAATACCGCGTTCTAACACTTTCTGTTTATTCCCTTAGATATTTTGTTAAAAATAGCTTTTGTTTATATGAATAACTTTGACGTTTATTTTTGGGGTTGAAATGTGGTTTTGTGCGTTCCCGGTATTGTGAGCAATTTTACCATTTTTTGAGATAATTATTTGTTTACTCTCATTTTACCAGACTTTACCCAGAATTACGTGGAACAAACCTAATATTTCCTATATTAAAATCGAATGGAATCTAACGTTGTTGTAAATGTTAATAAATCAAGAGTTTATATTCTCCGTTTCGCAGAATTTTATTTTGCAAAAACCATTTTTTAACATAAATTCCAAAATTAATTACGCACAGATTAAAAATAAAATCACAAAACTTTAAATGGCTTATGGTTATTTTGTTTATTTGAATTGTAATTAAAAATTAAAATAAAGAAACAGCCATTCCACCAAGTTATTATACCCTACACCACTACGTGGAGAGGGTATTATAAGTTTGTGCTGATGTTTGTAACACCAAAAAATATTGGTCGTAGACCCAACGTATAGTATACCGATCGGCTCAGAATTTTTATTTCGATTTAACGATGTCCGTCTGTCCGTCCGTCTGTCTGTCTGTCCATGCATTCTTGTGCGCACTCTACAGGTCGCAAATATTAACATATTTTGATGAAATTTGGTACACCGACTTATGGGCACCGGTCCATGTTTAGACCTAGTGCCCATATAAGGGTCCCCCAAAATTGGCTTGGTTACACGCTGCAGGTCGCAAATCTTAAGATATTTTAATGAAATTTGGTTTGCTGACTCACATGGTCCCGAGAACAAAGCCAATAGATTCTAGATAGAATTGGTCCATATTCGGACCTATCGGCCATATGGGCTATATTTACGATTTTCTCTTTTATAATTTTATAGAAAATTTTGACACAAGTCCTATTTTAACCCATTCGAATTTTGGATCCAAACATTAGTTGGCTCTTAACCAGACTGGTGGGTATGGTTGTCTATATAAACAAGTAACATACTACAGAATTTTATTTTTACAAAAATCAACAGAAAAACATAAATGAAAACTGTAATACATATTTAAAAATTACGAACATCGACTCTAGCGATTATACGAAAGCGATTATCCTTTTACTCCTCCCAATAACTCGGCCTTCGATTGCCTTATGAAACTTTAAGAGTTTATGTGAAAATTTGATTTTCACAAAAACATTTAAATATTAATATTGATTTTATACTGAAGAGTTAACTTTTAGTCAACTATTTAACAAAAGAATATTTAAATTAATTACATACAAAAAAACTACAAAATTTAAAGAAATAATAACACGGTGCTCCAATCACTTTTCTAGACCTTATTTTGAGCACGAAGAATACAGCAGTGCTTGAAGTTTTCATTATTGTAACGGCTTTAAAAAGAGAATACACTTCGAATAAATGCGAATCTTCCCAGCATATAGTTTGATTGCCGTGAGAAGCGGATTATACCGCCCGTACTCGAGCCTCGTCAGTGTTAAGAGGAACAGCATGTCCAAGGTAGACGGTGAGGTTGACATTTGGAAATGATTGGCTGCCGTTTTTCTTGGTTAGCGTTTAAAGAAAAGTAATTTGAATTTAAAAATTATGGTTCCAAGTACTCCGCGAACTGCAATTTTTGCAAGTTTTTGATCATTTGTTTTTATCCAGTTTATTTATTATTCCGCCAAGCAGCTTTGATTTAAAAATTCTCAACATCGTTGAAGTCTTTCAAAAATTATATGTAAAAATGTGAGGACATCTCGAAATTCACAAAATAGTAAATGTAAAATTATGTTTGTTGATTTTTGAGGCGTCGTCACGTTTTTAATCAAAACTTTTTAACACCTACACTGATTTTGATCATTTTTAAAACAAATCTGCTTTTTTATGTGCTAACCCAGAAATTATTTTGTAGTAGCTTTTATTAATCATATATGGCTCCCAGGGCTTTGGTTATGTAATTTGAAGTAAATAATTTGAATAAAAAAACTGCAAGCACCACTGGATTCAGCGTACTCGAATTAGATTCATGCTTTGAGTGTCCCGCTTATTGGCTCAGGGTAGTTTACCATACAACTTTTAATATGAAAACTAGAATAAGAGTTTGCTTTTAAAATATGATTTAAAGCAATTAGGGTCAAAATACTAGATTTAGTTGAAAATTTTGTCTTTTTTTAAAAGAAAATATGCATTTTTATTTAAAATTTTCAGCAATTAGATTCTCGTCAACGTAGTGCTTTATTAACGTTTCTCTATTATATGGCTGATTCCAAATACAGCGCTGCAGAAAATTGTTATAATAATAGAGCGGCAAAGGATCCAACAATAGGCGTTCAAAAACATCCTTATAGTAATCCCAACGCATCACTACCACCGTACAGTAACCTGACATCTTTACGAAGTCATCCTTTGCACAAGTCTCAGCTGTTGTCAGAGACTCCGCAAATGGGACAAGGAAGTGTAAGTTGTGAAAATCGTTGAAAATTTTTGTTTTAAAGATTATTGTGTTTTTTACTTACAGTCTTCAAATATTTACAATTCTTCTGATATTAATCATAAAATATCTATGTTACGTCAGTCTGGCCATGGTGGCAGTAGAAGTGGTTCTGAAAATGATACTATGCCTGCTAGCAGTAGCAGCACTCATCTTCCATTGCGTGCTGGTAGTACAGATATGAGTAAAATGCTTGAAGCACAAAATAATCTCAATGATGATATTGTACAAGATGTAATTTATGCACTAACCGGCATCCAGGGAAAATATTTAAAAAAAGATGTAGTTTCGGGTAAATTTAAATTGGATGTAAAAGCTAAAACTCTAAATGTGGTGCAGGCCGGCATGTTGTTGCATTTAGCCGAATTAGGATACTATCATGATTTGGTACAATCTTATACAGATACTAAAAGTGGACTATGTGCTTTGGGTTTAATGGGCCAAGGTTTTGTTTCTGCCTTAAGAAATGAGCTTACAAAATACTACGGTATGGTGGCTATATTACAAGAACATCTTAACAAACAAAAACAAACAGAAATGTTTGCTTTATTTACATTGCCTTCAAGGCCTGAGAGATTGACTTTAATGAAGATCCTCGCTTGGTCGGTAGATCCTTTACAAAGGTTACAATTGTTAGCCTCTATAGCTGAGGCATGCCAGGAAAAGAAAGGTGGTGCATTAGCTTCTACTGTTCATGGCTTTTTAAACAATGGCAATTCTTTGTTCAAGAATATTGCCAAGGAGTTGCTTTTAGCCATTTGTGGGCCATTATATCAAATGTTAACGAAATGGCTTTTGGAAGGTGAATTATGTGATCCTCATGGTGAATTTTTCATTGAATGTCTGATTGAAGTTGGTCCAGATCGACTATGGCATGATAAATATCGTGTTCGTTCTTCGATGTTGCCAAATTTTGTTTCCTCAGATTTAGCACATAAAATATTAGTTACCGGCAAAAGTATTAATTTTCTATGCGAAATTTGCGAAGACAAGCAACCCGTTAAAGGCAGAGACGATCTTAGACACTGTATTGAAGAAAATGGTGAATAGATTAATAAAATATATAGTATATTGTTGTATTTATTTTTTTATTCATATCACACTTTTTAGCTGATCATATATTTTCTCCAGTGGCTGATACCAAACTTCATTCAGCAATAGATTCCATATACCTTAATACTTCCAAACGTGTTTTAGATATAGTTATGGGTCCCCACAAATTACTAGAACATTTACAGGCTATGCGCCGTTACTTGCTATTAGGACAAGGCGATTTTATCGGCATTTTAATGGAAAACTTAAAGTAAGTTTTTGCTACTAATGTGGATATAAGCATTCTTCTCATTTTTAATATGAGTTTTTTTTTAGATGTGAACTTGATAAACCAGCCAAAGAATTGTATTCATACGATTTGTCTTCCATTATGGATGCTGCTATACGTTCTACAAACGCTCAATATGATGATCCAGAAATTTTAAATCATTTAGATGTACGATTAATGTCTCCCTGTGATGGTGATATTGGTTGGGACATTTTGTCATTACAGTATACAGTCCGTGGTCCTTTGGCTACAATGCTAGACCCATCGATGTGTATATACCAAGTATTATTTAAGCCATTGTGGCGTATGAAACATATGGAATTTGTTTTATCATCAAAAATATGGAAAGATCAAAAGTGCAATGCAAAGGTAAGATGACAATATGTTAATTAAAATTTTTTAATAATATCCATGGACCCATTAGCAAGGACTGTTCTTTGTGAAAACCAGAACAAGAACATTTCAAAAATCGATTTTAATTTTCAGTACAGAACTTGCTTCACTTAAGCTTACGATCCATAAAAATTAGATTTTAGACTATAAATTGAATTACAATTAAATTTCTCACAATCGCAAAACAGAATATTCGATATTCTTTGACATTTTTTGAACAAAAATATTTTAGTGTAAACAATTGCCGTTTATGCCGAATTTAATTTTCTTATTCCTTTTTGCAAATTCGTAAATATTATTGTTTTCATTGTTGTCCAAATGGTCTAGGGCAACCGAAAAACATCAATGTAGCTAACCTTTTAAAATTAAACCATGATAATATCTAGTGATGGACGCATGAGAGATTTTTGATTCACAAAGAAAAAAATAATCTAGCATGACACGAACGATATATTTTTTTCTATCCAAATAAATACTTAAAAATGTTCAAAAATCTGTTAAAAAAAACTTAACTCATCACGCGCCCATCTTTTTTTTTTTTTTTTAAGAGAAGCTCATGAAAATTTTCCAATTAACTAATGTGTTGCTTTTTTGGAAAGGGCATAGAGAAGAGATAAAAGGAGGTGAAAGATGAAAGTCTTTAAATATGGCAGCACTTTAATTACACGTGTTGTTGAATCTTAGATCAGTTGTTGCGCGCCATCTGATGTAGACTTGGCGAACTTTGTTTGTGGACTGTATTATTTTTACTGGACTCGTCTGTTCATTACTTTTTATAGATTAATTTAATTCCATATTGAGTTTAGAACTCGTATTAAACTTAATATTGAATTACTATATATCTGTGGACTTTGACAATAGCACTTATTTCAAAAACACACATTTCACAGGAGAGTTAAAAAACACCTTTACCACGGCATACAATTTTCTGTTAAATTACATATTTTACATTTCATTGCATATTTTTTAAAAAGTGAAAGTGAGATTTAATTGTAACTTCAAACTAAAAATAGAAAATGCAGTGATTTGTCAATACTATAAATACAAAAAAAAATTTTTTTAGTACCTATTCAAAATCAAAAAGAAATTGGTATTTCCAGTACTTTAAATTTTAAAATGTCAGTATTTTTGCAGTATGTACTTTCAAAATAAATCACACAGTTTTGGATGAAACAATTGCAATAAATCTTGAACACAAATAACATTATTTTACTTGCGCACTGAATACACCCAGCAAAATTGTCGGATGCAAAGAACCGGTTGTAGAACTTGTACTTGCATGCAACCTGTTCTAATTTATATTCTATCATCGGTGATTTTTGTTTGACTTTGTCCCAAAAGCAACAGCTTCTGTTCCTCCAAACTAGAACAGGTTGCTTTGGAACCGGTTCTAGAACCAGTTATAGACCCGGTTCTGCGACAGTGAAGCCTTCTATTTTGACTTCCACGAATCAGTTTTAGAACCTGTTCCATGGAACCGGTGGTAAAAACACCTGTTCTAGAACAGATTTAAAGGCAACCAGTTCAAAAAAATTTTGCTGGGCAGATGTTTTTTTGTTATTCTTGCCTATTTAACTCAAAAATCGTATTATAAAAAAAAGAACTTTCCAGGAACTACATATTTTGGCAAAAAGACATGTTAGGTAGATTGAAAATTTAATTATATTTTCAGAATATACAAATATTGGGTATTATGTGAATAAAACATTACATCATTCTGTCTACCACAATTTTGTTCATAAGAGTTTGAAATCAAAATTTCAGATTTTTTTGATATTTTTAATTTAGGCAATGTGTAGTTAAATATAAACTTCCACAAACTGATCACAAACTAATAAGTTATAGCCAATTTACAAACCAAAAACGGAAAACAGCTGAATATTTATGGGAAAACTTAACTTTTTATTTGAGTATTAGAATTTAACATTTCGTTTCGTTGCTTTTCCAGAAAAAAAGTTCCAAGATTTATTAAAAAAGAATTTAATGCCAGTTTGTTCCCAAGATGTCTTCTACCAAGTTCTACCGGTCTAAACTAACTTTTCATAAACTTTCTTAATTTGGACCTATAAATGAAGGTTCTGGTATCTCATACTTGCAGAAATAAAATCGGAATTAAGCAATTTAAAATAGCGGATCCAATATGGCGGGAATAAGTTTATTTTTAGACCTTTTACATACAATTTTTAAAATCTTTGAATTTTGTGACCAATCTTTGTGAAAATGTAGATCTATCCAAAAAAAATTTATTTTATTAATTTTGTGGCTAAGCACCACCCTCTTGCGCAGATATTTGGAACAAAAGTTCAAAATTTTAATGCTGTCGGTTCCTAACGGGTTAAGATTTTTTTAAACATATTTTTCATATATTTTAGAATATTGTTCTACCTCAAGTTCAAATTCTAATATGATATTGTCATATTAGATTTTATTTGGTGTTTCAAAAAGGTTGACCATTTTCATGATCACCCCAAGTCATCAGTTGTGCGCAATAAGAAACATTACATAACGTACAAAAATTCAACAGGACAAGAATTTTGTACTTTTGTAAATATATGAAAATATAGAAAGTCCGAAAAACCATTTTCGTATGTTTTAATGCAAAAATTAAAATAATTGTCATTTTAATTTTATATATTTTCTTTGGTTAAACTCTACATAAAACTTCAAGAAGAGTTTTTTACTTTTATTTATCACCTAGTCAGACCAAAAAGTTTACGTACGATCCTTGCCCCTATGTTTGTAACCTCTTAAAAGTTATATGAAATTTATGTCGTTGGTAAAATAATGTAGATTTGACCTTTTCAAAAAATTATTCTCAAAATATAAACATAAAAAATTAAAACCCCTAAAAAATATTAAAAATTATAAAAACAATGGAATCTTTAACCCTCTAACCGGCAAGCCCGCCTCCAGGCGGGGTATATTAAATTGACCAGAAATGCGCCAAAGGGGTATTTTATAATAAAAAATTATGCTTTTTCAACAAAAAACAAAATTTGTAAAATTTTTTGTGAAGATTTTTTTTGTATACAATACACGGTTTGGAAGCGAGAAAGTGTCAAATATAAAATTTCGTAAAATTCCAAAAATTAAATATTTTAAAACAACCAAAAGTTTCAAAAATCTTAAAAACAAATTTAAATTGACTAAAACAATTGATAGTGACCATGAAGTAAGATTGGAGCTTAAGCTATTCAAAAAGTTTCTTACTTTGGTCCAAGGACGCACAGGATTCCATAAGGATACCTTTAAAGGACATCGCCTTAACTTCAAAACGAATGGACGGATTTTTCTGAAATTTGGTAAGGAGAATATATTTGGTATAGGTAGCAAAGCTTATAAGTTTGAATAATATATATTGAAGTTTTGGTGCGTTTTCGCTCAATTTCGCATTTTTCGAAAAACGAAAATCGCTACAACTTCTTAAGTAACAGCACAAAAAGTGTAATTTTTATATTGTAATTACATCTTGGTAAGAGAAATAATTTGTGCCTAAACCTAGTAATTTTTATGCGCTAGTTTTCGAGATTCACCCTTAAACTATTTTGCCCCATATCGCCTAAAGTAGGCAACGAAAAAAAATTTTGTAGAAGAACTTATTGTTTATTTTTCGTAAGAAACACATGGTATAAATTTCATTGCAAAAAAGCTTAGGCCGGTTAGAGGGTTAAAACATGTAACCTCATCGCGACAGATCCTGAAAACTACGAAAGAAAAAGTTTTGTGGGTTAATAACTGCGTATGAAAATGTTTAGTACTTACTCAAATCGGATACAATTAAAATTGGATCCCCCAGTCAAAATTTAAAATATTTAATTTAGGATTCATCACCTCCTTGGATCCGCCATTCTGAATTCCGATTCGTTATTAGCAAATTGACGCTTGTCGTTACTATTAAAATTATGACCTTGTTTTATGTTATACCGATTTGAACTATAAAATAATTATATTCTTATTTTTCTAATAATGCAATAAATAAATAAATAAATACTTAAAAAATTAAGACCTGCATAAGGAATAATTTTATTTCCAATACATTACAATTTTCAATTAATGGCCGCCATATTGGATCCGCAATGTTGAATTTTTAAAATCAGATTTCAGATTCCTAATCGGCTGCCCAAAAACTTTCCCTGATGGAAATTTTAAGTAAATCAGAGGACATAGGATAGTTAATGAAAAATTGTTTGTCGGCATATTGGATTCGTGATTTTGAATTTCAAAATTCTAATTTTAGATTTGTAATCAGCGGCCCCTAGACCAATATAATTGATTATTTGAAGTCCAATATATTGAAAACTAAATCTTCATGACCGCCATCTTGGATCCGCCATTTCGAATTTTAAATTTTTAATTTCAGATTCGTGATCAGCAAGTTCCAAGCCCTCCTTTTTGACACTTTTTAAGCACCGTAAGTTGTTTGAGTTTCACGTGAAAAAATATTAAAAAATAATTTTTCATTTTTGAAAATTGCGTAGACTTTGTTTTGACGCAAATTTAATATACAAGACTTATTTTTCTTGTGAAAATGTGATATTCGTGCGTTCGTGACAAAAAGTATAGGTGATTTTACGAATCTCCCAGCAAAAAAATATCTGATCAAGATCCGTAAAAATACCTATACTGTTCGGCACGAATGCGTTCAAATTGAGGTAAAAAACGCATTTCTTTAACATTGGCTTGTCATAGGAAGAAGATGTTTATGCTACTTTAAGTCTGCAATATTTCCATTCGAAAATTTTTAGAGTCTGACCGAAACTATTCGGTATTCGTCAAAATTTTGACCGAATATTTGCCTAAACCGGATCTATTAAATTTAGTTCATTAATATGGAGTAAATATATTAATATATATTATTGTAGAGAAAAGTGGAACTACCACATCTATTACCCGGATTGGGAATAATTTCAGCTACTTAGAGCTCTTGATCTATCTCTAGCAGTTTTTCTCTCTCGTGTAGAATGTATTTAAACGAATTGATCTAATTTAGATTTCAGGAATATATTTTTTTATTTTTTTATAAAATCCAACATAATAGAAAAAATAGGAAAAATATTAAAAACATTGATGATTCTGTGGTATTAAATTTAATTTCTTTTATTTGAAATTTTCATATATTTATTCACCTACAGAAGTAACTTTATCGTCATTTAGGGATCTTAAGAAGAAATAATAGGTAATAACTAGGGCAAGGAATTTCATGCACTTAAAAATAGAAAATATGCGCCTTAAATATGCGGCTAAAAAAGAAAAATATGTATTAAAAATATAAGAAATATGCACTAAAAACTATTATTTTGGCAAAAATAATGCACTTTAAAATTTTAAAATATTTTTAAGTTAGTTATTTTGCAAACAGACACAGAACTCGAAGATTTCCCATGGGTCAATAAGGTTTTCAAGAATGTTTATTTTGATTGAATCAAAATATGAAAACGTATCAATTTTTTATAGTTTTTTACGAAATAAAAAATGCTCCTAAAAATTAAAAATATGCACAAATATGCATTAAAAAACACAAAATATGCAATAAAAAGGCACCAAATATGCATTTAAAGTCAAGATATGCAAAAACATGCATTTTTGACAAAATATGCAAAAATATGCAACTACAAATCGATGCCATTTTGTTCTAAATTTCATTAGGTCTGTTCGACGTTGTTACTGTGGGTACCAGAGAACTGCAACTGCTGATTGCATAACCATCATACGCAATCAACACCCGAATAAACATTCGTTTTTGTTCATGCGCCGAATATACTCAAATACACATATTCATTGCTGATTTTAAATCAATCAAACCAAGTGATTTTTTTTTGCATCGTTGATTTAATCATTTGTCGCTTTCATACCATTCATTTCATTCATATTCCTCGCCTCTATTTCGGTTAATGTCGAAACAAATAATATAAAACTCAAATAATTATTCGACCCGAATAATCGGTTAAAATTGGTCGATTAACCGGTTACATTTTTAATAATGAATTTTTCCTTAATTTTTTCCCAAAACTTCACAATTTTCTAAATCTGGGCTACAAAATTACCAGAAAAGCTTAGAAAAAATAAATACTAACTAAAATAGCATCAAATTCTTTAAAAATCGTGTGAAATAGGTCCTTAAATACCTTTTTCGAGCAACCGCAAACAAGTCGACATTGTACCATCAGACTCCCAATTTTTAATAAAATTTTGCGCAAATGTTTAAAAAAAAATATGTATCAAAGTTTCTATTTGTAAAAAAACCTTAAAACATAGCAAAAGGCCAAAATGAAGGTGTTTTATAAAACTTCACAAAACACACGAAATACACGACTGGCTGGAGGATGCTTTATGAAATAAAATAGACAATTTTGCATTACTGTTTCAATTCTTTTAAAAATTTAAACTAATATAAATTATATCTCCATGTCCTTTAAGACAAGGCTGCATTTGTTTTAAAACTGTTACACAATTAACATGTTAATTCTGAAAGAACTTTAACTTTTCTTATTTTTCCTAAGAAAGTGTCACATCGGTTCAAAACCACATCAATTCTAAAACATGTTCCACTAGAGCAACATTGAACCCGAACCCGTTTCAAGGAATATAAATTCGAATTAAAACAAATAACCTAAAGTTAAAAAATTTTAATTTATATAGAATTTGACTTCTGTAACTGCACACTCAGTGAATTGTCTATATGCTATTGATGAATTTATACACTGATTCAATTAAGTTTCGCTGGAATTCGTCTATTGAAACTTTTAACTGAATTGATGCAATTTTTTATAAAATTTTATGAAGAATTTCATATTATCTATTAAAAATGTCATACCCTCAAAAAAGTTTTTTTAGAAAGAGATTCATAAAAATTGTGAAGCTTTTTCATAAAATTTAATAAATTTGGCTTTTACTTTTTGAAGAAAACTTCAATAGCTTATTGAAAATTTTGTTTACAGCTCGTTCGATAAAATTCTCTCAGAGTAAGTACGCTCAAACTTTAGGTTATTTTTTACTGTTAATGGCCTTTAGTAACGAAAAAGATACTGAGAAACAAAGTAAATTGGTATTCTCAATTAACTGAAATTAATCTCAAAGAGAACTCAAATGTTTTTATCGATGACTTTAATGAAAATTTCGTAGCTGTAGGAAGAATCTTATTTAAATTTAAAAAACTTTAGGTATAGCATTTCTTTAACCCTTTCAGACCCAGCATACACGATTGTGAGATGTGATATTTTCTCTTAAAATTACAAATATTTTAAATACTAATAGGTTTATTTAGATAAAAAATTTCAGTTATACTTTTAGCTAAATTATATTTCATAAAATATGAATTGACACCAGGAAATTTTAATAGTTTTAGTACCATTTCACCTTAAAGTTATAAAATGAATACATTTTTGCAAGCTAGTTGGGTCTGAAAAAGTTAAATGCAATATTAAATTTTATAGTGTCAGTATTGATTAAAAATCACATTCAAAGAAATTTTGTATCTAAGCTTTTCAGATTTTTAAATTTTTTTCTGAATAAAAAATCTACGTAAGTAATCGATATGTAACAGTTTTAGGTTTGCTGTTCTTAACTTACTAATATTTTGTTAGTTTCAGCAGTTCTTTCTGCCATCTTCAACGAAATTTTAGTAGATTTAGCAACATTTTTACAGACCTTTTTTTTAAAAAAATCTCAGATCCCGAAACTTTTCAACCTTCGAATATGAAAACTTTTTTATTAAATACATCGTATTCATATATGACGTTAATATTTAATGAAAAGAGTCAGCTTTTTGTGTTTTAATTAATAAAAAGTTAATGAAATACCTTAATTTAGCATTAAACGATTAATCGATTAACCGCCAATTTTCTCGAATAACCGACCCGAATAACCGGTTAATCCATTTTAGTGATTTTTCGAATAATGCATTAACCGGTTAACCGCCTATGTCGAATAATTGGAAACACTAAGTATTACAGAATAGTTCTTGCATTTTTTTTTTCCAAAATTCAGCAATCAAATTAATAGAATTTTAAATTAAAGTACATTTAAATAACCTCCGTAAGGATTAAAATTTGGGCCAGGCGAAAACTCGTATCGAAGTCCCTACAAATGAAAGAAGATTTACACTTTTTTTAAATTTCTTATTTTGTAATGAATATACACCGTTTGTATGAAAAGCAAAAATGCATTTCATATAAAATGCATTATTCCTTTGGCTGAGTTAATTTAGTAAAATCTTTTGTAGTAGTTATTTCTTAGCCATTTGCGGCTCTTTGGGCTCGATTATGAAATTGAAGAATAAAATAAATAAGAAAATAAGAACGAAATTTATGGATTAAATACGTGAACACAAAATTATGTTAAAATGGTTTTTAACTTTCTAACTTAAAATTTTAAGTAAGGAATTAATTCACTTTTTTTTTCGTTCGATTTATAAAATTGAACGCATTCACCAGTGAATTAATTCATTTGATTTAATAAAAATAACTATAGCAATTGAATTCATTCGTAGCAAAATAAATCGAACGAAAACAAATATGAATTAATTCCATTCAATATATGGTGCTTTGTGAATTAATTCATCGAATTTTTAATTCAGAAATGAAAAAATGAATTAAGGAATTAATTCTTCAAAGCTCTGTCTTAATTCGTTTTTATTATTTAGACAAACGAATGTCCCACCCAATTTAAAAATTTTTCCATATAAATGAATATAACTCAAAATATTAAATTTTAATAAAATTCTTTTACTAGTTAACAATGAAGTAAACAAATAATTGCATAAAAAAATTAATTTCAACCTTTTTGTTTCTTAAAAAAACATAGTTCATGCAAATGAATGTCTCGAAAATAATACTAGCTGGTATGCATACCATAGATTTGCCACCTATGCCAGCTATACTACAATTTATAATTTAAAATTATTTAATTCAATGAACTTAATGTTTAACATACATTAAAAAAATATACTTACCCAGTCAGAAATCGCCAGTGGTATAAAAAATCAAGCACTGGCATACCACTGGGTAACCACGGTATTAAAAATAAATTACTGGCAGAACACTCATTTGGGACGCTTTGCCAGCGTTTGCGAAAAGCTTTTTACCAGTATTTGTTTTACAAAAATTTCGGTGGTTTATAAAAAAAACCACTAGCAAAGAATTGGCTTAGAGTGATATGCCAAGGTTTGCAACCAGTGGTTATCCAGTGCTACCTAGCCAATGCTACCAGGCATATAAAAATCAATTCACTGGAAAACCAATGATTTTATAAAAATGCTGACTTCGTTAAAAAACCCAGTCAGAAAAATACAAACGGGAAAGCGGTGGCAAAGTACTTTAACAGGCGGTACAAGTACTGGCAAAAAGTGCTTTTCCGTTCCCAAAATGATAACATCAGTAGACAAAAGGACCGGCTGTTCAAAAAGCGCCGGAAAAGCACTGGAGGAACAAAATTTTAAACGTCCTTTTGTCTAATGATGTTATCATTTTGGGAATGAGAAAGCACTTTTTTCCAGTACTTGTACCACCTGTTAAAGTGCTTTGCCACTGCTTTCCCGTTTGTATTTTTCTGACTGGGTATGTATGTGCCATACATGGGAATTTTTCATTACCATTGAATTTTCATTACCATTAGTTCATACTAATGACAATGAAAAAATTCCATTACCATTTAATGGTAATGAAATATTTTTCATTAGAAAAATCATTACTAACGGTAATGAAATTACACTAATGTATAAAAAAAACTAATTACAATTGATTAAAAACCATTTGTTTACAAAAAATTCAGACAAATGAAAACGAACAACTGGTTTGACCAGGGAAGTTATAAAACATACTTTATTAAGGAGGATCCATTTAATTCCGTTAAACTTTATCTGGATACAAATAACAGCGGAATGGAAAGTAATACTTAATTTCAAATGAGCATGAGCCTTAATGAGCATATTCCATTTTCGATTTCAGCGAGTTTTACTCCATTTTTACGTTTTTCTGTCAATCGAAATTATTTAATTTAATTTATTCATTATCAATGGTAATGAAATTTGAAATAATTGTCATTAATCAATGAAATTAAATTTTAGAATCATTACCATTAATTAAAAAAATGGTAACGAAAATAATTTCATTACAATTGATATCAATGTAATGGTAATGAAATCATCAATTAATTAGTCCACCTATGGACTATGGTATGTGCAGCTAATAGCAAATGGACTCTAGACGTTAGAATTAATTGGTTATATTTATGATTTTATCTAAGTACAATTATTTCGGATAAGAATAGTAATCTAATCCCCAAGTAAAATTGTGGCTATTTTAATGTTTACCATATTTAAATAAAACTCCAACCAAAAATATGTGTATGCTATCATATCGATATTTCTGACCTGTCGACTTTCATCAATAAAAGCATTTCGTGTACCAACGGTCAACACTTAAGTGTAATGGTAAATTTTTAAGTGTTTTATTTTTGTACAAAACGATTGTTTTCTTTATTACTACGCTTATTGTAAACGTAAAATTTTTCTATTGGAAACAACAAACGAATTAATTATTATAGTACTAAAATTGATATTATTAAATGACTAATTTAAACAAATTATAAGGAAACAGGTGGTTGTGCAGCTACAAGTAGAATATTTACAATTTAGCATCAGCTTGTTTCAACAATGGAGCCAGTTTTTGGGTCAACATAATGTTGCCGGCAATCTTGAGTTTGCCCTTCATGAAAGCAGCTTGAGGATTCAATTTACCCAAAGCAATATCAACCATATCGTCATCACTGACAGTAATGGTAGTATCAACTTTGGCGCTTTGAGCAGGACCTTCATAGATCTTTGCACTCTTCAAATCCAAAGCTAAAATAGAGTAGGAATAATTTTTTAGACAAGATAGCTTTTTGTTAAGTCATGTAGTTAACAGAGTTTTTGTAATAGTTTTTATATTCTAAAAAACTATAAAAACGCCCTTTGATCCCAAGTAGTTGAAAACAAAATTGCGTTTTTCTTTTCGAATTACTCTTTGTATTATATTGGTATTAGTATTATACTTACTCCATTCCTTGACAACTTTGCCATCCTTGGTGATTTTGTATAAGAAAACGCCATTGACAGCCTTTGCTTTAGCCTCATTACCCTTAATGCTATCGATAATTTTTTGGAAAACAGCGTCGGAGGAAAGAGCCATTGTAAATGATTTTTTGCTTTTCTTTATTGGTAAACTATAAAATAATTGCAAAAAGCACAAAATTTAAAAAAATTTTCCTTTTATTCGTATACCTAATATTTTTAACAAATTTATCTATAAAACACGTTCGTTCGTTTCTTTCTTTTTTCTTTTGTTAGTGCTTACAATTGGAATGGACAAAATGAAATGTTAATTGTATGCAATATTTACTAGGTTTTTATGTTAAATACTCTTTCCTCCACCATCACACGCCACTGTTGGTAAAAGTGGCACAAAAGTGCCATTTGTGGCACTATTGAATGTTCAATGGCACCATGGCACTCTTTATAGAATTTTGGCACTTTTTAAGAAAATTTCTATATAATTTGATAAAAGGTCGATATCGCTGGTTTTTCATTAAATCCATGCCTACTTAGAACGGGTAGCAAATTTAAAAAAATCGCTACACTAAAAATTTCTACAATTTTCTGGACCAGCTTCCAGTTCTTCGGGAACAATTTAATCATTATTTTGATCTTTAAAAATAAAAGCAATGGGGATAAAATTAGAAAAACTTTAATTGATTCTATTGTTGTCACTGGAATTTTTCAAAAATTTGTTATGGTATTCTAGTTTTTTTATGACAAGCAAAATTTTTAAAAAATTCACCATACAATGGTGAAAGCTTTTTCTGCCAAAAATAAAATAAAACGATCAAAAAATTGTAATTTGTAAAAAATTACAATTTTTCGATAATTTTATGAAATCTTAAATGAAATGAAAACTTAAAAAAATGTCCAGGAACCGCAGAACACAAGAGAACTAGTTCTAAGCACTTGGAGTTTCCTTTAAATTTTAGCATCAAGCATCCTGAGCTTATTCCTAACAACTTTAGCCCCAAAAATCCCATGTTAATACGTAATATTTTGGAGGAATTTGCAGGAATTTTAGAATCGGTAAAAGGTTCGATGCATCTTAAATAATATCTCAAAATATGAATTAGGTATTTCATATTTTATTTCTGTGAAGAAACATTATAAAATTCTTCAAAAGAAAATAAAATTTTTATATTTTAAATTGTTGACAAATGAAAATATTTGTTTGTTATGTGCTTTTTGTTACATGTCATATTGCTGTGAGAATTTTTATCAGAATACCAAAATTATAATAATTGCCATTCACACCAGTTTTGTGACACTTGTTATTGTTATAAAGTTTAGAATAAGGGTGTAAATGTATAAATATTTGAAATATAAGCTGAACATAATTTTTGAAACATTTGCATGTTGCTTAATTGTTTTTGGCACTTTTAAAGCTTTTTTGGCACTTTTTTGGCTTCATTTAGGCACCAACCGAAAATTCTCAAATACCATCACTGTCACACGCTACACAATTTGCTCACTAATGTTATTGCTTACTGAGTAATTCTGTTATCTCTATGACGCACTCCACTGTTAAAATTTAGTATACTCTTCCGACACACATGGTTTTAAATCAAAAAATATTCCACAAAAAGTAAATATGGGGTTTTAAAGAAGCTTATTCCTAGTTTAAAATAATAATAATAACAATAATTATATTTAATAGTGGGAATAAAGTGCTTTATAACCAGAGCTTTGACGAATAAATTCGTTTTGGAATGAATTAATTGACAATCGAATTCAGATTTGTATTGAATCGACTGAATTCCTTTTTTAAAGTAATTCACTGTAGGCAGAGCTTTGAAGAATTAATTCCTTAATTCAATTTTTCAATTCTGAATTAAAAATTCGATGAATTAATTCACAAAGCACCATATATTGAATGGAATTAATTCATATTTGTTTTCGTTCGATTTATTTTGTTACGAATTAATTCAATTGCTATAGTTCTTTTTATTAAATCAAATGAATTAATTCACTGGTGAATGCGTTCAATTTTATAAATCGAACGGGAAAAAAAGTGAATTAATTCCTTACCAGTGTTGCCATAACGGCGATTTTCTCGTCAGATCTAGCTATTTTATTTCGCCCCTAGCGGGAAAAATTGTCCTGTAGCTATTAGCCAAAAATCTAGCGATTTTTTATCAGCCGTAATATAATTTCTAAAAATTGGTTTTATGTTGAAAAATATTGTTATTATAAAAAACAGCTTCTTAAACGATTTTAGTAAAAAAAACTTTCTAAAAATGCACATTTCAATAAAAAATGAGTATGTCCTTTTTTACCGCACAATGCCCTCTATTGAGTATTTTAAATACTAATATTAATTCAAAATCGGACAATAATTTAAAGCTTAATCGTAAAATTTTTCATTATTTAAAAGTTTATAACAGTTCTTATGAACATATTAAAGAAACTTTTGAGTAAAAAACTATTTTAAGTACCATTTTTCAACAATCTAGCGATAAAATCGCTAAATTTTTGCATTGTTTATAATCTAGTGATTTTCTAGCGATTTTTGGGTCTGATCTAGCCATTTATTTTGAAAATTTGTTGGCAACACTGTTCCTTACTGAATTAATTCACCACTGAATTCGTTCAATTTCATTTTCGTTCAGTGAATTAAAAAAAATAAAATTACGTTCAGTGAATTAAAAAAATAAAATTACGTTCAGTGAATTAAAAAAAAATAAAATTACGTTCAGTGAATTAAAAAAAAAAAAGAAAAGTTCATTGAACTCAAAGCCTGTTTTCTGCCGTTCAGTAGAAGAAAACATTTATTTACAAATAAAATTTGCAACTAAGCAATTTTACAGCGTTCGCTAGTAAAAATAAACAAATTACATATATATATTAAGTGTTACAGAAATCCGATGCACTTTATCAACCTACATGATTAAAAAATAAAGCCTTTTACTATTAAAAATAACAACTTTACAGATATACATAGATGAATTTGGAAAAAAATATAACTATTAATTTTAAAAACTTATGCTTCCCAGTAAAATGTAGATGCTTGACTATGACGTATTTCATTTATACGTTTTTACAATACAATGTTTTCTTCTACTGAACGGCAGAAAACAGGCTTTGAATTCAGCGAACGTAATTTTTGTTTTTCGATTAAATGAACGTAATTTTTTTCTTCAATTCAGTGAACGTATTTTGTTTCTCTTTTAATTCACTGAATGTAATTTAATTTTTTTTAATTCACTGAACGTAATTTTATTTTTTTTAATTCACTGAACGAAAATGAAATAGAACGAATTCTGTGGTGAATTAATTCAGTAAGGAATTAATTCACTTTTTTTCCGTTCGATTTATAAAATTGAAGGCGTTCACCAGTGAATTAATTCATTTGATTTAATAAAGAGAACTATTGAAATGGAATTAATTCTTTGAATTTATTGTTTGATGAACGCGTTCTGTTGAATTCAGTGAATTACTTAAGAAAAGGAATTCATTCAATTCTAGAGAAAATTGAATTCGATTGGTAGTGAATTCATTCAAAAAATAATTAATTCTTCAAAGCTCTGACTGTAGGTATTCGTTAAATAGAACAAATTACGGACGGATACAATTTAATAAATCGAACGGTTAAAAATTTAATCATTTCCTTTAACGCGAAAATAAAGCAATAATAAATAAATATTTTTAAAGTTTTTTTCTCTATTTTTAATATATATCTTATGTACATAAAACACGATTTTTAATGCATGAACTTCTTTGTTCTGGTCATGGTTGGTTACCGAAACGAATAACGGTAAGGGTAACGGTAACGGTAACGGTATCGAATTTTGTTTGGTGGACGCTGTGGTGTAATGTTTAGCGCGTTGTACTGTTACACATAAGGTTGCGGGTTCGATCCCCAACCAAGGCAGCATCAATTTATGGAAAAATAATATTTACGAGTTTTTTCTATCCCTCATACTTATCGCAGCGTCCTCCTTCGGTGTTCCCATAGCACTTAACCCCACTGAAGTAAAATAATATAACAGGGCTATGTACTAAAAAGCTTCAACAAAGTTCGCCAACACTTCAGGAGATGGCGCGCAACTACTGTTTTAAGATTCAACATCTCGCGCAATTACAGTGTTGCCATATTTGAATCCCTTCATCTTTCACCACCTTTCACTTCTTCTCTATCCCCTTTCCAAAGAAAGCAACACGTGAATTAATAGGAAGAATTTCCTGTGTTGCTTCTCTAAAAAAAAAAATCGGTAACGGTAAAGGTATTTAAGACGGTATCGTTATCGAAACAGCGATATCGATACGTATCGGTATTATAAATAGCGTTAAAAACATATAGAAACAATTAAAAACTTAGCATATTTAAAATCCCAGATTATAAGCTTTAAATTTATTATAAGCTTCGCTCATGACATATAAAAAAGTTTCTCGTATAGAGACAGTTTAAAAACGAGTAAAAAGGTTAAAGTCGGGCATGCCGACTATAGAATACCCTACACCAGTCTGGGTAAAAGCCAACGAATGTTTGGATCCCAAATTCGAATGGGTTAAAATGGGGCTTGTGTCAAAATTTTCTATAATGTGAGTCAGCGCACCAACCCTTATATGGGTACAAGGTCTAAACATGGACCGATGTTCACCAAAATCAAAGGCTTCGTCCTTGGGCCAAAATAGGTCTGTGTACCAAATTTCATCAAAATATCTTAATATTTGCGACCTGCAGCGTATAAACAATATAATTTTGGGGGACCCTTATATGGGCACTAGGTCTAAATATGGACCGATGTTCACCAAAATCAATAGGCTTCGTCCTTGGGCCAAAATAGGTCTGTGTACCAAATTTCATCAAAATATCTTAATATTTACGATCTGCAGCGTATAAATCATATAATTTTAGTAGGACCCTTATATGGGCACTAGGTCTAAACATGGACCGCTGTTCACCAAAATCTATAGGCGTGGTCCTTGCGCCGACATAAGTCGGTGTACCAAGTTTCATCAAAATATCTTAATATTTGCGACCTGTAGAGTGCGCACAAGAATGCATGGACAGACAGACAGACGGACGGACGGACAGACAGACGGACATCGTTAAATCGAAATAAAAAAAAATTCTAAGCCGATCGGTATACTATAAGGTGGGTCTAGGAGCAATATTTTTTGGTGTTACAAACATCAGCACAAACTTATAATACCCTCACCACATAGTGGTGTAGGGTATATCATGTGGTGTAGGGTATATCAGTTTGGTATTTCATGTGTGTCTTAAATTTTTCAGTAAAAATATTTTGTTTACATAAAACAGAAAATGTACAATTATAGAGCATTAATTGCTGGTGTAAGAGCAAGTTTTTTAATAGTTTCTTCATATTGTTGTAGTTGGTTGAGTTAAGTAATTCATGTGGTATTTTAGTGAATATTGAAAGGGTGCAATTTCCGTAGTTGTTATTGTGTCTCTGTACACGGTACCTTCCTTCAACGTTCATACGAGTTTGTTTTTTTGGTTTATCTTTTATAAATAGGTGGAATCATTGTAGAATTTTATGGATTCTCGTATTGTGGTGTAATATCTCTACGGGAAATTTTAACAAACTGTCATCGAACTGACCGCTTTATATGATACTGGTCACTTTTACATGGCGTTTTCAAAGGAGGGGGAAATTGACCCCTTGTGACATGTCACAAGACAAATCCTAGGACAGGTTACTGAACTCTCAATTTCCCCCTCCTATGAAACGCCATTTAAAAGCGACCAGTCTATTTCATATTAAGGGGCCTGTTCGGTGGCAGTTTGTTAAAATTTCCCGTAGGGATATTGTAAACATTTAGTATTCGTTGTTCTTTTATTACATTGCTGTGTGTACCAGGGATAAAAAATTCAGTACTTTAGTATTTTTTCAGTAATTTTTCACTAGAGTTGTAAAAGTATTGAGTATTCCTGTACTGAGTACTCAATACTGACTGTTTTTTTGAGTACTCAATACTAAAACGGTACTACTCAATACTTTTAAAGATGCAATTTTCTGTAGAAATGTGTATTTTTCGTATAAAAATACAACTCTAAAAATAGTACTCTAAAAATTCAGCTCTGTAAATACAACTCTATTTGTGAAGCAAAGAAATTTGTAACGAATTTTTGGGAAAAATTATTTAATTAATTTATTTAAAATGTTTTAAATTAATTAAAATGTAAACAACAATAGTTATTTAACACGTGTATGTGAATTGTTATAATTTTTCCTAATAAATACGAATTCACAACATTTTTATTTTTAAATTAAAAAAACCGTTAAAAGTATTGAGTAGTATCGAGTACTCAATTGAAAAGTATTGAGTAGTATTGAGTACTCAAAAAATACCGAAATTTCACAACTCTATTTTTCACTTGTAAAAGTACCGCAGTATCCCCGGGATTTGGTACTGTATTAATGATAAAAAAAACTTAAATTTTAGAAAATTTCTTTAATTCTTACTCCTACACTCAACCAAAAAAGTCTGTATTGGCTACTGAAAATTTTGCTGTTATTACGGGAAATTTAACTGTTTTGAGGCCAGCGGTATTTTTTTGCTAATTTTAGCAACACATGTCTGCTGATCTGTAGTACAATAAAATTAGTAGAAAAAATTAGTAGCCGCTACTAAATTTTAGTAAAATTTATGTTAAATGCAATTCAAAACCGATTTGCTAAAATCAGTTAAAAAACTTACTAAATATCATAATTTTAGTACAATGAAATTAGTATAAATAATTTGTTGCAGCTACTAAATTTCAGTAAATTGCTGTAAACTGTAATTTAAAATCAATCTGCTGAAATTAGCAAAAAATTGTACTAAAAAATAAAAAAACTGTAAAATCTAAAAAAAAAAAAAATTTCTTTCGATTGTAACAAGCGTATAATTACTTCATCGTACTTGAAATTTAAAGTCAAAATTGCAAACGGTTCTCCAGTTATTGCCGTTTTATGCATTGGAGATGCAATAAAATTTTCTGGGTGTTATTTCTAAACTAAGAATATATCAATAGTAAAAAATATAAACTAAACAAGAATTGTAAAAAATCAAAAAAAAAAAATATTTTTAAATTAGTATATTTTTCTGCTAAATTTAGCAATCGGTTTTGAAAAATTAGTAAAATGTTTTTCTGAAATCAGCAGCGAAAATTAGTAAAAAAATCCGTAATTTGTAATAAGAGAATAGCAAAAATGATTACTAAAAACAAAAAATGTACTAATAATCAGTATAAAAATAGTATAGTGCGATTGGAAACTGTTTACAAATTTTTTTACAAACTTTTTTATCTGAGTGTAATGTTAGAATTTTTCGTAGGAAAAAGTTAAGAAAATCCAAATCATCTTTTTTTTAATAGGCCAATGTCCTAGAGTATTGGAAAATCATAAAGAATGAAGCCTATTAATCAAAAAATCGTAGGAATATAACATATAACTAGGGCAAGAAGTTTCATGCACTTAAAAATCGAAAATATGCGCCTAAAAATGCGGCTGAAAAAGACAAATATCCCAGCAAAATATTAGTAATGACACCTCATTACTATCTGCATTACCAAAAATGATATATCATTACCTTTTGCATTATTTTATAATATAAAATAATGACTTCCTAATAACGGCCTATTGTATTCATTGTTTCTAAATATAAAATAATGACTTACTCGTATTAGTTTAAATAAGTACTTTTTACAGTACTTTTAATTTTTTTATTATATGTAAATATGTTTTATGTTTAAATTTTTATGACGAGTCCTAAAATTATACACTAGAGAAAACTTAAATTTTTCTAAATGTATTTCCTTAGGCTAATAGTATTTGCCTAACTCCTTATTTTTAAGAATCAAGTAAGCAATCGGATAACCACTTATAATTAAACTTTTTGTAAGCATGTGTGTAACCACTGATTATTCAAAATCTCATAACTACTTATTTCTCATTTTTTCGTAAGCGAGCGGGTAAGCGTAACTACTTATAAAAACGACCACGCCAAACAAAAATAATGAATTTTGACGCCAAAAAATAAGTTGTGCGAAGCTATGAATTTCTATTATATAACCACTTATTTGGTAATGAAAGATTTTGCTGGGTATGCATTAAAAACAGAAAATATGCACTAAAAACAATTATTTTTGCAAAAACAACGCACTTTAGAACATAAAAAGTTATTTATTTTGAAAACATACAGAGAACTCGAAGCATTTCCATACACTCATATAAAAAAGTTAGTAAAAAAATTTGTAAACAGTTCTCAATCGCACTATGTATACTATTTTTATACTGATTTTTAGTACAATTTTTATTTTTAGTAATCATTTTTGCTATTCTCTTATAACAAATTACGGATTTTTTTTACTAATTTTCGCTGCTGATTTCAGCAAAACATTTTACTCATTTTTCAAAACCAAGTGCTAAATTTAGCAGAAAAAATACTAATTTAAAAAATTTTATTTACGAGAATTCGTTGATTTTTTACAATTCTTGTTTAGTTTATATTTGTTACTATTGATATATTCTTAGTTTGGAAATAACACCCAGAAATTTTTATTGTATCTCCAATGCATAAAATGGTTATAACTTGAGAACTGTTTGCAATTTTGACTCCAAATTTCAAGTACGATGAAGTAATTATACGCTTGTTACAATCGAAAGAAAGTTTTTTTTATTAATTTTTTTTTAGATTTTACAGTTTTTTTATTTTTTAGTACACTTTGTTTTTGCTAATTTCAGCATATTGATTTTAAATTACAGTTTACAACAATTTACTGAAATTTAGTAGCTGCAACTAATAATTTATACTAATTTCATTGTACTAAAATTATGATATTTAGTAAGTTTTTTAACTGATTTTAGCAAATCGATTTTGTATTGCAGTTTACATAAATTTTACTAAAATTTAGTAGCGGCTACCAATTTTTTCTACTAATTTTATTGTACTACAGATCAGCAGACATGTGTTACCGCTGGCCTCAAAACAGTTAAATTTCCCGTAATAACATAAAAATTTTCCGTAGCCATATATAATAAATTTTATTTTTAAAAATAAAAAAAATAAAATATTTTGATTGAAGCAAAATATGAAAACGAATGAATTTTTTATATTTTTTACAAATTAAAAAATACTCATAAAACTGAAAAATATGCAGAAATATGCATTAAAAATTACAAAATATGCGCTAAAAAGACAAAAAATGTGCATTTGAAATCAAAATATGCCACTACAAATCGATGTCATTTTCTTGTAAATTTGTTGATTCGGATAAATATTTAATCCATATTAGTTTTGGACTAACGAGAAAAAACATGCATTTGCATGAATTTCTTATCCTAAATGTAACATTTCAATGGAAAAATGTATTACAATCTAGTTTTCCAATAAAGAAATATAAAGGGGGAGCTCAAAAAAGTATCTATGAAAATTAGTTTTAATTATTTTAAAGAATATAAATATTATAGATATCTGCATTATTATCAGAAAAATAAAATTTTCTTTAGGTTGCATTTTAAGTGGTTTTTCGAAACAGGAAATTTTGATGGAAATTACCAAAACGTTTGTGTTTATTATATTACCCTAATTTCGTTAGCACCATTTGATCAGGAATTTGATAAATTCTCTCCCAAGCCAATAGATAAACAACAAAGGCTCGCAAACACCAGTTTAATACAGAACAATTTTTTAAGTGTTTTGACCTTGTTCTTAAATTCCAACGGTTAGCGAACAATGTGGTGCCAATTAAGCAACCATAGCAGATGTTAAACCTTCTAAGCATGCAAAAACATGTACAAAAATTACGATTTCCTACATTCAGAATTTAAGGAAATCATTCAAGTTTATTTTTGAAAAGCCTTTAGTTTTAGATAGTTTTTCATCAATACCAAAAAGTCTACAAACCCAAAAATTTTCAGAAAAATATAGAAATAAAATGTTTTAGTTTTTTACAAGAAAAGTATTCAAATACGATTAAATTCCTTGGAGTTATGATTAAATTCGTCCCTGTTCCAGCCTTAAAACTTAAGACTAAAAAGTTTGAGATCGCCAAAGCTTTTCTTTGCTGATTTTAGTTTAGCGCTGAAGGTTTATGTATAAATTTATCGGAAAAGTACTATTTTAGTTAAGTTTCAGTACCATTTAAAAAATCTACTTTTTCATCCCTAGTTTTTGTAAGCGCACTTGCCGGATCATTCTGTTGAAATCAGAATTTTCTATCCGTAATTGAAACAGCTGAATGATTTTAGTAGGAAAAAAATATAAAATGAATAAAGAAAATAGATTCAAACAACAAATAAGAAATAAAAATTAACAAATAAATGGAAAAATTTAGAATAAAATAAAAAACCACATGAAATAGATGCTAAAGAAAGAGAAATAGTAATGTCGTTTACGGTATTTTATAAGTGTACTTTTTAGCTACGACACGGTCATAGCTTTGAAGAATTAATTCCTTAATTCAATTTTTAAATTCTGAATTAAAAATTCGATGAATTAATTCACTAAGCACCATATATTGAATGGAATTAATTCATATTTGCTTTCGTTCGATTTATTTTGTGACGAATTAATTCAATTGCAATAGTTCTTTTTATTAAATCAAATGAATTAATTCACTGGTGAACGCGTTCAATTTTATAAATCGAACGGAAAAAAGTGAATTAATTCCTTACTGAATTAATTCACTACTGAATTCGTTCAATTTCATTTTTGTTCAGTGAATTAAAAAAAGATAAAATTACGTTCAGTGAATTAAAAAAAATAAAATTACGTTCAGTGAATTAAAAAAAAAAATAATAAGTTCAGTGAATTGAAAAAAAATAAAATAAGTTCACTGAATTGAAAAAAAAATAAAATAAGTTCACTGAATTCAAAGCCTGTTTTCTGCCGTTCAGTAGAAGAAAACAATAATGTACAAATAAAATTTTTAAATAAGCAATTTTACAGCTTGTGCTAGTAAAAATAACCAAATTAGAAACCGGATGCTGTGTATCAACCAACATGATTCAAAAATAAAGCCTTTTACTATTAAAAATAAAAACTTTACAGATATACACACATGGACAAAAGTGTTCGTCACTTTACTTCTTTGCCATTTAGAGAACTGCAATGTCCAAAAAATTATAACAATTCAAAATTTATAAATTTTTATGGATTCTATAACGCATTTACTTTATATTAGTGCAAAAAGGATCTTATAAAATAATTATATCCTAATTAATAAATTACTAAAAACAAATGCAGATAGTATTTTATGAAGACAAAAGTGTTCGTCACTGCACTTGTTATTCAAAATCAAAATAGGTTTATATGACAACTTCAAAATAATTGTACTACATTTTAAACATTTTTGGTTTTTACAAGTTCCGTCAAAATATTTTATTAAAGTAGTGCCTGAACTAAAAAAGTTGCAAAAATGAGCGAAAAAAGAAAAGAAACGTCAATTGAAGTGCGAAAATTATAATGAATGCCTACCAACAAAATAAAACTATAAAAGAAATTTGCGAGTTAGTGCGTCGACCTCGAACGACAATCACAAGCATCATAAGTCGCCACAGAAATGATCCAGAGTGTGAGAATCGTCCGAGAAGTGGAAGGCCTTCAAAGCTATCAGTTCGTGATAAGCGCGAAATAATAAAAGTTATTAAAAAAGAACCTAAAACTCCATATTCTGAAATCGCTGCAGTACTGAAGGAGACCTCAGGAAACGTTGTACATCCTCGTACAATTCGAAGAGTGCTGAATTCTGAGGGTTATAATGCCAGAGTTTGTAGAAAAAAAAACCTTTAATAAGCAAGGTAAATCAGGAAAAGCGATTTTCTTTCGCTAAAGAGCATCTAAATAAGAAAACTGAATTTTGGGACAAAGTAATATTTTCTGATGAAAGCAAATTCTGTGTGTATCGGTCAGATGGTCGTGCTTTGGTCTGGACACAGGAGGGTACTGCACTTCAAGATAAACACATTCAAACTACAGTTAAACATGGTGGCACTGGAGTCATGGTGTGGGGGTGTATGTCGGCTGCTGGTGTCGGCGAACTTGTTTTTATAGAAAATATTATGGACAAACATGTGTATTTAAATATTTTGAAAGAAAATTTGGCAAAAAGTGCACGTAAGTTGGGCATTGAATCCGATTACTACTTTCAGCAGGACAATGATCCCAAACACACAGCGGAAATTGTCCGCTTGTGGATCTTGTACAACACACCTCACACTTTAAAAACGCCTCCTCAGTCACCGGATCTTAATCCCATTGAACACTTATGGGATCATTTGGATAAACGGATAAGGCAACACCATATAACGTCGAAAAATGGACTTAAAGAAATACTGAAGGAAGAATGGCTAAAAATAGGACCTGACGTTACAAAAAAAATAGTGCATTCAATGCAAAACCGATTGAAAGAAGTTATTAAAGCTAAAGGAAAACAAACAAGATATTAACAACGAAAATTTTGAACATATTTTAATGCACAACTGCACTTGTCGATCACTTTTGTCCTCATGAAATGCAAACTGAATTTGTTTTTATTTATTTATCAATTAGCTTATAATCCTTTAACATGTTTCTTTTTCACTGAAATAAAGTAAATGCGTTATAGTATCTATAAAAAATTATAAATGTTGTATTGTTACTATTTTCTGGCCATTGCAGTTCTCCAAACGCCAAAGAAGTGAAGTACCGATCACTTTTGTCCATGTGTGTAGATAAATTTGGAAAAAAATATTACTATTAATTTTACAAACTAGTTATATAGTAATATAGTTATATTTTTTTCCAAATTTATCTATATCTGTAAAGTTTTTATTTTTGATAGTAAAAGGCTTTATTTTTGAATCATGAAGGTTGATAAACAGCATCTGGTTTCTAATTTGTTCAGTTTTACTAGCACACGCTGTAAAATTGCTTATTTAAAAATTTTATTTGTACATTATTGTTTTCTTCTACTGAACGGCAGAAAACAGGCTTTGAATTCAGTGAACTTATTTTATTTTTTTTTTCAATTCAGTGAACTTATTTTATTTTTTTTCAATTCAGTGAACTTATTATTATTTTTTTTTAATTCACTGAACTTAATTTTATTTTTTTCAATTCACTGAACGAAAATGAAATTGAACGAATTCAGTAGTGAGTTAATTCAGTAAGGAATTAATTCACTTTTTTTCCGTTCGATTTATAAAATTGAACGCGTTCACCGGTGAATTAATTCATTTGATTTAATAAAAAGAACTATTGCAATTGAATTAATTCTTTGAATTTGTTGTTTGATGAACGCGTTCAGTTGAACGAATTCAGTGAATTACTTAAGAAAAGGAATTCATTCAATTCTAGAGAAAATTTAATTCGATTGGTAGTGAATTCATTCAAAAAGGAATTAATTCTTCAAAGCTCTGGACACGGTACACGGTAATCCGCCCTTTAGTGTGTTGTTCGTACCTTAATTCTTGTCGAATTAAGTTAGAATTAGTCACACGTAAACGTAACGTGACGAATCAGCTGCTTCAATCTATCTTATGGAAAACACACATAAGCTCTTATCCTACGTAAACGAAACGGATGAACCTGTTAAAATTTTATTTTCTTTGGGTATTTACGTGATAGCTGATATTTCATGATGTTTATTAAAAAAAATGAAAAAAACTAAAGAAGCAAGTAAAAATGGGACATTGGTCGGCAAAGTGTTAAGTGGGCTATTGTTTTATTTTTTTTTTTTTCTTTTTATTAATTCATTCTTGATTTCAAACCATGTGTGAATGAACAATTTGCTTTCACACAAATTCTCTCTGTTCGTTCTGTTGGAATTTTTACTTTAGGGTTGCTTAAATTATCCGAATTATTTGATAGTTAAATTTAAGTAACCGTTTTATCGATTTATAAATAATCGGGTTTTCCATTACACTTATTTATTATTAAACTTTAAATTTTCGACCAACAAAGATTCTGGGACTTACTATAAATTTGCCAGATAAATTAGAAAGTAAAATAATTAAATAAACTACTCTGGTCAGGGTATGTTATTATCATGGCAATTTTAAAATGGCACAAAAAAAGTTGAAATTGGCAGGTAAAATGGCACGCTTATTCCAAACATTTTAAAGTATAATAGTTGACTTAAGTATTTTTCTGAATGTTTTTAACAAAAAGACAATAATGAAGGAATTTACCCTTAAACTGCTAAAGTGCATTCGCTGTATATTAGTATGATTTAAAAAAAATCTGGAATTTTATTAAATATTAAAAAAAATAGTTTTTTTTTGTAAATTTTTTACAAAAATTATTTACAAAGATTGAGTTTTTACTGAATTTTATAGCATTTTTTAATGAAAAGTCTAAAAAATAGAGAAAATGGCTTTTTTTTGGCAAGGATTTGTAAAAACGGCATTTTTACAAAATAAGTGAAAAAATGGCAAAAATGGCATTTAATGGCAAATGCAAAAAAAAACTTGCCCTGGTTATTATCTACAGCAAATTTTTCGAATGACACTAAATGAAAGCTTGTCAATAGATTCTATAGAAAATGACAGTTAACCCCCAACCGGACTAATACTAGCCAGCATTAGTAACCGGTGCACTGGTGCGAATTGGGGTTTTTTATTTTCGTCTCAGGATTTGAAGAATAAAATGATGGTCAATGCATAAGTATGATCAGTGTTGCCACTTTTTGAATAATTATTCAAAAACAGGACTGTTTACACATTCGTTGGATAATTTTTGAATAATGACATTTTTGTGTAGTTTTTATGTAATTTCACTTTTTACAAAAATTTCCGCAAGTTTTTAAAAGTTCCGTAAATTTTTGAAAGTTAATAAAAATTAGTCGATATAGACGAAACGAGATTGTCTGTGAACCATTTACCACAATCTCCAGTTTCTGGTGAATGATTTTATAAAATTTTTCAACGCTAAACCGAGTTTAGAAGAAATCAAAAATGGTGCTATGTATCTTTTTTTTTGTTTTGTTTAAAGCTCCGTCTTTTGTTTATTTTTTGCGAAAATAATTGTCAAGCTTCTTTTAAAAATTCTCTCAGTTTGCAAAACCATATAAAAATTCAGCGAAAGAGTGGGAAAATTTAGGTTTGTTATGATTGTTGCTTTCTAATCTCTGAAAATTTTTTTGGCTGTAGTTAACATGACACTGGGCTTTGACCAGACGAAAATTTTGTGAACGCAGCAAGGTGGAGCAGAATTAAAATATTTAAGAATTCGGTTAATCCAACATGTTCCAGATTTCAACAGAATCGTATAAGATTTTTGAAAAAAAATATCGGTAATTTTTTGTGAAATTGTTATATTTTTATTTATGGTTAAAATTTGAAGGGTAAGAGGAGAGAATAATTAGGTTATATTTTTGCATACAACGCATCTGAATGAAGTACCCTTTCTGAAAAAACATAAATATTTTTTTCTGAAAGAACTTTTAATATGGATAAAATACCATTTTACTAAAATTCAAATTTAAAAGCACGCCATTTTAAGCCTGAAAAAGATATTGCATTGAAATTCCCTTTAGTTAATAGAATAATTTGTTATATTTTTCAGGGAAATTGGCCTGGATTTGCTTTTGCAGAAGGCGAAAACTCAGACCAGGTTATTGCAAAAATGCAAAATTTTAGTTTTAAAATACAATTAAAAATCGGTTTATAAAAATTTTTTTTTCCAAAATATTTTTATTCTTCCCCACTGTGCTCAGGAGAGTTTATTTTGAAAAATTTTTTGTGTAATTTCATACGGTTTTGGATAATTTTTGACCTATAGCTGTGTAATTTTTTTCTTTTACTGGTGGCAACACTGAGTATGATACATGATTTTGGGTTGGAATTTTTTAACAAATCTAAAAGCATCGCAAAATTCTGTAAAAATTCATTAAATTAGTCAAAAAAAATGTATTAAAAAAAATATAAGTTCTTAGAAAAAAAACTATTGTTTCGAAATTGGATTGGTCTAGTATAGAAAATTCTAGTATTTTAGAAGAAAAATATCCCGAAAAACAGAATTTTCTAAACTGTCCATAAAATAAATCTGTAAAAATAGCAGAAAAAGTTACTAAAAATTAGTTAAAAATGATGCTGCAGAAAAACCAGCTGAAATTAGCAGATTTTTTTTTGCTAAATACTACTAAAATAAGAACAGCAAAATTAAAACTGTTAAATTTACTTGATGTAATTGAAAATAAAAAAATGTACTGTAGACTAAAAATAGCACAAATAAACTGTTATATCTACAAATTGCTATTTTTTAGCTAAATTTTGTTGAATGCAATTAGCAGTTTATCCTGCTAGAATCAGCAGAAATATTTGCAAAAAAAATTGTAAACTGCTGTTTTCAAAAGGCTCGATTTTTATTTGCATTTAAAAAAAATCGAAAAAAAAAATGAAAATTTTAAATGTTTTTGTGATTTTTTAGGCTACAAATTATTTAACTTCCCAGTGTAGAAACGGTAATGACATATTATTTTTTGGACTACCAGTAATGACACCCACTTACCTTCTGCATTATTTTAAAACAGTTACTGACAATGACTTATTTTTATCATAATTTCAAATAAAAAATAATTTTCTAGATTTTTTTTAAAATTTTTTGAAATCTATTTTTAGACTCAATATTTTTTAAACACTGGTACACTCATACAAATAAGTCCGTAAAAATAGCAGAAAAAGTTACTAAAAATTAGTTAAAAATGATGCTGCAGAAAAAACTGCTAATATTAGCAGAATCAGTTTGCAAAATATTAATAAAATGAAAACAGCAAAAAAACTGTTAAATTTACAGAATTTTAGTAATATTTGAGCTAAATTGTTGTTAATTGCAAATAACAATTTAACCTGCTAAAATTAGCAAAAAAAAAAAAAATGCTAAATAATAGTAGAATGAAAATAGCAAAACAAAACTGTTAAATCTACAAAATTTTTGCTAAAATTTTCTGAAATCAACAAAACTTTTGCAGATTACTAGTAGACTGGAAAAAGGTAAAAAAAGAGCAACTGAAATGAAAATTAATAAATAAAAAATAAATGGGTATACTTGGGACCAGTTTATTGAATGTGTCAATTAATTGAAATTTTTTCAATTGGCATTCTTCAATGCCTAAATGCCCATTTATAATTGATGAAAGAAGTATTTGTTTTCATGTTTTAATAAAAGAATAAATTAAGAAAAAAAATTAAAAATTCGCGTATTTCTTATATTTTTTTATGTTACAATGCTTTTTCTTCAATTATGTGTACATTTCATTACCATTGTTTTCATCAATGCAAATTGAAAAAAATTTCATTGGCATTGAATGGTGATGAAATTTGTTGGCACTGACATTGAGATAAAGTAATGCCAATTATATTTCAATGCCAATGAAAATTCCCAAGAATGATTTTTTGTAAAAGTGGTAATATTTATAGACAATAATATGTTAACCATAACAAAATGTATTTCAGAGACCCTTCTTTTGATTTTCATTGTTTGCTGATCGGATATGTACTTCCGAATTTATTTGAGTTTCCATTTTCAGCTCTAAAGCTTCACCCACAGGAAGAAGTTGTGGCCGATTAAAAATATCGTATTCTTTAAATAAGCTTAAAAAGTACAATATTGGGGGGAAAATTAGAATCATTTCCGTAATCTCCACTTGCTCCCCAGAGATACTTTTAATCACAATTTTCATATTAAAATGGTTCGTCCAAAATAAACCTTGATCTTTGAAAATTTATGTATTACGATAAATAGAAACTTTTCTCGTAAATTTTAATAATTTAGATATTTTATGAGTAGGACAAATTTTCAACCATTTCAATTTAGCTTCCCAGTGTAGAAAATCATTACCAGATATGTGGTTATGTAACTACATACTTGGTAATGGTAACTAGTTACTTTTGTTATTACATTTCTTATTACCTTTATATGGCGATGTCGCGAAAAATAATGAGTTGTCGTTACACACCAGCATACGAAAAATCAAAAAATATATCGTTACCTATGTGCTTACCAGTACTGACAAAAATAATGAGTCTAAAAATAAATTTTCTAAAAAATAAATTATATAAAAAAAAAATATTTTTTATTGTATTTTTTTTTTAATAAAATTTGCTGGTAGGGAATCGAACCTGGGTCTACAGATTGCCAGTCAACAGCTCTACCATCTGAGCTATATCGACATGTAACCCAGTGTAGAAACGGTAATGACATATCATTATTTTTGGACTACCAGTAATGACACCCACTTACCTTCTGTATTATTTTAAAACATATAATAATGAGTTACTGATAATGACTTATTTTTATCATTATTTTAAATAGGAAATAATTTTTTAGATTTTTTTGAAAATTTTTTGAAATCTATTTTTAGACTCAATATTTTTTAAACACTGGTAAGGATATATGTAACCACATATTTTTTGTATGTTGGCGAGTAAGCTTACTTGTGTGCAGCAGGTCAATTGGGTTTTTATCTATTAAATATTACATGTCGATATAGCTCAGATGGTAGAGCTGTTGACTGGCAATCTGTAGACCCAGGTTCGATTCCCGCACCAGCAAATTTTATTTAAAAAAAAATACAATAAAAAATATTTTTTTTTTATATAATTTATTTTTTAGAAAATTTATTTTTAGACTCATTATTTTTGTCAGTACTGGTAAGCACATAGGTAACGATATATTTTTTGATTTTTCGTATGCTGGTGTGTAACGACAACTCATTATTTTTCGCGACATCGCCATATAAAGGTAATAAGAAATGTAATAACAAAAGTAACTAGTTACCATTACCAAGTATGTAGTTACATAACCACATATCTGGTAATGATTTTCTACACTGGGAATATTTAATAGATAAAAACACAATTGACCTGCTGCACACAAGTAAGCTTACTCGCAAAAATACAAAAAATAAAAAAATATGTGGTTACATATATCCTTACCAGTGTTTAAAAAATATTGAGTCTAAAAATAGATTTCAAAATATTTTCAAAAAAATCTAAAAAATTATTTTCTATTTGAAATAATGATAAAAATAAGTAATTATCAGTAACTCATTATTATATGTTTTAAAATAATGCAGAAGGTAAGTGGGTGTCATTACTGGTAGTCCAAAAAATAATGATATGTCATTACCGTTTCTACACTGGGTTTATTTAAAAAATTTTTGCATTATTTTTGGCGAATTAAAAATATGCAGTAATTTTTATGAGTCATTTAACATTCTGTTTATAAGCGCTTCAAAATTGGTGGTTTAGTATACAAAAAATTTGTAAAATTAGCAAATCTTCTGTTATAAATAAGTAACTAAAATTCAGTAAAATACTGTAAAGTTAGCAAATTTATTGTTAAAAATTAGTAACTAAATTCAGCAAAAAAAAAATAGCAAAAAAATTTGTAAGTTAGTAATGTGGAGGTAGCAAAAAAATTAACTAAAAATTAAATTTGAACTAAAAATTAGTTAAAAATTTGTTAAGTTGAAGTACTAACAGTTTTACTAACTTTTCTACAAACTTTTTTCTATAAGTGTAAGGATATATGTAACCACATATTTTTTGCTTTTTTGTATGTTGGCGAATAAGCTTAATTCTGTGCAGCAGGTCAATTATGTTTTTATCTATTAAATATTACATGTCGATATAGCTCAGATGGTAGAGCTATTGACTGGCAATCTGTAGACCCAGGTTCGATTCCCGCACCAGCAAATTTTATTTTAAAAAAATACAATAAAAAATATTTTTTTTATATAATTTATTTTTTTGAAAATCTATTTTTAGTCTCATTATTTTTGTCAGAACTGGTAAGCACATAGGTAATGATGTATTTTTTGATTTTTCGTATGGTGGTGTGTAACCACAACTCATTATTTTTCGCGACATCGCCATATAAAGGTAATAAGAAATGTAATAACAAAAGTAACTAGTTACCATTACCAAGTATATAGTTACATAACCACATATCTGGTAATGATTTTCTACAATGGGTTTACAAGACATGGCCTATTTGTATAATTGGGGTGAGTTAACCCTCTAACCGGAATAAGCTTTTTTGCAATGAAATTTATACCATGTGTTTCTCACGAAAAATAAACAATAAGTTCTTCTACAAAATTTTTTTTCGTTGCCTACTTTAGGCGATATGGGCCAAAATAGTTTAAGGGTGAATCTCGAAAACAAGCGAATAAAAATTACTAGGTTTAGGTACAAATTATTTCTCTTACCAAGATGTAATTACAATAAAAAAATTACATTTTTTGTGCTGTTACTTAAGAAGTTGTAGCGATTTTCGTTTTTCGAAAAATGCGAAATTGAGCGAAAACGCACCAAAACTTCAATATATATTATTCAAACTTATAAGCTTTGCTACCTATACCAAATATATTCTTTTTACCAAATTTTAGAAAAATCCGTCCATTCGTTTTGAAGTTAAGGCGATGTCCTTTAAAGGTATCCTTATGGAATCCTGTGCGTCCTTGGCCCAAAGTAAGGAATTTTTTGAATAGCTCAAGCTCCAATCTTACTTCATGGTCACTATCAATTGTTTTAGTCAATTTAAATATGTTTTTAAGATTTTTGAAACTTTTGGTTGTTTTAAAATATTTAATTTTTGAAATTTTACGAAATTTTATCTTTGACACTTTCTCGCTTCCAAACCGTACATTGTATACAAAAAAATTATTCACAAAAAATTTTACAAATTTTGTTTTCTGTTGAAAAAGCATAATTTCTTATTATAAAATACCCCCTTGGCGCATTTCTGGTCAATTTAATATACCCCGCCTGGAGGCGGGCTTGCCGGTTAGAGGGTTAATACTCCTGTGGAGTAAAAATTTTGTCAGTTTTGTTCTATCTCGCTTAGTTTTCGGCTACAAATTATTTAACTCAAATATAACTAAAATTCTGTATATTTAAGTTTTATTTTTGTTCTTCCTATATTACTAATATATAGCAAAAATAATTTGCTAATTTTAGCAGATTTTTCTGCAGCATCATTATACCCTCCACCACTGCTTGGACAGGGTATAATAAGTTTGTGCTGATGAACACCAAAATATATTGGACCTAGGCCCTCGTTTTTGAAAGTGGAATGAAAACGATCTTTTTTTTCGTTTGACGTTTTCTGAAGAGGCTTTTGAAGTTATAAGTACCACTATAAAGCCTGTAGGATACTAGATACTTACCAAAACATTTTATTTTCAATACAAAATTATCCGTAGCACACTAAACTGCAAATTCAGAAGGCAAAAAAATTGTTTTGGATCATTTTAGGAAAAAAAAAATTGTGAAATCAAATCAATTCGGAAAAAACCCTGTGACATGCCTGATAATTTTCAAAAGATTCACAAAAAGATAATTTCTAGATTTAAATTCTCAGAAATAAAATTAACTAAAGAATCATTTTTCTACAAACTTTTTAAGGCTTTTTTAGTCTACTAATATTCCGTTCTTAAGTTTTATTAATTTTAGCAAGGATTTTTTATGTGCTGTCTACTATGTGTTAACACAACCTTTGCTTATTACTACACAGAGTAAATTTTACTGGACGAGTTTTAATGAAAATTTTCAGTAAACTGATGAAGTTTTCTTCACAAAGTAAATGAAAAATTTCTTAAATTTGGTGAAAAAGCTTCATATATTTTATGAATCCCGTTTTAATGAAACTTTTTGAATGTATTAAACTTTTAATAAAAAAAATTAAATTTTCAACAATTATTTAAATTTTTGCAAAAAATACAAAAATTGTTTTTCGGACTTTCTGTATTTTCATATATTTAGTTAGAATTAGGGAAGCATTTTTCAGTTCCCGCATTCCTGGGAATTTGGACCGGGAATCCCGGGATTTCACAAACTAAAAAGTTGATTATTTCAAATTTTCATATGCATAAAAATTTTAAAATTTTGGAAATAGTAAAAATGTTAGAATAATTTGTATATTTGATCGAACTTTTTAAGTATATTTTAGGGCCTGTTTTAAGCAAACGTAATTCGAGAAGTCACTTGATTTTTTTTAAAGAAAAACAATTAAATAGTTCATGTATGAAAAATTTTGTGCTATACAGAAGTAAAGAAATATTCATCTATAGAGTTTTAAAAATTTTTCGAATTTGCTAAAATTGATTTCTATAATTAATTTATTTTTTACGGCCAACTTTTTTAGTCTAAAATCAGTTTTTCTTTTTACAATTTTTAAAAAAAATATATAATTGGATTTTTATAATAGCAATTATAAAAAAATTTACTCTTTTCCATTGAAAAAACCATTTTCAATTTCAAAAAAAATTACCCACGGCCTGAGCTTTTTCATTAAGCACCGTAAGTTGTTTTTCACGTGGAAAAATTTCACTCGAACTTTAAAGGCCTCAAATTGCAAATTATTTTATAAAAATTAACAATTTTTTAATTTTATAACAAAGGCACAATCACAATAAACACAAAATGTCACTTTTTCTAGTCTTGTACATTAAATTTACGTGAAAACAAAATCTACACAATTTTCACACGAAACTCTTTATCGTGAAAAATGATTTTTTTATATGGAGTATAACAGTTTTTTCACGTGAAATCGAAACAACTTACGGTGCTTTACAATGAAAATGTAACATTTTCTTTTTGAAAGTATTAAAACTATTATAAAAAAAATGTGTTATTTACTTCTCTAGCGGGATCCCGTGAATTCAAAATAAATTTCCCGCTCTCCCGGGAAATTGTAAAGTTCGGGATTTTGCATTCCCTAGTTAGAATATTGTTCTGCCTGAAGTCCAAATTCTAATAAAGGGTGGTCCAACCAAAACGCACGATTTGTAAATAAAACAAAGTTTTCAGAGAATTATCTTAATATTTTTTATTATGATAGAAGGATCTATGACAATTATGTGTGAAACAAAATATTGGCCAAATGGTCCGATGGTCCATATTTTCAATGACTCTGAGACATAATTGAGGTTGAATGTCGTTAATGTGCCGAATTATCTCATCCTTTAGTTCTTGAATTGTTCTTGGCTTTTCGACGTACTTTTTCTTTTATATATCCCCAAAGAAAGAAGACCAACGGTGTCAAATCACATGATCGTGGCGGCCAATTAACATCGCCACGACGGCCATTGAATTTCTCGCGCAAAAGAGCCATTGTTTCGTTGGCTGTGTGGCAAGTGGCACCATCCTGTTTGAAGGATATCCTCAACTTCTGGCCACAAGAAGTCCGTTATCATCTCGCGATAGCGAACACCGACTGCCACACTATCGCGAATAACAGCAATTTTTTCCGCAGAACGAACTGGGCGAGCATGCACAGGTGTTTTCACATTTCCTCCAGACCCGGTTTGCTGAAATTTGCGCTCAATTCTCCCGATTGAGGACACATTTGGTCGATTAAGCTGAACAAAGAAGTGCACGAAATGAATTTGATTTGAACGCCCATTTTCGTAAATGGATTCAACAATCTTAACGCGCTGCTCAATTGTGTACCTCTCCATGGTTGAATTTGTCAAACACTGAAACAAAGAAATGTCAAATTAAGTTGAGCAAAAAACTTGACTTTAAGGTGTGACTCACAATTAACATCGTACATTATGGTTGGACCACCCTTTATGATATTGTCATATTAGATTTTCTTTGTTGTTTCAAAAAGGTTGACCATTTTTATGATAGACAATACAATTGTTTCATAGGCGTCACCCCAATCTTTAGTTGTCTGCAATAAGAACATGATGATTGGAACACACAAACCGAATCATTACATAACGTACAAAAATTCAACGGGACGAGAATTTTGTACTTTTGTATATGAATTGTCTGATTTGGTAAAATCCAGTCATAAATCAACACTTTTTGAAAAGCAAACATTTTACATAAAAGTACCCTTTGAGTACCAGTATATGTTTGTTTATGTGTTCGTTGTCAACATTTATAAAAACAACAAGATTATCCCAACAAAAATATTTTGCAAGGGACTAGCCGTGGTATGCTATTTGTTCAACAATTATTTTAATTTTTGCATTAAAAAATACAAAAATTGTTTTTTCGGACTTTCTATATTTTTATATATTTAGTTAGAATGTTGTTATATCTCAAAGAACAATATTATAACCAAATAAATAAAATCTTGTATAACATTTTATGAAAAATTCCATTAATTCAATGAAAAGTTTCAATGGACGAGTTCCAGTGAAACTTCATTGGTTTTATGCAAAAATTCATTAATATCATGCAGATAATTTCTCAGTGTAACTTTGCTGACTTGTTTTTTTAGTATACTTTTACCTTTTTTACTGGGATTGGTAAGGGTATTAGTCACTTAAAAGGTGTTTGAATCGGTAATGCCATTTTAGCGGTATTTCCTGCCAACCGAGCTTTATTTAAAATAAAAAACATATATTCTAATTACCCTATAGCCATGCAATAATGCAATATTTCATAAAAAATTTTTTTTTTTCGTTGTAGCAACTACGATCTATGGCCACTGAATTAAATAAAGTTCTTTATCGTCTACATTTGTTTACTTCCGAAATGATTCATTTCATACACCAAATGCAATATTACATACTATTCGAAGTTATAGAATGCTCTTGGGCTAAGCTCCAAGAAAGAGTGCAGCAAGCCAAAGCATTAGATGATATTCTTAATGCACATGATGATTATTTAAATGACATAAAATGTGGAGCATTTTTAGATTCGACATCTGGAGATCTATGTCACAATATGGAAACGGTTTATGAAGGTATTATACGTTTGGAAGTGTGGCAAGATAAATTTTATGATTTATGTTTCCGTGAATTAAGTGCACGTAAACAATTCGAAAAGCAAATTATAGAATCAGAAAAGACGGGAAAATTTGGTATTACAGCTGAGAAGAAATTGGAAAGAGATCAAGAGCATAAAATATTTGAACAAACACTAATTAGTTATCATAAAACATTGGAGAACATTGGAGGAGATTATGAAAAGGCAGTGAGATGCTTTTTATTGTCGCTCAATTCAAATAACGATCATAATTTGCAACTATTTGGTATACGTTTGGATTTTAATGAATATTATAAAAAGAGAGATCAACGATTGGGCGTTGCACTGACTTTCGAACATATGCGCATGAGTAATGTTTATTATAATAATAAAAGTTTATTGAACAGTCGAATTTCCAACACAAATTGACACAAATATATATTTGGTAATGAAGATGAGTGTACCAATTTGCTTTTGAAAAACTTTGAAAAGCAACATCATCTCAGGCAGCACTCCTCACAATGCTGTTGTTTATTTTGCTCTCCAATAGGAGAAGACGCACAACTGACAAGCACTTGTTTTAATTGCCGTCATACTTGCTGTGCCAATAGTTTTAAGTATAAGTCGCCTTATAAGAAATCCAACACAAACTCATCCTTAAAAACATTAAATACCTGCTTGAAATGGAATGATAATCACTTTACTGAAGATAAAAACTTGAAACGTACGTTTAATTTAAATGGTTATAGTAACGATATTATTTTGCATACATGTTGTGAGATATTGTAAGTAAAAACTTTTAGGTAGTGATAAATTAAAGAAACAATTTAATTGTTTTCTTATTCTTTATGTTTTGTTAAAAAATTGTAAAAAGCAAGAAAAAGCAAAAGTAAAAAAACTTGGAAAAATAACAGTTTAAAAAAAAAACATATTCAAAGTTAAGAGAAAAAATATTTTTTTGTGAGCAAAAAAAGTATTTTTGGGCAAAAAGTCTTAAAAAAAAGCAATTCAAAGCTCAAAAATCTTAAGATAAAGCTATTTTAAAAGGAAAATTTCCAAATGTTTTGTGTATAACTTCTCAATACTCATATTTCTGTCTGGTCTTCATATTTCTACAAATTTACTAAGCCATTGAATTAATTTCCATTTGACAAAATAACTTACTTCATTTGTTGTAACATTAGGGATTTTTTTCATGCTAAATTGTGAAAAGAAAGTAATTAATTGTAACATTTTTGTCTGTGCTTGTGCAATAAATGCTGTGGGGATAAGTGAGTTTTAAAATATTTTTGACAAAACAACTTATTTCTACATAAGGGTTTATCTTTTTTAATGTAAAATGATCTTTTGACAAAAAAACTTGAGTCAAATAAGTCACAAAATTCCATATAATTTTTCACAGTTTTATAATTTTTTTTTTATCAAAACAACTTTTTTTAACTGGCGTTTTTCGGGAGACTGTTATGGATAACAAAAAAATTATTTTATAACATAAGATTTTTATCTCCGCAAAATGCGTACAAAAAGCATAAATTCTAATAAAAATTGTCCACAGAAAAATAGTAGGCACCAACAATGGAATTTTTTATTCAAATTCGATTTCAAAGAACTTTTTTGTTTGAAATGTTAATAAATTGACATTTTTCATATATAAATTTGTTTAAAAACAAAAATTCAAAGTTACAAAAAAAAAATTTTTTTTGGATTTACAAATTTCATTCAGAACAATACAAACGGAAAAGCGGTGGCAAAGCACTTTATCAGGTGGTACAAGTACTGGCAAAAAGTGCTTTACCATTCACAAAATGATAACATCATTAGACAAAAGGACCGGCTGTTCAAAAAGCGCCGAAAAAGCACTGGAGGAACAAAATTTTTGAACGTTGGCAAAACCAATAAATAGGTGGTCTGGAAATATATTTTCCAAAATAAAATTTTAAAAAAGTTCATATTTATTTTTTTGGTCCTGCCGTGATTTGAACCCAGGCGTCAGATTGGCAGACGATTGCTTTACCCACTGAGCTAACGACACATATAATACTTGGTAGCTAAACACATAAATGAGTGATAATAGCTAGACAACTACTGGCTTTAAAAAATAAGTTATTTTCTCAAAACGCGACAAAAATTTTAAGTCGCTTTTTGTTTGCCCAATGTTTTGTTAAACTTTACCTGTTTATTTCCCATTTTTTCTTCTGTACTTTTTTCTAATTAATAATATTTGTATGATAAAGGTCAGTTTTATAGTGAATATATTTTTTTTGAAATTAAAGTGTACTATTTAGACTACTAAGGCCGAGTTTTTGGGATGTCAGTTAAACTTGGTTTAGTTAAACCGAAAAAGAATTATGTCAGCCGTTTCCAAGTTTATTAACAAAAATTTGGCGGAGTTATATATTTAAAGATATCCATATAAATCTTAGAATTAAATAAAAATAACAATCGTTTTTTTATTTTTTGTAATATTGGGCTTTTTTTGCTAAAGTCTGAAACTGTGAGACAAACATTTTAAAAGCTCTCAATCGATTTCAAAAAAATTTGTATCTATAATGTTTATGTTAGGTCCGAAAAAAAGTGGCAAAACGAGGAAACCAAATGAGTATATTAAGATTAGTAATATATCGTTGAACGGCCTGCAAAATGTCAAATGTGTTTTTTAATAGATTTTCAGGAGAGCAAAAAAACAGACCTCATTTAGTAAAATCATCATTAAGGCATATGATGCCAATATAATATGTTAAAAGTAGATGTTGTAACAGTTTTTTCGCTCTCCTGAAAATCTATTAAAAAACACATGTGACATTTTGCAGGCCGGTCGACGATATTTATGTTGATTTCAAATGTTGATTTTTCTCAATTGTTCACTATACTGTTTTTTAGAGATACTGTTTTTAGAGACCTACACATTGCATCCCAGCAAAACCTATTACCAGCCCAGCATGGGCAGTATGGGCGGTATAACCCGGTTCCCACGGCAATCGGACTATGTGCCGGAACGATTCGGATGTATTCGAATTTTCGAATTTATCCGAGCAAGGATTGCCACTCCGGCTTTAGATGAGAATTATTAACTACAAATTCACATTTTGAAGCCGTTATAACAACAACAACCAGCCCAGCAAAACCTTCTATTACCAGGTAAAGGGAAATAGAATAAGAAACCAAAAATTGTAACTACTTACACTTTGGTCGCATAACACATTATTTTAACATGGGGGTGTCATTGGGGGTAAATGGTTGCCTAAATCGTACCGGTATAGGCTAAAATAAGTGATTACGAAAGAAGTACTGAAATAATTTGTTACTTGTAATCAGAGCTTTGAAGAATTAATTCCTTTTTGAATGAATTCACTACCAATCGAATTCAATTTTCTCTAGAATTGAATGAATTCCTTTTCTTAAGTAATTCACTGAATTCATTCAACTGAATGCGTTCATCAAACAACAAATTCAAAGAATTAATTCAATTGCAATATTTCTTTTTATTAAATCAAATGAATTAATTCACCGGTGAACGCGTTCAATTTTATAAATCGAACGGAAAAAAAAGTGAATTAATTCCTTACTAAATTAATTCACCACTGAATTCATTCAATTTCATTTTCATTCAGTGAATTAAAAAAAATAAAATTACATTCAGTGAATTAAAAAAAATAATAATAAGTTCACTGAATTGAAAAAAAAAAATAAGTTCACTGAATTAAAAAAAAATAAAATAAGTTCACTGAATTCAAAGCCTCCCAGGTAGAAATTGCCGACGTTGCAACAAAAATTGTACTGGGAGAACACTGTTTTTTACGAATTGGCGGTACTACTTAAAACTTACTTTGCCAATACTGTTTTCTGAAAACTAACGAGCTTTTTTAATTTATTAAAATTAACAACCCAGGTAGAAAAATACAAACGGCACAATGTTGGCCCGGTAAAAATCTGTGATGTACACTAAAAGGACAGTAAAGTACTAGCAAACTACTAAAATTGTTATTAAATGTACTGGGATAATACCAAAAAAATAAAATCCCAAGCCTGCGCCAACGTTGGGAAATAACTACGGACAAGCGTTTATTGGTGTTATCATTTCGACAACATGCCAGTACAGTGAAAGTTGAAAATCCGACGCATTGCCAGTACATGTACTACCGTCTCTAATACCGGGCCGACATTGTGCCGTTTGTATTTTTCTACCTGGGCTGTTTTCTGCCGTTCAGTAGAAGAAAACAATAATGTACAAATAAAAGTTTTAAATAAGCAATTTTACAGCGTGTGCTAGTAACAAATTAGAAACCGGATGCTGTTTATCAACCTACATGATTAAAAAAAAAGCCTTTTACTATTAAAAATAAAAACTTTACAGATATAGATAAATTTGGAAAAAAATATAAACTATATAACTAGTTTGAAAAATTAATAGTTATATTTTTTTCCAAATTTATCTATATCTGTAAAGTTTTTATTTTTAATAGTAAAAGCCTTTATTTTTGAATCATGTAGGTTGATAAACAGCATCCGGTTTCTAATTTGTTACTAGCACACGCTGTAAAATTGCTTATTTAAAACTTTTATTTGTACATTATTGTTTTCTTCTACTGAACGGCAGAAAACAGGCTTTGAATTCAGTGAACTTATTTTATTTTTTTTTAATTCAGTGATCTTATTTTATTTTTTTTCAATTCAGTGAACTTATTATTTTTTTTTAATTCACTGAATGAAAATGAAATTGAATGAATTCAGTGGTGAATTAATTCAGTAAGGAATTAATTCACTTTTTTCCCGTTCGATTTATAAAATTGAACGCGTTCACCGGTGAATTAATTCATTTGATTTAATAAAAAGAACTATTGCAATTGAATTAATTCGTAACAAAATAAATCGAACGAAAGCAAATATGAATTAATTCCATTCAATATATGGTGCTTAGTGAATTAATTCATCGAATTTTTAATTCAGAATTGAAAAATTGAATTAAGGAATTAATTCTTTAAAGCTCTGCTTGTAATATTAAATTCACTAGTTAGCTAAAATAAGTACATACTTGTATGGAGTGAAATAAGTCGTTACACATTAATACATATTTCATTGGTTACATATAGAGAATAAAATCAGACGTTACCAATAATGACTTTGTTTAAAAGTACACCGACCCGAGCAATGCAATTAGATTATAAATTTTTATTAAATCGTGCTTTAGCATAATAAGTAGTTATATAATGCAATACCAAGAAATTATTTTTACCCTTATTATATAACACAATATCAGTAATATATTATTTTAAAGCCTTCAAATAAGTAGTGATATATCTCTATATCGGTATTAGTATTAGTAACGTATTACTCTAAGTTTCTTAGTAAAACCAAGGGTAAAGGGGTACCCATTGCCAGGCAATGAGTGAAAAAGGGCCAACCCATAACCAAGGTTTTGCTGGGAGGTAAAGGGATATGTAATAAGAAACCAAAAATTGTAACTACCCTACGGTAGTTGAGTATGAAATAGACATATAAAGGGGCCAATTCGGTGACAGTTTGTTAAAATTTCCCGTAGTAGTACTACGTAGTATCGTAGTAGTACTGAAGTACTGAAATAAGTAGTTACTTGTACTATTAAATTCACTAGTTAGCTAAAATAAGTACATACTTTTATAGAGTTAAGTAAGTCATTACACAATAGTACATATTTCATTGGTTACATATAGCGAATAAAATAAGACGTTACCAGTAATGACTTTGTTTAAAAGTACACCGATCCGAGCAATGTAATTATTAGCACGGCAAGGACTTTCATGCAAATGCATGTTTGTAGTCAGTGGCCCAAAGATTATTTTGACCAAATACTTTTCCGAATCTGTTGGTAATATAACACTACATTAGAAAGAGAAACACAGTATATAAAGCTGCCCACACACTAGGGGACAAAAAATATCAAAAATTTCTGTAAACACGAATTGCACGCTCTCAACACGCACACACACACAAACGCACTCACACATTCACAAAAATATGCTCTCTTTTTTAAGAATGTTCCCTAGTGTGTGGGCAGCTTAATAGGTTGTCATCCACTAACACATTTTTTATAGATGTAATTTTAAATTAACGTTTTCGGGTGTTATTGCTCACAATCAGAAAGTTGAAAAATTTTATAAAAATTATTTTAAGGAAACTTGTCCCCGGGCATTATTTTCTGCCACTTTTTTCTCTGAGTTACGAAAGTGAGTACGATTTTATAGTACACATATTAAAGTTCTATTTTATAATAACCCAACAAACAAAGATGATCATTAATGACTCAGAAATGAGCTCCAAAAATATAAACATTTTTCCACTTTTTCATATGAAAGTGGTCCGTCCAAAAGAGCCCCCTGTGTACTCAGAAATGACTCAGAAAAAAAAAAAAACGTTTGAAATCGAAATTTTCCTCATAAATTTAAATAATTTTGGAATCTTCTTTGAGTCCGAAAAATGAACCCTCATTTTGAGACAGCTTTTTAGATTGTAGAGACAACTTTTTGGATTTTGTTTTTGCGTTCATATTTTCTACCAAAAAAAGAGTGTTTTCAAAAAACAATAATCATTTCTATAAGCCATTTAAAAATCTTATTTATGAGCGCTCCGAAATTGCTGGCTGGGAAAGTTTTTTTCAGGTAAAATGCCACACACAAAAATATATTATATGTGTATTTGAAGACATATTCAGTGTGTTCGTTTACTCGAATTTCTTACTACTTTTACTACAATTGCAAAGTTTTGTTTACTTTTTGTATTGAATTTTTCTAGCTGTAGTAAATATAGTAACTTGTAGTAAGTAAACGAACAAGCTTATTGTAACCGATACCTGTATTTTTACGTTTATGTTAGTTTTTAATAAATATAATTAAAAAAATATTTGTTTTAATTGCATATTTTTTGGTTTTTAGTACATATTTTTTTAGTACATACGCATTTTTAAGGGCATATTTTCCATTTTATAGTGCATATTTTAAGCGCATATTTTTAGATATTTTAGTGCATGAAAGTCCTTGCTCTGGTAATTACATAGTAAATTTTTATTAAATCGTACTTTCGCATAATAAGTAGTTATATTATGTAATACCAATAACTTCTTATATTTACCCTTATTAATAAGTTATTATAAAATATAATATAATAATATAATATATTATTTTAAAGGCTCCAAGTAAGTAGTGATATATCTCCATATCGGTAACTCATTATTTCATACCTCCCACATAAGTATTGATGTATCACAATATTAGTAACGTATTACTCAAAGTTTCTAAGTAAAACTCCTAATCAGAATTCGCCAGTGGTACAAAAAATCAAGCACTGGCATACTACTGGGTAACCATGGTGTTGAAAATAAATGAAGGGGAGAGCTCCCATTTGGGAGCAAAAAGCGTTTTTCCAGCATTTGTTTTACAAAAATTTCGGTTGTTTGTAAAAAAAACCACTGGCAAAGAATGGTCTAAGAGTGATATGCCAAGGCTTGAAACCAGTGGTTATCCAGTGCTACTTAGCCAATGGTACAAAAACTAATTCACTGGTAGAGCAATGATTTTATAAAAATGCTGATGCTTCGTTAAAAAAGGTTTGTAGTCGGGAGGTTCCGAATTCAAATCCGGTTGCAAGCAAAAAATTTCTTTTGGATTTTTTTTAATTTGAAATATTTTTGTTCTATAAAATCAATTTTTTTGTTTGTGGAAAAGCTCCTTTAAGACCAACTTATTTTTTGCTCTCCCAACGCTGGCATATTAGTTCCAAAAAAGTGTTTGCCAGTGCTAGGTTTTTCGCACAGCCAGTAGTTGTCCAGCGATTATCACTCCCCAGGTAGAAAAATACAAACGGCACAATGTTGGCCCGGTATTGGAGGCGGTAGTACATGTACTGGCAATGCGTCGGATTTTTAACTTTCACTGTACTGGCATGTTGTCGAAATGATAAAACCAATAAACGCTTGGCCGTAGTTAGTTCCCAACGTTGGCGCAGGCTTGGGATTTTATTTTTTTGGTATTATCCAGTACATTTAATAACAAATTTAGTAGTTTGCTAGAACTTTACTGACCTCTTAGTGTACATCACAGATTTTTAATGTATTCTTTCGAAACTTCACAAGAAAAGAATGGCGATGTCTCTCTTACATAAATAATTGTGTAATAGATGTAAAAATACGTAGAATTTATAAAATTTTTAATTTTAACAAATAAAAAAAGCTCGTTAAATTTCAGTAAACAGTACTGGCAAAGCACGTTTTAAGTAGTACTGGCATTTCGTCAAAAACAGTGCTCTCCCAGTACAACTTTTGTTGTAACGTTGGCAATTTCTACCTGGGTCATTTATGTGTTTAGCTATCAAATATTATATGTCTCTTTAGCTCAGTGGGTAGAGCAATCGCCTACCAATCTGACGGCCTGGGTTCAAATCACGGTAGGACCAAAAAATACATATGAACTTTTTTTAAATTTTATTTTGGAAAATATATTTCCAGACCACCTATTTATTGGTTTTGCCAACGTTCAAAAATTTTGTTTCTCCAGTGCTTTTCCGTCGCTTTTTGAACAGCCGGTCCTTTTGTCTAATGATGTTATCATTTTGGGAATGGGAAAGCACTTTTTGCCAGTACTTGTACCACCTGTTAAAGTGCTTTGCCATCGCTTTCCCGTTTGTATTTTTCTGACTGGGCCAAGGGTAAAGAGGTACCCATTGCCAGGCAATGCGTGAAAAAGGTCAAACTCATTACCAAGGTTTTGCTGGGATGTGTAGAAATTATGTGTGGTAATAAAAAATAAGCACTGGCAAAGCACAAGTACACCGCCGTTTAACAAAAAGAAGTACGGGCAAAGCACTAAATTTGGACGCTTTACCAACGCTTGAAAAGGGTGACTTCCCAGCGCTTGTTTTCCTAAAAAAATTATTTTGTTTTTGAAAAAGAAGCTCCAAAAAAAGAGTGGATATTTAAATAATTTTTGACTCCACAATGCAATAACTCTAAGAATCATGCATTTTTAGAGTAATTTAAAATTCTTCAATGAGGGCTCATAATTTGGTTGCAGGGAAACACTTGACTTTTGTGTTTTTTGGTGCTATCTCAATAGGTGCTGTGCAAGGCATTAAATGGATCGGTGTTTTCATTTAGGTGTCAGGAAAGCATTTTAATTATTTTATATGGGCGTTGGGAAACCGTTTGATTTTTATATTTATGTGTACTTTCCCAGGGCTTTGGAAAGCATTGGCAACACCGTGGAACGGTCTTATCATTTGGGCGTTGTTACCATTTCGGTGCTTTGCCAGTACTGGCCCCTTTGTAATTTTTACCTGGGTGGTAAAAAACACAAAGTTTTTCAGAAAAAAGTTTTGCACTTATATTTTTTGTTATGAATAAAACCACATTCACAATGACGCAGTACTCCACTCTGCAGAGTGGAGTGTATTAAAATAGAGGTGGCATGATACAAAAAATATATAAGTGCGAAAAAGAAAGGAACAAAATCCATTCTGCAGAGTGGAGTACTCTATCATTGTGAATGTGGCTTAAGGCTTATAATTTTTTTATTAAAAGAAAAACATAAATAAACTGATGTAATTTCTTTATGTATTAGTAAAAATTAAAACAAAGAATTCGTTCTATGTGGACATCTCAATTTTGTAAATCGAGTTTTTTTAGGTTATTTTTATGCGTTTATTAACATTTTCGTTTGCTGAATTTTCTTATAATTTGTTTATGTGTAAGGATCTAACACTTTTTCGGAGAAGATTTTGGTGCCGATCAATTAGAAAATCCCCCTGACTATGTTAAAGCATTGGCAATATTTTATAAAAACGTGTCTCCGTACAGATGGATTTTTTCAAAATCAAAATTAACAAAAACTAAAGGCCTGTTTATGTATTACAAAAATAGTCGTAACGATAGAAATTGACAATTTATTTCGTCAAAAATACATGGAAAACAAAAACAAATTTTCGTTACTTTGCTTTCGCGTAGACCATTTTCGTTAAACATAAACCAGGGGTAAAATTAAATTAATGTTTTTCGGTCGACTCTGAGGTCAAATATTATCACGTTTTCCTTTAAATTATTTTCAAATTATTCTCTGTCATTTACTTGTAAAAATTTTATCATCTTTCTTTAATTTGAAAATAATTTAAAGGAAAATGTGGTAATATTTTATATCAAAATCGAATGAAAAACATGCATTTACCACTTAAAAAATCAACTATACAGTACCTCCATTCAACAAAAACTAAAGTTTTTTTTGCGAATCTAATATATAATTTTAATAAATATTGCAAAATAGTCGTTATAACGATTTTACTGTAAAAATACCTAAAAACGTCAACATCCACGCCTTACATAATCAGGGGGAAAATGTTTTTGAAAACACGAACTTTGACCAAAAAGCGCAAGCATAACGGGTCCACCGACTTCCAAAAACTTTAAATTTCTACACCATATCAATCAAGGTTGGTTACCGATTTCGTTTGTTTAGGTAACGGTAAAGATAACGGTATTTAAGACTATTTCGGTAATGGTATACCGTTATCGAAACAGCAATACCGGTACGTACCGGAATTAAAAATTATGTTAAAAACATAAAAACAAGTAAAAATATGGTATATTTTTAATCTTAAGTACTGAAAATACAGATTTTAAGCTATAAATTCAATGCTGGTAGTTTTAGTATGTGAAATTATTATCTATAATTATTTTTGTAAAAAAACACTCAAGATTATAAAATAAAAAATTCTCATTTTTATATAAAATAATAAATACCGGTAACCCCCCATAAAAATAACGGTATCGGTAAAGATAACGGTATTTGGAAATTTTTTTAGAGGTATCGATAACGGTAACGGTATTCAATTTGAAACGGTATTTTAGCGATAACGGTATTATAATGATAATGGTAACCAACCTTGATATCAATTTAAAAATCACAAATTTTTAATTTCCATCTCACACTATTATAGATATTCAAAAGTTTTGTCTTCTAAGCTAATTATTATAATGCACGAAAACAAAATTTAATCCTGTTACTATAATTATGCGCATAAATATCATTACTTCAAATTAATTGTTAAAGTCTATACTTAAAATCGCAATAAAAATTTGTTTCAAACGATATTAAAACGTTTGTGTTTAAAACCTATAGTGACAGACTATCTGAAAAGGGAATTTAAAAAGATTATCGTTGGCTTGCCGGCAAGTAGTGCTGTGTTTTTTAACAGGTTTTCAGAAGAGCGAAAAAAACTGATCTTTTTAAGATATTTTATTGACATCATATGCCTTAATGATGATTTTAGTAAAGGAGAGCGGGAATCATTAAGGCATATGAAGTCTATAAAATATCTTCAAAGGATCAGTTTTTAGCTGTCATGAAAGCCTGTTAAAAAACACATAGCAATAAACTATTTAATTTTTTTTCAATTTCAATTTATTTCTTATAATATTTATATTATTTACATTTGACTTAGAAGCAAAGAGTTTAGGAACTTCGTTCCTTTTCTACTTAGATATATAAATATATTTTTTTAATTTATGAAATTTATGTACATTATTATTAAACGGAAGGAAAAAAATTTACAAAAACCTTTATGAAGCAGACGTATAAGATAAAAGTGAGAAAAAAAATAAAGTAGATAAAATTATGATGAGATGAGTTCATTGATATGTACATGTTGTGAGAGTTGGCATCTTCCATTAAAATTTAGAGTCAATCTTTCGATTTTATCCAGAACGAGTTCGAAGCCAGCGAGACTATGTAGGCGTCGGGTGGAATAGTGCCATGGTAGTTTAAATCAGGGTTGAAAAAGCTACGACTAAAGTAGCAGTAGTAACTAAAAATGACGATTATTGTAGTAAAAAAAACAACAAAACTAAAAGTCATCACATAGCTACTACTACCACTATGCAAAGTTTTCTGTAGCTCAGCAGTAGCACATAGCTTTGTTTTGAAATTGAAAACCACCACAGCATCAATCGATGTGTCTGCTACTAAATTCAACAAGTAGCAGTAGCAGCCAGATAGACAAGACTCCCAAATTACTACTTAGCTACTACTACCACTACACAAAAATTTTATTAGCTAAGCAGTAGCACACATCTTTGTTTTGAAATTGAAAACTACCGCAGCACCAATCGTCTACTTACAAATTAAGCAAGAGCAGTAGCAGCCAAACATACATGACTCCCAAATTACTACTCAGCAGAGTAGTCATAGAAATATTTTTGGTTGTTTAAAAATGAATTATTTGTTTGGTTTTAACAGTACTGTGTGTGTGTGTGTATGTATTTTATATTGTTTTTTTTAAACAGAACAGAGCATGAAGATGCTAATTTGCCGTTTTGGAATATTCGATTGATTTTATGATTTATGATTTATATTTTGTATTTAAAATTTTTTATTTTATACTATATAATATATTTTTTAAATCACCCCTAATTATGAATAATTTGCAATTTCTTTTCATTACGTAGGCCCTGTGCGAGGTGGCTAAATTTTTTCTAAACTAAATACAAATAGAGAAAAGGGTTTAAAATTTCTTTAAAAATTGTTTAAAAAAAAAGAAACTCTTAAACCTGAATTTAGTTTGGAATTAGTTTAGCCAGCCGCACCCACCCGTGGTACCAATTCACTTTTCAATATTTTATTTATTGTTTTAAAAATTAACAGTTATAAGACACATAATGATAGAATTAGGGTACATAAATTTACGTCACAATAAGACAGCACTGTTTCAACGGTAAATTGTTAACAAGTGGTGGGCGAGAGCAAAATAAGGATACACACAAAATTCATACGTAGATCAGTATTTGTTGTTAGGGTTGTCGCAAAATAAGGATACACACAAAATACATACGTAGATCAGTATTTGTTGTTAGGGTTGTCAGATGTAGCGCTTTCTTGCCAAACGTGGCGATTTACAAACACATTTGGAGATTTTATTCTTGAAATGGCGACGGACGGTTTTTACGCTGATTTCGGAAGTGGTTGGAGATTTTTATGGATATTTTTTACACTCAGTATCTAATCTCACAGATTATGATTTTAACCTTTTATATAATCCCTATCTTTGATTGAAAAGATAATATTTTTATAATTATTTGGTGCTAATGAAAACAATTTAGTCACGTCAGATTTAGCGTTTTTTATTTTTTACATTGAAGATTATCCCATAATTAGCCAGATTATTAAATATACTTTTTATAAAGTTTCGACAAAAATCGATAACCGAAGTCTTAAAATAAAATACTGTTGACAGTGCGTTTATCTGGTTTAGGCTTAAGAACGCTAAAACTGAGTTAAACTTAAAGACAAAATAACGGAAAAATTAGTTTAATTGAATCAGAACGGGTTTAAATTTTGCACTAACTTTTTATATGAGTGTACTAAAAACTACAGTTGGGCATCGATTATCCGGAATGGTCGGGATCGGACGCATTCTGGATAATCGATTTTCCGGTTAACTGATGTAAAATTTTTTACGCTTTTTAATATAAATGTTTTTTTTATTTAATCAATATACAAACTTACAAAATATAATGTTAATAAGTTTTTAATTGCTACATTTGTAATTACTTAAAAAAATTCATTTATTGTGGTTTGTTTCTTTTCCTTAACTTTCATATTTTCCGCTAAGAGCTTCTCTTAGATACGGTAGACTTGTATTTTATTTTGTTCTCTAATATTCTATAATATTAATCTTTCTATAATATGTCCTTTGAATTTTTATGGCCATATAAGAAATGTTCATAATGGCAACTAAAACTGCTTTCAGGGAAACACTTCCAAAAAAGGCTTGTTTCCTCTCCATTGTAGATTTTCTTATTTATAAGATTTTCCTTTGATGTGTATTCTTCCAACTGATTTACAAAAATTGTGGCAGATACATATTCGGCAGATGCTTTGTGAATTCCATGTTGTTTTTTAAAGTTCTGTAACTAGCCTCGAGAATATTCACATGCTAAGCTTATATTTAATTTTTAATGGAAGAACTTAGCCTTTTCCATTATCATTAAACTGGAAATTGGGATCCCTTTAAAACGTTTTTGTCGGAACCATTCGTATTTCGCTCTAATGCACTTTTTAAAGTTTTTCGATTTTGGAAGCGAGTAACTAAATCACTTTCTGCACAATATTTTAATATTTTATCTTTATATTTTATTCAGTCATAAACTGTTTGTTTGCCCACTCCATATTTTTGTGATAGTGTTTGAACAGAAACATGTTTTTTTTAAATAGTCGTTGACTATATCAAATTTTTCTTGAATAGTTAATACTTTTCTTTGCTTTTTACTTGATTCTAAAATTACACATCATTACAATTACAATTACACACTCCTTACTACGTAAATTTCAATTGCAACTAAACACCAGAGGAAAAACATGCAAACAAGGGAATAACCTTATTTCGTTTTAGACACATAATTATTTTAGTGTTGCTAACATGTTGAAACCAAATTTCGTCAAAATAAATAGTAGATGTTTTTCAATCCCGGATAATTGATGTAATCACGGTTAATCGATTGAAATAAAAAATCTTCCTTTCCTTATAGATCCCGGATAATTGATGTTCCCGGTTAATTGAATCACGGATAATCGATGCCCATCTGTACTTTAAAATGACCATGTAGAAAATACTACTGACAGCAGCAGATTATTTTTGTTATATATCCGTAAGATAGGAACATCAAACATAAAACTGAATTTTTACTTGTTTTTAATCAACAAACATATTCGTTGCTGCTCCTAAGAAAATAGCTACATATTTGTCGATAAACTTTTTTGTGAGGAGACATACAAATCTGCTTTATTTCAGCGTTTTTCGGAACTTTTTGGAAATTATTTTTTTACACACATATAAACCAAACTTCAAGCTTTTCAGTTATAAAAGAATTACTTCCAAAAAAAATGGCCCAGACACACAACACAGACCTAATTTAGGTGTTCCACAAATAATTTTTGAAAACAAATAGCTATTTTCTTAGGCGCAGCAACGATATGCTGATTTCAACTGAATAATTTAATTTCCATTAAACAACGTTTCTTTTAAATTATTGTATTTTTATAAATTTAGCAGGCCGTGATGCTCAACTTCATCGAAAATACGAGTATATTCTGTTATTTTAGTAGAATTTTAAACTATTTGTACGGGCTTTTTTTGTGAGTGTACTGGTGCTGATTATAATCATATTGCATACAAAGGGTCAAACATATTCAAATATGAACTCATAAACCTTTATTAATTTAAAAGCCGCTTTTTTAATTAAAACATTTCAAGTTTATTATGTAATTTTGTATGCGCCCAATACACATCAGATAAAACAAAATCATTTATTCTTTCGCTAAAAAAAACTACTCAGCATGAAAGGAGTCATATTTCGTTTTTCTATGTTTTACTACTTTGTTTTTTCGTTTTCTGCTCTTGCTGTTTTTTTTTTTTTGTAGCAGCAGTATTTGTAGCAGTAGCAGTAGTAGTTGTTCATTTCATTTTTCTGCTCTTACTGTTTACAAATGCTCCGTGTTTTGTTTGTAGTGGTAGCAGTAGCACAAGAACAAAAATAGAGTTGATCAAAAACAATGACTGCCTACTTTGTATAAACTAAGTAGCAGGGAGATGCTTTTACTAAAGCTACATGAATTGTTTGTAGTAGTAGCAGTAGTAAAAAGCAAAAATATTTTTTGAATCGTAGTTTTTTAAACCCTGGTTTAAATATCATTTTAAGTAGCTTATTTTGACCTATTTAAATTGTTAAGTATTTAGGCGTTAAATTTTGCCAACAATGAAATTTTGGTTTACAGCCTTTCCGTGATTTTAATTAAAATGCATTTCTGTTAATTTTTTTATATAGATTTTTTTTTATTTTTTTTTTTATAAATTTGATCAATAATAATTTCTTATTAAAGTTTATTATCTAGGAATATGTGATTGATAGATTAATCAAACTTTCTAAATAATCAAAATGCCGATTAATTTTTTTGTTAGATCAAAGACGTGATTAATCGATTCTTTAGTAATTATGATTATTCAAAATATTGATCAATTTATTATGATTTTAATTATTTAAATTAAAAATGTCTTGCTTTTTCTTCGTTAAAGTCGCTTTTTGGCGCCAATTCAATTCCGAAATATAAAATTTGATAAAGGCTATTTGTGAAGCACAACTGACTATTGCTCTTTTGTGGCTGGCCATTGTTTAGTCTTGATTGACCATGGACCAGTTATTTGCTACATAAATCGGTCTAAATGCAACAATAAAAAAAAAATTTGACGTAATTTTTTAACGTTGTAACACTTTTTCAATATTGATAAAAATTATACACGTTCTAATTAATCAAAATTCAAATTAATCTTAATTCTGAATAATAAAATTTTCGATTAATCAATTGGATTAATCGATAAATCGCACATTCCCAATTTAGTCAAAAGAAAATCAACATCAAAAACATAAATATTTAAAATCCGATAAAAGTTTAATTTTAAAAAACAAAAATATCCAAATGTTTATTTTTTTTTAGTCTAGGGGACGCTGATACAAATCATTAAAGACTTTTGTATATAAAATTTCGAAATCAAATTTTAACCTATTTTTTGTAGATTTTTTTTATAGGTATGTTTATTTTTTAAGAATATTTATTTTTATAATTAAATTAGTTGATTATATATATAAATTATATATGATTATATATAAAATATTATGTTTTATTTTAATCATTTTATTTTTCAACTATAAACTAATATACATTTTTTTGTAAATAATTGTTCATAATTTGTTACAGTACCAAATATTTGTAGAGTTAATTTCATTTTTACACAATCTCTTTAACAAAAAGTTATTAACAAGTATTTCTTTAAGAAAATCGAAAAATATAAATAGATTTAAAATCAAGAGGGTATTGTTTGGAACGGAATTTTTAAATACGTTTCAACATACAATATTAAACACATAACAAACAAATTTTTAAGTTTTTATGAAATTCAACTTAAAATATTTCTTTAATAGGCATACCCAAAGTTTTTTCATAATCAATGGTACTGGAGGCTGCTTTATTGTGAGATTTTTTCTTATCTTTGTGATGGTGCTTTTCTTTCTTTTCCTTTTTCTTTTTGGAGGTAGTCGTAGAATCAGCATCCAATTCGTTTTGTAAATTTTTCAATTCCTTAGAAGATTTATGAGATTTTTGTTTCTTTTGTTTTTGCGATATTTCAGTTAAATCTTGTACTTCTTCAAGGGAAGTACCCAATAGATTGGCACTATTTATTTCACTATTATTTGCGGCTGTTGAAGACTTTGAAGATTTTTTATGGGAATGCGATGATTTATGTTTCTCCATGTTTGTATCTTTTTCCTTGGTTTTATCTTTCTTCTTTTCCTTTTTATGTTTTTGTGACAAAGAAGACGATTTTGATTTATTTTCTTTCTCAGTCTTAACAAAATCGTTGGAATCCGTTTTAGTTTCGCGTTGTTTAGGTTCTTCCAAATCGTGTCTGAAATGAAAATTGAAACCAACATTAAAATGTTTTATAGAAAATTTTTGAAAATCAAACACTAACATATCCAACTCGATATCTAAAGCTCTATGAGGATCATTTGGATCAAATTTTCCATCTTTATCATCGTTATCAGATAATGCAACACCTTCAGGCATTTCCAATGTTGTATTGACAATATGTAAGTGTTGGGGTTCTGTAAAGAGATACTGCTAAATGGTTTATTTGAAAAAGATTTTTACTTGTTGCTTACCATCTTCCGATTCTGATGTCGAATTATAAGTGTTTTTTGATTTTGATTTTTTGCTCTTTTTCGACTTTTTATGCTTTTTCTTATCCTTTAAATTGGCTTTCTCTTGTAAGAGATACTGATCAGATCGTTTTATAGCTAATTAAAAAAATATAGTTCACAACGTTAAAAAGTAATTTAAATTTTAAATATTTAGTTTAAACAAACCTCCCACTTTTAACGGAACGTCTAATGATAGCTCAGCTATAGGAATCTCGTCAATATTATCATATTCTGCATTGTGTTGAGAATTATTGCTACTTAAAGATCTCGGCTTTGAGCCTACATCCGGTGTCGTGGGAGACGATTTTAAATAATGTGGATTATTGGATTGTTCAATTAAACGTTGCATGCGTTGGCGTTCGATTTGTTCAGGTGTTAAATCTTCACTTAGCCTCCGCCTGGCTGCAGCTTCATCCTGTTGTGCTGTCGTACTAACAAACAGTTCTTCTTTTTCATCATTAGATGATGATGATGATTCATCTTCGGGTGGTGGATTAATCCATTCATCTAAATCAAGGCCATCTGGTAAAGGAACTTTACGTTGGGCTTTAGGAGCTACTGGTATTAGTTCACCGGCAAATAATAAAGCCATCTCCTGGATGATTTCAATAGCTAATGTGGGTATAGAAGAAGAACGTTGTTGTAGTTCTGTCATTTCAGAACCCATAAAATCGATACTATGATTACAAGAATTTGTATGATCAAATTGAGCTCTCAACATTTCAATCAGAATGCAGGCAGAGTTGGCACGTTCTTGAACTTCAATATCAATGGAACTATTAAAATCTTGTAGTTTTTCTAAGACATGATCACAAATCTGAAAGAAAATTAAATTAACTTTAGAAAAGAAATGTGATGTCATAATTTGTTACATACTTTTATTAGTCCTTCAGGATCTTCATTTTCTAAACAAGTTGTCGCCAAACGTGTCAACAATTTAACAACATTTTGCACAAAAACACCTTGTATATGACCAGGTATTTGACGTGGTCTCAATAAAATATTTAAAGCGCGTTCAGCATCAACCAATTCACTGCAAAATAAATACATATAAATACGAAATTGTACTAGAAATAAATTTATTGAAGACCAACTTAGAAAATTCTCCAACAATCCAGGCAGCTGCATATAAGACTTCATACATGGAATTACTTTGAGATGAGACAGTGAAAGTGTCCAAAAGATTTGTCATTTCATTAACAGCAAATTGACGAACTATAGGTACTCTTATGGCCACATCTAATAATTGCTCAGCAATTAAACGACCTTTAAAATATGTTAATGATTTAATCAATTAAATAATAAGCAAGGTTTTATTACACCAACCATGTTTTGAACCCGCTTCTAATTGTATCAATTCCACCAGCACTGTTAAATACCACTCAAAATTGGTAACATATAAATATGAGCTTTGTGAACAAATCTCGATAACTTTATAAAGTAATTCATCACGATATGCGGAACCTTCGGCGCGTTCCATATGACCCAACAGCCGTTTGACAATTTCCATCAAGTTTTTCTTCGAAACCATACCATACAGTAAATCCAATGCTCTTAAACGTATGGATTCATCTTTATCATCCAAACATGCCAATATGAGATCTTTATGAGCTTGAACACTTTTAGGATGAGTTTTTAAAATCTTTGACATTGCCAAAAGACCCAAATATTTCACTAAATCCAACAAAAGATAAGTATTTAAAAATAAACCCTTCTTCTACCAAGGATCTCAATTACTCACAATTTTGATCAGAGTCTTCAATTAGTATACGCAACTTTTGCACACAAAGTTGTATAGAGGCACTATGGTTTGGCATACCACTGCTAATGCTTATTAAAACTGCAATAACCGTATTTATGCATTCATACAATAAACTCATAGCAGAAGTGCTAATTATAGGTGAAAAGAAATCAAAACATTATTAAACATATTGTTATTCAAGTTTTGACAAACTTAAAATATAAAAATTATATAAATAAGCATTTAAGTGAATGGCTTTTGCATAAAAAATTATTAAATAAAAAAATTAAAGCATTTCTCTTTTGTTTTTAGCATTACATCAAAAACACACGTTCATTAAAAACATAAAAACATCATCAAACCAAAATTTTATTGCAATTGATTTTTTGTATGACATAAACATAAACTTGCCTATGTATAAGATTTGTGAGTGGTTCTATTAATTTCTTTCCTAGCCGGGGTTCTAAAGGGGTTAAAGCGCCAAACTGCAAATGCAAAAAGAGATAAAAAAGAAGAGAAATGATAAAACAAGCTCAATAAATAATACAATATACAGATGAACTTATTTTCTAGTTTTATTTAGTTTTAATTCTGAGTGTGATGATCATTCTTTGGAGAATGTTCTACAAAGATAACATGATAGAATAATGTATTAAAAATTTATTGGACAGATACGAATTATAAAAATCGCAGTGACTGACTTGAATCAGGATTGTTTCGAATTAAGTGTTAGCCACTAACTGATGTTTTATTCTATAGAAAACCGAGAAAAAAAAACATTATTTTTGCATCTTTCGAACCAATGAATTTTAGTTAAACAAAAAATCATTTTAAATTTGACCCGTTAAATACAAACATGATAAATTTTTTTAATCGCTGAAAAGGTTCGAAAACCTTTTTATATGGCAACCCTATTAATACAGAAAATGTTTTTTATCTTTCTAGAATAAAAGAAAAAACCAACCATTTTTCAAAATAATATTGTAAAATTTCTTCGTTCGATTTGAGATCACAATCAAAGTGATACAATTTACAAGTAAATTACAGAGAATAACCCCCTGTTTTTATAAAGCGAGCGAAATAATTCCGCCTGAGGAACGTGTGTATAAATACACACAATTCCTCTGGAGCAAAGCTGTATACACGCAGAAAAAAAACAGGTGGAACTTTATCTAAGTGCTATGTAATTATAAAACTACATAAGTTCGAAGTACGTTTTACAATTTTCTAGCAAAATATATGTAATTTTTAGGATATTTTCCACTACACATGTATATATTTTGCAAGGATTGTATATATTTTACAAAAAAATGTGCATATATATTATTTTGTAAAACTAACTTGAAAATTATGTAGTTGTATAATTACATAGCTCTTAGGTAATATTCCCCCTGTTTTTTCTGCGTGTAGTTTCGTCCCGTTGATTTTTTGTACCTTATGTAATGTCTCGGTTTGAGTAAGAAGTTATCATTTTCTTATTGCGGACAACTGAAGAGTAGAGTGATGTCTACGAAACAATTGTATTGTCTATCATGAAAATGATCAACCCCTATTTGAAACAACAAATAAAAACCTAATATGACAATATCATATTAGAATTAGGACTTGAGGTGGAAGAATATTCTAACTAAATATATGAAAATTATTATTAAAGATATTAATATTTCAAATCGAAAATATTAATATTTTCTTACTTATGTGCGAATTTTAGTAAATAAAACAATACTGCTATTTCAAATTTATAAATATTAATAAGTGGTTATTTCAAAAAAATATTTCAAATAAAATTTTATTCAGGTCTGCTCTGGAGGAATGATTCCGTTCGCTTTATAACAGGGGGTCAAAATTAAAAAAAAAATTTGGCAATACCAGCACCATTTTTGAAAACGTACGATTTGTCAATAACAGCAATATATATTTTTTAAAAAAAGTTGCAGAGGAAATTTAAAGCACATGTATTTTTTTTTTTTGCTGCTCAATGTCACATTTATGGGTTAAAAAATGGGGTCAAAATGGCCCAATTTTTCGGTTTATTTCATATTTGTTCCAAAGTACCTATAGGAAATTTTGGTGCCATACGAAAGGTATCTGAGAGGCCTATTTACCGGTCGGTACAACATGCTCAAACATTCTCATTTGTTTATGGCATAACACAAAACATCAAAATTTTAGATGGTTTTGCATAAAGATGTATACAGGGTTAAGAGTCAAATTCACATATAATAATGCTTATCATATTTAAGTGAGGGGTGTTTTGGCTTTTTTTATATTCGGCCTACTTCTGTTTTGAGACGAATTTTCCCGAAGGTCTAAGATTTGGGAACCTCTGAGTACTTAACATAGACAATGGGTCATATGAATAAAAAATAGATATTACTAATAGGGGGAAATACAGGGTTTTTTAAGCACTTACTTCACAAATCTAGTCTCCTTGGGAGTAGACTAGAAATTTAATTTTTTAATTTTCGATTACATTTCATGCTATTCTACCAGCCAATTGGTAAATTTGGAGTTAAAAGCCATTCCTAAGCATAAAGTAATTACTTCGAAGTAATTGCTAAGTTTTATTCATATGACCCAATATGGGTATCAAACTTTTTATTTACATTCCCGCTATTTAATAATAATTCTAAATTTCATAAATTTCAGACGTGTCGCCATAAAAAAAAGTATGAATAATGGAGTTTTTCGCAAATATCTTTTTATGGTTGTTTCACAATATAAAATGTATTGTAGTTTTCAACAAGCTTTCCAGCGATGTATAATACTATACACCACTGCAATTTGCAACAAGATGCAGAGTAGGAACAAGGTCCTCAAGTCGCTAGCCGGCAGCTCTTGGGGTACGGACAAAGAAACCTTGTTGGCAACCTACAAAACAATTGGCCGGTGAGTGGTTAATTATGCTGCGCCAGTGTGATACCCAGTGGAGAAAGCTCCAAACCTGCCAAAATTCTGCCCTCAGGACAATTACTGGATGTCTACAAATTTCCTCAATTCAACATCTTCACGAGGAAACGAAGGTTCTAACAGTAAAGGAACACTGCCATATGCTGTCGAAGCAGTTCCTGCTGGGATGTCATCGGAGGAACCACCCGAATCACCATCTTACGGAGGTGGATCCCCCCCCGAGGCATGTCAGAAAGGACCTTCGTATCTTTGAGGGCACGGTCCACCGTTACATGAGAGATCCGCTGGACGCTGGAAGCATCCTACAGGGCAGGTATAAGCGATATTCATCGGGACACGGTAAATGACGCCATCAATTTTTACCGGATGAATATCGTTCTTGGAGGTCGTCCCCCACCTATTGCAGAAAACGAGGAGAAAACTCCCACGATCTACGAGAGTCCTCCTCGCGCAATTGCGTTCGGGATGATGTTCACGCCTTAATTCATATTGGTCTCGGATCGAGCCCACCATCCCGAACACATGTCCCGCATGCCAAAGAGGTCCTCACGACGTAAACCACCTCTTTGGCTGCACGGTAAACCCGACTCACCTAGATCCCACGTCACTATGGACCCACCCGGTTGAGGCGGCCCGGTTCTTGGGTCTGGATCTAGCTGAGTCAGCAGAAGATGAAGAAGATTAATATGCTTACATATTCTATTGCAGGATTCGTTGCTACAACAACAACAACAACTATACACTTATAACTCAAATACCTTTTGTATGACACCAAAATTTCCTACAGTTACTTTTGAACAAATATAAAATCTCCTAATTTCATTAAGATCTGATAGTCCACGTTGGGAGTATGTATTTCCTTGTTAGTTCTTATCTTTTAGCCAAAGTACCAAATTAAATTACTTTTACTCATATCTAGTTTAATTTACAAGATATTACCAATTTTTAATTTTTTTTTTTTAATCTAGCTAAGTAAAGCTTGATCAGGCCAAGTTTTTGGGCTTGGGTATTGCGGTTATTTTGTATTCCATCTGGTAAATTTTGATATAAGTTGCCATTTATAGTTAAAAAAAAGAAGATCGCCGACCAGAATTCAAAATTTTAATTTTTCAGTAAAAATTACGTTTTGCTAATCAATCAGAAAATGATTGAATTTACCAACAAAAAGGTTTTAAATGTACATTTTTTTAAGTGAATTAAGCTGCTCTAAATATCAATTCCACTTTGGTTTTTGAAAGTTGAATGAAAACGATTTTTTTTTTCATTTTGCGTTTTCTGGAGAAGCTTTTAACGTTTTAAGTACCACTGTAAAGCCTTTAGCATACTCGATACTTACCAAAAGGTTTTATTTTTAATACAAAATTATCCGTTGCAACCTAAACTGCAAATTCAAAAAATTGTTTTGAATCATTTTCAAATCAAATTCCAAAAAAAACTGTGAAATGCCTGAATATGTGGTCTAAATAAGCAAAAATACTATTTACTTCTGGAGAAGTAAATTGCGTTTTCTGTCTGTCACATGCCTGATTAATTCCATTTTTTGAGTACCCATACTTAATGGTTGGTAGATTAACTGGTTATTTTAGACAAGGATGGAAAAGGCTCGCTAGCTCTGGCTCTTGCTCTTTTTTAAAAAAAATCTCGATCGAAAAACGAGCCAAAATATGTTAGATCGCGTTCGTTGTTCCAGATGTGATGAAAGGGTTGCGACCACAGGAGCCAATGGCTTGCCAAACCATGTATTTTTTTTTGGAAACTTGGACTTCATTTTCAATTTACAGCTGTCAGGAGCATCTTTACGACTTGCAGCAGTATAAAAATCTTGGCCAGCAATATATTTGAAATTTTGAAAGCAGTAGGTTTTGTCGTCCATGACAAGCCATTCACATTTCGTGATTTGGGATTCGTACAACTTGCGGCTGCGCGATTACGCCGTAACATTCTGCTTTGCGTCTCGATCTTGTGCTGTTTGTGCTTTAAAACTTCTCAGTGAAGCTTGCCGCTTTACCTTTTGTACGAAAGACTGCGATTTACGCACAGATTTTGCAACAGAACGTGGCGAAATCTTCGGCTTTTGCGAAAATGCCCTGAGGACCTTCCGAGCACTGTTTGTATCACTTTGGTCATGCTCACCTCCGCTACCAGGCTTTCTAGGAATTGTCAGACCTTTTCTGTAGCGATCTAAATCCCTGGAAACTGTCGATGGTGCACTTTTACATTTTTCGCAATTTTACGCGCACTAAGAACCGGATTTTTTATATATTCGTGCAAAATAATTTGCCTCGTTTCTAACTCGGTGGTCATTTTTGAGAAAACTAAAAGGCAAATTCGAATGAAATTTCTCGTACATGAAATTTAGGTCATGGCCTACTCAGGGTACTTGAATTTCAAAATATATACATTTTTTTGAGAAAGTTACAAGTTCTCCAAAGTGTCGCAATTTTAATGTGTTCACCCTTTAGGTTGTCATGTTTTAAGATTTCAAAAAATTTATCATGTTCGTGTATACTTAAAAAAATTTCTGTTTTTTTTTTAGTCTCAGTTATGTGGAATTGACTTAATGATTTTGATTAGATGAATAAACATGTAAATATTTGAGATAAAATTTCTGGCTACATTCAGTTTTTTATTTGGCGAAATGTTCCTTAAATCTGGGGGGTTATTACGTAAGCGGATTCGAAAAATATTGTTCGAATTCGGAAATTTTAAAACTCTTGTAAAAAGATATCCGTTGTTGAAAGTCCAACTTTTTTGACATTTCATTTTTATTAGACTATAGCATACACGTTTTCAATATTTTCCCCCAATAAAAACTTTTTTGTTACTTAATTTTCAATGTGAAAATTCTGTTCGAAAGCATTTCCGTTTCGAATCGAATTACATAATAACCCCCCTGTATCTTTTTCGCATAATCGCTTAAGTCGAAATTTGTAGTTTTTTGATATTAACGTATCGTATTTGTATGTAATTGGTATAATGAAAATTATTTATAAATTTTTATATAAATGTTTTGACACGAGGGTATTGGTTCCATGTGTGCGTCTTAATAAAAAATATAAAAAATTGATACGTTTTCATATTTTGATTCAATCAAAATAAATATACTTAAAACCCTTATTAACCTATGGAAATATTCAAGTTCAGTGTGTGTTTGCAAAATTACTAACTTAAATATATAATATATATATATATATATATTTTTAAGTGCATTATTTTTGCAAAAATAATAGTTTTTAGCGCATATTTCTTATATTTTTAATGCATATTTTTCTTTTTTAGACGCAAATTTTCCATTTTTAAGTGCATTGCCCTAGTAATTACTAATAAAAACAATTTTATACATACGAGGGTAACTAATTATATTGTGAGCCTTGGCCACTTTATCAATTGTCAGGCGCCAGCTAATATTTCCACCAGCATTTCACTAGCATAAATAAAATATTGCATCAAAATTAAGCCGCAAAAATTATTTGTTCTCGTTGGATTCCTTATAAATTAACAACAGGTCAAAAAGATGCTCGGGTCGATTGATGCAAACAAATGCTCAAGAAATACGTGTATAAAATCGTCACAGGTGACGAATCGTGGATCAATGCATATGAGCCTGAAACTAAACTGCCGTCTACTGTGTTGGTGTTTCATGATGAAAGAAATCGAACAAAGGTTGTTCGCTCTCGAAGCACTTCTACACAAATAGTCGCCTGTTTATTTGGAAAAACTGTTCATATGGCTACAGTGCCATTAGAACAACGTAGAACAGTTAATTCTGAATGGTACAATTTGTTTGCCAGATATGTTCGGAGAAATGAGAAAAACCAAGCCCCAAAAATGCATAATTCTTCACCATGACAACGCGAGCTCTCACACATCGCCGTACAGCCCTGGCTTGGTACCCAATGACTTTTTCTTATTCCTGCATTTCAAGTATAAACTATGGGACAACGATTTTCGTCAGCATATTACGCGTCAGAGGTGTATTACGCGGAATAGAAAAATGCTATGACAAGTGGTTTGCAAAAGTATATAGATCATAAAATAGGATATTTTGAAAAACAATGAAGACATTTTCGATACCAAATATCGGTTTTTTAATTTTTAGGCTCAAAATATAAATAGTTACCCTCGTATATCGATATTTCCAGATAAAAAAGGTTTCTATCGAAGACCTTTGTTTTAAAAAATTCTTATAACTTTTATCTAAATGGAATTTTGAATTGAAGGTTAGACGCATCAATGCGTTTTAATGATATCAATAATTAACACTAAACTCAATTTGGGCTTAAGTCGACTTAATCGGTTATGCGAAACTGACACAGAAATGTTTGAGACGTTTTGTGTTCGAAAATTATAATTAAATTAAATAAATAAAATTCACTACAAAACAAGCTAAGAAATAAAATTTAAAAATTAGATCAATAAAACGTGAAGGCAGGTGGGAGAGGAAAAATAACTAAACAATTATAGCTAATAAAAAAAAAAAAAAAATAAACCGAATTTTAAGACACATAATCCAAAAAAGTAAAAAAATTTTTAAAAAATTATAGAAACATATTTAAACCTGGAAATAATTTCGATCAAGGGTTGAGTTAATTTACGTCCCAACGCTGGTTCGATAGTGGTAAGGCTGGCAAACTTTTGTTTGTTTTCAAATTCGAGGAAGGAATAGAAAAATTGGGAGGGATATAGAAATAAGATTTTCTTTTTGAAATTAGTAAAACAAAAAATAAAATAAAACTAAACCAAAAGTATTGAAGTTTTTTTTTTAATTTTAAAAGTGTGTTGAAGTTAAAAAAAAAAACTCAAAACTGGAAAACTCACCAATTTAATAATTTTAATAAGCATCCAATTATTGGTTGATGTTGTCATTAGCTTAAAAAATACAGGAGCTAAAGGAAGATAATTTTTAGGATTCTTACGTGCTAACTCACAAACAACATTAACGGCAGCTGATTGTACACCTAAATAAAAAAAATTAATGTATGTACATAAATTAAAGAATTTAGATAAAAACCTGGATCAGGGTCTTCTAGTTTTTCTTTAAGTTTGGGAAATGCAGGTTTTAAAGCTTCTGGATATCGTAAAAATACTTTATACATCATAAGGACGGCTTTCATTCGTAAATATGGTTTAGTAGAGCTCATCTAATAAAAGGAGTTTTTCATAAAACGTTTTAAAATAGTGTAAAAACGTGATGATTAAAAAATTAAACATTTTTGCAAAGTTGGCAAGCAAGTCCGCTTTAAATACCGTTGCTGATTAAAAGGGCAAGGAAAATACGCATTGAAAATTTTAAAAATATGCATTTATTAATCTCTTTCAGCATTTTCAATATTATCAATACAATTTTAGTAGTTTTTTGTCTAAACAGTTTAAACATTAGTGGTATTCATGTCACAAATTTAGGTCTTGTAAAATTGCGAAAGTGTAAAATTTTCCTTTACACAACACCAAACACATGTGAATAATTTTCCACAAACCTGAAAACTTCGCAATAACCACAATCAAGTGTAAATTTTTTTTCTTGCTAAAGTCGAAAAGTGTAATTTTAATACTGTTACCATTATTTGCCGAAATTTAAAAGGCATACAAAACGTAGGCAAAAAGTAATAAAATTAGCATGTTTTTTAAACAAACAAAAAAAATATTTTATAAAAAAGTGAATTTTCTTTTAAGCACAAGAAAAATTATAAATAGAAACAAATAAAAACTAAAATTAAGTTATTTAATACAGTGTGATTTTAATCGATAATAGTTGCCAACCTTGCATTTTTTGTATTATATTCGTTACGGGATTTCTTTTAAATAATTTAATTTATAACTTTTTAAGGAGGCAGCCTGATTTAGAGCCTTCCAGATATGAGAGAAAATTTGTTTTCATAAATTGAAAGTGCTTTTCCACAAAAAATAACGTACTAAAATTTCACAACGGAGTTCCAAGTAGATCCAATATGAACTAAAAAACTTCAGTCAGAACTAAAAAACTTTTTAAATTTCAATTGCATTTTTCTATTTTTTTTTTTTTTTTTTTTTTTTTTGAAAAGTTTATCCAAACTAAATAAATTAAAAGTATGTTATTCCTATACATTTTTACGAGATATTAAAATTGAATAATCCAAAATTTTCCTTGAAAATAGAGTTTCTTATAGAAAAATTATATTAAAAATATTTATAGGTTTTATTAGTCCATCCAGAAAAGAATTTTATGTAATATTACCGGAGATCCAAAGTAATTGTTAATTTTCTAAAAAAAAAAAAAAACGGATAAGAAATGTCATCAAATATAGTAAATAAAATAATTTAAAAATGTATGAAATTATTTTCCAAACTAAACTCATATAATTTTGCAAACATTTTAATGTTGCTAACATTATTTTAAAATCACTAAAAACAAAGAAAAATCTGGTCATGTTTAAGGCACTGTCATTTTAAGTCTGGAGACCATTTGTGGATAAAGCTAATGCAAGGTTTAATAAAATTTTATAGAATTTCCAAAAATATACAGTTTGTATAGATCCGATCAGTGCTCGCTAAATTTTACTATGTCATTTAATAGAAGGTCGATATCTCTTATTTTTCATTAAAAGCCACGCCTACGTAAAACAAGTAACAAAATAAAAAACAGACGTCACGTTAAAATTCTACATAATTTTCTGAACTATCTCCTAGCATTTTTGGGCGAATCTATCCACAATTTTGATCTTTAAAAATAAAGGCAACGAGAATAAAATTAGAAAAATGGCTTTATTATATTGCACATCACAGTAGGTACAATCAGATATTATTGTGGAACCGACTATGTACTTGGAAACGGTTCTGAAATTTTAGTACGATATGCAAAAAAAAAACTTCTATATCTTGAAGGCTCTAAATCAGACTGGCCCCTTAAGTTTTTTATACAATATACCAATGTCATAATGTCATTAGCTAAATCTCTCGATAAATCTGGTGATATAAAACAACTTAGACCACTTAAGGCGACACCAGCATCATATTGATTTTGTGAATTTAAATCTTTGCGTATCATATTGGTGGTTAACATAAGTAGCTGTAAAAAAAAACAAACAAGTAACATTTTAGTACATTGGGTTTAATTTGTTCACAATTATTTAATGAAACAACATTACTATTCTAACCACTTAAGTAATAAGCATTCATGTTTTATTTTAAATCAGTGTTGGCAGGCAATACCGCTTAAATGTCGATTTAAAACCCTTTCAAGTGACTATCGTTAACCTTAAAATACCGTTACCGAAATAATTTACATACCGTTATCCTTAAAAAACCGATACCGAAATAAATAAATAAATGAAAGATCGATGCCCTTAAATACCGTTACCGAAATAAATTAAATATCGTTATCCTTAAAATACCGTTACAGTTATTTTTAATTCTTTTTTATAGAAAAATTTGCTTTATCCATCGAAATAACTAACTTTACCCTTAAAATACCGTTATCGAAATTACTGAAATACTGTTAACATTAAAATACCGATACCGAAATAAATGAAAAAATGTTACCCTTAAAATGCCGTTACCGAAATAATCTAAAATACCGTTACCCTTACCGATAACCGTATCGGTTGCCATCCATGTTTTAAATTTATTTCCGTAAAAGTTAGTGGCTTATTTTGTAAACCGCAACGCCTTGTGTCGCGTTGATTTGTGCGTAAATTGTTATTGAATATTTATTTGGTTTTTTTTTTATTATAACGACTATAAGAATAAAATTCTTTTACAGTCCAATGAGTGTTACATAATGGAAGTCATGATTAATGATTATAAAAAATAAATAAATATGTAATGACACTTAAAAAAATAATAACAATGAAATTTAAAGGCAATAAAGTAAACATATAATGAATTAAAATATAAGGAAAGAACAATTATTAAAAACAAGATGGGTAATCATCATTTTTTTTTAATTTACTAACTAATGTAAGATAAGAAGTCGAGATTTAACCATCCACCATCCTCACCAACAGCATTCATAATCGCCCTAAAGACGTCATTCTCAGACACAGCACTGAATTGAAAATTACTTGAGCATCGTGGTGTGAAGTGTAAATGTCGCTATAATCATTTCCATCATGATTTCCATTTGTACAAAAACTGTCATTAAGCAAATCGTCATCAAAACAACAATCAGATGAACCTCTAGAATGGGCAGGGAAGTATTGAGTTTATTATTTTTATTGAAGTGAGTATAAAAGTTAAAATACAATTTGATTAATAAATCAAAACAAATATTCTTAAAAACATATTAACAAAATAACAAGTATTATTTAAAGACACAATTTTAACACTTTCCCTTGTTTTTAAATAATATTTAAACAGTTACGCAAAAGTTGTAAACGTGGTTTAGGTAGAGGTTTCGTCATTAAATCGGCAGCTTGATTTTCCGTAGAAACTTGAGTTACCAATAATTGACCCTCTGTAACTTTCTCCCGTATAAAAAAGTGTTTCAAAGCAATATGTTTAGTACGTTTGTGGAATTCAGGATTTTGTGCTAAACGTATTGCTGCGGTGTTGTCAATTTTTATCACTGGAATTTCTTTAAAGTTAACAATATCTTTAAATAGCCTTTTCAACCATATAACTTCCTTTGCAGCCTCGTTAGCAGCAACAATTTCAGCTTCAGTTGTAGAAGTTGAGACCATCGGTTGCCTCTGGCTTAACCATGATATTGCTCCACCTGCATAAGAAACAACGACACCAGATGTTGAACGGCCTGTAGTGAGGCATCCGCCAAAGTCGGCATCGCTAAAACAATTTAGAATCTTTGGACCTTGCTTGTAAATAACACCCAAAGTTAGTGTTCCTGCAATATATCTGAACACACGTTTGACTCGTTGCACTTCTTCTTCTGTAGGATTTTCTAAAAATCTTGATAAGTATCCAACGCTATACGCCAAGTCTGGCCTGGTACCTAACATTAGATACATCAAAGCTCCAACTGCTTGACGATATGGGAATTCAGAAACTTTCCCTGAATTTTTTGTTGAATTACCCGAAACTTTTTCCATTGGCGTAGATACTGGACGGCAATCAGAAAAATTAAACCTTTCAAGTATTTTCTTTGCGTAAGCTTTCTGGCTTATTTTTATATAGTCATTAGTCTCTTCAATTTCCAAACCAAGGAAAAAAGTTGCACCTTTACTTACAATTTTGAATTCCGATTTAAGATCTTTTAAAAACATTTCTAAATCTTTCAAATCAGTACCAGCAACCAAGCCATCGTCTACATAGAGAGCTAGAATTAACTTCTTTCCTTTCCTCTCTCTTATATACAAACAAGTATCTGCAGAACTTGTTTTAAAACCAAGTGTATGTAAAAATTTACTCATACGTGCATTCCAGCATCTAGGCGCTTGCTTTAAACCATACAAACTCTTTTTTAAAAGGCAACTTCTGTTTGTGCCATCGCTAAAACCTTCAGGTTGTTTCATGTATATAGTTTCCTCAAGTTCTCCATATAAAAATGCTGTGGATACATCAAATTGAGCTAAGTGTAGCCGTTCTGTAGCAGCAATTCTTAGGAGTGATCGAATTGTTGACATCTTGCAAACTGGACTAAAAGTTTGTTCGTAGTCTACCCCTAGTTTTTGCTTAAAACCTTTTATGACAAGTCTTGCTTTGTATTTGTCAATGCTGCCGTCAGCGTTAGTTTTGATTTTAAATACCCACTTGCCTGGAAGAGCTTTTGATCCTTTTGGTAAGTCTGCAAGCACCCATGTTTTATTTTCCATCAAGGAATTTATTTCGGACTTCATAGCATTAATCCAATCTTCCTTACAATCACCCTCAATAGCTTCTTTGTAAGTTGCTGGTGTTTGAATACGATTAACAAATTCTTGAGACTGCATTAAAAAATCACTATGAACTGTATTTGCAATGATTGTTCGATTACGTAACCTTTTTGCAATTGGTTCTTCTTCATTTTCATCGGATTCGTCGGAATCATATCTATGGCGCCTTTTGTTATGAGGTTCTTCACTACCATGCGATTCGGCATCTTGCATCGCATTATGTTCACTAACATCATTACTTTGCGATTCAGCATCTTGCATCTGATTTTCTAAAGTAACATCTTCGAAACCTTCAAAGTCTCCCATGTCACTTTTACTATCATTTTGTACACTTTCCGGTTCGTTAGAATTGAACTCGGTTGTTGTTGAATCATTTTCATTGCTGGTTTCGATTACTTCTTTATCACAGCCTCTATAATTGAATCTAATTGTTGTTGTATTATCTTCACTATTGGTTTTGGTTAAATCTATATTAGATTCTTCATGATTAAATCGAACTGTTCTTGTTGTGTCATCTTTATTTTTGATTTTTGCATCTTCACTATCATTACGTACGGTTTTTGGTTGGTACTCATGGCAATTCTTAATATTTTCAATAAATTTTACGTCTCTTGATATCTCAACTTTATTTTCTTCTTTAATGTAGATTCTGTACCGCTCGTCACCATCATAACCAATAAGAAAGCCTTTTACTGCCTTCTTATCCATTTTCTTTCGCTTTTGGCTGGGTACGTGGGCATAGCAAGTTGAACCAATGATGCGCATGTGGCGAATTCTTGGCTTCTTGCCACACCATAGTTCATAAGGACTTACACCTAATACTGAAGACTTTCCAGTTCTGTTGAGAATGTAAACAGCTGATTTTGCAAACTCAGCCCCCATTGCTTCTGGAAATTTCACTTCTGAATTCGAGTACTTGAAAGTCCTGGCCATCTCTATAATCGTTCTATTTTCTCTTTCAGCTCCTCCATTTTGTTGAGGTGTGTAAGGGGCTGTCAGTTTTTGATTTATACCATTATTTGAAAGAATGTTCTTTACGTCAGCATTTACGAATTCTCCACCATTGTCAGAGAGCAATGTTGTAATTGTATGGCCTTGACTTTTTGCGTTGGCTATCATTTTTATTAAGGTATCCTTAACATCTGATTTGTTCTTTACAATATAACCATATCTGAATTTTGTATAATCATCTTTGTATACGATTAAGTATTTGTATCCCTTAAATGAACTAGAAAATGGACCACAAACATCAGTAGAAATTACCTCACCTGGAAATGTTGCTGTTTCTCGTCTTCCAAATGGTAATCTGCAAGCTTTTCCATAAACACAAGGTTCGCACACATCGTTGTTGTATTTCACGTTAATACCCAATTCTTTTTGTAATTTATGTTTGATGTGGTGTTTGTCTTGATGTCCCCATCGTTCATGGTATAATTGTAGAGTTGATTTGCTGTCAACTACTGCGTTTACTTTATTCGGAGTTATGGGAAGAAAATTTAATTTATACATTTACATACAGACTCATTTACTTGACGTCGACCAGACAACACTATATCACCATTAACTTTCATATAACATTCAGTTGTAGTTGAATTAAACTCACTCGAAGAGTTTTTATCATGAGCAGCCAATACCGAAAAAAGATTCCTATTTATTCCCGGAACATACCAGACATCCTTCAATTCAATTGTTAACTCTTTGTTGTTTAAATTTGATAAAACTTCTATTGTACCTTTTCCAAGGGCCTTCAACGTTTCTTTACCAGCGGCTTGAATCGAATGTGGTTTATCAAACGTTTCGTAATTAACAAAATATTCAGAAGAATTCGTTACATGTCTAGTAGCACCGTTATCAACCCACCAATCTTCACAAGAAATAGTTACATTTGCTTCACTCGACGCTGAATGAAGAGCCACGTTGGAATGATTATTTGTTGATTTTGATTTATTTGGGCGACCACCAGCGATCCACTTTCGACATTCTTTTAACCAATGTCCTTTCTTTTTGCAATAATTGCATGTGTCATCTTTCTTATTTAATTTATTATATTTACCTTTGACAACTTTCTTTTGATTCAAAACTAAAGCTTCTTGACTATTTATACCAGCACCACCATTTTCAACCTTCTTGAAATTTCGTTCGTATAAGCACAATTGCATCAATAATTCATCTAAAGACTTATCTGCATCTCGAGTCAGCATCATCCAGCTAGATTTAAACATTTCAAACGAATTTGGTAGCACGTGCAATATTTTGCATATTAGTAATAAATCTGGCAATGTATGTTCTCCTTTCATACGTAGCCCATTATTTATTTCAGTCCAAAGGCTTTTCAATTTGGATATATGTGTGGAAACATCGTTACTTTCATTCCACTCAAATGAAAACAAATCAGTGCACATCTTGTACAACTGGTCCTTAGAAGTAGCTCCAAACTGTTGGTGTAACGCTTCCCATACCTCATAAGCAGATTCCTTATCCATCACCTTTTGATAGATTTCATCAGTAATAGTGCTTGTTATCAAACTTTTGGCGTAGCTATTTGCCTTTCGGTAAAAATCGGCCTTTTTATATTCTTTGGCTTGTGTATCTGTAGCAGAATTATCTATGGGTTCTGGCCTTATAAGTTTATTTTCCACTACATCCAGAGCACCCTCATAGAAATCGAGAAGATCCCTGATCTTCCTTTTCCACAACGGCCAGTCTGACTCACCAGATAAAGGCTTTAACGTCTGTGCAAATTCCATTTCTTTTTCTTGAATCTTGAATATTTAAATCTTGATTATCTTGAAAACGATCTTGAAGATTATCTTAATTTTCTTGATATTCTTGATTTATTAGCACACGCGCTTTTTGATAACGTTCTTGATTTTCACTATCTTTCGGACTTCAATATTTATCACGATTTTTCAAAGATTTTCTTTAAAATTTTTCTATTAAAATTTTTATTATTTGACACAATTTTCTGTTATTATTTATTTTGGTGCGTAGCCCATAACCTATTGAGTTTATTATTTTTATTGAAGTGAGTATAAAAGTTAAAATACAATTTGATTAATAAATCAAAACAAATATTCTTAAAAACATATTAACAAAATAACAAGTATTATTTAAAGACACAATTTTAACAGGAAGTGGAAAGCTTCCGGAGAAAAGCTTTTTTGTCTGCCTAGTAACCAACGTAGCATGATTCCCAGCCCTTACATATGCATCCTATTAACTGACGACCTGTTACATTTCCAAACATCATAGCAACGATTATTTACGTTCACGAATATATTGCCTAACAGCCGCAGTGTACCAGGGATATGAACAATTCCTACACTAATAGAAAAAAGTCCGTAAAAAATTTAGTAAAAACTACTAAAAATTAGTTAAAAATGATGCTGCAGAAAAAAACTGCTAAATTAGCAGATTATTTTTGCTATATATTAATAATATAGGAACAGCAAAACTAAAACTGTTAAATATACAGAATTTTAGTTATATATGAGCTAAATTTTTGTAAATGGAGATTAGCAAATTAACCTGCTAAAATCAGCAAAAAATTTTGCTAAATAATTAGTAGCCTAAAAAATCACCAAAAAATTTAAAATTTTCGAAGTTTTTTTTTCGATTTTTTTTTAAATGCAAATAAAAATCGAGCCTTTTGAAAACAGCAGTTTACAATTTTTTAGCAAATATTTCTGCTGATTTTAGCAGAATAGACTGCTATTTGCATTCAACTAAATTTTGCTTAAAAATAGCAAAAATTTTGTAGATTTAACAGTTTATTTTTGCTATTTTTAGTCTACAAATATTTAGCAAAATTTTCTGCAGATTTTACAGTACAATTTGCTATTTTCAATTAACTAAAAGTTAGCCTAAATATAACTAAAATTCTGTAAATTTAGCAGTTTTAATTTTGCTGTTTTCATTTTACTAGTATTTAGTAAAAAAATCTGCTAATTTTAGCAGTTTTTTCTGCAGCATCATTTTTAACTAATTTTTAGTAACTTTTTCTGCTATTTTTACGGATTTATTTCTATGAGTGTAGCATAAAAACTTTCCATAGGCACATGTCTGTTATACACATCCTGAAGAGTTGAGAGTAGGACATCCTAATTTCCATCAACACAAAACTCATACCAGCAATCAGTGAAACTCAAAACAGACAGTTCTGAGAACAAGAAAGGCAAATCTACCGCCTTGTAGTCCCGATAAGTCACAGATCGAGAAGTTTCATCTCTATTAATATTGATTTTCACCGTACAAAAGAGAAGGTCATGATCGGAAACAAAAGATATCTGGTAATACAAATGATAGTGAATAGTGTTACACTCAAAGTTATTGTTACAAAAACAATTCAAAGTTATTGTTACAAAAAATTTTTTTATGGAAAACAAAATAACCCCTTAGTGTATCTGCAAGTTTATTGTAAGGGCACTCAGTCAAAGTTTTAAAATAATGGGTATGCCTTAACGCATACAAAATTATTTAAAATTAAGCGGATTGTGCATTGAACTAAAAGTTAAACATTTAAGTTTAGTGCTTATTATATATTTTTGTGAACAATCTGGCAAGTTCTTTATGACATATTTGACCTTCTCAGAGAAAAGGGACCTAGTGTGTAAAATGAAGTTTTGAGAAGAACGCATTTAAAGTTTCATAACGCTATCACTTTGAACACACCTTCAGTTCTTTTTGTACGTTTTTATGGGGTAAATAAATTTTTATCAGAAATCTAACTCATTTCATCTTATTCTACACCCTTTTACGTACCAGAATCCACTCTTAAGTCCAAACCCGTTTTTTGACACACTAGGTCCCTTTTCTCGGAGAAGGTCACATATGCATTTAGGGCAGTTGCATTTTGGTGCAGTCTGAAGTGAACTGCAGTTTGTTTTGCAACTGTCATCGGATCGGCCATTTCAAAAATGGTTGGTAAAATTTTTCTTTCCGTTTTATCAGCCGCCCCGAGTTGCAGAAACAAATCTGAATTTTATGCAGTAATCCTTAAAATTGGATGTATTATTATCCTTGGTAAGTCGATAGAAAATTTTAAACTGGACAATATTTTAATATTTCCGTTTATTTCATTTTTTGCAATTGGGAATTATTTCATTTTCGTTGGGGCTTATTTCATTGGGAGTTATTTCCTTGGGACATATTTCATTTGGGAGTTATTTCCTTGGGACTTATTTCATTTGGGAGTTATTTCATGGTACACAGCTTATCACCTTATTCAGCTTTGTGAAAATGTGAGTGAAAATGTGAGAACACTTCAAAATTTTGTATACAAAATGGTACATTTTATTGCTTTGTTAAATGGTTTTAAAATGTACTAAAATTTGTATTGAAATGCAAAGTTTGTATGGAGATTTTTAAAATGTCCTCACATTTTCCATTACAACTTTTGAAACGCCAGACCGATTTTAATTATTTTCAACACAAAGCTGCTTGGGAGAGTAACAAACAACCTTACTAAAATGAATGGTGAACAAATTAAAAAATCGCATGATCTGGAGTCATTGGATCCATAATTTTCAAATTCAGATATTTTTTTAAGAGCTAACCTAGAAAAATGGCTGGTGGCACTGAATTCAGCGTACCCGAATTAGATTTACCCACTCTGTCTCAGGTGAAATTTGTTTGTTTTTTTTGTTTTGTAAAATCTGATAACTAACAACTTTAACTAAAAAATTATTCAAACGAAAGCAGCAGAGAAAATTAGTTCAACTCAATTAAAGAGTGCGCCACTTAAAATTGTAACACACAGAAGGTTTGCTCGTTTTTTTGGCATCAACGTTCTTCTTAGCATTTCTGTCTATAACTTTAAATGTTGTAAGCCCAACGTTAGCTCTAACCAGAGTAGGAAAATAAACTGTACACAACATGTATGGTAGGTAGGGTTCGGCTAAGGAACACAAACCGGATCTATCGTTTTAGCGGTTGTGAGTTTGTACACAAACCGAATGCGGTACACTACGATTGTCTGATGCACGTAAACGCTACGATTATGTACTGTACTTTCAACACATATTTACACCCGTAGCGTACCAAATTCAGGTTGTGTCTATAAACACAAACACTAATTAGAGAGAATAGCGTATGTGTTTTCTACGTAACCAATATGCTTGTGTACTGTGTTCGCGATGTGCGATACGCAACCCTAAAAGTACGGTTCGTTAGAGTTTATTTTCCTACTCTGGCTCTAACCCTGCGCACAAAAATCTTCGAACATTGAACGCGTCGTGCTATTTACCGGCCAGACTTGTTTTGAATCGCCCTCATTAGCTTCTCCAAATTTTTAGCTTTGATTTTGTTCCTGGGTCCTTTTGCTTTACCCGTTCCAGGCTTTTTTTCAATTAATAGGAAATTGATAAACATTTGGACCACCCTGGAAATGCATTGCCTCTCTACGTGTACTTCTGTTGAAATTTTTTATAAGTCCACTATGGATTATTTTGAATAGTTCAATGATTTTTTTGTGCACTTGTCTTTGATTCTCCATTGTAAACTAATAAACTACCAGAATTTGACAAACCAATGCATTTGAAAATGACCTATTTCTAAAATATATTTTGATTAAGAAAAACTATTTTAGTTAAAAGTGGAAAAAGTTATTAAGAAAAATGTGTGTTACACTTTTTAACGGCGCACTTCTTAGAACACGTTAACAGGTTTTTGTACTAAAATTTGTATAAGTGTATGCCTCAAAAATAAAGTTTGAAGGCCTCGAGACAAGAATTCATTTAGAAGCCGTTAAATAAATATAAGCTAATGATTTTTTAGGAGATTTGCATGTTCCGAAGTCTTTTTGTAGACTTTTTCATACTCGTTGATGGCCTGCTGTCGATGATAATTTGAAATTTTATACAGTATAGAGTCATGAAAAGAAGTGGTTGATGGTAAATATATATAATATCTAATGCCTCATGATCAATTTGACTATATTTTTTCAGCAAAATGCGACTGGATTATATGTGCGACACTTAAGTTGTGAACTTTATAGTTCTAGGCAAAATCAGGTCAATTCTAAATTACTTTGCATGCGTTAACGCAAATATATTATTTAAAGGTTTTGACCGATTTAGAGAGCCCTTAAAATAAGATTTTCGAAACCCCAAAACTTTTCCAGAAATAATAAAGTGAAAATTAAACATGTGATTGATTATTAGCCGTACGAAACTCAAGTGGTTAGAGTATTATGTTAAGTAAGTATAAAAATATTACCTCACTGTCAGGATGAAAACATTGACTGGCAGCCAAATAACCAATACGTTTACAAGTGAATCTTGAAGAACTCATTACTTCAATTATATTAAAGCCAGCCCATGATATATCGTAGCCCAACATTTGTATCTATTTGTGAGAGAAGAAACGGAATATAATTAATGACTGATAATTAATCAAATTCTAACTTAATTCTACATAAAAAACTATATTTTATAAAATTAAATTTTATCACACTGTTGCCGTATCTCATGAACACATGATACAAGTTTCTTTTACAAAACCACTTCAATTTCTAATACGTAATGTATTTTATTTATCATAGTAATTATTTAAGTGCTGTATTCTTAAGTTTTGAAGGTGTTTTTTTTCCTTTTTAGTCTTTGATGTATGCAGTTTGCTTGCTATTCTCTGAGTTTAATTGGTTTTGGTTTGTTCTACATAGTTTGTATTCATTATTGTATGCAAAAATATAGATGTATTTTTAATTGGTTGGTTGGGTTCGTAAGGAGGCTATTTTGATTCTTACATAAGTTAATTTGGCCACAGCATTGCATTTCACATTAATGTTGTCTTGACGCAACTCCTGTTTAATTTCTTCAATACACTGGGAAATATATTTAGCCTGAAAAATAATAATAAAAAAAATTAATAAATAAAAAATTATTAGGGGTTTAATACAAACTCGTAAATTCCTTGTAAACCTTGTACAAATACAAACCATATTTTTATGTATGGAGTTAGACATTTACGAGTGGAATACGAGTTTATATGAAAACCTATATTATATAAATTAAATTGTACACTGATGGAAAAAAGTCCGTAAAAAATTTAGTTAAAACTACTAAAAATTAGTTAAAAATGATGCTGCAGAAAAAAACTGCTAAATTAGCAGATTATTTTTGCTATATATTAGTAATATAGGAACAGCAAAAATAAAACTGTTAAATATACAGACTTTTAGTTATATTTGAGCTAATTTTTGTAAAGGGAGAATAGCAAATTAACCTGCTAAAATCAGCAAAAAATTTTGCTAAATAGTAGCCTAAAAAATCACCAAAAAATTTTAAATTTTCGAAGTTTTTTTTCGATTTTTTTTTAAATGCAAATAAAAATCGAGCCTTTTTAAAACATTATTTAATTAATTTTTAATTAAAAAAAACTGCTAATTTAATTTAAATTTAGCTAAATATTTTGGTTAAAAATAACCAAAACGGCAACACTGATTGTAATATAAAAAAAATATAAGAAATACGCGAATTTTTAATTTTTTTTCTTAATTTATTCTTTTATTAAAACATGAAAACAAATACTTCTTTCATCAATTATAAATGGGCATTTAGGCATTGAACAATGCCAATTGAAAAAATTTCAATTATTTGACACATTCAATAAACTGGTCCCAAGTATGTTTTAAAATACACATTTATTTTTTATTTATTCATTTTCATTTCGTTTGCTCCTTTTTTACCTAAATTTTGTAGATTTAATAGTTTTTTTTGCTATTTTTATTCTACTATTATTTAGCAATTTTTTGCTGATTTCACCAAGTTAAATTGTTATTTGCAATTAACAAAAATTTAGCTCAAATATTACTAAAATTCTGTAAATTTAACAGTTTTTTTTCTATTTTTATTAAACTACTATTCAGCAATTTTTTTTTCTAATTTTAGCAGGTTAAATTGTTATTTGCAATTAAGAACAATTTAACTCAAATATTACTAAAATTCTGTAAATTTAACAGTTTTTTTTGCTGTTTTCATTTTATAAATATTTAGCAAACTGATTCTGCTAATATTAGCAGCTTTTTCTGCAGCATCATTTTTAACTAATTTTTAGTAACTTTTTCTGTATTCGGAAGAATACAAGAATACTTGCTGAAATCAGCAAAAAATTTGCTAAATAATAGTAGAATGAGAATAGGAAAAAAAAAACTGTTAAATCTACAAAATCAACAAAACTTTTGCAGATTACTAGTGGACTGGAAAAAGGTAAAAAAGGAGCAAATGAAATGAAAATTAATAAATAAAAAATAAATGGGCATTTAAAAACAAATTATTCCCGAGTAAAAATAGTTATAAATTGTCATATATCATGTGATTGGGCTACATCTGACAATGAATGGAGTCACATTAAGACACATTTCATTATATACAACTACATCTGATAACACAGTACAACAGCCAATCTGGGGGGTGAGAAATTCCAAGTCAGGGTGATGGTACTAGGTCAGTATAGTAAAACCCTCAAAGGGTTTGGCGTTCGTATGTGTCATTTTTTTTTATGACCTTTTAAATTTTTTCCTTATCTTGATGTTTTTTCGCTTAGTTGTAACATTTTGGCAAAAACGTAGTTTAACATAACTCGAGAACCACTTGTCCGATTTTGATGAAACAAATTTAGAAAAATTTAGAATTAATTTCTTTAATCCGTTCATATAACGTTTTTCTTTATAATCAACAGTTTTGCCGGTAAAAATAAATTTGTGGAGAAAAAAAAATATTTTTTTGCCTAAAAATTAAAAATTTTTTTTTTAAATTCATAAAAAATCCAAAACGGAAAAAAGGATCAAGTGTTATTAATTTCATGTAAAGTCACATTACCTATAAACAAAATTTAACGCGTTCTGCTTTTATTTACAATTAAGTGAAGGTATCCCATTTTGACAAGAATATTGATATTTGTTTTTATTCAAAAAAGTGTCATTTATCGCCTTTTTCATAAATTTTCCCCAATAACTCCAGACTTCTGGCCATAAACTACTAAAAAAATTAAGTAAACATTTTTATAATTTTTTATTTTTATTTTATTTATTTATTTTTATTTATTTTAATAAATATTGCCTAGACTTTTTCGATGGTGGTTGTTCGGGACTAGTGGCATCGCATTCATCGCTATCATCAGTTTCTGAACCACACATAATGTCAATGTGTGACTCCACTGTTGGCCCTTCTGCATCTCCTAAAAATTCTTTATCATCAAGATCATCCTTGTCTTGCCACACTAACTTACTCCACCAGCAAATTTCCGCAATTATTGCACTCGGCGACTTTTTGCCTCTATATCTGTAAGTTTTTGTTTTATTAAAATGAGTTTGAAAAAATAAAAAATCAGTATTACCTCATTTCAAATGGCATAGCAACTTGATGATAGCATTCACCTTGTTCATCAGATTCGGTAGCCAATTGTTTGCTGAAGTAGTCCAGATGATGATGTAAATAATGGATTTTCAAGGACATGTGGACACCAATTTCCGAGAATGCTCTTAACATCCTTGCGACAGAAACATCGTAGTTGTTAGAACGATGCTTTCCCAACAAGCCTTCTATTACTTCTTTGATTGCCTGCCATGCATTCAATTCAGCGTCAATCAAAATATTGTTGAATGCGTCACTTTTAATCAGCTTTCGTATATCTGGACCATTTAGTACGCCTGATTGGAAAAAATTAATTTGTTAAGATGGAAAATCATGGGAAATGAATGTGATATTATAACTTACCTTCTTTAATTTTACTTTCGCTGAGTCTCGGGTAAATTAGTTTCAAACACAAGAAAACTTCATCTCTTTTGGCGACAGTTTTGATAAAATTCTTAACAATTCCAAGTTTAATATGCAGTGGAGGCAGCAATATCTTCTCCTTCGGCACTAGAGGCTCACGAATAATATTGGCCGTTTGTAACCTGCTGTGCTCTCTGAGTTTCCATCCGTGGCATGCATATTGGTCACCGGAAAATCGTGTGTCCCAATCGCACAAAAAGCACATATATTTTATATAGCCGCTTTGAAGACCGCAAAGCATTGCTACAACTTTTAAATCGCAGCATATGCGCCACATATGTTTGGCGTAGTTAACCATTTTTAAAATATTTTCCAGTGCATCATATGTTTCTTTCGTTTCTGTACTGTAGGCGATTGGAACTGAAGGTTTTTTATTGGTCTTATGCAGTAAAACCGCCTTCAAGCTGAGTTTTGAACTGTCAATAAATAATCTCCAGTCATCTGCTTCATATTTTATTTCCATTGCGTCCATAAATTTTCCTACATCCGGGCAATATGCAGAATTTTTTTCATCATTCACAAGGAATAAACTTTGGAGTGTTGCCTGACGACTTCGATAAGCTGTGACTTTCACACCGGGTGCCAACAAATTGTTTGATTTCAAAATGGAAGCCAGCTCTTCCGATTTATGCTGTGTTAATTCCAACTTGGCAACAATTGAATCAAGCTTATTTTGATTTATTAAAATTGGCTCATTGGATACTGATGGCTCATATGGGGAATCATCACGTGCATGATATGTCGGAGCAGTCGTAGAAGAGAAAATATCTGGGCTAGAAGCTTTTGGCACAGGAATGTGGTCCGAATGAGGCAATGGTGTTGCGGCACTTGCAACACCAACGTAATTATACGATTTTCTTATCCTTTTTGCGGCTCCTTTATTCGCACATGCATAGCAATTCAATGGATTGTGACCTTCGCCAGGATTAGTCCAAGTCATTGGGATACCGAATGGCATACTTTCACGTCTTCTATTTTTCCAATCCATTAGACGGTTGTAGCAGCTTTTACACACTATATTTGGTACCCAATTTTCGTTCACTATAACATTTTGGTTGAAGTACATCTCGTATGTTTGAACAAAATCAGTACTGAAATTTCCCCTTTTTTTATGTGTTGAGACATATTGACCACAGCAGTAGCAAAAGCTATTTATATCTGGCTTGCACAGTTCCATATTCTGTTCTCTTTTGTTCACTTTTAAAAAACTGGAGAAAAATCGCTTTTACTGTTCGCGTTCGTCGGCACTTGTTGAATGACAAAAATCACAGAACCAGTGTGAGAAAGAGAAGAAGTATAATGACAATGCATGTTTTATGTAAACATTACAGAACCAGTGTTGCCACATCAATATTTCTCTTTTAGTACAGTAGAAAAATATGAGAGAGTTCGGCTTGTGAGTGTCAATGTTTTCTCCAAATAATGTTGTGCATATCTGGAGCAAATTTTTGAAATTCATACATTTACCTAATTGTGAATAAATGAGAAACGCGTGCATCGATTTTCATGATCTATGCCTTTTTTTGCTCATGAGTCATGTGACTTTACGCGAAAGTAATTAGTTTTGGCACTTTTTTCCATTTTGGATTTTTTATGAATTTTTAAAAAAAAATATTTAAATTTTTAGGCAAAAAATACTTTTTTCCCTTCATACATTCATTTTTAACTTCGAAAGTGTTGCACATATAGGAAAACGGTATAGAAACAGATTAGAGAAATTGTAATTCTAAATTTTTCTAAATTTGTTTCATCAAAATCGGACAAGTGGTTCTCGAGTTATGTTAAACTACGTTTTTGCCAAAATGTTACAACTAAGCGAAAAAACATCAAGATAAGGAAAAAATTTAAAAGGTCATAAAAAAAATGACACATACGAACGCCAAACCCTTTGAGGGTTTTACTATACTGACCTAGTACATCACCCTGACTTGGAATTTCTCACCCCCCAGACAATAATCCCAAAAATGTTCCATAGTGTAATTATAATATGATTATAAAACTAATCAAATTATATGTAGTGATCGATATGATTATATATGATTTGATACTAAGTTTTATAACACCCCAAGTAAAAAAAATGATATGGAGCCATATGAAGTTATATTTAATTATATATAATCTTTTATGTAATTAGATATAATTATATCCGAAAAATGAGAACATCTTATTGTATCTTATTGTATCGAATTATATACAATTGTATACAATTTGGTACAATTTGATACAATTTTATGCAATTCGATACAATTGTATCCGAATTTTGTCCTCATCCAATTACATCAAATTATATCTTTTTGTATAAAATTATATTAAATGTTATAAAAGTGGACATAGTTTAATACAATTACATCTAAATATTGACCTTATACTTTTGATCATATTATATAAGACCACATCTAACAATATACAAAAATTATTTTTTTAAATAAAAAAGATATGCAATATCTGGAGATCAGACCTGGGGGATTGCAATTACAATTGCAAATAAATGTAATTGAAATTAAAAAAAAAAACACAATTACATTTCATGTAACTGTAATTGAAAATTTTCAATTACAAGTAATTGTAATTGAAAGTGATTTCAATTACAAATTTCAATTACATTTAGAATTAAAGTGTTTTTTGTTAAAATTTTGTAGAAAAAACTAACTGGGATAGGTTGGATAGGCGTGGATAAGTATAAAAAGAATACGTCATGTTGGGCTGACCCCTCACTTGTGCTTTTTGTCATTATTTCTTTTCCGAAAAAATGTAATTGTAATTGAAATTTTTTCAATTACAATTATATGTAATGTATAATTGCAAATTTTCAATTACAAATTACTTGTAATTGTGTAATTGCATGTGTTATTAATTTCCAAATATAATGATTAAACCAAAGCTCTGCTGGAGATCCTATAATTTCGATAAATCTTCCATTACTTTTATCCAGATTTACCATGACAGTGCATTAAACATGAACAAAATTTTCTTTATTTTTAGTAATTTTAAAATAAAGTTAACAAGACTGAAATGTTAAAGTTAATAGGATCATGTTATACAACTAAGATATAAGAAAAATAGTAAAAAAATAGTAAAATATTACAAAATAGTAAAAATTACTAAAAATATATGATGCAAAAAATAAACTCACACACGAATCATGCACGGGTTATATATTCTTATTCACGCTCACGCACGAATCTCTTGAGTATAGTAATTATTACTCACGACCGCGTGTTATTCACAGAGATGTTCGTGACTCACGAACATTTCTAGTCACGCGCCAATCCCTAGTAATTACTAAATCTAAAACTAGTTCAAAATCATTGTTAACATAGAACCACATATAATATAATACGGTTTTATATGGACCTTATATATTTTTATATAAAATCACTTTGAAATAATTGCTTATGTGGGATGATATATAATTATAGATGATTTTATAAAGAACGTTGTATTGTTATATATTAAAGAAATCATGAAATATTGTAGATATGGAACGGTATTAAGTTATATATGGGTTCTTATTCGTCAATATATAATCATATCTAACACAAATTATGAAATATTTCTTATATGGCTCCAGATATAGTTTTATATTATTATGTATAGTGTCATACTAAATTATATATAAACGTATATGTAATTACATCTGTAATATGTTACTTTATGTATTTATATATAGCACATGCAATTATATGTAGGCCAGTATGTAATAATATAAAATCACATATGTCTCCATATTAAAAACTTTGAGGAAAAAATATCTAACATATGACTATATAAAAGTATATCTGCTTGAATTTAAAAGCATATCTGGCTATGTGCAACTATAAGTTACTATAAGCAATTACATAAAATAATATATGATTATATCAAAACTTTTTTACTCGGGACTGTATGTGTCGTCCCGAGTAAAAAAGTTTTGATATAACCATATATTATTTTATGTAATTGCATATAGTAAGTTATAGTTACATATGGCCACATATGCTTTTAAATTCAAGCAGATATACTTTTATATAGTCATATGTTAGATATTTTTTCCTCAAAGGTTTTAATATGGAGACATATGTGATTTTATATTATTACATATTTGCCTACATATATATGTATGTGCTATATATAAGTACATAAAGTAACATATAAAAGATATAATTACATGTACGTTTATATATAATTTAGTATGACACTATACATAATAATATAAAACTATGTGGATCCAAATAAGAAATATTTTATAATAGGTGTTAGTTATGATTATATATTGACGAATATGAACCCATATATAACTTAGACATATATCATCCCACATAGGCAATTTTTTCAAAGTGATTTTATATAAAAATATATAAGGTCCATATAAAACCGTATTGTATTATATTTGGTTCAATGTTTATAAGGATTTTGAACTAGTTTTAGATTTAGTAATTACTTGTAATTGAAAATGTTCAATTACAGTTACATGAAATGTAATTGAGTTTTTTTTTTAATTTCAATTACATTTATTTGCAATTGTAATTGAAATCCCCCAGGTCTGATCTCCAGATATTGCATATCTTTTTTATTTATATTGTTAGATATTCTTTGTACATTGTATATTGTTAGATGTGGTCATATATAATATGATCTAAAGTATAAGGTCAATTTTTAGATATAATTGTATCAAACTATGTCCACTTTTATAACATTTTATATAATTTTATATAAAAAGGTATAATTTGATGTAATTGGATGAGGACAAAATTCGGATACAATTGTATCGAATAGCATAAAATTGTATCAAATTGTACCAAATTGTATACAATTGTATACAATTCGATACAATAAGATACAATAAGATGTTCTCATTTTTCGGATATAATTATATCTAATTACATAAAAGATTATATATAATTAAATATAACTTCATATGGCCCCATATCATTTTTTTTTTACTTGGGGTACTAAAAATATAATTTAATTTAATATAACATCAAAATTAGTTATCTGCAAATTCAGAGTTAATTACTCCCTAGCCAAATAATTTTCACGTGATGTTTTTGCATGTAAAATCATATTAAAAAATGATGCGTACGATTTAGAAAACAAAAGTACCCGGTGAAAAATGCTCATATACGCTCAAACATGTTCATATATGGTTTATGTATGGACACATATGAACAAATATGGATTTTTTATGAACATATATGGATTTTATATGAACATATATGGAAGTATATGTGATTCCATATATGGAAAAAATTTCATATACAGACATATATGGAAGCATCTGTTATTTCATATATGGAAATGGCACTCATATATGGACAAATATGAAAGTATATGTTATTCAATTTATGCAAAAGGGACTTGTAATGAACATATTTCGAAGAATACATTTTTCCATATATGTAAAAGGAACTCATATTTGGATAAATATGGAATTATATTTAATGCCATGAATAAAAAAAGGAACATATGTAGCGCCTAATTTGAATGTCATACATAAATTTATATCTATCGTACAACCTTATAATAAAGGACAGCAACGTTCGCATGTATTCGCATATATTTAATAAATGTATATGTTCATATATGTCCATATATGAACATGTACTTAGGTGTTACCTCATTTTTCGGATCCATACATATATGGATGAACCATAAATGTTCATATACGCTCAAACATGTTCATATATGGTTTATGTATGGACACATATGAACAAATATGGATTTTTTATGAACATATATGGATTTTATATGAACATATATGGAAGTATATATGATTCCATATATGGAAAAAATTTCATATACAGACATATATGGAAGCATCTGTTATTTCATATATGGAAATGGCACTCATATATGGACAAATATGAAAGTATATGTTATTCAATTTATGCAAAAGGGACTTGTATATGAACATATTTCGAAGAATACATCTTTCCATATATGTAAAAGGAACTCATATTTGGATAAATATGGAATTATATTTAATGCCATGAATAAAAAAAGGAACATATGTAGCGCCTAATTTGAATGTCATACATAAATTTATATCTATCGTACAACCTTATAATAAAGAACAGCAACGTTCGCATGTATTCGCATTTATTTAATAAATGTATATGTTCATATATGTCCATATATTAACATATACTTAGGTGTTACCTCATTTTTCGGATCCATACATATATGGTTGAACCATAAATGTTCATATATGGAAATTTTTTACCGGGTATCGTACAACCTTATAATAAAGGACAGCAACATTCGCATGTATTCGCATATATTTAATAAATGTATATGTTCATATATGTCCATATATGAACATATACTTAGGTGTTACCTCATTTTTCGGATCCATACATATATGATTGAACCATAAATGTTCATATATGGACATTTTTTACCGGGTATCGTACAACCTTATAATAAAGAACAGCAACGTTCGCATGTATTCGCATATACCCGGTGAAAAATGTTCATATACGCTCAAACATGTTCATATATGGTTTATGTATGGACACATATGAACAAATATGGATTTTTTATGAACATATTTGGATTTTATATGAACATATATGGAAGTATATGTGCTTCCATATATGGAAAAAATTTCATATACAGACATATATGGAAGCATCTGTTATTTCATATATGGAAATGGCACTCATATATGGACAAATATGAAAGTATATGTTATTCAATTTATGCAAAAGGGACTTGTATATGAACATATTTCGAAGAATACATTTTTTCCATATATGTAAAAGGAACTCATATTTGGATAAATATGGAATTATCAGGCATGTCACAGACTTCAATTTCACTTGAAAGTGAAATTGAAAACGCAAATTGCTTCTCCAGAAGTAAATGGTATTTTTGCATATATAGACCAAATATAACAGATAAACATAATCAATTATAAGTTTAGAATCCTATTTTTAATAATTTCACTTAAAAAAGTTTTTGTTAGAGAGCACATTTAAGGTTTTAACACATATTTCGCAAAAAATTAATATGATTTCGATGTACAATTTCGTAACGTTTTACTTTAGCTTCTTCAGGTTTTTTGCGTTTTCGTAAATTTTGAAATGTTAAAAAAAGACTTTTTGTGTTAAATTCTTGTTCCAACTGCTAAATTTTTATATAAGTTGCCATTTGAAGTTAAAAAAGAGAAGATCGCCGATCAAAATTTAAAATTTGAATTTTTTAGAAAAAATTACGTTTTGCTAATCTATAAGAAAATTATTGAATTTACCAACAAAAAGCGCTTTAAATATAATTTTTTTTAAGTGAAATTCTTAACGACACTTTAGGAAATACATACAAGCACTATTGAAAAGCTTTTATGAGTTAAAGCTGCTCTAAATATCAATTCCACTTTGGTTTTTGAAAGTGGAATGAAAACGATATTTTTTTCGTTTTTCGAAACTTTTAACGTTTTAAGTACCACTATTAATCTTGTAGCATACTCGATACTTACCAGAACGTTACATTTTCAATACAAAATTATCCGTAAGACCCTAAACTGCAAATTCAGAAGGAGAAAAATTGTTTTCGATCACTTTAGGAAAAAAATTGCGGAAGTAAAATTGCGAAATCAAATCAATTCCGTAAAAAACCTGTGACATGCCTGTATATTTAATGCCATGAATAAAAAAAGGAACATATGTAGCGTCTAATTTGAATGTCATACATAAATTTATATCTATCGTACAACCTTATAATAAAGGACAGCAACATTCGCATGTATTCGCATATATTTAATAAATGTATATGTTCATATATGTCCATATATGAACATATACTTAGATGTTACCTCATTTTTCGGATCCATACATATATGGTTGAACCATAAATGTTCACATATGGACATTTTTCACCGGGTATTTAATAAATGTATATGTTCATATATGAACATATACTTAGGTGTTACCTCATTTTTCGGATCCATACATATATGGTTGAACCATAAATGTTCATATATGGACATTTTTCACCGGGTATCCGAAAAATGAGGTAACACCTAAGTATATGTTCATATATGGACATATGCGAACGTTGCTGTCCTTTATTATAAGGTCCCGGTGAAAAATGTCCATATATGAACATTTATGGTTCAACCATATATGTATGGATCCGAAAAATGAGGTAACACCTAAGAATATGTTCATATATGGACATATATGAACATATACATTTATTAAATATATGCGAATACATACGAACGTTGCTGTCCTTTATTATAAGGTTGTACGATAGATATAAATTTATGTATGACATTCAAATTAGGCGCTACATATGTTCCTTTTTTTATTCATGGCATTAAATATAATTCCATATTTATCCAAATATGAGTTCCTTTTACATATATGGAAAAATGTATTTTTCGAAATACATATGTTCATATACAAGTCCCTTTTGCATAAATTGAATAACATATGTCCATATATGAGTGCCATTTCCATATATGAAATAACAGATGTTTCCATATATGCCTGTATATGAAATTTTTTCCATATATGGAATCACATATACTTCCATATATGTTCATATAAAATCCATATATGTTCATAAAAAATCCATATTTGTTCATATGTGTCCATACATAAACCATATATGAACATGTTTGAGCGTATATGAACATTTTCCACCGGGGTTGTACGATAGATATAAATTTATGTATGACATTCAAATTAGGCGCTACATATGTTTCTTTTTTTATTCAATATAATTCCATATTTATCCAAATATGAGTTCCTTTTACATATATGAAAAAATGTATTCTTCGAAATATGTTCATATACAAGTCCCTTTTGACTGACTGACTCAACATCGCCCAGCCCAAACCGCTGAAGCTAGGAAGTTGAAATTTGGTATGTAGGTTCCTTTTTCGGCGTAGACGTCCGCTAAGACGGGATTTTTGGAAATTCCTACCGGAACGGGCAAAAAGGGGAAAGTCTCCCCCTTGGCGGCCTGCCAAAACCCCTTTGGCTAGAAAGCTGAAATTTAAGATATGTGTTCCTTGGAGTATGGGCTAACTTTTCTGGAAAGTACTTTCTGGAATTTTGGGCAGGGACGTTGTAAAAATGGGGGTTAAAAAGGGGAAAAAGGCCCCCCTTGACGGCCTGCCCAAACCGCTGGAGGTAGGAAGTTGAAATTTGGTATAAAGGTTCCTCCACTATCGTAGACATCCACCAAGACGGGAGTTTTGGAAATTTTTACAGGGACGGGCAAAAAGGGGAAAAAGTCTCCCCCTTGACGGCCTGCTCAAACTGCTGGAGCTATGAAGTAGAAATTTGGTATGTAGGTTCCTCGACCGGTGTAGACGTCCGTTGAGACGGCATTTTTGGAAATTCTTATCGGGAGGGGCAAAAAGGGGACAAAAAAAGTACCTTTTTCCAAAAAAGTACCTTTTCCCAAAAAAAGTACCTTTTCCCAAAAAAAGTACCTTTTTCCCAAAAAAGTACCTTTTTCCAAAAAAAGTACCTTTTTCCAAAAAAAGTAAATTTTTGCGAAAAAAGTACCTTTTTCCAAAAAATGTACCTTTTTCCAAAAAAAGTACCTTTTTCCAAAAAAAGTACCTTTTTCCAAAAAAAATTCCTTTTTCCAAAAAAAGTACATTTTTCCAAAAAAGTACCCTTTTCCAAAAAAAGTACCTTTTTTCAAAAAAAGTACCTTTTTCCAAAAAAAAGTACCTTTTTCCAAAAAAAGTACCTTTTCCAAAAAAAGTACCTTTTTCCAAAAAAAGTACCTTTTTCCGAAAAAAGTACCATTTCCAAAAAAAGTACCTTTTTCCAAAAAAATTACCTTTTTCCAAAAAAAAGTACCTTTTTCCAAAAAAAGTACCTTTTTCCAAAAAAAGTACCTTTTTCCAAAAAATATACCTTTTTTCAAAAAAAGTACCTTTTTTCAAAAAAAGTACCTTTTTCCAAAAAAAGTACCTTTCCCGAAAAAGTACCTTTTTCCAAAAAAAAAGTACCTTTTTTAAAAAAAGTACCTTTTTCCAAAAAATGTACCTTTTTCCAAAAAAAGTACCTTTTTCCAAAAACAAATTCCTTTTTCAAAAAAAAGTACCCTTTTCCAAAAAAAAGTACCTTTTTCCAAAAAAAGTACCCTTTTCCAAAAAAAAGTACCTTTTTCCAAAAAAAGTACCTTTTTCCAAAAAAAGTACCTTTTTCCAAAAAAAGTACCTTTTTCCAAAAAAAAGTACCTTTTTCCAAAAAAAGTACCTTTTTCCAAAAAAAGTACCTTTTTCCAAAAAAAGTACCTTTTTCCAAAAAAAATACCTTTTTTCAAAAAAAGTACCTTTTTTCAAAAAAAGTACCTTTTTCCAAAAAAAGTACCTTTCCCGAAAAAGTACCTTTTTCCAAAAAAAAGTACCTTTTTTAAAAAAAGTACCTTTTTCCAAAAAATGTACCTTTTTCCAAAAAAAGTACCTTTTTCCAAAAAAAGTACCTTTTTCCAAAAAAAGTACCTTTTTCCGAAAAAAGTACCTTTTTCCAAAAAAAGTACCTTTTTTCAAAAAAAGTACCTTTTTCCAAAAAAGTACCTTTCCCGAAAAAAGTACCTTTTTCCAAAAAAAGTACCTTTTTCCAAAAAAGTACCTTTTCCCAAAAAAAGTACCTTTTTCCCAAAAAAGTACCTTTTTCCAAAAAAAGTACCTTTTTCCAAAAAAAGTACATTTTTGCGAAAAAAGTACCTTTTTCCAAAAAAGTACCTTTTTCCAAAAAAAATTCCTTTTTCCAAAAAAAAGTACCTTTTTCCAAAAAAAGTACCCTTTTCCAAAAAAGTACCTTTCCCGAAAAAAGTACCTTTTTCCAAAAAAAGTACCTTTTTTAAAAAAAGTACCTTTTTCCAAAAAATGTACCTTTTTCTAAAAAAATGTACCTTTCCCAAAAAAAAGTACCTTTTCCAAAAAAAGTACCTTTTCCCAAAAAACATACATTTTTCCAAAAAAATATGTTTTTCAAAAAAATTACCTTTTGCAAAAAAAAAGTACCTTTTCCCAAAAAACTACCTTTTTCTAAAAAAATGTTCCTTTTCCCAAAAAACATACATTTTTTCAAAAAAATACCTTTTTCAAAAAAAGTACCTTTTCCAACAAAAAGTACCTTTTCCCAAAAAAAAGTACCTTTTTCTAAAAAAATGTTCCTTTTCCAAAAGAAGTACCTTTTCCAAAAAACAAACATTTTTCCAACAAAAAACACCTTTTTAAAAAAACTACATTTTCCAAAAAAAGTACAAATAAAGTACTTTGTAAAAACAAAGTATCTTTTTCCAAAAAATTTCGTTTTTCCAAAAAGTAGCATTTAAAATAATATATAATTTCAAAAAAACTACTTTTTTTCCTCCCCCCACGGATATCTCCACTAAAACAAGGTTTCTTGATATTCGGCATAAACGTGCGCTAAGACGGGATTTTTGGAAATTCCTACCGGAACGGGCAAAAAGGGGAAAAGTCTCCCTATAAACAGTCTCACAAATTGGAAAAGTGTCTGCCCAAACCACTGGAGGTAAGAAGTTGAAATTTGGTATAAAGGTTCCTCCACTATAGTAGACATCGACTAAGTTTGTATTTTTGGAATTCCCTACAGGATATCCCAAAAGGAAACTCGGTATGTGAGTTCCTCCTTCTGTGTAGGCGTCCGCTTAGACGGAATTTTTGAAATTCCTATCGGGAGGGGAAATAAGGTAAGTCTCCTCCTGACGGCTTGCCCAATCCCTTTTGGTCAACCTAAAATTTTAAATATGTATTCCTTGGAGTAGGACTAACTCACCGGCAACGTAATTTTTCTATTTTGGAACAAGAACATAGTAAAAATTGTGGTTGAAAGGGAAAAATGTCCCCACTAACGGCCTGCCCAAACCGCTTAGGCAATGCAGTTGAAATTTGGTATGAATGTTCCTCATCCATCGCAGATAGCCGCGAAGATGGAATTTTTGTAAATTCCTAAAGGGAGGGGCAAAAAGAAGAAAAGCCTCACCTTGGGGGCCGGTAAAAACCCCTTCGGCTAGAAACCTGAAGCTTAAAATGTGGGTCCCTGGAGTGAGGGCTAACTTATTAGAAAGATACTTTTTTGAATTTTGTACAGGGTCGTTATAAAATGGGGGCTCAAAAAGGGAAAGTTGCCCCTTAACGACCTGTCCAAACTGCTGCAACTAGGAAGCTGAAATTCGGTACTTAAGTTCCTCTTCCAGCCTAATTCCAACCGGGAGGGAGCAAAAAAAAGAAAAAGTGTCCCCCTTGACAGCCTGCTCAAACTGCTGGAACTAGGAAGCTGAAATTCCCTGTCGATGGATTTTCGGAAATTCCTACCGAGAGGGGCACAAATAGTAAAAGTTGGCTAGAAACCTGAAATGTAAAACATATGTTACTTGGAGTATGGGCTCACTTACCGGGAAGGTGCTTTTAATGGGATTAATGAAGCGAAAAGTGCCGCTTAAAGGCCTGCCCAAACCGCTGAAGGTAGGAAGTTGAAATTTGGTATTAAAGTTCCTCCTCTATTGTAGACATCCGCTAAGATGAGATTTTTGGAAATTTCTACAGGTAGGGTCAAAAACAGGAAAAGTCTCCCCCTTAACGGCCTGGCCAAACTGCTGGAACAAGGGATCTTAAATTGGGTTCCTTCTCCAACGTTGACGTCCCCTAAGATGGTATTTTTGGAAATTCATACCGGGAGGGGTAAAAAGGCAAAAAAAATCCATTTTGACGGCCTGGCCAAACTGCTAGATATAGAGACCTAAAATTATGTATGTAGTAGGTTCCTCCTCCAACGCAGACGTCCTCTAAGACGGAATTTTTGGAAATTCCTACCGGGAGGGGTAAAAACGGAATAATTCTCCCCCTTGATGGCCTAACCGAACCCTTCGGCTAGAAACCTGTAATATATAATATGTTTTCCTTGGAGTATGGGCTAACTTATCGACAAGGCATTTCTAGGACTTTGGACAGGAACGTGGTAAAAATGGTGGTTCGAAAGGGTAAAATTGCCCCCCCCCTTAACGTCTGCGTCTTTAGATAGAAACCTAAAACTTAAAGAACAAGTGTATATGAAACACTAAAATTAAGAAACTAAATAGGAAACGAGTGGAATTGAAACACTACACAAGTGAAATGAAATGGATGTAAACGTTGAACGAGTGGAATTGAAATTATAGACAATGCAAATGGATTGGAAGAGGGAATTACCTGTTCAAACACTATCCACGGAGTATGAAAAATAGCATTGAAACATACTCTCCAAAAAGTTAAACAAATTTTCTAAAAGAGAAAAAACCTTAGAAAAGGAATGGAACTTATATATTCCGATATTTAAACTTCATGTAACGAAGCACCGGTGGAAGAAACCGACGCAGTAAATTTTCCAACTGAATTTTTGAATTTACTTGAATTGCCAGGGAGGGGTAAAAAGGCAAAAAAAATCCATTTTGACGGCCTGGCCAAACTGCTAGATATAGAGACCTAAAATTATGTATGTAGTAGGTTCCTCCTCCAACGCAGACGTCCTCTAAGACGGAATTTTTGGAAATTCCTACCGGGAGGGGTAAAAACGGAATAATTCTCCCCCTTGATGGCCTAACCGAACCCTTCGGCTAGAAACCTGTAATATATAATATGTTTTCCTTGGAGTATGGGCTAACTTATCGACAAGGCATTTCTAGGACTTTGGACAGGAACGTGGTAAAAATGGTGGTTCGAAAGGGTAAAATTGCCCCCCCCCCCCCTTAACGTCTGCGTCTTTAGATAGAAACCTAAAACTTAAAGAACAAGTGTATATGAAACACTAAAATTAAGAAACTAAATAGGAAACGAGTGGAATTGAAACACTACACAAGTGAAATGAAATGGATGTAAACGTTGAACGAGTGGAATTGAAATTATAGACAATGCAAATGGATTGGAAGAGGGAATTACCTGTTCAAACACTATCCACGGAGTATGAAAAATAGCATTGAAACATACTCTCCAAAAAGTTAAACAAATTTTCTAAAAGAGAAAAAACCTTAGAAAAGGAATGGAACTTATATATTCCGATATTTAAACTTCATGTAACGAAGCACCGGTGGAAGAAACCGACGCAGTAAATTTTCCAACTGAATTTTTGAATTTACTTGAATTGCCAGGTCTACCTTTACATAAACTGGAATTAAAAAAAAAAACTTTAAGACATGCTAACAACGTAGCGGGCTTTGCCCGCTATTTTTAATATTATAAAATGCTTTCCAACTCTGCTTTACGTTATTTATTTTCATTCAAAACACAAATGAACAAAACTACTTACGGGTCTATCTACCTAAGTTCGCACTTTACCAAATTATCTTGACATACACACGTATATTGCAAATTATTATGGATTCATTACTAACAATCCACTTTCATGAGAAAAAGTGATCAAATATTTATTTATTTTAAACCCATTGTTGTGCAGAATTATTTATTTGTTGTGGCTGGGTGAAGGCTTTAAATAAAAAAACTTTAAATAAAAAAACGAATTTAATAAAAATTGTGGGGGCGCAGCCCCCCGGGGGGAGGGCGTAGGCCCCCCTTAACTTTTAAGGCACGCTAATAACGTAGCGGGCTGCGCCCGCTAGTACTTTCATATTTGTCCATATATGAGTGCCATTTCCATATATGAAATAACAGATGCTTCCATATATGTCTGTATATGAAATTTTTTCCATATATGGAATCACATATACTTCCATATATGTTCATATAAAATCCATATATGTTCATAAAAAATCCATATTTGTTCATATGTGTCCATACATAAACCATATATGAACATGTTTGAGCGTATATGAAAATTTTTCACCGGGCCCGGTGAAAAATGGTTCAACCATATATGTATGGATCCGAAAAATGAGGTAACACCTAAGTATATGTTCATATATGGACATATATGAACATATACATTTATTAAATATATGCGAATACATGCGAACGTTGCTGTCCTTTATTATAAGGTTATACAAATAGATATAAATTTATGTATGACATTAAACTTAGACGCTACATATGTTCCTTTTTTTATTCATGGCATTAAATATAATTCCATATTTATCCAAATATGAGTTCCTTTTACATATATGGAAAAATGTATTCTTCGAAATATGTTCATATAAAAGTCCCTTTTGCATAAATTGAATAACATATACTTTCATATTTGTCCATATATGAGTGCCATTTCCATATATGAAATAACAGATGCTTCCAGATATGTCTGTATATGAAATTTTTTCCATATATGAAATCACATATACTTCAATATATGTTCATATAAAATCCATATATGTTCATAAAAAATCCATATTTGTTCATATGTGTCCATACATAAACCATCTATGAATATGTTTGAGCGTATATGAACATTTTTCACCGGGAAGTTAAAAATTGCCAAAATTAAAAAAATCGTTTAAATTTAAAAATTGTCAAAATTTGAAAAAATTATAAAAAACCGCCAAAATTTTGAAAATAGCTAAATTTAGAAAAAACAAAAATCGGCAAAATTAAAGAAATCGTCGAAAATTAGAAAAAAATCATCAAAATTAAAAAAATCATCGACATTAAAAAAATCGCCAAAAAGCTTATGAAGAACAATTCAAAAGTCGAACAAAAAAATCCTGTCAACCCAGGTGAAAATGTTCATATATGTTCATATATTGTCATATATGGTTTAATGTATGATCATATATGAACATATATGTTATGTATGGAAGCATATATGGGTAAATACATTCAAATGTATGAATCCATATATGATAATATACTGCATTTATTGGTCCATATATGAATTCATATATTCCATATATCTTCATATATGAATTCATATATTATTCCATATATGGGTAATGTTTTAAGTTTTTTTGTCATGGGGGTAATTACGTGAGCGGATTCAAAAAATATTGAAATACAATACTTTTGATAATTTCTTAAATACAATTGGCAACTTCTAAAATACAATTGGCAACTTCTAAAATACAATTGCCAGTTTCTGAAATATAATTGATTATTTGTAAAATACATTTGATAATTTCTGAAATGCAATTGCGAATTTCTGAAATACAATTAATAAATTTCTGAAATACAATTTTCAGTTTCTGAAATACAATTCATAATTTCTGAAATACAAATGGTAGTTTCTGATATACAATTGATAAATATGAAAATCAATTGATAATTTCTGAAAAGCAATTATAAAACTGGAAATAAATTGATTATTTCTGTTCTTTTTATAATTATGTAAAAACTAGGCTAATGCTTTGTTTTTATAAGGCACAACATAATCCTGATCTTACATACTTGAATTCATTTTTTTCATTAAGTAGATCTACACGTAATCGTCAAATACAGTATCCTTTCGTTACTTCCCTTTTGGGACGCTCATTTTATGTAAGGGTAGCTCGATTTTACAATAATTTACCAGAACCACTTAAGTCCATAGATTATTCTTACCAAACTTATAAACGAAGAATTTTTGAACATGTCCAAGAAAATGAGGTTTAAATTATAGGTAATAATTAACATTTTTTATTGTGATTTCACTGCTATAATTGAGATTCTATTTATTCATTATTTTTAACAGTGCCGTTAGCTATTGTATATTTATTTAGTTTTTATTAAATTTTATTATAATTATTATAATGTTTGTTACATTTTTGAAGTTGCATCAATTGTTTTTTATATAGAAACATTAATTAATTATTTTTAGTTAACTATTTTGATCTAATTTATAGTATTATTTAATGTAGTATTTTTTAACCATATATGGCCCACTGGGCTCGGTTATATCAATAAAGAATTGAATTGAAATCTGAAAAACAATTCATAACTTCTACAATACAATTGATGAAACTGAAATTGAATTGATTATTTCTGAAATACAATTGATAAATCTGAAAAACAATTGATAACTTCTGAAATAAAATGATAAATTTTGAAATACAATTGAAAATGTTGCAGTAAGATAAAAACAGCAAAAATAAAACTGCTAAATTTAGAAAATCTGCAGAAAATTTTGCATAATATTAGTAAACTAAAAATGGCTAAAACAAACTGTTTTATCAAAAAAATTTTTGTTAAATTTTGTTCAATGCAAATAGCAGTTTATAAAATCAACAGAAATATTTGCTAAAAAAATTAAACTGTTGATTTCAGAAGACTAGATTTGTATTTCCATTAAAAACAAAAAACGAAAAAGGAACTTTGAAAATTTAGCTCAATATTTTCGCATAAAAAACCTCAAATAAGCTTAATTTTTAAAGAAAAAAGCAAAAATAAGCCAATTTCTACAAAATAAGCAAAAACAAGCAAATTTAGATGAAATAAGCAAAAAAAAAAGCTCTAACAAATATAGCTTAAAATTCTTATATTTTTAAGATCAGCACTTGTATTTAATCTAACTTGTTCTATATTTTCAAATAAAAAACATGCTCTGGCTTCTTTTTGGTTTGCCTTCTTATCACTAACTTTATAAAACCCTGATTTTTAGCGGTATAAGTATACACACAAAATTCTATAAAATAAAATTACCAAATTCATTCCAAACAAAAACATTTAAAAAAAATCGGTGGTATAATTATACAATATTGAAAAATAAAATTAAAAATAAATAATATAATAAAACCAATACTTAGTAGAGTTTTCTAAAAACCCTAATCAATGTTCCTTAATGTATTCGCCGATTTAGAGCTTATTTTTGGTATCGTTAGAGTATTTCACATATTAAATAGTTGAAATATTCATTACGCTTAACTAAAGAATTTTTTGGGGGTAGACATTTGTCTATTTTAATTTTTTCATTATGGGACGTGGAAAACATTGTAATCTAGAAAAACGAAGACTTAAGGTGCGTTTACAATGATGGAGTACTCCAATCTGCAGCAAATTTAGTTCTTTTCTCTTTCTTACTAATACATTTTTGTATTTTGCTATCTTTTTTTATTCCACTCCAGAGTCAAAGTTGTTTGACTCTGGAGTACGGATTCGTTGCACTCTAAAGTGGCAACACTATGTCGTGGTAGACGTGAAATTTATACTGCTGATTGGAAATTTATTTTAAAGTGTAAAAAGTCTATAGAAAAATTATAAAAAACTGCCTAAATCGTTAATAATACTAATTGTTTTGTATGAAAGCTGAATATATATCGTTTTAAAAAAATATTTTGCATTTTTTCATAAAACTAAAATTCCTTAATAAGAATACAATAACGTGATTTTATTATTTACTTTTAACTACATGTGTATTGAGATCTGCTGTTTCTTTTGTGCATACATACATATAAGCTATGTAAATTGAAAAAATTTGAGTACTGTTATAATTTGTCAGCTCAAGTACATAAACAACATAATTTTTTCTAACCTAATTATTCGATTTAAGTGGATGAAACATATTGTTTTATTAAAATATTTCTAATAAAACACAAATTCTGACTATTGGATAGCTGTTTTTAATATGGCACCAGCTTATTTATGTGGAACCTGTCAACAGAGTGTAACAGGGAAACGGAGTTTGCTATGTGTTTTTTGTGATTTATGGTTTCACACGGACTGCGAAGGAATATCGAAAGATGTTTTTCAAGTTCTTGATAAAAATCGCAATTTAAAGTTTACCTGTAAGAATTGCATGGCTAATCCTATAGGTGCTATAGAAACTGATGGATCTTTTAAGAAGGAAATGCGTAAAGAATTTGCGGACTTTAAAAATTCCTTGAACAATTTGGCTGCAGATTTCAAACATGTGCAGGCAGAAATTAACAGTAAATTTGAATCAACAATAAATGAGATTCGTACGGAGCTGTCATCAAGTATAAAAAACTTCAAGGATGAAGTATTATCTTGCAGAAATTTGGTGATTAATTGTGAGAATACTACTAAAAATAAATTTATTGAGCTTGAGTTAGCAAACAATGCACTTCAACACAAGTTAAATCGTTGTGATATAATAATTACTGGTATACCTAAGGAGCTTGATGATCTAGTAAAGCCTATTTTGGATTTGTGTTGCTACTTTAAAATCAGTATTGGTGTAAATGATGTAATGCAAGCTACTTATATCAGAAGGCGTACATCCATTTTGGTGAAGTTCAATAATATTTTACTTCGTGATCAACTGATGAAAGCTTATTTTAAGGACAGAAATCTAATTTTGTCGGATTTTTATAAAGGTAAAGTTGGCGAAGACATCGGAAATCGTGTATATTTGAATGATAACCTTACTGTGATGGCTGCCAAGCTCTTTAAGTTTTGTCGATCTTTGATTAAAGAGAAAAAAATTCATAGTTTCAAAATGGTGAACAGAGCTGTACCTAAATGTAAAATTAAAGTGTTTGCTAAGGATAATGACATACTTCTTAATCTTCAACAATGTCTAGACCGTTTTGGTGAGCCTGCCTGAGATGAGTATTCTTTAAGTATTTACTATTTTTATTTTAGGTTTTAATAATACTTGTACTATCTTTTATTAATTTTTTTCTATGCAGTTTTAAAATTTAATAATCTTAACTTCAAAATTTATTATCCAATTATCAGTATTTCATAATCTAGATTTTTTTTTTAAATTCGAGGTTTTTATGGTTTTTTTTTTTTCTCTTATTATTTTATATCTTTTTTTGTTAATTATGATTTTTCTTTTGTTAAATATATGGTTCTCCCAAACGACTGATTCTCTTTATGACTTTGATGTACCATAATGATAATTTAGGTCCCATAGCTAGAGACAGTTCTATTCTTAGAGCGTCGTTCGCTGGGCATCATGATAACCTTAATTTTGGACATATCAATGTACAAAGTATTAATCCTTCAACCAGATCTACAAAGTTTGAGGAATTAAAGTATCTAATTTATGATTCTGGAGTTGATATTTTAGGAGTTTCTGAAACCTGGTTGGTGAAGGAGACGTTATCGCGGGCTGTTGATATTCCTGGATACGACATTGTAAGGAATGATCGCAAGTTAGATGATGATGGTATTATGGGAAATGACCGTTCATTAAGGAGAGGTGGTGGTGTATGTTTATACCTTTCCAAACTTTTGAAATATAAAGTGATCTTTAAGAGTGAAGAGTTTGGTGTATGTGAATCTTTGTTTGTAGAAATAATGGGAAGTGGGAATACACCTATTTTAGTTGGAGTTGTTTATTTGCCTGGTGGTTGTTTTGGTACTTTTGAACGTTTACATAGTGACATATTTGAGGAATATGTGAATATTATTATTATGGGAGATTTTAATTGTAATCTATTTGATCGCACATTGTCTAACAATTTTCGTCTCATGTGTCTTAGAATTGGATTGCATACTGTTCATAATTGTATGCCTACTCATCTAGATTTACGTTATGGAACAACTTCACTTATTGATTTTTTTCTGGTAAGCAATACTTCGTTAGTTTCTAACTCTGGCCAATTGTTATGCCCTTTTACTAATTCATATCACAGTTTTATATATCTATCTTATAAAATAAGAACCAGTTTAGTGGATGCAGTTGTTGAATTTAAGGATTATAACAGAATTGACTATGATGATTTTGTCTCACATATTTGCCAGTTTGACACTTCTGTTATATATGGCACAAGTGATGTTGATGTTCAACTTGAAGTTTTTCAGTTGTTGCTTAATAGTCTTCATGATAAAGTTCCGATTTCTAAAATTAATATTAAACCTGGGGATATTGATTTTATGAAGTCAAGAAATGTCATACATGCAAGATCTTTAAGGGACTTGGCGTTTCAAGCTTATCGTGAGAGTGCTACTGACTTAAATTGGAGAGTTTATTGTAAATATAGAAATAAAACTAAGGCAACAATTAGAAAAGAAAGGAGGAAATTTGGTATACATTTGTTCAATACAGGTGATAGTAAAGAGATCTGGAGGAAGTTGAAAAACCTCGGTTGTGCTGGTGAAGAGGAAAGTCCGCTGGCTGTGATTGATGTTGAATCATTGAATGATAAATTTCTGGATGCCTTCAATCCAAGTAGTATAAATGATTTTGATTACCCGAATACTGATGACAGTCAGGAATCATTTTCTTTTCGTAATATTACTGAGGATGAATTGACACTTGCTATAACTCGGATTAAATCAAATGCAATTGGACATGATATGATTCCCATTAAATTTATCAAACTTATATACCCACTAATTTCGAATATATTATTGTACCTTGTTAATACGATTTTTACTGTTTCTGTTTTTCCTAAATCCTGGAAATTAGCCAGGATTGCACCTATCCCAAAGAATAGAGGTTGTGATATAGACAATTTAAGACCAATAAGTATATTGCCTTCAGTATCTAAAATTTTAGAGAATTTAATCAAAGATCAAATTTTGTACTATACAAATGAGTGTAATTTGTTGCATCCAAATCAATTTGCTTTTCGTAAAAATTATAATACCACCTCATTGTTGCTCTCTTTGACTGATTCTGTTCGAACGTGCCTTAATGAACGTAAGCGTTGTGTATTGGTTTCTTTGGATCTGAGTAAGGCGTTTGATCGTATTGATCATTATATTTTGCTATGTAAATTGAGAGACAAGTTTAATTTTTCTGCTATGGCTTGTAGGCTTATTTTTACGTACCTTAAGGACCGGTATCAATATACTTCGATAAACAATATTGTTTCTAGTATTGGTGCTGCTACTTCCGGGGTGCCCCAAGGCTCTGTTTTGGGCCCCTTACTTTTCATAATATTTTTTAATGATTGTATTGAAATCATGTGTAATGAATTTTGTAAGTCATTTGTTTTTGCTGATGATGTTCAGTTATTGTTTCATGATGATGATTCTTTTGAAGTATTTGAAGCATCCATTAATGATCATTTAGGAGTAATTACGAATTGGATGTCAAATAATAACCTTTTGATTAACCCAACCAAAACTAAAGCCATCCAATTTGTTCTGAGTAACCATAGAATTCAACATCCTAATATTTATATTTCAGGTGAATCTATTCAATTTGTCGATCATTTAAAATGCCTTGGCATTTACTTAGATCAATATCTATCATTTGAACGTCATGTTAATTATGTTTCTAGTAGGGTGTTTTTTATATTAAGAAGGTTGTATTCCCTTGGATTTTATATGCCAAAGCACATTAAACGTCGTTTGGCTTATGCACTTATTATGTCAAATATAAATTATGGTATAGAGGTTGTTGCAGGTTCATCACGTGGTAATCTTGGCAAACTTGAAAGAATATTTAATAGAGTTCTAAGGTTTGTATACACCCTTAGACTTCGTGATCATGTTACTAATTTTGCAATAGACTTTTTAGGCTGTACTTTTGATAATTATGTTGTTTTACGTACCTTGCTCTGTTTTTTCAAAGTTTTAAAATATGGTGTACCGATGGATTTATGTAATAACTTCAACTTTCTTCCCTCAACTCGTATATTACAGATTGATGAACCTCTTGTACGATATGAAATTTTTGCACGTTCATTTTTAATTAGAATATCAGAACATGGAATTATTTGCCATTGGAACTTAGAAATTTTTCGACTTCGCTTAGTATTTATAAGAGAAAGTTATTGTTATATCTTAACAATGATCATTGAATCTCAATTGACTGTATGATTCTCAACCTGATTAAAACGTATAAATTAAATCAACTTGAATTTCAATTCAAAATAAAATTTAAATACTAAACATAGTTTGCATTGCAGGAAAATTAAACTCAATGCGCTAATTATCCAAAGTCTAAATTCAACTTATTTCTTTGGTGCAAGGTTAGACCAAGTTAAAGCACGCGAGTAAAATATAAGAAACCTGATTTTACATCTCTAGTTGGGACTGTTTTACTTGTTATTTTACAATTGAAATAAATGTATTTTTTGTTAGAGATGATGTTGTAGGGAACCATATATTAATTAATATGCATACCCAGGTATAAATGGCTAATGGTACAAAAATTTCTTCACTGTGCCATTAGTTTTTTTTTTCTGCCTGGGTAGATATGTAAATATTATATTTAGTAATAATAAGGATGTTTGTAGCTGACATAGTTATTTGCTTAAAAATGTATTTGCTTTGTAATACTTTATTTTGGCCATGAAGGCTTTTTGTATTACCTGTTGAATTAAATAAAAATAAAAATAAATAAAATAAAGTTAACATTGATCTGTTAGCTATGTAAGATTACAAATATACCTTAAAAAACACATCACTAATAAGCTCACATCTCTAATTGTCAACAAATTAAAAACAAAAATATTACAAAACATAAAACCAGCACAAAATATTTGTGTTTAGGATTTAATAAATAAATAAAAAATTATTTTAAAATTTAGGCAGTGGAAATAAAGCCTAGAAATTCGCGAAACAAAATGTAAGTATTGAAGTGTCAAATATTTTTTGAAGTAACTCTACTCTGCATTGTGAACAGTTAACATTTTAATCTGTGTTGCAGAGTAGAGTCACTCTATCATTGTGAAAGCACCTTTAATGTGCGTTTACAATGATGGAGTACTCCAATCTGTAGCAAATTTAGTTGTTTTCTCTTTCTAACTAATGCATTTTTGTATTTGGCTATCTTTTTTTATTCCACTCCAGAGTTAAATTTGTTTGACTTTGGAGTACAGATTTGTTACACTCTAGAGTTAACATGACTCTAGCTGTGTTTGTGCGGCATTCTTATCAAAGCTATCTCGAATAATTTTGAAAGTAAAAAGCCGGAATGCGTTGAAAAACTGTCAAAATCGTTCTAGATAACTTTGATAGGCAGTCACGCAAATACAGCTTCTGTTAACTGTTTAACATGACAAATATAACTAAAAAAAACACATCACTAATTTGTTCACATCTCTAATTGTCAACAAATTATAAAAAAAATATTGAAAAATAAAAGGAAATAGTTTTAATTTGTAATAATATATAGAATAAAAAAGTATTTTATAATAATAGTAGTGAAAGCCATGCCACGATATTCGCAAAAACTGCGTAAGTACTGAAACGTCACATATTTTTTTGAAGTAACTCTACTCTGCATTGTGAACAGCTAACATTTGAATCTGTGTTGCAGAGTAGAGCCATTCCACCATTGTGAAAGCACCTTTATATCTCAATTCCACAACGAGATGAAATCTCCAACTGAAATTGCTAAAATACTAAAGTGTTCGCGAAATATGGTATACAATGCTATTCGTCTATGTGCTGCCGACAAGAAATATCATACGCAAAATAAAGAACATAAGCCAATCCGTCGTAAAACCAGGTGGTATTCGTCGCTCTCTTTCGAAGATTAACATTTTGTATCGAAAAATGTTAGCCTTTACAGACATTAGTAATTCATATGGTAACATTTTTCGATACAAAATAAGAAGAGAGTGATTTAACAGAGGTTGGGTGAGTTGGTACCTCTTTTAATTATATGCTCGTTGGTAAAACTACAACTTATATAGACAGGACTATAGTACGCAAAAGCAAACTCAACCCTTTTATGTCCTCCCGTCAAATAAATAATGAAATCAGGGAAAAATTCAACGTTAAAGTGTCAGACAGGTTAGTAAGAAGACTGAATGAAGCAAACTTATTTGGACGAATAAGTAGAAAGAAGACTCTTCTTTCAAGAAAAAATATTAAGAAACGTATTGATTTTCCAAAACCCACAAAGGAAATGAGTTGTCCTTTTGGAAAGATATGCTTTGGAGCGATGAAACGAAGGTAAATCGTGTGGGACCAGATGGTAGAACATTTTTACACCGCCCAAAAAACCAGGCTTTAAACATTAAGTACATTCAGAAGACCTTGAAACACGGTGGGGGTAATATTATGGTATGGGGGGCTTTTTCCTGGCGTGGTGTTGGGCCTATCGTAAAAGTAGAGGACAAAATGGACAGGTTTCAATATTTGAGCATTCTTAAGAATGTTATGGAGCCATTTGCCTATGAAAATATGCCAGTTAAGTAGACATTTATGCAAGACAATGATCCGAAGCATTCGTCGAACATAGTGAAGGATTGGTTTTTACAAGAACAAATTAAGGTTTTGGACTGGCCACCCCAAAGTCCGGACCTTAATCCAATAGAAAATCTATGGAGTGATGTCAAAACAAAAGTTTCGCAAAACAATAACAAAAATTCCACCGAACTTTGGGCTGGTATTCAAGAAGCCCGGTTGGTATTCTATACCAAAAGAAAGATGCCAGAGATTAGTTGAGAGTATGCAAAGAAGATGCGAATCGGTTATTGATAATAATGGATACAGCACAAAATATTAGTGTAATATTAACGCAAAAACAATAATAATTGTTTTAAAAACCCAAAAATGTACGGTTTTTTGTAAAAATATAAAATGTGTCCTATTTAGAAGTCGAGGTATTTTTATTAGTTTATACATATTTACCAATATATATAAAATAGTTGAAGGATTTTTTATTAAAAAAAAAAGAATGAATTACAATCATCAATAATAACCAAGGTTGGCAACCGATACCGTTATAATACCGTTATCCGTTTCAAAACCCTTTCAAATTGACAACCGATACCGATACCAATACCGAAATTCTTGATTTCAACAAATTCCGGTATTCAAAAACCTTTTCCCTTAATACCGGTGTCGTACCGGTATGGAATCAGTTTTAAAAAAATTGTTTTTTTTCACGTTTTTAGCAAAAATACTAATTTTTTTAATATAAAATTTCCAAAAATGTTAAACAATTTAACTTTTTTATTCACTGTTAATAGAAAATCGTGTTACAAATTCAAAGTGCGGTTATCAGCCTATAATTTGCATTGGCAACATTGTTTTTAATTTATTTAACTTCATAAATATTCTCTAACTTCCCTAGTAAAAATGATTTTTATATAATCATATATGATTTTTATATAATCATTACAAAAATGATATATCATTACCTTCTGCTAATAACGGCATATTGTATTCATTGTTTCTAAATATAAAGTAATGACTTACTCGTAATAGTTTAAATAAGTACTTTTTACACAGTTAAATTTTATACGTTTTTATTTATTATACATATGTAAATATGTTTTATGTTTAAACTTTTATGACGAGTCCTAAAAATTACACACTAGAGAAAACTTAAATTTTTTTGAATGTATTTCCTTAAGCTAATAGTATTTGCTTAACTCCTTATTTTTATGAATCAAGTAAGCAATCGGATAACCACTTATAATTCAACTTTTTGTAAGTATGTGTGTAAGCACTTATTATTTAAAATCTCATAACTACTTATTTCTCATTTTTTCGTAAGCGGGTAAGCGTGACTACTTATAAAAACACTCTGCCCTCAGGACAATAACAGGATGCCTACAAATGTCCTCGGTTCAACATCTTCACGAGGAAACGAAGGTCCTAACAGTAAAGGAACACTGCCAAATGCTCTCGAAGCAGTTCCTGCTGGGATGTCATCGGAGGAACCACCCGAATCACCATCTTACGGAGGTAGATCCCCCCCCGAGGCATGTCAGAAAGGACCTTCGTATCTTTGAGGGCACGGTCCAGCGTTATATGAGAGATCCGCTGGACGAAGCATCCTATAGGGCAGGTATAAACGATATTCATCGGGACACGGTAAATGACGCCATCAATTCTTACCGGATGAATATCGTTCTTGGAGGTCGCCCCCCACCTATTGCGGAGAACGAGGAGAGGACTCTCCCACGATCTACGAGAGTTCTCCTCGCGCGATTGCGTTCGGGATGGTGTTCACGCCTTAATTCATATTGGTCTCGGATCGAGCCCACCATCCCGAACACATGTCCCGCATGCCAGAGAGGTCCCCACGACGTAAACCACCTCTTTGGCTGCACGGCAAACCCGACTCACCTAGATCCCATGTCACTATGGACCCACCCGGTGGAGGCGGCCCGGTTCCTGGGTCTGGATCTAGCTGAGTCAGCAGAAGAAGATGAAGAAGAAGATTAATATTATATATGCTTACATATTTATTGTAGGAGGCGTTGCTACAACAACAACAACAACTTATAAAAACGACCACGCCAAACAAAAATAATGAGTTTAGACGCCAAAAAATAAGTTGTGCGGAGCTATGAATTTCTATTATATAACCACTTATTTGGTAATGAAAGATTTTGCTGGCTAATACCGGTATATACCAGTATTAATGTTTCGGTATCGGTTATACCGATACCGATATGATTAAAATACCGTTACCGATACCAATACCGAAACAAATAAAAAATCGACACCTATACCGTTGTTGTTGTTGTTGTTGTAACGGCTTCAAAATGTGAATTTGTTGTTAATAATTCTCATCTAAAGCCGGAGTGGCAATCCTTGCTCGGATAAATTCGTAAATTCGAATACATCCGAATCGTTTCTACACATAGTCCGATTGCCGTGGGAACCGGGTTATATCGCCCATACTCGGTCGTCAGAGCCTCGTTAGCGTTAACAGGGGACACCATGTCCAAGGTGGACTGTGGGTGAGGTTGGCATTTGGAAATAATTTCCCTTGACCTACCTATACCGTTATTCGTTTCGGTTGCCAACCTTGATAATAACACTTCCCGTATATGAAATAATAAATTTTATTTATCAAAATAAATAATTATGTTTCTTAACAAATAAAAGTGTCCTATTTACATGTCCATAGCTGTATATGCCAGTACATGAGTCCTTTTCGGATATATGGAGTCATATATACTTTCATATTTATCCATATATGGCTCTCTTTTCAATATATGAAATTACATATATTTCCAAATATGTCCATACAGGAAACATATATGCAGTGTTGCCAATTTAGCATATTTAATGCTAGATTTAGCATTTTTTTAATTCATTTAGCATGAAAAAAATGCATCTAGCATATGGCATTTTTTTCAGCATTTTTCCAACAAAATTTAGCATATTTTTAGCATTTTTTACAGTTTTATTTTCTGTTTTTTTTTAGAATATTCTACATTAATTTGAATTTAAATGTAATATGAAAAAGAAATATTTTTTTTTTACTTTTAGAGTAAGTACTAGGAACTATTTTTATACGTACACGTTAATTACACTGTGCAGCCGCAAATTTTAACAAGCTGGGAACCGCACTGGTAAAGCTAATTCGAGTACGCTGAATTCAATGGTGATAGCAGTTTTTCAAATTTAGCACTCGTATTCGCGATATTCGCAATTAAAAATTTTGACGGGTACTAAAAAAATTTTATTTTTATATTTCTGGGATCATTTTTAATTATAAATTTATCAAATTTGATTAAATATGTAAAACATTAAGGAAGCTGTCATTTTTTTCACTAAATTTTTTTATAGATTTTTTTTCGCAAAAATTTCGCAAAAATTTCGCAAAAACATTTTTTTCTGCAAATAAAAAGTATGTGTTATGTTATTTTGTGTATATTCAATAGGGTTTAGAAAAATATTTAATAGAGTTAAGAAAAAAAAAAATTCTTTCTAAAAAAAAACAAAAATCGGGAAAAAAAAATGTTTTTGGGGAAAAAATAGAGAAAAATTGTATTTAACAGGGTTGGATTGATTGAAATTCAAAAATGATCCCAAAAGTATAAAAAATATTGCTTTATGGTACTTTAAATTAAAATTTTAAATCGGCGTGCCCGGCTTTAAATTTTTTACTCGTTTTACTTTTTGTTGTTGTTATGGTGAAGGAGTGATTTTGCACAAAATACTCCAATTTTTGGTAAAAACAAAATAATAATAATTTAAAGAACAGAGTTTAAAATAGAATTAATAGAATTGCAAAATGTTGATAGGGTTCGTTTTTAATCTTTACAATTTTTATTGATTTTTTTAGGTTTGGGTCATAGAGGGTAATGTGGATAGCGTTTGTGATAAATTCCTATCTTTTAAGAATTTCAGTGAATTTTGATTTTTTTTTATTGTAACACCTGTACACTTTTCATTTAATCATACCAAAAATCTTACAACGTCAACCAACACCATAAAAAGTATTAACCCTGATCGCGAAAATAATTTTTTTAAAGAATTTCATGCAGGTAAGCCCAAAGATGCAGAAATTTGAGAACGGTAAACAGAGATTGGAATAAAAACCATTAAATTAATTTGGAGTAGATAAATCAAGGCTGAATGGGAAATTCATATTACACGCCAAAGTATTCCACATTACCACCTATTTCAGAAATAAAACATTTTGAGGTACTTTTCTTTATCCGCCTTTAATTTCTGAGATAACATATTTTCAGTGACACATTTGGGAAATCAAATAATAATCAATTTATTTTAACCCTTAAATGCATGGTGTAGCTATTTGGCAACATACCGGTTTTTTAATAAAAAAAACCCTTGATGCAGAAAACTGCATTTTTGGGCATTAGAGGCCACTTCTGTACATAGTTCTCCTATATTTTAGCGCAAAATTTTTAAACAGTTAGAGTAAAAATCTTGGTTTTGCTGTATATTTGTGAAAAATCTAAAACACGCGTGTTTTTACAAAAAGTGTAATATTCAAAAATATTTGTTTAAATATTTAAAGTGGTATTCTCGCAATAAAATTCAGTTTGGCGACAATAAATGTATAAATTACAGTTTATAGATTTTTTTTTGTTTTTTATTTCATACACGTTAAAATAATCACAATTTAGAAATTTGGCAAAAAACCATATTTCTCAATAAAAATCACCTTTTTTTAAAAATAATTTTTTTTGGTATTTTTCTTGAAATGTACACGCTTTTAGAAATCATATATGAAAAAATGGTTAAAATCGAAGAGATCATGCATTTAAGGGTTAAAGGATTTTTGAACTTTTTTACAAGAATTAACTTTTGAGTTGTTTTTAATTTTTCTTTTATATAATTTTAGTTAATAAAATGAACTGAATTTAAAATCTAATTGTAAAAAGTCACTAAAATAGTATTTTTTTAAACAAATTGAAACATTTTTTTATAAAATTTTTTTAGCATATTTTTTCTAGCATATTTTTTTAGTTTTTAGCATTTTTTAGCATTTTTATGCAAAAAATCTAGCATTTTTTCTTAAATAAGTTTTGGCAACACTGCATATATGGCCATATTTGTACATACAGCTATGGACATATAATTGGCACAAATTTAAATTGCGCATAAATTTAAGTATTTTCCAACTAAATATATTTTAAAATGCAAATTTTATCTCTTCTGATTATTGTTGAAAAAATGTTTGTCTTAATAGTGCTCAAATCTTCCGTTATGTTTATGTTTTATTTACCGTTATCATTTTTGCGTTAACAATGCTGATTTAAAGTGGACATATAAATAGCACAATTTACTTAAAATAGGCAGTAGTCGTGTAGATTTAATTCAAAGCAATAAATATTTTTCGTAGTTCAAAAATAAATATCAAAAGTTAAAAAATTTTTAAAATGGGATCAGGAAAACATACCACAGGTGAGGAAAGGCGGATCATATGGAAAATGTATGAATATGGAAAAAAAGTAGCGGAAATTGCTGAGATAATGCATATTTCTCGCTAAAAGTCTACAATGCAATTAATTCTTGTGTTGAGAATCCCGATATATTGACTAAGGGTAAAATTCGGAAGCCAAGGCCACGAAAAACAGATGAGCGTACGGATGCAGCTATAGTACTAATGGTGAAAATTGATCCATTCAAGTCATCAAGGCAGATAGCATCGGATATTAATGAAAATTTTAACATGGAAATATCAAGCAGACTTGTCAGAAGAAGACTAAACGAGGCAAATTTGTTTGGGCGCATTTTTCGAAAAAAAAAAATATTTCAAAACGACTAACGATTCGTTGAAGATATTAAATGCTTAGGTGTTGTAATAGATAATAAGCTAGAATTCGGTCAACATATAAGCTGGTTAAGTTCTAAAATAAATTTTACTTTGCGTAGGCTATATTCCTTGAATCTTTATTTACCTCTTTCTATTAAAAACCGTATAGCACATGCATTATTAATGTCCAACTTGTTATACTGTATTGAAGTTTACTCTGGATGTAGTCTTGAAGACTTCAATAGGTGTAGATTGCTTTTTAATAAAATAATACGCTTTGTTTACAATTTGAAACCACATGATCATGTGTCGAGGTATATTTCCGATTTTTTGGGATGCAGTTTTAAAAGTTTTGTGCAAATCCGATTGCTATTATTCTATCATAAGGTAATGCTCACTGATTGTCCCGAATATATACACAGACATTTTGTATTATTGAACGCTGACAGGAACCCTCAACTTCTGTATCCGACCAGAAATTACGTTATTCATGAACGATCTTTTCATGTTCGTGTTGCAAAGGTTTGGAACCATTTACCCCGTCCCCTTAGATCCTTTGATCTATCTTTGAAAACATTCAAGAGTAAACTTGTAGAATATGCTTCTGTCCATGACATTTAAGTGGCCAAATCTTTGTTTTTCTTTAATTTGATTTTACTCTTGCATATTTACATCATTTCTTGTTTTGTTCAAGTAATGGGGTGTTTAAATTCCTCTAAGTTTAGAGCGCAATACATTTTATCATATATTTTTTATTTCTGCCATATTATTTCTATTTTTTAATTAATTTTATAACGCAATATTTTTTGTCATATATATTTTTGCCATATTATTGTTATTTTTATATTTTTTGTAAGTAAAGCCACATTCACAATGATGGATTACTCCACTTTGCAGAGTGGAGTGTACTAAAATAGAGATGGCATGATACAAAAAATATGTAAGTGCGAAAAAGAACGGAACAAAATCCACTCTGCAGAGTGGAGTACTCTATCATTGTGAATGTGGCTTAAAACAAATTTTTATTACAAATTGTTTTATCTTGTAGTCTCTTTCAAATGCTCTTCTATACAAATTTAATTAATTTTTAAGACTATAGTTTAAGAAATATTATAAAATAACCTGTTTTTGTTAGTCTACCAACTATATATGGCCCTAAGGGCTCAGTTGGTTTATTTGAATAATAAATAACTAATAACTAACCTTCACCAGAACCCATAAGGAAAATCCCATTAGTTTTTGGAAAAACGTGTTATGGAGTGACGAAACAAAAATTAACAGGATAGGACCAGATGGTAAAATCTTTGTTCGTCGTCCTAAAGGCCAAGAGTTTAATCCTCGGTTCACTCAGAAGACAGTAAAACATGGAGGTGGCAGTATGGTTTGGGGTGCATTTTCTTGGCATGGCGTTGGTCCGCTTATAAAAATCAATGGAAAAATGGACAAGTTTCGGTATTTAGATATTTTAAAAAACCATATGAAGCCATATGCCTTCAACTCCATGCCAATAAAATGGAAATTCATGCAAGATAATGACCCCAAACACTCCTCCAAACTAGTAAAAAAATGTTTTTGTGCGGAGAAGATTGATGTTTTGGATTGGCCAGCCCAGAGCCCTGACTTAAATCCAATAGAGAACCTGTGGAATGAAGTCAAGGTTGAAATCGCCAAGAAAAATTACAAAAATATGGACGAACTGTGGTCGGCCGCACAGGAAGCTTGGTACGCCATCCCCAAAACAAAATGCCAAAAACTAGTGGAAAGTATGGGTCGCAGGTGCGAAGCTGTCATCAGAAACAAAGGCCACAGCACTAAATATTAACGGTAAAATATTTGCACATACCAAAAAATTTAACAAATGCAATATTAAAACCATTTCTTCTCTTTTTTAAGATTGTGCCATTTATGTGTCCAACTCATTTCAATGGGTTTTTTTCATAATGATAAGTTTTTATTTACATTAATGAATTTCAATTAAAGTTTATAGCAATATTAAATGTGCATAATAAACATTTGGAAAAAATAAAAACTTATTGGTTGTTAATAGTATTTGAAATATAGTAGCATAAGAAAGAATTCATGGTAAAATGTGCCATTGGTTTTGCTCTGTATATTTGTGAAAAAGCTAAACCACGCGGTTTTTTACAAAAAGTGTAATATTCAAAAATATTTGTTTAAATATTTATAGTGGTATTTTATTTATTTATTTGCTTTATTTATTGTAATATCAAATCTACAAAAGGCCAATAAATATATTACAAAGTTTAATAATTTAGAATTACTAATTCTTTTTTCTGTTGGCCCCCCAGCCATAATAATCAGGAAAAAAGTATGCAAATACTATATGTCGTCCATGTTATTAACAATTTTTATCTTATAACTTCAACAAACAAATATAAAATCATGTGTAAAGAGTCAATCAAAATGTTCTAATGCCCAATTTACAATACAGCAAAAAAATAGTAGAATTTTTTAAAAACTTTAATTTTCAATTCAAAATTTGTTTAGAGTCTGACAAGTAAATAAAAATAGTTTTCAAAAACTACCAGTTCCTGGTTAAGTATAAAATCCTATCTATACTGTATAAAATCGTATCTATACAATTAGTTTTTGATTCAAAATTTATATGGAATTTGACACGCATATACAAGTGGCTTTCAAAAAGCACCAATCTAGTACAAGGCTCAACATAGAAGTGCTGCCGAAAATAAGTAACATACAAATAATCAAAACTTTCCTGCTATGCAGTCTCACAGATATGTGCAAATAAAATTAATTTTGGCGACAATAAATGCATAAATTATAAAATTTTTTTTTTGGTTTTTTTTTTTTTTTTATACACGTTAAAGTAATCACAATTTAGAAAAATCATATTTTTCAATAAAAATCATCTTTTTTTAAAAAAAATTTTTTTTTGGTATTTTTCTTGAAATATACACGCCTTTAGAAATCATATAAAAAAATGGTTAAAATCGAAGAGATCATGCATTTAAGGGTTAATTCAATAAAGACAAATTTTTTATAATCAAGTTAGAATATGCTGAAAAAATCGTTTTCGGTTTAACTAAACCAAGTTTAACTTATATTTCAAAAACTCAGCAGAAAATGTTATCTTTTAATAACACTGCATGACACTCAAAAAATTAATGGAGATCTGACCATCGGTTCTATAAATTTCGGACATGTTGATTACAATGGCGTACTTTATTTTTCGATCAATGGTACAGATTTTTCGCTAAATGTCTTTAAAGTTTGGCGGTTTTCCATTCAGGTTTTTATATAAAAAATTTTTCAAATTCAATTAATATGAATTTTTTGGGGTAAAATGTAAGCACAGGACCTGTGCCCATATTTACGATATAAATGCGATGTGCTGAAACACTACTTAGCGTTTTATATAGGTTTTTATGGTTTTTTGCTATTTCAGCGACTTTAGTCGCCGAATGTACAATCGACTTCGATAAATGTAATGCCTTAGTATGGAAGCAATTAAAAGGAAAATATTTCAATAAAAAAAATGTATTCACCTATAGCGGCCTATACATTAAAATGACGATTTTTCAAACATTTTGTATGGCAGCATAGCTTTCCAAGTTGATCCCAGATTCTAACTTTTAGTATAGTACAAGGGTGGACACGGATTTTACACCGAGGTCCATATTGTGGTTTTTCATAAATTATAAAGGGCCGCACTTTACATTAAAAAAAGTAAAACTACAAATCTTTATCTTAAATGAAAGCGGACGGAACTAATGTTTTATTTTATTTTTCATGTAAGAAAAAAAATTGTTCTCAAATCCATTCCAAAACTGGTTCCACAAGAACTCATTGCAAACTCAACTTTTTTCGAATTCTGTTTTGATGTTTTTTAATTACATAAGTAGAATTAAACATTTTTTGAACACTTTTTTATATTTTTTGCATTAAACTGCGGTGTCGCGGAATCGGCCAACGAAAATTTAAAATTCAACGAGTTATAAAAAAAGACTGAATATTATTCCGACAACAAAAAGATGTATAAAGAATTATATCCTTGATTCAGGTTTTAATTTAATATTTTCGTTGCGCACAACAAAAAAAATCTCGGAACACTGCACTAAAGGGTAAATTAAAACGACGATTACAAACTTAAAGATTTAGTCAGTAACTTGAGTGCTTTTTGATGAATTAAAACGCCAACTTTTTCACACAGTTCTAAATTTAAGACCAATGCTGTGCAGGGGGGTTATTATGTAATTCGATTCGAAACGGAAATGCTTTCGAACAGAATTTTCACATTGAAAATAAAGTACCAAAAAACAGTTTTTAATGGGGTAAAATATTGAAAACGTGTATGAGATTGTCCAGCATTCATTTTTTCAATGTTTTTCCCCATTAAAAACTGGGTTTTGGTACTTGATTTTCAATGTGAAAATTCTGTTCGAAAGCATTTCCGTTTCGAATCGAACTACATAATAACCCCCCCAGTATTATAGTCAGCATAAAGTACGAATTTTAATAACACTTTACTTTGGTAAGAAATTTTCAAACAAAGTTTCTTACTAAAGTTTAAAATTGTTCTTTGTGCTAACGATGCGCGGTTCCAGCAATTAATATAAGGGGAAAAATCATACGCCACCGTAGACAAATATATTGAGTTGGGCACTGAGGCGTATGATTTTCCCCCTTATATTAATTGCTGGAACCGCGCAGGGTGCTGACTATAAAACTCGTCCACCCAACAAAAAAATCTGAAATGGCTACTGAAAATTTTGATGTTATTACCTGAAATTTAACTATTTTGAGCCGTGCGGTATATTCTGTAATTTTAGCAACACAATTTACTGATTTGTAGTATAAAGAAATTACTAGAAAAAATTTAGTAAATTTTAGTAAAATTGTTTTAAACTGTAATCTAGAAATTATTGCTGAAATTACAAAAAATTTCATCATCATATTTATAAAAAGCTTCATAAATGTGATAAAAAACAAAAATAAAACTTGAAAAATGTGACCAAGTTTTTTTTAAATACAAAATTACATGTTTGTTAAATTTGTGACAAAGTACTAGTTGTCAATGTCGACAGTAGCGTAAAAGATGTTGAATTTATTTTGTAAAGAATTAATTGCCAGTTTCATAGTCAGAACTAAGATCGATTTTTGTCTTAATTACTTTTTAAGTAACTTAGCGTCTTGACGAGACATCGATTTGTTCAACCAATGAACAATTTCTTGTTCACCCATGAATTTGTCTCGTGTGGACAACTCTTGTTCATGTTTTGTTCTTGTTCAGACAACGTTGTCAGCACAATTGTTCTCACAACTATGTGCGACATCAACCACAATGCCAGATCTAATTTTTACATAGTGGCATTACTAAAAACTAAAGAAAATAAAAGAAAATGAATAAAATGTTAAGAAAAAGTAAATAATTTGCATTATTATTGAATTTAATGCAATTTACTTTTTATTTTTGGAAAAAGATTAGTAAAAAACACATTGAAAACATGAAAATAAATAGTTTCATTTGTGACCTACTCCAACAAAAAACAAAAAATAATGAATTGTCTGACATTACGTATTCTCCAACCAAAACAAATGGACAAATTTTTTCCCGTTATTCTGCCGACGATTAGTTTTTGGGCAAACAAATCAATGTCTCGTCAAGACTCAGAGTAAGAAATTTCTAACAAAACTGGCCCTAAGAGTAATATCAATTGTTCCTTTAAATATCTCTTAAGTAAGAAATTTTCAAATCGATCATAGACCATAGTGCTTATTGGGAAGAATGCCTGTGAAATACATATTAAATATTTTAAAATCTCAAATTTTTGTTGGTATTACTTTTTTTAAAGCAACTATTTCAGGATATGGCAAATTTCGATGATTAAAAAAGTATAATTTTTATAGTGCTTATTTAGTTTTTAGGTTTCGTATAACATCATAGTTTTATTTTGACGATTTAAACCATTTTTTGACAATTTTTCAAAAAGGTTTGACGATTTTGACGATATTTTCTAAAATTGTTGACGATTTTATGCCTAAGAAACCTGGCAACACTGACTCTAACCAAAATATATGTACGGCCGTAGATAAGGCAAAGGAAAACTTAATTAGCATTATTACATTAACAGTTTTAAGGCCACAAATTACAAATTTTCTTAAACTTACCTCATTATCCTTATTGTTGCGAATACCACGGACTAAGTCTGTTAAGTTTTTATCAAACATACGTTCAAAGTTTCCTTTAACTTTTTTAAGAGCCATATCTTTTGATTAAAAGAATTGATTAAAAAAATGAAGTTGTTTTCCACGATAAGTCTTAATTTTGACTTTTCTTTGTCTTTATTTTTTAGTTGCTTTTTTCAAAAAACAACACCAACAATACTATGGCAAACCAGCATTGATGATGTCGACAGTCTTTTTCATAAATTGATTTTTATCTGCACTTAATGCACCTTCACTTTTTTCTTTGCATTTAGTTCTGTTGTTGTTTCTTATCGCAAGTTTTTTTCCTTTTATATATTTTATTGAATTGATTAATATAATTGGAATAATTAATTATTTGTTTAATATTTTTAACATTCTTCAAAAAAACTTTTTACTGCAAAAGAATTTTTTGTGGACAGTAAAATACAGTGAGACAAGTCCAGTGACGTAGAGTCGATGCACGGCCGCCGTTCACTTTTTTTGGGAACCTAGTCGCCGCCGAAATTAGCGGCTAGTTTCGACTTATATTTTTGTTAGCTTGCAGTGACAGCCAAGCCGATAGTTTTTTAATTTTCCAATTATCAATTTTAATTTTATTTTAAAGCTTTGTTTTGCTTCTAAAAAACTTGTTAACTTATTTTGCTTTCTTAACTAACATTAACGTCAGTAAATCTTTCAAGCCGAAATCCTTCAACCGCCGCTGTTCATTGTTTTTTTAGCTGCCGCTGATAATTTTGGGTCAACTTGTAATAAGCTTTTAGTACTTATAGTTGCCAGATGCGTGGAACGGTAAATTTATGGGATTTTTAGTCAATGCTTGGTTGCCAGATTGCCGTGATGTTGCTAAACTCACAGTCTCACCCAGTGACTCCACCTAGTCTCTTGACATGCAATAAAATGATAGCAAGCAATTGTCAAAATGATTTCATCTCAATTGAAGACAGTCAAATTCAATTTTATTACAATATCATGATATCGCTGACATTTGCTCTTGCAATGATGCCTGCCATGAGATGGCACTTTTCGTTTTAATTTTGTAATAAAAAACAACAGAAAATTTGGTAAAAAAGAATGGAAAAGTGTTTAATTTTTTACTATTTGTTAATAAAAATTAAAGTTTGATAAAATTTTGTGTTTTTCGAAGAAAAATCTATATTTCTTAGCCATGAAATGGTTGTGTTCTCCACCATTTTGCAATTGATATCATTCTGACGTTTCTCTGCAATGGTTTTGACATTTCATATATAATTTATTGCATTTGAAGACACCGGATCAAATGCAATAAAATATACCATAAAATTTACTAATCATACACAAAGCAACAACATTATTTTCGTTGGTGTTGCTTTGTTATTTGCAAATTTCTTTGCACATTTCATTGCATTTGTAGACACTAGGGAAGGACCCACTTGGATGATGTTGAGCAACATCACGGCAATCTGGCACGTGTGGTCCCTGTATATGTTTAGTACAAAAAATAATACTGTAGCACAATAGAGATGAGCGATATTTTCATACCGGTAGAGTTGTGAAATTTCGGTATTTTTTGAGTACTCAATACTACTCAATACTTTTCAATTGAGTACTCGATACTACTCAATACTTTTAACGGTTTTTTTAATTTAAAAATAAAAATGTTATGAATTCGTATTTATTAGGAAAAATTATCACAATTCACATACACGTGTTAAATAACTATTGTTATTTACATTTTAATTAATTTAAAACATTTTAAATAAATTAATTAAATAATTTTTCCCAAAAATTCGTTACAAATTTCTTTGCTTCACAAATAGAGTTGTATTTTCAGAGCTGTATTTTTAGAGTACTATTTTTAGAGTTGTATTTTTATACGAAAAATACGGAAAATTGCATCTTTAAAAGTATGGAGTAGTACAGTTTTAGTATTGAGTACTCAAAAAAACAGTCAGTATTGAGTACTCAGTACCGGAATACTCAATACTTTTACAACTCTACATACCGGTGATTTAATCATTGGGTGCGTTCGGCAGATACAATTTAATAGTCAACAATTCTACAACAGTTGTACAACTATCTGCTGAACGACCTAATCACTAACCGCTCAGTCTGAGCGCTTAGGTAGCGCTGTCATATTTTGGTAGTGTAAAAAAATATTTGCTACTTTTGATCAATAAGTGATACATTTGTTGTTGTTCATTTACAATAAAAATTGTTTTGTAAGAATGACAAATAAAAACATGCAAATATAATTCGAAAACAAAAATTAAAAAAAAAAATAAAAGGAAACTATAGAAAAAGTGTATTTAAAAACAAAACAAAGAAAACATCATTCAGCAGAGTAAATAATCACAAATCGCTACAAGTCACCGGTATCAGTTTAAGGTTTCTCTGCCGAATGCTACCATTGATAAATCACTGGTAACGGCAGTGATCAAATATTTCAAGTCGCAGTTACTCGGAATGTCGTTTTTTTAATATTTTTATACTATTCTTTCTTGCAAACTTCATTGTGCACAGTAATACATGTTGTTTTTAAAAATAACAATGACTTGCTTTCACACTCTTCTGAATAAAATGTCTCGTTCTATAGCTGTGTTTGTGCGGCAAGCTATCTGTGTTGGCTTATGTCATCTCCATACATGTTTGACATAAGCCAACGTTTAGCGTTAACTCTTTACGTAAATGAATGTTCTTTTTAGTTTGACTCTAGATCATAAATTAATATCACTTTCTGTTTAAATTATTTTCAAATCAAAGAAAGATGATACAATTTTTACAAGTAAATTACAAAGAATAAAAATATATTTGAAAGAATTCGATAAGACCAGCAATACAGAATACGCTATTTCGCTACAAAGCCATCATCAGTGTATTTCGTCTTGTGTCTTGTAATATTTAAAATGTTGTCTATTTATGTGACCGCTGATCTATGTGTTTGAAATATGTGTTTCAAATATGTGTTTTATTTTTGGTTACATTTTTTAATACAGACGATGCCACCGACAACAAAACCTCAAACGAAACATCAGTTCTGTTTGTCGAACTAAACGAATCAAATATAAGCGGAAGGAAAGCTAATTTTATACATGAGTGTTAATTTTTCATATGCTGCTGTTTTTAGTTTTATTTTTATACACATAAAAATAAAAACAGCGAGTATATAAATCGAACGGAAAAATTCTTTACTGAATTAATTCACCACTGAATTCGTTGAAAGATTTAGTTATCTCGTTCATGTATTGCCTATAAATTTTATGGCTAAATTTTAATAAATATCAAAAATTGTTTTAATAAACATGCATATGAAAAAATATATAATAAAAAAATCTTCTTGAAATCTCAGACATAGCTAGGCTTGCCAGACGTACTGTTTTCAGCAGTACGCGTAATTTTTTTACTGATTGTACTGCTTTCTGCATAACTCCCAAAGAAGTACGCAAATGTACTGTTTTTTAAACTGTGTACTTCTTTCTGTACTTTTTTTTTGTTAAAAACATAACATGATACTAAAATGTTCGTTATTTGATAACCTATTTTAGAAGATGTAACCGAATTTCAGTTGGAAAATTACATATTTTTTCTCTGTGTGTATTAGGAAAATTTATATTTTTTGAAATTCCTGCACTTGCAATACATCGTATATTTATAATATTGACGCGTCAAATACAAATTGGCAAAAAGAATTGAATGGGACGAGCAGTTTTCGAGATTTTTTCGAATTTTGGATTTCATTTAAACCCCTGTTTTCAGCAGTTTTGGTTAAATTTTTTTACGTTTTTAAAATCAACAGAAGTTAAGCCTGATTAAAGATATTTCCTAAATTTTGTAAGAATTCAGAAAATTATATTTTTTTGGTTTAATCCTTATACTACAACAGTTAATTGATTTCGTTGTTTTGTATTAACATAAAGCTACACACTTTAATGTACTATGTTTATTTTGTATCAAAGTTGCAAAAATATTAGATATGTCCTAAAATATTTGAAAAGCAAATCAAAATATCAGCTTTAATTTTATTATTGTTTTTTGTTTTTATTTATATAAAAATTGATTTTAATTGTTAAAAAATCAACTGGCAAACATTAACATCAGGGGTAAGGCATCACCAAAAATATAAGTTATAACGACATCGTTATCACTAGGTGGCTCTTTGTTCAAAAAATTTGGCACTTTTCTTTTTTTATTTATATTTAAATAATAACAAGAAAAAAAACAAAAAAAGAAACGGATATCTCAAACTTTATTATTTAAATATATTTCGTGCTTGTATTTTTCGTATTTTGGCCAGTTTTAAGCAATTTTTGCGTTTTTAAGTATAGGCTCAGCTGATACTAAAGCGATACTAAATAGTTGCTCAGGTAATACAAAATTTCAGCGCCCTCTACCGGTGATAAGTGTAAGTTATGATTTCCTATCTCTATAATTAATAGTCTCTGATTAACATAAACTCCATTTTTTGATATAAAAAATTTAAATTTTGGTTCCAATTCTGAATTGTTTTTGAAATAGTTTTAGACATATACATAGAATTTGCAACTATGATACAAAATATTGATCACGAATATTCTAGTTTTCGTATTATCCTAAAACAACGAATTTAAAAACAGGGTGCTGTATTCATAAGTTAAAAATAATGACTGCACAACGAATGCACAACTTTTTGTGTGTATTAAAAGTTGTGCAGTCGTTAGTTTTAACTTATAAATACCGCTAAGGATTTTTAATGAGCATATAAGAAAAATATCGAAAAGTCTTGAAAGTTGCGATTTTATGTTAAGTAGACTCTTACCCATTAAAAAAATCATCATATGGATAAACTGCTCAGCAAATCAATACAGCCGCGATATTTGCCAACGAAGTTAAATATTAATAAAATAGAAATACATCTCTAATAAAACGTGATTGTCATATTTTGTTATGAATTCTAAATACATAAATTGTTACTTTTATGTACTAAATTTTATAATATTTTTAATGAAAAATGTGTACTTCGTTTTTAATAATTGTACTGCCTTTTTTTCCTCAATGTACTTTTTTCGTCGATTTCAAATATGGCAACCCTAACAGAGCCAATGAGAGAGCGCATAACAGTACGTGCGCGACTTGCATTTGCATATAGAAAAAAGAATCAATTTGCTTTTTACACCCAAAAAATTCTTTAGTTGGCTATAACGAATATTTCAACCACAGATTAATACCAGATGTGAAACCAATGACAGGTGTCAAAAAAGTATTCTCGAACCGTATGGTTTTGTTTACATGGAAGTCAAGTCAAGAGGGAGATAATAATATAAAACCTCCATACATTTTGTATAGCATATTTTTTGTATATATCTGTCTCTTTTTAGATTATTGTGCTTTACCTTTTGTGTTTTTCTTAAATTATTGCGTTTTGTTTTGCTCATTTTCGGTCGGCCAAATTGCCCAAATCAGCTGATTCATATCTGGTATAATTTGTGATTTCAACTATCACGTAGGTGAAATACCCCTAACTAAAACTTAGCTGAATTGCTTTATTTGACGTAAACTAAATTTTAAAAAAATCTGAATTTCAACTATATTGGGAGTTGATATCACACGCAGAAAAAAAACAGGTGGAACTTTATCTAAGTGCTATGCAATTATACAACTACATAAGTTCGAAGTTAGTTTTACAATTTTCTAGCAAAATATATGTAATTTTTCGGATATTGTCCACTACACATGTATATATTTTGCAAGGATTGTATATATTTTACAAAATAATATGCATATTTTACTAGAATTTTGTAAAACTAACTTGAAAATTATGTAGTTGTATAATTACATAGCTGCAATACTTAGTTGATGGTTACGATTTATTAAATAAAATTTTAAATTAGTAGATATCGACTACATTCAATTTGAAATTGGTAGATCTTTCAAATTTATTATTTTATATTGAAAACTAAATAAAAATAAAATTATACAACACGTATTATTGTAATGGCATTATATATTAGGGGTTAATTTTAATATAATTGCCAATCTGGCTCACAACTCTCACGTTATGCCAATTATAGATAATATTTATACTTTATCTTTAAATTTTTGTAAACAAAATTTTTTTTTATCTATTAAATAAATAAAAAAATAATAATAAATATATTAGGGGTTTTCATATAAACTCGTATTCTACTCGTAAACTGGGTAAAGCTGGTATGTTCATGAGTTTGATGTCAAAGTCCATACATAAAAAATAGTTTGTATTTATACAAAGTTTACAAGGAATTTACGAGTTTATATGAAAACCCCTATTATATTTTTATTAAATAAACAACTTTTGTAATTTATAAAATTGTTCGACCTTATTCACAAACAAAAAATAAAGACTACATAACTAGTCTGTTCGTCTTCGTTACCTCAGGAACCTAAACTCAAAAGCGTTCCCGTATTCAAAATTGTATATAATTGCTGTAGTTTGGGCTTTTTCGAGTAGTTTGGGTTACCGCGGTAAACAAACGGAATGGACATTATATGTCTGTTCCCGTACTTTACCGAAGTTACACAAACTAGCCCAAAGGCGTTCCCGTACTCAAAATTACGTGTAAATTGTTGTTTGGGCTATTTTGGGTTCCCGCGGGTACCCGCGGTAACGTACGGCAACGCACATAATAAGCGCATAAGTTTCTTCTTAAGAATTTCCATTAAAAAATTGTGCCCTTGTTATGCTATACTATTGTTAATTCTTAATTATGAGCGTATAGGGTTTATATATTTAAAAAAAATTAAGGTATATGTAATCATTGGTAATTTTTATATAAAAACACAATTCTTTATTTTTTGTGTTGGTAACTAAACCAATTTGTTATTATAATCATAAGGTTTTTTGAGTTTTCAATCCCTCTGATAATGTAGGGCGTAGACGTTTTTATGCGTTTTTGCCTAGGGTTACGCATTTTTGAGAAATATTTGTAAAAGTTGATTTATAATTATCAAAATCAACGTAAAAATTATTTCTTGAATATAACTATTACCTTTCAACTAATATTCATAGTTACTTTGAGTCATGTGAAAACCATGTTAAAAGTATTTTGAACACAATTTTCCCAAAATACATTATTGTTTTTAACTTGAGCCCAACGTATATATAATTTCCTTATCAACATCGGCAAAAAGCATAAATTGATAAACAATTCTAAATAATTAATATAACTTCTTATTCATAATTATTTATTGAACAACAGAAAAAATATTAATTGGACAATAATAACTATAAACAAGGAAAACAATATAAATTCGCGCTAATAGCTATAATTTAACTTATTTCTAATAAAACTTACAACAGTTAAGTGCTTGTTTTTTACAGTAAAATCGCTAAACGGCTATTTTTGATTTTGAAAAATTCGACTTGTATTGAGGCGTTTTTTTAAATACGCCAACGCATTACATAATCAGGGGGACTATGCCCTTTAGTATTCTTTACTATAATATACATAAACAAATCAGCAAATAATGTGAAGGTAAGGAAAACTAATAGCCAATAAACTATGAAATAAAAAACAAAGTAAAATTAAAACAAGACTACCAAATTATACATGAAAAATATCTTATAATAGTAGTTTATATAAATTATTAGTTTAAATTAGAAAAGTCCAAACAATCAATAAATCAACAACAAGATGATTTCTCCGGTTCAGCCACTACTAAGTTAAAATCAAGACTATTAGGCCTTGCAAATCCTGTCTTAATACCATCCCAGCCATCTTCGACTTTATATTCACCAGATCGGATGCGGGCATAAACTTCTTGTGTAACCATACGAAATGCTTCTTCTACATTCAAACCAGTACGTGCAGAAGTTTCAACAAAATGTAACCCATGCTGTTTGGCAAAAGCTTGAGCTTCTTCAGACGATACCTCGCGCTGGCCACCAGCATTAACCAGATCCAATTTACAGCCTACTAAAGCAAATACTGGACGATGTGGTTCAATATGTCGTTGTGCTTCCATCATCCATAGCGGTATATGTTCAAAACTGGCATGATTAGATATATCATACACAAGCAAAACACCAACTGAATTGCGGTAGTATGATTTTGTAATTGAACGAAAGCGTTCTTGACCAGCAGTATCCCATAGCTGAAGTTTAATTTGTGTACCATCTTTCATTTCAATTAAACGGGCAAAAAAGTCCACACCGACTGTAGGATCAGAAAGCTGGAAATATGGTACAAAATGAATTTATTAGGTTTTATTTAATCTCGTGATTACAGTAACGGACAAAACAATAGGGTAACTTGCAGGTAACAAATTTAAAGTTTGAAAAAGTCAAAGAATATTGTGATAAAATTTGCAATATTATTTTTAGATTAAAGTACAACAACAACCCTTCATTTTATAAAACATTTCAAACTTTCTTGCTAGAATTCAGAAAAAAAACAACCAAAAATAAAATGTATTTTATATCTGAAAGACAAAAATAGTGTATTCACTGAAATAATTGTTCGGTTGTAGCCAAAATTAAAATTAAACTTAATAAGAACTACGTAATCGTTAATGAAGACTAAATTAATTTTCTTATACATACCTCATTCATACTGAACCCAAAGCTAGTAGTTTTCAAATTTATTTTGTTTTTGATTGTTAAATCTCATACAAATTTCAAATCGAAAACTTAAAAAAAACGAAAACTTCTAGTTTTGGGTTCAGTATGAATGAGGCTTTGCATATCAATTTTCCAGAAGTACACTCAAAAAAGTTTGACAGTTACTACATGACAGTTGTTTGTGCAGTAATCAGTCGTTGTTGTGTTTAACTGTAATTACAGTTGTTTTTCTATGAAAAAAAAATGCGAAATAACTCTCATGTGAGTTATTTGAGGAAATAACTAATTATTTTAAAATATCTAAAAACAAAGAAAAATTGGTCATGTTTAAGGCGCTGCACTTTTAAGTCTGGCGACTATTTGTATATAAAAATAATGCAAGACTTAAGGAAATTTTATAGGATTTCCAAAAATATACAGTTTGTCCAGAATCGATCAGTACTTCCTAAATTTTACGATGTAATTTGATAAAAGGTCGATATCGCTAATTTTTCGTTAAAAGCCACGCCCACTTAAAACAAGTGACAAAATGAAAAAACAAAAATTACGTTAAAATTCTGTACAATTTTCTGAACAATCTCCTTGCTTTTCTGGCAAATTTAGCCACCCAGCAAAATCTTTCATTACCAAATAAGTGGTTATATAATAGCAGAGCTTTGAAGAATTAATTCCTTAATTCCCCAGCAAAAAAAAACCGAATGCATTCTACAAGAATGCATTTTTCACTGCATATAAAGCAGCTATATATGCTGATTTCTTACTTCCAATAAACGTATTTTAAATGACTTCCAAAATGCCATTAATTAAAAACTTTTTTTACTTCCCAGAAACAATATAGGTGATTTTACGGATCTTGGTCAGGTATTTTTTTGCTGGGTCACTAAGCACCATATATTGAATGGAATTAATTCATATTTGCTTTCGTTCGATTTATTTTGTTACGAATTAATTCAATTGCAATAGTTCTTTTTATTAAATCAAATGAATTAATTCACTGGTGAACACGTTCAATTTTATAAATCGTGAATTAAAAAAAATAAAATTACCCAGCAAAAAAATACCTGACCAAGATCCGTAAAATCACCTATATTGTTCGGCACGAATGCGTTCAAATTGAGGTGAAAAAGGCATTTTTTTAACATTGGCTTGTCATAGGAGAGAAGGTGTTTATGCTACTTTAAGTCTGCTTTGCACGTCATAAAAATGAGTGCTTGGATGTTCTTTTTTATATAGGAAAGTAATTCATTTTTTTTACTATCTAACGAGAGATGAAAAGTAACTTCTTGGGAATGCATTCAAAAGTCATAAATATAACTTCTTAAATATATATTTGAATGCATTCCCAAGAAGTTACTTTTCATCTCTCCTTAGATAGTAACAAAAATGAATTGCTTTCCTTTATAAAAAAGAACATTCAAGCACTCATTTTTATGACGTGCAAAGCAGACTTAAAGTAGCATAAACACCTTCTCTCCTATGACAAGCCAATGTTAAAAGAATGCGTTTTTCACCTCAATTTGAACGCATTTGTACCGAACAGTATAGGTGCTTTTACGGATCTTGGTCAGGTATTTTTTTTTTCTGGGAAGTAAAAAAAGTTTCTAATTAATGGCATTTTGAAAGTCATTTAAAATACGTTTATTGGAAGTAAGAAATCAGCATATATAGCTACTTTATATGCAGTGAAAAATGCATTCTTGTAGAATGCATTCGGTTTTTTTGCTGGGTAAATAATAATAAAAAATTACAACTAGCTTTAAACTTTAATAAAATAAATTTTAGCAAACAAGTAATACAAAAAAGTATTTTTAATTTTATAAAATTAAATATTTTTAATCGTATGAAAAGAAATATCAAACCCATTTTAAAGCTACAGTTTTTAATTAATGGCATTTTGGAAGTCATTTAAAATAGGTTTATTCGAAGTCATAAATCAGCATATATAGCTACTTTATATGCACTGAAAAATGCATTCTTGTAGAATGCATTCGTTTTTTTTTTTGCTGGGACGTTCAGTGAATTAAAAAAAAAAAATAATTAGTTCACTGAATTGAAAAAAAAAATAAAATAAGTTCACTGAATTCAAAGTCTGTTTTCTGCCGTTCAGTAGAAGAAAACAATAATGTACAAATAAAAATTTTCAATAAGCAATTTTACAGCATGTGCTAGTAAAAATAAACAAATTAGAAACCGGATGCTGTTTCATCAACCTACATGATTCAAAAATAAAGCCTTTTACTATTAAAAATAAAAACTTTACAGATATAGATAAATTTGGAAAAAAAAAAATATAATTATTAATTTTTCAAATTAGTTATATAGTTAAATAGTTATATTTTTTCCAAATTTATCTATATCTGTAAAGTTTTTATTTTTAATAGTAAAAGGCTTTATTTTTCAATCATGTAGGTTGATAAACAGCATCCGGTTTCTAATTTTTTCATTTTTACTAGCTCACGCTGTAAAATTGCTTATTTAAAAATTTTATTTGTACATTATTGTTTTCTTCTAGTGAACTTTCTACCGCTTTGAATTCAGTGAACTTATTTTATTTTTTTTCAATACAGTGAACTTTTTTTTTCAATTCAGTGAACTTATTATTTTTTTTTTAATTCACTGAACGTAATTTTATTTTTTTTAATTCACTGAACGTAATTTTATTATACCCTACACCACTATGTGGTCAGGGTATTATAAGTTTGTGCTGATGTTTGTAACACCAAAAAATATTGGTCGTAGACCCACCTTATAGTAAACCGATCGGTTCAGAATTTTTTTTTATTTCGATTTAACGATGTCCGTCTGTCCGTCCGTCCGTCCGTCTGTCTGTCTGTCCATGCAATCTTGTGCGCACTCTACAGGTCGCAGCTATTAAGATATTTTGATGAAATTTGGTACGCAGACCTATGTTGGCCCAAGGACGAACAAGTTTGATTTTTTTGAACATCGGTCCATGTTTAGACCTAGTGCCCATATAAGGGTCCTACCAAAATTATATTGTTTATACGCTGCAGGTCGTAAATATTAAGATATTTTGACGAAATTTGGTACACAGACCTATGTTAGCCCAATAACGCAGCCTATTGATTTTGGTGAACATCGGTCCATGTTTAGACCTAGTGCCCATATAAGGGTCCTACCAAAATTATACTGTTTATACGCTGCAGGTCGTAAATATTAAGATATTTTGATGAAATTTGGTACACAGCCCTATATTGGCCCAATAACGCAGCCTATTGATTTTGGTGAACATCGGTCCATGTTTAGACCTAGTGCCCATATAAGGGTCCTATCAAAATTATACTGTTTATACGCTGCAGGTCGTAAATATTAAGATATTTTGATGAAATTTGGTACACAGACCTACATTGGGCCAATAACGCAGCCTATTAATTTTGGTGAACATCGGTCCATGTTTAGACCTAGTGCCCATATAAGGGTCCTACCAAAATTATACTGTTTATACGCTGCAGGTCGCAAATATTAAGATATTTTGATGAAATTTGATACACAGACCTATATTGGCCCAATAACGCAGCCTATTGATTTTGGTGAACATCGGTCTATGTTTAGACCTAGTGCCCATATAAGGGTCCTACCAAAATTATACTGTTTATACGCTGCAGGTATTAATATTAAGATATTTTGATGAAATTTAGTACATAGACCTATGTTGGCCCAAGGACGAAGCCTATTGATTTTGGTGAACATCGGTCCATGTTTAGAACTAGTGCCCATATAAGGGTCCCCCCAAAATTATATTGTTTATACGCTGCAGGTCGCAAATATTAAGATATTTTGATGAAATTTGGTACATAGACCTATGTCGGCTCAAGGACGAAGCCTATTGATTTTGGTGAACATATGTCCATGTTTAGAACTAGTGCCCATATAAGGGTCCCCCCAAAATTGGCTTGGTTACAAACTGCAGGTCGCAAATATTAAGATATTTTAATGAAATTTGGTGCGCTGACTCACATTATAGAAAATTTTGACACAAGCCCCATTTTAACCCATTCGAATTTCGGATCCAAACAATACACCAGAGTGGTGTAGGGTATTGTATAGTCGGCATGCCCGACTTTAACCTTTTTACTCGTTTTTTTTTAATTCACTGAACGAAAATGAAATTGAACGAATTCAGTAGTGAATTAATTCAGTAAGGAATTAATTCACTTTTTTTCCGTTCGATTTATAAAATTTAACGCGTTCACCGGTGAATTAATTCATTTGATTTAATAAAAAGAACTATTGCAATTGAATTAATTCTTTGAATTTGTTGTTTGATGAACGCGTTCAGTTGAACGAATTCAGTGAATTACTTAAGAAAAGGGATTCATTCAATTCTAGAGAAAATTGAATTCGATTGGTAGTGAATTCATTCAAAAAGGAATTAATTCTTCAAAGCTCTGTATAATAGAAATTCATAGCTCCGCACAACTAATTTTTTGGCGTCTAAACTCATTAGTTTTGTTTGGCGTGGTCGCTTTTATGGTCGCTTACCCGCTCGCTTACGAAAAAATGAGAAATAAGTAGTTATGAGATTTTGAATAATAAGTGGTTACACACATGCTTACAAAAAGTTTAATTATAAGTGGTTATCCGATTGCTTACTTGATTCTTAAAAATAAGGAGTTAGGCAAATACTATTAGCCTAAGGAAATACATTCAGAAAAACTTAAGTTTTCTCTAGTGTGTAATTTTAGGACTCGTCATAAAAATTTTAACATAAAACATATTTACATATAATAAAAAAATTTAACTTTGTAAAAAGTACTTATTTAAACTAATACGAGTAAGTCATTATTTTATATTCCCGTGAAAAAACGATTAGATTTGATCAAGTTAGGTTTGATCCAATTTTATCTATTCATATTAGAGAGTGAATAACAACGTATAAAATTAAATATGAGTTTATCTGCGATTCCAATTCTCAAAATTTTCTTATTCTTTGCCTTATATAATCATATCCTAAAAAATCTTTTCTCTTATATAATTTTATATACCATATACAAATACATATATTTGATCAAATTATATCTCGTTGAAGATAAATTTTTATATTGCTTCGAACAACACTTTATAAAACTAAATGTGACCCAAGAATATTTTAGATAAAATTATTTACTATTTCGAATCGAACGAAATGTTTGTTGATTGAAATACAATTATACACTTAATATGTCTGTTCCCGTAGTTTACCGAAGTTACCCAAACTAGCCCAAAGGCGTTCCCGTACTCAAAATTGCGTGTAAATTGTTGTTGTTTGGGCTGTTTTGGGTTCCCGCGGGAACCCGCGGTAACGTACGGGAACACACATAATAATTCAATAAAAAATTAAAAAGCTGAGCTTATGTTATGTTGCACCTAGGGTTTCTAATGACCCAGAATTTTTTTCATTTCTGGGATAAATGAGACAACCAATGTCGCACTTTTTTAATTACAATATCTAATCTTAAATCTAATGAAAGAAATAATAAGAAAAGTAACTACACAGAGAAAAAATTATAGTTAAATCAATTACTATATCAGATTTTAATTAACATTTAATCAATTAGATATAACTGTTCCTCATTCTCAATTTAAAGTTTTATTAAATAAGTTATTTTAAGTTATTTACTATTGTTCTAGTTGCTAGTCTGTAAGGATAATTATTGTATCCATAGACCAAATAAATAAATAAACATTTGATTTTTTACGAACACCTTGTAAATAAAGTATCAATATTAGAGCTATTGTTATAGTCGTCACTTAGTAGGATATTTTATTTAAGTGCAGAAGAAATACCAATGGATTGGACGCAAGATATTCTTGTGAAAGTTCCCAAGAAGGGAGCAGTAACTGACTGCAACAATTGGAGAGGGATAATGCTACTGAGTGTGGTTCTGAAAGTTCTATGTAGAATTATTCTTTCCCGTATAGATTCAAAAATTGATGCTACACTGAGAAAACAACAAGCTGGATTCAGGCCGCATAGATTCAGGCCGCTGGATTCTGGCCGTAGACCATATTGCGACAATACGAATCATCGCAGAACAAGTGAAGGAACTACAAGAGTCGCTAGAACTGGTCTTTGTAGACTTCGAAAAGGCATTTGATCGTCTCCGGCACGAAAGTATATGGCAGGCTCTGCTGAGAAAAGCTGTTCCTCACAAAATTTGCAATATGATAAAAATCCAATACAATGCATTTCAGTGCAGAATTCTGCATAATGGATCATTATCCCAAGCAATAAAGACCTGCGCAGGAGTAAGACAGGGTTGTATACTGTCACCGCTACTATTTTTAGTAGTTATAGACGAAGTTCTTTGTTCGGCAATCGACAACAACCCTAAGAGAGGAATAACCTTGAATCCGTTAACCATGGAACACCTTAACGATCTTGATTATGCAGATGACATTGTCCTGCTATCAAAAAAGGAAAGACAAATGCAGTCCAAACTTAATGATATGGCTAAGTATGCAGAAGCAGTTGGACTAAGTATTAATGTTGAAAAGACAAAGTCCTGCCATGATCCTCACTCAGGAGTTGCCACTGGGTGTCCCTGTCACACTGGTAACTGATCCGGGGCACAGCTAAGGCTCGTCGGGCTTGGGCGGGTGTTCGTTGCAGGAACATTCCAGTGATCACAGTTAAAGTTTGTACCAGTGTACCACGATTATCAAGAACTAAGAAAAACAGGGCTACGAAGTCAAAAACAATCCGCGACATCAAGGGGAGATCAGGGTGTTATGATCTTCAGGGTTCCCTCCCTCTGTCCCACAAGAGACAATACCATGGTAACTCATGCACCAAACGATTTACAGTTACCCCTAGCGTCAGCTTCCCAATACCAAATACCTACCTTCGACACACTCTACTCGGACATCTTCAACGTCTGATTAAATCCTCAAAAAAAAAAAGAATTGAATTTGAAAATTCCATGTGTTTATTCGACCAAATAAATTCAATTCTATCCAATAATTAAACTTAGCGTTAGGCGTACATAGGTTATAACTTTTTAACTTTAAAATTGAAGATCTAATATTAAAAATATCTTAAACGAGAATATGAACACTTGGTTACTTCTAACGAGCAATAATTACTTAAAAGCTAGGCCGAAACCTTAGTTCGCAGAAAGACGCCAAAGGAAACTAATATGAGCTTCCACTTTATGATTACTTAAAAACGACGACCCACCTAATAGCGCTATTAATTGGTAAAACGTCGACACCAATGTGCAAATAAAGAGCGAATATAGTTTGAACTAAAATTTCGATGACTTATAAGGTATGGTATAACTAATCGTTAAGCCTACTGTAAGTAACTTTTTCTTTAGGGTTATAAATCTAAAAAATATAATTCTTTATCGAATTTAAATAATTAAAGACTAATCATCGGTCAACGCCGTATAAACAAATTAAATAACTAAGAGATCTGGAGACCCCTTTTCAAATGACGCTGAATATTAAATAAAACCTTTAGCTGAAAGTATTCTGATTGATAAACCGAAAACTTTCACAAACACAACATTTAGTCGTTGTGCCACCAAAACGTTTAAAAATTGAGTGTCAATATTCAATTCCAATTCGAAAAAGGACCTATTGATCCAAAATAGACGTAATGGGCTTAGCAATTAGCACCCGTTGTAAAAATCGAATTTGACGAATTAGAATAAATGGTTAAAAAAAAAGAATAAATTGTGGCCAAAATTTTAACGTTTATATATATACGCATAATTGGTAGATAATCTAAAGTATGGTTTAACAAAAATTTGCTTTGTTTAAGAACACCTTTCATTAAAACGTTAGCATCGATGCAGCGTCGTTGACCTAGTAAAAATAATCATGAATCAATTACTACATTTTACGTATCATTTATAATCAGTCCGAAAATTTTCAAATTGATAATTAGTACCAGCACTAAACGTAAAACAGGTACTATATTTTTTCTTTTATACTGGTACTATTGCCACCGCCTTTTCCCTCTAGATCTCCGTTCTGACAGTTGCTTACCGTCTCTAATTTTTTTTTTTGAGTTCTGTTTTGCTCTACTGTTCTTAGTAAACACAAAGCAAATTTTTATATAAACCATCCGGAGGTATTAATAAATTTAGTATATATTACACAATTGTTAATTTCAACACAGTCTACGTGGTACTTATCTTTGCTCCCTCGATGTGTTTACAGGAATGGTCAAATAGCAACCAATCGGTGTCAAGCTGATTCGGTTATTCCTACGGCGGTTGTTTATTTTATACGGGATACGTTCTGGTCGAGATGGATTAATTTAACGTTGGTGTTCCCGCAAGATTATAGATGCCAATGATGAGCCGTGTAATTATAGCGGTGATGTTGCTCGTAGATTGGGTAAAATTGGACAAAGTTGGTTGTCGATCAATAAAACGTTGCGGTGACTATCAGCGAATTTGAGTGGCGGTTCTTGTCGAAATTTTGGCTTTTACCACACGGTATCATAAGCACTTTGTTTATGGGCACAATTTGCAAATGTGTGTTTTATTTATTAAAACAAATTCTCCTCCTTTTTATTTTAATAAAATCGGTTGTGCTTTTGACTGCCAAATTTAACGAGTTGATGGGTTTAAATCCGCGTTGTCTAATTGTAAATATCCCGTCAAACTTCGGTTTGGGATTTTCCCTGAACTAACCTATACCATACGGTCTCCAAGCGGGTTATTATTTTTGGGTTACCAGCGCGAGAGCCTCGGATTGTTGCTCCGGGTTTTGTACAAAATTTTAGGGAATCACCAGTACTTACGTGCGCCAGCTAATGTGTATACGAGGGACTTCACAAAAAATTTACGGCCAAAAACATTGATATCACATTGGGGTCCGAGTTGAAATTTTCGGATTTTTCCTGCTGTGCGGCCGACCTTCGGTGGTCCGTATTCGGTCGTCTCGTGATGCTCGGCCAAATAATAATTTTAGCGCCGGTTATGGTGTACTTTCACTTTACGTGCCTTTTTCGTCACCGCAAAACTATCAACCCTTAGTATCTCTGAATGTTCACTTCGCTTACCGCCACTTGGGTAACGAGGACCCGGTTATGGCTAGCCAAAAATATCGGCCACCTGCTGAAAACTTAATTTTTCTGCCTTTTCCTTAGGTATGACAAACTGCCCTCAGGCTTTAAAGAGTACGGGTTGTTTAAATTTCCGCCGGCCGAAATTTCTTACGTCGGAAAGACTTATCGTGTTCGGGGTGTCTTTAATTTTTGTAGAACTCAAAATTTTTGTCAGCTGTTGCCCCAAAATTTTCCCCACAATGCAATAAAATCTCGGCTACCAAATGAACGCCGATTCTCCTTTCCTAATCCAATCAATATATAGCCAAATGACGGTTGATGGCTGCACTGGTTGCCTATATGGCCACTTTAAGACAAACTTATTTTGTGAGGTTATACATGACAAAATTTCTCAAATTTACCGCTTTACCGAGAACCTATAGTAACAATAACTTTAATGCCCTTTCGTTAATGATAAATTTAACATTAGCTTACCGACTTACTCAATCCCATCCAGGATGACACGAGATTTGCAAAATTTTCCTGCGGAGCCAAAATTATGCACAACCTGCTTGGCCGACATCTACCGGAAAAAGGACAGATGTCAAGAATTGAAAGATCAACCATCTTTCAATTGCAGTATGACCTGCAGCCAACTTCACAAATATTGGCTAGCACTGCCAATATTTAGCAAAAACGCAAGGTTGCATTTCTAGATTGCACATTCTTACAGAGCATTGCCATATCAACGTGTTATCTAAATCGACATTGCCATTCGATTTTCCCCCATAAAACAAACTCAAATTGAGCGAAACAGTACACACCCTCTTACGTGGTCGGGTTTTATTTATCATATTAGCAAATCATATTTGCTAATATGATAAAGGGTTAATATGCACCTACTGCTTAGACTTTTAAATCCTTCGCGTGAAACACTCCTATTGGTTTTCCCTGTAAAGTTTCGATTTCGTACAGACAACTACCGATAACTTTGGCTATTCGACACTTAACAAATTTCCTACATAGTTTAGCTGAGATCTGCCTAGTAAAATCGGACAATTGAAAGTTTCGCCTGAAAATTTCCTGCCCTACTCTGAATTTTGTTACGCGGCACCTAACGTTATATTTCCTTGCGTTGGCTTCGTAAGCTTTATGAAGTTTATCACGTATTTCGTCTCGAACGACTTCCAAAAACTCATGTTTATTCTCAAGACGTGTTTCCGGGTCACTAACTAAATTTAGTCTCCTCGCCAATTTGTACGTAGAAGCATGTGTCACCATATTCACTCCGAAGAGAGCAAAATATGGTGTCATTCCAATCGCAGAGTGAACCGCCGATCTTAAGGCGCACTCTATTTCGCATAAATGCAAATCCCACTCTTGATGGTCAGTGTTTAAATACGATCGAATCGCCGCTAATATAGATTGGTTCACCCGCTCGGAAGCGTTTGCTTGTGGCGCATAATTACCGGTCCGCAAATGATTTATCCCGAAACTATCAACCAAATCTTTAAATTCTTTACTTACAAATTGTTGACCGTTGTCCGACACTAACGTCTCAGGACACCCGAATTTGTAGAAGACTTCACGTATTAAAAAGTCGATAACATTTTTAGCCGTAGCCTTTGTCATGGCTTTTAAAAGAACAAATTTGGAAAAATAGTCTAGGACTATGAAAATATAACAATTACCTCGTTTAGACCGCACGTATGGGCCTAGAAAATCGATATGAATTCGTTGAAATGGTCTTGACACGTCGACCTCTTTGCCCATCGGTGGCTTTAGCACTAAATTAGACGGTTTAGATTCTTTACAAATGTCGCAGTTATTGACAAAATTTCGAACCTGTAAATTCATATGAGGCCAATACAGGTATTCGCGAATTCTTTTAATAGTCTTAGCGATTCCGCCATGAGCGACATTTGGTGGTTCGTGGGCATTCCTGATTATACTTTCCGTCAACGCGGCTGGTACCCATAATTTCCACGAGTGGTCCTCACATAAAATGTCCCCGTTATAATATTTCGTACGTTTATACACAATTTTATCAATAACACGAATGTCCGGCAACTGCGATCTTTCGTTCTCTACAGTTTTTATAAGTTCCAAATAATCTTCAGATTGAAATTCCTTCGATGACAGATCTACCAATGATCGACAATCCATACTATCTAATGCGTATCGCGATAACGTATCCGGCACAATATTCTGCGTTCCTTTTCTATGACGAATTTCAAAGCTGAACCCCTGGAGCTGAAGACTCCACCTGGCTAAACGCCCACTTAAATCTTTTTGTGACATTAGCCACTTAAGGCTAGAATGATCGGTTATTACCACAAAATTCATTAATTCAATATAAGGTCGGAAACGTTTTATAGCTGAAACTACCGCTAAACACTCACGCTCGGTTACAGAATAATTCTTCTGAGCCGCCGTTAGTTTCTTAGAAAAATAAGATATGGGGTGTTCACCCCCTTCTTCGTCCTCCTGAAAAAGTACTGCCCCGATTCCTACGTCAGAAGCATCGCATTGAACAAAGAAACATTTTTCGAAATTTGGATGTGACAATACTGGAGACGTGATCAAACAATTCTTCAAATGATCGAAAGCACTTTTGGCCTGGTCGGAAAATTCAAACTTTTTACCTTTTTTCAAGGTTTCACAAATAGGCGTTGTAATAGTGGCATAATCATGAACGAATCGCCTGTACCAGCCAGTGGTGCCCATAAAGCTACGCAACTGCTTAGGAGTGGACGGATACGGCATGGTCGTAATGGCCTGGATTTTATCCGGATCTGGTTTTACGGAACCTTCCCCCACTATATACCCCAAATACTTTAATTCTTTGCAACAAAATTTGGACTTTCGAACGTTGATGGTCAATCCAGCCCTTTCGAGACAGGAGGCCACCTCGCTCAATCATTCGACATGATCAGCAAAATTGGCTGACACCACCAGCAAGTCATCCAAGTAGACAAAAACCCTCTCGCGAAGGCGGCCTGGAATGACTTTGTCCATTAACCGACATAACCTTTGGGCTGCATTGCACAATCCGAAAGGCATAACGGTGAACTGGTACAAAGGCCTTCCAGGTACCGTGAACGCGGTCTTTTCCCTACTCGAAGCTGCTAACGGTATCTGCCAGAATGCATCCTTCAAGTCTATACTTGAAATGAAGTGGGTATCACCCAGACGACTCAGAAGACCCTCAATATGCGGAAGGGGGTAGGCGTCTTTCACTGTGAGTTCATTGAGTCGGCGAGCGTCCAGGCATATCCGAACCTTTTCCCCTTTTTGGACAAAGGTAACTCGGTTATTCCAGGGGCTTTCGCTCGTCTCAATTACTCCCAACGAAACCATCCTATCCAGTTCCGCGTACATCAGACTCTGAACCGCTGGTGAAACGGGATAGTGCTTCTCCTTCACCGGAACCGCTGTTCCAGTATCAATAACGTGAGTCTCCAAAGGAGTTCTCCCTAATCCCTTACGAATGAAGCATGGAAATTTACTAATAACATTGGCCAAAATTTCGCGTTGTTTTGCATCGAGTTGATGCATACGTGGAAAAATATTTTCCGAATCCTCATCTAATGGTGTTTCGTTCGTTGACAAGCCATTAATCTCAAACCGTATTAATTTAAAAATCTTCATGAACTCCGCTCCCAAATAAAGTTGGTATTTTAACGTGGGTACTAAATAAAAATCAACCGGGTGTGAGATTCCATTAAAAGTTATAGTAGACCTCACACGACCTATTATTTGGTTAGCACGACCATCCGCTGTACTAATTGTAGACCTATAAGGGTGAATTAACAACTTTGCTTTCTCTACAAAATCTAAACATCCCTCACCAAGACATGACACTGTTGCTCCGCTGTCTAACATCCCTTGAATCTGAATACCCTTTATTTCGATGGTAGTATATATTCGGGTATCTGAACCTTCATATAATATTGCTGCTGCAATCTCTTTTCGAATTTGCTTTCGTTTTTCGTAACGTTGTCTAGTCTTTTCAATTTTCTCTGAAGTTACGCCAAATATCCGGTTTCTAGCTTCCGTGTACTCTCGCATTCTCACATGCCAAGGCTTTCTAATTGGTATCTCAAAATTCGTTTCTGCGGCTGGGGTTGTCGGCTGGCAATTTTCCAACACTATAACTTTCCTGTCTGAGAACTTTTTCTCAACTAACTGCTTTTCAACATTCTGTGCATCTTCTACTTGCGATAAATCTGACAAATCTTGTAAAACTTGAACATCCGGTAAAGATTTAATGTCCGGTATATTTTGAACTTCTGATAAAGTTTTCTTCTCTGAAACTTCATCTAGAATTATTGCGGTGTCTGTTGGGTTTGGGTCGCTAAATTTCTGGAACGGGCCTCCAACCCCGTACGAGGGCCGTTCGTACTTCGGTTTCCCTGACAAATTGGACATTTCGGTGTAACCGTATTATCATACCCGCATTTAAAACAAAATAATCTTCTCCTTTCGGATGGACAGTCCATAAACATATGTCCGTCCTCCCTACAATTCCAACAGACCAGTTTTCGGTCCTTAGTCAACGCATTTAACTCAAAAAGTTCCTCTTCCACTGCCGGTACATATGAGAGCTCATTCACTTGCCTATTCGGATAACGAGTATTAAAATTTCGCTGAATAATCAGCATATTCTCGGCTCTCCTAGCTTCTGCTCTAAAATGATCCAATCCAAACGGTCGCACTGCGAAAAGAAGTTGCATCATGGATTGTTTCAAGTTATTCTTCATAATGTCCACGAGGTCCTGTTCTTTAATTGGGTTGTTCTGTTGATTACGCAAATGCAAAACTGCATTACAAAATTCGTCAAAAGATTCATTGTTCTGTTGACGCCTATCCAGAATTTTCCTCTGAATATCAAAATCACTTTCGAAACGATGAAAATATTTAACTAAAGCTTTCTTAAAAACCGTCCAATCGCTCACGTTAGGATTCATTCTCCTATAGTCCCATAGCCAATCTAAAGCTGCTTTTCGAAGAAAATGGTGCATGTTCTTAAGAATGTCTGGCCAAGAAACTCTAAAATAAGACTGGAGTGTTTCCACCCTAAAGACAAAGTCTTCTACACTCAGAGTTTTAGATGTTCCATCGAATTCTAACCCCCACTTGTCAATTCTACGTGAAGAGTCGTTGGACTGAATTTGATAATAATTTTGCCGATGAGGTTGTTGATTCCACTGCGGTGTCGGATTACAACCTGCCGGTTGATCATACAAAGTTGGCATATGGTTATCGATTTGCGGAGGAGGTATATTAAAATTGGGAGGAGGGTCGTTCAACACTGGAGCAGGTTGTTGTCTTGTTTCTGTGAGCGTATTGCAAACCGTTGGTATCTGTGGTTGAGTCGTTACTGGTGGTGCATTTGAAAACATTGAACCCGGACGAATTATCATAGGGGGTGGTACACTAAAATTAAGACCCTGATGTAACATGGACTGATTATCCTGATTATTACCGTTGTTCTGGTTAGCAATAGCATTAAGCGTTGCCCTGACGAGTCTGGGAATTAATGCCTCGATTCTTTCGTCCACTGAACGCATGACTTCTACTTGTCTCAGTCCTCTCAACGCCGTATCACGCTCCCGCTGATTTTCACCTCTCTGTGTTTCATCTGAAGGTTGCTGTCTGAACTCCTCTCTTACGGTTCTTGCGGCCAAACTGCTGTATTCCGGAGACTGTATCGTTGTACTGCCTGATGAATGTTCTCCGCTATCTATTGTGTTATCAAACCCGTGGAACAGAGAAACAAGCCGACCAAAATAATCGGCGGCGGCGGCGCAAGCAAAAAATCGGCGGCGGCGGCGGCGATTGAGGTTGAGCCGGTTAAAAATCGGCGGCGGCGGCGCAACCAAATAATCGGCGGCGGCGGCGGCTTGATCGGCTGAAAACAACATTTTGTAATGTGATTTGAAAACGTTTAAGTTTTTTTACGAAAGATAGATATTTTACTATCACTCTATATGCCTTTACGTTTTTTGCCATTACTCTTACCTGACCATCTCTCAAAGATTTGTACGAATAATCTTCAAGGTTTACTATTTTTGAAAAGTTATTCATCATCGCTCTTATATCTGAAACATTTGGAATAATTATTGGAGGCGGTTTTTCTTCAGAAAGTTTTTTGTTAGCATTATCGTTAATATAATTATCATCATCATTATTGTCTACATCAAGTGCAGCAAACATGTTGTTGCTAGTAGGTACTTGGTATATCATCATTAGGGCAAGGAATTTCATGCACTTAAAAATTAAAAATATTCGCTTAAAATATGCGGTTAAAAAAGAAAAATATGCACTAACAATATAAGAAATATGCACTAAAAACTATAATTTTTGCAAAAATAATGCACTTTGAAACTTAAAAATATGTTTAAGTTAGTTATTTTGCAAACAGACACAGAACTCGAGGATTTCCCATAGGTCAATAAAGTTTTAAAAATGTTTATTTTGATTGAATCAAAATATGAAAACGTATCAATTTTTTATATTTTTTTACAAAATAAAAAATGCTACTAAAAATGAAAAATATGCACAAATATGCATTAAAAAGCACAAAATATGCATTAAAAAGCCACCAAATAAGCATTTAAAATCGAAATATGCAAAAACATGCATTTATGTCAAAATATGCAACTACAAATCGATGACAGTTTGTTCTAAATTTGATGAGTCGGATAAATGTTTAGTCCATATTAGTTTTGGACTATCGAGAAATAACATGCATTTGCATGGAATTCCTTGCCCTAATCATCATTGTTGGTAGTTTTTGTTATTTTGATTGCATGCTTAACTAATTCTGGTGATCGATTTTGTCGTCGTTTCGTTGTTTTGTTTTCAGCGACTGTCTACCAGACAATGGCTCATATGAATAAAAAATAGATATTACTAATAGGGGGAAATACAGGGTTTTTTAAGCAATTACTTCACAAATCTAGTCTGCTTGGGAGTAGACTAGAAATTCAATTTTTTAATTTTCGTTTACATTTCATGCTATTCTACCAGCCAATTGGTAAATTTGGAGTTAAAAGCTATTCCTAAGCCCAAAGTAATTACTTCGAAGTAATTGCTAAGTTTTATTCATATGACCCAAAATCGCTTTCTTCAGTAGACTCGCTGCTACTATCCATTCTGCTGTAACAGCAGAGGATTAAGGGCGGATTATGGGACCGTAAACGTAAATGTGATGTAACTGTACCGTGCCGTAGCTAAAAAGTACACTTATAGATTATCGTAAACGACATTACTATTTAGCATCTATTTCATGTGGTTTTATATTTTATTCTAAATTTGTCCATTTATTTGTTAATTTTTATTCCTTATTTGTTGTTTGAATCAATTTTCTTTATTCATTTCCTATTTTTTCCGACTAAAATCATTCAGCTCTTTCGATGCCGGATAGAAAATTCTGATTTCAACAGAATGATCCGGCAAGTTCGTTTACATTTACGCGTAAGTAACCATTCGTACACATTTCTTCTTGTGGTATCGAAACAGCTGATTCGTTACAGATACGTTTACGGTTGGGTAACTCAGCCTTTAGTATAGCAGAATATTATTATTATATTAATCCCTTTGTAATAATTTGTTGTTGATTTCAATATACAATGCAGTGTTGCCAACAAATTTTCAAAATAAATGGCTAGATCAGACCCAAAAATCGCTAGAAAATCTCTAGATTATAAACATTGTAAATATTTAGCGATCGCTAGATTGTTGAAAAATGGTTCTTAAAGCAGTTTTTACTCAAAAATTTCTTTAATATGTTAATATGAAGTGTTATAAACTTTTAAATAATGAAAAATTTTACGATTAAGCTTCAAATAATGAGTCCTGATTTTCATTGAATTAATCTTAGTATTGAGAATACACAATAGAGGGCGTTGTACGATGAAAAAGTGCATACCGATATTTTATCGAAATGTGTATTTTTACAGTTTTTTTTTACTAAAATCGTTTAAGATGTTGTGTTTTATAATAAAGGAATATCAATGTGCCAGTTTTATAATATTTTTCAACATAAAACCGAGTTTTAAAAATTATATTACGGCTGATAAAAAAATCGCTAGATTTTTGGCTAATAGCTACAGGACAATTTTTCCCGCTAGGGGCGAAATAAAATCGCTAGATCTGACGAGAAAATCGCCGTTATGGCAACACTGATACAATGTATTAAAAAAAAAGTTTTTTCTTAAAACAATAACAAATGTTATTGCTTTTAATCCTAAATAGAATTATAGAAAAGAGATCACAATTAACGTCTGCACTTTATCACGGTCAGAAAATCACTCGCAAAAAAATATATATAAAATCAATTTATATAAGATTTGTTGTTGGTTCACGTGTGATTTGTTTCATGTTCGCACAGATCCATGGCTAGTCAAGACTATATCTAACAAATGGTCCTAAATATTTAATATATCATACAAGTTTTATTTAATAAATTATAAACATACCCTTTTAGTACCAAGTCCTTTTCGTTGAAACATAACTTGCAAAATATTAATTTTGCCAGCACATTTTTTTGCCAATGTAAAGGGCTCCAAAGTAATCCCAACATTGGGAAAATGTAACCCCCTTGGAACTCAAAACAATTTTTGCCTCTTATAGAATTTTCAGACAATTAAAGCATACTGGGAATAATTTTTTTTTTATTTATTCTTTTTAATTTTAAAAAATTGATTTAAGAAATTAAACTTGTTTGAAGACTTTTGAATGGAGGCTTTGTTAGAAAGTTTGGCCAGGATGCACATATCTTGTGGGGACACATTTTCATTAGATGCCCAATCAACCATTTTTAAAAATGTATTTTAGAATTGAAAAAATATATATGGGTGATATCAAAAAATGTGATAAAAACCATGTAACCAGCTAATTTCTAATGCATGGATTACATTTGAGTTATATATTTCGATATATATCAGCGCATTGTCACCTGTTTTACAAAATGTATAGCAATCTGACCAATTTTTGGTTAATACATAAAATTTGTAACCAATTTTATAGGCCAAATGTAAACTCCGTAACCAGTAACTCATAAGGTTTTTTAACTTTAATAGCTTATATTTTAATAACCAATGAAGCTAAACACTAACTGTAAGAATTTATATGAAGAGGAGAAGTAACGCTTTTAACAAAAATTAATACATTTTACAAACGTTTTCGTATATCTACATATGCTAACACGACTTCAACTCTGTAACGATTTTTCGTCATAATTTTTGATAAAAATGCATACACCAAATACATATACATATTGAGTTTTAAATGCAAAGTTAAGCAGCTATGTTTTTTTATTAATTGATTTTTTACACATCTGCAAAGAGTTGCATTCTGAAGTATTATATTAACCCATTAAGAACTTTTTTTTTTAATTTTTTTCGCAGTATAAATTTACATAAGCTTTTATCGCTTAAAAAAATTATATTTATAAAAATTTAATATTTAGAAGATTTTAACTTTTTTCTTTTCATATAAAAAATTGTTTTTAGCTCTGGTTGTTCAAGTTTAATGAATTAGTAAATTCTTTTTAAAAAATATAGTTATTTTTAAACTTTTTATATTTGAAAATTAATACTTCCAGCCGAAATGAGCCGAAAAAAATCGGCGGCGGCGGCTGAAGCAAAAATGACCGGCGGCGGCGGCTTAAACGGCTCACGGCGGCTGGCTTGTTTCTCTGCCGTGGAATTCCGATCCGATGGCTGAAGTGTCCGTTGCGCTCCCAGTGAATGTAGGATTCTCCGTATCCTCAATGGCTGATGTTCTTACTCCTGGACTCACCGGTGGAGGAATACTCAGAGCTTTACCTGCCGTAGTAGTTGTAGTGGTATAAACACTTGTAGCTCCCGAAGATGTTGTTCTCGAAGTACTCGGTTGATCCATGTTTTTATTCGTTGTACTCATTAAAAGCAAAACCAAAACTATCTAACGCAAACCACGACTATCCAGAATAATTCCCCAATCAGAAAAAGTCAAACCCCTAAAAAGTTCCAATATCAAAACCCAAAAAATTTCCCGTGAGAAAAGAAATAACGAAAACGTTAAAGAGGATAAATGATTTTGTATTTAAGCCTCTACCGCTAGCTTGCGGATTTATCCTAAACTCAAAAGCAACGTGTGGGTATAATTCAAAAGTTTCCAAAAATCGACGTAGGTGCTAATAATTAACGTTCCGGTAAATTTCAAAATTTTCCCCGTAAAGAGAATTAAGATCGAAAGATGCTGTGGTATTAATATGATGACTTCCAATGTTCAACTCAAAACTAAAACTGATTATTACCTTTCTGCGGCGAGGCTGCTTGACGCTGAAATATCCAACTGATGTACCCAATATTGTAATCAAGAGTCTACAAGCGGTATCTGAGCTCAATTATTAAACTAAACCCTATTAACGTTGGTTCCCGAAACCAAAACGCCGCCGAATCGCGTTTTCGAGTTGAACAATTGAACCAAGAAAATTAAAAAAGGTAGTAAATTTAATATGATTATATTGGCCATTCTGGCTACTTATATTACCAATGACTAAATAAATTAAATTGATAAATATGAAAACTTACCCCCAATTTTCAATTAAAAGTTAGAAAACCCAAAGAAATGATGCCAGACTATTTTCGAGATTTGAACATTCGAAAAACAGGGGTCTCAAATAGTCAAAATCAAATTTAGACATTTAAGAGTCCCGATTTCAACCGTCAAAATCCGAAGCCTTCACAATAAATTATAAAATATATAAAAGTAAAATTGTTAGTACATAAAACTATTTAAAGAGATCAAAATTTCGGTATTATTCTAATCTTGACCGATTCATAACAGGTTTTGAATGACCATTTCTCGTTTAGAGAAAAATTGTTGTTCGGTGGCTCAATTGCAAATTTTCCAAGTCCAGGGATTTGGACTGATAGTGGATTGTTGATTTGGCCTTCTGGTATCTACACTTCTAAAATTTCGTTTAATCATTAAAAAGAATTGTCACTTGTACAATTCCCAAGCCCATGGAATTGGACTAATATATGATTAATGTACTTGGTATTCTGATGTTAATATTTAGGAATTTTTCGCTTTATAGTGAAACAGACTTTTATTGGTAAACTACTAATCTCTATCGTAAACATAAAAATAAAGAAACCCAAAATTAAATGAAATAAAAATAAAATAATAAAAAGAAGCGTATGCTAGCTACCGCAATAAACTAAAAAATAAAATAAAAAAATAATGACAGCTGTTACCTTTGAATATTGTTGCCACATAAAACGTTCAATATCAAGTATTTCCAAAATATATAACTCTCAGATATTGAAGAATGAATTTGGAAGGTATTTGGTGTGTGAAGCTACGACAAAACAAATCACAAATTGTCCTTATAAAAGTTACGACTGCGAGAGTCAGCAAAGGTCCCCTTTAACTATAGCCTCATTCAATGAAACCGAGACCCGATGTCGCTATAGAACAAACAAATTTCTCATTTGTCCTGACTAACACAAGATCCCGACTTACCCACGAGTTTTCCTATTCATGTCGCAATTAGTAAGATCTATAAACGATTACCAAGACTTACACGAATGTCAACCCGGCGTCAAGTTAAAATCTGTTGCCGCGGACTGAATATCTTTTGTCTGACCGGAACTCACAAACTTAACAAAACCGAACGTCTGAATGAAACCGAAGATTTTTCGCGTGTCTAGCTAAAGGATTACTATACGCTGCTCGCTGCACTATACTAAACCTCCTTCGTGCCCCACGTTGGGCGCCAATAACTGTCATGATCCTCACTCAGGAGTTGCCACTGGGTGTCCCTGTCACACTGGTAACTGATCCGGGGCACAGCTAAGGCTCGTCGGGCTTGGGCGGGTGTTCGTTGCAGGAACATTCCAGTGATCACAGTTAAAGTTTGTACCAGTGTACCACGATTATCAAGAACTAAGAAAAACAGGGCTACGAAGTCAAAAACAATCCGCGACATCAAGGGGAGATCAGGGTGTTATGATCTTCAGGGTTCCCTCCCTCTGTCCCACAAGAGACAACTACCATGGTAACTCATGCACCAAACGATTTACAGTTACCCCTAGCGTCAGCTTCCCAATACCAAATACCTACCTTCGACACACTCTACTCGGACATCTTCAACGTCTGATTAAATCCTCAAAAAAAAAAAAGAATTGAATTTGACAATTCCATGTGTTTATTCGACCAAATAAATTCAATTCTATACAATTAATTAAACTTAGCGTTAGGCGTACATAGGTTATAACTTTTTAACTTTAAAATTGAAGATCTAATATTAAAAATATCTTAAACGAGAATATGAACACTTGGTTACTTCTAACGAGCAATAATTACTTAAAAGCTAGGCCGAAACCTTAGTTCGCAGAAAGACGCCAAAGGAAACTAATATGAGCTTCCACTTTATGATTACTTAAAAACGACGACCCACCTAATAGCGCTATTAATTGGTAAAACGTCGACACCAATGTGCAAATAAAGAGCGAATATAGTTTGAACTAAAATTTCGATGACTTATAAGGTATGGTATAACTAATCGTTAAGCCTACTGTAAGTAACTTTTTCTTTAGGGTTATAAATCTAAAAAATATAATTCTTTATCGAATTTAAATAATTAAAGACTAATCATCGGTCAACGCCGTATAAACAAATTAAATAACTAAGAGATCTGGAGACCCCTGTTAATTTCAGACAATTGTTAATTTCAACACAGTCTACGTGGTACTTATCTTTGCTCCCTCGATGTGTTTACAGGAATGGTCAAATAGCAACCAATCGGTGTCAAGCTGATTCGGTTATTCCTACGGCGGTTGTTTATTTTATACGGGATACGTTCTGGTCGAGATGGATTAATTTAACGTTGGTGTTCCCGCAAGATTATAGATGCCAATGATGAGCCGTGTAATTATAGCGGTGATGTTGCTCGTAGATTGGGTAAAATTGGACAAAGTTGGTTGTCGATCAATAAAACGTTGCGGTGACTATCAGCGAATTTGAGTGGCGGTTCTTGTCGAAATTTTGGCTTTTACCACACGGTATCATAAGCACTTTGTTTATGGGCACAATTTGCAAATGTGTGTTTTATTTATTAAAACAAATTCTCCTCCTTTTTATTTTAATAAAATCGGTTGTGCTTTTGACTGCCAAATTTAACGAGTTGATGGGTTTAAATCCGCGTTGTCTAATTGTAAATATCCCGTCAAACTTCGGTTTGGGATTTTCCCTGAACTAACCTATACCATACGGTCTCCAAGCGGGTTATTATTTTTGGGTTACCAGCGCGAGAGCCTCGGATTGTTGCTCCGGGTTTTGTACAAAATTTTAGGGAATCACCAGTACTTACGTGCGCCAGCTAATGTGTATACGAGGGACTTCACAAAAACTTTACGGCCAAAAACATTGATATCACATTGGGGTCCGAGTTGAAATTTTCGGATTTTTCCTGCTGTGCGGCCGACCTTCGGTGGTCCGTATTCGGTCGTCTCGTGATGCTCGGCCAAATAATAATTTTAGCGCCGGTTATGGTGTACTTTCACTTTACGTGCCTTTTTCGTCACCGCAAAACTATCAACCCTTAGTATCTCTGAATGTTCACTTCGCTTACCGCCACTTGGGTAACGAGGACCCGGTTATGGCTAGCCAAAAATATCGGCCACCTGCTGAAAACTTAATTTTTCTGCCTTTTCCTTAGGTATGACAAACTGCCCTCAGGCTTTAAAGAGTACGGGTTGTTTAAATTTCCGCCGGCCGAAATTTCTTACGTCGGAAAGACTTATCGTGTTCGGGGTGTCTTTAATTTTTGTAGAACTCAAAATTTTTGTCAGCTGTTGCCCCAAAATTTTCCCCACAATGCAATAAAATCTCGGCTACCAAATGAACGCCGATTCTCCTTTCCTAATCCAATCAATATATAGCCAAATGACGGTTGATGGCTGCACTGGTTGCCTATATGGCCACTTTAAGACAAACTTATTTTGTGAGGTTATACATGACAAAATTTCTCAAATTTACCGCTTTACCGAGAACCTATAGTAACAATAACTTTAATGCCCTTTCGTTAATGATAAATTTAACATTAGCTTACCGACTTACTCAATCCCATCCAGGATGACACGAGATTTGCAAAATTTTCCTGCGGAGCCAAAATTATGCACAACCTGCTTGGCCGACATCTACCGGAAAAAGGACAGATGTCAAGAATTGAAAGATCAACCATCTTTCAATTGCAGTATGACCTGCAGCCAACTTCACAAATATTGGCTAGCACTGCCAATATTTAGCAAAAACGCAAGGTTGCATTTCTAGATTGCACATTCTTACAGAGCATTGCCATATCAACGTGTTATCTAAATCGACATTGCCATTCGATTTTCCCCCATAAAACAAACTCAAATTGAGCGAAACAGTACAGTCCATTAAAATAAATTCGTCGCGAACAACAAATTTTACTCTTGGGGACCCCACAATAGGGGATGTAAGTGACTACACATACCTCGGCAGTCAAATACCAGCAGATGGTGGTGCCAGATTGGACATAGAATGCCGTATTAAAAAGGCCAAAGGTGCATTTGCTAGACTGAAAAATGTTTGGTACTCACGACAGCTTGCCGTACAAACAAAGATGAGAATATTCAATTCAAATGTAAAGTATGTCTTATTGTACGGGTGCGAAACGTGGCTGGAGTCCGATGAGGTAAATAATAAACTACAAGCATTTATAAATCGAAGTATGAGAAACATTCTCGGACTTTGGTGGCCGGGTAATTGGATTACAAATGAAGAGTTGTACCAAAGATGCAAGCAATATTCTATAAACTTGCAGATACGAGAGCGAAAATGGAGATGGATAGGGCATACACTGCGAAAGCCCCAACCTGAAATATGCAAGGCTGCTCTTGATTAGAATCCACAAGGTCAACGAAGTAGAGGTCGTCCCAGAGGTACATGGCGACGGAGCCTAGAAGGCGACATTGCAAGAGCCAATGAAAATCAGTCCTGGCTTCAAGTAAAGGCAACAGCTAATAATCGGAAGAAATGGAATTTATTAACTATGGCCTATGCGCCAATAATCGGCGCTGAAGCAACTAATAATAGTGACAAAAAATATATTACAGTAATTTTGACTTAGCTGCACAACCAACTTTTGCAAGAATTTTTGTGCAGGTAAGCCAAAAAGGCAGTTAAGTCAAATTGTTTACCTGCCTTAATGTGCAGGTATACCAATACAGACTAAAAACAAACAAAACAAATTAAGTTAATATGTCTGTTCCCGTACTTTACCGAAGTTACACAAACTAGCCCAAAAGCGTTCCCGTACTCAAAATTAAATTGTTGTTGTTTGGGCTGTTTTGGGTTTACGCGGGTACCCGCGGTAACGTACGGGAACGCACATAATGATGACAACTTTGTGCTTTGCACCAAATCTTGCAATTTTTATGGTTAAAACACGACTAAACTAGTATATTTTTTTACAAAAAAAAGTTGACAGCACATTTATTTTATGTTTTTTTTCCTAGAATTGAAAAACAAAGCAAACCTCAAGAGGCAGCTAACGCTGATCTTTTTTATGAAAATAATGTAAAACTGCCAAAAATATGAGGCAGTTATCTTAAATGCGCAGGTACAAAAAGTGCACTTGAAGAAGACAATTGCGTACATAATTTTGTAAAAAAGAAACGAAACCAAAATTTTGTGCAGTTATAGCAAATGTGCACTTAAGAAAAAGGCAGTTAAATCAAAACTACTGTATTTCTTTAACTCAAAAATACATCTTAAAAAAAATAACTACCGTCAACTTTAAAATGTCAAGAGGATTTTGGCAATTAAAGTTCCAAATTTTGATTAAAGTTAAAATTTGGAAAATGAACTTCTTCAACATAACAATTTAACTAATCACGTATAGCATTGGAACTTAATGCATCGTTTAATAAAAACATTGATTTTCAGATAACGATGATTTCCTTGCAAAATTCAAATGACGACATGGTATTCGCCTTCGAAATATGTCTGGGGAAAAACTGTCCTCCAACGGTTCTCGGATTATTTAATGATTTTAAAGCTAAAATTTCAATCATAGATCTGTGGCTTTAGCAAATATATAATGTTGGCCTTATTACTGTAGAGTTGTAAAATATCGATGCTTTTCTTTCCTTTATTTGTTAAAATAAAAAAAAAATAAAAATATGAAAAAATAGTTTCCTAGTACGCTTTAATATTCTGAAAATTCCTTGAGTAATGATTTTCAAAAATTTAATCAGGGTAGGTTACATATAACTTTTAGGCCCAGGTTTTAGAATGTAGTGTATCTTTAAACTTAGTTTATAACTGGAATACTGCTTCTAAAATATGATCTATTTTATTTTCTTTCAATGAAGACCGAAATTCTAAACCAGCAAAAGTTGTTCAGCAAATTTTAATTAATTTTTTATGTCAATTCAATTTTATTTGTTAATAAAATTGAATTGATATAATTCGTTTTTGTTTAACTAAACCAAGTTTAACTGACATCCCAAAAACTCGGCCTTAGTGTATTAATATTATTTAATTCAATATCGTATCTTTTTTGAATTTAAAGACTGAAGTAAACATGTTACAAACTTATTGTTGAACAAAAATTAAAAAAAAAATTGCTTTTGTCTGATTTTGCCTTAATCAAATTGATTCAGATGCAAAAGAATATTAATATTGTCCTACAAATAATAATAAATTGAAGCATTTGTTATACCATAGGTTCAGAAATGGGTTCTGTAAAGGCTAAACATTAAAATTGCCTCTAAAATATGCTATTTCATACATTTAGCGTTTTTTTAATCAACTGGATTTAGAATTTTTCATACATTATAAAAAGCACATTTAAATCACTTTTAAAAATGTGTTATATTATATATTATAAAGAGTCATTTTAAATGACTCTAAAAATGCAAACAATATATACTCGTATTGATGTGATGAAAATGAATACCTAAAAACCATACTTTATTAACATCATGTAATCACTTTTAAATTACTAATAAAATGCTTGAATTGAAGTACTGACAACATGGCACATCACGTGTAAAATAAATCAGTGTTACAGCTAAATAGTAACTACTTTACAATCAGTTGATGCTATTCGGAGTGCTTTTAAAATAACTTTTTTGTAATGGATTTTTTGCTGGGTAATAATGTGATATTGTTAATTACTTATTTTTTAACCAATAGTAAGTATATGAGTAAGCCTTATTATTTAACAACTTGTAACCACTTATTCTTTATCTGCGTTTCACGAATAACTACTTATTTTGGTAACTACTTATTTCATCTATTTTTGTAATACAGACGGTAAGCGGATGCACAAATTTTGTGCATTTTTTCATACAGCGAATATTGACAACTACTTACAAAAACGACCTTTTCGAATAAAAATAATGAGTTTTGACACCGAATTATAAGCGGTAGACGCTTATTCTACTGCTTATTATTTAGACATTAGAAATGAGCACCCATTAATGTGATTTTGCACTTTTTTTAATTTTTGGAAGGTATAAAATTTTAAAAATTTCGCGAGAAAATTTCCGTTCATTTGAGTACAATTTTCGCATATATTTATTTTTCACTTTGTTCTTCGCCCGTTTTTTGCACCACACGGAACTCCCGGGGCCGAGCCCCTCCCAAAATTAATTTTGGTTTTTTTTGTTTTTTAATTCCAGAGGGGTCATATTTTTTCTTTTTTTTGACGATACCCCATAAGCTGAACTTTTGCCATTGATTTTTTTTAGAAATATCGGTAACAGTGTTGAATCTGAAACTGAATTTTAGCGATAACTGTTTTATATTGATAACGGTAACCAACCTTGCTTCTAATATATCAACAAACAAGTGCACGCAGCAATTATTGTTATCAACAATAGACAGTTTTGCAGTATTCACTCCGAAGAAGATCAAACCAAATTATTACATAACTACTTACTGTGACAAGTAAATCATCAACGCAAAATAAACTCCATTTCCTAAACTTACCTCAGCGAATTTTCCATCCGTAAAGAATTTCAGTAAAGAACTTTTGCCCACTGTACTGTCCCCAATTAGTATCAAGCGAAACTGATAATCAAAAATTGGTTCCACCATATTTGGGTGTTTCTGGTTTACGATATTGATGTGAAAGATCGAAGTATAAGTTTGTATTTAATTTCCTTTTTCGATTTTGTTGAAAATTGTCAATTTTTGAACTGTTTTTGCGTAGTTTTAATTATTTTCAGACAAAAGAAAAACAATCACTTTTTTCTGGAGACTATTTTTGCTTCTATGTACTTAAAATCATGTGATGTTTGCAACTTTGTATTTTCCTTTATAATCAATGTAATATTTATATTAAGTTTTTTATTATATTTTTAAAATGTGTTAACGGAATTTTAATTAAAATATATTAATTTTTTGTTCCTTTATGCTTTTTTATGTTCACTTTTACTTTTTTATTGATAGTTCGTTGCAGAGGGCGAAGTCGAGCGGCTTGGATTCTTCTAAAAGCCGCCGCCGAACAATTCTTAGTTGCAAGAACCGCCGCCGAAGTATGCGGCTTAAGCTGCCTACACACTAGGGAACATACTGAAAAAAAGAGAGCATTTTTTGTGAATGTGTGAGTGCTTTTGTGTGTGTGTGCGTGTTGAGAGCGTGCATTTCGTGTTTACAAAATTTTTTGATATTTTTTGTTCCCTCAACCATGTTCCCTAGTGTGTAGGCAGCTTTATATCGGCTAAAATTCCAAGCCGAATTTGTCAGCTAAGCTGACTGGTTCATTATTTTTTTTAGATTATAATTTTTTAATTAAGCAGGTTATTTAGAAATCTTGATATATTTAATATTTTTTGTTATTATTGATGTACGGTAAGTTCTCAATTGCGAAAATTGTAAGTTTTACTGAGCATATTTAGAAATTTTCCGTGCACAGAACTTGCATAGAAAGTCAAGTTCCCTATATTTTATGTTTACATTGTTGTTGTTTGACATTAGTTGGAATTAAACGGCGCGAAAATGTAATAGTGTTGATGCTGTTTTCATATATATTTAGTAAACATCGAAGGACTTTAATCCCTCATTCTATGAACAATTCTAATTGCATATGGAATGATTGAATTCTCAAGCTGAAAAAAGATGCACACGGCGGAAAATGAATTGGGCATTGTTGTTGCAGTGGCTAGTGACTGTGGTCCACAGGGTGCACCTATGGTTCCTGTTAGTTGGACCGAAATGCAGTGTCCCAATAATTTGGTTAAAGAACCTTGTAAAGTAGCAAAAATTGTACCGGCTAGTGCGCTTAAAACTGAAAAGGATTAATATTTTTTTGATAAAATTTTATATCAAAAAATAAAAATATTTTAAGTTCTCGTTAAATAAAAGATATTAATAATAAATACGTAGCATTCCCCAGATACACTTTAAATTTGTAAGCATTTAATTTATATTACCAAAACTAAATACATTTATTTTTATTTATGTAAAACTAAACAAAAATTTTTCCTTATTATATTACTTAAAATACGTTACAAAATTTACATTAAAGCTTTCAGTAGTAAATACAAATGTATCTATCAATTCAGAATTCAAAGTATTTTTAGTTCTTTCATAAATAATTGACAATAATTTAATATTGCCCATATCGCGTTCAAATTTTAATAAATCAATCCAAACTTCAACACTGATTTTGCCAAAATAGAAAACTGCATTTTCATAACACTTGCGTATTTTACTAACATCACCTTTCGACTAAAAAAAAAGTTTTAGATGTAAATAAAAAATTGATATAATAATCTTCATCCAGTATCTTACATGAGTTCCTGCTTGTAATTCAATTTAACAAACTGAGCCCTTAGGGCCATATATAGTTGGTAGACTAACAAAAACAGGTTATTTTATAATATTTCTTAAAACTATAGTCTTAAAAATTAATTAAATTTGTATATAAGAGCATTTGAAAGAGACTACAAGATAAAACAATTTGTAATAAAAATTTGTTTTGCTTACAAAAAATATAAAAGTAACAATAATGTGGCAAAAATATATATGACAAAAAATATTGCGTTATAAAATTAATTAAAAAATAGAAATAATATGGCAGAAATAAAAAAAATATATGATAAAATGTATTGCGCTCTAAACTTAGAGGAATTTAAACACCCCATTACTTGAACAAAACAAGAAATGATGTAAATATGCAAGAGTAAAATCAAATTAAAGAAAAACAAAGATTTGGCCACTTAAATGTCATGGACAGAAGCATATTCTACAAGTTTACTCTTGAATGTTTTCAAAGATAGATCAAAGGATCTAAGGGGACGGGGTAAATGGTTCCAAACCTTTGCAACACGAACATGAAAAGATCGTTCATGAATAACGTAATTTCTGGTCGGATACAGAAGTTGAGGGTTCCTGTCAGCGTTCAATAATACAAAATGTCTGTGTATATATTCGGGACAATCAGTGAGCATTACCTTATGATAGAATAATAGCAATCGGATTTGCACAAAACTTTTAAAACTGCATCCCAAAAAATCGGAAATATACCTCGACACATGATCATGAGGTTTTAAATTGTAAACAAAGCGTATTATTTTATTAAAAAGCAATCTACACCTATTGAAGTCCTCAAGACTACATCCAGAGTAAACTTCAATACAGTATAACAAGTTGGACATTAATAATGCATGTGCTATACGTTTTTTAATAGAAAGAGGTAAATAAAGATTCAAGGAATATAGCATACGCAAAGTAAAATTTATTTTAGAACTTAACCAGCTTATATGTTGACCAAATTCTAGCTTATTATCTATTACAACACCTAAGCATTTAATATTTTCAACGAATTCAATATGCTCGCCATTAATAGTAACAGATACATTAACTTCAGAGTTATGAGGTTTAAAAAGCATAGCTTTTGTCTTGGCAGAGTTTATACGCAAATTGCAATTTCTCATCCACGTAGAAACATTAGATAATAGAAAATTCATGTCATATTCAAAAACGTCAATGAGCTGAAGATGACCAGTAAATAGAAGTTGTATATCGTCCGCAAAGACAAAAGCATCACATTCAAATCCATTAAGGAAGGTAAAAAAGTCGTTCATATAAAGCATAAATAATAAAGGTTCTATAACTGAACCTTGAGGTACGCCACTGGTTACAGCTAAACACTCCGAATCTGAGTTGTTACAATGCACAAATTGACATCGTCCAGACAAATAAGAAAAAATTAATCTACAAGAAGAATATGAAAAACCGAAATTATTACATAATTTTTGTATTAAAATCGCGTGGCTTATGTTATCAAAAGCCTTAGACAAGTCTAGAGATAACAACACTCCAACATCATTCTTATCAACTATACGCCTAATAGAGTCCGTTAGGCCAATTAAAAGCGAAGATGTGCTATAACCTGTACGAAAACCTGATTGGAAAGGATTTAACAAATTATTCTCGTTCAAAAACATCATAATCTGATTTTTAGTAGTGTGCTCAATGATTTTAGATAGGACAGAAACCAACGAAATTGGCCTAAACTCGCCACGGGAATCTTTCTTCCTAATAGGAATTACTTTTGCAACTTTCCAATCAGAAGGAAAATGCGAACTATTAATAATATTATTTATTAAATACAAAAGTTGTTCATGAATAAAAGGAAAAATTATCCTTATAAATTTAAGAGGCAGATCATCAGGACCAGAAGCGTTAGACTTAATATTGGAAAGAGCAGTACGCAGATCTCCAAAATCAATATTACGAAAAGAGAAACCACTATCATGAAAATTTAAATTGGCATCGAAGGGGTTGAATAAATCAACTGATCTGTAAGTCGAAAACTCCATATTTAAATCATCAGGATCCAAATCATCTACATGATCGACGGTATCCAAACACCCATTAGATCTTAAAATTTTCCACATCCCGCTCGTATCTAGATCCCTAAATCTGCCAGCATGAGCCTTGCGTTTAGCGTTTCTAATAACTGTTTTAGATCTATTACGAGCCCTACAATAAGCTCTCCAATTTTCCCGTGAGGTTACCCTGAGATATTCTCCGAATGCCAAATCTCTAATTGAGAGGTGATAATTTATTAGTGGCGTATTAAACCAATTTTCGTTAGTCGTTGAAATTCTGTATCTTTTTAAAGGAACTAAAGAGTGCAAATGATTTATGCAATTCATTAGACTAGAAAGTTGATATTCTATATCAGGGTTCAGCCATTTTCTTATGTAACTCTAAGCAATGAGGTGGAAATTGACACAATTCCTTATATAGTTCTCGAGTTTTTGCCAATGACTCGTACGTCATGGTGTACTCCAAATAAGAAACTCTAAATTGTCCAAACTCTGGATGTATTTGTTTGGCAGCTTCTTTAAGAATTTCCGACAACTTCTTTGAATGTTCGTCGTAATAGGTTTTATAGAATTTTAAAGCTAATAACCAAATGGATACACAGTTTTGTGTACCCAATTCTTTATTGGCTTTACAAAAGATTTCATAAAATTTTACTTCATCGTCAGTTTCTGCATAAGCACGCATCCATAATTCATAAAGTTTTTCATTTTTATTTGTTTCTAAAGCTTCCTTTAAAAGTTTTTCAACATGACTTATACCATTGGGCGATTTTAAAAGCATTTCAACACAGGCTTGGTAATGTTCCACGCTCATTAGCTTAGATTGATGACCTAGATTGAATGATTTTGCCAAACAGTAACGTTTTAGTTCGCCCTCCACGCGTATATCTTGATTAAGATCTAACATGGCATTAATGAAATAGGAGCACATAGCATCGGTTGGTACGGCATCCACGGCTTTTTCATAAACCCGAAAACATAATTCGATGCGTGTTTTTAAAATTCTTTTCTTCCAAATATCCCTTTTGGCAATAGCATTTTTTTCATCTCCATTTTGGATCGCTTGGGAGTTATGTAATTCTGCTACAGTTCAAATTGGGGAAATGAGAACGTTCAAGAGAATGAATTTGTGTTTCTCTTTTTACCAAAGTTGCCCAAACTTTTTCTTCGGATAAATTGTAAAACTAACAGTTGATGTAATGATAACCAAAAACAACAATTGTGAAAATAAATTGAAAAATAAAATCAAACAAACCAATATGCAAAGCAAATGTGTTATTTATAATAATTAATTAAACAAAATCAGTAAGAACTTTTAAATGCAACTAAATATGTGTGTTTATTAAATTTTTCAAACTAAAATTATACGCACTTTCATATTTTTCTTTGAAATGCATTTTTGGGACTGAAAAGTGGTTTTGTGCGTTCCTTTTTTACTTTTGGGTAATTTTGTCATTTTGTGAGAAGATTTTTTGCTTACTCTCATTTTACCGAACTTTACTACCCAAAAAGTAAAGGAACGCACTTAATATTTGAATTTTTTCTTTTGTTTGGATTTACATTAAAATATAATTTTTTTTAAACTAAAAATTATAATATTTAATTTTAAATAAAATAAATGCAAGAATTAATCCTCCTTTGATTGAAAAACAGTCCTATTGATTTTGGTATATCATTATAATTTTTAAGAAATTAATTTGCAAATTATTGTTAAAGGAAAAAAATATTGTAAAAAAATTTTCGGTTTGTCATGTAATTATTCATGTCAGTTGGTTTCATAAAAAATTTTAATTATGATTAGCAGTAGAAAATAAAACCAGACCTGTCGGTTTATCGTAAATGAAAAAAATCCAGTTACCCTTTTTTCGGGTTTGAATACTCTATTTTTAGTATCCCTCGGTATTTACCATTATTAAGATATGCATCGAAACATTTGTAGGTATTTGGTGTTAGACGTCCAAAGCTCCATAAAAAAGGCTTCATATATTACTCGTTGGAAATATAGTTTCTGAGTCGCTGGCAGTTCTTTATATAGGGCAGACCAATATCCTGCAATATAATCTACGTCAGCCTCTTTGGTTTTGCTTTTTATTTGCTCTAACAACAACTCCACAGCAGTCTGCAGTAGATCCTCTTTTGACCGTTTTTTTTTTGTGTTCTTAGTTTACCCTAAAAAGGTAAATAAAAAATAAATATTTAAAGCCACATAAGTTGACGAACTGGCTTAATAAAACCTGAACTAAATTCAGGTTTCCAAATTTCTATAAAATTTAAAAAAGTTTTCAAAAAATGTTGAAAGAAATTTAAAACCCTGGTGGAACCACAACAAATTTTTTTCTTATAGTGTATTTAGACTGGGCAAAAACTAGTAGTTTTTGGCAATTTTTAGTTTTTTAGCCGAAAACTACAAAATTAATTCAGTTTTTCCATACAATTTTCATACAAACTGAAAACCAGATTCTACCTGGTTTATGCTAAAAACCGAGTAAAAATATCTGAAATGTGCATTTTTGATTCATTTATAATAAATATTCGATACACTCTGTTACAACGAATATAGGAGTAAAGCAAGCGTCAAAAAAATATTTTGTAATTTTTTAAGAATATTTCTAGTTTAGTTTGAAATTGTGTGTTGTTATTCTTTTTTAAATATATTAATAATTTTTTTACATTAATTTAAGAACAAAAAAAGAAAGAAAAGTGAGTAATAAAAAAGTGTTGTGACAAAGAAAAACTAAATAGCCAGTGTAAATGACTTGGCTTTTGCAATTTAGTTTTGTACAAAAACCAGCTGGTTTTTGCTCTGTCTAAATTCGGTATTACATGAAAAATAAAACATTCATTTAAGGTAAAGATTTGTAGTTTTACTTTTTTAATGTATAGTGCGGCCCTTTATAATTTATGAAAAACCACAATATGGCCCTCGGTGAAAAAAAATAGTCCAAAAATAGAGTTGTAAAAAAATAGTGATACATTTGTTGTTGTTGATTTAAAAAGAAATTTTTTTTTTATAAGAATGACAATTATAAACATACAAATATAATTTAAAAACAAAATTCTTAAAAAGTCAAAGGAAACTATAGAAAAAGTGTATTTAAAAACAAAACAAACAAAACATCGTTCAGCAGAGTAAGTAATCACAAAGCGTTTAAGGTTTCTCTGCCGAATGCTACCAATGTTCCATAGTGTGTATCAATAGAATGGTTTGTGAAGCGGTGAAAAATAGTTTTCACTCATTTAAAAATAATGAAAACAATTGACAATTTTTATCACTTCAGCGCTTGCAAACTATTCAGAATCGGTACCCTGAATAGTTTTCAAGCAGTAAAGTGATCAAAATTGTAAATTTTTTATTATTTTTAAATGAGTGAAAAATATTTTTCAAGTTTTTTTGAAATTTGCCTCCAAAAACACAAAATCAACAATTATTAATTTTTTTTATTTCATTTTTTCTTCTGTTTTTGCATTTTAAGCTGTCTACACACGAGGAACATTCGTCACAGAATATGCGTCTCCATTTTTTTTTTCATTTTTTATACAGACGATACCACACCACAAAATCTTAAACGAAACATCATTTCTATTTGTTCGTTGAACCAATCACATCAAATATGCGCGGAAACAAATCAAATTAATTAATTTGTTAATTGTTCATATGCAGCTGTTTTTGTAGTTTTATTTTTTTAGCTATCACATTTTATGTCCCATAATTCTCGCAAATATGTATATTTTATTTTTGTTACAATAACAAATTACAAACATTCCTCAGACTCAGAATTATTCTGCTCGTTTTATAAATACAGGGGGTAAACTGAAAGTGAAAATTAAAAAAATACCGGAACTAGCCGCTCACTTAGGCGCCGGCTTGAACAACAAAATGTCGGCGCCGGCGGCACATCGACTTTGCGCGATTCGACTTGTATCTCTGCTAACGGGACATGGTGAAAAATCGCGAAGTTAGGTATCAAAACAAACAATAAAAATGCGTGTTTTAATTAAACGCTTTTGCAAAATATTACTATTGCAAAAACTTTCTTTTAAACCACAGGTAATTTGTATATTAAAAAAAATTTAAACAAGTGAGTTTAGGTGCAATTTCCGATTTTTTAAATATTTTAAAGTTCAGAAATCGATTTTCACAAAATTTTAGAAAGACGATTTAAATTCATTTCATTCAAATACAATTTCTTAAAAATTTACTCTAAAACACAAAATTGAACAACAAAACATCAGGGTGGATTCAGACAAGCATATCTAATATTTACTACGTTCACAGTACGATAGTTAAACACGTTTATTGAAAAGTTAAACAAGTCAGTTCACATTTAAAAATGAAGGGTTTAAGTTAAACATCTCGAACAGCTGTTCCTTAACAATTAAAAAAAAAACAAAAATTCGATAAAATTTCCCAAAAAGTTATTTTTTCTTCGGCCGGAGGCGGTTTGAAGTACACACAAGTATCTCCAAGTACTTTCAAACCCTACACACAACCCTATAAACATTTTCACTGGAATTCAAGTTGAAATCAAGTTCAATTCCAGCCCTGTTTTCCAGTTTCAAGGCTTGAATTCAACTTTTATTACATTTTATTTCAATAGCATACTCCAGCAAAAGGGAAACAAAAATTCAAGTTTGAAATATTTTTGTTAAATAAACAAGTGCTAGAATTTGAAATATACTTTACTTCAAGCAAAATTTAAAGTACTTGAATTTTTAAAACCTATGTGCTTATTGGGAAGCTGGCTTACTTTACCCAGGCTATGGCCGCATTGTAATGGCCCACAAGCCAATATACTTCGTAAGTACACACAAGTATAATGGCATGTAAGTTAGACACAATATTTTAAAAATTTCAAATATTTTTAGTTTCATATACAATTGTTATACACAAGTATCCCATATCGTAAGTACGCACAAAGTAAAGTATATGAAATCGATTACATTGTGTGTACTTACACGATTTTCTAAAGGGATAGAACAATTAAAAAATTTTTAGAAGGGAATGATTTAACTTAAACCGGGACAAAAAAGTTTAAATTAAATAAGAATTTTCTCAATTGTAACAGCTGTTGTCAAAATGACACCAATTGTTTATGAGATGAGCAGGGTTTGTGCGTCGTTTAGTAAAAAGTGTTATGAATAAGAAAACCTTATTAAGCGGATATGCAGTACCTAAATTTTGCTTATGAATGCCGCTGCTAGTGTTTAAGTTATTTTACTGAAAATTATAAATTTAGCCCTCAATTCATAAATGCTTTGTAAAGTTATAGCAGGTTTACAAAACGTCATTTCCATACAAAATTTGTTCAATAAACATCCTATAATTTTACAAAGCGTTTATGAATTTAGGGGATAATTTGTCGCCAGATTTTAAACAAATTTATGCTCCTGAAGAAATTTGAATAAAGCAAACAAAACGTTGAGCAAAAATATGGAAAACTGATTTTTATTTACAAATAAACGCAATTATTGACCAAAAATAGCCCGTGAGGAAACCCTTTATAAATCTAATTTTGACAATAACATTGGCCACAACAACAAAAAACTTATAATTAAATATTTATTGGCCATTAAATTGATTTTTTTGGGGTACCCGCGGGAACGTAATTCACCCGAAACAACAACAACTTGCACTCAATTTTTGACAATAGAAAAGCTTTTTGCTAAAATTGGTTAACCGAAGTAACGTACGTGGAATAGAGCTATTGGGTCACTATTGGGCCGACAAACGAAAAATTGCTTTTTAAATCCCAATAAAAAATTCTACTTGTGAAAATTTAGACCCGATTAGATATGCACCTAAACTCAAATTTAACCAAAAATTTTACACCATAATATTTTTTTTTTCATAAAAGACAGCATTTCTTGCCACAACATCCATTAATAAAATGAAATACCTCAATCAAACGGAAGCAATCAATATTGATATGGAACTCTTTAATGACTATAAATTCAGCATAGATCAACTAATGGAATTAGCGGGATTGAGTTGTGCTCACGCTATTGCAAAATGTTTCGATGTTAGTAAATATAAGCGTGTTTTGGTCTGTTGTGGCCCGGGTAACAACGGAGGTGATGGTTTAGTATGTGCTCGACATTTAACTCTAATGGGTTATAGTCCCCATATTTATTATCCGAAGCCCACATCAAATACATTGTATAAAAACTTAACGCATCAATGCAAAGGAATGGATATTGAATTTATTACATCCTGTCCAGCAGTAGAAGATGTACCTGATTATTATGATTTGATTGTGGATGCATTGTTCGGATTCAGTTTTAAACCACCGGTAAGAGAAACATTTTTACCCATCATTAAGGTTTTGCAACAAACGAAGCTACCCATAGCTAGGTGAGTAAGTGTTCTATTGGTCATGTCACGCTAAAAACATCAATATAACATATTTTAATGCAGTGTTGACATTCCCAGTGGTTGGCATGTGGAAAACGGTAAAACAGATGAATGTACCTTTGAGCCTTCCTTATTAATCTCTTTAACTGCACCTAAGTTATGTGCAAAATATTTTAGAGGACAATATCACTTTTTAGGAGGACGATTTGTACCACCCACTTTGATAGTGAAGTACCAGTTAGATTTGCCCGTTTATTCAGGTACTGAAACATGTGTTAAAATATAAACAAATTTAATATAATTTTGTTAATTAAAATATTTACAAATGTACTTTGTCAAAAGCATAAATAAATAACTTCAACAAGGTTGCGTTTACATGCACCGAAATCTCTATCTGTGATAGGTATTACATAGGGTTTATGTCCCGGGAATTCCCGGAACGGGATTACGGGAATCCCGCCCTTTTTTCGGATTTTTTTTATTCTTTTACAACATTTTTAGCTAGAATATAACAATTTTGGAAGTTTTAAAATCAAAAAATGGATTTTTTTTAAATTAATTTAAATAAGAAATATTTAAAATTAAAAAATACGATTTAAAATTTAATAAACTGGATTAGTTACTAAAGTATTATCTATTTTATTATCACATTTTTGAAAGTTTAGATGTACTGTGCAAAAATATCTTAAAAAATAAGACTGTTTTCCCTACAAATATACGTATTACCCAAATTTTCTTATGAGCGGGAATTCCCGGAATCCCGGGAAATTAAGAAATAATTCCCGCTGTCCCGTGAAATGAAAAAGTCCGGGAAAAGAAAAACCCTAGTATACATTTTAATCAATATATTTATGTACTCTGTGATATTTATTAGCTGCGTTTGTACGGCATTCCTATCAACGTTATATTTAACAATTTTGACAGTATAAAGCAGAAACACAGGGGTATGGCATCACCAAAAAATAAGTTAAATTATTAAAATGTAATCTCTAGGCCATTGACAATTGCTGTCATACATAATTTCTTTTATTAGTAACAATTTTAAGGATGTCTTGCAACATTATTGAACATTTCAGTTTATTAAATGCACCTTTTGGTATTTGGAGAAAAAATTATTCCTTAAAATACAACAATTTCAATAAAAACAAATACTTGACAACTAGAGATGATACTTTTACGATAAAAATTAGTGCCAACTATATTAGAGATGATAAATTTAGCTTAAACTCTACGAGATTTCTATCCCGTGTAGATGTGCCTTAAAAACTGCTGAAAATTTCTCAAAATAAGAAAAAAACAACGCGGAATATATTCAAATAATAAAATTTGAAATATTCGTTTGTTTGTTTTACTTTAGCTGTATTTTGTCTCATGCCTATCAACGTTAAGTATTTAAAGCAAATCTACGTTAAACCGATTGTAGTTCAAAAAAATTTTTAAAACGTTATGTTTATAATTGTTTCGTTATAATCGAACGTACCTCAACAAAAGTTTTTAGGAAGTAACACGAATAAGTTACGTTAGATGTGAAAATGTATAAACGTTGATAATTATCCGTGTTGAAAGTTAACGTGCATACGAAAAGTCATATGTTATTTTCGTCTTAAGCGCGTTTTTATGCACTTTCAATTTTTTTATGAGTTAACGGATATAGTTAAGTCGAAAATACGGCTTTTGTTGTTTGTTATTATTTAAATAAAAAAAGAAAATTGTCAATTTTTTGAACAAAGTGCCATCTAGTGATAAAAATATTTTTATTACTTTTTTGGCTCTAGTGATACTAAATTTCGGCGCCCCCTACCGGTGAGTAGTGTAAATTTTGATTTCCTATCTCTATAATTAATAATTTCCTATCTCTATAATATTTTATGAAATATAATTTAGGTCACTTTGTAAAATCTTATGTGTGTGTAAACAATGTGTGTTTTGTAATAGAAAAGTAAGATGTTACTTACCTTTATTTCTTCTTACTAAACTCATTACCGGGTATTGAAGAAAAGCAATCACAGAATTGTTTGTGTGGATATGTTTGAAGTACCCGTTTAATGGTGTTATCATTTTGACGTCGTGTCCGTAGGTTATCCATGGGTACCCCACGTACACAAACCAGTGAACGTATCTCATGAGAATGTGTTGGACATACGTCCTATCAAAATGAACATTTGGAAGAAATGTCCTCCCAAAGCTATAACGGCATTATCTCCCATTTCTCATTTAGAAGACAATCCAAGTAGTTTTTTTAGTATCTTCTATTTATCAGATAGAAAATTGAAAAAAATATTTGAGCAAAAACCACCTGGTTGTTGTACAAAACTAAATTACAAAAGCCAAGTTATTTAGTTTTTCTTTGTCACATCACTTTTTTATTACACACTTTTCTTTATTTTTTTATTGTTAAATTAAAACCAGGTAGACCCTGGCAAAAACAAAATTGGCAAAAACCAGGTAGACCCAGGTTTTCAGTTTGTATGAACATTGTTTGGAAAAACTAAATTTTGTAGTTTTCGGATCAAAACCTAAAAATAGCCAAAAACTACTAGTTTTTGCCCAGTCTAAATAAACTATAATTGAATTAAGCTTATTATAAAATCTTATGAAACTTTTTAATTTAATGAATTCTTTCATTAGATGTATTTTGTACATCCGTAAAATAACAATTTTACTACGCTTTTTGCATTTGCTAATTACTTTTTATTTATCCACTCCACCTTAGCAACGACAACAACCAATGATAAATGAAATAAATGAAATTCCTTCATAGATTTTATGAAGCTCTTCATTGGCTGAATGATTTTTTCATTAGAGGAGGGATCTATTCATTTTATGAAGAGTTTCATCAATTTTATGAACTTTTCATAAACATTGACTTTAATGAAACCTTTTCATAGATTGTATGAAAAGTTTCAATGGACGAGTTCCAGTGACAATTTTCATAGAAGCTATGAAAAAATTTATTACTGAAGTGATGATAATCCTCTCAGTGTACCCATCCCAACCGAAGTGCGCTCCGTGGAAAGGAAGTTCCCTAAAATCGTCAACGCAGTGGCTGCTAGCTTCATTCCAGCTGGAAGGATCTCTATAATCAGGCCAAATTTCCCAGCTGAAGAGGCAAAACTCGCAGATGAGCGGGACGAGCATCATTTGACCAACCCCAGGATCGGCCAGCTTAACCTGGTGATCAGCAAGTTGGTCAACGAGCACAAACGGAACAAATGAGTAGATCAGTTGAAGTAATGCAACCTCAGCACCGGAGCCAATAAGCTATGGTCTACGGTCAAATCTCTCTCGAACCCGTCTAAAAGAAACGACAGGGTTTCGATCACATTTGCCGACAAAATAATTTCGGGCCCAAAAAGGTGCGCGAGCTTTTTTAGACGGCAGTTTATTGAGCACCCCGTGAGAGACAAGGCGAAAAGGAGTATCGTAAGGAAACTTTACGAACTTCGAGTCAGTGACGATCCATTAGGTTCACGTAATTAGAGTTTGCCGAAAACGTCAAACGAGCCAAAGAATCTCCACGCTAATGATCAAGCAACTGGATATTCCGGGAGTCGAGTACCTGACAAAGGTCTTCTATCTGTCTTTATCCAACCTTATTGTTCCCGAGGTCTGGAAAATGGGCAGGGTGGTACCGCTTTTAAAGCCGGGAAAGGACGCTGACCAGGGGGCATCACAGACCAATCTCCCTATTGTCAACGGCCGCGTAGACACTTGAGGCATTACTCCTCTCTAGCCTGACAACATTTTCAGCTTGCTCAGCACCAGCATGGATTCCGCAAGGAACACAGCACGACAACAGCTTTAACCGTCATTGCCACAGATATAACTAAAGGTCTGAATCAGAGCCGCCCTTGTGAAAGGCTGGTTATAGTGACGCTCGACCTGTCAAAGGCATTTGATACGGTCAGCCACGCGATCCTCTTCAGAGACATTTCCAAATCGAGTCTCCCAAATGGAACGAAGACGTGGATAGTAAATTATCAGTGTGGTCGCCAGTCGTTTGTGGAGTTTCGGAACAGAAAGTCCAAACCCCGTAGAAATAAACAAGGAGTCCCTCAGGGTGGAGTTCTCTCTCCGATATTGTTTAATTTCTACGTCTCGAAACTCCCGGCACCACCGAAAGGGGTGGAATTGATTTCGTATGCCGACAACTGTACGATACGGATATCATTAACCCACTTTAGCCTGGAATCCAAAATGACCCACGAATTTGATAAAAATCAAGGTTGGTTACCGAAACGAATAACGGTAAGGATAACGGTAACGGTATCGAATTTCTAGTGTTTCGGTAACGGTATTTAAGACTGAATCGGTAACGGTATACCGTTATCGAAACAGCAATACCGGTACGTACCGGTATTAAAAATTACGTTTAAAACATATAAAAGCAAGTAAAAACATAGCATATTCTTGTTTCGAAGTCTTAGAAATACAGATTATAACCAGGGTTCGTATTTGCACGCACATGTGCGCACATTTTCGCACATCTTGCACTTGCACATGTGCAAATTTGTGTTTATACTTCGCACATGCACATGTGCATGTGCAAATTTTTGTTTATACTTCGCACATGCACATGTGCATGTGCGCATTTGACTTTATACTTTGCACTTGCACATGTGCATGTGCGAATAGTATTTGCACTTGCACATCTTGATGTGCGAAGTGCAAATACAAATTCGCACATGCACATGTGCAAGTGCAGACTGGTACTTGCACATTACACATAAACATGTGTATGTGCAAAATGTGCACACATGTGCGCGCACATGGATGCAAAAAATCGCTGAAATTGATAAAAGTTTCAATATCAGAAAAAACGCCGAAACAAGAAAAAAAAATGCAAAAATTTTTAAAAATCGTCAAAATTGAAAAAAAACACCAAAAATCGCCAAAAATTTGAAAAATTGCCAAAAATTAAAAATTTTGAAAAAATCGTCAATATTTGAAAAAATTGCCCCAAATTAAAAAAAATCGTCAAAAATTTCAAAAAGTCGTCAAAAATTGGAAAAAATCGAAAAATTGAAAAATTTGTAAAAATTGAAAAATTTTGTAAAAATTTTGAAAAAATCGTCATAACTTGAAAAAATCGTCAATATTTGAAAGAATTGCCCAAAATTAAAAAAAAATTGTCAGAAATTATACAAAATTGCAAAATATCGTAAAAATTTTGATAAAATCGACAAAATTTGAAAAAATCGTCAATATTTGAAAAAATTGGCCAAATAGTCAAAATTTAAAAAAAATCGTCTTAAATTAGACAAAATCGCCAAAATTGCGAAATATCGTAAAAATTTTGAAAAAATTGTCAATATTTGAAAAAATTACCAAAATCGTAAAAATTTCAAAGTCTTCAAAAATTGGAAAAAATCGGAAAATTTTGAAAAATTGCCAAAATTGAAAAATTTTGAAAAAATCGTCATAACTTGAAAAAATCGTCAATATTTGAAAATATTGCCCAAATAGTCAAAATTTAATAAAAAAAATCTTCAAAAATTAGACAAAATCGCCAAAATTGCGAAATATCGTAAAAATTTTGAAAAAATTGTCAATATTTGAAAAAATTACCAAAATCGTCAAAATTTAAAATTAAGTCGTCAAAAATTGGAAAAAGTCGGAAAATTTAAAAAAATTACCAAAATTGAAAAATTTTTAAAAAATATCAAAATTTCAAAAAGTCGCCAAAAATTGGAAAAAAATTGCAAAATGCCAAAATTGAAAAAGTTGTAAAAATTCGTGAAAATCGACAAAATTTGTTTCTCGAATTTATTTTTCCTTGTTCCAAAACCGTTGTCCGTTTTCATCTAACTCATTTAGTTTTCGAGATACGGGAGATATTCCAAATAAAAGCCCTTTTCTCTCTACGACGCTTAATTTTCGAGAAAAACGCGATTTTAAAATCTAGCAATGCAAGTCAAAATCTAGTTCCGCTATGGGGGTATTGGTGGCGAGTGTTGAACTTTGGTGCACTCAGTTTTCCTCTAGCTCATCTAGTTTTCGAGATATGGACGATTTAAATTTTAAATAAGCGATTTTCGGCTTTATTTTTTCACAGATGACTCACTATGACTTCCCTGTTCTAAAACCGTTGTCCGTTTTCATCTAACTCATTTAGTTTTCGAGATACGGGAGATATTCCAAATAAAAGCCCTTTTTTCTCTACGACGCTTAGTTTTCGAGAAAAACGCGATTTTAAAATCTAGCAATACAAATCAAAATCTAGTTCCGCTATCGGGGTATTGGTGGCGAGTTTTGAACTTTGGTGCACTCAGTTTTCCTCTAGCTCTTCTAGTTTTCGAGATATGGACGATTTAAATTTTAAATAAGCGATTTTCGCACTTATTTTTTCACAGATGACTCGCTATGACTTCCCTGTTCCAAAACCGTTGTCCGTTTTCATCTAACTCATTCAGTTTTCGAGATACGGGAGATATTCCAAATAAAAGCCCTTTTCTCTCTACGACGCTTAGTTTTCGAGAAAAACGCGATTTTAAAATCTAGCAATACAAGTAAAAATCTAGTTCCGCTATGGGGGTATTGGTGGCGAGTGTTGAACTTTGGTGCACTCAGTTTTCCTCTAGCTCTTCTAGTTTTCGAGATATGGATGATTTAAATTTTATATAAGCGATTTTCGCACTTATTTTTTCACAGATGACTCGCTATGACTTCCCTGTTCCAAAACCGTTGTCCGTTTTCATCTAACTCATTCAGTTTTCGAGATACGGGAGATATTCCAAATAAAAGCCCTTTTATCCTTACGACGCTTATTTTTCGAGAAAAACGCGATTTTAAAATCTAGCAATGCAAGTCAAAATCTAGTTCCGCTATGGGGGTATTGGTGGCGAGTGTTGAACTTTGGTGCACTCAGTTTTCCTCTAGCTCTTCTAGTTTTCGAGATATGGATGATTTAAATTTTATATAAGCGATTTTCGCACTTATTTTGCCACAGATGACTCACTATGACTTCCGTGTTCCAAAACCGCAATTGAAGTTTCAATGTTGTACTCGTTCTATTATTTTTAATTAGTTCAAAATAATGGGCAAAATTGTAAAAATTAAATATAATTATTATGCACCAAAGTTCAACACTCGCCACCAATACCCCCATAGCGGAACTAGATTTTGACTTGTATTGCTAGATTTTAAAATCGCGTTTTTCTCGAAAACTAAGCGTCGCACATTGGGTTGAAATCGCAAAAAATGGAGATTAATTGAATAATGAAAATGAAGTTTTTTAAAAAATACTTATTACTCGATTAAAGAGTACTAAATTCTACATCACTACCGAAAATTTCAATGTCATATGTTTTTTACTTTTCTTGCTACGTAGCCTTAAAGTTAAGAAATTTTTAAGTTTTTTTCTAATAGTTGTGAAAACTGAAATTTGTCATACTTTAAAGCTAAATATTTTTATTTTTAACAGTCAAAAGTGATACTTTTATTATGGAATCTTCAACGTCAGGTATTTTAACGTAATTAAAAAAAAAAAATTTAACAAAAAATATGTAGAAATATTTTTAATTTTTTTTTTTAAATATGCTTAAATTTGGGCTATTTTTAAAATATATGTGGAGTTTTAAATGGGAATAGGGTAAAATTGGGTAAAAGTGTATATTGTGCATTAAACTGTAGTATGTAAGCTTTCATATTTATAAATAAAATGTTGCGCGTTTTTGCGCCAATTAAATATATTTAATAAATTAAAAAAATAGCCACTCATAAAAAAGCGGTTCTTGTTGTCTTTAATTTGTTTTGTTCTCGTTTTCGTTGTTATGATTGTTATTGTTGTTATTGTTATACTACAATTTTTTTGTTTGTTGGTAGCAGTGTTGCCATAAGATAAATATGAAATAGTGCTAGGGCATTTAAAAAAAGTTGCTAAACAGCTCTTAAAAATTAATTAAAGGCCCTGCAGAAAAAAAATAGTAAAATTACTAAATACGCAAAAAATAAAATTATTAAATTTAGAAACAATAAAAAAAGTTTTAAAAAGAGCTAAACAAAAAAATAGCAAATTTTAAAAATGTTGGTTGCTAGATTGTGCTAGATCTAGCACCCAAGGTGTAAAAATGGCAAGCCTGGTTACTAGTTATTCGTTATTTTTGTGTTTGTGAAAACGTCAAATGTACTGAAAGTGCTGTAAAGTTTGTTATTGGGTAATTGGTACAAACAAATACTTTAAGCTTCTGATTTATAATATGCTACTGTCTAAACTTTTTAGGAACAAGCTCCAAAACAGTATTTTTCTCTCGTCAGAGTCTTTACGATATTTTTCGGAATGCAGACTCTTTGCTATTTAAAGAAAAAATTAATATTTTGAAAGAAGAAATAATAAAACGTACAAACCCTGTTGATATGAAAGATTTTCAAACTAAATTTAATAGTTTCGTTTTTGATTTTAAGAGTCGATGGTCTAAATCAAATAGACATGATGGCCGTTTTTGTAGAGATAATAAAAATTGGTTAGATTCTTCCATCTCATTTGTAGTGCACACAAATAAAAGAGGCCGCAAAGAAATGGAGTTTGATGAATGTTCATCAAAAACAAAGAAATGCAAGGATTTAAGAGATAAGTCATCGCTGTCTGTGTTAAGCTATGCCACTCAAATGAGTTTACGAGCTTCTGGCCATATAGAAGCATCAAAAATATTGAAAGATGTTAGTTCTTCCCCATCTAGAGCTGCAAAATATAAGGCAAGTTTGACATCACAAGAACATGCAAAACAACTAAGTGCAGAATCTGCGCTTATAGTGCTGGCAGAAGCAAAGCTTACTCGTAGCCAGTATAATGTGATTAGAAAAGCTGCTCCGGAGAAGTTTCCTTCTTACACAATCGTCCAACAAGCGAAAAAAGATTGTTACCCAATGGAAGACGCAATACGAGTAACCGAAACAACAGCTCAAATAAGTCTGCAAGCTCTTCTTAATCACACTGTTGAGCGTTTAGTTTTACTGCAAAAAGATGTTATTGCCACCTTATGTGATTACGAATTGTCAAAAATTATCTTATACACAAAGTGGGGATTTGATGGAAGCTCCGGACACAGCTCATACAAACAAGCTTTCCATGGTCATGGTGCAAGTGACGCAGCGGTTTTCATAACGTGCATTGTTCCACTTAGAATGGTGTGTCAAAAAAAGTTATCTGGCAAAATCCTCGCCCATCATCAACAAGATTTTGTAGGCCATTAAAAATTGAATTTGTTAAAGAATGTTTGAGTGTCTCCACACAAGAAAAAAAAAGGGTGGATGAAGAGATAAATGAGCTTGAAAATTCTCTAGTATTCACAGAAGACAGATCTGTAAGCGTAGCTCATAAGCTTATGTTAGTAATGGTAGATGGAAAAGTTTGCAATGCACTCACAGACACAAAATCAACCCAGAGGTGTTATTTATATGGGTCATCCAGTAAAGATTTTAATAATGTGGAAAGAATGATCGCCAAGGTGGTAAAAACAGATACGTTGGATTTTGGTCTATCTATATTACATGGTTGGATTCGTTTTTATGAATGTCTTTTACACGTGTCGTATAAATTACCAATAAAAAAATGGCAAGCTAGAACTGATTCCGATAAAACAATAGTTGCTGAAAACAAGAGACGAATTCAAACAGAATTTAGAAATAAAACTGGTCTTATTATAGACCAACCAAAACCCGGCTTCGGCAATTCGAATGATGGCAACACGGCTAGAAGATTTTTTGAAAACGCTAGTATATCAGCAGATATAACGAAAATTGATTTTGAACTAATTGAAAAGATGCACACAATTTTAATTGTTGTATCTTCTGGTCATGAAATCGATGTTGAAAAATTCAGGCAATTTTCATATAATACAGCTCGACTTTTTGTAGAGAAATATCCGTGGTTTAACATGCCTCCTACTCTGCATAAGTTTTTAATACATGGTCCAGAAATCATTTCGCACGCTTTATTACCGATTGGCCAACTGTCAGAAGAAGCACAAGAAGCTCGAAATAAGGATTTTAAAAACTACAGAGAAAACTTTACGCGTAAATGTAGCCGGGAGGAATCGAATCGGGATATACTAAATAGGTTTCTATTAACCTCAGATCCAATTATTTCTGGAAAAATCAAGTTAAATAAAAATAAAATAAAACACCTCCCAAAATCAGCAGTGGAGCTATTAATTTCGCCGTCAATTTTGCCGACAGAAACAGAAATCGCTTATTATATAGATGACGATGATGAGGCTGACGGTGTCGATGGATGGGAATCTGAAGAGTTTGGACATATATTCTAAAAAAGCAGGTTAGAAACACTTTACAAAATAAAATGTATATATTTTTGCTACTTTTTCGATAAAAGGCTACAAATATAATTTTCATTTCTCGAATAATAAAGGAAAACAGTATAAAACCAAGAATAACATCAACAAAATGATTTAATGACTAGACAAGTGTGGGTCAAAATGGGTTAAAGTTCCAAAATTGTCATTTTCACTTGGTGGTGTAAGGTACAACACTCATAGCAAATTTCATCAAAATCGGATGTCGTAAGGCTCTCCAGTTGCTTGATTTGAGAAATATTAATGCAAATTCTTTAATATAATATTAGTTAAATTAAATAAATAAAAAAAGTTTTCTTCAAAAGTATACAATATTTTTGTTTTTTTTTATAACTTATGTATAACTAATCCGAAAAAAATACTACCTAATCAATTAGACCCTTCGTTGAATTAATCTCCATTTTGGGGAAATCGAACCCACTGTGCGTCGTAGAGAAAAAAGGGATTTTATTTGGAATATCTCCCGTATCTCGAAAACTAAATGAGTTAGATGAAAACGGACAACGGTTTTGGAACAGGGAAGTCATAGCGAGTCATCTGTGGCAAAATAAGTGCGAAAATCGCTTATATAAAATTTAAATCATCCATATCTCGAAAACTAGAAGAGCTAGAGGAAAACTGAGTGCACCAAAGTTCAACACTCGCCACCAATACCCCGATAGCGGAACTAGATTTTGACTTGTATTGCTAGATTTTAAAATCGCGTTTTTCTCGAAAACTAAGCGTCATAGAGAGAAAAGGGCTTTTATTTGGAATATCTCCCGTATCTCGAAAACTAAATGAGTTAGATGAAAACGGACAACGGTTTTGGAACACGGAAGTCATAGTGAGTCATCTGTGGCAAAATAAGTGCGAAAATCGCTTATATAAAATTTAAATCGTCCATATCTCGAAAACTAGAAGAGCTAGAGGAAAACTGAGTGCACCAAAGTTCAAAACTCGCCACCAATACCCCCATAGCGGAACTAGATTTTGACTTGTATTGCTAGATTTTAAAATCGCGTTTTTCTCGAAAACTAAGCGTCGTAGAGAGAAAAGGGCTTTTATTTGGAATATCTCCCGTATCTCGAAAACTAAATGAGTTAGATGAAAACGGACAACGGTTTTGGAACAGGGAAGTCATAGCGAGTCATCTGTGAAAAAATAAAGGCGAAAATCGCTTATATAAAATTTAAATCGTCCATATCTCGAAAACTAGAAGAGCTAGAGGAAAACTGAGTGCACCAAAGTTCAAAACTCGCCACCAATACCCCCATAGCGGAACTAGATTTTGACTTGTATTGCTAGATTTTAAAATCCCGTTTTTCTCGAAAACTAAGGGTCGTAGAGAGAAAAGGGCTTTTATTTGGAATATCTCCCGTATCTCGAAAACTAAATGAGTTAAATGAAAACGGACAACGGTTTTGGAACAGGGAAGTCATAGCGAGTCATCTGTGAAAAAAATAAAGGCGAAAATCGCTTATATAAAATTTAAATCGTCCATATCTCGAAAACTAGAAGAGCTAGAGGAAAACTGACTGCACCAAAGGTGAAAATCCACCACCACTAAGCCTCGTAAAGAAAAATAAATGCGAAAATGAATTTTGCGATTTTTTTAATTTTTGAAGATTTTTTTCAAATTTTCATCGTTTCTAATTCTGACGATTTTCATGATTTCGAATTTCTGACAGTTTTGCCATTTTCGATTTTTTAATTTTGACGATTTTTTTTAAATTTTACTTTTTTTAATTTTTGCAGTTTTTTCAAATATTCTCGAATTTTTCAAACTATGTCGATTGTTTCAACACATGACTATTTTCAAATTTTGGAGATTTTTCAATTTTGGCGATTTTTCTGAATTTTTGACGATTTTTTCCAATTTTTGGGCTTTTTTCCAATTTTTGAAGATTTTGTCAAATTTTGACTTTTTTCAATTTTAGTGTTTTTTTCAAGTTTTGGAAATTTTTTTCCATTTTGGCGATTTTTTCGAATTTTTAACGATTTTTTCAATTTCGGCAATTTTTTTAAATTAAATTTTTTTTGACGATTTTTTCAAATTTTTGACGATTTTTCAAATTTTGACGATTTTTTTCCACTTTTTGGGATTTTTCCAATTTTGGAAATTTTTTTAAAATTTTGGCGATTTTTTTTAATTTTTTAAAATTTTGGCGATTTTTTTTAATTTTTGAAAATTTTGTCAAATTTTTGAAAATTTTGTCAAATTTTTCAAATTTTTACTTTTTTTTTTGTTTTTTTTTTCGAATTTAGTGTTTTTTTTAAATTTTGGAATTTTTTTTTCAAATTTTGACGATTTTTTAAAATTTTGGCGATTTTTTTCCAATTTTTAGCGATTTTTTCAATTTTGGCAATTTTTTTAAATTTTGCAGATTTTTTCAAATTTTTGACGATTTTTCAAGTTTTGACGATTTTTTCCAATATCGGCGATTTTTTTAAATTTCGGCGATTTTTTTAAAATTTGAAATTTGTTTTTTAAATTATGCAATTTTTTAAAAAACAAATTTCAAATTTTAAAAAAATCGCCGAAATTTAAAAAAATCGCCGATATTGGAAAAAATCGTCAAAACTTGAAAAATCGTCAAAAATTTGAAAAAATCTGCAAAATTTAAAAAAATTGCCAAAATTGAAAAAATCGCTAAAAATTGGAAAAAAATCGCCAAAATTTTAAAAAATCGTCAAAATTTGAAAAAAAAATTCCAAAATTTAAAAAAAACACTAAATTCGAAAAAAAAAACAAAAAAAAAAAAGTAAAAATTTGACAAAATTTTCAAAAATTTGACAAAATTTTCAAAAATTAAAAAAAATCGCCAAAATTTTAAAAAATTAAAAAAAATCGCCAAAATTTTAAAAAAATTTCCAAAATTGGAAAAATCCCAAAAAGTGGAAAAAAATCGTCAAAATTTGAAAAATCGTCAAAAATTTGAAAAAATCGTCAAAAAAAATTTAATTTAAAAAAATTGCCGAAATTGAAAAAATCGTTAAAAATTCGAAAAAATCGCCAAAATGGAAAAAAATTTCCAAAACTTGAAAAAAACACTAAAATTGAAAAAAGTCAAAATTTGACAAAATCTTCAAAAATTGGAAAAAAGTCAAAATTTGACAAAATCTTCAAAAATTGGAAAAAAGCCCAAAAATTGGAAAAAATCGTCAAAAATTCAGAAAAATCGCCAAAATTGAAAAATCTCCAAAATTTGAAAATAGTCATGTGTTGAAACAATCGACATAATTTGAAAAATTCGAGAATATTTGAAAAAACTGCAAAAATTAAAAAAAGTAAAATTTAAAAAAAATCGTCAAAATTAAAAAATCGAAAATGGCAAAACTGTCAGAAATTCGAAATCATGAAAATCGTGAGAATTAGAAACGATGAAAATTTGAAAAAAATCTTCAAAAATTAAAAAAATCGCAAAATTCATTTTCGCATTTATTTTTCTTTACGAGGCTTAGTGGTGGTGGATTTTCACCTTTGGTGCAGTCAGTTTTCCTCTAGCTCTTCTAGTTTTCGAGATATGGACGATTTAAATTTTATATAAGCGATTTTCGCCTTTATTTTTTTCACAGATGACTCGCTATGACTTCCCTGTTCCAAAACCGTTGTCCGTTTTCATCTAACTCATTTAGTTTTCGAGATACGGGAGATATTCCAAATAAAAGCCCTTTTCTCTCTACGACCCTTAGTTTTCGAGAAAAACGCGATTTTAAAATCTAGCAATACAAGTCAAAATCTAGTTCCGCTATGGGGGTATTGGTGGCGAGTTTTGAACTTTGGTGCACTCAGTTTTCCTCTAGCTCTTCTAGTTTTCGAGATATGGACGATTTAAATTTTATATAAGCGATTTTCGCCTTTATTTTTTCACAGATGACTCGCTATGACTTCCCTGTTCCAAAACCGTTGTCCGTTTTCATCTAACTCATTTAGTTTTCGAGATACGGGAGATATTCCAAATAAAAGCCCTTTTCTCTCTACGACGCTTAGTTTTCGAGAAAAACGCGATTTTAAAATCTAGCAATACAAGTCAAAATCTAGTTCCGCTATGGGGGTATTGGTGGCGAGTTTTGAACTTTGGTGCACTCAGTTTTCCTCTAGCTCTTCTAGTTTTCGAGATATGGACGATTTAAATTTTATATAAGCGATTTTCGCACTTATTTTGCCACAGATGACTCACTATGACTTCCGTGTTCCAAAACCGTTGTCCGTTTTCATCTAACTCATTTAGTTTTCGAGATACGGGAGATATTCCAAATAAAAGCCCTTTTCTCTCTATGACGCTTAGTTTTCGAGAAAAACGCGATTTTAAAATCTAGCAATACAAGTCAAAATCTAGTTCCGCTATCGGGGTATTGGTGGCGAGTGTTGAACTTTGGTGCACTCAGTTTTCCTCTAGCTCTTCTAGTTTTCGAGATATGGATGATTTAAATTTTATATAAGCGATTTTCGCACTTATTTTGCCACAGATGACTCGCTATGACTTCCCTGTTCCAAAACCGTTGTCCGTTTTCATCTAACTCATTTAGTTTTCGAGATACGGGAGATATTCCAAATAAAATCCCTTTTTTCTCTACGACGCACAGTGGGTTCGATTTCCCCAAAATGGAGATTAATTCAACGAAGGGTCTAATTGATTAGGTAGTATTTTTTTCGGATTAGTTATACATAAGTTATAAAAAAAAACAAAAATATTGTATACTTTTGAAGAAAACTTTTTTTATTTATTTAATTTAACTAATATTATATTAAAGAATTTGCATTAATATTTCTCAAATCAAGCAACTGGAGAGCCTTACGACATCCGATTTTGATGAAATTTGCTATGAGTGTTGTACCTTACACCACCAAGTGAAAATGACAATTTTGGAACTTTAACCCATTTTGACCCACACTTGTCTAGTCATTAAATCATTTTGTTGATGTTATTCTTGGTTTTATACTGTTTTCCTTTATTATTCGAGAAATGAAAATTATATTTGTAGCCTTTTATCGAAAAAGTAGCAAAAATATATACATTTTATTTTGTAAAGTGTTTCTAACCTGCTTTTTTAGAATATATGTCCAAACTCTTCAGATTCCCATCCATCGACACCGTCAGCCTCATCATCGTCATCTATATAATAAGCGATTTCTGTTTCTGTCGGCAAAATTGACGGCGAAATTAATAGCTCCACTGCTGATTTTGGGAGGTGTTTTATTTTATTTTTATTTAACTTGATTTTTCCAGAAATAATTGGATCTGAGGTTAATAGAAACCTATTTAGTATATCCCGATTCGATTTTTTTAAATTTTGGAATTTTTTTTTCAAATTTTGACGATTTTTTAAAATTTTGGCGATTTTTTTCCAATTTTTAGCGATTTTTTCAATTTTGGCAATTTTTTTAAATTTTGCAGATTTTTTCAAATTTTTGACGATTTTTCAAGTTTTGACGATTTTTTCCAATATCGGCGATTTTTTTAAATTTCGGCGATTTTTTTAAAATTTGAAATTTGTTTTTTAAATTATGCAATTTTTTAAAATTTTAAAGATTTTTTTAAATTCGGCGATTTATTCATATTTGTCAATTTTTTTTTAAATTTTTGGCGATTTTTTGAAAATTTGGACAGTTCTTTTTTAATTTCGGCGATTTTTTTCAATTTTGGCGATTTTGTATCCATTTTTGCATTTTTTTTTAAATTATTATCGATTTTTTTTATATATTTGCGATTTTCGACAATATTAGCGATTTTTTTCTAATGTTAGCTGTTTTTTTAATGCACGTGCATATGCACTTGCACTCGCATATGTGCATGTGCGAATTTGTATTCGCACATCGCACATGGAGATGTGCATGTGCGAATAGTATTCGCACTTGCACATCTTGATGTGCGAAGTGTAAAATATTTTCGAAAATATGAAGTCAAATTCGCACATGCACATGTGCAAGTGCAAAGTATAAACAAAAATTTGCACATGCACATGTGCATGTGCATCTTTTGTCTGCACATCAATTTTTGCACATGTGCGTGCATTACGAAGCCTGATTATAACCTATAAATTCAATGCTGGTAGTTTTAATAATTAAAATTATTGTCTATAAATTTTTTTGTAAAAATAACCCAAGATTATAAAATAAAAAAATTAAAAAATTGGCATTTTTATATAAATTAATAAATACCGGTAACTGCCCATGAAAATAACGGTATCGTTAACGATAACAGTATTGGGAAATTTTTTTAGAGGTATTGGTAACGGTATTCAATTTGAAACGGTATTTTAGCGATAACGGTATTATAACGATAACGGTAACCAACCTTGATAAAAATGCAAAAACGTGTTTTTTTAAAATTAATTTTAAAGATTTTTTTAAAATGCCTAATTTGGAGATGTCTATTGCTATTTGTACCACATAATAGTTGATATTAAAGAAAAAAAATAAATTGGAAAAATGATAATTCGACTTTGTGTTTGGAGCGACTGCTTTTCAGGACATTTTACAAAAATTGCTCATTTTGTCAAAAATTTTAAAAATTTCAATGTTTTCATCAAATTTTACACTGTTTTCGGAAAAACAGCACTCAAATTTGGTTAGATTATAATTGTCTTTTAATTTCTTTAAAAAAAATTTTAACCCTTAGTGGCCTGGGGTCAGAAAAGACCAATTGGACTTAATATTAATTATGACTACGAGATTGTAAATCCTTAAATTGATAAAAAAAAAATTTCAACTGGATAAAAATAATTATTTTATGTAACGTGATCCATACGGGGTTAATTTTCATACTTTTAGCCAAAAATGCCCCTTAGGAAATTTACAGAATAACATCTGTAACATCTGTGTACTTAAAGATAAACAAAAAATCTTTAAAAAAAATCAAATGTAATAAAAAAAGTTTTTTTTTTCGATTATAAAAATGTATAATTACTTCATCATACTTGAAATTTGAAGTAAAAATTGCAATCGATTCTCCAGTTATTACCTTTTTATGCATTGGAGATACAATAAAATTTTCTGAGTTTTATTTCCAAACTAAGAATATATCAGTAATAACAAATATCAACTAAACAAAAATTCTAAATAGTCAAAGAATTCTTGTAAATAAAATTTCCTTAAGCATACACTTGTTGTTAAATTTGTAAATTTTTTTTGCTAAGTTTAGCACTCGGTTTTGAAAAATTAGTAACATGGTTTGCTGAATTCAGCAACGAAAATTAGTAATTTGTAACAAGAGAATAGAAAAAATTATTACTAAAAATCAGTACAAAAATAATAAAGTGCAATTGAAAACTGTTTACACATTTTTTTTACTAAACTTTTTATCTGAGTGTACCCAGTTATTTATGGATGAAAAGTTTGAATGGGAATTAAAAATTTTAAAAAATTTTAACATACAAACACAATTTCAGAAACGATTGCCAAACAAAATAAAAATTACTTTGTATTTCTACATGTTCGATGTTGCACATACTCTCGAGAATTAAGTATTGAAAAGGTTCTTACAAAATTTAGAATGGCTGATTGCAACGCAGTAAAAAACCGCTATGGAAGACAGACTTCAATTACAATCTGAAAAGTAGAACAACAAAGTAGATGAACCCTATCGTAAATTACTTGGCAGCTGATGTACACAATGTTAAGTTACAGATCTGATATTAGCTTTTCTATCGCTTACATGGGTAGATTTCAACAAAATCCAAATGAAACTCATTGGCAACATCTGAAAAGGGTTGTACGTTACCTAAAAGGAACAAAAACAAGAAACTTCTTATATACTCTACGCATGAGGATACTCCAATTGCGGGATATGCCGATGCTGATACTGGAGATCGAAAATTAGTCACTAGATATTTGTTTAAACTGTAGCAACTTCGTCAAGTGAAGCGCAGTACATAGTTTTGAGCTCTGCAGTTTCCGAAGCTTTGTGGCTAAGAGATAAAAAAGTTAGTAAAAAAATTTGTTAACAGTTTTCAATAGCACTTTACTGTTTTTGTACTGATTTTTAGTACAATCTTTTTTTAGTAATAATTTTTGCTATTCTCTTATTACAAATTACGGAGTATAAGCTGTAGAAATGCGAGGAATAGACAGGAAAATACAAATACTACTTGTGTGCTTTTGCCAAAAGACTAAAGGTATTAATGTGTTTTTAAAAAAGCTAAATAAAGTGGGTAATGCGAAATTAATGACAACTACTAATTTTTGTTAATAAAACATTTTCTATTTATATAAACGATTATAATGTTTACGGCGTCTATCTTCTTCAAAGGTATTGTTGCGTGCCCATTCCTTTAAATTGCCCTTAGAACGTAACATAGCGGATTTAGAGTCAACATCACGCATGGCAAATGGTGAGAAACCTGCAATATAATCTTCATTTAAAGCATTCGTTTTCGTTTTTGCTATACGGGATGGCATTTGACGAGGCATAGGTTGATCTTCAAATAAAATGGGATTACGTGAGTGCTTACCGCCTTGGAAACGTGGCAAACTTTGATTTTTATATTTGGTAGACAAAGGACGTCTAGTATTTATATGAATCACTTGTTTTTCATTTTCATTCAAACTTACCGCTACTCTTTTTAATGTTTTATTGCCACAATTTGGACAGAATACTTTAGTCATTATAGACGTGGTTTTAAAACAAGCATAACATCTTAAGATGTACGTACGCAAATGTTTAATTATTCGGCCATTAAGAGCGGCAATATTAAGATTCATTTGCTTTAAAGTATTTTGTACTGCAAAATCTGTAGACATACAAGCCACTTCAGGGGTAATGTCCGCCTCTACCTTACCTTCCATAGATTTCTTTACTTTTTTAATGTTTGATGGTGTTATCCATGATTCATCGTCTCCATTATCGATTGCATTAGATGCATTCAATTCATTATTTTCATCATCTTCTCTTCCATTACATTCTGCCGATTCAGAAGAATCGGAAACATGACTATCATCTTGTGGTTCTGGTATTAAAATTTCACAAGTTTTTTCATCTTCTGCTGCCTCACATCTTAATTTTTCAAATAATTCTTCAAGTTCTTCTTGGGTTACCTCGGGAATATCATGTTTTACTTCAGGATTCTCCAATTGATTTTCAATCGCTTCTTTAACACTGTCAATATTTTCATCCTTTTCATTATCATATTCATCCTCTTCTTCAGACTCTGATTCACCATTGCCTTTATTATACCACCCCGGCAATTTTGTATTGTCTTGAAATTCTTCTGGTTTATCTTTGGAGGCAACTATCTTTCCCAATACTGGCTCAGTTCTAAGATGATCCGTACCCACTGTATCCGCTTCCAATTCATATGTCAAGGCAATTACTTTTATATCAATACCAGACAATGAAGCATAATCACCAGTCTTCTTGGAGAATTCAACACAATGTTTAACACTCTCAGCCCTTGGTTCTCGGACTTGTAAATCATAGGGCAATACACACAGACGTCTTATTTGTCTTTTATGACGAACTTCATCAATTACATCGGGAACGGTGAGTACGTTATCAGCATAATCCTAAGAAAAAAAAATGTGTTATAAATTTTAGTTCAATACTTGTAAGAAAACCATACGTTCAATTGCACTGCATTAATAAATGCTGTAGTGTCTGCCACTAAAAATTGAATTTTCTTTTCAGCTTCAGCCATTATTTTGAATTTAACAAAAGAAAAATTTTTAGGAATTCGATGCACGTGTTGTTTTTCGTTTTGTAAATAATAGAGTGTGTCGTTCGTGAACGAGCTAGTTCATTTGAACTATTCACTAATTGAGCGAAAAACTTGAGTCACTTCATTTGGCCGCCTCATTTTGTTAGATAATCGTAAATTTTAGTAGAAAACGTGTAAAAAGGTTAAAGTCGGGCATGCCGCTATATAATACCCTACACCAGTCTGGCTTAAAGCCAACTAATGTTTGGATCCGAAATTTGAATGGGTTAATACGGACTTGTGTCAAAATTTTCTATAAAATCATAAAAGAAGAGAAAATCTAAAATATAGCCCATATGGGCGATAGGTCCAAATATGGACTGATCCTATCTATAATCAATAGGCTTTTTTCTTGGGACTATTTGAGTCAGCGAATCAAATTTCATTGTAATATCTTCGTATTTGCGACATGCAGCGTGTAACCAAGCCAATTTTGGGGTACCCTTATATGGGCACTAGGTCTAAACATGGACCGATTTCAACCAAAATCAATAGGCGTCGTCCTTATTCTTAAATACGTGTTTAAGCTAAAGGCTTTGTTTGGAACATACGTATTTCCATCAGATTGAAACAAGTTAAACTTAGATTCGTCGCTCCAAAGAACTCTATTCCAGTAACGTGGCCCTTTTCTTAGCATTTCTCTTGCAAATCGTAACCGCTTCTTACTATTTTCTTTTTTTGAGACAAGAGGTTTTTTTGTGCAATGCATCCTAGAAGTCCCGAATCTTGCAAGCGCCTTCTTATTGTCCGTGTGAAGATTTCTGCCTTTATTTGTTGTCCAATTTTAGCCTTTATATCACGCGAAGTCCAGAATGGGTTTCTCTTACCTGTCCTACAAATAATTCTATCTTCTGCTGGAGTGGTTTTTGTGCCTGGGCTGCCTGGCTGGGATTTCAAACTCATTTGTCTGTTTGTAGAAGTGAATTGCTCCAAACACCATTTTTTTGGAGCAAGAAAACTTTTGTGCGATAGCCGACATTGACAGTTTTTCATTCTGATAACACTGCATAATAAACTCCCTCATTTTTGGAGTGCATGACTTGTTTTTGCCAATTTTACAAACTAAAACGTATTAAAATGTTTACAATTAATCTATAGCTTCTAAAAGTACACTCAATTTGTCACTAATAATAAGATAAGTTCAGAAATTAAATCAAAAACTGCACGTTTCTAATTACGTGGCCAGCCAAAAATAACTATTTGGGAAATAATCTTAATTTTTTTTAATAAGCAAACTTTGAACTCCACGTGTTTGTCCAACAAAAATGTAGATCGTCTACTCTATAAATAACGGTAGTTGTGATTTACAGTGAAGGTCTTAAAAGAAGTTTCACAGCGATTTTATTTTCTTAACACATCGTTTCTAATTACGTGTCCACCACTGTAGATGAATTTGGAAAAAAAATTTAAGGGTGTGTGTGAAACGATAGCAAAGTGCCATGGTGAAAAAACATTGTTCTATGGTGAAAATTTTTGGAATTTTCCTGTGTGAAATGAAATTTTTTTCGACAATATAAAATTTTTGACAGTTGTAAATAATAGCGAAAAAAAAGTAAAACGAAACTAATATTTTCAGAAATACATATATACGATTGCTAATTGCAATTCTCCTACAAACCAGATCCTTGCAATTAATGGAAGTTTTAGTATAGCATAAGGCTGAGTTCACACCTAATTCTTAAACACGTGTTTAGCTTAAACACGTATTTTAGCTCTTTATTCTATTACAACATTTCTTTATTCTTTTACACTCGTTTTAGCTAAACACGTTTTTAAGATTTAGGTGTGAATGCCGTTTAACATGGCATACATGTAATGTAATTTTTTCTGCCGCTTTTCTGATATTTAATTTTAAAGGTATAATTAGTTTGTACGTAACGTGCCGTGACGAATCAGCTGATTTGTTTTTGTTCTATGAAAAATCATTTGAGTCGTTAGTTTGTCTGTAATGTAATGTAACGTGCCGTGCCGGATGAACCTGTTGAAAACAGAATTTTTGTTATCCGTTAAGTGACAGTGTGTTGACAGCTGCTGTTTTGAGATCTGCGACGAATGGCTTAACCGGCTAAGCCGAGCCGCCGTCGAACATTTTTTTTACACGATAAAAGTCTAAAAATAGTATATATTTTTTTTAATTTTCTTTTTTTACCGTTAAGCCGATGTTTTGTATGTGTCAACTTAAAGTTGCCTAGCCGATCAGCTTTTGGCTCACAGCCAGCTTTAAGCCGTCGCTGCAATTTTTTAATTTAGCCACCGCAACCGATTAATCTGGTTGCCGCAGATCTCTGCTAAGAAAAACAACATTAAACAGCTGATACGTTGTTACGGAAAAGACTACACAAAAGAACCGTCACGGAACGCAAAGACTAATGGAGCCTTAAATCTTTTTTGTTTTTGTTTGGAACTTTTCATTTGTATATGTTGTTTCTTAATTTGTCTTTAGAAACTTTCACATTTTAAAATGTCAAATATTTCCATGCTTATGTCAAAAATTCTACTAGCCCTATGGCTAGTGAAATTTTATTCGCCTCAAAACTATCAAAAATTTACCGTAAAGAATACTTTGCTACGGTTTCACACACACTCTAAGTATTAATGTTATTTTATGTTATAATAAAACAACATTCATTTACCAAATAAAAGATCAACTATACATACCCCTCATTCATCTTAAAAACACATGATACGGTGTAAGATATAATTTAAATAACATACATTTAAATTTAACGGTTCGTTGTAATTCAAAAAATTTGTGTTTATCATACACAGAGTTGAATAGAACCAGCTGAGATACTTTAAGAATTAAGGCTGCGTTCACACCTAATTATTAAACACGTGTTTAGCTAAAACACGTATTTTAGCTCTTTATTCTATTACAACAGTTCTTTATTCTTTTACACTCGTTTTAGCTAAACACGTGTTTAGCTAAAACATGTATTTTAGCTCTTTATTCTATTAGTAGAATAAAGAGCGAAAATACGTGTTTTAGCTAAACACGTGTTTAAGATTTAGGTGTGAATGCCGTTTTAGTCTATAAGTTGAGTTGTTAACATATTCTTGTAGTTTCGAAACAGCTGATTCGTTACAGCTACGTTTACGGTTGCGTAACTCACCCTAAAGCCCGGTATTTGTTCGTACTTTTGCGAAAAAGCTGACAATCTCCATATAAAAAAAATGATTTTTTACTTTTGATTTTTTCGCATCGATTTAATAGACAGGAGCATTTGAAAATGGGACATATGGGTTAATTATGATTGTTACTTTTTATAGACCATAAAAAATTTGTGCATTTTAATGTTTTTATTATAGTTTTTGAGCTCCAAACATAGAGCGAAATTTTTTCGCTCTTTTGAACAAAATACTGGGCTTTAAACCGAAGATAGATTAATACCAGATGTGAAACTAATGACAGGTGTCAAAAAAGTATTCTCTAATCGTATGGTATTGTTTACATGGAAGTCAAGTCAAGAGGGAGATAACAATATAAAATCTCCATACATTTTGTATTGCGCATTTTTTGTATATATCTATCTCTTTTTAGATAATTGTGCTTTATTTTTGTGTTTTTCTTAAATTTTTGCGTTTTGTTTTGCTCATTTTCTGTCGGCCATATTGCCCAAATCAGCTGATTCATATCTGGTGTAATTTGTAATAGCCGCTTAATTCGACGGCGGCTCGACTCCCAAAGAAAAGTAGAAGGCGGCGGCGTATCGACTTGTATCTCTCGCCTTGGTGATTTTTGTGAAAAAGTTTGCAAATTTTTGTTAAATCGAAACCAATATTAAGAAAAGTAATGTTTGTTGTAATAATAATCTGATAAATCATTTATAAATATTTTTATTACCAATTTTAACAGCGAAAATGGAAGTTGATGAAGAAGAGTTCGAGATGCCCTCTTCCAGCAGCAAAGGCGAGAAGAAACGTTTTGAAGTGAAAAAGGTATTTATTTTTGATGACCGCCGAACATGACGATAGATAATTTGCATTGTTTTTTTATAGTGGAATGCAGTAGCTTTGTGGGCCTGGGGTACGTTTTTATCTACAAAGCATCAAACATAACCTATAAATTTGTTTTTCCAAAATTTGCTTGTAATCGTTTCAGATATTGTTGTGGACAATTGCGCCATTTGCCGTAATCATATCATGGATTTGTGCATCGAATGTCAAGCCAATCAAGCTTCTGCCACCAGTGAAGAATGTACAGTTGCTTGGGGTGTTTGTAATCACGCTTTTCATTTCCATTGCATCTCACGTTGGTTAAAGACACGTCAAGTATGTCCGTTGGATAATAGAGAGTGGGATTTCCAAAAATATGGTCATTAGTGTTTATCGTATACTAACATTTAATACACTCATTGTCGGTTTAGTGATACTAAAGAATATAATATTTTGGGTCACTACCTTTTTCATTTATTTCTATACAACAAAATATAATTTATGAACAACAAAGAATTCTGAGCTTTCAAAGGAATGTTAATGTAGACTAACTACAGGATGCTTTAAAAAAGACAAAATTGCTTAATATTAATACTTGGTGGAAGAGTAGTTTACCACTGGGTCAGACTTGTGTCGTTCGGGAACGAGCTACTTTGATTGAATTATTAATTGATCGAAATACAATTCACTAATTGCTCTTTTAGTTCAATTGTTTATTTTGAGGTACCATAATTGGAAATTTTTCGATGACATTGTAATCAATGGTAATGCCAAAGGAAAAATTATAATTAAAAAAATATTGTTTATAAAATTTATTTCGGAAAAATTCGAAAATGAGGAATGTAATTTTTAAGTAAAAATAGTATTCGCTATTTCATCAAGTTTATTATAAAGTATATGTATGTGACGCGCAAAATAGAAAGGGACCTAAGGTCAGGAGAGCATGGGATCGGTCTCATTCGATGCTCAGCTGTTGTCCACAAAAAAAAAAAATTGATTTTTTACCCTTAGGTCCCTTTCTCTATGCGCTGTCACATATATATATACTCGGCAGTCTTGTTTGAGTAGTTACTAGTCATGATGGATCAGCCTTTATTAATGTGCAAGTTTGGCAAACATTAACCTTAAATACCAATAACGATTTAAAACCCTTACGATTTAAATACCACTAACGAAATAAATTCGTTAACCTTAAAATGTCCTAACGAAAAGAACTAGATAAAATACCTATCCAAAATAGTTTAAAATACCATTAACCTTAAAATACCCTAACAAAATAACTTGATTTTTTCTATTTCTTTCAAAAAGATCATACACGAAATGTCGACTTCCAGATTTTTTTTGGACAGAAAGTTACGATCCGTAATGTCAACAATTTCAAGACGTACTATCAAACTGAAAATACCACGGAAAAAATACCGTTAACTTTAAAATAACCAAGCGAAATAGCTTTAAATACCGTTAACACTATAATACAGACCTTGAAAAAAATAATTTATTCATCAGTAATAATTCAATTTCTAAAAGAGAATAAAACTAGTTTTTGATTCGCGAATTATGTATTCGCGGGAATTATCATTTTATTTTTTGATTCGCGACCTTAAATATATTTTTATGAGTCGCGAATGAATTTTAGTAATTAATAGGCCGTTCCTTTAAGTTACCGCGGGATCCCAGTCAGAGCTTTGAAGAATTAATTCTTTTTTGAATGAATTCACTACCAATCGAATTCAATTTTCTCTAGAATTGAATGAATTCCTTTTCTTAAGTAATTCACTGAATCGTAAAACTTTAAAAAGTTACCAACATTAGAAAAAATGTTAATACTAACATGATTTGTAGGGTGGAAAATCTATGTTTAAGGTCTTAATCACAGAAATGTCTGTAATTAAATTTAAGCAATGTTTAGAGTAAAATCAGAGATTAAAATTTGATGAGTTACTGTAATTAAGTGCTAAACAATGATTTTCTTCGTAATCATTGTTTAATATCACATAAGATACCAGGCCATACATTCTTTTAAACGAATTAAAAAATTGACATCAATTCGCGAATCAAAACAAAAAATTTGATTCACGAATCAACAAATACGTAGGTATATATTTTTTTGATTCGCGAGTTTGTAAATCACTACTTGAATAATCTTTGAAAATAATTCTTTTTGAATCAATTCTTCAAAGCTCTGCAAAAATAACGAAATAACGTAACCGATAACCTTAAAATACCCTTACGAACACTGTATCCAATTTAGATATTTTCTCATCAAATCTGGCGATATTTCAACTCGTTTAGCGGGATAAAATATGATTTAGCTATTAGCGGGAAAACTAGCGATTTTTTTAAAGACATTCTTGGTGTTTTCTTAGTTTTTTTTTACATTTATTTCCTTGGCAGAATCTTTGAATCATTATTATTTAGCGATTTATCGCTAAAATTTTATGGAATACTTAAAAGTTGAAAAAATTTAGCGATGTATCGACAATTATTTTAGAAAGTTTTAAAAAGTTCGAAAAATTTAGCTATTTTTGGGAAATTTTTCAACAGAATCCGAAAAGTTCGTGAAATTTAACGATTAATCGATACATTTTTTAAGTTTTTTATAATTTAGCTATTTTCTAGTGATTTTTTTGTTTGATTTAGTGATATTTTTAGGAAAAAAGTTGGCAACAGTGCTTACGAAATACTGTTGAAATAACGTTACCCATTATCACTAAACGTATGAAAACGTTGCCAACCCTGGTAATGTGTACCTGAGTACCGATTCCGAATGATTTCTGAAGCTGTGAAAAATATTTTTCGCTCATTTAAAAGCAAGGACCCAAAATAATTATTATCAAAATTTTTAGAACCGAAAAAATTGCTCAATTTTAAGAAATATTTTTAAAAATTGATTCAACTTATTATTGGCAACATAAAAACAAATCGTTGCCCATAACTATTTTAATCCAATTTCTATTTTTTTATTGCTTTGTAATAATTATGCATAAGAAATATCTTTTTTTCTTATTCATAATTATGTTACAAGTAAAATTTGTTTGTGCTTGATAATGCCCTATAAACAATTTCACTGGAATTCAAGTTGAAAACAAGTTCAATTCCAGCCCTGTTTTCCAGTTTCAAGGCTTGAATACAACTTTAATTACATTTTATTTCAATAGCATACTCCAGCAAAAGGGAAACAAAAATTCAAGTTTCAAATATTTTTGTTAAATATACAAATGCTAGAATTTGAAATGTACTTTACTTCAAGCAAAATTTAAAGCACTTGAATTTTTAAAACCTATGTGCTTATTGGGTAATTATTAACAATTTCTAACATATACAGGCATGTCACAGACTTCAATTTTACTTGAAAGTGAAATTGAAAACGCAAATTGCTTCTCCAGGAGTAAATGGTATTTTTGCATATTTAGACCAAATATAACAGATAAACATAATTAATTATAAGTTAAGAATCCTGTTTTTAATAATTTCACTTAAAAAAGTTTTTGTTAGAGAGTATACTTAAATTTTTAACACATATTTCGCATAAAATTAATATGATTTCGAAGTACAATTTCGTAATGTTTTACTTATGCAGGTTTTTTGCGTTTTCGTAAATTCTAAAATGTTAAAAAAAGACTTTGTGGTAAATTCGTGTTCCAACTGCTAAATCCTGATATAAGTTGCTATTTGTAGTTAAAAAAGAGAAGATCGCCGATCAAAATCTAAAATTTTAAGTTTTCATAAAAAATTACGTTTTGCTAATCAATAAGAAAATTATTGAATTTACCAACAAAAAGAGTTTTAAATGTAAATTTTTTTAAGTGAAATAGTTAACGACACTTTAGGGAATACATACCATGCACTATTGAAGATCTTTTATGAGTTTAAGCTGCTCTAAATATCAATTCCACTTTGGTATTTGAAAGTGGAATGAAAACGATTATTTTTTCGTTTTACGATTTCTGGAGAAACTTTTAACGTTTTAAGTACCACTATAAAGCCTGTAGCATACCCAATACTTACCAGAACGTTTTATTTTCAATACAAAATTATCCGTAGCACCCTAATCTGCAAATTCAGAAGGAAAAAAATTGTTTCCGATCACTTTAGGAAAAAAATTGCGGAAGTGAAAATGCGAAATCAAATCAATTCCGAAAAAACCTGTGACATGCCTGATAATAATTAAAATTTTTCAGTTTCTAAGAAATATAAACAATAATTTCTTATATAAAAACTATTAAATTTTTAAAAATGGCAATATTTCTCAAATAAACTTCAATTTGAATTTTGGAAATTCTTACAATTAAACTTGTTTTTAAAGAAACCTTTGTAAAATTAATAACCTAATGGTTATGGATGTTTTCCTTTCATGAAAAAGCTTTATTTAATCTCAAATTTATAAATTTATAAAAACTTGTTCAATTGGGTACTTAAAAAAGTACAATTTTTATTAAGTAACACAAAAAAATATTTCTTGAAGAGTAATTATTATCAATAACTTTCTTTTTTATTCGTAACTATTTCAAATAGAGGATTAAAATATTTATTGAAGTGTAATAATTATGAATAACTAAAAAAATCGTTGGCCATAACTATTACCAGTCAAGAAATAAAATATTAATTGGAGACAAATAATTATGCAAAAAATAAAAAAATCTATTTTATGAAAAATAAAAATCACTATTTGCATAAGCTTGTTTGTTCATCATTCATAATATTCCATAATCTCGGGAAAATAGCGTTTTTGGTGTTTCTTCTTAGCCAATGAAGCCAATGAAATTTTTCATGTAGCTTCGTTTTATATATTTTTTCCAGGGACCGTATCGGTTATGACTTATCATAAGAGTCAGTATAAAAAGTTATTTTTTAACTTTCATTTTTTCGAGCAGATATAAAAGTTATTTTTTGACTTTTATTTTTTTAAGCAGAAATAAAAGTTATTTTTTTACTTATTTTTTCGAGCAAAAAATAACAGTTATTTTTTGACTTTTATTTTTTTGAGCAAAAAACACGTTAAAATATTAAAATCTTGACAAATTCATATCAAACACATACAAATATGAGAAATCCCTATAAAAGCGCGCTCCATAGGAATTTTCAATTGTTATTGATTTAAAAAAAAATTTACTCTTGCTCAAAAAAATAAAAGTAAAAAAATAACTGATTTTTTGCTTGAAAAAATAAAAGTCAAACAATAACTTATTTTTGCTCAAAAAATAAAAGTCAAAAAATAACTTTTATTTCTGCTCGAAAAAATAAAAGTAAAAAATAACTTATTTTTGCTCAAAAAAATAAAAGTAAAAAAATTTAAAAAGCAATGCATTTTTGGAATAGCAGTCTACTAGGATCATTATGATGTACTTGAATCTGTTCTCCGATATTTGGTTATATGTGCTTTTTTTGTTTAAAAATTCAAAAATAACTGTTATTTTCGGTCCCTGCTTTTTTCTGATTTGAGGAACCTTAACAAGAATCTGAAGTCAAAATAAAATTGCATCCACAAACTAAAATTTAGTAGTGAAAGGGTTAAAAAGTAATTACATGCAAAAAATAAAAAGTGGATAATTGCCGTAGTACTTCGATAAAATACAACTTCAAAAGTTTTCTGCTAAGTTACACAATTCTTTAATTGAAATATAATATTTTCGAAGACAATTTATAAAAGAAAAAACTTAGGTAACTTAACATATTTTGAAGTACGTGAAAATGAAATAGATCAAAGACTAAGGCAAGTTGACAAAAACCAAAATTTGATAAATCTACATGTATTTTTTTACTAACTTACAAAATATACTTTTGAAGTTGTATTTACCTAAGTACTTCGATAATTATACACTTTTTATTTTTTCCGTGTATGCATCTTACATTGTTTCTATATCACAGTGGACGAAATAATTATATATTTGTAGGTTCCCGTACACTCAGGGAATTGTGTAGGTAAAATCAACTGCAAATGACAGTTAAAATAACTGCATTTGCACTTAAAAAGGTGTAGACTACATTAAATTAACTGCAATATGCAGTAATTTTTAACTGTTAAAAATCAACTGACAAATGTAGTAAAAACAACTACAAATGCAATTGAAACAACATACATGCAAATTATTGTAAAACTGTACAAACAACTTGCAAATGTAGTTAAAAAAACATAAATAAAATTTTTTTTTTTAATTATTAATTTAATAAAAAAAAACAAATTTATGTAAACACTATTAACTTAATTTTATTCTATAATAAATTTAAAATTGAGAAATCAAAATTTACACTTAATATCACTTTTACTGTTCACTATTTAGAAATTGTTCTAGATGTCCGTCTGTGAGGGATGAAATTATTGTTTGGCTTCCTTTTTTTCTACAGGTAGAAAGGCATGAAAACATAAAAGAATTGAAAAGAAAATTAATACAATAGTGGTATTCATCTAACTGGATGTATGCCCTCGTAAACCGTGTATTTTTGTAATCGCGTATATTTGTAACTTTACCTGTTTGAATAAACGCACCTTTTAATACTATTCACATATCAATTTTCATTTAGCCACTTTTTTTATCTTTTCATAAATTAAACACATAATTTTTAAAATTTTTATCATTTAAAAACAAATAAAACAGAAAATAAAAAACAACAAACCAAACAATTGAAAATAATTTTATTTTTGACAACAGCTGTATTTTCGATCATACCTACACCCTAAAAAATACGTAGATGCTGATCACTACTTTTTCAACTATGCCATAGGTGAAATAACCCTCACTATGTCATGGTTGATTTGAAATGGTAGAAGATAACTAGGTTTAATTTAAACATAAAATTCAACTATGAGAAAGTGGCTAACAACGATATTTTAGTTGATGTAATAGAGATTTTTAACGTAGTGAATATTAACTATGAACAATTTAAAAATCATTAATATAAATCATAAATCTTATCATCTTATTTGTTCATATAAAGAGAACACAGACCTTACGTTTTTTGTACTTTTATTAACAATTTCAAATTAATTTAAACAATAATAAAATCTGAAAACATACTCCATAAATTCCTTTTTCTCGCTTGATAATTTGTTTGGTACATTTGGTGCTACGTTATGGCCTGGAGGAAAAAAATTCCATTAGGAATTAACTCAATATTTCAAATTCTCTATGGCTTTACCTTTAATTTCAGATCAGCACAGTGAAATTGCTTGAACGTTATTTGGATTTTAATTTTAAACCAATAAATTTTTATCAAATTTAAGGTTTTGTTGTATTAAAAATATTTCTGACAGTTTCTATTTTAATTTCTATACACATGGTGATTATAACATTAATATTTTCACCTAAAAACATGGTTATGTGTAATTACATATAAGGTGTGTTTGGGTACTTTTCCAGTAAAGTCCAGTAAAAATTACTCAGTAACAAATTTACAGAGAGTAAGGCAAAATTTACTCTCAAAAAGAAAAATATCTAAAAATGTACGCAAACAGAAAAATTGTAAGAATTAGTAAAATACTGCTGCCAACTTCTTCCGTAAAAATATCGCTAAATCAAACTAAAAAAGCACTAGAAAATATCTAAATTATAAAAAAATTAAATAGCGATAAATCCCTAAATTGCACGAACTTTTTAGGTTCTGTTGAAAAATTTCACAAAAATAGCTATATTTTTCAAACTTCTTAAAACTTTCTTAAAAAATTATTGATACATCGCCAAATTTTTCGAACTTTTTTGTTTTCCATAAAAATTTACCGATAAATCGCTGAATAATAATGATTCAAAAATTCTGTCAAGGAAATAAATGTAAAAAAATGCTAAGAAAATGTGAAGACTGTCTTAAAAAGAAAAATCGCTAGTTTTCCCGCTAATAGCTAAATTATATTTTATCCCCCTAAACGAGTTGAAGTATCGCTAGATTTGCCGAGAAAATAGCTAAATTGGCAACAGTTATTAAAATAGCTGATTGCGAAATAAACCTATTCAAATTATTGGATTAATAAATAAAACCTAATAAAATGATCACTTACTTACTCCTTCCATCGTAAATAAGCTTATATTTAAATATTTTTTATTTTTACAAAAAATTATTTCAAAATTCTTTAGACAAATGTTTTGTTTCTTCAATCATATGTTTTAAATCATATGTATTTTTTTCTTACAAATTCTTACTAGCAAAAATTCATCCAGTAAAAACTTGTAAGTTCTCTGGTATTGAACTGTCACTTTACCCTCTATTTTTCCTCTCTCCTTACTGAGTAATTGTGTAAACAAACACCTTCCAGTAAAAACTTGTACAAATTTGTACAAATTTTCGGGTACGCAAACACACTTATAGTCATTTTAAATTTATTTTATATCAACTATGAATTTTGTTGACTATCCTACCATGGAATTTTTTGGGTGTATTTAAATCAAATCTACGTTTAACCGCTTGAAGCATACAAAAATTATAAACAGCTTATGTGTACAGATGGGCATCGATTATCCGTGATTCAATTAACCGGGAACATCAATTATCAGGGATCTATAAGGAAAGGAAGATTTTTTTATTTCAATCGATCAACCGTGATTACATCAATTATCCGGGATTGAAAAACATCTATTTATTTTGCCGAAATTTGGTTTCAACGTGCTAGCAACACTAAAATTAATATGTGTCTAAAGCGAAATAAAGGAATTCCCTTGTTTGCATGTTTTTCCTCTGGTATTTAGTTGCATTTGAAATTTAAGTAGTAAGGAGTGAGGATGTGAAATTTTAGAATGGCATCGATAGCAATAAAATCCAGTAAAAGGCAAAAGTATTAACTATTCAAGAAAAAATTGATTTAGTCAACGACTATTTAAAAAAAACATGTTTCTGTTCAAACACTATCACAAAAATATAGAGTGGGCAAACAAACAGTTTATGACTTAAGCACCGTAAGTTGTTTTTCACGTGGAAAAATTTCGCTCGAACTTTAAAGGCTTTAAATTGCAATTTAATTAAGATACAATAAACACAAAATTTCACTTTTTCCCAAGAAAAATAATAGTATTGTACATTAAATTTGCGTGAAAACAAACTCTACACAATTTTCACGTGAAACCCATTATCGTGAAAAATCAATTTTTTACATGGAGTATAACAGTTCTTTTACGTGAAATCGAAAAAACTTACGGTGCTTTAATTAAAAATAAAGATAAAATATTGTGCAGAAAGTGATTCAGTTACTGGCTTCCAAAATCGAAAAACTTTAAAAAGTGCATTAGAGCCAAAAGTCAATTTTGCGACATACGAATGGTTCCGACAAGAACGTTTTAAAGGGACCCCAATTTCCAGTTTAATCATAATGGAAAAGGCTAAGTTCTTCCATTCAAAATTAAATATAAGCTTAGCATGTTACAGAACTTTGAAAAACGACATGGAATTCATAAACTCAAGGCTGGAGGAGAAAAAATATCTGCCGATTATGTATATGCCACAATTTTTGTAAATCAGTTGGAAGAATACATATTAAAGGAAAATCTTATAAATGAGCAAATCTACAATGGAGAGGAAACAGACCTTTTTTTTAGTGTTCACGACCTCATTTAGTAAAATCATCATTAAGGCATATGATGCCAATAAAATATCTTAAAAGTAGATTTTTTAACAGTTTTTTCGCTCTTCTGAAAATCTATTAAAAAACACGTGACATTTTGCAGGCCGGTAGACCATATATAGTAATTAAAAACTTATTAACATTATATTTTGTAAGTGTGTATATTGATTAAATTTAACAAACATTAATATTAAAAACGTACTAAATTTTACCTCAGTTAACCGGAAAAATCGATTATCCGGAATGTTTCCGGTCCCGACCATCCCGGTTAATCGATGCCCAACTGTATAATAGTTGCGGTATAATCGAACGTATGCCACCAAAACTTTTTAGGAAGTAACGCGAAAAAGTAACGCATATGCGAAAATCTATAAACGCTGAGTTTTCAACGTTGATAATTATCCACGTTGCAAGTTAACGTGCATACGAAAAGTAATGTGTTAGTTTTCGTCTTAAATACGTTTTCGTGTACTTTGAGTTTTTAATGCGTTACCGGATATAGTTAAGTCGAAAACACAGCTAGTGTTCAGATGTGTGTATAAATACGAAAAAGTTTACACATTAAAATGTAAGTGTATATTTACGAGGGCTCGTAAACTAGTTTTGACATTAATCGAGTAAACTTACAGCATATACGCAGTATACGAGGCGTAAATACTTTAAATGAATACCTTTAAAATATTTTAATATTCCCGTAAATAAATTCATATGTTATATTATAAAATTTACCTTATTATTTTAATAATTTAATAAAATATACTCGTATAACCTTTTCCGTATTATGCGTCTTAAAGGCGGATTATGGGACCGTAAACGTAAATGTGATGTAACTGTACCGTGCCGTAGCTAAAAAGTACACTTATAGATTATCGTAAACGACATTACTATTTAGCATCTATTTCATGTGGTTTTATATTTTATTCTAAAATTTTCCATTTATTTGTTAATTTTTATTCCTTATTTGTTGTTTGAATCATTTTTCTTTATTCATTTCATATTTTTTCCGACTAAAATCAGTCAGCTGTTTCGATGCCGGATAGAAAATTCTGATTTCAACAGAATGATCCGGCAAGTTCGTTTACATTTACGTATTAGTAACCATTCGCATACATTTCTTCTTGTGGTATCGGAACAGCTGATTCGTTACAGATACGTTTACGGTTGGGTAACTCAGCCTTTACTCTTTAGCGTTGTTTTATAACTAAGACAAGAGAAAACATATTGTTCTCATATTCTTTCACTAGAAATTTCTAAACAATTTCGTACACACATTCTTCTTTGCTTGGTACACATCAGAGATGGGAGTAATTAATTACTTTGTAATGACCATTGCGGGTTTTCATTACCATTAAATCTATAAAATGAAAATTAAAAAAAAATTCAATACCATTACAAAATGTAATTGCAATAATGTTAAAAAAATGTTAATTTTATATTTTTTCTTTACATGTAATGAAATGTTTTTATAATTTTCATTACAATACGCAATTGTAGTAAAAACAGAAAATCATTTTCATTTTTTCTACACTAGGTAGACAAATGAAATTTCATTACCATTAACAAAATGATGTAAAGAACGTTTTGTTCTTTGTTCTACACTAAAAAATTTTCCTTTATGGAAATTTTTTTCGCAATTTTTTTTTGGCAACTAGCCACCAAACTTTGATGTATGTCTCTAGATTATAAATTTAAAAAACCTGCACTTAAAAAATAGCAAAATTATGGCGGAACGCGAAAAAAAACTTTATGGCAGAAAAATTCAATTAAAAAACTTAATGAGCGATTAACATTCTTCAAACAAATATATTGATGTAAGAAATTTCCTTTTTGCAAATTTTTTTTCGCGATATTTTTTCGCGATTTATTTTTTTTTTGCTACAAACCACCAAACTTTGTTATATGAAATAGGCATTATAGTCCCTAGACTATAAATTTGAAAAAACCGCACTTAAGAAGTTGCAAAATAATGGTGGAACGCGAAAAAAGACCTTATGGTACAAAAACTGAATTAAAAAACCTACTCAGCAATTAACATTCCGCAAACAAATATATTGATGTAAGAAATTTCCTTTTTGCAAATTTTTTTTCGCGATATTTTTTCGCGATTTTTTTTTTTAACTAGCCACCAAACTTTGTTGTATGAAATGGGCATTACAGTCCCTAGATTACAAATTTTAAGAAACCGCACTTAAAAAATTCAAAAATAATGGTGGGACGCGAAAAAAGACTTTATGGTAAAAAATTTAATTAAAACACTTATTCAGCGATTTACATTCTGCAAACAAATCTATTAATGTAAGAATTTTCCTTTTTGGACATTTTTTTTCGCGATTTTTTTCGCGGTGTTTTTTTAACTAGCCCCCAAACTTTGTTATATGAAACGGGTATTATAGTCACTAGAATATAAATTTTACATTCTGCAAGCAAATATATTAATGCAAAAATTTTACTTTTTGGATTTTTTTTGTTTGCGATTTTTTTTCGCAATTTTTTTTTCAACTAGCCACCAAACTTTGTTGTACGAAGTGAGTATTATAGTCCTTAGATTATAAATTAAAAAACCAGCACTTACAAAATTGCAAAATAATGGCGGGTCGCGAAAAAAGACTATGGTACTAGAATTGAATTAAAAAACTTAATCAGCTATTTATGTTCTGCAAACAAATATATTAATGCAAGAATTTTCCTTTATGCAATTTTTTTCACGATTTTTTTTATTGCAACTAGCCACCAAAACTTGATATCAAATATGGATACCATAAGCCTCGGATTATGAACTAAAAAATGATTTTAGTAATTTGTAAACCTCATATTTTTAAAATAAAAAACTTCGACAAAAACGGCATGTAATGAAAAACAAATGGGTATTTCATTACTATGTAAACATTAGGTAAAAGTAATGAAAATTAAAATAAGGTTCATTTTAATTTTCAAAACAAATGAAAATTAAAAAAAATATTCATTACCATTTTTTAACGCAATGGTAATGAAAAAAAAAATATTACCATTTCTTCAAAAAATGGTAATGATAAAAAAAAGCTCCATTACATCAAGTAATGGTAATGAAAAATGTAATGGTAATGATTTTAGCCAATTTGTAACAAAATTCAAAATGTAATGGTAATGATTTTAGCCAATTTGTAACAAAATTCAAAATATCTGCATAAAATAAATGTTACTACAATGTAGTAGTTTTTGAAGTTTGTTTAAAAAAACAACTGTCAGAAACATTAAAAAATTTTTTTTAAGTAAATTAACTGCAATTGTAGTTAAAATAACTACAACGCATTGCTACACAAATAGCTGTCATGTAGTAACTGCAGAACTTTTCTACTTTTCTGAGTGATACAAGACTATTATTTTTCTAGTGAAAAAGTGATATTTTGTGTTTATTGTGAATGTGGCTTTGTTATAAAATTAAAAAAATTGTTTATTTTTATAACTTAAATTGCAATTTGGGGCATTTAAGGTTTGAGTAAAATTTTTCCACGTGAAAAACAACTTACTGAGCTTTATGACCAGAATTATGGATATTAAATTTGATTTTTTTTGAAAATATTCGCTTACAATATTTACCAAGGTTGGCAACCGAAACGAATAACGGTATAGGTATCGGTATTGGTATCGATTTTTTATTTGTTTCGGTATCGGTAACGGTATTTGTTTTTCTCTCGAGGAGACCAGTGTTTTTGCTCTAAGGGTCATTGACCTCAAGTATCCCGTTCTAGTAGTTACCTACCAGAACTCAGTTGCTACAACCCTAATGTACAACTAGGGTTTGGGATTTCCCGGACTTTTTTATTTCCCGGGAAACGGGAATGAAAAATATTTTTAAACAAAATTGTTAATGAAAACCACATATATAAGTAATTTTTGTTAAAAAAAAACACTATTTCAGTATAAATGCAGTCTGTGTAGTGAGAATTCAAAGTAAATAATATCAGAATGTTAAACATTTGGTTTCACATAAATTACTCGCAGCACTGCCAAATGAATTGCATGATTCCAGCAGAAAGCACCTACTATTGGACTGTCGGAAACAAACCGTTTCATCACACTTGGCCCATTAGATATGGTGGCCACAATGTTATTTTCCAAAGACAAATAAAACTCTTCTAGTCTTATTTCTACAATTCTTCTTATTTCATCAGCATTACATCTTTCTGATATATAAACCAACCCCAGGTTATAAAATGAATTATTTCCGTTTATACATATGTTCAAATATCTCTTTTGTGATATTCTTGTCCATTCATCTAAGATTATAGTAAATCTCCTATTGTTAGAAATATTGCTCGATATTTCTTTTATCATGATATCTTTTACATGATTGTAGTAATTTAATATAATGTTCTTTACATCGGTTTCATTTTTTTTGCAATGCCAGGTTTTTATTATAAAAACTTTCTCGAATAAACGAAGATCTAGTTAAGGTGCGGATTGACTGCAGCTAATTTGGATACCATTTCAGGAAATGTTTGCCCTACCATAAAACCTTTAATGTACTTTGCTAATTTTAGCTGAAACGTTATTCTTGTTGTTGTTTTCTTCAAGAGATGTTGCATGACCATCAATTTTTTTTTTGTGAACCAAATTTAGATGTCGGATAACCAAATTTAGATACCACCGTTAACCATTAGTCTTTTCTTTTCACATTTATTAATGAAAACGTTACTTATAAAATTATTGACCCTTAATATAAAGGAGTATTTTAAATTTAAAGTCGACTTTATTTTTAATCAAACGGTTTTGTTCATTTTGTGTATGAAAACCTTACAAAAATATTTATATTTTCAAATATTTTGATTGGTTGAAAATAAATTAACCAATCATAATCCTCCAAAAATAAACCAAGCCAAGGTATACTGCCACCCAATATTTTAACTAAAGTCGACTTTACCTAAATTATACATTTGAAAAATTTAGATAGTAAGGGCGATTATTTGTAAGAAACAAAGCTTTTTTCATATTTCTTTAAACATTTTACCAAGTTTTTAGGTTTTACTACTTAAATTTTGAATAAGTTATGCGAAAAATCTTTATTAGTTGAAATGCTCCTAATTACTTGGCAAAGATTTTATTTGTGTGTCAAATAAATGTATTCCCTTTTAAAAGATTTTAACAATGACATTTTTGTTTTGGTATTTAAAATGTTTTTTATGACTAAAATTAAAAAATCCTATTCCAAACAAAAACAATTTAAAAAATTTAATATTTTTAAAATTTCCCGTTTTCCCGGGAAAAATATATTATTTTCCCGGGAATTCCCGGCAAACTTTTCCCGGGATTTCCCGGGAATTCCCGCCCGGGATTTCCCGAACCCCAAACCCTATGTACAACCCTAATGTCAGAAAATTAAAGCTTGCAAAAAATTATTAAACTTTTGCTAAGGAAATTTTTCGATAAACCCAGTAGAATTTTTTTTTAATATTGGTTGCCGAACGTAGGGGTCGCCTTTTAAAATTTTTTTTAATTGGATTTTTCCTTTATAGCGAAACACTAGTCTCCTCGAGGCAAAAAATCGATATATCACTCTTTAAAATCCGATTTTAAGTGCCGAAGCTATAACGAAAAATTTAAAAAGGCGACCCCCACGTTCGGCCAAAAAAAAAAAATTTTTTTTTGAAATTGCCTTGCAAATATACTTCATATTGGAGGGTGTACGGCGAACTTTTTTTGAGGTACGGTCTAATGCACATGCTCCTGTTTGCTTCGTGTGTGTGCACACATACTGGAAAATTTAAGTATTTGTAAAAAAAATTCAAAATAACTGCATAAAATAAATGTTACTACAATGTGGTAGTTTTTGTAGTTAGTTTAAAAAAATAACTGTCAAAAACATTGAAAAATTTTGCTCTAAGTAAATTAACTACAATTGTAGTTAAAATAACTACAACCGCATTACTACACAAATAACTGTCATGTAGTAACTGCAGAACTTTTCTGAGTGAAACTTTCGGAATTTTAAAAGATTGGAAATTGTAAATATTAGAAATTGTATATTATTAAACCCCATAAATACTCAAAATAGGATTCAAATCCCCAACATTTCATTGTACTCCTCCCCACAAAAGTTTGTCCCAACCGAAATTGAAATATCCAATATGGAGAAAAATCTTCTGATATGGTAACACTGTTTATTAGTTACTCGCTTTTCACTTCGATCTGTTTTTATTTCACGTAATTAAACCTATCCGTTTCCTTGTATACTTCTTTCGCTTTTTTTTATTTCATATTTCCCTTTCCGTGATTTTTTATTATATTAAAATTGTAAATAAGAATGTATTGTATTTGAGTAAAAGTATACTCACCTTTATATCACAAAATAACCGCAGCTTTATACAGGCACATTAAATAAATATGAATGTAGACCTGCGAAAACACACATATACACCACTTAATTTTTTTATTTTTATTTCTTCAATATTTTATTCTTATTACTACTTAAACTTTCATACTGCACTGGCTCATTTATTAATGATCATTAGATATTATTAAGAATACACATTTGCACACTTACACTTACTGAAAAATATTACGAATACACCGGCAACGCAACTAACGCGAAGAAAAAGCAACAAATTTCCCGCATTTTTTTTTTAATACATTTTACACAAATTTTTACCAATTTACTTAAAGATTTTTAAGAAAAAAACCTTTTTATTTTACTTAGCAATTATAAAATTATATTTTTCACTTTAAATATTTATTAAATATCCACTGGAAACTATTAAATTTATTAATAAAACTTTGCTTAACTGACCGTACAACCGTACCATATGAAAGCTACCACGATACTAAATCTGTTAATGGTGAATTAGTGATGGGATTCTGGGTTTTTCGCTGGGAATTTTGGAAAAGTAGCACAAAAATCGTATTTTGTAAACAAAGTCGCACAAAAATATTATAAACTGGTGCATTTTTAAATGTGACATATTTCTCAAAGATACCATGATCAAAACCTGAACGGATAAAAAACTCTTAAAATTAGACATTTTTTCACATGAGTACACTGAACCAAAAGTCGTAAGTGAAATCAACATAAAAATTTTGTTACTTCTTGATGAAACGAATTGTTAAAACAATATATTTTTTATTCAAATTAATGTGTTTTTTTTAAATCAACTACTTTTTTTTTAAATGAACATACTTATTTCCGTCAATAATTCTCTACAAAACAATTGTTGTTTTGATAATTTTTTGTCCATTTTTTAACAAAATTTAATTTGTTAACTCTAAAAAATTTTGTAAAAAGGCTGCAACGTAAATTTGATATAATTTTTCTTCAATTTGAAAAAAAGAGTATTAAATCTGTGGAAAACAGTTTAGTGAGGTTATTTTGTCGCGTCATTACTCGTGCTAGCATCTGTATTTGTAATTGTCGGAAATATCAATAAATTGACATTAAGTCTTTTTGTTCTTCAAAGTATAGATAATTAACAAATTCAATGACTTAAAGTGAATTGCTAATTGAAGGTTTATTAATTTTAGTTTAAATAAATTTATATAATTTTAAATGTTCTCAATTAAATCGTACATTAAAATTTCTGTCATTAATTTTGATATTATCTATCTTTTTGTTATTTTGTTTAAGGCAAACTATTAATGAAAGTTATATAATGTATTTGAATTATTAATTTAAATAAAGTTATATGTTTTTGTATATAAAATGGTACATGTGTTTTAAATAAAGAGTTTTTATTAAATTATATTTTTGCAACGTGTCAATGTGTTTAAGATGAATGGGGGAAATGTTTTAGTTGATCTCTTATTTAAGTAAATGAATGTTCATTTTTAGTTTTACTCTAGATCATAAATTAATATCACTTTTTGTTTAAATTATTTTCAAATCAGAGAAAGATGATACAATTTTTACAAGTAAATTACAAAGAATAAAAAATTTTTGAAAGAATTCGATAAGACCAGCAAGACAGAATACGCATTTTCGACTTTCGCTAAAAAGCCATCATTAGTGTCTTTCGCCTTGAGTTTTTAGTATATGCTATATTATAATTTCAATTTTATATTTCATTATTTTTTATATTTTATCAAATTCATTATAAAAAAGACATTGTATGTATATTGTTTACAAAAATTTTAAATTGGTGAAATATAAAAAATAACGAAATATAAGTCTAAAAATAATAAACCGATAAAAAATTAATTAATTAAATAAAATGCATTGTTGAATTTAATAAAATGCATTGGCAAAACAACAAAATCATTATGCAATTTAATTAAATACAATTGTAAAGACAACTAATTTTTGTTAATACATTTGACGATATTTTGTCAAAATAATACCACATAAAATAGTTAAACGTCAAAATATAAATCTACTAAACAATGCGTTAAATTGATGGACAGGTTTTGTTAGTTGTATAGTGATCACCCATTCATCAATTTAATATGGATTTTAGTTGATTTCACAGCTGTTTTTGGTTCAGTGTATCAAATATACAAAGTAACATTGAGTGCGTTTACCAGACGCTCAACTGTTGCTAATCCGCTACTCAACAATCTGGTGAACGATTTGATTAGCTACCGCTAAGTCAACATGTTGTGGTAGCGCTACCTTGTTTTGGTAGCGTAAAACTTTTACGCTACTTGTGAGCAGTTAATGATACATCAGCTGCCGTTTGTTTTTTTGTATATTTTTTTTAAAGAATAATAAACATATACAAATATGATTATAAAGGAATAAAAAATTTCGAAAAAATCAATGAAACATCTACAAATATTTTTATTTTAAAACAAAAACAAAAGTAGCATCGTTCACCAGATTAAGGTAACCATAAAGCGCTACATATCATTTGTAGTGGTAGCGGGTTTCTCTGGTAAACTTGCCCATTGATTTGTACCCAGCGATTTAGAAGCTGTTAGAAATGGGTTAATTGAAGTTTCGCTTTCAAAAGAATATTTATAAAAATTTGCCAATTGATATCACTAATGCAAGGAAATGTAAATACGAGTATGAGTGGAAAGAGATGGTTGCCCGGACATTGCTTAACAACATTACCCTCATTTCGAGTTTTGCGATTATTTCCAAAAATTTTCGGCCATTTTTACCTAATTAAGGTAAATATCAAGGTTGGCAATCGATACCGTTATAATACCATTATCCGTTTCAAACCCATATCAAATTGACAACCGATACTAATACCGAAATTCTTGATTTCAAAAAATACCGGTATTCAAAAACCTTTTCCCCTAATACCGGTGTCGTACCGGTATGAAATCGGTTTAAAAAAAATTGTTTTTTCACGTTTTTAGCAAAAATACAAACTTTTTTAATATAAAATTTCTAAAATTGTTAAACAATTAAACTTTATTATTCATTGTTAATAGAAAATCGTGTTATAAATTCAAAGTGCGGTTATCAGCCTTTAGTTTGCATTGGCAACATTGTTTTTAATTTATTTAACTTCATAAATATTCTCTAACTTGTGACAAATTTAGTAAATGTAATTTAATATATAAACTGGTTTCTTAAACCTTTAATTGAATTTACAGTTTCTTTTAGAGAATCCTTTTATTAGTTTTATAAACTTATTTTTTTTTATTTTATTATATGATCTCAATACAAATATAAAATATTTGTAGTGAATCAACTTGTGCTCCTAATAGATTTAAAAAAATTTTGTGTTTAAAAAATAAAACACTTACAATTAGAAATTTTTAATAACTTATTGTTTTTTTTTTATTTATTTAATTTAATTTAGTCTATGGAATTAATCCTTACAGACAATAATATTAAGACTTACATAATTTTAGAAAATATTATAAGCGAACTAAGTCTTTAGAATTTTTGTTCATATTTAAAAACATTTCCATAAACTATCCTTTATAAAAATTTAATAAAATTGAGTTTTTTTATAATTAAGAACGTTTTTTTATATTTTTGTAAATTTTTTCAATAATACCGGTATATACCTTTAAAAAAAATATACAAAAAAACAAACGGCATTAACTTCTCACAAGTAGCGTAAAATTTTTACGCTACCAAAACAAGGTAGCGCTACCACAACATGTTGACTTAGCGGTAGCTAATCAAATCGTTCACCAGCTTGTTGAGTAGCCGATTAGCAACAGTTGAGCGTCTGGTAAACGCCCTCATTGTTACTTTGTATATTTGATACACTGAACAAAAAACAGCTGTGAAATCAACTGAAATCCATATTAAATTGATGAATGGGTGATCACTATACAACTAACAAAACCTGTCCATCAATTTAACGCATTGTTTAGTAGATTTATATTTTGACGTTTAACTATTTTATGTGGTATTATTTTGACAAAATATCGTCAAATGTATTAACAAAAATTAGTTGTCTTTACAATTATATTTAATTAAATTGCATAATGATTTTGTTGTTTTGCCAATGCATTTTATTAAATTCAACAATGCATTTTATTTAATTAATTAACTTTTTATCGATTTATTATTTTTAGACTTATATTTCGTTATTTTTTATATTTCACCAATTTAAAATTTTTGTAAGCAATATACATACAATGTCTTTTTTATAATGAATTTTATAAAATATAAAAAATAATGAAATATAAAATTGAAATTATAATATAGCATATACTAAAAACTCAAGGCGAAAGACACTAATGATGGCTTTTTAGCGAAAGTCGAAAATGCGTATTCTGTCTTGCTGGTCTTATCGAATTCTTTCAAAAAATTTTTATTCTTTGTAATTTACTTGTAAAAATTGTATCATCTTTCTCTGATTTGAAAATAATTTAAACAGAAAGTGATATTAATTTATGATCTAGAGTAAAACTAAAAATGAACATTCATTTACTTAAATATGAGATCAACTAAAACATTTCCCCCATTCATCTTAAACACATTGACACGTTGCAAAAATATAATTTAATAAAAACTCTTTATTTAAACCACATGTACCATTTTATATACAAAAACATATAACTTTATTTAAATTAATAATTCAAATACATTATATAACTTTCATTAATAGTTTGCCTTAAACAAAATAACAAAAAGATAGATAATATCAAAATTAATGACAGAAATTTTAATGTACGATTTAATTGAGAACATTTAAAATTATATAAATTTATTCAAACTAAAATTAATAAACCTTCAATTAGCAATTCACTTTAAGTCATTGAATTTGTTAATTATCTATACTTTGAAGAACAAAAACACTTAATGTCAATTTATTGATATTTCCGACAATTACAAATACACATGCTAGCACGAGTAATGACGCGACAAAATAACCTCACTAAACTTTTTTCCACAGATTTAATACTCTTTTTTTCAAATTGAAGAAAAATTATATCAAATTTACGTTGCAGCCTTTTTACAAAATTTTTTAGAGTTAACAAAATAAATTTTGTTAAAAAATGGACAAAAAATTATCAAAACAACAATTGTTTTGTAGAGAATTATTGACGGAAATAAGTATGTTCATTTAAAAAAAAGTAGTTGATTTAAAAAAAACACACATTAATTTGAATAAAAAATATATTGTTTTAACAATTCGTTTCATCAAAAAGTAACAAAATTTTTATGTTGATTTCACTTACGACTTTTGGTTCAGTGTACTCATGTGAAAAAATGTCTAATTTTAAAGGGCGGATTATGGGACCGTAAATGTATATGTGATGTAACTGTACCGTGCCGTAGCTAAAAAGTACACTTATAGATTATCGTAAACGACATTACTATTTAGCATCTATTTCATGTGGTTTTATATTTTATTCTAAATTTTTCCATTTATTTGTTAATTTTTATTCCTTATTTGTTGTTTGAATCATTTTTCTTTATTCATTTCATATTTTTTCCGACTAAAATCAGTCAGCTGTTTCGATGCCGGATAGAAAATTCTGATTTCAACAGAATGATCCGGCAAGTTCGTTTACATTTACGTGTTAGTAACCATTCGTATACATTTCTTCTTGTGGTATCGAAACAGCTGATTCTTTACAGATACGTTTACGGTTGGGTAACTCAGCCTTAAGAGTTTTTTATCCGTTCAGGTTTCGATCATGGTATCTTTGAGAAATATGTCACATTTAAAAATGCACCAGTTTATAATATTTTTGTGCGACTTTGTTTACAAAATACGATTTTTGTGCTACTTTTCCAAAATTCCCAGCGAAAAACCCAGAATCCCATCACTAATTCACCATTAACAGATTTAGTTTCGTGGTAGCTTTCATTAGGTACGGTTGTACGGTCAGTTAAGCAAAGTTTTATTAATAAATTTAATAGTTTCCAGTGGATATTTAATAAATATTTAAAGTGAAAAATATAATTTTATAATTGCTAAGTAAAATAAAAAGGTTTTTTTCTTAAAAATCTTTAAGTAAATTGGTAAAAATTTGTGTAAAATGTATTAAAAAAAAAATGCGGGAAATTTGTTGCTTTTTCTTCGAGTTAGTTGCGTTGCCGGTGTATTCGTAATATTTTTCAGTAAGTGTGCAAATGTGTATTCTTAATAATATCTAATGATCATTAATAAAAGAGCCAGTGCAGTATGAAAGTTTAAGCAGTAATAAGAATAAAGTATTGAAGAAATAAAAATAAAAAAATTAAGTGGTGTATATGTGTGTTTTCGCAGGTCTACATTCATATTTATTTAATGTGCCTGTATAAAGCTGCGGTTATTTTGTGATATAAAGGTGAGTATACTTTTACTCAAATACAATACATTCTTATTTACAATTTCAATATAATAAAAAAAACACGGAAAGGGAAATATGAAATAAAAAAAAAGCGAAAGAAGTATACAAGGAAACGGATAGGTTTAATTACGTGAAATAAAAACAGATCGAAGTGAAAAGCGAGTAACTAATAAACAGTGTTACCATATCAGAAGATTTTGCTCCATATTGGATATTTCAATTTCGGTTGGGACAAACTTTTGTGGGGAGGAGATAATGAAATGTTGGGGATTTGAATCCTATTGTGAGTATTTATGGGGTTTAATAATATACAATTTCTAATATTTACAATTTTCAATCTTTTAAAATTCCGAAAGTTTCACTCAGAAAAGTTCTGCAGTTACTACATGACAGTTATTTGTGTAGTAATGCGGTTGTAGTTATTTTAACTACAATTGTAGTTAATTTACTTAGAGCAAAATTTTTCAATGTTTTTGACAGTTATTTTTTTAAACTAACTACAAAAACTACCACATTGTAGTAACATTTATTTTATGCAGTTATTTTGAATTTTTTTTACAAATACTTAAATTTTCCAGTATGTGTGCACACACACGAAGCAAACGGGAGCATGTGCATTAGAAGGTACCTCAAAAAAAAGTTCGCCGTACACCCTCCAATATGAAGTATATTTGAAAGGCAATTTCAAAAAAAAATTTTTTTTTTTTTGGCCGAACGTAGGGGTCGCCTTTTTCAATTTTTGGTTATAGCTTCGGCACTTAAATTCGGATTTTAAAGAGTGATATATCGATTTTTTGCCTCGAGGAGACTAGTGTTTCGCTATAAAGGAAAAATCCAATTAAAAAAATTTTAAAAGCCGACCCCTACGTTCGGCAACCAATATATAAAAAAAAATTCTACTGGGTTTATCGAAAAATTTCCTTAGCAAAAGTTTAATAATTTTTTGCAAGCTTTAATTTTCTGACATTAGGGTTGTACATTAGGGTGGTAGCAACTGAGTTCTGGTAGGTAACTACTAGAACGGGATACTTGAGGTCAATGACCCTTAGAGCAAAAACACTGGTCTCCTCGAGAGAAAAACATCGATGTATCATACTTTAAGATCCGACTGTAAATGCCAAAGATATAACGAAAAATGTAAAATGGCGACCCCTACATTCGGCAAAAAAAAAATAAAAAAATTTTTTTGAAACCCCCTTGCAAAAATACTTCATATTGGAGGGTGTACGGCGAACTTTTTTTTTGCCTGTAAGGTGGTACGCTCTAATGTGCATGAAGCGCTTGTTTAGAAATTTCTAGTGAAAGAATTCGAGAAGTACATGTTTTCTCTTGTCTTAGAAAACACCATATTTCATCCCTCACAGACGGAGATCTACAACAATATCTTAATAGTGAAAAATAAAAGTGGCATTAAGTGTAAATTTTGATTTCTCAATTTTAAATTTATTATAGAATAAAATTAAGTTAGGAGTGTTTACATAAATTTGTTTTTTATTAAATTAATATATTTTAAAATAATTTTTATTTATGTTTTTTAACTACATTTGCAGTTGTTTGTACATTTTTACAATAATTTGCATAATTTTTACCACATTTGTCAGTTGATTTTTAACAGTTAAAAATAACTTCATATTGCAGTTAATTTAACTGCAAATGTAGTCTACACCTTTTTAAGTGCAAATGCAGTTATTTCAACTGTCTTTTGCAGTTGATTTTACCTACATAATTCCCTGAGTGTTTGTATTGAAGTTATTGTTAAATACTTGGAGATTTTTTTTTACTGAAAGAATGTAAATTTTAATAGATTTGATTTTAAGGCAAAAATAAGTTATCTAAAATCACTTAAAAAATATTGTTGATGGTACCACACATAATTGCATGTGGCTTCGTAATTGAACATACATAATCCTATCTGAATTTAATTAATATTGTATTTAGACTGGGCAAAAACTATTAGTTTTTGGCCATTTTTAGTTTTCGGGCCGAAAATTACAAAATTAATTTAGTTTTTCCATATAATTTTCATACAAACTGAAAACCGTAAAATCAACTGCAAATGACGGTTAAAATAACTGCATTTGAAGTTAAAAAAGTGTAGACTACATTTGCATTTAAATCAACTGCAATGTGAAGTTATATTTAATTGTTAAAAATCAACTGATAAATGTAGTAAAAACAACTACAAATGCAATTAAAAGAACGTACATGCAAATTATTTTAAAACTGTATAAATAACTGCAAATGTAGTTAAAATAACATAAATAAAAATTATTTTAAAAATTATTTATTTAATAAAAACAAATTTATGCAAATACTCTTAAATTAATTTTATTCCATAATAAATTTAAAATTGAGAAACCAAAATTTACATTTAATATCACTTTTATTGTTCACTATATTGTTCTGGATGTCCGTCTGTGAGGGATGAAATATTGTTTGGCTTCCTTTTTTTCTGCCGGTAAAAAGGATGTAAATATAAAAGAACTGAAAGAAAATAAATACAATATATTTTAATATTCGCGTAAATAAATTTATATTTTATGTTATAAAATATACCTTATTATTTTAGTAATTCAGTAAAATATATAACCTTTTCTTTATTACGCGTCTTCACTCTTTAGCGTTGTTTTATGACTAAGACAAGAGAAAACATGTTCTTCTCATATTCTTTCACTAGAAATTTCTAAACAAATACTTCGTAAACACATTCTTCTTTACTTCGTACACATACACACTTGAAAATTGAAGTATTAGTAACAAAATTCAAAATCACTGCATAAAATAAATGTTACTACAATGTAGTAGTTTTCGAAGTTTGTTTAAAAAAATAACTGTCAAAAACATTAAAAAATTTAGCTCTAAGTAAATTAACCGCAATTGTAGTTAAAATAACTACAACCTAATTACTACACAAATAACTGTCATGTAGTAATTGCAGAACTTTTCTGAGTGTACCTGATTTTTGCCAAATACCAAGTAAAAATATCTGAAATGTGCATTTTTGATACACATGGTATCATTTATAGTTAACTTTCGATGCACCCTGTTACAACGAATATAGAAGTACACTCACAAAAGTTTGTCGGTAGAATCTACTAAAAATGACAATTAAAACAAAGGTATATGCAATTAAAAAGGCGACAAAGGTATTTACCTTTAAAATAACTAAAACTTTTGTTATTTTTAACTGTTAAAAAATAACTAACAAACACATTAAAAATTACTACCAATGTCGTAAAATTAACTGATAAATTTTTACTACAAAAATTTCAAAACAACTGAAAAAGACAGTAAAAACTGCAGTTTTTTACAGTCAATTCTTTTTGTTTATAAAAGTATATTTTTATAAAAAAGAATATTTTTTTCTTTCGATAACAAATATATGTGTTATTACTTAAGCCTATTTAAAATTCGAAGTAAAAATTCCAAACCGTTCTCCAGTTATTATGCTTTTATGCATTGGAGATACAATACAAGTTTCTGATTTTTATTTGCAAACTAGAAATATATCAATAATAAATATAAACTAAACAAGAATTTTTAAAATTCAAAAAAATTCAACGAAATTTTTTATTTTTTAAATAACTACCAAAAATAACTGTTTACTGTAAAATTACCGTTTGGGTAGTTGTTTATTATGATATTAAAAATAACTGCTTTAAACAACTGTTACGAAATTACAGTACTTTTCCTTAGTTGTTTTCTTAAATAACCGTTATAAAAGTTGTTTTGCATTTTTCTATAGAAAACCAAATGTAATTACTATTAAAAACAACAACTACACTCAAATAAAAAAGTTTGTAAACAGTTTCCAATCGAACTTTACTATTTTTATACTGATTATTAGTACAATTTTTATTTTTAGTAATCATTTTTGCTATTCTCTTATTACAAATTACGGATTTTTTTTACTAATTTTCGCTACTGATTTCAGAAAAACATTTTACTAATTTTTCAAAACCGAGTGCTAATTTTAGCAGAAAAATATACTAATTTAAAAATATTTTTTTTTTTATTTTTTACAATCCTTGTTTAGTTTATATTTGTTACTATTGATTTATTATTAGTTTAGAAATAACACCCAGAAAATTTTATTGCATCTCCAATGCATAAAACGGCAATACCTGCAGAACCGGTTGCAATTTTGACTCCAAATTTCAAGTACGGTGAAGTAATTATACGCTTGTTACAATCGAAAGAAAATTTTTTTTTTTTAGATTTTACAGTTTTTTTATTATTTAGTACAATTTTTTGCTAATTTCAGCAGATTGATTTTAAATTATAGTTTACAGCAATTTACTGAAATTTAGTAGCTGCAACTAATTATTTATACTAATTTCATTGTACTAAAATTATGATATTTAGTAACCCCTCAATTCATAAATGCTTTGTAAAGTTATAGCAGGTTTACAAAACGTCATTTTCATACAAAATTTGTTCAATAAACCTCCTATAATTTTACAAAGCGTTTATGAATTTAGGGGTAAGTTTTTTAACTGATTTTAGCAAATCGATTTTGAATTGCATTTTACATAAATTTTACTAAAATTTAGTAGCGGCTACTAATTTTTTCTACTAATTTTATTGTACTACAGATCAGCAGACATGTGTTGCTAAAATTAGCAAAAAAATACCAAAACAGTTAAATTTCCCGTAATAACAGCAAAATTTTCAGTATCCATTACAGACTTTTTTGGTTGAGTGTACTTATTACTACACAAACAACCGTCATGTAGAAACTGTCAAAATTTTTTGAGTGCGATTAATAATTTTTTGCACCAATTTAACAAACAGAAAGAAAAATGTGTAATAAAAAAGTGATAACAAAGAAAAACTAAATAACCAGAGTACCGATTCTGAATAGTTTGTAAGCGGTGAAGTGATAAAAACTGTCATTTGTTATCATTAATTTTAAATGAGTGAAAAATATTTTTCACCGCTTCACAGCTTCACCAATCATTAGGAATCGGTACTCAGTGTAAATGACTTCGTTTTCGTAATTTAGTTTTGTACAGAAACCAGCTGATTTTGCTCAGTCTAAATTCAGTATAAGAGATGCACTCAAAAAAGTTTGACAGTTACTACATGAGATTTGTTTATTACACTCAGGGAATTATGTAGGTAAAATCAACTGCAAATGACAGTTAAAATAACTGCATTTGCACTTAAAAAGGTGTAGACTACATTTGCAGTTAAATTAACTGCAATATGAAGTTATTTTTAACGGTTAAAAATCAACTGACAAATGTGGTAAAAACAAATACAAATGCAATTGAAACAACATACATGCAAATTATTGTAAAACTGTACAAACAACTGCAAATGTAGTTAAAAAACATAAATAAAAATTATTTTAAAATTTATTAATTTAATAAAAAACAAATTTATGTAAACACTCCTAACTTAATTTTATTCTATAATAAATTTAAAATTGAGAAATCAAAATTTACACTTAATGTCACTTTTATTTTTCACTATTAAGATATTGTTGTAGATGTCCGTCTGTGAGGGATGAAATATGGTGTTGTTTGGCTTCCTTTTTTTCTGCAGGTAAAAAGGGATGAGAATATAAAAGAACTGAAAGAAAATAAATACAATATTTTTTTAACATTCCCGTAAATAAATTTATATTTTATATTATAAAACTTACCTTATTATTTTAATAATTTAATAAAAAATATATAACCTTTTCCGCATTACACGTTCTCACTCTTTGGCGTTGTTTTATGACTAAGACAAGAGAAAACATGTCCTTCTCATATTTTTTCACTAGAAATTTCTAAACAAGCGCTTTATACACATGCTCCTGTTTGCTTCGTGTGTGTGCACACACACTGGAAAATTTAAGTATTTGTAAAAAAAAATTCAAAATAACTGCATAAAATAAATATTACTACAATGTGGAAGTTTTTGTAGTTAGTTTAAAAAAATAACTTTCAAAAACATTGAAAAATTTAGCTCTAAGTAAATTAACTACAATTGTAGTTAAAATAACTACAACCGCATTACTACACAAATAACTGTCATGTAGTAACTGCAGAACTTTTCTGAGTTTAGTAATCAATAGTTACTCGTATTGTTTTTAACAGTAATTACAGTTGTTTTTCTATAGAAAAATGCAAAACAACTTTTATGACGGTTATTTCAGAAAACACACTTATAAAAAAAGTTAGTACAAAAGTCTGTTAAACGCATTCTGGCGCAAATGAACTGATTTTTTCTGTTATTTTGTCTTAAAATTTAGGATTGAACTAATATTTTTGTAAATCCCGTTTAACATAAAAATTACTTTCATCCGTATTTGAACTAACTTTGCATTCTGAATTTAAGTAGTTTATGTTTCTTAATTTTACAAATTTTTCAGCTAATTTAAACCCCAATAATTTCCCAAAGTTTATATTTTTGTGTCATAATTTTTTATTGCATAATCACAAATTGGCTTATATATCGGAAACTAAGGGAGATAGAGCAAAATGGATAAAAATTCGATACTATGAATCTCTATAAGCCACCTATACTCCCAAAAATAAATATTAGCCCAAAAACCAAGACTGTTAGCGGCATTTTAGCAGAAATTTTCAGTTAAATCAGGTAATGTTTCTGTTGAATTTAGCTCAAATTTCTTTGCTAAATTAAATAGAATTGTCTGTGTATTTACAAAGAGTATACGTAGTAAAGAGATTGGGAGACTCTCTATCACTGAGAAAGCATTTATTATATTAGGTCTGTTTCTTTACTTTTTGGGTAAAGTTCAGTAAAATGAGAGTTAACAAGAAATACTCTCACGAAGTGAGAAAAATGCCCAAAAGTAAACGAACGCTAAAAACCATATTTGAAGCCTGAAAAACAAACGTCAATAGATTTGTGCATTATAGTTCGTTTTGGTGTGCGGTCTTTTTAGTTCTTGTTCAATTTGTTGTAAAAATCTAGATAGCTTTTCTAGTTAAACCCCTTTTTAAATCAAAAATTTTAATAAAAATTTCCTTTCTAGGCATTTCTATTTACAAAAAGGAATACGTACTTTATTAAATTTGGTAAAGATTTTAATATTAAACAAAAGCTTCGATTTATTTACATATTTATCTCTTTAACACATTTAAACAAGCGTTTTCAAAAAATTATCGGTAATTTTATAGAGTTGTAACATAACCGATAAACTTTTGCAACTTTTATACTAATTTTTGTAAATGATAAACATATTTTCTGAATGAATGAAATGAGCGATTGAACTAAAAGAGCTATTAGTTGTGAACTAGGTCTTTCGTTCAAATTACTAAATAGTTCAATTGAACTAGTTGAACCCAACTGCTGATATAACAGCTGATAAAAACAATTTACCCAAATTTACACGAAAAAAAAGTCTGGGCTTTTTCGTGCAAAAAGAACAAGAATATTATTCTCTCATGACAGCTCTAATTTACCCATTTGTGCAGTAAGAAAACGCTTTTTGGTTAAATTGGGATCCCGCGGGATCCCAATGTTGAGTACCCGAACTATTATGTGCCTTGGAACAGGAACATCACAAATTATCAAGGTTGGTTACCGTTATCGTTATAATACCGTTATCGCTAAAATACCGTTTCAAATTGAATACTGTTACCGTTATCGATACCTCTAAAAAAATTTCTAAATACCGTTATCGTTACCGATACCGTTATTTTTATGGGTAGTTACCGGTATTTTACCGGTATTTATTATTTTATATAAAAATAATAATTTTTTAATTTTTTATTTTATAATCTTGAGTGTTTTTTTTTACAAAAAATTTATAGATAATAATTTTACTTATTAAAACTACCAGTATTGAATTTATAGCTTAAAATCTGTATTTTCAGTACTTAAAATTAAAAATATGCCATGTTTTTACTTGTTTTTATATGTTTTTAACATAATTTTTAATACCGGTACGCACCGGTATTGCTGTTTCGATAACGGTATACCGTTACCGAAACAGTCTTAAATACCGTTACCGTTACCCTTACCGTTATTCGTTTCGGTAACCAACCTTGCAAATTATACCAGATATGAATCAGCTGACAGACCGACAGAAAATGAGCAAAACAAAACGCAAAAATTTAAGAAAAACAAAAGATAAAGCACAATAATCTAAAAAGAGACAGATATGTATATACAAAAAATGCGCAATACAAAATGTATGGAGATTTTATATTGTTATCTCCCTCTTGACTGGACTTACATGTAAAGAAAACCATACGGTTCGAGAAAAATTTTTTGCCACCTGTCATTGGTTTCACATTTTAATTTTTTTTTCTGTTGGCCCCCCAGCCATAATAATCAGGAAAAAGTATGCAAATACTATATGTGGTCCATGTTATTGACAATTTTTATCTTATAACTTCAACAAACAAATATAAAATCATGTGTAAAGAGTCAATCAAAATATTCTAATGCCCAATTTACAATACAGCAAAAAATTAGTAGCATTTTTTAAAAACTTTACTTTTCAATTAAAAATTTGTATAGAGTCTGACAAGTAAATAAAAATAGTTTTCAAAAACTACCAGTCCCTGGTTAAGTAAAAAATTATTTCTATACTGTATAAAATCATATCTATACAATTAGTTTTTGATTCAAAATTTATATGGAATTTGACACGCATATACAAGTAGCTTTCAAAAAGCACCAATCCCTGGTTAAGTGCAAATCTAGTATAAGGCTCAACATAGAAGTGCCGCCGAAAATAAGTAACATACAAGTAATCAAAACTTTCGTGCTATGAAGTCTCACAGATATGTGCAAACATATTCTTCTTGAAGATATTAATTGAAAAATTAAAAACTTTTAGATAAGCCGGTAAATCATTCCATAGTCGAGCTACTCTCATTAGAAATGTACGTTCAAAGATTGTCGTAGAACGAATCGGAATATCGATCTGTACATTCCGGGTAGACATAATAAAATTGAATTCATTGCGTAAGTTAGGCGGTATGGATGTAAACATAACTTTATAAAAGAAAAATAACAATCGGAAATCTACAAATTTCCTAAAAGTGCAACCTAAGAAATTAATTACATAAGGCGTTATATGCTCCCTACGTCTTACATTAAAAACGAACCTGACAATCATATTAAATGCTCTCTCCAACTTTGCAAAAACTGTTGAGATCGTGCCCGATGTCACTTCTAAACAGTAACAAATAAGTGACATAAGAAGGGAGAAAGCTACTTTTCGCCTTATATGCAGAGGAAGAAATATATTTGAGTTATATAATCGTCTAAGAGTGTAAATTACTCTCCCAGTTACAGTTTCAATCAGGGGTATGGCATCACCAAAAAAATAAGTTATAAAAAAATCGTTATCACTAGATGGCACTTTGTTCAAAAAACTGACAAGTTTCTTTTTTTATTTAAATTTAAATAATAACAAACAATAAAACAAAAAAACAAACGGATATCTCAAATTTTATTATTTGGATATATTCCGGGCTTGTTTTTTCTTTATTTTAAGCAGTTTTTCAGTTTTTAAATATAGGCTCAACTGATATTAAGCTGATATTAAGTAGTTGCTCAGGTAATATTAAATTAGAGCGCCCTCTATCGGTGAGTAGTGTAAGTTTTGATTTCCTATCTCTATAATTAATTGTCTCTGGTTTCAATATGCCGGCTAAAATTAAGTTTATTGTCTACCATAATCCCTAAGATCATCAGCTGGTGGACAAACTGCAATCTAAAGCCATTTATATGAACATTAAAATCATGCTCATGACAATTACCAAAAACCAGGAACATAGGTATAGGAACATAATCAAACATGGCAATACGAAGAAGATTCTCCGGTCATATCGCCAGGAAGAAAACATTTATTGCCGGCAATATCAATTTCGTATTCCGGAAGTTTCCTCCGTCGGATACAACTGTTACCATAAAACAATACTTCCAGGAAATACGAAAGCAATAACTCATATGGAAGATAAAAACGATTTACTTTTTTCATTATTACATTTAAGCCTGAAAAATAATATCTGCTTACATAATACATTGACCAACTTATAAATTATCTTGATTTCATCTTAGCCGATTTTTCCCTCGCAATTATTCTTGACTTTTCACGAGTTTATTCCCTACATATCTTTTGATTGTTTTTGTACAAATTTAGTTTTATTTTTTTCCAAAATGACAAAATATTTCAAACAAATTTGCTTTATATTCCAGATGATACAAAGGTGATATCAGAGACTATTAATTATAGATATAAGAAATCAAAACTTACACTACTCACCGATAGAGGGCGATGTAATTTAGTATTACCTGAGCAACTATTTAGTATCAGTTTAGTATCAGCTGAGCCTATATTTAAAAACTCAAAAACTGCTGAAAACTGCTCGAAATAAGGGAAAAAAATAAGCGCGGAATATATTCAAATATTAAAATTTGAAATATCCGTTTATTTTTTTCCTTTGTTGTTTGTTATTATTTAATTTTAAATAAAAAAATAAAATTGCCAATTTTTTGAACAAAGTGCCATCTAGTGATAATGATGTTTTTATAACTTATCAGAAGAATTAATTCCCTAATTCCTTTTTTTTGAACTGAATTTATATTTTGGGAATGAATTCCCTGACCAAACTTAAGGAATTGAATGAATTCCTTTTTTTTCATTCGATTTATATTAAAGGAATTCATTTATTTTCTTCTAATGCCTTCATAAAATTTTATGAATTCATTCAACAAGGAATTCATTCAATTCTAGTTAATTCAACTTTTGGTCAAGGAATTCATTCAATTCTAGTTAATTCAACTTTTGGTCAAGGAATTCATTCAATTCGAGTTAATTCAACTTTTGGTCAAGGAATTCATTCAATTCTAGTTAATTCAACTTTTGGTCAAGGAATTCATTCAATTCTAGTTAATTAAAATTTTGGTCAAGGAATTCATTCAAGTTAATTTAACTTTTGGTCAAGGAATTCATTCAATTCTAGTTAATTCAACTTTTAGTCAAGGAATTCATTTAGTTCTAGTTAATTCAACTTTTAGTCAAGGAATTAAATTTATTTCGTTTAATTCCCTGAATTAAGTTTTTAATTCCTAGGGAATTAAACAAAAAAATTTAATTCCTAGGGAATTAAATGAAAAAAATTTAATTCCTTAGGGAATTAAACGAAATAAATTAAATTCCTTGACTAAAAGTTTAATTAACTAGAATTGAATGAATTCCTTGACTAAAAGTTGAATTAACTAGAATTGAATGAATTCTTGACCAAAAGTTGAACTTGAATGAATTCCTTGACCAAAAGTTGAATTAACTAGAATTGAATGAATTCCTTGATCAAAAGTTGAATTAAGTGCACAGTTGAATGAATTCCTTAGCCAAAAGTTGAATTAACTAGAATTGAATGAATTCCTTGACTTCAAATTGAATTAACTAGTGTTGAATGCATTCTTTAGTGAATGAATTATTTAATTTTAATTCTTTACGCTTTTGTCAGGGAATTCATTCTATAAATTTGAATTCTTTGAATTCATTCACAGGAATTAATTCCTGCTTATGTCTCATTGATGAATTCATTCCTTGAATTAAAGAATTGAATTAAATTTTTGGGAATTCATTCCAAAAAGGAATTCTTTAAAGCTCTGTTTATATTTGACATCTTTGAACTTATTTTTTTGGTGATGCCATACCCCTGGGTGATATTGCCGCAATATTGTCATAAAAAATTATGACAAAAAATAAAATTTTTTAATTATTTTTTTCCAAATATCGCCGAATTATCTTCCAAATAATAAAAGGAAGACAATTTCAAAGTAAATACTACTTGATTATTTTCATTCAAATGGCAAATGGAAGATATCGCTTTAATATCTTCTTGGAATATATATTCCAAAAGTTTGCAGGGTCATTATGTGCGCTCTATGTATGACTCAAAACTAGGGTTTATGTCCCGGGAATTCCCGGGACGGGATTCCCGAGAATCCCGCCCTTTTTTCAATCCCGCAATCCCGGGAATTTTGTGCGGGATTTCCCGGGATTTTTTTTATTCTTTTACAGAAGTTTTAGCTATTAATATTGCAATTTTTGAAGGGATATAAATTTAAATTTAAAGCATTGATTTGAAATTAATTTAAATAAGAAATATTTGATATTAAAAAATGCGATTTAAAATTTAATAAACTGAATAGTATAAAAAAACATATTATTTAGGCCAAATTGATTTTGGATGTAAGTTGGATTTGGTTAAGTTAAACCGAAAACAAATACTCGAACTTCAGAAAAAATTTGTTTCTTTAAAATGGTGATCTTTGTTTAAATAAAGCAATATATTCAACACTTCAACATCCGTATCTCAGTTCCAAATACCTCCAAAGACACCAGCCATTTAAATGTTAGGAATATTTTCGTATTTTCAATTGAGAATTTTGAGGCTTTTTCACTTTAAATAAGTTTATTTAAATTTCAACTGCTATTCCTTTATTTCAATTGTATTTTTTAAATATTATGCAGATGCTTTTTCAAATTAATTTGGATTTCTTTATAAGTTAATTTAAAATACAACTATCCAAATTAAATAGTTTCTTTTTAAATAGTTGCGGATAAAAAATTTCTATTCAAAAGATACCAATTAAAGTTAAGGAACTATTTAATGAATGTTTTTCGTTCGATTTGAGATCATATATTATCACATTTTCCTTTAATTATTTTGAAATTAAAAGAGAGATGATAAAATTTTTACAAGTAAATTACATACATAGAATAAAAATTTTAAAAATTCGATAAGGCCAGAATACGTATTTCCGGATCCTGCTACAAACCCATCCTCAATATTCTATGCTTTTATGGGTTAATAATTGATGATGAAATATTTATTGAATTGAAAAAAATAAGCAAATTGAAACCACTCAACGCAATTCTTACAATGTTATTTTTATCCAGCTGCTTGGAATTCAACTCTGATCGACAACTTAGAGGTTAATCACAACTGTGTCGATTGTCGACCCACGACAGCAAAAGTCGTCGCGAATAATTTAAATTCAGCGACAATCGATCGTCGATATTTTTTGACATTTAGAAAAAAATTAAAGCAAAACAAGAATATGGTTGTATTTTTTCGCCACAATTCTTCACCAATTCAATTGGTTTTCCATTAATTCTTGTTGTTTTACATTTTTTTGTATTTAGTTTTGCTTTTTTGCGGTAAATTATGCATTTTTATTTCCAATTATATTTCTTCTGTCAAAAAAAAAATAATTTTTTTGTAAACAAAGTACGAATTTTTGCAACTCTAATACGAATTTCTGCAACTCTGTTCCCTTAATTAGTTAAAAATATGGCAACTATTTGACAAATATTTTGAGTGTGTATTAGTGTGTCGTCACGAAAATAGAATAGATTCTATTACGACGACAAATCGCCGGACGACATGGCGACATTTTGCTTCCCATACAAAATATATGAAAAAGCACATGTCGTTGTCGTTGTCGTTGTCGACACAGTTCTGATTAATCTCTATGAAGCACGACAACGAACCGTTAATTTTAAATGCATATTCTAATTATTTTTTAACCTACAACATAAATCCATGTTGATAGTAAACAATTAGGCATATGTATTAAATTATATTTTTCACTATATCTCGTGTGTTAAGATGAATAAAATATTATTTAATGATATTCTATGTAGTGTCGATTTTTATAAAAATCTTTATGAGAATTTGCGTAATAATTTGTGTGAAGAATACTCACTTTTAAACTTTTTTATAAAATAATTCTATACGAATACTTCTGAAAATCTGCACAGAAACGAAATCTTTAGAAATACAAATTTTTGTATTCCATATTTAAGAAATACTTAAGCAAAAAATCTATCTTAGTTACTATAAAACTGGTCCGATACAAGTTTGCACCCATTAACAATTTAAATATATCCTGAAAGAAGGGAAGAAATTAAAATACCCGTGTCTTTCACTTTTTCTATATTAATTCGTTTAACCGTTCCAACCGTGAATTAATATTTAGTTAATATATTTAATTTTAAAATTAAGACCGCCTTCCATATAAATATATTACCTAAATAGTAATTCGCGATTTAAACTATTAAACGAATTGATCTAGAAAAAGTGGAAGTCATGCATATTTTATATTTAGCCCTCCTTTCAGAATTTATTAAGTATTAATCATCATGGGTACAACCAAAAGATGAACTTTGTCGGACCCCGGGAAATTCAGAAAAAAATCCCGCTGTCCCGGGAAATGAAAAAGTCCGGGAAAAGAAAAACCCTACTCAAAACATTGATTGTAACCAGGGATGGAAAATAATAATTTAGTTATTATAAAAATCAATAATGGAACCTCAATTTTAGGTATACTATTCCAACAGTATTATAGCCCTAGATTATGAATTTTAAAAAACCATAACGTAAAAAAAGTAAGCGATTTACATTCTGCAAACGATGCCAAAATTTTATTTTTTTGCAACTAACCACCAAACTTTGCTTTATGAAATGGGCATTATACTCCGTACATTATAAATATAAAAAACCGCACTTAAAAAATTGCAAAATAATAGAGGAACGCGAAAAAAGACTTTGTGGTAGAAAAAAATAATTAAAAAACTCAATCAGCGATTAACAATCTGCAAATGCAAAATTTTTTTTTGTGCAAACTAAGCACCAAACTTTAGTATATAAAATTGGTACTATAATCCCCAGATTATAAATTTAAAAAAACCACACTTAAAAAACTGCAAAATAATCGCGGAAAGCGAAAAAGGCTTCATGGTATAAACAATTAATTAAAAAACTTAATCAGCGATTTACATTCTGCAAACAAATATACTGATTCAAAAAGTTACCCGAAGAAAAAGTTTGGGTAACTTTGGTAAAAAGAGAAACACAAACACACTCTCTTGAATGCTCTCATTTACCAAATTTTCGTGTACGGGAACGCTTTTTGGGTAAGTTTGGGATCCCGCGGGTTCCCGCGGTAACGTAAAGGAACGGACCTATTCTTGTTCTTCTTGCACGAGAAAGCCCAGACTTTTTTTTCGTGTAAATTTGGGTAAATTATTTTAATCAGCTGTTATATCATCAGTTGGGTGCAACTAGTTCAATTGAACTCTTCACTGATTTGAACCAAAGACCTAGTTCACAACTAATAGCTCTTTTAGTTCAATCGATCATTTCATTCATTCAGAAAATATGTTTATCATTTACAAAAATTAGTATAATAGCTGCAAAAGCCTATCGGTGATTTTACAACTCCAGAAGACGCTTGTTTAAATGTGTTAAAGAGTTAAATATGTAAATAAATCGAAGCTTTTGTTTAATATTAAAATCTTTTCAAATTTAATAAACTATGTATTCCTTTTTGTAAATAGAAATTCCTAAAAAGGAAATTTTTATTAAATTTTTTATTTAAAAAGGGGTTTAACTAGAAAAGCTATCTAGATTTTTACAACAAATTGAACAAGAACTAGAAAGAGCGCTCACCAAAACGAACTATAATGCACAAATCTATTGACATTTGTTTTTCGGGCTTCAAATGTGGTTTTTCGCGTTCGTTTACTTTTGTGCATTTTTGTTATTTCGGGAGAGTATTTCTTGTTAACTCTCATTTTACCTAACTTTACCCAAAAAGTAAAGAAACAGAGCTTATGACTAAACTTACTGATTCCATTAAGAAAAAACCGAAATATTAAAACTTTTTGCTTCTCACAAATTTGGCCCAAAAACTTATCATATTTTTTGATTTCACCCATATATGGATTCATACAGGTTTAATCGATGTTTGTGCATAATCATAAACGTGAATGCTTTTCCATACATGGATACATACATCTCCATACATGCATTACATCTACATATGTCCACACATGTGCATTAACAAGAACACGATCGTATTCCCGAGAATTCGACGACAATTTTGAACTCAGTTATGAGCCAGAAATAACAGAGTCATTAATAACAGCTCTTATTAAAGATTCTCCAAGTTTAAAATATTTTCCATTATTATTTAAGATTACCATTTTTGTTTTATCCATTTCTTTTAAGAAACCCCCCAGTCAGAAATCGCCAGTGGTACAAAAAATCAAGCACTGGCATACCACTGGGTAACCACGGTGTTAAAAATATATGACTGGCAGAACACTCATTTGGGACGCTTTGCCAGTGTTTGCAAAAAGCGTTTTGCCAGTATTTGTTTTACAAAAATTTCGGTGGTTTATAAAAAAAACCACTGGCAAAGAATTGGCTTAGAGTGATATGCCAAGATTTGCAACCTGTGGTTATCCAGTGCTACCTAGCCATTGCTACCAGGGGTACAAAAATCAATTCACTGGTAGACCAATGATTTTATAAAAATGCTGACGCTTCGTTAAAAAAAGTTTGTAGTCAGAAAGTTCCGAGTTCAAATCCGGTTGCAAGCAAAAAATTTTCTTTTGATCTTTTTTAATTTAAAATTTTTTTTGTTTTATAAAATCTATTTTTTTGTTTGTTGGAAATGTCCTTCAAGACCAACTTTTTCTTGCCCTCCCAACGCTGGCATACTAGTTACAAAAAATTGCTTGCGAGTACTAGCATTTTGGCACAGCCAGTAGTTGTACAACTATTATCACTCATTTATGTGTTTAGCCATGAAATATTATATGTCTCTTTAGCTCAGTGGGTAGAGCAATCGTCTGCCAATCTGACGGCCTGGGATCAAATCACGGCAGGACCAAAAAAATACATATGAACTTTTTTTAATTTTATTTTGGAAAATATATTTCCAGACCACCTATTTATTGGTTTTCCCAGCGTTAGGCCAACGTTCAAAAATTTTGTTCCTCCAGTGCTTTTCCGGCGCTTTTTGAACAGCCGGTCCTTTTGTCTAATGATGTTATAATTTTGGGAATGGGAAAGCACTCTTTGCCAGTACTTGTACCACCTGTTAAGTGCTTTGCCATCGGTTTCCCGTTTGTATTTTTCTGACTGGGCCCTTTAAAAAATAAGACAAATTTTTAATTTAATTAATCGAGAGGACACATTTTGGTGCACTTACCTTTCTTCAGCTTTTCATAAAATCTAGAACGGGAAATCCTAAATTTTAAAGTTTTTGTTATTGATATACACACTCGCTGTACACATAGCATAAGAATTCAAAAAGCTTTATTTTGAAAAATGAGTTATGACATTATTTAAAAATGCTAAAAATGGCAAAAAAATTAAATAAAAAGTATTATAAAAGTTGGAAAAAAACGCAAAACAAGTCGATTTTAAAACCGCACAACTTCAAATCCGCATAAAAAACCGCATAAAAAGAGACTTAAGTGTATTTAAAAGCAAATAAGCCGATAATGCACTGCATTCAATGTTCTACTCTATATAATTGTGTATTTTCCAAAACATAATGCATCCACAGTTGAAAAATTTACAAAACCTAAAAGATTAACCACCTAAATTCTAATCAATTTTATTATCTCATAACTAGTGTTTCCAATTCGGTTAATCGATTAACCGATTCCTCGATTAATCGGCTCTATTTCGGTTAATGTTGAAACAAATAATTTAAAACTCAAATAATTATTCGACCCGAATAATCGATTACACACAATTTTCTTAATCTGGGCTACAAAATTACCAGAAAAGCTTAGAAAAAACAAATACTAACTAAAATAGCATCAAATTCTTTAAAAATCGTGTGAAATAGGTCCTTAAATACCTTTTTCGAGCAACAGCAAACAAGTCGACATTGTACCATCATACTTCCAATTTTTAATAAAATTTTGCACAAATGTTTAAAAAAAAATATGTATCAAAGTTTCTATTTGTAAAAAAGCCTTAAACATAGCAAAAGGCCAAAATGAAGGTGTTTTTTAAAACTTCACAAAACACACGAAATACACGACTGGCTGGAGGATGCTTTATGAAATAAAATAGACAATTTTGCATTACTGTTTCAATTCTTTTAAAAATTTAAACTAATATAAATTATATCTCCATGTCCTTTAAGACAAGGCTGCATTTGTTTTAAAACTGTTACACAATTAATATGTTAATTCTGAAAGAACTTCAACTTTTCTTATTTTTCATAAGTGTACATTCACATCGGTTTAAAACCATATCAATTCTAAAACATGTTACACTAGAGCAACATTGAACCCGAACCCGTTTCAAGGAATATAAATTCGAATTAAAACAAATAACCTAAAGTTAAAAAATTTTAATTTATATAGAATTTGACTTCTGTAACTGCACACTCAGTGATTTGTCTATATGCTATTAATGAATTCATACACTGATTAGTGTTTCCAATTATTCGACATAGGCGGTTAACCGGTTAAAGCATTATTCGAAAAATCACTAAAATTAATTAACCGGTTATTCGGGTCGGTTAATCGAGAAAATTGGTGATTAATCGATTAATCGTTTAATGCAAAATTAATGCATTTTCTCAACTTTTTATCAATAAAAACAAACAAGGGTTGATTTTTTAAATATTAAAAACTAGAAGAGCCTTTTACATTGAGCCATCAACATAAAAAATGTTAAGCTCTATTTGAAAATACCAATTTACTCTGCAAAAATCAATTTGCTGAATATTTGTAGTCTGAGAATATGATAAATAATTGTTAAATTCTCAGTCTTTTCGGTTCTTAAGGGCCATTAACAATAACCGAATTCTGAGCTAACTTACGCAGAGAGAATTTAATTGGACGAGTTTTAATGAAAATGTTCACTAAAATAATGAAGTTTTCTTCACAAAGTTAATGCAAAACAAATTTTACGAAAAAGCTTTTTCATTGGGTGTATGTAATTTTCAATAAATAATACGAAATTTTTCATAAGGCTGCATCAATTTAATGAAAAGTTTAGTACAGTATTGTTTTAAGGTCCTATAGACAGCTGCAATTAATATTGTAATTAATATGCAATTTAATCAATTTTAATTAATAGATTTGAGGTTAAGAAGAGTAACCCTTTTTCTCTTAAAATTATAAACACATTATAATTTTCAAATCAGCTTAGATCTAATTTTTAATTTTGTTTTATGGACAGGCGTTGTCAGTGAGTTTCCATTAAATTGTATTAATTATTTAGATGTTTTTATTGTCAGATTATCTCTATATGATAATTTTTTCAACAACCCGTCGGCTGTAGGGATCGAACACATGCTCCAGCTTTACAAACGTAACTATACTAAAGTGCGACAGCTTAACCATCTCACCCAAGTAAGGCATTGAATGCAATGTAACTAAATAGCTATTTTCTTTCCTATTTAGCACTCTGTTACAGTTTTTACGCAGAAGTGATCAACGCCGACACACACAAACATTCTATTTTTAGATTTTTGTTTATCTTCCAATCTTCTCCGTGTTTCAATAGACGAATTCCAGAGAAATTTCATTGAATCAGTATAAAAATTCATAAAAAGAATGTAGACAATTCACTTAGTCTGCAGTAACAGATGTCAAATCCCAAACAGATTTGTTTGTTCGAACTTTATCACAGATTTTCGATAGTGAGAGCAGTTTTTCAGCCTTTCAAAATTCTATGTTTGCAATAATAAAATTTTAAAACTTAATACGCACTGTTTTCGTTGAAATAAATATAAATAAAATCATCGACTAGATGCTGAAAAACTGCTCTCACTTTTGAAAATTAATTTTACATTTTAAAAGAATTAAAACAGAAATAAAAAATTGTCTATTGTATTTCCTAAAGCCTGCTCCAGCCAGACACAGCGTTAAAACATTTTTTTTAGAAATAGAAACTTAAGTTTCTATTTTGTTAAAAAAGTTCAAAAAAAATTTTATTAAAAATTAATTGCGATAATGTAAAACAAATCCAATTTGAGAGTCTCTTAAAACCCATGACGTGTCTCGCTGGTTCAATGTCGACATGCTTGGAGTTGCTCAAAAAATGTTATCTAAATGTTCAATCGATTTTAAAACAATTTGATCGTATTTTAGTTAGTATTTGTTTTTTTATAAGCGTTTCTTGCAATTTTTAGCCAAAGTTAAGAAAATTATGAAGTTTTGGGAAAAAATAAAGCAAAAAATTACATATTAAAAATGTAACCGGTTAATCGACGTATTTTAACCGATTATTCGGGTCGAATAATTATTTGAGTTTTAAATTATTTGTTTCGACATTAACCGAAATAGAGGCGATTAATCGAGGAATCGGTTAATCGATTAACCGAATTGGAAACACTAACACTTATTCAATTAAGTTTCGCTGGAATTCGTCTATTGAAACTTTTAATTGAATTGATGCAATTTTTCAAAAAATTTTATGAATAATTTCATATTATTTATTAAAAATGTCATACACCCAAAAAAGTTTTTTTAGAAAGAGATTCATAAAAATTGTGAAGCTTTTTCATAAAATTTAATAATTTTGGCTTTTACTTTTGGAAGAAAACTTCATTAGCTTATTGAAAATTTTGTTTACAGCTCGTCCGATAAAATTCTCTCAGAGTAAGTACGCTCAAACTTTAGGTTATTTTTTTACTGTTAATGGCCTCTAGCACTGTTGGTAAAAGTGGCACAAAAGTGCCATTTGTGGCACTATTGAATGTTCAATGGCACCTTGGCACTCTCCATAGAATTTTGGCACTTTTTACGAAAATTTCTATATAATTCAAGGTTGGTAACCGAAACGATCGGTTTTTTACTTGTTTCGGTATCGGTAACGGTATTTTAATCATTATATACCGATACCGAAACACTAATACCGGTATATTATTGAAAAAATTTACAAAAAAATAAAAAAACGTTCTTAATTATAAAAAACTCAATTTTATTAAATTTTTATAAAGGATAAGTATAGTTTATGGAAATGTTTTTATAATTAGGTAGTTCATAAGCGGTGTGCTATCTGTTGTATCGTTGTATCGTCCTAACAAAAAACAGAGTTGTTAGAATTTAAATTGAAAAAATACAACATTTGAGAATAGCACGATACAACATATTTACGTACGTTTATTGTCCTATGTTTGATTGTGCTAACAGATAGAAAACCCAATAGAAAATCGTTGTTAAGGTCAAATAAAAATTTTAACATCTCTGTTTTTTGTTAGGACGATACAACGATACAACAGATAGCACACCCCTTGTGAACTACCTAAATATGAACATTATTTTTTAAAAACAAAATTTTTTTTAACCCCTAAATTCATAAACGCTTTGTAAAATTATAAGAGGTTTAATGAACAAATTTTTGTATGAAAATGACGTTTTGTAAACCTGCTTTAACTTTACAAAGCATTTATGAATTGAGGGGTAAATCTATTAGGAACACAAGTTGATTCACTACAAATATTTTATATTTGTATTGAGATCATATAATAAAATAAAAAAAAATAAGTTATAAAATTAATAAAAGGATTCTTTTAAAGAAACTGTAAATTCAATTAAAGGTTTAAGATACCAGTTTATATATTAAATTATATTTACTAAATTTGTCACAAGTTAGAGAATATTTATGAAGTTACAGTGAGGTTACATGATCAAGATTTTGCTTTCAAGTTGATAACACATACTGCTTGTCAAATCCAGTTGAACTTGAAGCTGTGACGTAGGCTGCATGCAACTTGATAGTCAATTTAGCTTTCAAGATGGTGTCGTCAAGGAAAGAACTAAAATTGCTCGCCTCTGTGGGCTGTTTCCGCACTGTAGGCTGTTCGAAAAGACTTTATTTTTTTGCACATCTTCCACAGACATTTTCATGTCAACAGAAATTGGTTTTTTATTTATTTTTATTTTTAAATCATTTAGTCGATATACCGAAATATTCACATTCCGTATTTTATCAATCGTGTTTTATTGCGGCACAATATTTATTAAAAGAAAAACAAATTTACAAGAAATTTGGTCAGCTGTTTAAAACTTGACCGTCAAGTTTTCTCAAAACTTGAAAGCAAAAAATTGATATCAAGTTGCTGTTCAATTTTTAAAATGTGAGTGTGTTAGTAAAAAAGTGTGAGTGTATTAAAACTTGAAAGGAAAAAATTGATCGTGTAACCCCTATATTAAATAAATTAAAAACAATGTTGCCAATGCAAATTAAAGGCTGATAACCGCACTTTGAATTTATAACACGATTTTCTATTAACAATGAATAATAAAGTTTAATTGTTTAACACTTTTGGAAATTTTATATTAAAAAAGTTTGTATTTTTGCAAAAACGTGAAAAAAACAATTTTTTTAAAACCGATTCCATACCGGTACAACAACGGTATTAAGGGAAAAAGTTTTTGAATACCGGTATTTTTTGAAAACAAGAATTTCGGTATTGGTATCGGTATCGGTTGTCATTTTGAAAGGGTTTTGAAAGGGATAACGGTATTATAACGGTATCGGTTGCCAACCTTGATATAATTTGATAAAAGGTCGATATCGCTGGTTTTTCATTAAAAGCCACGCCTATTAAGAAGGGGTAGCAAAATTAAAAAACAAATGCTACACTAAAAATACCTCCAAATTTTTGGACCACCTTCCAGTTCTTCGGGGACAATTTAATCATTATTTCGATATTTTAAAATAAAAGCAACGGGGATAAAATTAGAAAAACTTTAATTGATTCTATTGTATTGTCAAATTTAATTGTAAAATTTTTTTAAAGTCTTGGACCTGCTAACTTATCTTAAAATAACGTAAGTTTAGTGCTTTACTATAGTTAAGCATGGCATTTTTATATGAAAATATTTGTGGTAGGTAATGTTAAACTCGGGTTACTTTTTAGATAAGTTGCCCGCCTTTTTTTTGTCTTTTTACTTAACCCTTAAATGCATGATCTCTACAATTTTAACCATTTTTTTATATATGATTTCTAAAGGCGTGTACATTTCAAGAAAAATACCAAAAAAATTGCCAAATAGCTAAATTGTGATTATTTTAACGAGTATGAAAAAAAGAAACAAAAAAAAATATATGAAATATTAATTATACATTTATTTTTGCCAAAATTAATTTTATTGCGAGAATACCACTTTAATTATTTAAACAAACATTTTTGAATATTGCACTTTTTGTAAAAAAAACGCGTGTTTTAGATTTTTCACAAACATACGAAGCAAACCAAGATTTTTCCTATAACTGTTTAAAAAATCTGAGTTATAGTTTATAAGAGCACTTTGTGCAGAAAGGGCCCCAATGCCCAAAAATTGAGTTTTATGCATCAAGTGGCGTTTTTTATAAAGAAACTGGTATGTTGCCAAATGGCTACACCATGCATTTAAGGGTTAAAGTAACTAAATGTATAAATATTTGAAATAAAAGCTGAACATAATTTTTTTGAAACATTAAATGTTGTTTAATTTTTTTTTTGGCACTTTTAAAGCTTTTTTGTCACTTTTTTGGCATCATTGAGGCACCAAACGAAAATTCTCAAATACCATCACTGGCCTCTAGTAACGAAAAAATACTGAGAAACAAAGTAAATTGGTATTCTCAATTAACTGAAATTAATCTCAAAGAGAACTCAATTTTTTTTATCGATGACTTTAATGAAAATTTCGTAGCTGTAGGAAGAATCTTATTCAAATTTAAAAAACTTTAGGTATAGTATTTCTTTAACCCTTTCAGACCCAGCATACACGATTGTGAGATGTGATGTTTTCTCTTAAAATTACAAATATTTTAAATACTAATAGGTTTATTTAGATAAAAAATTTCAGTTATACTGTTAGCTAAATTATATTTCATAAAATATGAATTGACACCAGGAAATTTTAATAGTTTTAGTACCCTTTTAACTTAAAGTTATAAAATGAATACATTTTTGCAAGCTAGTTGGGTCTGAAAAAGTTAAATGCAATCTTAAATTTTATAGTGTCAGTATTGATTAAAAATCACATTCAAAGAAATTTTGTATCTAAGCTTTTCAGATTTTTAAATTTTTTTCTGAATAAAAAATCTACGTTAAGTAATCGATATCTAACAGTTTTAGGTTTGCTGTTCTTAACTTACTAATATTTTGTTAGTTTCAGCAGTTCTTTCTGCCATCTTCAACGAAATTTTAGTAGATTTAGCAACATTTTTACAGACCTTTTTTTAAAAAATCTCAGATCCCGAAACTTTTCAACCTTCGAATATGAAAACTTTTTTATTAAATACATCGTATTCATATATGACGTTAATATTTAATGAAAAGAGTCAGCTTTTTGTGTTTTAATTAATAAAAAGTTAATGAAATACCTTAATTTAGCATTAAACGATTAATCGATTAACCGCCAATTTTCTCGAATAACCGGTTAATCCATTTTAGTGATTTTTCGAATAATGCATTAACCGGTTAACCGCCTATGTCGAATAATTGGAAACACTACTCATAACTCCCCCTGTATAAAGCAGGGCAACCATGCATTTCTCGATGCGTAAATTTCTCGCATTAGATACAGGAACGGGGTGCTGGTTGAAATAAACTAGTACCTAACTGGTTCGGAACTACCCAGGTGAAAAAATACGATCGTGAAAACGTTTTAAAAGCATTTTAAAAGGTGGTACTAACGTTTTCAAAATATATCGATTTACAAGTTTAAAGCGTTTTGACAACGCCCCAAATGATAACCATGATTTACGGTGTGAGAGTGGTATTTTATAACGTTTTCAAAGCGTTGCAGAAAAAAACTTTAAAATGGTTTTTCAACCATCAACACTGAACCAAAAGTCGTAAGTGAAATCAACATAAAAATTTTGTTACTTTTTGATGAAACGAATTGTTAAAACAATATATTTTTTATTCAAATTAATCTGTGTTTTTTTTTAAATCAACTACTTTTTTTTTAAATGAACATACTTATTTCCGTCAATAATTCTCTAAAAAACAATTGTTGTTTTGATAATTTTTTTGTCCATTTTTTAACAAAATTTAATTTGTTAACTCTAAAAAATTTTGTAAATAGGCTGCAACGTAAATTTGATATAATTTTTCTTCAATTTGAAAAAAGAGTATTAAATCTGTGGAAAAAAGTTTAGTGAGGTTAGTTTTGTCGCGTCATTACTCGTACTAGCATGTGGATTTGTAATTGTCGGAAATTATTGATATTATTGATATTGATATCAGCTGTATTTTCGTTCATACCTATCAACGTTAAGTATTTATAGCAAATCTACCTTAAACTGATTGGAGTATCAATTTTTTTTAAATAGTGAGTATTTATGATAGTTCCGGTATAATCGAACGTGCGTCAGCAAATCTTTTTACGTAGTAACGCGAAGAAGTTACGCTAAGTGTGAAAATGTATAAACGTTGAGTTTTCAACTTTGATAATTATCCACGTTGTAAGTTAACGTGCATACGAAAAGTAATATGTTAGTTTTTGTCTAGAAATCGTTTTTATGCACTTTGTGCTTTTTTGAAAGTTAACGGATATAGTTAAGTCGAAAATACAGCTATTGACATTAAGTGTTTTTGTTTTTCAAAGTATAGATAATTAACAAATTCAGTGATTTAAAGTGAATTGCTAATTGAAAATTTATTAATTTTAATCTAAATAAATTTATATAATTTTGAACGTTCTCAATTAAATCGTACATTAAAATTTCTGTCATTAATTTTGATATTATTATCCATCTTTTTGTTATTTTGTTTAAGGCAAACTATTAATGAAAGTTATATAATGTATTTGAATTATTAATTTAAATAAAGTTATATGTTTTTGTATATAAAATGGTACATGTGTTTTAAATAAAGATTTTTTAGTATATGCTATATTATAATTTCAATTTTATATTTCATTATTTTTTATATTTTATCAAATTCATTATAAAAAAGACATTATATGTATATTGCTTAAAAAAATTTTAAATTGGTGAAATATAAAAAATAATGAAATATAAGTCTAAAAATTAATAATAAATCGATAAAAAATTAATTAATTAAATAAAATGCATTGTTGAATTTAATAAAATGCACTGGTAAAACAACAAAATCATTATGCAATTTAATTAAATATAATTGTTAAGACAACTTATTTTTGTTAATACATTTGACGATATTTTGTCAAAATAATACCACATTAAATAGTTAAACGTCAAAATATAAATCTACTAAACAATGCGTTAAATTGATGGACAGGTTTTGTTAGTTGTATAGTGATCACCCATTCATCAATTTAATATGGATTTTAGTTGATTTCACAGCTGTTTTTGGTTCAGTGAAACTAGCGTATGTAGAATATTCTGGTTTACAATTTCAGAGCGTTGTGAAAACGACCCAAATGATAACCATGATTTACGGTCTCAGGGTGGTATTTTATATCGTTGTCAAACCGTTCCAAAAACAAATTTCAAAGTACTTTCTCGACAGTCTATAAACGTTATTACAACATACCAATTTTAACGCTGCCAAATCGTTAGAAAATAAACAAATGAAGTATTTTGCCATCGTTTTAAATACAAATATGGGAATAATTTTTTAAAATATTTTTATATATTAACTAGGGTTTGGGATTTCCCGGACTTTTTTATTTCCCGGGAAACGGGAATAAAAAAATTTTATTCCCGGGAATACCGGGAATCCCGGGAAATATTTTTGAACAAAATTGTTAATGAAAACCACCTATATAAGTAATATTTGTTAAAAAAAAACACTATTTCAGTACAAATTCAGTCTGTGTAGTGAGAATTCAAAGTAAAAATATCAGAATGTTGAACATTTGGTTTCACATAAATTACTATAAGCACTGCCAAATGAATTGCATGATTCCAGCAGAAAGCACCCACTACTGGATTGTCGGAAACAAACCGTTTCATCACATTCGGCCCATTAGATATGGTGGCCACAATGTTATTTTCCAAATACAAATAAAAGTATTCTAGCCTTATTTCTACAATTCTTCTTAATTCATCAGCATTACATCTTCCTGACATATAAACCAACCGCAGGTTATAAAATGAATTGTTTCCGTTTATACATATGTTCAAATATCTCTTTTTTGATACTCTTGTCTATTCATCTAAGATTATAGTAAATCTCCTATTGCTAGAAATATTACTCAATATTTCTTTTATCATGATATCTTTTACATAATTGTAGTAATTTAATATAAATGTTCTTTACATCGGTTTCGTTTTTTAGCAATGCCAGGTTTTTATTATAAAAACTTTCTCGAATAAACGAAGATCTAGTTATGGTGCGGATTGTTTGCCCTACCATAAAACGTTCAATGCCTATTCAGCTTTCACTTTTTTTCGGGTAGTTTGCTAATTTTAGCTGGAACGTTATTCTTGATGTTGTTTTCTTCAAGAGAAGTTGCATGACTCTCAATTTTTTTTTTTTTTTTGTGAACCAAATTTAGATGTCAGATAATACCTTCGTTAACCATTAGTCTTTTAGGGCAAATATTGCACTGCGCTGCATTAATGCAAAAAATCTTTATTATTAGTTGAAATGCTGCTAATTACTTGGCAAAGATTTTTTGTGTTTCAAAGAAATTGATTCCCTTTTAAAATATTTTAGCAATATTTTGTGTTGGTATTTAAAATGTTTTTTATGAGTAAAAGATTAAAGAATTTAGTATTTTTAAAATTTCCCGTTTTCCCGGGAAAAATATATTATTTTCCCGGGAATTCCCGGCAAACTTTTCCCGGGATATCCGGGGAATTCCCGCCCGGGAATTCCCGAACCCCAAACCCTAATATTAACATTTTTTAATAAATTATATTTTATTAAATTTGAATTAAAATTTATTATAAAGTTATGAAAAATACACTTAAATTGATAAACTTAAACATAAAAAGTATTTTATTCAGAATTTTGAATTATTTAAAATATTACACAGAAAAAAATGCTTGTACTGTTGGGTTATTCTCGACTAAAATTTTATCGTATTAACAAACAAATCTGTTGTATTTAGAAACAATATTTATACCAATTGAAATTGCGGAAACTACGTAGAAAATTAAACATTTCAAAATGATATTGAAAAAATTATCAATTAAATTATTTTTTTTAATTCATTTCATCTCACCCTGACAGCATACTCAGTAATGGAAATATTCTAGTAATTAAAGAAATTTTTAGCATCAAACATTGTAAACACAATTGTGATGATATATTTTTAACAGGCCAAATTTATAATGAAACAACTATTGTTATTAAGTATTCACTTGCACCAAAAGAAATTGGATTGTATAATGTAAAAAAATTTAATGCAAGTTAAGTGAATTCTTACAAATTTTCATGAGACAATTGCTATAACTCTTTTACATAAATAATAGCTGTGTTCGGGTACTCAACATTGGGATCCCAATTTTACCAAAAAGCGTTTTCTTACTACACAATTAGGTAAATGAGAGCTGTCATGAGAGAGTAATATTCTTGTTCTTCTTGCACGAGAAAGCCCAGACTTTTTTTTCGTGTAAATTTGGGTAAATTATTTTTATAAGCTGTTATATCATCAGTTGGGTGCAACTAGTTCAATTGAACTCTTCACTAATTTGAACCAAAGACCTAGTTCACAACTAATAGAAAAACGCTTTAAAGCAATGTTTTAACAGTGTTTTTATTTCACAAACGGTTGTAAATTTTGTATGAAAAGCGCTCTTAAAATACTGTTTGTGAACGTTCGAAAAGCAATCCAAAATAATGTTTTTCAACGCTGTGAAAACGCTTTTTTTTTGTATCATTGACAACAAACGCTTTCATAGCTCTTTGTTTTTTGTACCGTCTTCAATTTCCACCTGGGTAGTATCATATTTTGCTACTGGGTGGTTTCTATTGAAAAAAAATACACTTTAAAATTAAATAAAAGCAGATTATATTTAAGAATTCTTCGATTCTGCAACAACACATTGGGAAAATTTGCCTATAAACTTCACCTGAGGTTTTAATGCAAGGTTGGTTACCGAAACGAATAACGGTAAGGATAACGGTAACGGTATCGAATTTCATTTGTTTCGGTAACGGTAAGGGTAACGGTATTTAAGATTGATTTGGTAACGGTATACCGTTATCGAAACAGCAATACCGGTACGTACCGGTATTAAAAATTACGTTAAAAACATAAAAAACAAGTAAAAACATAGCATATTCTGGCTTTTAAGTCTTAAAAATACAATTTTAACCTATAAATTCAATGCTGGTAGTTTTAGTAATTAAAATTATTTTCTATAAATTTTGTTGCAAAAATAACTCAAGATTATAAAATAAAAAAGTTAAAAAATTGTAATTTTTTATATAAATTAATAAATACCGGTAACTGCCCATAAAAATTACGGTATCGGTAACGATAACGGTATTGGGAGATTTTTTTAGAGGTATCGGTAACGGTAACGGTATTCAATTTGAAACGGTATTTTAGCGATAACGGTATTTTAACGATAACGGTAACCAACCTTGTTTTAATGTAATTTTTGTTTTGTGTTTTTGATGCAATCATTTAATTTGAAATCTTTGATCCTAGTAATGAGTTCTTTAAAAAAAACTTTGTTACTTAGTTGGAGTTTCTAGATGACACTTTGCGTCAGACGAATAAAAATACAATAACAAAATATGTACATTAGAGCGTACCACCTTACAGGCAAAAAAAAAAAAAAAAGTTCACCGTACACCCTCCAATATGAAGTATTTTTCCAAGGAGGTTCCAAAAAAAAATTTTATTTTTTTTGCCGAACGTTGGGGTCGCCATTTTACATTTTTCGTTATATCTTTGGCATTTACACAGTCGGATCTTAAAATATGATACATCGATGTTTTTGCTCTAAGGGCCAATGACCTCAAGTATCCCGTGTTAGTAGTTAGCCACCAGATCTCAGTTGCTACCACCCTAATGTCAGAAAATTAAAGCTCGCAAAAAATCATTAAACTTTTGCTAATGAAGTTTTTCGATAAACCCAGTAGAATTTTTCTTATATATTGGTTGTCAAACGTAGGGGTCGCCTTTTTAAATTTTGTTTCATTGGATTTTTCCTTTATAGCAAAACACTGGTCTCCTCGAGGCAAAAAAATCGATATATCACACTTTAAAATCCAACTTTAAATGCCGAAGTTATAACGAAAAATTGAAAAAGGCGACCCCTACGTTCGGCAAAAAAAGTTTTTTTTTGAAATTGCCTTGCATATTTGAGGGTGTACGGCGAACTTTTTTTTTGAGGTACGGTCTAATGTATGTACATGGAATGCCAAATATGTACATGGAATGCCAAATAAATGTCGACAAACGTCTTGTAGAAACCCCGGAATTCCGGGAAATTCGAAAATGAATTCCGCTTTCCCTGAAAATGAGAGAGTCCGGGGAAAGGAAGCCACCATGACTTCATATGTAACGTTCTTACTTGTTTAACATCAAATTATAATTAAAAAGGTAAACGAAACAAATTAAATAACATCTTTAAAATTTAATTATTTTTATTTATAAAAAAATTAATTAAAATGAAAATTGATTTGTAGGTAGATTTTGATATTTTACAACTATAATAAACTTAAAAATTAACTAAAATAAAAGTTTATAAGTAATTTATTTGATTAAATTTAATTAAAAAATAAAGAAAAATTTGCTAAAAAAAAGGTAAAAATAAAAAGTTTTTGATTACAAGTTTCTTTTATTACATAAAAAAGTAAAACTATTGAATTTTCAACATAGTATGTACATTATCATTTTTTTTTTTGTGAATATGTATATGTTAATATTACTCATAAAAATTAAGACATATTTAATATTTGTTTAAACAATTGAATTTTTATTTTATATATTCCGTTTATATTTCAACTGTACATCATGTGGATTCGATTGATTTCTATTCTTAATTTTTTAACGGTTATATTGTAATTACAATTAGTGCTATTGTTGTTTTTCTTGCTATTGTTGTATTGTTCACTTATGCTATTATTACTATTATATTTATTATTACTCAGTAATCTTTGTTTATATTTATGTTTAAAATTTCCATCTGTAAGAAAAAGAAAAAATATATGTGGAGAAAAAAACTAAAAACAGTTTACATCAATAATATATAGAAATTTCTAACACAATACTACAGCAGCAATTGGTTTCTAAAATAGATAAAGTTTAAACCAAAATTTTTGCCAAACACCTTTAACTATTTTTACGACGCTTTTTAACTTATGTTTTGAAACAAAATAAAGTGTAAGGATTTTTATTCAAACTCACTTTGAACAATAATTTTTTTAACACTTAAACTCCTACAATTTCATGAGAAGTATAAAATGATTTTAAAATCTTAACTACATAATTACATCACTAGGGCGTTTTATCAAAAACCTTTTATTGATTTTTGCAACTCTTAAAGCGGAACATAAACTCTTTGTCCCAAAAGAATTTTGAGAACTTTTTCCCGATTTTTCGAAGGTTGATATAGGGTCGCGCAAAACCAATTTTATAAAAAAAAAGTTAATTTAAACATTTACCGGTACGGTGGGGACGGGACTAGGTTCTATATAACATTACCAACCTAAATATTAACCAGATGTATGCGGTTTTGTGTGTACAAATACCATTTAAGCTCCATTCAGGGGGTTACCGCGAAACCAGATTCGAAAAATTTCGAATTCGTAAATTTTGTAAAAAGAAAAGCTTTAGCATATATCTTATTTTTTAATTTTTATATATAGTGTACAATGTTAAGGGTAAAATTAAAAGTAGAATTTTGATACAGAATTATTTTTTTTAACAATATTTGCAAGATTTACGAATTCAAAAATTCATTTTTCGAATGGAGTTATGCAGGGCTTCATCTAAATATCTTTATATTTGCGACCTGCAGTTTAATTACAAGCTTTTAGCATGGTTGGCAAACGAAACGAATAAGGGGCAATTTTTAACATTAACTTTTTAGTGTCAGAGATTTTACATATTTAGGAATATTTGATTATGTATTTATAAATACTAATTCGCACAGCATAAGAATATATAAGCATTTAAATACTTTTCATCCATTCAAATCGGCTTAAATTTCAAATAGTATAATGCTAAGTGCATTTAAGTATGAACTATAAGTTCGACCCTAATTCGTTTCAGTTTCCAACCCTGGGTTATCACTCGATTACAAATTATTCAATTAATTGAAAAACAAAACAATAATTCGACCGAAGCATCATGATTATCAAAAAATGGATATTTCGAATAACGAATAACGTTCAAGACGAATAATTTTTTAAAATACCTTCTTTAATTAGCTAATTTAAAAAAAAATGCAAATAGTATTTTTTAGTGAGTTGTATGTGAGCCATATTTGGCCCTATGGGCTTGGTTTGAAATTGTAAAAATAAATAAATAGAACATTTTACGTTTAATCGAATTTTTCACTGTAAATGTTTTGATATATTCGAAACCAATAATTCTACAACCTAGAGAATTTAAAGCTTTTATAAAGCGTTTTTAGTGTTATGAATCAATCATGGGTCATAAAATACTTTGTCCACAAGAGCAGAAAAAAACATGTCGCCCAAAAACTGTAATAAAAACTTTATAATTGACAAATCTTTTATAGGCATTGGAAAGCCACAATTATAAGCCAAATGTCAGTTTTTCGCTAAGTTTTCGAATGGTCCCATCTATTAAATTGATGCGAAAAAAATTTCACTTATATTTTGCAACAATTTCACACAAGTGGAAAATCATTTTTTTATATGGAGTTTGACAGTTTTTTTTTTGCAAAAGTTCGAACAAAATACTGGGCTTTAGGCAAAAATAAGTAATTTTTACGCACGTTGAAATCGATGGAACATATTCTGGATAAGCTACGGTGAGCAATCGACGTGCTTTAGCTGCACTTTTTTTTTCAAAATGAAGAAATAAAGCAAAACTTTCCGCAAATGATGATTTGCGGAAAGTTTTGCTTTATTTCAAAGAAAAGAAAAAAACTTTGTTGTTTACACTATTTCGTTCAATGACTAAGTGGGAATGAATGCCAGAAGTTTACCCTCCAAAATGCCATATAAGTTATTAAAGACACAAACTATGTGTTAAAAGTTTCTATGCTCGTTGGTAAAAGAATCCCGCATTTTTAAGGTATACACCCAATACATTATCTTTAAACTTAGTTCAACACAGTATGTAACTGGAATACTTCTTTTAAAATGTGGTTTATTTCAATAAAGACCAACATTATAATAGAGAAACATTTTTCTGGCAAATTTTTGTAAATAAACTCGGAAATGGCAGACATTATTCGTTTTCGGTTTAACTAAACCAAGTTTAACTGGCATCCGAAAAACTCGGCCTATGTATTGTACTCTGCTTAATTGCATAATATGTTAAAAATAACGTTGATATATTAAATATTTTTTTTTACGATTTAAAAATTTCTCAAATTTTTTATATCATAAGTATACCAAATAACAGATTCCCCTTGATTATGTTAGGCGTTGGTGGTGAAGGGTATAATGAGGTTGTGAAACATAAAATTATTTCTCTCGTGGTTTATGTTCACAAAATGATTAGTTTAATGAGTACTTTACTAAAAAGCATGGATGGTAACCGAAACGAATGTGGTTATCGTTAGGGTAACGATATTTTAGGTTATTTCGGTAACGGTATTTTAAGGGTAAATCTATTTAATTTATTTCGGTATCGGTATTTTAAGGATAACGGTATTTATTTCGGTAACGGTATTTCAGTTATATCGGCATCGGTATTTTAAGGGTAGTCAGTTATTTCGGTGCATACCGCATTTTTTTGTTTGCAAAAACCAAACTAAAATAAAAACAAAACGATTTTAGTACTTAATTTATGTAAAATACTCGATAACCACGTGCAATGACAAAGAGCAGAGAATTAAAAATAACAGTAACGGTATTTTAAGGATAACGCTATTTCAGTAACGGTATTTTAGGGGTAATGGTAGTTAGTTGGAAGGGTTTTGAATCGATAACTGTATTTTAGCGGTACTGCCTGCCAACCCTGCTAAAAAGTAAAAATTACGTATCTTATTCTCAAGTTCAATCCTCAATAACTCGACAAACACCTTGGACATATCTTTGAAATACCTTACATTTAATCTGTCACATCAGATGCAATATTTATAAAAAAAAAAATAAAAAAAACTGAAACAAACTCTTGAAATGAGTTATTTCCAAATGAAAAAAAAAACTTCCAATTAAAAACAAAAACTTCCAATTAAAAAAAAAAACTTTCAACGAAATTTTGTTGCGACTTATTTCATTTTCATTTATTTTTTTACCATTGGTAGTTATTTCATTTTTGTTGGGCTTATTTAATTTTGAATAAAATTTTATCGTTGGGAGTTATTCAATTTTAGCTGTGTTTATGCGGCATTCCTATCAACGTTATCTCGAACAATTTTGACAGTGGAAAGCCGGAATACGTTGAAAAACTGTCAAAGTTGTTCTTGATAACACCGATAGACAGGCTGAGTTCCAAAACGTCATTTGCAATGCAACTGAACAAAGTCATGCATTCGTAAACGCAATTGATGCGCATATAAAAAGCAAACTGTGCATCACAAATGTTGTTGATGCTTTGTTGACATGTTTTTATTACAAAGTAAGCAACACACTTGTTTGCTTTGTATCGAAACAGTAGTAAAAACGCAAACACTGCAATGTGTTTTGACGTTTAGGAACTCACCCACAGTCTCACAAACACTGCTTTTGTTGAATTTTTTAACAGTTGATTTTTGAAAATTCATTAATATCAATGTTAAAGGGAACACCTGTAGGAAGTTAATTAGTTTATCAATTTTATTTATATCAATATTTTTGAAAAAGTGTACAAAGTCATATTTTCACCTTGTAATCATTGCTCCATGTTTTAGAGCCGATGTGGAACGCATTTCCTATATCCGATTATCCTAATTTTTTGTGGGTCGTATTTGTACACCCAAATAATTATTTCTAGGGGGTAGCCCAGTCAAAAACTCGAATTTTTTTTTTCAGGCATTCTCAAATTTTGAGAATGAATTCTCTGACCAAAGCATTAAAATGAAAGAATTATTTTACTAACGAATTCAGTCAACTCTAGTTAATTCAATTTTAAGTCAAGGAATTCATTCCCTAGGGAATGCAAAGTTAATTTCTTAGGGAAAAAATTAATTCCTTAGGGAATTAAACGAGAAAGTTAATTCCCTCAGAGAATTAAGTGCACAATTGAATGAATTACTTGACCAAAAGTTGAATTAACTAGAATTGAATGAATTCCTTGGTGAAAAATGCTTTCAATTTTATGAAGGAATTATAAAAAAAATGAATTCCTTCAAGGTAAATCGAATGAAAAAAAAAAGTAATTCATTCATTTCCTTAAGTTTGGTCAGGGAATTCATTCCCAAAATACAAATTCAGTTCAAAAAAAATGGAATTCATTCTTCGAAGCTCTGCTTACGCAGGAGCGTATAAAAAATCGAGAATATGTAGTTATATATATATACCCTACGGGAAATTTTAACAAACTGTCACCGAACGGCCCCTTTATATGAAATAAGACTGCCCAGCTAAAAATTGACATATATTATGAGCATGAATGTGTGTTCATTCATGCTCATAAACATGCATGATGCATGTATGGAGGTTTATGTATCCATGTATGGACATGAATGCATGTTTATGAGCATGAATGAACATACATTTAACCTGTATGTATTTATATATGTCGATTTTTAGCTGGGTGGTCACTTTTACATGGCGTTGTCATAGGAGGGGGAAATTGACCCCTTGTGACATGTCACAAGGGGTCCCTGTAAAAGTGACCAGTCTATTTCATATAAAGGGGCCAGTTCGGTGACAGTTTGTTAAAATTTCCCGTAGGGTCCTTACCAAAGTTGCAAAAATATTGACTTTAAAAATAGATTTTTAAAAAAATTTACTAACAGAACCAGGAAAATTAATTTGTATAATAATGATAAAAATATGTCATTATTGGTAATGCATTATTTTTGTTATGAAATGATGGATAAAGTGTTATAGTTATTAGTGACTCTTTATCTGTACTTTCGCTCTTGCCTGTAAAGTATTAAAGACAAATCTACACCAAGTTGGACCTTGGGGACAACTTGAAAAGCTATCCTGCCATATCAAATTTTTGAAAAGTCGCGATTAGGCCGCTATAGATGAATACATTTTTTGTTGAAATATTTTCCTTTTAATTGCTTCTTTACTAAGCCATAGCATTTATTAAGGCCGATTTTGCTTTCAGCGATTCAATTTGATAAAACCTTAAAAAAACCGTAAAAATCCATGTAAAACGCGAACAGTGGTTTTAATATCAAGTTTTATGCATCACATTTTAGGCCTAAATATGAATACAGGTCCTGTGCCTACATTTCACCACAAAAAATTTATATTGATTGCATTTGAAAATGTTTGTATATAAAAAACTAACGGTGGGTCTCATACTTCAGGTTTAAACTTAGGTTAATAGTTAACCCCAAAATTTGTTGTTGTTTTGTGTACATTTTTTTGACATTTTATTTTGTTTTTAGTTAAGTTAAACCTACAGTATGAGACCCATCGTAAATGGAAAACCGCCAAACTTTAGACATTTATCGAAAAATCTGTACCTTCGATCGAAAAATAAAGTACGCCATTGTAATCAGCATGTCCGAAATATATAGAATTGATGGTCAGAGCTTTATTAATTTTTAAAAGTCAAGATTTTGTCATGCAGTGTAATTGAATTTGAAATTGTTATATATTTGTGAAAATAAAGAGGAAACAAATTTGAAGTTTATTTAATTTTAACTTGAGATTTAACTAGGGTTTGGGATTTCCCGGACTTTTTTATTTCCCGGGAAACGGGAATGAAAAAATTTGATTCCCGGGAAATATTTTTGAACAAAATTGAAAACCACCTATATAAGTAATTTTACTAAAAAAAAAACACTATTTCAGTAAAAATTCAGTCTGTGCAGTGAGAATTCAAAGTAAAAATATCAAAATGTTGAACATTTGATTTCACATAAATTACTCTAAGCACTGCCAAATGAATTGCATGATCCCAGCAGAAAGCACCCACTACTGGACTGTCGGAAACAAACCATTTCATAACATTTGGCCCATTAGATATGGTGACCACAATTTTATTTTCCAAAGACAAATAAAACTTTTCTAGTCTTATTTCTACAATTCTTCTTATTTCATCAGCATTACATCTTCCTGATATATAAACCAACCCCAGGTTATAAAATGAATTATTTCCGATTATACATATGTTCAAATATCTCTTTTGTTATATTCTTGTCCATTCATCTAAATCTCCTATTGTTAGAAATATTGCTCGATATTTGCTTTTATCCTGATATCTTTTACATGATTGTAGTAATTTAATATAATGTTCTTTACATCGGTTTCATTTTTTGGCAATGCCAGGTTTTTATTATAAAAACTCTCGAATAAACGAAGATCTAGTTATGGTGCGGATTGACATTCCGTTGACTGCGGTTAATTTGGATACCAATTCAGGAAATGTTTGCCCTACCATAAAACGTTCAATGCCTATTCAGCTTACACTTTTTTCTTCGGGTACTTTGCTAATTTTAGCTGGGACGTTATTCTTGTTGTTGTTTAAATCAAGAGACCATAGATTTTTTTTTTTTTTTGTGAACCAAATTTAGATGTCGGATAACCAAATTTAGATACCTCCGTTAACCATTAGTGTTTTAGGGCAAATATTGCACTGCGCTGCATTGTCCTTTTTTGTGAAGTATTTCCATACTCCTGACATTTTATTCTTTAATATAAAAGAATATAGTAGTTTGAAAGCAGGTGTATTAAAATAAAGTAAACTTACTTGAAAATATCACATTTTTTAATGAAAACGTTATTTATAAAATTATTGGCCCTTAATATAAAGGAGTATTTTGAATTTAAAATCGACTTTATTTTTAATCACACGGTTTTGTTCATTTTGTGTATGAAAACCTTACAAAAATATTTATATTTTCAAATATTTTGATTGGTTGAAAATAAATTAACCAATCAGAATGCTCCAAAAATAAACCAAGTGAAGGTATACTGCCACCCAATATTTTAACTAAAGTCGACTTTAACTAAAATATCATTTGAAAAATTTAGATAGTAAGGGCGATTACATATTTGTAAGAAATAAAAAAACTTTTTTTCATATTTCTTTTAAACATTTTACCAAGTTTTTAGATTTTACTACTTAAATTTTGAATAAGTTATGCGAAAAATCTTTATTAGTTGAAATGCTCCTAATTACTTGGCAAAGATTTTTTTGTGTGTCAAATAAATTGATTCCCTTTTAAAAGATTTTAACAATGACATTTTTGTTTTGGTATTTAAAATGTTTTTTATGACTAAAATTAAAAAATCCTATTCCAAACAAAAACAATTGAAAAAATTTAATATTTTTAAAGTTTCCCGTTTTTCCGGGAAAAATATATTATTTTCCCGGGAATTCCCGGCAAACTTTTCCCGAGATTTCCCGGGAATTCCCGAACCCCAAACCCTAGATTTAACACAAAACGCAAAAAATAAAATAAAAAATTTGAAAAGAATTTTTCAAAAAAAAAGGTAAAACTTATTTTTATGATGTAATTTAAATATATGTGTGTAATAAAAGTCTTAAGTGCTCATGCATAGTAATTAAAAAACCTTATAACATGTTTATAAATACAAAATGAAATTTGTATGAAAAATTCATTTTATAAGTCACTTATAAATTTTAAAAGTGTTTATACATATGACCCTTAATGTTTTTTTTTTAGATAATGTAAAAATAATCTCAAAGAAATTATGTATGTAATGGGCCAAGAATTGAAACGTTTGACGCCCTGGCAAGAAAGTATAACCAAAAATTACAAAAACAATTCAGTTTTATTTAAATTCAATAAAATAAAAATTTTAAAGACAGGGATTTTTTATTCTTTTGGTTGTTTATTACTAAAAATCCATATTTATTTTAACTAACACTTAGGTTTCCAGCAACTGAGATCTCAGTTAATTTTTCATTCAACTGAGGCTCAGTAAGGGGTATTTCACCTGAGACTCAGTTAAAAATTTGGTAGCCAGTAATTGAAGATTTTTTTCGGTGTACATCAACGGTTAATAATTATATTTGCATGCATTGTAATTAAACGTACGTGTGCAAAACTTTCTAGGAAATACAGCGAAGAAGTTACCCCAGCAAAATATTGGTAATGATACCTCATTACTATCTGCATTACCAATAATGATATATCAATACCTTTTGCATTATTTTATAATATAAAATAATGACTTCCTAATGACAGCCTATTGTATTCATTGTTTTTAAATATAAAATAATGACTTACTCGTAGTAGTTTAAATAAATATTTTTTACACATCTAAATTTTATACCTTTTGTATTTATTGTAGCTTTTTTTAAAATTTTTGTTTTGTATTTAAATTTTAATGACGAGTCCTAAAAGTACACACTAGAAAAAAATTTAATTTTTCTGAATGTATTTCCTTAAGCTTATAGTATCTAGTAACGACTTTAATTCAACTTTTGGTTAGCATGCGTGTAACCACATATTATTCAAAAGCTCATACTACTTACTTTTAATTTTTTCGCAAGCGAGCGGGTAACTACTTATAAAAACGACCACGCCAAACAAAAATAATGACTTTAGACGCCAAAAAATAAGTTGTGCGGAGCTATGAATTTATATTATATAATCACTTATTTGGTAATGAAAGATTTTGCTGGAACGTTATATGTGGAAAGGTATACCCGTTGAGTTTTCAACATATATCCGTTATATCCGTTGAGTTTCCACGTTGTGAATACGAAAAGTAATGTCTAACTTTTCGCCTAAATGCATTTTTGTGTATTTTGAAATTGTTGAGGAGTTAACGGATATACTTAAGGCGAAAATCACAGATAAATACCAGATGTAAAACCAATGACAGGTGTCAAAAAAGTATTCTCGAACCGTATGGTTTTGTTTACATGGAAGTCAAGTCAAGAGGGAGATAATAATATAAAATCTCCATACATTTTGTATTGCGCATTTTTTGTATATATCTGTCTCCTTTTAAATTATTGTGCTTTATCTTTTGTTTTTCTTAAATTTTTGCGTTTTGTTTTGCTCATTTTCTGTCGGCCATATTGCCCAAATCAGCTGATTCATATCTGGTATCATTTGTGGCGAAAATACAGCTATTATTATGTTTTAAAGTAAGACATAAAGAAAGTTGCTATCATTACTGGTAGTTCAAAAAATAATGATACCTCATTACCGTTTCTACACTGGATTAATAAATATAATTCGATATATTTGAATTGAGATTTATTTCATTTATATTGGGAGCTATTTAATTTTTTGGGACTTATTTTTACTTTATGAAATAACTCCCAAATATGAGGACTTATTTAATTATCCCATTTGGGAGTTATTTCACTTTTTAAAATTGGGAGTTATTTCATTTTTGTTGGGGCTTGTTTCATTGGGAGTTATTTCACGGTACCATGAAAATTGCATGATAATCGAAGGGGGTTTCAAATGAAATATATTTCAAGGACCTATCTAACGGATTTAATTTTACATTTCCTATTTCTTAAGTAATTGAGGTTTGAATTAGGGAAATACTAAATTTTTAGTTTTAAAGTTATCAAAGTGCCCCTGAAACTAACTATTTTTGTCGCAGATATTTTTGTAGTAGGCTGGCAATACGCGGTTAATTGAAAATAAATCACCATACGAACGTATATATTCCGCGTTAAGAGTTTAAAAATAAAAAAAAAGATTTTTGGTGAAATGTCCAATCACATCACAAACAACAAACACTTTGGGCGAAATATTTAAAAAATAATAATTAATCCTTTTTTTAATAAAAACATGCTTTTCACAACAACTTAAAATACCTAACATTGATCTTAAAACTATAGATATTAAAAATAAATGTACACAATGGAAATTTTTTATTTTTACAACAAACAGACGATTTCTGTAAAAGCAAAACAAATTTTAAATCACAAGAGACCTAAGTGCTTATGTATAACAATTTGAAAACCTTATAAAACATTTATAAAATTAATTATGAGTGCAAAATTTGTTTTACAAGCCATTTATAAATTTGAAAAGTGATCATGAATATGAGACCCCAAAGGCCAGTTTATACACTCAGAAAAACATGGAGAATATTACCTAAGTGTTATGTAATTATACAACTACAAAAGTTTCAAGTTAGGTTCACAATTTTCTAGTAAAATATATTGTCAGCTTATTATTGGTTTGACCAGGCTCTATGCATGTCGCCGCATGTTTTAACTGGGTCAGTCCGTGCACTAAAAAAATATGTTAACAATTTTTGGGATGTTAGCACTTTTTTTTTTTTTTTTTTTTTTTTTTTTTTGATATTTATACATTGATTTATAGTTTACTTTTGTTGTGAAATGACTTTAATTTTATAAAATTATTAAAGAATTGATATTTATTAATATTTAACCGGAATAATAACTCAACTCTCATCTACTGTTAAATTTATTCAAATCTCCCCAGCAGTTGTTTAACATTGGTTGGGTATCCTGCAAACTCTTGAGATTCTATGCTCGTTGGTTGCACCTATTTAAGAAACAATATTATATAATTTTGTATGAATATATATTTTGCAATATGTACCCAGCAGAGAACTGCAAAATCAACTTTTTTCTTGATTTAATCATACACAAAAATTCTTATTCACATTTAATCGCTCAACAATATTCAATGTTGAATAAAATCACTAGCATGCAGCTGAACGCGTCGCTCGTAGTTCAGTTTGAGTCGTCTGTCGAACATGTTTTATTCACATTTAATCGCTCAAAAACTAACTGTTGAATAAAATCATACTATTGAATAAAATCATACTGTGGAATAAAATCAAACTGTTGAATAAAATCAAACTGATCGAACATTTGAACTCACATGAATAAATCAAAGTATTAGTTGTTTTATAAAAAAAAAAAAAAAATAAATAAAATCTTATTGTTTAGAATGGGAATGTATGTGTATTAAATGTGTTTCTACAAAATATAGTCGTTGCTGATACTGTAAACCAGTGTCGCCCAAACACTTGTTAGAACGACGAAGATTAATCGGCTTTTTACACGTACACAACCCGAACGACAACGGTGCAATAGTTACCAATGCATTCTCTTTTTTTTTGTATCATAACTAATACATTCTCATTTCTCTTTGTGTGCACCATTGCTGTAAACCCCCTCTTTATTGTTATGAAATTATTTTTCTTTTTTTGGTTGCAATCATGAATAAACTCAAACGCTTTCATTTTTGTTTTTTCTGATTTTATTCTACATAAAAATAATCATCGTTGATCCAAACGAATATGAATGAAATTAATGGTATGAAAGCGACAACGTATTAAATCAACGAAGTAAAACAAATCACTTGGTTTGGTTGATTTAAAATCAGCAATGAATATGTGTATTTGAGTATATTCGGCGCTTGAACAAAAACGAATGTTTATTCGGGTGTTGAGTACGTATGATGGTTTTGCAATCAGCAGTTGCTGTTCTCTGGTACCCAGACATAAATTGCCAACTGTGCCAAAAACAACAAAACACTGGCAGAGCACTGATTTTATAAAAATTATTACGCTTTGTTAAAATAAGGTAAATTCAGAAGCTCTCGAGTTCGATTCCGGCCACGAAAATACAAATTTTTTTTTTTTTTTTTTTTTTTTTTTTTTTTTTATAAAACTAAATTTTTTTATTAAATTTAATTTTTTTTTATTAAATAATTTTTCTCAATTTTTTTTGACCATCTATATTTCGGTTTTCCTGACGTTATGCCAACGTTGGCAAGTGATTTCTAGCAGACGTTATGCCAATGTTTACATATTAGCCATTGTTATCATTCATTTATTATTTAAGCAATGTTGTACTACATGTCTCGTTAGCTTCGTGTGTAGAGCGATTGTCTGGCTATCTGTCGGCCCGGGTTGGAGTCACAGTCCGACCACGTTTTATTTAAAATGTTGGCCGCTTAGTGTCAACCAACCTTCTTTTGAACAAAATACTGGGCTTTTGCCTCGATAACTACTTTTTGGCTTTTGGGTCAAACCAATATAAATAAGCTGACGATATGTAAATGTTTAGCCATTATATATTTTGCAAAAATATCATATATTTTACCAGAAATTTGTAAAACGAATTTGCAAATTATATAGTTGTATAATTAGACAACACTTAGGTATAATTAGACAACACTTCCCCGTTTTTTTTTTCTGTGTATAGTCAGCACTAAGTTCGATTCTATACTCTAATTTCACTAAATTAGATTTTTTTTAAATTCTTACGTACAATTTTAATAAAAATTCGTACTTACTGCTAACTATAATATTGGACCTTAGAATTAAGGAGTCTTATTTCAGATTTTCAATACAAACTTAAGTTTTGTAAAACACGACCTTGATGAACAAGAGTTAAACCGAAAGTAGGAACATATTTTATTTCTGTTATCAACATACTCCATAGGTCTCAAAAACAATTTAAACAAATGTTTGTTACGCAGATTTATATTTGTCCAAAGGGGTTTTTATATATACAAACATGTGTTTCTTTTAATTCCAATTTTGGAAATGGGGCGGAAATATTTTGCTATAATTATGTAATTAAAGACGTTTTTTTAGTTAACGGTCAATGGGTTAAGAGATCTGTACTTTTTTTTGAAACTGAAGTAATTGTATTTGTGGTGGTAACAGTGGCTGTAAGGCTTAAGGGTAATGATGGTGAGGCAGATTGGGATGTACTATTAGAGGAAGTAGTATTATTCAGCAAACGCAAGGGAGAAGTATTGGCAGAAACGACGGCATTGTTAAGATTACGAGCAAACGATGGAGCAATTAAAGCGCAAGAACCAAATGTATGTTTTGGTACTGCTTGTGATAAAAATATAGAAGTAGATGTTGTAGATGATAATGAAACAGTAGCAGGATTTGCTATGATGTTATTATGGGCAGATGATAAAAATGTGGATGATAAATTATTAAACGAATTCGCAATTATATGACTTGGATTAGGCGATGTCATCATAGAAAGATTTAGGGGTTCCCTCAAAGGTTCTTCTAATGTAAAAACACTCTGTAAACCCCCACTGCAGGCAGAAGCAAATGATGAGTTCGAAGCTGATGAAGGTGGTGGGGAAACGGAGGCTGTGGCTTCTGTAGAGGAAGTTAAAGAAATATTTACCATTGCGTTAGATGTTGAAGATGTAGCAGAAGTATTTAATGTAGTCGTATCGGCTGATGTGTTCAATGATGCTGAAGCGGTTGATTCATTGACTGAATCATCCACAAAATTAGTATCATTATTCATAGATGTTATGGCAATGGGTGGAATGTCAATGGTATGAGTTTCATTGCCAAATATTAAACGTAAACGTTTCTTTTGGGGTGTCAATGTGTTGACGACTGCCGTATTAGTTAAAGGGGGTGGTGTCATTTCTTTTGGTTCTACTAAATCGCTTTCAACTTGATGTTCCAATTCTTCAATAGCGGAAAGATTACGTCTATGATGTCTACGATGGTGGCGATGATGACGATCTTTAGATTTGTGACGCTTTTTTCTTTTATGGGGCATTTCCTGTTCATAGTCTAAACCATTTTCTGTAATACCTTCCATGCGTAAAATTTCATATTCTACTGGTTCCGAATGCGAAGATGAACGACTACACGTCGAACCACCAGTAACACTACTACTTTCGTCACTTAAACTTGTCCCTGACTCTATAACTTCATCTAAAATCGGAGATCTTTTCATACGTAAAGTTAGTTTCAGCCTTCTTTCGGGTGTTTTTAACACAGGCTCAACTACTGTAGGACCGTTAGCTTTAGAAATTAAACTTGAGTTAGCACATAAAGCATTTGTATTACTAGTTGCACTATTAATGCAAGATTCACTGTTTGTAGGATGACGTTTACGTAACACTTTACCAGAATCGTCTGATATTACAGGTTCTTGGGAACAACTTAGTCTACCGTGACGTCTTAACCGCTGTTGCAAAAGAGGGGGTTCGTCACCAATTACATTAGAATCTTCTGGTCTAGGAAAAATACTACTATTATTGCCTTTGGCAATTTCATCAAAGGAATTTATCAAATTCTTTTTATAACATGGACTTCTACTTAATTTATTACTATTATAACTACTACTATTATGGCTTTTTTCTAAATTAATTTCGGCCTCATTATTAACTTCATTACTTTCCCCATTTTTACCCTTAGAAATTATGTGTTCATAATTTAAGGGAATATTTGCCGTGGTTGTTGTAGACATTTTAATTGCTGCTGCAGTTTCATTGCGTTTGACGTTTTGATTATGATTAATCATTGTTTGACCATTATTTACATTCTTAAAACTAAAATTTGTATAAATATTTGCATGATTACAATTTACAATATTTTGATGATGACTTTCTTCCGCAGGTATTGTTGTTGCTGATGTTGCTAAAGTTTGATGATGCCTTAGAACCCTTGTTGATACGGCTCCATTACGCGTTAAGCGCTTTTCTTGTTTATTTGGGTTTCTTTCATCGGAATGTAAGGGATCATCGTCGTGATCAGTCTGTAACGGTTGTTTTGGATTTTGTATTGTATCATCTGGAATCTCAACATCTATTTGTTCAGGTTCTGATTCTGATACTAAAATAACACTTTCTTGATTACTAAGAGTGGGCGAAACATTTTCTGTTGATTTTGAACCTAAAGCAGCTGCGACAGTTGAGCGTGTATGACGTTTTGTTGTTGTTGTTGTGTTGGAACGTGTTATTGTTTTATTTGGTACATCCATTTTATTATGTGTAGCATCTCCCCCAGCTTTTCGTAAAATTCTTCTTGAAGTAGTGGATATTGCGGCTCCGTTTTTAGGTTCATCTGCAGTGGCAGTTTTTATTAATGGTCCCCTCGAACTAACATTAGCTAAACTTGCGAAGTCCTCTGCAGACCCTGAAGAAATTGTACTACTTGTGCTATTAACACGTGCAGATTTTCTTAATGATTCTCGATAGCTACGCGGTGTGGTTTCCAAAGTTTTACTTGAATTTGTAACAGTTTCTTGATTCTCGATATGGGTAGGTGGGTCTTGCAGTTGCTGGGGTGTAAGATGTAAGTTATGTGGTTGACGTTGCATTGCGTTGGCCATAATCATTTCAGCATCATATTTTGTCATTCCCTTCTGGCGTAATTCTTGCATAGTTAGTGGGGTAACAACAGCTGAAGGTGGTTTTTTCCCACTTTCCGGCGATCCATCTTCAATCTTTTTATTGATGCTGTTATTACTATTATTATTGTTAGTAAGAGCTGTATTTGTCGATATATTACCAGAAGAATTATCACTAAAAGCTCCGTTGGTGAGATCGGTATTTGCCGAGTTAGTTGAATTTGCTCGACTCTTAATACGATTTATCCGATTATCTGTTTCCCTTAAACGATAACCACCACTAGCGTTCGGGTCTCCAACAACACATGTTCCATTGAGTCCCAATGTTAATGTAGCATCTGAATTTATCTGACCGTTACCGTTTTTACCAGTAAATGCTCCAGTTCCCCTTCGCTCGCATGTCTCGCATTCGCAATAACAATTTCCATCTCCAAAAAAATCTTCACCATAGAAACAAGTGATTTCTTCACCAACTTCGATATCACGCAAAACTTTTACGCAAGCGGTATCCCTCCCGGTAGCAACAAACTTACAATTGGCTCGACAATCATGATTTATATACGCCGCTGGGCCCAACCACAGCTGAGCACAGTTTTTACGACAACTATACATAACCGAAAAATCGTTTTTACCCGAATGCAGTAAAGCTGCCTCCTCTGATTCTGAAAGTTCAGCTATACAACCAACTAAACATTCGATTTTATCATTCTTTTGCCAACGTTTGGTGCCACATATTTTTGCTCCTTTTTGACCTTCCAGTGAATAACGGTAACATGCTTCTATAACAAACCCACTGTCTTTATCGAATACCCTTAAGTAGCGTATAATCTAAAAATATATAAACATAGAATAAAAATATAATTCCGTATTTCAAATTTATTTTTATTGGAAATAAGCCTTAATGCATTAAAGTAGCTAAAATAATACTTATTTAAAAAAAATTGTAAAAAATAATTTCAAAGAAAAAACAAAACTAACAACAGTTATCACAATTTGCTTTGTCATCTCCCAAAAATAATTAAGATAGTAAATATTTCCTAATTTTGTAAATTCTACTTTGTATTTAACAAACGTTATGGAGCCAAGGCTGTTCGTTATACCAAATAACAGAAAGAAAACTTGTGGAATATGCTTCTGTTAATGACATTTAAGCGGCCAAATTTTCGTTTTCTTTAATTTGATTTTACACTTGTAGATTTAGTTCATTTGTAGTTTTGTTTTAAGTATGAAGTGTTTAATTCAAAAAGTGTTAATTTTTTACTGGATTTTACAGTTCATATATAAAAGTATAAAATTCTCGTCTCGTTGAATTTTTGTACCTTAAGTAATGTCTCGGTTTCCGTGTTCCAATCATCATTTTCTTATTGCGGCCAATTGATGAGTTGAGGAGGTGCCCACGAAACAATTGTATTGTTTAACCATTTTCTATCATGAAAATGGTCAACCTTTTTGCAACAACTAATAAAATCTAATATGACAATATCATATTAGAATTTGGACTTGAGGTAGAACATTATGCTAACTAGAGTGGTCAAAAAAAAAAAAAAAAGTTGGAATTTTCACGCTCCACAACCCTACAAATATGCCACTTTGAAAAAAAATGTGGTCTGATCAAAAAAATCACCAAAAAAGTTTTGTTTAGAGGTAGCACATCGCAATTGAAGTTTCGAGGTTGTACTTGTTCTATTATTTTTATATATATGTATATTTGTTCCTTTTACTCCTGCAAGGAGCATAGTTAATTAAAAATAATGGAAAAAATGAGAAAAATTAAATATAATTATTATGATCGCGACATATCAATCTAATCAAAACGAAATCGGAGTCGCGGATTTCGCGAAATTTGAAAATTACACACAAAAAATTATCAACTTCGATCAGGATGTTTTCTTATATTTACCAATATGAAAATTTCGTTTTTGCATTAATATATATCTGTGAAATGTCCTATTATGTGAGATATGGTTTTTGGTAGCAATAAAATTATAGCAATCTAAATAATAGCGAAATATTAAAAAATGTCAAATTTTAAGTTAATTTGCAAGGATATCTGTTATCCTTTTTAAAATTAAAATCAGTGTTATATAATGAAGGCCCTTGGTAAGTAAATTGCAAAAGTATAACAAATTACATTTTTCGATAACACCGTTTACAGGTAATTAGGAAAATATCTCAAAAAACTTGAGTTTTTTTGAATTTCCAAAAACCGCGAATAATTCATAAACCACAAAGTTTTTTTAAATTTCGATTGCTGATTCATAATCTTCGTTAAAATAAAGATCAGATTTGAGAAATTTGCGCATACAAGGCAAAAACAAGTTGAATTTTTAATTACATCTTTTCGGAAATTTTCGAAAATTTGACTAAAATATGTATTTTTTTGTATAAATTAAAAAAAAAAAAACCGCGAATTACTTAAAAGTTACCTAATTTTTTTAAGTTTTGATTTCAAATTCCTTATATTCACATTAGTTAAGACCAGATTTTAAAAAAATTGTTAAATAATAGCGTACAGGTTAAGAAATAATTAAATTTAAAGTCAACCCTACTTTTTGTATGAATTACTCTAGAGGTAAATTACTAATTCTTAAAAGACAACTTTTTGCTGTTGCTTGCTCTCAGTGCTGTTAACTTTATTAAAAATCGCTAAAAACAAAGAAAAATTTGGTCGTGTTTAAAGTGCTGCACTTTTAAGTCTGGCGACTATTTGTAGACAAAAATAATGCAGGACTTAAGGAAATTTTATAGGATTTCCAAAAATATACAGTTTGTACAGAACCGATCTGTACTGCCTAAATTTTACTATGTACTTTGATAAGAGGTTTATATCGCTAATTTTTCGTTAAAAGCCACGCCCACTTTAAACAAGTGACAAAATGAAAAAACAAACATTACGATAAAATTCTGTACAATTTTCTGAACCATCTCCTTGCCTTCGTGGCGAATTTAACCACTATTTTGATCTTTAAAAATAAAGGCAACAACAATAAAATTAGAAAAAAACTTGAATTGACTTAAATGCTTGGCCACAACTGTATGTCTGTATATGAAATTTTTTCCATATATGGAATCACATATACTTCCATATATGTTCATAAAAAATCCATATATGTTCATAAAAAATCCATATTTGTTCATATGTGTCCATACATAAACCATATATGAACATGTTTGAGCGTATATGAACATTTTTCACCGGGGTGTTACCTCATTTTTCGGATCCATACATATATGGTTGAACCATAAATGTTCATATATGGACATTTTTCACCGTGTTCGCATATATTTAATAAATGTATATGTTCATATATGTCCATATATTACATATATGTCCATATATTAACATAGGTGTTACCTCATTTTTCGGATCCAAACCAGGGAAACAAGCCGATCAAAATAATCGGCGGCGGCGGCGCAAGCAAAAAATCGGCGGCGGCGGCGGCGATTAAGGTTGAGCCGGATAAAAATCGGCGGCGGCGGCGCAACCAAATAATCGGCGGCGGCTTGATCGGCTTGATATAACATTATACACGTATTTTAAAGATGTTTAAGGTTTTTTCCAAAATATAGCAGTAGAAAATTGTGCAAAAAATTTAGAATTATCAAATAAAAAATAATTTTAAGTTAAATTCATCGATAAAAATTACAAATTTAGGATTTGTTATTTTTATCGATGAAAAACTCCGTTCAAAAACTAAATTACAAATTTAGTTTTTGAACGGAGCTATAAGGAGAGATAGTTGGGCTTTCCAAATATATACATACGTTTATATATTCAACAAAATTGTGTGGAAATATTTTCAAATAAAACTGATTTTCTAAATTTTTTCTTATTTTGTTTAATTTTGACGGCTTTTAATTGCAATATTTTGTTTAAAAAAAAACTAATTTTTATCTAATTTATTCTTTATTCAGGGCAAAATGAAGTTCTATTTTAATCGCTTTAAAATTTTCAAAGTTATACATTTTTTTATAAACATGGAATCTCTGCATTTATAAGAAATTGAAAATATTAACCTTAATGATTGTGCAAACAAGAACCTCGAGTTGCTGAAATTAAATGTTTAGAAAAATTACGATAACTTTTTCAATTTTCAATTAATTTAAACAAAATAATCTGATTTTACTAAGAACTAAACCCACTTTCAGAATGAATTACAATAGTAAAGAATTGTTTAATACTGTAAAAAAGCCGTCAAAGTATACAAATTAAAAAAAAAAAATTTTAATATTTAAAAAAAAACTGTCAACATATTTCAGTTACAAATAAATAAATCTATATATATTTGGAAAGCTAAATTTTTTGTCTTTCCAAAAACGTTACAATATTCAAAATCGGTTGAAAAATTGCTGAATTTCAAATTGTTAAGTGCTTGAAGTCGCTCAAAAACAGAGTTTTGACACGATCACCCCTGTTCTGAATTCCGAAACTTTTTAATTAGAGTGGTTTTGTAAAATCACACAAAATTCAAAATGTCGGAAATTGACTGTTTCAACAAATTTTAAAATAAATTTTAACATATTCATTTTTGCAACAAAATATTCCTTTTACTTTCACCAAGCTTTTCCAACACGAAATAAAACGAAGAAAATAATTCGGATGTGGATCACAGAACAGGAAAAAAATTCGGAATGTTTCACTTTAGAATTTTTTATGTGGATTCGGAACTTAGAAATAAACAAACTCTATTTTCACTCAAAATTAAATGTGTTTCTAGAATAAACTAGAAAAAAATATGGTTCGAAAAAAATTATGCTCGAAAAGATGTCAAAGTTGAAAAACTTAGAAAAAAAGTTAAAAAAGTCAGATATTCACCCCTGTTCTTAGTTCCGAAACTTTTTAATTAGAGTTGATTTGTAAAATCACACGGAATTAAAAATTTCGAAAATTTGTTGTTTCTACCAAATTTTTATATTCATAGACTAATTTTAAAATAAATTATTATATAATAATTGTTGTTAAAAAATATATATTCGTTTCACTATCATCAAGCTTTTTCTACACGAAATAAAACGAAAAAAAAATTCGGATGTGGATCACGGAACAGCAAAAAAATTCGGAATGTTTCACTTTATAATTTTTTTGTGGATGCGGAACTCAGAACAGCGTCGGTTATTGTAAATATCTTCGTCCGCAATGTCTTAAAAATGTGTCTTTTGATAATAATTTCAGGTGTACTGAAATTTCTGAAAAATGTGATGTGATCTACTTAACCAAACCTACGACCATAAATTCGAATGAATTAATTCTTTAATTCACTTTTGGACTTTTAATTAAAATTTACTAATATATCTTACGATTATACCATTCCTTATGAATTCATTCACTGGCTTCATTCTTTTAATTTTCATGCATAGTGAATGAATTCTTTCATGAATTCATTCTTTTTATAATGATCTTTCACGTTTCATTCGGTTTGTAAAAGTTTAAAACAAATGTTGCGTTTTTAATTATTTTTATGGGTTGTGTATATGATATCAATATTAAATCCCTAAAATAAGCCACATTTTTATTTAATTTGTAATTATAAACTAAAGTGTTGTCAGAATCATTGATATATTCATACCTTAGATCTTTTACTGATTTAATAAAATGACAATTTTGATAAGCCATTTTGTAAAAGATTAGAATTAATGAAAAAATTAATTACTTAAATTGATTGTAATTCTATAAGGAACTAGCGGGCGCAGCCCGCTACGTTGTTAGCGTGCCTTAAAGGTTAAGGAGGGGGGGGGGGGGGCTGCGCCCCCCACAATTTTTATTAAATTCGTTTTTTTATTTAAAGTTTTTTTATTTAAAGCCTTCACCCAGCCACCACAAATAAATAATTCTGCACAACAATGGGTTTAAAATAAATAAATATTTGATCACTTTTTCTCATGAAAGTGGATTGTTAGTAATGAATCCATAATAAATTGCAATATACGTGTGTATGTTAAGATAATTTGGTAAAGTGCGAACTTAGGTAGATAGACCCGTAAGTAGTTTTGTTCATTTGTGTTTTGAATGAAAATAAATAACGTAAAGCAGGGTTGGAAAGCATTTTATAATATTAAAAATAGCGGGCAAAGCTACGTTGTTAGCGTGTCTTAAAGTTTTTTTTTTAATTCCAGTTTATGTAAAGGTACTGGCAATTCAAGTAAATTCACAAATTCAGTTGGAAAATTTACTGCGTCGGTTTCTTCCACCGGTGCTTCGTTACATGAAGTTTAAATATCGGAATATATAAGTTCCATTCCTTTTCTAAGGTTTTTTCTCTTTCAGAAAATTTGTTTAACTTTTTGGGGAGTATGTTTCAATGCTACATAAGTTTCATATTCCGTTGATAGTGTTTGAACAGGTAATTCCCTCTTCCAATCCATTTGCATTGTCTATAATTTCAATTCCGCTCGTTCAACGTTTATATCCATTTCATTCCACTTGTGTAGTGTTTCAATCCCACTCGTTTTCTATTTAGTTTCTTAACTTTAGTGTTTCATATACACTTGTTCTTTAAGTTTTAGGTTTCTAGCTAAAGACGTAGACGTTAAGGGGGGGGGGGGGGGGGGGGGGGCAATTTCCCCTTTTGAACCACCATTTTTACCACGTTCCTGTCCAAAGTCCTAGAAATGCCTTGTCGATAAGTTAGCCCATACTCCAAGGAAAACATATTATATATTACAGGTTTCTAGCCGAAGGGTTCGGTTAGGCCATCAAGGGGGAGAATTATTCCGTTTTTACCCCTCCCGGTAGGAATTTCCAAAAATTCCGTCTTAGAGGACGTCTGCGTTGGAGGAGGAACCTACTACATACATAATTTTAGGTCTCTATATCCAGCAGTTTGGCCAGGCCGTCAAGGGGGAAGTTTTTTCCCTTTTTACCCCTCCCGGTATGAATTTCCAAAAATACCATCTTAGGGGACGTCAACGTTGGAGAAGGAACCCAATTTAAGATCCCTTGTTCCAGCAGTTTGGCCAGGCCGTTAAGGGGGAGACTTTTCCTGTTTTTGACCCTACCTGTAGAAATTTCCAAAAATCTCATCTTAGCGGATGTCTACAATAGAGGAGGAACTTTAATACCAAATTTCAACTTCCTACCTCCAGCGGTTTGGGCAGGCCTTTAAGCGGCACTTTTTGCTTCATTAATCCCCATTTTTGCAATGTCCCTGTCCAAAAAGCACCTTCTCGGTAAGTGAGCACATACTCCAAGTAACATATGTTTTACATTTCAGGTTTCTAGCCAACTTTTACTATTTGTGCCCCTCTCGGTAGGAATTTCCGAAAATCCATCGACAGGGAATTCCAGCTTCCTAGTTCCAGCAGTTTGAGTAGGCTGAGAGGAACTTAAGTACCAAATTTCAGCTTCCTAGTTCCAGCAGTTTGGACAGGTCGTTAAGGGGCAACTTTCCCTTTTTGAGCCCCCATTTTATAACGACCCTGTCCAAAATTCAAAAAAGTATCTTTCTAATAAGTTAGCCCTCACTCCAGGGACCCACATTTTAAGCTTCAGGTTTCTAGCCGAAGGGGTTTTTACCGGCCCCCAATGTGAGGCTTTTTTTTTGCCCCTCCCTTTAGGAATTTACAAAAATTCCATCTTCGCGGCTATCTGCGATGGATGAGGAACATTCATACCAAATTTCAACTGCATTGCCTAAGCGGTTTGGGCAGGCCGTTAGTGGGGACATTTTTCCCTTTCAACCACCATTTTTACTATGTTCCTGTTCCAAAATAGCAAAATTACGTTGCCGGTGAATTAGTCCTACTCCAAGGAATACATATTTAAAATTTTAGGTTGGCCAAAAGGGATTGGGCAAGCCGGCAGGAGGAGACTTTTACCTTATTTCCCCTCCCGATAGGAATTTCAAAAATTCCGTCTAAGCGGACGCCTACACAGAAGCAGGAACTCACATACCGAGTTTCCTTTTGGGATATCCTGTAGGGAATTCCAAAAATACAAACTTAGTCGATGTCTACTACAGTGGAGGAACCTTTATACCAAATTTCAACTTCTTACCTCCAGTGGTTTGGGCAGGCACTTTTCCAATTTGTGAGACTGTTTATGGGGAGACTTTTCCCCTTTTTGCCCGTTCCGGTAGGAATTTCCAAAAATCCCGTCTTAGCGCACGTCTATGCCGAATATCAAGAAACCTTGTTTTAGTGGAGATATCCGTGGGGGGAGGAAAAAAAGTAGTTTTTTTGAAATTATATATTATTTTAAATGGTACTTTTTGGAAAAACGAAATTTTTTGGAAAAAGATACTTTGTTTTTACAAAGTACTTTATTTGTACTTTTTTTGCAAAAGGTATTTTTTTTTAAAAAGGTGTTTTTTTTGGAAAAATTTATTTTTTTGGAAAAAGGTACTTTTTTTGGAAAAGGTACTTCTTTTGGAAAAGGAAAATTTTTTTAGAAAAAGGTACTTTTTTTGGGAAAAGGTACTCTTTTTTGGAAAAGGTACTTTTTTTGAATAAGTTATTTTTTTGGAAAAATGTATGTTTTTTGGGAAAAGGTACTTTTTTTTTGGAAAAGGTACATTTTTTTAGAAAAAGGTACATTTTTTGGAAAAAGGTACTTTTTTTAAAAAAGGTACTTTTTTGGAAAAAGGAATTTTTTTTGGAAAAAGGTACTTTTTTGGAAAAAGGTACTTTTTTCGGGAAAAGGTACTTTTTTTGGAAAAAGGTACTTCTTTTGAAAAAAGGTACTTTTTTTGGAAAAAGGTACTTTTTTTGGAAAAAGGTACTTTTTTTGGAAAAAGGTACTTTTTTTGGAAAAAGGTACTTTTTTTGGAAAAAGGTACTTTTTTTTGGAAAAAGGTACGTTTTTTGGGTAAAGGTACTTTTTTTGGAAAAAGGTACTTTTTTTTGGAAAAGGGTACTTTTTTTTGGAAAAAGGTACTTTTTTTGGAAAAAGGTACTTTTTTTGGAAAAAGGTACTTTTTTTTGGAAAAAGGTACTTTTTTTGGAAAAAGGTACTTTTTTTGGAAAAAGGTACGTTTTTTGGGTAAAGGTACTTTTTTTGGAAAAAGGTACTTTTTTTGGAAAAAGGTACTTTTTTTGGAAAAATGTACTTTTTTTGGAAAAAGGTACTTTTTTTTGGAAAAAGGTACTTTTTTTGGAAAAAGGTACTTTTTTGGAAAAAGGTACTTTTTTCGGGGAAAGGTACTTTTTTTTGGAAAAAGGTACTTTTTTTGGAAAAAGGTACTTCTTTTGAAAAAAGGTACTTTTTTTTGAAAAAGGTACTTTTTTTGGAAAAAGGTACTTTTTTTGGAAAAAGGTACTTTTTTGGAAAAAGGTACTTTTTTGGAAAAAGGTACTTTTTTTGGAAAAATGTACTTTTTTTGGAAAAAGGTACGTTTTTTGGGTAAAGGTACTTTTTTTTGGAAAAGGGTACTTTTTTTGGAAAAAGGTACTTTTTTTGGAAAAAGGTACTTTTTTGGAAAAAGGTACTTTTTTTGGAAAAAGGTACTTTTTTTGGAAAAAGGTACTTTTTTTGGAAAAAGGTACTTTTTTGGAAAAAGGTACTTTTTTTGGAAAAAGGTACTTTTTTTGGAAAAAGGTACTTTTTTTGGAAAAAGGTACTTTTTTTGGAAAAAGGTACTTTTTTTGGAAAAAGGTACTTTTTTTGGAAAAAGGTACTTTTTTTGGAAAAAGGTACTTTTTTTGGAAAAAGGTACTTTTTTGGAAAAAGGTACTTTTTTTGGAAAAAGGTACTTTTTTTGGAAAAAGGTACTTTTTTTGGAAAAAGGTACTTTTTTTGGGAAAAGGTACTTTTTTGGAAAAAGGTACTTTTTTTGTCCCCTTTTTGCCCCTCCCGATAAGAATTTCCAAAAATGCCGTCTCAACGGACGTCTACACCGGTCGAGGAACCTACATACCAAATTTCAACTTCATAGCTCCAGCAGTTTGAGCAGGCCGTCAAGGGGGAGACTTTTTCCCCGTTTTGCCCGTCCCTGTAAAAATGTCCAAAACTCCCGTCTTGGTGGATGTCTACGATAGTGGAGGAACCTTTATACCAAATTTCAACTTCTTACCTCCAGCGGTTTGGGCAGGCCGTCCCTTTTTTTTCCCCTTTTTAACCCCCATTTTTACAACGTCCCTGTCCAAAATTCTAGAAAGTACTTTCCAGAAAAGTTAGCCCCTACTCCAAGGAACACATATCTTAAATTTCAGCTTTCTAGCCAAAGGGGTTTTGGCAGGCCGTCAAGGGGGACACTTTCCCCCTTTTTGCCCGTTCCGGTAGGAATTTCCAAAAATCCCGTCTTAGTGGACGTCTACCCCGAAAGAGGAACCTACATAACAAATTTCAACTTCCTAGCTTCAGCGGTTTGGGCTGGGCGATGTTGAGTCAGTCAGTCAGTCAGTCAGTCAGTCAGTCACGTTATTCTTTTATATATAGAGAAGATACTTAGGTGATACGCTGCAGGTCGCAAATATTAAGATATTTTGATGAAATTTGGTACACAGACCTATGTTGGCCCAATAACGCAGGCTATAGATTTTGCTGAACATCGGTCCATGTTTAGACCTAGTGTCCATATAAGGGTCCCACCAAAATTATATTGTTTATACGCTGCAGGTCGCAAATATTAAGATATTTTGATGAAATTTGGTACATAGACCTATGTTGGCCCAAGGACGAAGCCTATTGATTTGGTGAACATCGGTCTATGTTTAGAACTAGTGCCCATATAAGGGTCCCCCCAAAATTGGCTTAGTTACAAACTGCAGGTCGCAAATATTAAGATATTTTAATGAAATTTGGTGCGCTGACTCACATTATAGAAAATTTTGACACAAGCCTTATTTTACCCCATTCGAATTTCGGATCCAAACATTAGTTGGCTTTTAACCAGACTGGTGTAGGGTATTGTATAGTCGGCATGCCCGACTTTAACCTTTTTACTCGTTTTTATTATTATTATTATTATTATTATTATTATTATCTTTATTAAGTCTATGGAAATACAAAAAATCCTTACAGACTAATCGCAACTAAAGTTTACGTAAATTATCAGAAGAAATTTCACAAAGGAATAGATGATTTACCTTGTTTTGCTTTGACAAAATTCCAAAATAATTTCGGATTCTGCTTAATAGAATCTTCAATGTTCAAAATATATTGCTTATATAAAAATTTATCCAAAACATTGAATTCTTTCATATAACGTTTATACAATCTTTCACTCTCTTCATCATTATTAGATTTATACTTTTTATAATGCATATTACGTAAATTTTTTATTTTTTTTAAAGCATTAGTATACCACGGTAATTTGTATACCTTAGGCTTCCATTTGGAGACAAAACATTCATGAATTTCACGAATTTTAAAGAGAAAAATCTCGTAGCAGTCAGACACATTTTTGTTATTGAGAAGGTCAGTCCAATCGATTGAACCAATCAAATCATTGATAGCAACAAAATCGCATAAATTATAATTATAAGATATATTATCAACTATATTAATATTATCGAATAAATAAAATTCTAATTCAATAATAAGAGGAACATGGTGTATATCAGAGTCACACATTGGACAGAAACATTTCTCTACTAAATATTTCAAGTCATTGGATACAAATATTAAATCCAACAATCTATCTAGTAAATTAGAAATGTTATTAATTTGGCATAAATTTATACTTAGAAAACTGTCAACTAGATAAATTTCATTTGAGGAATTAACATTACCAGGAATCAAGCTTGGACCATCTCCTGGAACACATAACCAAGTAAGTTTAGGTAGATTAAAATCCCCGAGAACACAGAGTGCAGAAGTGTCATTAATATTTTCATATAAATTTAAAATATTATCAATATGCATTTGATAGAGGTTATCCGAACTTTTTGGTGGAATATAAGAAGCAGATATGTATATAACACCCTGAGAACCAGTTACAGATACACATAATTGATCAATAATACTATCATTATTCAGCAAATTATGAATTTGTGAGTTTAAAGAACGCTTAACTAAAATAAGAACGCCACCACCTCTTTTATGAGATGTCTTTATAGGATCTCTATATTTTCTGAAAATGTTATACATGTTAAAATCAGCTACTTCTCCATCGAGAAAGTCTTCATTCAACCACGTTTCAACAATTACATAAATATCATACTCAGCTTGTGAAGTAAAAGAACGCAAAAGAGACAATTTGGTTCTAATACCAGAGGCATTTTGGTAATAAATTTTTAAAGATTTATGATTATTAACCTTTTTAGTTAAGTTAATGCTTCTACCGAGGGATTTTTCTGAAAATTTATAAACGGTCTAACAGTAACATTGGACGGCCACAAAGAAGATTTAAATAGTTGACTATAAAAATTGGATGATATTCCTAACTTAAAGTTCTCTTTAAAGTTTCGATATCAGTATCCTTTTTAACAAGTTTATAACACACCAAATTTTTATTTATTTATTTCACTCTATGGAAACAAAAATCCTTACAGACTATGATATGTAATAATTACAAATATATATGACAAAAAAATTTATTAACATAAAATTTAGGTTAATGCAGTGAAAAGTAATAGCGTAAAATTATCTTTTGTTGTGTAAAACTCAATAAATGATTTAGATTTTTTTTTTAAGATTCAAATTAATATCATTAGGAGTAATAAAACTGCGAGTTAACGCACCATTCGGAGCATAATTTGTACGATGAACTGGAATATCAATAAACCTTAGACTTCTCGGTGGTATATAAAACGGAATTAAGCATAAGTCATAGCAGTCAATATTCCCATTGATTATATCAAATACAAGCAACGCCGATTGGAAAGTTCGACGATTTTTAAGTTCGTAAACCAATGAATAGGCATTTAGATTCATACTGAACAGACTCCAGATATTCAAGTGATCTAACAGCAAATTTCACAAATATACAGCTATGGACATAGAAATAGGACACTTCATACAAAATTATCTGCATGCCTTTCTCTTAATAACTATAAAGCAATAATTATATTTCTTTTCTATTATAGTAAACTGTAATCAAGTAGTCTCAGATTATATATAAAACTTTGCAATATTTAAAACATGCAAATATTTACAACAAAATTACTTTACTTTGTTCATATTTGACTTGGGCATATAAATAGGACACTTGCAATAATTGTCAAAATTTTACTCGATACACTTAGTAATAATTTTCTTTTCATAATTTGCGTTTGAAATAAGTAAATTCTTTTCTAATTGTACCAATATGGGACGTGGAAAACATTGTAATCCAGGAAAACGAAGACTTATATCTCAATTCTACAACGAGATGAAATCTCCAACTGAAATTGCTAAAATACTAAAGTGTTCGCGAAATATGGTATACAATGCTATTCGTATATGTGCTGCCGACAAAAAATATCATACGCAAAATAAAGAACGTAAGCCAAACCTTCGTAAAACTACAAACTTACATATATGGACAGGACTATAGTACGCAAAAGCAAACTCAACCTTTTTATGTCCTCCCGTAAACTAAATAATGAAATCAGGGAAAAATTCAACGTTCAAATGTCAGACAGGTAAGGAAGAAGAAGACTGAATGAAGCAAACTTATTTGGACGAATAAGTAGAAAGAAGCCTTTTCTTTCAAGAAAAAATATTAAGAAACGTATTGATTTTGCCAAAACCCACAAAGGAAATGAGTTGTCCTTTTGGAAAAATGTGCTTTGGAGCGATGAAACGAAGGTAAATCTTGTCGGACCAGATGGTAGAACATTTGTACATCGTCCAAAAAACTAGACTTTAAACATTAAGTACACTCAGAAGACCTTGAAACACGGTGGGGGTAATATTATGGTATGGGGGACTTTTTCCTGGCGTGGTGTTGGGCCTATCGTAAATGTAGAGGACAAAATGGACAGGTTTCAATATTTGAGCATTCTTAAGAATGTTATGGAGCCATTTGCCTATGAAAATATGCCAGTTAAGTGGACATTTATGCAAGACAATGATCCGAAGCATTCGTCGAACATAGTTAAGGATTGGTTTTTACAAGAACAACTTAAGGTTTTGGACTGGCCAGCCCAAAGTCCAAACCTTAATCCTTTCAAATTGACAACCGATACCGATACCAATACCGAAATTCTTGATTTAAAAAAATACCGGTATTCAAAAACCTTTTCCCTTAATACCGGTGTCGTACCGGTATGGAATCGGTTTTAAAAAAATTGTTTTTTTCACGTTTTTATCAAAAATACTAATTTTTTTAATATAAAATTTCCAAAATTGTTAAACAATTTAACTTTTTTATTCATTGTTAATAGAAAATCGTGTTACAAATTCAAAGTGCGGTTATCAGCCTATAATTTGCATTGGCAACATTGTTTTTAATTTATTTAACTTCATAAATATTCTCTAACTTGTGACATTTATATATATATATTATGTCCTATGGTTCCATTAGGAACAAAGGGCCGCAAATTTACAAATTTGTAAATAAAATTTAATAAATAAACTGGTTTCTTAAACCTTTAATTGAATTTACAGTAGAGAATCCTTTTATTAATGTTATAAACTTATTTTTTTTTATTTTATTATATGATCTCAATACAAATATAAAATATTTGTAGTGAATCAACTTGTTTTCCTAATAGATTTAAAAAAATGTTTGTGTTTAAAAAATAAAACACTTCGAAATTTTTAATAACTTATTGTTTTTTGTTCATATTATAAAAACATTTCGATAAACTATAGTTATCCTTTATAAAAATTTAATAAAATTGAGTTTTTTATAATTAAGAACGATTTTTTATATTTTTGTAAATTTTTTCAATAATACCGGTATATACCGGTATTAATGTTTCGGTATCGGTTATACCGATACCGATATGATAAAAATACCGTTACCGATACCAATACCGAAACAAATAAAAAATCGACACCAATACCGATACCTATACCTATATTCGTTTCGGTTGCCAACCTTGATATTTACCAATATATATAAAATAGTTGAAGGATTTTTATTTAAATAAAGAATGAATTACAATCATCAATAATAACTAGGGTTTTTCTTTTCCCGGACTTTTTCATTTCCCGGGACAGCGGGATTCTTTTTAGAATTTCCCGGGATCCCGGGAATTCCCGCTCTTTAGAAAATATGTAAATCCGACATACGTTGCACTTGAAACACTCGATTTCTATTAAAACACTGTCCGACAAAGTTCATCTTTTGGTTGTGCTCATGAGAAAATCTACTTAATATATTCTGAAAGAAAGGTTAAATATAAAATATCCATGTCTTCCACTTTTTCCAGATCAATTCGTTTAAGAGTTTAAATCGCGAATTAATATTTAGGTAATATATTTGTTTAGACGGCCGTCTTAATTTTAAAAAACTCTTAGAAATGTATTAAGTAAATATTGATTCGCGATTTAAATGGTTAAACTAATAGAAAATAGAAAAAAAAAAAATATATACGGGTATATTATTTTCATGCCTTCTTTCAGGATATATTGGGATTTTTCATGTGTGCAAACTCTTGTTGGAACATTTTTATAGTCAGAACTAAAATCGATTTTTTGCTTTAACATTTCTAAATTTTGAATCGAAAAATTTGTATTTCTTGATATTTTGTTTCTATGCAGATTTTCAGATGTATTCTCTAGAATTATTTAAAAAAAATAAAAGTGAGAATTTTTACATAAATTTTTAGGTAAATTCGTCTAAATCTTTTTTAAAAAACAGACATCAAAATATTATTTAAAAAAAAAATTAAATACAATTTAAATAAAGGAATAGAAATGAAATTATTTGAAGTAGCAAAAAAACTCAAAATACCTATATTAAATAATTGAAAATACAATACGAAAATATTACACATTTTTTAATTTTAATGGCGAGTTTTTTGGAGTTATTTGGAACTGAAATACTGATGTTGAAATGCTGTATATATTGCTTGAATTGAACAAAGATCATCTAATTAAGTTTAGCTGTGTTTTCGACTTAACTATATCCGTTAACTCATAAAAAAACTCAAAGTCAATAAAAACGCGTTTAAGACGAAACTCACACATTCATTTTCGTATGCGAGTTAACTTTTAACACGGATAATTAACAAAGTTGAAAACTTAACGTTTATACATTTTCACATCTAAAATAACTTGTTCGCGTTACTTCCTAAAAACTTTTGCTGACGTACGTTCGATTATAACGGAACAATTATAAACATATTGTGTTCAAAATTTTTTTATACTACAATCTGTTTAACGTAGATTTGCTTTAAATACTTAACGTTGACAAAATACAGCTTTTATTAAATTTTAAAACGCATTTTTTAATTTTAAATATTTTTTATTTAAATTATTTAAAAAAAAATCAGTGCTTTAAATTTAAATAAAGCTTCCAAAATTATAATATACTAGCTAAATCTTCTGTAAAAGAATAAAAAAATCCCGAGAAATCCCGGACAAAATTCCCGGGAATGCGGGATTGAAAAAAGGACGGGATTCCCGGGAATCCCGTCCCGGGAATTCCCGGGACATAAACCCTAATAATAACACTTCCCGTATATGAAATAAAAAATTTTATTTTTGTTTTATTTTTCAAAATAAATAATTATGTTTCTTAACATATAAAAGTGTCCTATTTTCATGTCCATAGCTGTACGTTGAACTCTCAATACGAGAGATATGGGTAGATGTATGAGGACTCCAAACAACAGAAGCATATTCTAACTTCGATCTGACAAAGTATAAATATATGTACTTAAGTGTGTAAGGATCAGAAAATTCAAAACAATTCCTTTTTAAAAAAGCAAGCATTTTATAAGCTTTTGGAACAAACAACATTGCGGTATCAAAAACCACACCCAAATCAAGTTTAGATTTGATACTTTCCAAGCAGTGGCTATTAATATTAAAAACAAATGAAGTAGGATGCAGTGACCTATAAAATAATACATGCAAACACTTGTTAAGATTTAAATGCAGATTATTTAACATACACCATTCTCCAAGATTAACTAAATATCCGCAAATGAGTCCACTTGCAGAAATACTTTCAAATCATCTGCATATAAAAGAAATTCAGATTTTTTAAAACAAAAAGAAATATCATTGATAAATAAATTAAATAACAACGGGCCCAATACGCTGCCCTGAGGTACACCCGAAGTTTGCGTATAGGGTTTGGATTCATACCCTTCAATTATAACTTTACATACCCTATTAGATAAATACGATTTTAACCAGCTTAAAAAGTTCGAGTGAAGGCCGAATTGCTCTAATTTTGAAAACAACGAAATGTGATAATTTGTCAAAAGCCTTTGAAAAATCAGTATAAATTACTTCTACTTCTAAGAGCAGTTAAACAATATTCATTAAATACTGTTAAGTTCGTAACAGTTGATCTACCCGAAAAAAATCCATGTTGGTTTGGAGATATCCACGATTTGGTAAAGAAAAACAACTTTTCTTATATGGTGTGTTCAAATATTTTAGAAACGCAAGATAACTTAGAAATTGTTCTGTAGCACATTACATCATCCCTCTTTCCATCCTTAAAAACTGGTGTAATTGTTCCCGATTTCAACCGGTCAATAAAAATACCTTCTTTTAATGATAAATTGAAAATATAAGTTAGTGCAAATGTTAAAGAAGAACATTTTTTTAAAAGATAATCACAAAGGCCATCAACATCTGATTTAAAGCTGTTCTTAATTTTGGAAATTGCATTAGATACATCATCCTCGGAAAGAACAAAAAAATCAATATCCAGTTTTGGTTTATGGTGTTGAAAAGGAAAAATTATCGACCATTAGAGTTCAAAATTAGATTTAAAAAAAAGATGAAAACATATTGACAGCATCATCACAGGATTGTGAAATACTATTTTCATATTTAACCGTTGTCGGAATATCTGATGGTTGTTTTCTAGATGTAATGAATGACCAAAAAGCTTTTGGATTACTCTTAATTTCCTGCTCCTTTTCAATAAGAATTTGCTTGTAGAGAAACTTATTCAAAAATTTGAATTCACGCTGATAATGAAAAAATTTTGCTTGACATTCAGAATCACCATATATGGAATCATATATGAACCCATATATTTGATCATATATCATCATATATGACCATTTTCACCCGGGTATTGATTAAAATAAACTTTTTGTTTTCCGTATATAATCTTGTTCTTGTTTCAAATGAACTCTTAATATCTTAATAAATTCAAATTGAAATTCATTTTCATTTAAAATGTTATAAACTTTCAAGACATCGAAATAACAGATTAAGGTTTTTCACAAGGGGTGTGCTATTTGTCGTATCATTGTATCTTCCTAACAAAACCCAGAGTTGTTAAAATTTAAATCGCAAAATACGACATTTGAGAATAGCACGATACAACATTGTTACGTGTGTTTAGTGTCCTATGTTTAAGTATGCCAACAGAGAGAAAACCCAAATAGGAAATCGTTGGTAAAGTAAAATAAATTTTTTTAATACAACAGATAGCACACCCCTTGTGAAGAACCTAATTACATATTTTATTTTTAAATTGAAAATTGGGTTATATGAATAAATGTTAGCCATTACTTCGAAGTTTTTTTTTTGGCTTAGGAATAACTTAGCATCAAATTTATTCATAGACTTGAAGGAATCATAAAATATAAATGAAAATTAAAACAAAAAAAAAATTGTCTACCCGCAAGATTAAAATTGTGTAATAATGACTTACAACCCCTAATAATTCCCCCTATTAGTGAAATCTACTTTTTAATCATACGATACCAGATCTGTATTAAAAAGTTTTATCAAAAAATTTCGGCGCAATGCTCAGAGTTCGTTTTGAAAATGTAAATTCAGGTCTTCTTGCCCTATAGGAAAAACGACCAAAAATCAATAACAACTCCTTAAAAAGTGATGGTATCCCAAAAAAAATTTATAATTTTCAAATAAAATACACTTGAGTCTTTTTTTATGCGGTAGATGCGTTCCAGAAAAAACCGCATAAAAAAGAACTCTATTACATACAAAAATTGGATATGCGTTCCGAATATTTCCGAAACCGCATAACTTTAAAATAAGGTGAGAAAATTGAACTAAAATCGCATAAAAAAAGTCTATAGAATAATAAATAAAAAAAAATATTCATTTTTTTTACTTTTAACTGAAAATAACACAGTACATACCAAAAAAAACAAAAAATCAATAAAAAATAATACCCCGGCTAAAAATCTACATATGTATATGGATGGTTTAAGTATATGGAGGTTTAATGTATGTTCGTGCATGATCATAATCATGAATGCTTTTCCAAACATGGATACATAAATCTCCATACATGCATCCTCATATGTCCACACTTGTGTATTAATGAGAATACGATCGTATTCCCAATAATTCGACGACAATTTTAAACTCAGTTGTAAGCCAGAAATAACAGATTTTCTTGTTTGAGACTCATTCATTTTAATTGCGGTTATTGAAGATTCTCCAAGTTTAAAGTATTTTCCAATAGAGGCATATCTTTCACAATTTTCTATGCGATCTAAAATTACCATTTTTGTGTCTAACGAAATTACTGTCTTTTTTTCTTGGTTTTATAAATTTCTTTTAAGAAAACCTTTAAAAAATAAGACAATTTTTTTTTATTTTATTTCAAATTAAATAAAAGTTGCAAAAACCAAGGTTGGTTACCGTTATCGTTATAATACCGTTATCGCTAAAATACCGTTTTAAATTGAATACCGTTATCGATACCTCTAAAAAAATTCTAAATACCGTTATCGTTACCGATACCGTCATTTTTATGGGTAGTTACCGGTATTTTACCGGTATTTATTATTTTATATAAAAATTACAATTTTTTTATTTTTTATTTTATAATCTTGAGTGTTTTTTTTTACAAAAAATTTATAGATAATAATTGTACTTATTAAAACTACCAGTATTGAATTTATATCTTAAAATCTGTATTTTCAGTACTTAAAATTAAAAATATGCCATGTTTTTACTTGGTTTTATATGTTTTTAACATAATTTTTAATACCGGTACGTACCGGTATTGCTGTTTCAATAACGGTATACCGTTACCGAAACAGTCTTACATACCGTTACCTTTACCGATACTGATACCGTTACCGTTACCCTTACCGTTATTCGTTTCGGTAACCAACCTTGGTAAAAACGCAACGCAAGTCGATTTTAAAACCGCATAACTTCAAATCCGCATAAAAAACCGCATAAAAAGATAATTAAGTGTATATACTTTTCAAAAACATATATATTTCAATTTCTTTATTTTAAAATTTAACACAAATAATTTTTGAAAACTTACATGATCATGCAGTCTTTTTATAGACATCTTATTTTTATTTCGAAAACTTCTTGGCAACCAAGGACCGCTGAATATCTTCTTAACAGCCACTTCGTAATTTTGTGTTTGTATAAACTCATCTACAATAGCTTTCAGATGAGCGGTGTCTACCTTCAGTGGGCGATAACGGATATTCATTTTGTGCGTTTGAAAGCCCAAGTGAGGATCTAAAATCAGGGATGTTGCTAAATCATCATTTTCTGATAACTCCTTTGGCGTCATACCGGTCGATTGTGAGAGTCGCGATACAATGCTATATGTGGAGCCATTAATACCACTGAGAGGCAGGAGATAACCATTATTAAAACTGCCATTATTATTACTATAATGACCATTTGAAGACATTGAATGTGTTTGTTTTGCGGCAGTGGCACTACTTAATGTAGAATTAGTAGTGCCTGTGGCAGTGGCAGCCGTTGAAGAATTTGCGTATTTGCTAGCAGTTTCACTACGGCGGCTGTGATGTGAACCAACAACCATTCTGTATTGCAGTCTGAAACGAAAATAAAAATAATAATTATAAAAAGCAAATTTAACGTAGCATTGTCTGTTCTCGTTTTTTACGCTGTAACACAAAATATTCCAAAAGTATTTCGGTACTCAAAATTGTTTTCAAATTGTTATTTGAACTGTTTTGTATTTCCGAGTGTAGTCGCGATATAGTACGGTTGTGTTTAAGTGAAGACTTAAAATGTAACAGCTGGCAAATAGCCGTTTTCGTACTCCACGATTGGGTAAATGAGAGCTGTCATGAGAGAGTAATATTCTTATTCTTCTTGTTTTTTCAGCTGTTATATCATCAGTTGGGTTCAACTAATTCAATTGAACTATTCACTAATTTGAAACAAAAACCTAGTTCACAACTAATAGCTCTTTTAGTTCAATCGCTCATTTCATTCATTCAGAAAAATAAGTTTATCATTTACAAAAATTAGTTAGTTAGGGCTGTTTACTTTTGAGTGTTGATATTATACACAACTGTTTATTTTGGAAGTAGATTTGAAGTAAGAAAATCTATTGAAAATAGATTTCTACCTCACGATACCTCATTTCGCCGCACTTTACTTCCAAACTAATTTGGGCTTTACTCAGTAAGACAAGATTTACTCTCAAAATAAAATTTTACCAACGCGAACTTAAAATTTGTAGACGCAGCTGATTACAAAACCAAATATACAAATAAATTTTAACTGATCGCTATGGAAGAAGATAATTTTTGATATTAAATCTTATGCAGACAACTTTTATAAGGTGTTCTTATCTTTTCCATAATTTATTTTGAAAGTTTTACTGCTTTGCATTTCCATAAAATAACATAATTTGAAAATATTTAAACATATGTTTTTTCTGCTTGCAAATTTTTACTGGCAAAAATTTATCCAGTAAAGGCTAAGTTACCCAACCGTAAACGTAACTGTAACGAATCAGCTGTTTCGAAGCCACAAGAAGAAATGTATACATTTAACGCGTAAATGTAAAAGTACTTGCCGGATCATTATATTGAAATCAGAATTTTCTATCCGTCATCGAAACAGCTGAATGATTTTAGTCGGAAAAAATATAAAATGAATAAAGAAAATAGATTCAAACAACAAATAAGAAATAAAAATTAACAAATTGTGGGATGGATTTTTTTAATTTTAGTTTGTTATTTTGTTAAGTGTTTAATAATCTGGTACCTCTATTTTATATTATTTATTCATGTGGCAATCACTGTCTTTTATATGTATTTTGGCAACCCTGTATTATTTTAAAATACGCTCAGAAGATGTCTTGGTCTTACACCGTCCACTCCCATTCAGATTATTTATGCTCTGGCGTGTGAGCTCCCACCACACTTTAGAGCTGTTCTTCTTACCGCCAAGGAATTGATTAGGCTTTCCAATACTAATCCTGATTTATTCTGTATTATTGCGGATAATCGTCATTTGAACTGCAGTTATTCATTTGTCTTTTCCAAATTTGAGCATATTTTTGACAGATTAGGTAAATGTGTCAAGTCTAGTATCTCCTCTAGGGTCACTTTTAGGATCAATCACCCTTTTGGTAACAAGGCAAATGCTCCTGTGGAGTGCATTCGTCGTTAATACGGTGAGCTTTTAGATCAATACAACTCGCTTGATTATTTTGCTGTGGCTACTGATGCCTCTCTTTCGGAATCTGCATCTGGTTGTGCTGTTTTTCTTATTTCCTCGGAGCGGTGTTTTTTATTTAAATGCCCTACTCGCCTGTCGTCTCTCTCTGCTGAGCTTATCGTAATCAGGGAGGCCCTAGTGGCTGCTGTAGAGGACAATGTGGAGAAATTGGTGATTTTTACGGATAGTCGGAATGCGTGCGTTTCTTTGATGTTAGGCAAGTGGCAAAACTCTCTAGTATCTGAGATTTTGACTATTATCAATCGTTGTAATATTGCGTCGATTCATGTGGTTTGGGTTCCGAGTCATGTGGGTGTTCCCTTTAATGAGAGGGCTGATGAACTGGCCAAGTTGGCCTTGGAAAATGGTGCTCCCATTGATGTGGACTATCCGGCGGACTGGGCACTGAGATTGATTCGTAATTCCTTGCAGGAGGAGTGGAATCTGTCCTACTCTGAGATCTCTCGCAGTAGGGGGGCTTTTTACTTCTCCTTCAATTCTGACATTCCTTTCAAGCCTTGGTATCGGGGGTTCTCTATGAGCCCTGCCGGAATAAAGTTGATAAATCGGTTGCTATCTGGGCATGCCTATGACAGGGCATATTTGAACCTGATAAATGTAAGTGATTCCAGCCTGTGTGACTCCTGTGGTGCTATAGAAAATGCGGATCATTTGATTTTTTCCTGTGACAAGTTTCGCGACGTTCGAAGGAAATATGAGTTTTTTAACAAGTACACATGCCTTCTTGACTTGTTAAAGACTTATAACAAGGAAGACTTTGGCTACTTAATTGATTTTATAAATGAATCGAAAATTACCAATCTTATGTAATCTTTGTTGTTTTCATGTAAAATACCCTGCTTTTTTATTGTGAACACAACCTTTCACTGGTTACAGACGTATTCTGTGGAAGTAGGCGTTTTTAAACGCCCACCTTTCGGATATTGGTATCCTGTTTTTACTTCATACACCACTCATTTTTGGTGTCGACATTCATCAAGCGCTTGGGTTAAGCGTACTCTACAACTTGGCAATTTGCGTGTTGATACACCGCCATTTACACAATAACTCAAAAAAAAAAATGTTTAACTGTCGATTTAGTCATGTATTTAATTTTTTTTTATTCAATTAGGAAAAAAGCTGCAAAGAGAGAGCTTTCTGGATAAAATTTTAATGAATTCCCTTTACGCAATAATTCATTAACATTATGCGGATAATTCATTAAAAAATTCATAAAATGCAGATAACTGACTCAATGTGTCATTGCAGACCCCTACGTACACCTAAGGGGCCTAGAGACGATTCTTTGGATGACCGTACTTGGGTCATCGATGATCTAACTACCCTACCGGTCCGTCAGTCCGGTAATCCTGTGGAAAGACAAAGCAGGAGCCCTAAAATGTCAAATTTACCGGTTCCTTCATCCATCGCGACACCCTGCCAACAAAGAAACCACACACATTTCAACAACAGAATCTGATCTTACAAATTTTCTGATGACAAATTACCTAGATCACTGTTTTTCGAGTTTTTTAAGTGCTTTTTTTTTTGCTTTGGTGCTTTTTTTTTTTGTTGGCCTAGTAATTAGTAATTAATAAACTCATTGTTTATTTAAAGCTTTTTACATACATATGTATTTATATATAATTTTTTTTTTGTTTTTTCTATTTATAATAATAAGAATTTTAGTCCTTAATTCTCAATCAAGTAGGATCATTTTTTCTTATAATGAATCATTTGTCCATATTGGATATGTTTTTAATATCTATTGTTTGTTTTATTATTTGGCTCCCCCAAAAATATGAATATTGGTTTAAATTAGATGATCCATAATTTTAATCTAGGGCATATAGCTGGGGATAGGTCTGTTTTGAGATCCTCTTTCTTCATTTTCTGAAAACTTGATTGGACCAAAGCTTAAGTCCTTCTAATTCAAATACCAAGCTTGAAGAGTTCAAAAGCACATTTAATGAGTCCGGTCTCGATATAATTGGGGTATCGGAAACTTGGTTTAAACCAGATATGCTTTCCCAATCTCTGAGTCTATCTGGTTACAAAATTATCAGGAATGACCGTCCTAGGTTGTATAATTCAGGTGAAAATCGTCATCCTGGAAGAGCCGGTGGTGTCTGCCTGTACATATCGGACAAATTACGTTACAAGACAATTTTTTCAGGCAGGCGGTATGGGGTCTGCGAGACATTGTTCGTTGAAATATTTGGTGATTGCATTTCTGTTATAGTTGGGGTAGTCTATTTGCCTAATGGTGATGTTGGCGCGTTTGAAGACCTTCATGGTATTTATTTGATCGATATACTAATATTGTTATGGGGGATTTTAATTGCGACCTTTTTGATACTGTTAAATCGAATAACTTCCGCTCTTTAATTTCAAGATGTGGTCTTAGCTGTATTCATAACTGTCTGCCAACTCACCTTAATTTGCGAACTAATACTACCACGTTAATAGACTACTTTCTTCTGAGTGGACCTTCTATTGTTGCTTATAGTAAGTAGTCAAGTTCAATATCCATTTTTCTCTTCGTACCACGGCTTTATTATTATTTCTATCAAATTGTCTTCTCTAACTCGCAGTAATTGGATTGAATACAAGGATTATAAGCGGATCAATTATGATGAGTTTTATCAGCATCTAAATCTTTTTGATGTATCTCCTATTTTTTCTACTAATGATGTAGATTTGCAACTTTCTACATTAAATGATTTAGTGCATGGCCTGCATAATTTTGTTCCTACATCTAGGGTTAAATTAAACTCAAATAATTCTAATTGGATGAATTCTAGGTGTATTGCTGATTGTCAAGAAACCGAGCTTATGGGGCTTATCTTAGTGATCGTACTAGGGTTTGGGGTTCGGGAATTCCCGGGAAATCAAGGGAAAACGGGAAATTTTAAAAATATTAAATTTTTTAAATTGTTTTTGTTTGGAATAGGATTTTTTTAATTTTAGTCATAAAAAACATTTTAAATACCAAAACAAAAATGTCATTGTTAGTTTTTTAACAAGTACACATGTCTTCTTGACTTGTTGAAAACTTATAATAAGGAAGACTTTGGCTACTTAATTGATTTTATAAATGAATCGAAAATTGCCAATCTTATGTAATCTTTGTTGTTTTCATGTAAAATACCTTGCTTTTTTATTGTGAACACAACCTTTCACTGGTTACAGACGTATTCTGTGGAAGTAGGCGTTTTTAAACGCCCATCTTTCGGATATTGGTATCCTGTTTTTACTTCATACACCACTCATTTTTGGTGTCGACATTCATCAAGCGCTTGGGTTCAGCGCACTCTACAACTTGGTAATTTGCGTGTTGATACACCGCCATATACACACACAATAACTCAAAAAAAAAAGAACTCTATCATAATACTGAAAGGAATATGATGCATATCAGAATTGCACAGAAAAGTTGGACTATTAGTAAGATTAGAACTCAATTCATCGGATATGAAAACTAAATCCAATATCCTATTTAAACTATTCGGTATATTATTGATCTCTCTCAAATTTAGGCTTAAGAATGAATCATTTAAATTGATTTCATTCAAATCATTAACATTGCCAGGTAAAAGTTCAATTTCATTGCCTGGAATATAAGACCATGTTAAATTAGATAAGTTAAAATCACCAATAACAAATATCGAAACCAGAATTCCGTATCTGAAAAATTTTAAGTATATTTAATGAACAAGTTAAATAAAAAACTAGTGTTGGCAAAAATTTCGAATTTTGTGAATTTTTAATTGATAGGCTATTTTCTTTTTCAAAAATGGGCCATTTTCGGCCGCAATTCAGCAAGGGTTAAAGTTTTCTAAAAAAAAAAAATTAAATTCTTCAATTTTGAACCTACTAGATGAAAACTTGGCAGTGTAATGAATAAAAATCGACAAATCGTATTTTAAGGGAAAGATAAAAATTTAAAATTTGCGGTTCAAAATTTTAATATTTTTTACAGAAAATTATACATCCTAATGGACTATCTAAATCATAAAAAAAATTACTTGTTTTTTTATATCTTTTTTAAATTTCTCTAAACTTCATAAAATTTTAGGTTTTCAGCAAAAAAAGTGTTTTTACTTAAAATTTTTTTTTAAAGTTTCTTGAATTTTTTTTATTTTTACACCACATAAAACCAAAGCTTGTGTTTTAATTTTCTAGTTCTTTTTTTTTAAAAAAAAGTTATTATTTTAATTTTTGGTGGTACCTTAAAATTTAGCTCTTTCTAACTTTGTTAAAACTCAGGTAAAAGGGTTTGGAAAATGTATAAAATTTTTAAATTTGCGGTTAAAAAAAACAAATTTTTTTCCAAATTCTATTAAAGATCTTCAAGGTGTTCTAAAATAATAAATAAAAAAAACATGTTTTTCCATATTTTTTTTTTTTTTTTTTTGACTACTAAACTTAAGCAATGGGATTTCCAGTCAAAAAATGTCTAAAGTTTTCGATGCCACCAAATATTATTCTATACAAAATTTTCACTTAAAATAATTTCTGCTTATTGCGAATATAGTGAATAACAAAACCACCCCCAGTAGCAAATGGTCGAACTAGTTCTAAAAAGTACTAGTTTTATTTGACTAGAAACTACAAAACTAGTTCTCAAAATAACCATTTTGAACCAGTTGTGTACTAGTTAAATACGATCTATGTAGGGACTGTAAAAGAAATTAAAACGCGAAATTTGAAATTCTCATTTCGTTTATGTTTGTATTTAATAGAACATCAGAGTTTGCAAATAAACACCCAAATTTTTTAACTGTAAATTGCCTTTGAGGTGCAAATCAACTGGTACAGTACTGGTACCGAAGAGTCACTCCGGAACTAGTTTGGTAAATTTCTTATAAGTACCAGTACAGCTCCCTGTTTTTATTCTTAAAACAATTTTTAACCATTTGTGTACCTATTAGTTTGATTGAAATAATGCGAAACTATTTCGAAAGATTAAATTTAAATAGGAGTTTTGAAATTCTAGTTTTGTTTACATTTGTTGTTAGTAATATAGTCTGAAGTTGCGAATAAACACAAAATATTTTAGATTTCGTTTGGTAAGGAAACTATCGGTCTAATCTACGTTTCATCAAAGAAAAAGTGTTTGTTTTTTATCTACGTACAGTATTGTTCGAAACCTAAGCAACTTTTCCTAATAAAGTAATCAAAGTCCTACATATCCTTTTTAAATTGGTTTATACAAAAGAACACTTTTAATTTTTATTATGTTATGTGCCTACATTCTAATAATAACAATAAAAATTTAATTCCATTTCCTTGCCAGTAAAAAAAAAAATGAAATTGACTCCATATATTGCTGTTCGAAACTTAAGCAACTTTCAGTACTTCCTATGATACCCTTTCTTGCAAATGATTTCCGCACATCGTTTTGCCATAGAATCTATTAGATTTGATAGTGTTGTGGTTGGTATTGATTCCCCCTCTGATTTTAAGCAATTTATCAGATACCGCTTATGACTAAAACGGCGAGTTCCGACCCTGCGCTTCAAAATGCCGAATAGGTTTTCTATGGGAGTCAATTCTGAAGATTGAGCTGGCCAATCCAATAATTGAATCCCATTAACAGGTAACCATTCTTTGACCCACTTTGACGAGAGTTTGGGTCATTATTATGCTGAAACACCCATCGAAGTGGCATTTCCAATTCGGCATATTGAAGCATGTGTTTGGCTAAAATATCCAAATAAACAAAGCGATCCATTTTTATTTGTATTTCAACAAAAGGCCAACTCCACTCGTCGAAAAGCAGGTACACACCATTACATTTCCGCCCCCATGCTTTATTGTTCCTTTACAATAACGCGGATGTAATCGTTTTCCCTTCGGTCTTCGAACGTGGCATACTTCATCTAAATTTAACAGGTTAAATTTAGACTTGTCGCTGAATAAAACTATTTTCCATTTCCCCACAGTCCAATTTGCGTGAGCTTTTGCAAAATCCAACCTTTTTTTCATAAAACTAATGAAAATTAACGAATACGTTGCAAAATCATTTAGGCAAACCTCTTTTTTAAATGTTTTTTTGTCAGTATAGGTTTCTTAGACGGCATGAAGCTTCTAAAATTATTTTCCAATGATCGTTTTCTCACACTGCTCGAACTAATATTGAGATTAAGCTCACTCACAACATTTTTGGAAGAAATAAAGGTTTTTTTTCTTAATTAATCGGACAATTTTCAATCTGTTCGATGTGAAGTTTTTCGAGGTTGCCCTCTAGTATTGGCTTTCTCTACTATTCCAGTAGCTTTGTACTTTTTAATTAGTAGAGAAACTATTGATTTGTTAATGCTTAATTTGTTAGCTATAGAGACTTGCGATTGGCCCTTATTAAAGAGTTCAAAAATTTTAAGCTTAAAATCGATTCCGTAACGTTTACGCGCCATAGCTGCACTTCTAAGTAATTGATTCTACATCTACAGAAACAAAAAAAAATTAAATTTTCTTTGTCAAACTAAACGGGAATTAAATAAACGTTTCAAAATTTTTGTTTATTTGTTGCAAAAAAATACAAAAACAAAATAGTTGCTTAAGTTTCGAAGAGCAATATATGGAGTCAATTTCATTTTTGTTTTTTTTTTTTACTGGCAAGGAAATGGAATTAAATTTTTCTTGTTATTATTAGAATGTAGGCACATAACATAATAAAAATTAAAAGTGTTATTTTGTATAAACCAATTTAAAAAGAATATGTAGGACTTTGATTACTTTATTAGGAAAAGTTGCTTAGGTTTCGAACAATACTGTATATAATTTAGATCTTTACCAACTGGTACAGTACTATTTTCAAAGAGTCACTTCGGACCTGGTTCCGCGAGTATCACATTAGTACCAGTTTTGCTTCCTATTTTTCGTCCTTAAATTGTAATTTTCAAACTAGTTCTACAACTATTACCAAAGTGGTAGTTTGGGGACAATTGTCCCCATCCCTATGACATCTCCATGTTAAATTCTACAGTTGTTTATTTGGAGAGGCGGTAGAACTCGTACTAGTTGCCTGGTTTAAATAAACTAGTACATAACTGGTTCTGAACTAGTATTTTTTCCTACTGGGCGGTGTTTCAAAGAATTATCTTCAAAAATGAATTTTTGCCAATTTTTTTTGTAAAGCAGTTAAAATTAGATTTTCGTTTAACTATTTTAGCTCAAAATTTTTTTGACTTTAGCGCCCTCTGTTGTTAACAAAAAAAGGAGATACTGAATTCCTCCTTCATATTTATTTATGGTATTATGTCAGCTCTTCAAAAATGTATAAGTCTCTAACGTTCCGCATACATTTTTTTTAATTTTGCCTATGGGACAAAGCCCTGTGTGACGGCCTGCTCAAACTGCTGGAGCTATGAAGTTGAAATTTGGTATGTAGGTTCGTCGACCGGTATAGACATCCGTTGAGACGGCATTTTTGGAAATTCTTATCGGGAGGGGCAAAAAGGGGACAAAAAAAGTACCTTTTTACAAAAAAGTACCTTTTTCCAAAAAAGTACCTTTTTCCAAAAAAAGTACCTTTTTCAAAAAAAAAATACCGTTTTCCAAAAAAGGTGCCGTTTTCCTTTTTACAAAAAAGTACCTTTTTCCAAAAAAAAGTACTGTTTTCCAAAAAAGGTACCGTTTCCAAAAAAAAGTACCTTTTCCAAAAAAACGACCTTTTTCCAAAAAAAATACATTTTTCCAAAAAAATACCTTTCCCACCTAAAAATCGACATATCCCAGCAAAATTTTTCATTACCAAATAAGTGGTTATATAATAGAAATTCATAGCTCCGCACAACTTATTTTTTGGCGTCTAAACTCATTATTTTTGTTTGGCGTGGTCGTTTTTATAAGTAGTCACTCTTACCCGCTCGCTTACGAAAAAATGAGAAATAAGTAGTTATGAGACTTTGAATAATAAGTGGTTACACACATGCTTACAAAAAGTTGAATTATAAGTGGTTATCCGATGGCTTACTTGATTCTTAAAAATAAGGAGTTAAGCAAATACTATTAGCTTAAGGAAGTACATTCAGAAAAATTTAAGTTTTCTCTAGTGTGTAATTTAAGACTCGTCATAAAAATTTTAACATAAAACATATTTACATATAATAAATAAAAATTAAAAAAATTTAACTGTGTAAAAGATACTTATTTAAACTATTACGTGTAAGTCATTATTTTATATTTAGAAACAATGAATACAATGGGCCGTTATTAGGAAGTCATTATTTTATAGTACAAAATAATGCAAAAGGTAATGATATATCATTATTGGTAATGCAGACAGCAATGAGGTGTCATTACCAATATTTTGCTGGGAACCTTATTATGTTATTTCCGAAAATAATTTAAAACTGATAACATTCTTACTGTTTGTTTTAGGATGAAATGGTGGACGAATTCGAAGAAGTAGATTTACTTTATCGTCGATTTCACTTTCATAAAACGCGCATATCTCTGGGAGGGAACACTTTTGGGGCATGGGATCGGTCTCATTCGATGCTCAGATGTTGTCCACATCAAAAAAAAATTGATTTTTTTACCCTTAGGTCCCTTTCTCTATGCGCTGTCACATATACGTGTTTAACTCGATTTGACGTGTTTAAGCGTTAAACATGTTTAAGTGAGATGTTTTACAGTACATTTTTCCTACCCTTAAACACGCTAAATTATTGAGTTTAATTTTTAAACACGTTGTTAAACACGATAAAATTGATATCAATTTGGTGTTGAATGACAAGTTTGATGCAGAAAAAGACAACACAAAAATAAAAAAATTAAAATTGAATAAAATAAACTACATTTAAATAAAAACCAGTTAAAATGTGTTTTTTTCTTATTAAAGCATAGATGAACAAAACAATTAATTAAACTTTGCTTCCGGTGAACGAAAAATCCAAAAACAGCCATGAAGTTGTCCCTTAACTAAAAGTTGAAAAATCTTGTTTCCGACTGGGGCGGATAATGTTATTTCCCTTTTTATAGCAATTATAACGTTGGATAATGCCGAAAATTATTAATTATTGCCTCCGGCCGAAGAAAAAATAAGTTTTTGGGAAATTTTGTCAAATTTTTGTATTTTTTTTTTAAATTGTTAAGGAACAGCTGTTTTAGATGTTTAACTTAAACACTTCATTTTTAAGTGTGAACTGATATGTTTAACTTTTACATAAACGTGTTTAACAATCGTACTGTGAACGTAGTATTAATAATGATTGTAATAAATAAGGTCGTGAATCATTAGGGCATATGATGTCAATAAAATATCATAAAAGGATAATATAAATCAGTTTTTTCGCTCTCCTTAAAACCTGTTAAAACCAAAAACATAGCACTTCTTGCAGGCAAGCCGACGATATATTAGTTAATATCAGACCCAAGTTCGAGATTAACTAATATATTTGAGATTAATGTATTATTTGATCAAAAACAATTTTTTATATGCTTTACTCAATTTTTTCAATAAATTAATATTTTCTGAGCTTTTTTACTTCTAAAAGTTTTTTTTTTTAATTAAAAAATCCAATTTAAAAAAATTAACATTTAAAATCATGGCCCGGCTCGTAATGGGTTAATAAGTCTAGGCATGTTGCATATCATTGGAAAGGTATTTCAAGTACCTCCCCAACGATATATATATTTTGTTCTGGTCCGATAAGTTTTGAATGGAGAAATAAGGCATTGAATATTGTTGTAGATCATCTTCAGCTCCATAAATCGGGAACTATGAGCCTCCAACAAAAAAGAAGTGCATTGCCGGGGTAACCATTAAAATTTTATTTAAAATAAAAAAAGCTTAACATATTTGAAAAAAATTTCTAAGTCCAAATAAAATTCCCATATTTTATAAAAAATTATCTAGTCTTTAAAGAATAACAGAATTATACATTAACGTCTTTAATAATTACTCATTATCAACAGTAGCCATCGGCTAACAGTCAGGCATGTGATGAATATCGAAAACGAAAACGATCTGATTTTCAATGGTAAATATTTTAGGATCTGTACAATACCAATTATATTTTATTTACTAATTTAGAAGTCCGGTGTCAAATAAAACGATAAATAATAATTTGAAGCCAATTTGATTTTCGCGAAACAAATTATTCTAGATTCAAAAACTGTTCGTTTTCGATTTTCATCACACCCATGAGTGTGAAGGACCAGAAATCCTGCTGCCCTCCAATTCAAAGTTTTTTTTATCATTTAAATTTAATCATATCGTATTGTATTAACTTATATCCAATTTGATCGGGACAAAATTCGGATATAAGTTTATCATTTGATATAACTTTGTATCCTTGTAAATACTATTATATCCAATATGATACAATTTAATATAACCATTTTTCGGATGAAATTATATCCCGTTACATATTGCAAATATATCCATTCACATATAATTTTATATACATTTTTTTTTTTGCACTGGAGGAACAAAATTTTTAAACGTTGGCAAAACGCTGGCAAACCCAATAAATAGGTGGTCTGGAAATATATTTTCCAAAATAAAATTTAAAAAAGGTTCATATGTATTTTTTTTAGTCCTGCCGTGATTTGAACCCAGGCCGTCAGATTGGCAGACGATTGCTCTACCCACTGAGCTAACGAGACATATAATATTTAATGGCTAAACACATAATAGCTGGACAACTACTGGCTGTGCCAAAATGCTAGTACTGGCAAACAATTTTTTGTAACTAGTATGCCAGTGTTGGGAGGGCAAAAAAAAGTTGGACTTAAAGGAGCTTTCCCACAAACAAAAAAATTGATTTTATAAAACAAAAAAAATTTTAAATTAAAAAAAATTCAAAAAAAAATTTTTTTGCTTGCAACCGGATTTGAACTCGAAACCTTCCGACTACAAACATTTTTTAATGAAGCGTCAGCATTTTTATAAAATCATTGGTTTTCCAGTGAATTGATTTTTGTACGCCTGGTAGCATTGGCTAGGTAGCACTGGATAACCACTGGTTGCAAACCTTGGCATATCACTCTAAGCCAATTCTTTGCCAATTCGAGACCTGTATTATATTATTTAATAAGGAATAACGTGATGTGATTGTGAATTCAAAGTTAGATTTTATTATTTTCATAAAAAATACAATTCAACATTTATTTTCATTAATATATATCAAAAGCAAATTCCAAACTAAACTCATTTTTTTCCTTCTCTTCAAATTATCACTTAAATGTCAAAGGTACCTCAATCGTTGTTTATATTTACACACGAACCAGTAGTGTAATGCAAAGTGTTGTCCCAACATCCCCTTTTGTTTAAGGTTGAATACGCTGGCGAAGTTGATTAGCATGTTTCCGATGCAGAATTTTTCTGTTATTAAATTCCACTAACACATTATAAATAACAGAACCGACTTTCTGTATTATTTGTCCAGGACTCCAAACGAACTTATTATTTTTGAAAACTTTAGCATAAACTAAATCTCCAGCTTCAAAACTTCTCTTTACTGCACCATGTTTTCTGTTATATGAGTATTCCATTTCACTATTTTTAAACGGTACAACTTTTTTTTTTTTCTTTTAAAAGATCCATTTGCGATCTTAGACCTCTGCCAATAAACCATTCAGCTGGTGATTTATTTTCGGGAACGTTTGAGTTTTGCGTTGAACGATATTGACCAAGAAAAACAAGTAAATTAAATTTATCGTTCTTTGAACTATACTCATAAGCCTTTTTTAATGATCTTTTGATTGTGTCAACGAACCGTTCTGCCTGTCCGTTTGACTGAGGATGATATGTGGGTGTTGTCATATGATTTATACCATACTTTTGACAAAAGTATGGAAAGTCAGCACTGGTAATATGTGCCAGCACCATATCTACTTACGAATTCTTCCATTTGCATGACAATTGTTTTTGCAGAAATTGATGATATTTGAATCACCTCTGGCCATTTTGAAAATGCATCTACCATTACTAAATAATAATGGCCTCTGACAGTTCCAGCTATGTCAATATGAAGCCGGTCCAAAACTTCTTGCGGTTGGGGCCAAGAACTTAGTTCGGTTTTAATTGGTGATTTTGCAGCGGAAGCACATCCGGAACATTGTTTTACGTATAGAGAAATATCTGAATCTATACCAGGCCAATAAATATATGATCTTGCAATTACTTTCATCCTTTCAATGTCTGGATGGCCCCGGTGAATTTGTTTTAAAAGTTTTGTTTTAAATTTCAAAGGGACAATGATACGTTCTCCTGACATTAAACATTCATCAACAACACTGAGTGATTCACGTCTATGGAAAAATGGTAATAATTCCGGTTGCAGATTTTGAGTAGAAGATGGCCAACCCTCTTGAGTGTACTTGTAAACCATTTGTAACAATACGTCTTCCTTTGAAGCACTAATAATCATTTTACGTGTAACCGGAAGTTCTTGAATATCATCTTGTAGAATTGTTTTGACGTCATCTTCAACAGATTTTGACGCAACTATAAAATCCTCTTCCTCAACGGGTTGATTGTCAATAAGTCTTGAGAGCATATCCACATTTCCAAACTCTTTTGTATTAACAAATTGTATATCAAAATTGTAGCTCATCATAATTAAAGCCCACCTTTGCAATCTGTTGGCAGTATGGGTTGGAATTCCTTTCTTAGAACCAAAAATGGCCAACAAAGGTTTGTGATCTGTCAGCAAAGTAAACTTTCGACCATAAATCATTTTGTGGAACTTAGTACACGCGTATACTATTGCTAAAGCCTCTTTTTCTATTTGGCTATAACGTTTTTCCGTAGAAGTTATAGCCCGTGAAATATGATATATTACCTTGTTAGAACCATCGGGCATTGAATGATAAATTTGTGCTCCAATACCAACCATTGAGGCATCTGCAGCTATTGTTATGGGTAAATCCGGATTATAGTGTGTTAGTAATAGATCAGATGATAGAAATTTCTTAAATTCTTGAAATGATTTTTCACATTTGTCATTCCAATTCCACTCAACATTATTTCTAAGCAACTCGTCTAATGGATGTCGAAGTTGTCTCATTTTAGAAATAAATTTTCCATAGTAATTTACTGCTCCTAAAAATGACCTAAGTTCTGAAATATTTGTCGGTCTTGGTAAATTTTTAATGACTTCAATTTTCTTAGAATCCGGATGGATTCCATCAGAATCCAATATATGACCCAAGTATTTTATGGAAGTCTGGAAAATTTCACATTTGTCCCAATTAATAGTCAACCCATAGTCATGAAATCGCTCAAAAACTTGCATGACTAGTTTATAATTTTCCTCCATATTTGAAGTGGCTATTATAATATCATCTAGATAGGTAACGACACCATCTAGGCCAGATAAAACAGTTTCCAGTGCTTGTTGGAAGGCACCTGGAGCAGACATTACTCCAAATGGAAGTCGGTTATATGCGAATAACCCTTTATGAGTATTTACTGTTAATATCTTTTTAGCATCATCATCTACTTCAAATTGAAGATAAGCATCCGATAGATCTATTGTACTAAAATACTTACAATTTGACATTTTTGAAAAAATATCATCCACGTGAGGTATTGGATACTGATTCTTTTCCACACATTCATTTAACCCTGTGGAATAGTCTCCACAAATACGAATTTTATTATTATGTTTACGTACTACGACAATGGGGGCTGCCCAGTCCGAATGTGTAACTGGTGTAATAATATTTGCAGCTTGCAGGCGGTTTAGTTCTTCTTCTACTCTGTGTAGCATAGCATAGGGAACTGACCTTTTAGGTTTAAAAACCGGTTTTGAATTTGACTTGAGTTCTATACGAATCTTGATCTTTTTGCAGTGACCTGTAATATTACGTAAAACATCAGGAAATTTTGCTTTTATTTTATCATATATGCTGTCCTTATTCAGATTTGCAGAAATATTGGAACAAATTGTATTAACGGGGATATCCCAATATCCGAATTTTTCTATAAGATCTATACCAAAAACGTTTAGTGTTGATGAGTCTGCGACGTAAAGCGTTGAAGCAAATGATTTATCTAGATGTTGAATAGCTGTGTCAAATTCACCAAGAAATTCAATGTGATTGTCTGATGCGTCAGATGCAGTACGTTCGGTTTGAGCAAGTTTTGGACTTCCTAACTTAACCCAATTTGGCTTAGATATTATGGTAATATCCGAAGCTGAATCAAACTGAAGTTGTATTTGTTTGTTAAGAATTTTGATTATGATGAATTTTCTGGAAGAGGTATGGTCATGTACTTGATTGACGTTGTGATCTGAAACGATAGTAACCATTTGGGAAGAAAAATTATTAGTAGAATGCGCATGATTACTAGCCTTTTGTTTTTGTTGTTTGTCGCTGCGGCTAAAACACGCGCAGTAACCATCATTGTGACCAATTTTGTTGCATATTTTGCATTTGTGATTTGAATAACTGCAATTTTTAACAAAATGCATGGATCCGCATTGCCAGCATGGTCTGCTTGGAGTTTTATTATTGTTTGTTGATTGTGACTGCTGATTTTTATTGTTATATATCTTTTGAACATGAGACTGGTTTTCAAAATCTCCCATACCGACTGATGTAGATGAAATTTCGACAAGCTTAACATCTTCCTTTAGCGATTTAAACCGTTGAGCTTCGGCTGTAGGAACTTCTAAAGTCAGAATTTCAGAAGACGTGTCCAATGTTGATAAAAGTTTGCAACGTAACTCCGCATCTTTGGAAGAGTTAAGGCCAATGATGAAAATCAAACATTTAAGTTCATCAGTAGTCATTTGTCCATGAACAAAAAGTTCACATTGCTTATTTACTCTAGCTGCATAACTTATAAAATCTTCCAAATCATTTTTCTGTGTTTGAAGACATTTGCATCGAAGACTAAACAAAGATTCCTTCTTATCAAACAGCAATTTGAGTTGTTGTACGGTCTGATCGAAATTCAATTCCTTTGGCTTTCGTGGCAGTAAACTATCAGCGTATTTTGTGTAAACGTTCTGGCTTAGTTTTCGGAGAAGCAACCTAGTTCTTGAATTGTCATCAAGACTCTTGGTGTCTTCCAAAAAATGTTCCTCGAAACGACTAAACCAATTTGAAAATGTTAAATTATCATCGGGATCATAGCGAAATTCCTGAATATTTCTTGCAATTATATCCATTAAAGCTTCCTGATGTTGTGCTTGTGAGGAATCTGGAGAAACTTTTAAGGAATCGTCCAACTTTTTTGTTAGAATTTCCATGAATTCTTGTTGACGATTTGCAGCCTGCTGCTGTTGCAGGAGAAGCTGCGAAATTACGTTTTCCAATGTAGACATTGCGTGTATTCTTTTATTACTCGTCGCCAATTGATGTGATTGTGAATTCAAAGTTAGATTTTATTTTCATAAAAAATACAATTCAACATTTATTTTCATTAATATATATCAAAAGCAAATTCCAAACTAAACTCATTTTTTTCCTTCTCTTCAAATTATCACTTAAATGTCAAAGGTACCTCAATCGTTGTTTATATTTACACACGAACCAGTAGTGTAATGCAAAGTGTTGTCCCAACATAACGGTTAATCGTTTTTGTTTGCGATACTCTAAAGCGTGTCTCAGCATGCCGTTAGACTGTGTAGTCTGACCACATGCAAACCGGGCGAATTCCCTTGGAGACATCGTGCACGCTTCTATTGCAATGGCAATGGTCGGTTGTGCGCGTGTTAAGTCCATCGGCATTTGTTCTTTTTATGGCGTGTTGGGGCCTCATCTCGCTGAACCTCCATTGTGAAGGCAATTGTTGCTTTTTCACGTGTTGCTGTTGTTCCAGCAACACGTTGTTGTTATCTATAAGTTATTATAATTTACGCGCATTATGGTCCAATTACCCCGCGCTTTTTTATATATTTTGTAATTTTATTTATAAAGTATATTTCAATAAATAAGTAAAATAAACTAACTCACCGATTGAACTGAGGGTGGTTTCTGAAAATTTTTGAAATGACGCACTCTTATGTTATAAACACGAAAACGGATATGTTTTTAACAAAAACTTTTAATTTTCATTGTTATTCACTATTAGTTTTGCACAGTTTTTAAATTTTATCACTTAATATTGTTTGTATTATCCCTTTTGATTAGTTTTTTTCCAGGGTGGACAGACAATACCGCTAAATTACCGTTATACCGTTACCGAAATAACCAAAATACCGTTATCCTTAAAATACCGTTACCGAAATAACTGAAATACTGTTATCCTTAAAATACTGATACCGAAATAAATGATATACCGATACCCTTAAAATACCATTACCGAAATAAATGAAATGCCGTTATCCCTAAAATAACGTTATTTTTAATTTTCTGCTTTTGGTAATTTCACGTAGTTACTGAGTATTTTTTGAACATTAAGTTGATAGATTGGTCTTATTTTTATTCTCGGCTGTTTTTTGAAAAAAATATGCGGTATAACCGAAATAACTGACTACCGTTACCGTTTCAAATACCGTTATCGAAGCAATCAAAATACCGTTATCCTTAAAATACCGTTACCGAAATGACTAAAATACCGTTAACCTTAAAATACCGATATCAAAATAATCTAAAATAGCGTTACCCTTACCGATAATCGCATCGTTTCAGTTACCATCCATGGTTTTTTCCAATTTTTTTAGTAAACATACCATGCAATGGGTCATATGAATAAAACTTAGCAGCCTTAGGAAAGGCTTTTAACTCCAAATTTACCAATTGGATGGTAGAATAGCATGAAATGTAAACGAAAATAAAAAAATTAAATTTCTAGTCTACTTCCAAGCAGACTGGATTTGTCAAGTAATTGCTTAAAAAACCCTGTATTTCCCCCTATTAGTAATATCTATTTTTTATTCATATGAGCCAATATCAGTTATGATCAGATTAATTTTAATAAATTAGAGAATACTGTTTTAAAGGCTTCATTAGTCTAATCGTAAAGTAAAAAAACGTATCTGTAGCCAATTCAATGTGTTAAAATAATATAGAAATATATTTTTATCTTTTTTCTATGCATTGAAACTGTTGTCAAGTAAAATCGTAAAAAAGTTCTGTTGAAAATAGAAATTTTCTATTTTATTACTTGACATTTAATTCTATGCACAGGAAAAAGATAAAAAATACAATATTTTTAGTTTTCATACTCTTTTTATTCATTATGTGAATGATACGTTACTTTTTTTACGATACTTCCAAACTAATTTGGGCTTAAGTAGGGCATACACGTTCAATATTATTGATCAATTTTTGATTATTTACAAATTAATTGAAGGTCTGTACCCTGTATTGAAAGTTTATCAATTAAATTGAAAATTTCAAAATGTTTTGGATTTTTGTTTTTCAATTTCATATTATTGAAAAGTGTGTGGCCAATATTGAAATGTTAGTTTTTTAAATTTAAAAAATAAATAAATAAAATTAACAAAACAGAAAAGTTACTACAAAATAAACAAATAATCACTGGTTTCGTTTTAAAATCCGTTAATTTTTTCAATTTTTTCTGGGATGGAAAATATTGGTCAATTTTAATTTCATTTATATTTTTCTAGTAACATTGAAAGAGTGTGTGCAGAGATCAATAAAATTGAAATAAATTATATTGACCGTGTGTGCTCAGCTTTAGATTTTAGTTATTCAAAAGATATGTTTAAACTTTATTTAAATAATTTGTTTTAATTTTATTTTTAGCGAGTAGTCTTTAAGGATCATTGTTATCCATAGACTTTATAAAAATAAAGAAATGAAATGAAATAAATGTGAATGACGTAAATTCGGAAAGAAAATCAAATCTCAACATATTCGTCCGTTCCGACTCGTATTGTTTACTTAGGTAGCATAAAGGTAGAATTAGCTATACGTGGACGTGACGTGACGAGTCTCCTTATGAAAAATCTAATGAGTTAAAAGAGCATAGTCTATTTGTTTTTTACTCATTAGGTTTGTTTTTTTTCGAATTTTATATAAATATTCCATACAAATTTAAGCATTTATAAAAATTTTAAGTAGGTATAAATTTAGCTTCTTAAAAATTAAGTAGTTATAAAAATGATGCCAAGTCTTGTAAATTCTTGGCTTTTCTCTTTCAAATGTAAACAAAAATATTTGTCACAGAATTTTTGGGAAATTTAGTATTTCAAAATTGATAAAATATTAAAAACAACAAATGCTAACAAATGAATTATGTGGTTGTTAGTAAACGGAGAGCATGCCACTTAAGGGAATTGCTCTATTTCGCTTTCCGGGCAAGCCCATATACGAAAACAGATTTCGTCCAAAGGCAGCCCCAAATGTTTAAATTTTATTTGTTTACAAAAAATAAAAACAATTCACATAAGTACGGATAGTCGTTTTTTACAAGAATTTATAGATATAGATATAAAATTCGAAAAAAACAAATCTATTATTTTAGATTGAATCAGCTGATTCGTCACGTTACGTATAGCTAAATGAGCCTTAAGGTAGTGCTACACGTTCAATATATATTGACCGCCATCCAGTATCGCGATATTTATTGAAAGTGTAGCATGCAGTATTGATGGATCGCGATCCATATCGCAGAATAGCCGTGAATAGTGCGTGATATCAATTCGCGATACAATAGTAAGGGCAGTGTCACACGTTCAATATATATTGACCGCGATCCAGTATCGCGATATTTATTGAAAGTGTAGCATGCAGTATTGATGGGTCGCGATCCATATCGCAGAATAGCCCAATATTCTAAAATCCAGATCACGGATCGCGGATCACGCGATAAATATTGAACGTGTAGCATAGTTCGTGATATCAATTCGCGATAAGTGAAAGAATAAAGAAAATAAAACAAATGAAATAAAATACGCAGTGCAAACAAAAAAGATAAAACATTTATAACACATTTCTTCAATAAAAAAGCAAGCAAAATAGCTAAACAGGCTTTCTTTTTTTTTTGTTTTCTCGCGACATTTTTTTAATAAAAGACCAGCACAGCACAAAAATAAATTAAATACTGACGCGATAAATATAGAACATGTGACGCGCAAAATAGAAAGTGACCTAAGGATAGAAAGGGACCTAAGGTCAGGAGAGCATGGGATCGGTCTCATTCGATGCTCAGATGTTGTCCACAAAAAAAAAAAAATTGATTTTTTACCCTTAGGTCCCTTTCTTTATGCGCTGTCACACATGTAGCATACACGAGCGATCCATCAATCCATTAAAATGGATCGCGATCCAAATATCACAATATATATTGAACGTGTGACACTGCCCTAATAAAGGTCTCGTTACTAGAACGTAAATTTAACGAGAACGAGTCTTAACGTGGTATTTTATTTTTGCTAAGTTACTCAAAATATGTAACGTGCTATTAAGGAATGATAAATTTGATTTTCAGAATAGTACCAACCAGGTTAAAAATAGTACATTTTCGACCCCTTAGTACCAAAACTTACATTTTTTTTATAAAATAACAAACAATCGGATTCAATTTAGCTCATTTGATTCATTCAATCATTAAATTAGTTTATGCCAAATTTAATTTATTTGTGAATTCAATCGATTTTTATTTACTTAATTTGTTTACTTTTCAAATATAATATTTTATGTGTCCATTTTAAACACAAGTTTTTGTATAAAAATTAAAAAAAAAAATTTTTTATTGTTTTTGCCAATGAATTTCTTTTTTAAATAAACCAGATTTCTCTAGAATTTTTTGAAATAACCAAAATGTGCCAGTGTACCAATCAAACTTTGATTGTGCCAAAAATAGTACAATTGTGCCACAAATGCCATCACTGATATGCAACTAAAACAGCTGTTTGCACTCTCACGTAAAAACGGAGAAAAAATTCTGTTTTCAACAGAAATGTCCGGCACGTTACGACTCGTTTACGTCTAGTACTTAGCACTATGTGTTTCTCATTACGCAGGTTGAATCAGCTGATTCGTCACGTTACATTTACGTTCAAGTAATTTGGGCTTAAGTGCTTCTGTGTGTTTTCCAGTGTTGCCACTTTTTGAATAATTATTCAAAAACGGGACTGTTTACACATTCGTTGGATAATTTTTGAATACATTTTTGTGTAGTTTTTGTGTAATTTCATTTTTTACAGAAATTTCCGCACATTTTTAAAAGTTTCGTAAATTTTTGAAAGTTAATAAAAATTAGTCGATATAGACGAACGAGATTGTCTGTGAACCATTTACCACAAATCTTCAGTTTCTGGTGAATGATTTTATAAATTTTTTCAGCGCTAAACAGAGTTTAGAAGAAATCAAAAATGTATTTTTTTTTTTTGTTTAGTTTAAAGCTCCATCTTTTGTATATTTTTTGCGAAAATAATTGTCAAGCTTCTTTTAAAAATTCTCTTGGTTTGCAAAACCATATAAAAATTCAGCGAAGGAGTGGGAAAATTTAGGTTTGTTATGATTGTTGCTTTCTAATCTCTGAAAATTTTTTGGCTGTAGTCAGAGCTTTGAAGAATTAATTCCTTTTTGAATGAATTCACTACCAATCGAATTCAATTTTCTCTACAATTGAATGAATTCCTTTTCTTAAGTAATTCACTGAATTCGTTCAACTGAATGCGTTCATCCAACAACAAATTCAAAGAATTAATTCAATTGCAATAGTTCTTTTTATTAAATCAAATGAATTAATTCACCGGTGAACGCGTTCAATTTTATAAATCGAACGGAAAAAAAGTGAATTAATTCCTTACTGAATTAATTCACTACTGAATTCGTTCAATTTAATTTTCGTTCAGTGAATTAAAAAAAAATAAAATTACGTTCAGTGAATTAAAAAAAAAAATAAGTTCACTGAATTGAAAAAAAAAAATTAAATAAGTTCACTGAATTGAAAAAAAAATAAAATAAGTTCACTGAATTAAAAAAAAATAAAATAAGTTCACTGAATTCAAAGCCTGTTTTCTGCCGTTCAGTAGAAGAAAACAATAATGTACAAATAAAATTTTTAAATAAGCAATTTTACAGCGTGTGCTAGTAAAAATTAAAAAATTAGAAACCGGATGCTGTTTATCAACCTACAAGATTCAAAAATAAAGCTTTTTACTATTAAAAATAAAAACTTTACAGATATAGATAAATTTGGAAAAAAAAATATAACTCTATAACTAGTTTGAAAAATTAATAGTTATATTTTTTTCCAAATTTATTTATATCTGTAAAGTTTTTATTTTTAATAGTAAAAGGATTTATTTTTGAATCATGTAGGTTGATAAACAGCATCCGGTTTCTATTTTGTTTATTTTTACTAGCACACGCTGTAAAATTGCTTATTTAAAAAATTTATTTGTAGATTATTGTTTTCTTCTACTGAACGGCAGAAAACAGGCTTTGAATTCAGTGAACTTATTTTATTTTTTTTCAATTCAGTGAACTTATTTTATTTTTTTTCAATTCAGTGAACTTATTATTTTTTTTTTTAATTCAGTGAACTTATTTTATTTTTTTTCAATTCAGTGAACTTATTATTTTTTTTTTTAATTCACTGAACGAAAATGAAATTGAACGAATTCAGTAGTGAATTAATTCAATAAGGAATTAATTCACCAGTGAATCAATTCATTTGATTTAATAAAAAGAACTATTGCAATTGAATAAATTCGTAACAAAATAAATCGAACGAAAGCAAATATGAATTAATTCCATTCAATATATATTGCTTAGTGAATTAATTCATCGAATTTTTAATTCAGAATTGAAAATTTGAATTAAGGAATTAATTCTTCAAAGCTCTGGCTGTAGTTAACATGACACTGGGCTTTGACCAGACGAAAATTTTGTGAACGCAGCAAGGTGGATCAGAATCAAAATATTTTAGAATTCGGTAAATCCAATATGTTCCAGATTTCAACATAATCGTATAAAATTTTTGAAAAAAATATCGGTAATTTTTTGTGAAATTGTTATATTTTTATTTATGGTTAAAATTTGAAGGGTAAGGGTGCGTACAGAGTGGCCGCTTGTTGCCGAGCAGAGCCGACTGACGCTTATTGCGAGAACTTGTTCATGCGAGAAACAAGTTTCGGTGTGCATAGTGGATGCGAGAATCAGCGCTGATATTTTATCTATTATTTGTGTTTTATGTATGTTTGTATGCATTTGGTTTTGTTCATTCGTGTTTGTGAAAAAAAAATTTTTACTTATTAACGCATTTCTTCAATTATTCTTGAAATTTTTATTCAATTTTTTTTTTAAATTTTGTTTATGTTTTTTTTAATTTTTTTATAATTGTTATAATTTTTTTATAATTGTTATAATTTTATTTAATTTTTATTATTTATTTGAATTTTTATTTTTTTGTTTAATTTTTATTTTATTAACATAACATAAACAATGTTTTCGGCGCTGAAAAACGCTTTGGAACTGTTTTCTCGCATTCAATCAGCTTTGCGCTCTGACCAGCTCGGCGCCCACTATGACCTGTTCGCGCTTATTTGTACTAATTTGTATAGTACCAGTTTTCTCGCATTGGTTCTCGCAATAAGCGTCAGTCGGCTCGGCTCGGCAACAAGCGGCCACTCTGTACGCACCCTAAGAGGAGAGAATAATTAGCAAGTAGGTTATATTTTTGCATGCAACGCATCTGAGTGAAGTACCCTTTCTGAAAAAACATAAATACTTTTTTCTGAAAGAACCCACGTAGAAAATTACAAAGGGGCCAGCACTGGCAAAGCACCGAAATGGGTGGTATGAGAGCTTGTTAACAGCGCTTTCCCAACGCCCAAATTATAACACCGTTCCACGGTGGTGCCAATGCTTAATCAAGCCCTGGGAAAGCACCCATAAACATAAAAATCAAATGCTTTGCCAACGCTCAAATAAAAAAATTAAAGTGCTTTCCTGACACCCAAATGATAACACCGATCTATTTAATGCCTTGCAAAGTATTGAGATAGCACCAAGAAACATAAAAATCAAGTGTTTTCGCTGCCACCAAATTATGAGCCCTTACCACAGAAGAATTTTAATTACTCTAAAAATAGACGATTCTTAGAGTTATTGTATTGTGGATTTTTTTTTTTTTTTTTTATTTTTTTTTTTTTTTTTTAATAATTATTTATTTGCCGCAGACTTCGTAAAGCAGGAAAAATAACAAGATATACCCTTATTAATACGGACGTACCATCAGTCAGGGTTACGTTTCCTAATAATGAGGTCAAGAAAATGAATGCTCAACAATGTAGTGATTTACTTAACGCAGTTTCTACCAACTCATCTAATACTGTGAACAACACTGTTTCATCTACACCTAACATTGCCGGTTTTTTAAGAAAATCATAATATTTCTCTCAAAATCTATTTTTTTAATTGATGCAGTTAATTTATCAATTTTAAATTTTGCTTGGGTCTCATATTTTTTCTATGATACTCGTCGAATTTGTTATTAATTTGTTTTAGTTATTTATTGTTTTTTTTTCTTTTGGCATATGTATCTTATATGATTTTTTTTTCATTTGAAGCTATTTAAAATTTAACTTTATTTTAATGAATTTTAATCAAAATATTGGTAATGTAGTTCATAACAATATTTTTTTGCAATCCCAATTTAGATCGAATAGCCATAAAATCAACTTTGCACATTTTAATATTCAGAGTTTTAATCTTAGTCAAAACACAACTAAACTTGATCAGATAAGAAACTTGTTTGTGGAAAGTTATATTGATGTGATTGGTATTAGTGAAACATGGTTAAAGACACCTATATTGTCCAATGCGGTAAATATTGCTGGGTACAATTTATGTCGTAATGATCGACCATTGCCCGATAGAGGTGGAGGAGTTGCTTTGTTTATTTCAAAAAGAATTAGTTACAAAGTAGTTTATGTTGGAAATTTATATGGTGTGGTAGAATCGTTGTTTATTGAGGTAAATTTTAATAATAAAAAAATATTAGTTGGTGTTGTATACCTTCCTCATGGGGATATGGGTGATTTTAAAGATTCTATAGGTGACTTGATTGAGGAATATCAGGATATTGTAATTATGGGTGATATGAACAGTAATATGTTTGATATGCAAACTGCGGAAACTGTACGCCGTGTCTGTGGTAGACTGAACTTGTTTGCTATTCATAACTCACTCCCGACACACTTCGATGTAAGGACAAGAACTACATCATTATTGGATTATTTTTTAGTGACTGATCCAGATATGATTGAAAGCTCTGGTCAAATACAATGTCCTGGTATTTCACATCATTCACTTATATATCTTTCTATGTACGCGCCTGTAGTTAGAGTGGATAGAATAATTGAATACTATGATTATAATGCCGTTGATGTTTCTGCATTGGAGCGTATTGCGTTGTCTGCTGATTTTTCAACCCTTTATACTACATCAAATGTAAACGATCAACTCAGTGTTTTGTATAATAATTTAGATACAGCACATTCAGTGGTACCTTTTATTAGACGTAGAGTTGAACCCAAAAGAGATACTTGGTTTCATTCAAGGAATATAACTTATGCCATTTCTGTAAGAGATTTAGCGTATGCAACGTTTAAGGGTAGTAGGACTGATGATAATTGGAGAAAGTATTGTAGATTACGAAATAAGGCAAAATCGTTAATAAGGAGGGAGAAACGTAAAGCCCATAGCAAACTTTTTGAGAATCTTGATACTAAAAATATGTGGAAAGTCTTAAGAGATAATGGTGTTATGGAAAGTGAGTCTTATGGGGATAATACTGATGCTGCTGCTTTAAATGAGATATTTGCTGCTAATCAGAGTAATGAGGAAGTGCCTTTTGATTTTAACGAAATTTTATGCTCGAATGAAGGCTTTTCATTCAGATGTGTGATGTTGAGTGAAATATTCGAACAATTTTATGGAATTGAATCTAATGCAACAGGGTGTGATGGATACACGTTAAAATTTTTAAAATTAATTTTACCATACTATGGTTCGCATATTCTTCACTTAATTAATACAATTATAACTACCTCTACATTTCCAAATGTTTGGAAAATAGCACGTATAAGACCAATTAAAAAACGTGGCTCTTCCAATGATATGGATAATTTGAGACCAATATCTGTTCTACCGGTATTGTCAAAGGTTGTGGAAAGACTGATGAAGAATCAGATAACTCAATATTTAGATCAAAATAATCTTTTGAGCAGTTGTCAGTTTGGTTTTCGTAAGGGGCATAGCACTACTTCACTTTTGGTGGGACTTACAGATACTATAAGAAGTCATGTGAATACAAAATATTTGTGTGTGCTGCTGTCATTAGATCTTGCTAAGGCATTTGATAGAATATGTCATAAGTTACTTTTAAAGAAACTTATTAAAGTTTATAATTTTTCGAGAACAGCAGCTTCATTAATCTGTTCGTATCTCACAGATCGTGGTCAATTTGTTTCCTCGGGAGTTGGTTGTTCTGATATTTTACCAGTCATAAGTGGTGTCCCTCAGGGATCGGTTATTGGTCCTCTTTTGTTTACTATGTTCGTAAATGATTTTTTTACTAAACTGGATGTTGGGAGGTGTTATCTCTTCGGGTATGCGGATGATATACAAATTTTATTTTGTGGTAGGAAGGATAGTTTGGATCTACTTCAAGCGGTGATAAATTATTCAACAAACTGTATTTCAAATTGGATGGTTGATAATTATATATCCATTAATACAATGAAGACAAAGGCAATGTTATTTTCGACCTCGAACAATTTTATTCAGGATATTTATTTATCTATTAATGATACTAATATTGAGTTTGTACACCATTTATCAATTTTGGGCGTAGTTATTGACTGTAATTTGACATTTGAATATCATATTAGATTTCTTACGTCAAGAGTATTTTTTATATTGAGGAGATTATATAACACGAATCTGATTATTCCAGTTTATGTCAAGGAAAGAATTGTCCATTGTACGATAATGCCACTATTTTTATATTGTGTGGAGGTATTTTCTGGTACTTGGGGTTATAACATTAGGGATATTCAGTTGCTCTTTAACAGAGTGATAAGATATATATATTCAGTGCGAATTCGTGAACATATTACACAACACGTTAATCGTTTTCTTGGAACGTCATTTAATGACTTTATTAAAATACGTCTCCTGCTATATTTTTATCGTGTTATTAGTACAAATTGCCCGTTGTTTATATTTAATTTCTTTAGATTTACCAGATCCACTAGGTCTAATCGTCTAATTGTACCATTCAATACTCCTTGGGTAAGTCGATCTTTTCAAAGGCGTGTGGTCTTGTTGTTTAATGCACTGCCAGCGTCCTTAAGGCGTTTCAATTGTACTGATCATACTTATAAAGGGAGGCTTTTGAATAATTTTCAATAACTACAATTTTCTTATCTTTCTGATAATTTTTATTACAACATAGTTCATAATGCCAATAGTTATTTCTTTCTCGTTTAAATTGGGATATCAAAAATAATAATTATAATATTTTTTAGAGTAGCAAATAAATATATTTTCTTATCAGGGTTTTATAAATTCTAAATTAAGATTATCTTAAGTGAGTGGAATATTGTAATTTATTAATTGGCCACTAGGCTTTCAAATTACAAAATGGTGAATAAATTAAATTAAATTAAATTAAAATACAGCATTTATTTACTTCAAATTACATAACCAAAGCCCTGGGGCCATATATGATTAATAAAAGCTACTACAAAAAAATAATTTAAATAGATAATAAAAAAAAAAAAAATAATAATAAAAATAAATAATAATAAAAATAAATAATAATAAAAATAAATAATAATAAAAATAAATAAAAAAAAATAAGTAAAAAATACAGTAAAACTATCATATAAAAAAAAATACTGAAAACATTATCTTGAATAATATAAATAGATATTTAAAAAAAAATAATACAATCACCAGATTTTCCTAAGTGCAGCGATAATAAAAAAAGAAAAGATCGAGAGAGATAAAAATAGTAGCACAAATAAAAAGCTATAACTCATGAATAGCTACATAATCCTTAAGCTTTCGCCTAAAGACCTGGGGTGAAAAAGCAAAACCTCTCAGGTATAGAGGTAGATCGTTCCATATTCTTGAAAGCCTAATCTGAAATGATCGCTCGTACATAGTAGTATGATGTGTTGGATAAACCAGTTGGGGGTTTCTTTCCGAGTTGGACAAAAGAAAGTTGTCAACTATATAGTCCGGAAACCCATTAACCATTGCTTTGTAAAAAAAATATCAATAACCTCATACCTACATAATTAACAAAAGAGCACCCAAGAAATTGGATTACGTACGGAGTCACATGAGAGCGAAGTCTTAGGCCAAAAACATATCTAATAATTCTATTGAAAATCTTGGTAAACCTATTAAATTCACCGCCTGTGGTACCAGAAAATACCTCGACACAATATAATATATGAGGCATCAACAAGGCATGTGCCACACGCATCCTAATTGAGAGAGGCAGATATAAGTCAAGAGAATACAACCTTCTCAACAAGAATGATATTTTCGAAGAAACGTTATTAATATGCGATGAGAAATTTAAATGATTGTCAATTAAAACTCCAAGGCATTTAATCTTATCCACAAATTCAACTCTCATGCCATCGAGAGTAACCATTATATTATCAGTATCGAAACCAAAACCCATTAACTTCGTCTTTCTTGGATTGACAACAAAACCATTGCCAGAAGACCAAGATATAACCTCATGTATGATGAAATTTACACCCTCTTCCAAGACATCCACAAATTGCGAATCGGCATAGCAAAGAAACTGAACATCATCCGCATAAACGTAAGACTGACATGATAGACCATTCCCAAATGTAAGAAGATCATTCAAGTAAATCATGAACAGTAGTGGGCCAATAACAGACCCCTGAGGTACACCACTGGTTATTGGTTTCGTTAATGAAAAAGAATCGCCAATCGAAACAAACTGACTTCTACAACTCAGATAAGAGGATATAAGTTTACAAGCTTGTGATGAAAAATCAAACAAATTAAACAGTTTGTCCACAAGTTTCGAATGTATCACTCGGTCAAAAGCTTTAGATAAATCCAGTGAAAGAAGAACTACATTTTTACCATTATCCAAAAATTTTCTAATCGAATCCGTTAGACCAAGAAGAAGGGCACCAGTACTATACCCACGACGAAAGCCTGACTGAGATGAGTGTATTAAAGAGTTACTATCAAGGTGTAGGATCATTTGATCCTTTAAAATATGCTCAACCACCTTCGAGAGAATCGGAAGGACAGATATCGGACGCAAATTATCCAAAGAGTTGGAAAGACCTTCCTTTTTTATGGGTATCACCCTAGCTTTCTTCCAATCGTTAGGAAAGACGGAAGTAGTAAAAATAGAATTAACCAACCGAAGAATATGGGAAGACACAAACGGAAAAACTAAATTAATAAATTTCAATGGTAAATAATCATTACCTGCAGCATTAGATTTAATCTTCCCCAATGCTGCGCGCAATTCTCCCAGATTCACACAACGAAACGAAAAACCACCACCTAAAGTACCCCCTGAAAAATCCATTGAATTGGGATTATCATCTATCTGACACGAAACAAAATAGTCATTTACCTCGTCAGCATTAGCAGAGATAAACTGTTTATCAGTCTCCAAACAACCATTTCCCCTTAAATAGCTCCACATTTGTCTAGGACTAAGATCCCTAAACATGCTTGAATAGGCACGCCTCTTAGCTACCCTAATAACTCTCTTTGCACGATTTCTGTGCTCACAATAAACAGCCCAATTCAGTGAACTTCTGTTCAGAAGGTAATATTTGTAGGCTAAGTCTCGTAAAGATATATGATAGACAATATTAGGGGAGTTAAACCAGTCAACAGACTTAAAAACTATCTTACGCCGTACGACAGGCACTAAGGAGTGTAAAACATAGAGGTTAGCCATAATAACCTCCAATTGAAGATTTACATTATCCGTTGCATACATTCCACTAAAATCAAGAGAATGAACAGTTCGTTCTAAAACTTCCATATTCACAGAATTATAGTCCAAGTAGGACACATATTGTTGGGAAGTAGGTTTCGGAATATCGACAGCAATAAAAATTAGTGAATGGTGCGATACTCCTGGACACTGCATTTGACCAGAAGTACTCACAACAAGAGAGGGACTCATTAGAAAATAATCAATAAGGGACGTAGAATCCTTATTAATATCATAATGAGTGGGGGCTGAGTTGTGATGGCACACTAAGTCCAGCCTACTACACATTAGCCGAACCAAATTAGATTTCCTACTACAAAACATATTCATATTAAAATCACCCATAATGCAAACATTTGCATATTCAACAAGAATATCTCCCATAGATTCCTCAAAAACATTTAAATTACCATTAGGCAAGTAACTCACACCAATTAAAATTTTCATGCCCCGAAGGATCACTTCAGCGAATATAGATTCTGATTCCCCATACCTATCAGACCTAAAAACTACCCTATATTCAATCCTCTTCGAAATAAGTAAAGCCACTCCACCACCCCTTTTAGGATTTGGGCGATCACTTCTACAAATATCATATCCCGGAATATTAACACTCTCGGACAATATATAAGGTTTAAGCCATGTCTCACTTAAACCAACAATATCCATAATATTTCCCTCAAGTATGTTCCTTATTTCATTCAATTTGAATGTCGAAGAAGAAGTATTAAAGCTGTTTATATTGTAATGACCTATCTTTAACTCTCTCTCAAAAGTTATAAAGTTATTACGAATTACAGAGTTATCACTGCAAACAGGACCTAAATTTATAAAGCTATTCATCTTAAAATGTATAAAGGAAAAAAGAAAATAAATAAAACTAATTAAAAATTCGAATAAATAGCAATCTGACGCCAAGAAAATTAATTGCAAGAAATCATCAGATACGTTATTAAGAAAATTGGTTTAAAGATTTAAAAATTATTTAAATATTCACTCTTTTGGAGTTTCTTTTTCAAAAACAAAATAATGTTATATGAAAACAAGTGCTGGGAATTCACCCTTTTAAAGCATTGGGAAGGCGTCCAAATTTAGTGCTTTGCCAGTACTTCTTTTTGTAAGACCGCGGTCTACTTGCGCTTTGCCAGTGCTCTTTTTAGTTTCCACACATAATTTCCACCTGGGAAGCTTTTAATATGGATAAAATACCATTTTATTTATATTCAAATATAAAAGCACGCCATTTTAAGCCTGAAAAAGATATTGCATTGAAATTCCCTTTAGTTAATAGAATAATTTGTTATATTTTTCAGGGAAATTGGCCTGGATTTGCTTTTACAGAAGGCAAAAACTCAGACCAGGCTATTGCAAAATTTTAGTTTTAAAATGCAATTAACTTTTGCACATTGCACATGAAAGTCTTTAAAAATCGGCTTATAAAAAAATTTTTTCCAAAATATTTTTATTCTTCCCCACTGTGCTCAGGAGTTTATTTTAAAATATTTTTTGTGTAATTTCGTACGGTTTTGGATAATTTTTGACCTACAGCTGTGTAATTTTTTCTTTCACTGGTGGCAACACTGGTGTTTTCTATAGGTTTGTTTGAATCAGCTGATTCGTCACGTTACGTTTACGTATGACTAAAGGGGGGATTATGGGACCGTAAACGTATATGTGATGTAACTGTACCGTGCCGTAGCTAAAAAGTACACTTATAGATTATCGTAAACGACATTACTATTTCGCATCTATTTCATGTGGTTTTATATTTTATTCTAAATTTTTCCATTTATTTGTTAATTTTTATTCCTTATTTGTTGTTTGAATCATTTTTCTTTATTCATTTCATATTTTTTCCGACTAAAATCAGTCAGCTGTTTCGATGCCGGATAGAAAATTCTGATTTCAACAGAATGATCCGGCAAGTTCGTTTACATTTACGTGTTAGTAACCATTCGCATACATTTCTTCTTGTGGTATCGAAACAGCTGATTCGTTACAGATACGTTTACGGTTGGGTAACTCAGCCTTAATTCTACCTTAAAGTATACTGGTTTAAAGTTCCAACAAAATTATTCATTATTGATTGTTATTTCATAGTATATTTTATTGCATTTGTAGACACGGGGAAAAGCTCATTTTATATAGACGCGATGTAGAAAAAAAACAGCTGTTGGACAGTTCTGTATTTAGAGCTTACAGCATAAAAATATTAACCCAGGTTATGTATTAAAATAATGTTTATTAAAACGAACTTATTAAATAATTTAAAGTAAAAAAATCGTTTTACAATAAATTGCTTTCAGAATTTAATCTGCTACATCAGTTTGTAAATATTTATAAAGTAACACAATTTTTGTTTCTTTTCATCCACTTATCCGTTTTGACACACGTTTTCAATGTTTTTCTTTTGATTAAAAAAAAATTCACAGACTATCGATTAATTGCCTTTTTCACACAAGAGATATATTTTTGCTTAAATACATTGTACAAACAAAAAATTAAATAACGAAATAAAATTTTATTTTTATCTAAAATAAAATCAATATATACTTTTGAGTAATACACTCAGCTGATAATTTTTTTTCAATTTGCAATAAAAAACCGTGAAAATTTATCGACAAAAAAATGTTAACACAAAAACAAAGAGCGCATGAAGAAAATGAGAAACGAACAAAGAAAAACCCTAAAAATCAACAAAAATTTACACAACCGTAGTAGGGTCGTCTCTTTTCGGCATATTTAAAATTCTTGGATATTTCATATAGCCATTTCATCTTTTGCGGCGAATTCACAGGAAAAAAACGTACGCTTATTAAATACAGATGAAAATGGCGGCGTCGGTTAACTTTTAATGATTTTTTTCTTAAATTGAAGCCTAGTTTTGGCCACCATTCTTTGCTGTATAAAAACAATTACCTTTAAATTTTAAAAAATACCAGCTACAACTTCCAATTTTTTCGATATTTTTCAATACAGACTGCAATTTCTTTAAGTAGAGGTTCCTTTTTTTATGAATGCATTTCCGACAATGTTCGTAGATTTGGTTCTGCTATAAATTTCCTTAGTACAATAGTCACTCTTTCAGCTTCATTTTGAGATAGTACACATATTTAAGTTTTTTATTCACACAAAGAAAACGCAAGCCAAACGATAACCAATATGACTGGCTTTTGAAGTTTGTCTGCAGAGAATAATTTTTCTTTCTGAGCGAATTCTCAACAATAACGTCGCTGTTTGCAGAAGTATATGACGACGAAAAATTTTGCAGAGGTTTTAACGCCTATTTGACGTTGTTGGCTCACTGTGCGTCCGTTTGTGTACCGTGTCTGATTTCTTCGTGTCGTGACACTGTGGCGTGCAGCGTTATAATTTATGTAGTCTTTAACTTTGCAAGCACTTTTTACACCACTTTATAACTTTCATATTGTTGTCTTTTAATTTAAATACAGTTTTTTATATTTTCTTAGACAAATACAAATTTTAATAAATATTTCATTAGAAAATTTTTTTCCGTACGATTGCTACACACACATTTCAGTTTTTGCAAAAGAAAGAAGAGTACAAATATAGTAATGAGAAAAGAATCGTCTTTGATAAAAAGTGAATTCGCTTTATATTTAAAGTACTACCAGTGTTGTCAGATTTGGCGATTTAAATCCTCGACCGGGGGTTTATAAGAGTTTGGAGATTAATCAGAACTGAGTCGACAACGACATGTGCTTTTTCATATATTTTGTATGGGAAGCAAAATGTCGCCATGTCGACCGACGATTTGTCGTCATAATAGAATCTATTCTATTTTCATGACGACATACTAACACACACTCAAAATATTTGTCAAAATGTTGCCATATTTTTAACTTCAGAGAAATGGGTCGACAACGAGAGTTGCTTTTTCATATATTTTGTATGGGAAGCAAAATGTCGTCATGTCGTCCAGCGATTTGTCGTCGGAATAGAATCTATTCTATTTTCATGACGACACACTAATACACACTTAAAATACTTGTCAAATTGTTGCCATATTTTTAACTAATTAAAGATTGCCATTAGAACAGAAGCTGTGTTTGTGCGGCTTTCATATCAATGATATCTCGAACAATTTTGACAGTAGAAAGCCGGAATACGTTGAAAAACTGTCAAAATCGTTCTTGATAACACTGATAGAGAACCACACAAATACAGCTAGAGTTGTTAGAAATTCGTATTAGAGCTGCAAAAATTCGTACTTTGTTTACAAAAAATTTATTTTTTTGGCAGAAGAAATATAATTGAAATTTAAAATACATAATTTACGGCAAAAACGCACAATTAAATATAATAAAACATAAAGTAACAAGAATTAGTGAAAGACCAATTGAATTGGTGAAGAATTGTGGTGAAACAAATACAACAATATTCTTGTTTTGCTTTCCTTTTATCTAAACGTCAACAAATGTCGACGGTCGATTGTCGCTGAATTTAAATTAATCATGACGACTTTTCGGTCGACAATCGACCCAGTTGTGATTAAACTCTCAAACAGAAACATACTCAAACCAATACTAATGTACCCAAGAAACATTTTTACGGAATCTCCGACCCGTGCCGATTCATGTATCCAGCTTTTACGGCACGTTAATTGCCCTAAAGCGGCCTATATACGACCAAGCATGCTGTACAGCATGATGGACGACTGTATGAATTTGACCATGTAATGTCTAATTTGACGGTTTGTCAAGCATGTTGAACGTAAACCAAATTTTTTTGATTTTTCGGCAAGTTTGACAAACACGCTTTACCGTCTAATGAAAAAAATCATCAAACATTGGAGAAGTTTACATTTTTAATAAGTTATTTTGTGACAAGAATAGTATAACGTTAATAAATAAACTAAAATATGCAAAAACAGAAATTCAAAAATGAAATTCCAAGAAAAAAATTAATAAAAATAATTTTGTCATTATCATCCGCTGTGTTGATTTTGTGGTTTTGAGTTATCTGCATGATTTTAATGAATTATCCGCATAATGTTAATGAATTATTGCGTGAAGGAAATTCATTGAAATTTTATCCAGAAAGCTCTCTCTATGCAACTTTTTTCCCTATTGAATAAAAGTGGCTGTTTCTTTGGATGTGGAAAAGGCTTTTGATCACGCATATCATGATGGCATCCTTTATAAGATGATACAAATTAGATTTAATCCTTCTATAGTTAAACTATTCCGTAGTTTTTTCTCAAAAAGATTATTTTGTGTTCAATTTAATGCTAAATTGTCTGGATTTGGAAGCGTAAGTTGTGGAGTTCCACAAGGTTCAATTTTAGCACCTCATCTCTTTAATATATTTATGCATGATTTCCCTCACATTATACCGGGCTCCATTGGTATTCTGTACGCAGATGATTCTCTTATATATTCACATAACGAGTCCCCACTTGAGGCTTTAAGAAAAGTTTCTAATCATTTGACAATTGTAAAGTGTTTTTATGACAACTGGGGAGTTAAAATTAATACATCTAAATGTGAAGCCATTTGTCTACGTAATGCATCTGGTAAATGTAAACGTTTTGTTGTACCGCAAAGCAAATCTCTGAAGCTTTTTTCAGAAAGTATTGAAATACCTTTTAAGGAAAATATTAAATACACTCTAATAAATTTTTATATAAATTTACTACCATAATGGTAGGTAACTGAATGCCTACCATTTAAACATTAGAAATACTAAAAGTGTGTAATTTTGAAAATAATGTGCCTAAAAGTGATAGACACAAAAGCTAGTAAATTTTATATTGAAATGTTTCAAATACAGACACATTGTGTGCAAATTTTAATTGCATGTGCCTGAAATTAAATACATAATACAAATGGTTAATTTTTTTATACTTAGAAATACATGGCTCATATTCATATATACCACACAATCGCTTTCAGTTACAAAAAATGGACCCTATTAAAACCCTCGAAAATTATAAAGACAATAAAATGAATTTGTAGCGATTTTTAATAAACTAAGCAAAAAATAAAGTAAACAATAACACTACATTTTATTTCATAAATAACAAAAACAATCCTCTTTAGTTTGATCTTCTCCATAAAATATCCTTGGCATCCACACTGGCAAATATTTTTCGGTTTAAATGTTTCAATTTACTGAAAAAAAAAACAGCTTCAAGGACATATTACCTATGTCCAATGACTTGCCTGAAATGATGTCCACACCAAGAAATTTAATCCAACACCAAAAGCTCCAAATCTAAAGTTCATTGTCGATATCTTATAATACCAGAGACATCGATAAATATAGAATAAATTTCTGGATTAAATATGTTAACGCGTCAATTTTAAAAATTAACGCTGAAGATTTTGTAAAAACAGATAAATTTGTTAAATTTTATATTTAATAAATTATTGTTTACCAATTTGTGACTTTATAAAATTTTAGCTTGACAATTTTCAAAATGTTTCTCTATTTTGTTTGGTTTCAAAATGTATAAAAAACAGAATTACACACATTGTGCTTTTTTGTAAACATTTAATGTCTGCAACATGTTTCTAAAAACAAATTAATATATTTTGTATGTACATTTGTAGCAAAAAGTGTGTAATTAGTTTTTTAAAACACTTAAACGCCTAAATTTAAGCATTTTATATAAATTTCCATAAAAACTTACAAACTTCATAGCAGTAAATTTATAAGCATTTTTTAGAGTGTATCTTGGAATATTCTTTAATAATCTTCTGAAGTTCAACAAACATGCTAGAGTTGTATTGCAGAAAGCATATAGGGTAATGTTTGCATTTTCTAAAATTTTATATAGCAAAAATCTACCGGTGAAAACTAAACTTTTATTATATAAAACCAGTATAAGGCCAATCTTTTTGTATGGTTTTCCAATATGGTTTAATATATCAACTATAATTATCAAGGAAATGGAGATATTTGAAAGAAAAGTTTTGAGATGCTGTATTGGAAAAAACTACGAAACTTTTTGTAAACGCTTTTCAAATCGATTTATTTATAACCAATCGGGAATAACGCCAATTGGTCTCTATGTTTCTGATATTTTGAAAAGATTTATTGAAAGACTCTCTGTACATGAGAATCCCTATATGAAATCTATTTTTAATATACAAAATCATTTTAGTTGGTCAAACATAAACTATTTATCACCTATTGGCTATATGAATGAACCACCTCCAAACTTCGATTTAAATATTTCATTATATTCTGACTTTTATATAAAATGCTATTCCGGTACACACAGGGGTTAAATTTGTACCGCCACTAGTTTTTGTTATGTTTTGTGAGTTTTGATTTTTTTTTTTTTTTATTATTTATTTTTTATTTAATACATATTAATCTAATTTTAAGTTAGTTGTAAGTTAATTTAAGGAGATAATCTCTCCAATTATGAAAGCTCCGGGAGCAAGAGCATATCGATTTCATGTTTACCTTTTAATAGAATTTTTATAAACTTATTAACGGAAAGCATGGCGCTGTTTTGAAATGATCGTAAATTAAGATAATACTTTCTAGTCTTAAGTCTTCTTTCTTTAATTTATATTGATTATATAAGATTTATATTGTTTTTTAAAAAAAGGCTCAATAAATTTCTACTTTACTTTACTTTACCTAGTGTCTTCAAATGCAATGAAATGTGCAAAGAAATTTGAAAATAACACACAAAGCAACAACAAAATTATTTTCGTTGTTGTGGTGCTTTTTTTCATATTTCAAGCAGTGCTTTTTGCACAGTTTATATTTTTGGTATTTGCTCTCGTTTCTTAAAATTTTTCTTGAATTTTCTGTCAAAGTTTAAAAAATAAAACGAACTATACAAGAAATACATTATTGCACAATGTTTGTAGTACAATTTTAAATAGTAACTTCGTTACATTTAAACTTCAAAATTTTGAAATATTAGTTTGGTGCTTTTTTACCCCTTTTTTGGTTATTTTTTTGAACCTTTTTTACACGATTTTTGAAAGTTAAAATTTGTTTTTAAATTCTTGATTTACATTTTTCAAAAAATTGCTATCGTGCTTTTTTACCCCATTTTCGGTAAATTTTTACCCGTTTTCATAATGCTCACGGTGCTTTCCTGCTAGAGTTGTAAAAGTATTGAGAATTCCGGTACTGAGTACTCACTACTGCCTGTTTTTTTGAGTACTCAATACTAAAACGGTACTACTCAATACTTTTAAAGATGCAATTTTCCGTAGAAATGTGTATTTTTCGTATGAAAATACAACTCTAAAAATACTACTTTAAAAATACAACTCTATTTGTGAAACAAAGAAATTTGAAATGAATTTTTGGGAAAAATTATATAACTAATTATTTAAAATGTTTTAAATTTATTAAAATGTAAGTAACAATAGTTATTTAACACGTGTATGTGAATTGTTATTATTTTTCCTTATAAATACGAACTCATAACATTTTTATTTTTAAATTCAAAAAAACAGTTAAAAGTATTGAGTAGTATCGAGTACTCAATTGAAAAGTATTGAGTAGTATTGAGTACTCAAAAAGTATCGAAATTTCACAACTCTATTAGAGTTGTAAAAGTATTGAGTATTCCGGTACTGAGTACTCAATACCGCCTGTTTTTTTGAGTACTCAATACTAAAACGGTACTACTCAATACTTTTAAAGATGCAATTTTCCGTAGAAATGAGTATTTTTCGTATGAAAATACAACTCTAAAAATACTACTTTAAAAATACAACTCTGGAAATACAACTCTATATGTGTAGTAAAGAATTTTGTAATGAATTTTTGGGAAAAATTATTTAATTAATTTATTTAAAATGTTTTAAATTTAGTAAAATGTAAGTAACAATAGTTATTTAACACGTGTATGTGAATTGTTATTATTTTTCTTTATAAATACAAACTCTTAACATTTTTATTTTTAAATTCATAAAAACCGTTAAAAGTATTGAGTAGTATCGAGTACTCAATTGAAAAGTATTGAGTAGTATTGAGTACTCAAAAAGTATCGAAATTTCACAACTCTATCCTCTGACTCTTTAGTACTATTTACACATTTTTCGATTTTTAAATTTTTTGGGCTTTTTTAATTTTCAGAGACATTATTGTGTTTATAGCGAACACATCAAATATCGGAGTTTTAAATAAAAAAAATTATGTTGAAAATATTTAAAATATTAAATGTTACTATTGAAAACTCAAGTTAAACACATAAAAAATGTTCTTTCGCATTTTTATACCCTACACCGCTACGTGGAGAGGGTATTACAAGTTTGTGCTGATGTTTGTAACACCAAAAAAATATTGGTCCTAGACGCACCTTATAGTAAACCGATCGGCTCAGAATCACTTTTTTTCGATTTAACGATGTCCGTCCGTCCGTCTGTCTGTCTGTCCATGCAATCTTGTGCGCACTCTACAGGTAGCAAATATGTAGATATTTTGATGAAATGTTGTACACCGACTTACATTGGCCCAAGGACGACGCCTATTGATTTTGGTTAAAATCGGTACCCTTATATGGCCTAGTGCCCATATAAGGGTCCCCCCAAAATTGGCTTGGTTACACACTGCATGTCGCAAATACGAAGATATTTCAATGAAATTCGGTTCGTTGGTCCCAAGGAAAAGCCTATTGATTCTAGATAGGATCGGTTCATATTTGGACCTATCGTCCATATGGGCTATATTTTCGATTTTCTCTTCTTTTATGATTTTATAGAAAATTTTGACACAAGTCTGTTTTAACCCATTTCGGATCAAACATTAGTTGGCATTAAATCAGACTGGTGTAGGGTATTATATAGTCGGCATGCCCAACTTTAACTTTTTTACTCGTTTATTAAAATACGTATGTATACAAAAAAAAAAAATATTAAAAATTAGGAGAATTAAGAAATCTATAAATTTTTGTATTTTTTGAAACGAGCAAAATGTTTTTCCCCATCAGAGCTGCTAAAGAATTCACTCATTCGATTTTCATTTCTGAATGATTAAATATATATATATATTCCCATCGTTCCTGTAAGGAGCATAGGGCCTTTTTAATTTGTTTCGGTTTCGGTAATCATTTAATTTTAAGACGAAGTAGCTAATTAGGCTTCCGCATCCGATCCTGGTGCTGGGGCTGCCAGCTGCCTTCCAGGCAGGCATTGACGTTGAGTTTTTCAAAGGGTATGCTTGTCTTCTTCCTTCTACTTCCTGAGACTTTGATCTAACTCAGGGTACTCTGTCGATAAAAACTAAGTTTTAGAGATAGTTAACTCCTACTGACCTGAGACGTTATCTTAACCATCAGGTTACTTAGCCGCCTTCTCACATTTGCTGGCTTTGAACGGGTGTTCGACAGCCATTTCCCAGGGAATATCTGGCCTAAAGCCGGAGGTCATGAGCTGCATAGGAATCGTTCCTGGCCACTCCCAAGTGAGTGGCAATCAAGAACTTTCCACCTTTACTTACAATGCCCATTCCCCTGATTAAATACCTAAAACTTATTTCGAAGAATCAAATGAATTCTTAATACACCTAATGCAATCACTAAATTAATTTGATTGTCAATTAATTTGTTCATTCGAAAATATTATTATGACGTTACAAGGTGGAATAGACCTGTAAATAACTTTAAAATAATATTCGCTTTAAATCGAAGTCGAATACGATATTCAGGGACTTTAAATTCTGAATCCTACACTCACAGAAATAAACCTGTAAAAATAGCAGAAAAAGCTACTAAAAATTAAGGAAAAATGGCCTTACAAAAGAAACTGCTGAGATTAGCAGATTTTTTTTACATATTTTATATATTTTTATATATTTTCTATATTTTGTAAAATCTGCAGAAAATATTAATATTAGTAGAATAAAAATAGCAAAAATAAACTGTTATATCTACAAAATTTTTGTTACTCTCAAGTTAAATTTAGTTTAATGAAAATAGCAGACTATCCGCTAAAATCAACGGAAATGCTTGCTAAAAATAGTAAACTGCTGATTTCAGCTTTTTCTATTTTTTATTCGTATTAAAAAAAAATAGAAAAAGCTTTCTAGATTATAAATTCTTCCTGATTTTTAGTCTACTAATTATTATTTATTACAAATTTTAGCAGTTTAAGTTGTTATTTTCTGTTAACTAAAATTTAGTCAAATATAACTAAAATTTTGTATATGTATTTAACAGTTCGGTTTTTGCTGTTCTTATCTTACTAATATTTTACAAAAGTAATCTGATAGAATTTTTTTATGCAATGTAATTTTGAACAAATTGTTTTAACTAAAATTTTTAAGTTTTTCTATTGCTGTATGAGTTAGATATAACTCTATTTTTTATGAATTTTTATTTGTTAAAATATAAAAAAAATTAAATGAAAAAAATTTTGGTACTATAGAAGTCGAAAAAGTACTATTTTTTAAGCTGGTTAGTACTATTTTAAAAATCCCATTTATCATCCCTGATTCAGATATATGTACAAAATCGTTAGATGATTTGAAAATGTGTACTCGTATAGGTTTATATGATTGAGAAGTGGTATTGAAATAAGTTTTCAATCATAGAAACTTTGTTTATGTATTTCATGTTTATAAAAATATTTTGTCAATAGTTTTCTAGTCCTTTGTAAACATCATATTTTCTGTTTTGTTTGTTTCTTATAATTTCAACCATTTTCAATTACAAGAGTTTGTAAGCGGTGAAGTGATAAAAACTGTCATTTGTTATCATTAATTTAAATGAGTGAAAAATATTTTTCACCGCTTCACAGCTTCACAAATCATTCGGAATCGGTACTCAGTTTCGATGTTCCTGAAAATCCGTTTTCTGGTCCGTATACGGATCCAGAAAACGGTACGTAAATGGAGTTGTATTCCGTTAATGCCATAACATAAACGGTACGTAAACGGAACGTATTGTTTGTTGGGTAGCTTTATGCGGCCTATAGACATTCAAGCATGTTGTACAAGATGTACAGCATTTGATCGTGTAATGCCTTGTTTAATGGATATTACAAAAACAAATACACGGAACCATCAAGCCAAGCTGTTCAGCATGCTTGATCATCTATAGGCCCCTTTATGATGATTTTTGTTAAATTCAGCTAATATAGCAGCTCCTCCTACATTAAATTTATTAGGAGAAATTTCATTCATTAATAGAATTTTAAGATGATCATGAATTTCTATGTTACTCGGTTGAGACTCGGTTGATATTTTAGTAGCCAGTAACTGAGAAATTTTTTCGGTGTAGCCATAAAGAATTTTTCTGTGTAGTAATTCTTCAACTATATGGCAATGAAATTTTTTCGGTGTATAGAAAATTTTATCATTCGGTAACTCTGGTTGTAGAAGTAAAAAAATTTAACGCTCATTCCGTTTAATTTTAAAATTTATTTTTCTTTGCAAATTTATTATGACTAATGTCGAAGAAGTGATTGACGAAGTTAAAGAACTACGGGACAAATTTGATTGTAGCAAACGTACACGTAATACATTAATGTTAAATGTCCTTAGGGGTTTACGTTGTTGTGAATGTGGCCATATATCGCGAATTAAAGAAGTGCGGCAACAAATGTTGTGGTAAGTTAAGTGTACAGAAAAGTACTTTTAAAACGAACAGGGAACCGATTCTAACGACGATCGAGGATTATTGTTTATTTTTAGAAGTTAAATATCATAAAGAATGGCGCACATATAATCTGGCCGAAATCAATCAGCCATAATGAAGCTCCTAATGTAAAGCGCGGAGGGGCAATTAAAGAACTTGGTATTTAAATTTACAAGTTTTTATACACTCAAAAAAGTTTGACAGTTACTACATGACAGTTGTTTGTGTAGTAATCAGTAGTTGTTGTTTTTAACAGAAATTACAGTTGTTTTTCTATAGAAAAATGCAAAACAACTTTAATGACGATTATTTAAGAAAATAACTAACGAAAAGTACTGCAATTTCGTAAAAATTGTTTAAATCAGTTATTTTTAATATCATAATAAACAACTACAAAAACAGTAATTTTAGAGTAAACAGTTATTTTTAATAGTTCTTGTTAGTTTATATTTGTTATCTATATATAAAAGAGTGGCATGAGTGACTGACTGACGATCAACGCCCAGCCTAGACCATTGGACCTAGGAACTGGAAATTTGGCATAAATGTTCCTCCTACAACGTTAACTCCCACTAAGACGGGATTTTTGGATATTCCAACGGAGTGGGCCAGAAAGTGGAAAACTTCCTCCTTCTTGCAAGAAAAGTGGTCTTTTTTTCCAGAAAAAAAATTTATTTTTTTAAAAAAAAAAAAAGTACCTTTTTTTAAAAAAAGTTCCCTTTTTCAAAAAAAAGTACATTTTTCAAAAAAAAGTACCTATTTCCAAATATGTACCTTTTTCCCAAAAAAAGTACCTTTTTCCAAATATGTACCTTTTCCCAAAAAAAAAGTACATTTTCCCAAAAAAGAGTACGTTTTTCCAAAAAAGCACCTATTTCCAAAAAAGCACCTATTTCCAAAAAAAAAGTACCTATTTCCAAAAAAAAGTACCTTTTTCTAAAAAAAATACCTATTTCCAAAAACAAGTACCTTTTTCAAAAAAAGTACCTTTTTCCCAAAAAAGTACCTTTTTCTAAAAAAGTTACTTTTTTCCAAAAAAAGACCTTTTTCCCAAAAGATAATACTTTTTCCATGAAAGTAACTTTTTCCAAAAAAAAAAAACTTGCAAAAATATCGCTTTTTTAAGCAGTACTGTTTTCTAAAAAAAAAGTACTTTTCCAGAAACAAAGAACATTTTTAGGAAAACACTGTTTCAAAAAAAGGACTTTTTTCAAAAAAAAAAAAAAAATAGAATTTTGGCATGTAGATTCCTCCTCCGCAGGAGACCTCCACTAGACGCGATTTTTACAACAGGGGAGGGGCTAAAGTTGGAAAACTCTGCTTTTTCAAAAAATCTATCTTTTTCAAAGAAGTACCTTTTCATTTAAAAAAGAGTCTTTGACAAAAAAAAAAGATTATTTGTCCAACAAAAAGCTATTTTTCCAAAAAAATAAAACTTATTATGCTCCGACATAGAATCCCACTAAAACGGGATTTTTCCAAAAAAGTACCTTATCCAAAAACAGTGTAAAATAATGACTTACAAAAACGTCTTTTTTAGAAATAGCACATTTTCTCAACAAAATACATTTTGCCAAAAAATGAGCACTTTTTCCAACAAAATTACCCTTTCAAAAAAAGAAAAAAAATTTTTTTATTTATTGGCATGCATTTTTTTTTTTGTATTTTTGAATGGGAGGGCCAAAAAGAGGAAAAAGTCCTCCATTTTCCAAAAAACAACCTTTTCACACAAAAAACTAACTTTGTTCAAGAAAGTATTATATCCAAAAGAGTACTTTTTTCAAAAAATACTTTTTTAAAAAAGTGCCTTTTTCCAAAACAAAGGATCTTTTTCAAAAAGTATAACTAAACAAGCATCTTTTGTCCGAAAAGTACATTTTCTAAAAAAAAGAAACTGAAAAAAATACCTTTTTCAAAAAATTCTACTTTTCGAAAAAGTACCTTTTTAAAAAAAATAAAACAAGTACTTTTTTTCCCAAAAGTACTCAATCGAAAAAGTACCTTTTTTTTGAAAGTTTTTTGAACATAAATTTTATGAACAATACCATATTCTTGGAAGCGTTGGAACATTCCTAATATTAACTTTTTTAATACTATTCTGTTTATCTGTATATATAAAAGAGTGGCGTGAGTGACTGACTGACGATCAACGCCCAGCCTAGACCACTGGACCTAGGAACTGGAAATTTGGCATAAATGTTCCTCCTACAACGTTAACTCTCACTAAGACGGGATTGTTGGATATTCCAACGGAGTGGGCCAGAAAGTGGAAAAGTGGTCTTTTTTCCAGAAAAAAAATTTATTTTTTCAAAAAAAAAAAGTACCTCTTTTTAAAAAAAGTTCCCTTTTTCAAAAAAAATTACATTTTTCAAAAAAAAAGTACCTATTTCCCAAAAAAGTACCTTTTTTCCAAAAAAAAAGTACCTTTTTCCAAAAAAGTACCTTTTCCCAAAAAAGTACATTTTCCCAAAAAAGAGTACGTTTTTCCAAAAAAGTACCTATTTCCAAAAAAAGTACCTATTTCCAAAAAAAGTACCTTTTTCTAAAAAAATACCTATTTCCAAAAACAAGTAGAGTTGTGAAATTTCGGTATTTTTTGAGTACTCAATACTACTCAATACTTTTCAATTGAGTACTCGATACTACTCAATACTTTTAACGGTTTTTTTAATTTAAAAATAAAAATGTTATGAATTCGTATTTATTAGGAAAAATGATCACAATTCACATACACGTGTTAAATAACTATTGTTATTTACATTTTAATTAATTTAAAACATTTTAAATAAATTAATTAAATAATTTTTCCCAAAAATTCGTTACAAATTTCTTTGCTTCACAAATAGAGTTGTATTTTCAGAGCTGTATTTTTAGAGTACTATTTTTAGAGTTGTATTTTTATACGAAAAATACACATTTCTACGGAAAATTGCATCTTTAAAAGTATTGAGTAGTACCGTTTTAGTATTGAGTACTCAAAAAAACAGTCAGTATTGAGTACTCAGTACCGGAATACTCAATACTTTTACAACTCTAAAAACAAGTAACTTTTTCGAAAAAAGTACCTTTTTCCCAAAAAAGTTTTTTTTTTTCAAAAAAAAGTACCTTTTCTAAAAAAGTTACTTTTTTCCAAAAAAGACCTTTTTCCATGAAAGTAACTTTTTCCAAAAAAAAAAACTTACAAAAATATCGCTTTTTTAAGCAGTACTGTTTTCTAAAAAAAAGTACTTTTCCAGAAACAAAGAACATTTTTAAGAAAACACTGCTTCAAAAAAAAACATAATTTTGGCATGTAGATTCCTCCTCCGCAGGAGACCTCCACTAGTTGCGATTTTTGCAACAGGGGAGGGGCTAAAGTTGGAAAACTCTGCTTTTTCAAAAAAAAACTATCTTTTTCAAAAAAGTACCTTTTCATTTAAAAAAGAGCCTTTGACAAAAAAAAAGATTATTTGTCCAACAAAAAGCTATTTTTCCAAAAAAATAAAACTTATTATGCTCCGACATAGATCCCCACTAAAACGGGATTTTTCCAAAAAAAATTACTTTTTCCAAAAAAGTACCTTATCCAAAAACAGTGTAAAATAATGTCTTACAAAAACGTCTTTTTTAAAAATAGCACATTTTCTCAACAAAATACATTTGCCAAAAAATGAGCACTTTTTCCAACAAAATTACCCTTTCAAAAAAAAAAAAACTATATATATTGGCATGCATTGTTTTTGTATTTTTGAATGGGAGGGCCAAAAAGAGGAAAAAGTCCTCCTTTTTCCAAAAAAACAACCTTTTCACACAAAAAACTACCTTTGTTCAAGAAAGTATTATATCCAAGTGTACTTTTTCCAAAAAATACTTTTTGAAAAAAGAGCCTTTTTCCAAAACAAAGGATCTTTTTCAAAAAGTATAACTCAAACAAGCATCTTTTGTCCGAAAAGTAGATTTTCTAAAAAAATAGAAACTGAAAAAAATACCTTTTTCAAAAAATTCTACTTTTCGAAAAAGTACTTTTTTAAAAAAAATAAAACAAGTACTTTTTTCCCAAAAGTACTTAATCGAAAAAGTACCTTTTTTTGAAAGTTTTTTGAACATAAATTTTATGAACAATATCATATTCATGGAAGCGTTGGAACATTCCTAATATTAACTTTTTTAATACTATTCTGTTTATAATTACATATAAGAGTGAATGACTTATTTATTTTACCCTCTAACCAGCCTATGCTTTTTCACCAAGGTATAAATAAAATCCAAAAATTAAATTTTTTGTGCCTTTCATTAAGAAGATATAACGATTTTCGTTTTTCGGAAACTAACGGGTTTTAATTTTAATAAATATTGGTACTAATACTAAGTTCATTCTATTTGTCAAATTTCATAAAAATTCGTTTTCAAGTTAAGACGATGTTCCTTAAAGGTATCCTGATAGAATCCTGTATGTGCTTGGACCAAAGTAATGACTTTTTTTAAAACCTAAAGCTGTAGTCTTATTTTGTGTGTATTATCAATGGTTTTAAGGTAACTTAAATGTGTTTTTAACATTTTTGAAAATGGTGTTAGTTTCAGAATATTTTTTTAAAATTTACAAAGTTTTAATTAATTCTCTCTCTATCCTATATAACCCGGCTGGAAGCGGGCTTGCCGGTTAGAGGGTTATCATCGCACACACCAAACCCCTGGAGCTTTAACCTGAAATTTTTCAAGTAGGTTTTTCTCCGACATAGACATCTATAGACGGGATTTTTTTCACATTTTAACGGAGAGGCTTAGACCTGACTTTTATGACCTGCACAAAAACCCATCGGCTAGAAATGCAAATGTATGTACTTTGCGATTTGTGGTAATTCACTCAAATTATACTTTTCAAAATTTTTATTTGAAGTAGGCGTTAAGTGTCTTAATTAACTGCAAAAGCTAAAGATTTGAAACTTAAGATATAGGTTATTTTCAATATGGGCAGATCGGTAAAATATTGGTATAAGTACGATTGGAGAGAGGTCTTTTATATATAAAATTTTTGTTTCTAACAAATTTCCATCTCCTCCTTCCATATCTGTTTATAAATGTTCAAATTACATGCCATTTCATAACAATTCATGATTGTAAATAGAATTTTTACAAAGATTAACTGCCTGTTTTTATAAAAAGAATCAGACAAATTCGTTAAAACATTTGTGTGAAAAACACAAACTTGAAAAGATGTATCTTTAAAATTTTTTAGCCGCATTTGTTCTACATAGAAATCCAAACAAATTTGTGCAAAATTTTTGAAAGAAAAACGTTTTTAAATTAGTGTTTTTAACACAAATTTGTTAACGAATTCGTCTGATTCTTTTTATAAAAACACCCAGTAACTGCCTGTTTTTATAAAACGAATCAGATGGATTCGTTAAAACATTTGTGTAAAAAACAAAAACTTAAACAGATTTATCTCTAAATTTTTTAGTCGCATTTGTTCTACATGGAGTCATAACAAATTTGTGCAATAATTTTGAAAGGAAAACGTTTTTAAATTAGTATTTTTCACACAAATTTGTTAATTGCTTAAAACTGAAACGTAAAAAAATTTCATTATAGACTTAGAATCGGAACATAAAAGTCTTTTAGGACCAAGTATTTTTTAAGTGAGCCAAATTTCATGCTTTTATATAGTTACATTTGCTTAGGAGATACCAAAAGTACTAAGTTTTACACCTGCTGTGTTTACGTGTTTACGTCATGTTAAATAGCGAATAAGAGTTTAGTTTAATTTGCTAAGAAGATACAAAACTTATTATTGCACCCATTTTAATCCCTTTTAAATACTAATTATAAAGTCATAAAAGGTACCATAGTATATACATCAAATTTATGCCTTTTTGTATTCTTTATTTCTGAATATCCAAAATTTAATGTAATTACATGTTTAATTGTGAGTTTCCAAGTTTATCCGAATTTCCAAAGGTCCTTCTGAAGGTGAGATTCTTTTTATAAAAAACCCTAAATTAAATATAAATTATATCCACTCTTTTATCGAGAAACGCTTTTGGATTTTGAAGAGGATTTCATGCAGATATAGAAAAATATTAGATTCACAATTTTTACTTGGAAAACTATTTAGTTAGGTTTTTTGTCGGCTATAGCGCAAACTTCTTACATTCTATGAACTTTTTTAATAATAAACCTTCAAAATTAGTTATTTTATTTTTTATACACAGAAAAATTATCCAGGTAATATAGACGCGGTATCTTTTGTCAACTGGGTCACCCTTCTCTCCAAAATTGGTTTACATTTAAACTATGGGTTTCAATCTTAAAAAAAACAGCATTTAAAATTAATTAGTTTTTAGTCATTTTTCCAAAAGTAAACCAAAAGGTTTTGGAGTTGGCAAATAAGAATCCGAATCAAAAATCAATAATCATATCCGCATTAAAAAGTAAACATTTTTAAAACTAAAACCGATAATTTCAACCCACGCCAAATTTAAAGAAAGAGGTTTTTAGATGCTTTGAATTTAATGCCAACGCCATATTAAATTTTAAAAACCGCTACTCGGCATTGAAATTAAAACAAAAAAAAACTTTCGTCATATTGGATCAAAAATATAGAATTTCAAATCCGCCAATCGGCATTAAAGGTAGTTTTTTAAATGAGTTTTAAAATTAAAACCTACACCAATTTTAAATAGAACGGTGGCCGGATTGACAACGAATATATTAGCCGTGTTTTCGACTTAACTATATCCGTTAACTCATAAAAAATTTAAAATGCATAAAAACCCGCTTAAGACGAAAATAACATATGACTTTTCGTATGCACGTTAACTTTCAACACGGATAATTATCAACGTTGAAAACTCAACGTTTATACATTTTCACATCTAACGTAACTTATTCGTGTTACTTCCTAAAAGCTTTTGCTGAGGTACGTCCGATTATAACAAAAGAATTATAAACATAATGTTTTTAAAATTTTTTTGTATTACAATCGGTTTAACGTAGATTTGCTTTAAATACTTAACGTTGATAGGCATGAGACAAAATACAGCTATTGTTAAAGTTAGCACAAATTTAAAACAAATAATTTATCTTATTTTTTGTTAATTTCTCTTTAAGAATTGATTCAATTTAACAACTTTGGGCCAGTTTTGTAGTCAGCTAAGAACTAATTTTTTTTTTTAAGATTTTATTTTCAAACAAAATTTCTAACATAAGAAATATTTACGACAAAAATTGTTCTTAGTTCATACTAAACTGGCCCTTCCTTATATATTATTCGAAAGTAGAATTTATAGGGATATATGTTTTTTGAATAAAGCAAAAATATGCAATGGAAAAATTTTAATACTGAAAGTTAAACTTGGAAATCTTTTAAGAAAAAAACATATCTATTTTATTTCAACAATGTCGCAATATCTGTTGAACAATTTGAACTTCATATTCGAATTTTTTATTTTTTTTAGAGAAGCAACACTCATTAAATTCTTCCTATTAATTAACGTGTTACTTTATTTGGAAAGGAAATAAAGAAGAGATAGCGGGTGGTAAAATATGAAAGGCTTCAAATATGGCAACACTGTAATTGCGCGAAATATTGAATTTTAGAACAGTTGTTGCGCGCCATTAGATGGTGAGTTGGCAAACTTTATTTGAGGCTGTTTATTTCATAGCCCTGTTATATTATTTTGCTTCGGTGGGGTTAAGTGCTATGGGAATATCGAAGGAGGACACTGTATTAGGGATAAAAAATCATACACATTATTTTTCCAAATTGATGTTGCGGTCGCTGGGGATCGAACCTGCAACCACATGTGTAACAGTTCAAAGCGCTAACCATTACACCACAGCCCTCACATCGTCATCGTTATTTATTGTTAATTATTAAGTTTGTCTATTTGGTTTTATTTTAACTTAAAAAAGTAGAAAATTTGTTTTAACCTAAGCTTCCTCTGAATAATAATTTTTGCAATTATTTATTTTTATATAAGCTCCTAATAAGCATTCTCATCGAAGGGGGCTTTTATTTTGAAGATTTTTACATTAATAAAAAACATTGTATTTTATTTTCATAAAAATATTAAATTCCTATCCAAAATAAATTGCATTTTAAACTTTAAGGTACGCTAACAACGTAGCGGGCTTGCCCGATACGACAAAATTCGTTTTCGGTTTAACTGACATCCCAAAAACTAGGCCTAAGGCACGCCGCTAAATCTAGCGGGCATATTGATATATTTCTAGTTTGCAAACAAAAATCAGAAACTTGTATTATATCTCCAACACATAAGAGCATAATAACTGGAGAACGGTTTGGAATTTTTACTTCAAATTTTAAATAGGCTGAAATAATGACACATATTTTTGTAATCGAAAGAAAAAAAATATTTTTTTTATTAAAATATACTTTTATAAACAAAAAGAATTGACTGTAAAAAACAGTAGTTTTTACCGATTTTGTCAGTTTTGAAATTTTTGTAGCAAAAATTTATCAGTTAATTTTACGACATTGGTAGTTATTTTTAATGCATTTGTTAGTTATTTTTCAATAGTGAAAAATAACAAAAGTTTTAGTTATTTTAACTGTATATAGGTACCTTCGTTTTAAATGTCATTTTCATTACCATTTAATGGTAATGAAATATTTTTCATTAGAAAAAACATTACCTACTAATGGTAATGAAAAACTAATTACAATTGATTAAAAACCATTTGTTTACAAAAAAATTCAGATAAATGGAAACGAACAACGGGTTTGGGCAGGGAAGTTATAAAACATAGTTATCTTGAGGAGGATCCATTCCATTCAGTTCTACTTTAAAAATGAAATGGAAAGTAAATTTCCATACCCGATTTCAGCGAGTTTTTTTTTCATTTTTACGTTTTTCTGTCAATGACAATTATTTTTTTAATTAATGCATTATCAATGGTAATGAAATTTAAAATAATTGTCATTAGTCAATGAAATTAAATTTTAAAATCATTACCATTAATTCAAAAAAATTGTGATGAAAATAATTTCATTATATTGTACATCCCCATACAATACCACCTAAAATTTTGATGTTTTGTGTTATGGCATAAACAAATAAGTATGTTTAAGGATGTTTTATACACCGATAAAAAGTTACTTTGGAAGAAATTTGAAATAAAACTAATGAAATTGCCCCATTTTTTAACCTTTAAATATGAGTTTGGGCAGCTAAAAAAATACGTGTCCTTTAAATTTTTCTATTCTACAACATATCCGAATATCATTAAGATGCCGATCCGCGTTGAGAGTCCTTCCTTGTAAGTACTCATTACTGCCTACTTTTACGAGTACTCAATACCCTATTGAGTTTTGTATTTTCCTAAATAATTTTTGCCATGAAAATAACCTACGACAATATAATTCTGCCTTATAACTCTTTCGGAAAAAGGTTGTTGCAAGTTGAGAATACGTATTATCAGCGAAAATTTCGAAAATTACCGAAAAAAACATGAAAATTTTACATGTGTCCACACTACTTGCTGCAAGTTCATTTTTAAAATGTCGTCGAAAGCATAGGTTGTCACTAAATAGCACTCCAGTATTGCCAAGTATTCAATATTCCAACAAAGCTGGAAAAAATTTGTTCTTAACAATTTTTTTTTTCAAAAACTTTTAAAATTTATATTTTAAATTACCATTAAGATATGCCGTTGTGTTCTTTTTTACTTTTTTTTCAAATAAATACAAAATTAGTTGCATTACAATTTTTACTTTACCAAATACTAGTAAATTAATAGAAAACATTACTAGGCAACACTGTTTTCTTCATTCTGTCATTTCACTTGCCGCAAGTATCAAAAATCGACTGTCTTCTAAATTTACTTGCAAGTTGAGCCGCAAGTCGTATAAGTGTGATAGTATTAGTGAAAAAGTGTGAGTGTATTGAGTTTTTCGAACTTGCACTTGCATGTGGAAACGGGGGGTAAAAGTATGGATATGCAGCAAAGACAATCAAATTGAAAAACAAAAGTTGATATACAGCACAAAACAAGAAAATTTATTTTTTCGAAAGCTTAATAACTTTTGATTTATTGTATATAAATTTATGAAAATTTATAGTTTTGTTTAAAATATATGCCGAAATTAAGAGTGGATATAAAAAAAATATATTTATCATGTTGATTTAAAGAAAAGTTAATATAAATATTCTGTATGGTTTTTCTCGATTCCGACTTTTTGGCATATGGGCCAAACCAATAATAAGCTAACGATATGTTACTAATAATAGCATAGCACTGAGGTAATGTTTCCCCTGCTTTTTTTGCGTATAATTCAATGCCCAATTTCCATACGCAAAAAAGGTTGACAAAGAATTAAGGACCGAAGAAATCTGTTCCATTATGGAAAACAGGAGTAGTCGGCTCTGCTTATTATGATTCAATTCAACTTGTCGTGCAACTAAAACAAAAATTTAATTTAGAAAAAATATTTGCAAAATTTTAATGTGTATACATTTTACTTACAGGAAAAATTCTTGAAGTAAATTTGTTTTACTTGACACTGAAATCTCGAAAATACAAATATGTCACAATGTGGTACACAATTGATAAAAAACTTAATCCACAGAATTTTAATGAAAAATTTTTACCAAGTATGCTTTTATCGTCTTCCCTACAGGAATTTTTTGTGTGTATGGCACTGGCTTAATTTTGAATTGATTTTGTATTAACGAAAAAATTATAAATTTTCTTATGGTAAAATAATGAGTGTGAAGATCAACTATACAAACTAAAGCTAGTGTCATAAGTGCTTAAACAAATAATTGTCATTTAGTAACTGTAGAATTTTTCTGAGTGTAGTAGCTACTTTTGCAAACATTTTTTTGCTTTTAAAAATATTTTCAAACTACATTTATACTTGAGCAAAAACCACATAGTTTTTGTACAAAAGTAGTTTTTGCTTGTTTTTTGTATGCGTTTTGACAAGTTAAAAACTACAAGAGCCAAAAACCAGGTAGTTTTTGCTCAGGTATAAATGTAGTATTGCAAAAATGTAGTAATGAATTGGATTATAAAAATTGAAGGAATTCACTGTTTAAGTCAACGTGCTATCGGTATAAAATAGTATGATTTTTAAATTTAATCCATAGAAAGTTTCCAAATTTACGAATAAATGATAATTTACTACTTAAAAAAGTACGAAATATGAATTGCATTATTGTTTTGTTTTCTAATGTTCGTTATAAACGTACTCGACTATATTTTTAAGTTTTGCTATGGTTATGTTGTTTTTTAATTGGTTTTATCTTATAGGTTCAGACGAATGACTTGTTTCTATAAAATGGTTTTAAGCATCCTGACACTGATCTTAATGTTTATAATGTATGGGTTGTGGTTGTCCCGCCATTACAATCAAGCTAGTATATATGGAGGTTGTTCAAATTCTTATTTTTGGCCTATTGATGACTGCCCAATCGCTTTTTAGGTGATTTTAAAGTTGTACCTGTCGCATGACCCTCTAAAATATTGATTTTTATCATAATAAATTTTTTCGGCGCTTTATGTCAAAGAAAATTTCTGTTTCACGTCGCTACCGCCAACCCTGTTACAGGATCCCAATATACCCGAAGCAACAACAATTTACACACGATTTTGACAATAGAAACGCTTTTTAGTAAAATTGGGTATCTGCGGTAACGCACGTGGAATAGAGCAAATATTTAAATTCTTTATGCCAAAGTAGACTTGCCACCTTTTGAAATTTCCAAAACGGGACACCACTAAAAAACTGATGCATATTAAATGTAACGCCCTGTATCATTTTACTCATCACATATTTTTTAACCCGGTGTCTTCAAATGCAATAAATTATATGATATGAAATGTCAAAACCATTGCAGCAAAACGTCAAAAAGATATCAATTGCAGAGTGGTGGAGAAGACTTGACCATTTCATGGATAAGAAATATCATAGATTTTTCTTCGAAAAACACCAAATTTTATGAAACATTAATGTTTACCGACAAATAATAAAAAACTACACACAGAAAAAAACAGGTGGAACTTTATCTAAGTGCTATGTAATTATACAACTACATAAGTTCGAAGTAAGTTTTACAATTTTCTAGCAAAATATATGCATTTTTTCGGATATTTTCCACTACACATGTATATATTTTGCAAGGGTTGTATATATTTTACAAAAAAATGTGCATACTTTACAAGAACTTTGTAAAACTAACTTGAAAATTATGTAGTTGTATAATTACATAGCACTTAGATATTATTCCCCCTGTTTTTTTCTGCGTGTAAACACTTTTCCATTCCTTTTTACCAAATTTTTTGTTGTTTTTCTATTACAAAATTAAAATGAAAACTAAAAGTGACATTTGAACTCTGGCATCATTGCAAGATCCGATGGCATGTCAGCGATATCATGATATTGCAATAAAATTGAAATTGAGTGTCTTCACTTGAGATGAGAGCATTTTGACAATTGCTTGCTATCATTTTATTACATGTCAAGACACTAGGTAAAGCACATTCACAACACGTATATTTATTGCTATTTATTTGCACAAGATTTTTAGACAAACATTTTATTTATATTAGAATTTCTCAATTTATATTTTTTTCAAATATTTGAGGTTATTTGCCATATTTCTAAAAATAGGCGCTTCCTATCTGGGTAATCTGTGATATATATATTCCTCTAACTCCCACTGTAGCACACACGCAAAGAAAAACTATAGTATTTTCATCTAAAATAAGCGCACAAGTTGCCTTAGTTGATTGTATACTATACAACTACAAAAGTTAAGAATACAATTTATAAAATCACTTAGGCAAATGTCCAAAAACAAATATTCATTGAAATGTCTACGTTCGTTGTAAAAAATTACATCTGTTTTCCAGGTTCAATAAACTATTTGTTTTTATAAATAAAATTACTCTGTTTTATTGGAAATTATATTTTTATTAATATTTTAAGTAAATGAATGTTATTTTAGTTTGACTCAAGATCAAGACTATTAATATTTTAATATCTATTTTATTTCAATAAAATAAATAATGATATTACACAATAAATAATGGAATACACATTTAATAACAGCTGTATACTCCGCTTAAGAGGTATTTCACCTGAGACTCAGTAGAAATTTGAGTAGCCAGTAAAGCCCCGTATTTTGTTCGTACTTTTACGAAAAAAGCTGTCGAAATCCATATATAAAATGATTTTTCACTTGTGGAATTGCTGCGAAATTGCGGTGGAATTTTTTTCGCATCAATTTAATAGACAGGATCATTTGAAAATGCAGCGAAAAAGTGACATTTGGGTTATGATTGTAACTTTTTATAGTTTTTGAGCTCCAAACATAGAGCGCTCTATGTTTGGAGCTCAAAAACTATAATAAAAACATTAAAATGCACAAATTTTTTATGGTCTATAAAAAGTTACAGTCATAATTAACCCAAAAGTCGTCGCGATTAATTTAAATTCAGCGACAATCGACCGTCGACATTTTTTGACGTTAAAGCATCGTAAGTTGCAGAGACTATTAATTATAGAGATAGGAAATCAAAACTTACACTACTCACCGGTAGGGGGCGCTGAAATTTAGTATCACTTGAGCAACTATTTAGTATCACTTTAGTATCAGCTGAGCCTATATTTAAAAACTCAAAAATTGCTGAAAACTGCGTAAAATAAGAAAAAATCAAGCGCAAAATATATTTAAATAATAAAATTTGAGAATTATTTTTTTTTCTTTGCTTTTTTGTTTGTTATTATTTCAATTTAAATAAAAACAGAAAATTGTCAATTTTTTTAACAAAGTGCCATCTAGTGATAACGATGTCATTATAACTTTTGTTTTTGGTGATGCCATACCCCTGGTAAGTTGTTTTTCACGTGGAAAAATTTCACTCAAACTTTAAAGGCCTTAAATAGTAATTTAAATTCTAAAAATTAAGTTGTTCATAAGGGGTGTGCTATCTGTTGTATCGTCCTAACAAAAAACAGAGTTGTTCAAATTTTTATTTGTGTTTAACAAAGATTTTCTATTCAGTTTTCTATCTGTTAGCACACTCAAACATAAGACATTAAACATACGTAAAAATATTGTATCGTGCTATTCTCAAATGTTGTATTTTTTCAATTTAATTTTTAACAACTCTGTTTTTTGTTAGGACGATACAACGATACAACAAATAGCACACCCGTTGTGAAAACCCTTAATGAAAATCTTTTTTATGTAATTAGAAAGCCACGATCACAATAAACACAAAATGTCACTTTTTCACAAGAAAAATAATAGTCTTGTATATTAAATTTGCGTGAAAATAAAGTCTACACAATTTTCACGTGAAAAATTAGTTTTTTTATATGGATTATAACAGTTTTTTCCAGAGTAGGAAAATAAACTCGAACGAACCGTAGTTTTAGGCTTGCGTACCGCACATCGCGAACACAGTACACAAGCATATTGGTTGCGTAGAAAACACATACGCTATTCTCTATAATTAGTGTTTGTGTTTATACACACAACCTGAATTCGGTACGCTACGGGTGTAAATATGTATTGAAAGTACAGTACATAATCGTAGCGTTTGCGCGCATAAGACAATCGTAAGCTCAGGGAATTATGTAGGTAAAATCAACTGCAAATGACAGTTAAAATAACTGCATTTGCACTTAAAAAGGGTAGACTACATTTGCAGTTAAATTAACTGCAATATGAAGTTATTTTTAACTGTTAAAAATCAACTGACAAATGTAGTAAAAACAACTACAAATGCAATTGAAACAACATACATGCAAATTATTGTAAAACTGTACAAAGAACTGCAAATGTAGTTAAAAAACATAAATAAAAATTATTTTAAAAATTACTAATTTAATAAAAAACAAATTTATGTAAACACTCCTAACTTAATTTTATTCTATTTAAAATTGAGAAATCAAAATTTACACTAATGTCACTTTTATTTTTCACTAGTAAGATATTGTTGTAGATGTCCGTCTGTGAGGGATGAAATATGGCGTTGTTTGGCTTCCTTTTTTTCTCCAGGTAGAAAGAGATGAGAATATAAAAGAACTGAAAGAAAATAAATACAATAATTTTTAATAATCCCGTAAATAAATTTATATTATAAAACTTGCCTTATTATCTTAATAACTTAATAAAAAATATATAAACTTTTCCGTATTACGCGTCCTCACTCTTTGGCGTTGTTTTATGACTAAGACAAGAGAAAACATGTTCTACTCATATTCTTTCACTAGAAATTTCTAAACAAGCGCGTCATACACATGCTCCTGATTGCTTCGTGTGTGTGCACACTAAGGTTATGACTCATTTTTATCAAAAATTTTACCTATCACCACGTGATAGGTAATACTAAATTTATATTAAAAATCATATTTGCGGATCATTTCGGCAAAAAAACCTTCCGCACCAAATGCATTTTCTAAAAATAATTTTTGTTCGGGGATTTTGTTTAACTTACATAACGAATTATTACAAAAATTATTGTAAACGACAAAAAATGTATCCAAAAGTCCCTCCAAAAAGGTTTAGTAATTTTTACCGTAAATAGCTTTTAATAAGCATCGTTTGAGTCTCATATGTTTAAAACTTCGGAGAAATATTTTAATTAAACTAAAACCATATAGAGCAAATTTCAACCCTTTTGGTGCGGGAACTTTTTTGACAGTAGCGAAAAAGTAACATTGCGTTTCTTAATATTTTTTATGGGCTTTTCGGTTAGGGCATGTAAAATTTGATATTTGCAAAAAAAATCAAAAAGTCATAACCCTAGTGCACACACACTTGAAAATATAAGTATTTGTAAAAAAATTCAAAATAACTGCATAAAATAAATGTTACTACAATGTGGTAGTTTTTGTAGTTAGTTTGAAAAAATAACTGTCAAAAACATTGAAATATTTTGCTCTAAGTAAATTAACTACAATTGTAGTTAAAATAACTACAACCGCATTACTACACAAATAACTGTCATGTAGTAACTGCAGAACTTTTCTGAGTGTAGTGTACCGCATTCGGTTTGTGTACAAACACACAACCGCTAAAACGATATATACGGTTTGTGTTCCTTATTTTATTTTCCTACTCTGGTTTTTTCACGTAAAACTCAAACAACTTACGGTACTTTAGAAAACAACAAAGCAAAACAAGAATATGGTTGTATTTGTTTTGCCAGAATACTTCACCAATTCAATTGGTTTTGCATTAATTCTTGTTATTTTACATTAAATTGTATTTAATTTTGCTTTTTTGCGGTAAATTAGGTATTTTTATTTTCAATTATATTTCTTCTGTCAAAAAAAATAATTTTTTTGTAAACAAATTACGCATTTTCTCACCTCTAATACGAATTTATACAACTCTGTTCCAGTGGCAACCCTTAATTAGCTAAAAATATGGCAACAATTGGACAAATATTTTGAGTGTGTGTTAGTGTGTCGTCATGAACGACATGGCGATATTTTGCTTCCCATACAAAATATATGAAAAAGCAATTCTCGTTGTCGACCCAACTGTGATTAATCTCCCAATAAAGTCGACGGTGGCACATCGACTTTTCACCACTCAACTTGACTCTGTGCCAGAGCAACTAATTTTCCACATTTTTCGCCGCCGCTGTTTTAGACGGCTTTCTTCGGCTTGAACGCCTAGACAATTTTTGTTGGTACAATTTGAAGTAATGTGTTTTAGAGTTGTAAAAGTATTGAGTATTCCGGTACTGAGTACTCAATACTGCCTGTTTTTTTGAGTACTCAATACTAAAACGGTACTACTCAATACTTTTAAAGATGCAATTTTCCGTAGAAATGTGTATTTTTCGTATGAAAATACAACTCTAAAAATACTACTTTAAAAATACAACTCTATTTGTGAAACAAAGAAATTTGAAATGAATTTTTGGGAAAAATTATATAACTAATTATTTAAAATGTTTTAAATTTATTAAAATGTAAGTAACAATAGTTATTTAACACGTGTATGTGAATTGTTATTATTTTTCCTTATAAATACGAACTCATAACATTTTTATTTTTAAATTCAAAAAAATAGTTAAAAGTATTGAGTAGTATCGAGTACTCAATTGAAAAGTATTGAGTAGTATTGAGTACTCAAAAAGTATCGAAATTTCACAACTCTAATGTGTTTGACTAACAGTGAGGTTACACGATCAAGATTTTGCTTTCAAGTTTATAACACATACTGCTTGTCAAATTCAGTTGAACTTGAAGCTGTGACGTAGGCTGCATGCAACTTGATAGTCAATTTTGCTTTCAAGATCCCGTCGTCAAGGAAAGAACTAAAAATTATCGCCTTTGTGGGCAGTTTCCGCACTGTAGGCTGTTCGAAAAGACTTTATTTTCTTCTTCACATCTTCCACAGACATTTTCATGTCAGCAGAAATTGATTTTTTATTCATTTTTAAATCATTTCGTCGATATACTGAAATATTCACAATCTGTATTTTATCAATCGTGTTTTATTGCGGCACAATATTTGTAAAGAGAAAAACAAATTTACAATAATTTTGATCATCTGTTTAAAACTTGACCGTCAAGTTTTCTCAAAACTTGAAAGCAAAAATTGATATCAAGTTGCTGTTCAATTTTTAAAATGTGAGTGTGTTAGTAAAAAAATGTGAGTGTATTGAAACTTGAAAGGCAAAAATTGATCGTGTAACCCCCTATGTAACAGTGAGGTTACACGATCAAGATTTTGCTTTCAAGTTGATAACACATACTGCATGTCAAATTCAGTTGAACTTGAAGCTGTGACGTAGGCTGCATGCAACTTGATAGTCAATTTTGCTTTCAAGATGCCGACGTCAAGTAAAGAACTAAAAATACTCGTCTCTGTGGGCTGTTTCCGCACTGTAGGCTGTTCGAAAAGACTTTATTTTTTTCTTCACATATTCCACAGACATTTTCATGTCAGCAGAAATTGATTTTTTATTTATTTTTGATTTTTAAATCATTTCGTCGATATACCGAAATATTCATATTCCGTATTTTATTAATACTGTTTTATTGCGGCACAATATTTGTAAAAAGAAAAATTAATTTACAAGAAATTGATCAGGTGTTTAAAATTTGACCGTCAAGTTTTCTCAAAACTTGAAAGCAAAAATTGATATCAAGTTGCTGTTCAATTTTTAAAATGTGAGTGTGTAAGTAAAAAAATGTGAGTGTATTGAAACTTGAAAGGCAAAAATTGATCGTGTAACCCCTATATAACAGTGAGGTTACATGATCAAGATTTTGCTTTCAAGTTGATAACACATACTGCTTGTCAAATTCAGTTGAACTTGAAGCTGTGACGTAGGCTGCATGCAACTTGATAGCCAATTTTGCTTTCAAGATGCCGTCGTCAAGGAAAGAACTAAAAATGCTCGCCTCTGTGGGCCGTTTCCGCACTGTAGGCTGTTCGAAAAGACTTTATTTTTTCCTTCACATATTCCACAGACATTTTCATGTCAGCAGAAATTGATTTTTTTATTTATTTTTATTTTTAAATCATTTCGTCGATATACCGAAATATGTATTCACATTCCGTATTTTATCAATCATGTTTTATTGCGGTATAATATTTGTAAAAAGAAAAACAAATTTACAAGAAATTGATCAGCTGTTTAAAAACTTGACAGTCAAGTTTTCTCAAAACTTGAAAGCAAAAATTGATATCAAGTTGCTGTTCAATTTTTAAAATGTGAGTGTGTTACAGTGAGGTTACATGATCAAGATTTTGCTTTCAAGTTAATAACACATACTGCTTGTCAAATTCAGTTGAACTTGAAGCTGTGACGTAGGCTGCATGCAACTTGATAGTCAATTTTGCTTTCAAGATGCCGTCGTCAAGGAAAGAACTAAAAATGCTCGCCTCTGTGGGCTGTTTCCGCACTGTAGGCTGTTCGAAAAGACTTTATTTTTTTCTTCACATATTCCACAGACATTTTCATGTCAGCAGAAATTGATTTTTTATTTATTTTTATTTTTAAATCATTTCGTCGATATACCGAAATATTCACATTCCGTATTTTATCAAACGTGTTTTATTGCGGCACAATATTTGTAAAAAGAAAAACAAATTTACAAAAACTTGACCGTCAAGTTTTTTCAAAACTTGAAAGCAAAAATTGATATCAAGTTGCTGTTCAATTTTTAAAATGTGAGTGTGTTAGTAAAAAAATGTGAGTGTATTGAAACTTGAAAGCCAAAAATTGATCGTGTAACCCCTATGTTAGTAAAAAAGTGTGAGTGTCCCAGCAAAACCTTGGTAATGGGTTTGACCTTTTTCACGCATTGCCTGGCAATGGGTACCCCTTTACCCTTGGTTTTACTTAGAAACCTAAAGTAATACGTTACTAATATTGTGATACATAAATACTTATGTGGGAGGTATGAAATAATGAGTTACCGGTATGGAGATATATCACTACTTATTTGGAGCCTTTAAAAATATATATTACCGATATTGTGTTTTATAATAACTTATTAATAAGGGTAAAAATAATAAGTTATTGGTATTGCATAATATAACTACTTATTATGCGAAAGTACGATTTAATAAAAATTTAGAATCTAATTACATTGCTCGGATCGGTGTACTTTTAAACAAAGTCATTACTGGTAACGTCTTATTTTATTCCCTATATGTATCCAATGAAATATGTACTAATATGTAATGACTTACTTCACTCTATAAAATTATGCACTTATTTTAGCTAACTAGTGAATTTAATATTACAAGTAACAACTTATTTCAGTACTTCTTTCGTAATCACTTATTTTATCCTATACTGGTACGACTTAGGCAACCATTTACCCCCAATGACACCCCCATGTTAAAATAATGTGTTATGCGACCAAAGTGTAAGTAGTTACAATTTTTGATTTCTTATTACATTTCCCTTTACCTGGTAATAGAAGGTTTTGCTGGGGTATTAAAACTTGAAAGGAAAAAATTGATCGTGTAACCCCTATGTTAACGCAACTGTTATTATTCTAAAGCGGCCTATATACAAGCAAGCATGATGTCCAGCTTGTTTGACAAACAAAAAATGGTTTTTGGAATACACGGACAAGTATGCTATAAAATTTGACTTCAAAACCACAAAATCAACACAGCGGATGATAATGACAACATTTTTTTTATTAATTTTTTTCTAGGAATTTCATTTTTGAATTTCTGTTTATGCATTTTTTAGTTTATTTATTAACGTTATCCCTTTCTTGTTACAAAATAACTTCTTAAAAATGTAAAATTCTCCAATGTTTGATGATTTTTTTCATTAGACGGTAAAGCGTGTTTGTCAAACTTGCCGAAAAATCAAAAAATTTTGTTTTTCGTCCAACATGATTGACAAACCGTCAAATTAGACATTACATGGTCAAATTCAAACAGCCGTCCAGCATGCTATGCAGCATGCTTGGTCGTATATAAGCCGCTTAAAAAAGCAAAATTACGCAAAGATCTCTAAATTTTTATTTTGACGGAACTGCATACGAAATTGAAAGCTTAGATTGGTGGAAAAAACGCCAAAAGGTAAAGATAAAAACTAAATTCCATAAATGTCGGAATTGTTTACTAATTCTTTGAAATTCTAATATTTTACGTAAGGTTTTCCCCAGAGTTGCTGAGCTAGCAAAAATATACTTCGGTATTTCGGACACATCGGCATCTTCCGAAATCGCGTTTTCAGGGGCTGGATCGATCGTACATACAAAAAAAAAAAGAAGTTCGCTCAACCCTGCGACAATTAAAAAACAATTATTTATACATGATAATCATCAATTAGTTAATGCTATTCTAAAGACATTTTTTTAGTTGCTTTTTTTTTAAATAGTTTTTTTTTTATAAAGAATCCCTTTTTTTAAGTTTTTTTGATAAAAAAAATTTTGTATTTTTTTGTTTGGTTGGTAATCGGTTTTTATGTTTTGGTTGGAAATATTTTTGTACTAAAAAAAATTTGTTGTTGCTTTGTGTGTATTTTTCATATGTCACTGCATTTTAAGCTGCCTACACACTGGGGAACATTCGTGACAGAACATGTGTTTCTACTTTTTTTTTCATTTTTTATACAGACGATGCACATATGACAACAAAACGTTATTTTTGTTTATTTGTAGAATTGATCACATGAAATATGGGCGGAAGAAAATCAAATTAAATAATTTGTTACGGTGAGTCTCATACTGTAGGTTTAACTTAACTAAAAACAAAATAAAATGTCAAAAAAATGTACACAAAACAAATTTTTGGTTAACTATTAACGTAAGTTTAACCTGCAGTATGAGACCCACTGTTAATTGTTAGTTTTCCATATGCTGCTGTTTTTTAGTTATCACATTTTATGTCCCATGATTCTAGCAAATATATTCATTTATAAAATTAATGCAGTTTTCATTATTTATAATTGTCGTCATTTTCATTTTCTCAAATGCGTAATTATCTCCTGATAGCATGACTGCTATCAATGAACTAAATACAGCAAAAACAGTAACATCGATACACACGATGAAAAATTGAGTTTGGAAACAAAAAATATCAAAAAATTTTGTAAACACGAAGGTCAACAAGACACAATGCTATACACATTTCAACATTCGTAAAAAATGGCCATGTGGAATGGAATGTTCCCTAGTGTGTAGGCAGCTTTAGAATATGAGTTTTAAATTGTCAATAAATAACAATTGAAGCCGTTTCTTCAGCCGCCGCCGATTTATATATGTATAAACCGACGCCGCCGAAGCTGATTTGGCAGCGCCGCCGCCGCCGAAAATTTGGGGTCGAATTGTTGCTCTGCTCTGCGCTACAGCTAAAACATACACACATTAATAAACACATTGGTAGACAAAGGAGTTTTAAAAAATTTGCTGGCAGATTTTGGTGAAGAATTTAAATTACGAAGAAAACAATAACTAGACCATCTCATTACATTTTTCATAGAAAGGTAAATTTACAGTATTTAAATTATTTGGTGCTATAACTAAATTTTGGAATCATTGGGCCTGGGCCAATTCGCCGCAACGTAAAGATCCATCCACCATTTTCTTGGTCTCAAAATAAAATTTTCAGGAAGTTCATAAAATAAAACCTATTTACAGAATTTCAATTTTAAAAACATCAATATGCCCAATATCAAGTTGCAATCATCTGATGACGAAATTTTCGATACCGACGTGCAAATTGCCAAATGTTCGGGTACCATCAAAACGATGTTGGAAGATTGTGGCATGGAAGATGGTGACAACGCTGTAGTGCCTTTACCTAATGTTAATTCGGCAATTTTACGTAAAGTTTTACATTGGGCAAACTATCACAAAGACGATCCCCAACCACAAGAGGACGATGAAAACAAAGAAAAACGTACTGATGATATATCCTCCTGGGATGCCGATTTCCTTAAAGTCGATCAGGGTACTTTATTCGAATTGATCTTAGCTGCCAATTATTTGGATATTAAAGGTCTATTGGATGTTACTTGCAAGACTGTGGCAAATATGATCAAGGGTAAAACACCAGAAGAAATTCGCAAAACATTTAACATTAAGAATGACTTTACCCCAGCTGAGGAGGAACAAGTTCGCAAAGAAAATGAATGGTGTGAAGAAAAGTAGAGGACGAAACATTGCCATTAAGACCAACTTAAATTAATAATACAAAAATATTAAACCTTTAAGCTTCTTTGTCGTAATTTTATTTTTGTTTGATAAACTAAAAGGCAATTTAAATTAAAACCCTCGTTTAATCAATTTCAAGATTGAATTGTGGGCTCTGGCCAGGGTAGCACTGGCTCAGTAATAATTAAAATTTGTTAAAAGTAAAATGTCAATATTCTATTTTTTCTAATAGAATTTGTGTATTTTTCAACAATTTTGCTTCATTATATTAGATGTTAATAAAACTTGATTAAACTATGTAAAACGCTTGTTTTTGATTTGATTTTTTGAGGGTTCTTATTCTACGAGTCAAAAATTACCAACAAAAAAAAACATTTTTGAAATTTAAAAATTTGTTCTCCAAAATTGTGCATTTTTTGTACGAAAATATGAGCCTTCTAAAATGAATATTAAAATGCATAAAAATTTGAGACCCAGAAATGTAAATAGATTTGAACACTTTTTGAATTCTTCAAAAACGGCTCACAAAAACATTAATTTTTGAGCCTGTGGAACTTTTTTTTTATGGTATTTTAATACTACATTTATACCTGGGGGGTTATTACGTAAGCGGATTCGAAAAATATTGTTCGAAATCGAATATTTTAAAGCTTGTAAAAAGATATCCGTTCTTGAATGTCCAATTTTATTTTAACTTTTCAATTTTACTAGACGTTTTTAACATTTTTCTTCACTAAAAACTATTTTCTGTTACTGAATTTTTAACGTGAAAATTCTGTTCGAAAGCGTTTTCGTTTCGAATCGAATTACATAATAACCCCCCTGAGCAAAAACTAACTGGAACAGTAACAGAAAACAGTTTTTAGTGAAGAAAAATGTTAAAAACATGTAGATAATGTCTAGTAAAAGTGAAAAGTTAAAAAAAATTGGACTTTCAAGAACGGATATCTTTTTACAAGAGTTTTAAAATTTTCGAATTCGAACAATATTTTTCGAATCCTGGTATTTGGCTCTTATATTTTTTAACTTGTCAAAACGCATACAAAAAAGAAGCAAAAACTAGGTGGTTTTTGCTCAAGATAAATGTGTCATTTTAAAATCAAAAAAGTAGGCTCTTTTGGATGAACCACTTTTATACGAAAATTTGAACTTTTAATAATATATTTTGAGTTCTTTTTTGATTCATTTTAGGGCTCGTTTGCTGGCTGGGAAAGTAAAATACAAAATTGTATATCCACAACAGAAATATGTTAACTCGGTTATAAATATTCTATTTTCATTAGTGTAGCAAAAACCTAAAGAGAATTATGAGTAATCAAAATTATTTTCAGACCACAACTATTGCTATTATTTGTAATACTCATTCCATTCAGTAAATCCTATATGGCACCTGCTGTTTTAAGCAACTCTACAAGCTTTTTGCTATCACTAATAGAATATAAATTTAAAATATCAGAAACAACAAAGGCTAACAAATGAATTTGTGTTTATTAGTAAAGGTAGGGAAGGGAACACAATAGAACGTACCATCTTACAGGCAAACAAAAAAAAGTTCACCGTACACCCTCCAATATAAAGTATTTTTGCAAGGCAATTTCAAAACTTTTTGCCCAACGTAGGGGTCGCTATTTTACATTTTTCGTTATATCTTTGGCATTTACTGTCGGATCTTAAAGTATTATACATCGATGTTTTTCTCTCGAGGAGACTCTAAGGGCCATTGACCTCAGGTATCCCGTTCTAGTAGTTACCCACCTAGTTGTAACGACCCTAATGTCAGAAAATTAAAGCTCGCAAAAAAATCTGTAAACTTTTGCTAAGGAAGTTTTTTGATAAACCCAGTAGAAATTTTATTTTTTGGTTGCCCAACGTAGAGGTCGCCTTTTTAAATTTTTTTCATTGGATTTTACTTTTATAGCAAAACACTGGTCTCCCCGAGGCAAAAAAATTGATATATCACACTTTAAATCTGACTTTAAATGCCGAATAACGTCGTGGCGAGCAATTGGCGCCAACCAAAAAACCAATATCCCAACCGACCATGGGCGGTATAACCCTATTGGTTAAATCCCTGCGCAACCACTGCAGGCCTGGAGGCAATGTTGGCAGCCCCAACACCAGGATGGCCCAATCAGCCATTCATCTTAAACCAAACATGATTACCGAAACCGTAAAGCGGCCCTATGCTCCTTGCAGGAGTAAAAGGAACAAATATATATATATATATAAGCAATTTGTTCAGATCAACGATAGCAAAAGCACAATTCGAAATGTTAAATGTGGAGTCCCACAAGGAAGTGTCTCAGGTCCTTTATTTTTTAATATATATCTTAATGATATCAATAACCTTGGGCTTATTTATTTATTTATTTTATTTTCCATTTCCTGTACAACAAGATTTAATCTTATATTTAAAGTACAGGAATGCAATATCCAAAAAATTACATTAAAATTAACATATTTATATTAGAACAATTATTCAAGAACATAAATTATATTTAACCAAAAAACTTAAATAAAAACTGTTTAAAACTATTTGCGTTGCTATTAAGTTGTTGGGTATGTGGAAGAATATTCCAAAGACGTGAAGCATGCAGGTAAAACTGCCATTCAGATACAAGGCAACGGTGTGGAGGGATAATGATCTTTTTCCCTCTTTGCGATCTGGCAAATCGAAGTTTTTCGAAAAGATATTGTGGGGTTTGTGTGTAGATAATTTTATGAAGATAGAGAAGTACACGTATCTTAAGAAAATTATCGAACGAAACGCCATAAAGATTTTTGGAAAAATTAGAGACTTCCGCATCCCTTCTTAATTCATAGACATATCTAACAATATTGTTAAATAAAACGTTAAGCCTTCTTTTGCTAATAGAGTCGCAGCTTGCGAAAATTTCACACCCATAAATTATTCCGGGAATTAGATATGTCTTAGCAAGAATAACGGAAAAATTTTTATGTATGCCGATGATTTATGTATCCTTTATCCACATAAGGAAGATTTGGTGTTAAAAACATTTGCTGAACGGGATGCGGCTTTAATTTCAGAGTTTGCGCGATTAAATAAGTTAAGTTTTAAATCCCGGCAAGACTAAATTCTTGCGATTTACACCTCAACCATATCGAAATCGATGCAGGAGCACAATTTTTGTAGATGGAAAGGAAATAGTAGAAGTTGAGTCTATTAAGTATTTAGGAGTTATTTTGCAAAATAATTTGTCATGGCACCAACATATTCAACATGTACGTTCTAAAGCATCTTCTGCGCTCGAAATTTTATGCAAACTTAAATACAAACTGGATGAGAAAACCAAATACATAATTTTTCAAGCTTTAGTTCAGAGTCATCTTAACTATCTAACACTTATATATGGACATAGCGGAAATGCTGATCTGAAATCATTACAAATTGTTCAAAACAAATCGTTAAAAGCTGTTTTTAATCTGCCACATTTGTACCCTACATTATTACTATATAAGAATGTGGCTCAAAAAGTATTACCAATAAATGGACTATATAAATTTCAGTTGTTGCTCTACGTTTATAAAGTCATACATAACATTGGTCATCATACAATGAGTTTTATAAGGAATCAAAATTTGTTTAATACAAGAAACAATTCTAACTTAAGAACAGTTAGATGTAGGCTAGAAGTCACCAAGCAAAGAATAGAATATATCGGTAGTATGGAATTCAATAACTTACAACAGTTTTTAAAAGATTGTTTGTCAATTTCTTCATTTAAAAATAGACTGAAAGAATATCTATTACAAAATATTGAAATGCTTTTGATATAAATAATATTATTATATAGAACATTTTATTTTTAATATGTGAAAACATTACATAAATTTATATACATATCTATATATATTTTTTATTTTATTTATTGTATTTTTACTGTGAAATAATTTCAATTGATCTCATTGCCAACTTTGTCTCAACAATGCCCTAGAGGCGCTGAGACCCTATAATTTTATGAATTATGATAGGGTCTCACTTTGTAAAGTTCTAGGAGGTTTACAAAACAAATTCTTCACATACAATTTGTTCGATAAACCTCCTATAACTTTTGAAAGCATTTATGAATTAAACTTTTATATTTATTCTAAGATAGTTTAAAAAAGTATGAAAATATATAGGAATCTAGCACATTTCCATCTAAGAGTTCTGGCAACACTGCCTTGCAAAATTACTTCATATTGGAGGGTGTACGGCGCACTTTTTTTGCGGTACGGTCTAGAACAAAATATACATGCACGTCACAAGTTTTTTTCGGGATTGATTTGATTTCGCAATTTCACTTCCGCAATTTTTTTCATAAAATGATACAAAACAATTTTTTCTTTTTGAATTTGCAGTTTAGGGTGCTACGGATAAATCTGTATTAAAAATAAAACGTTTTGATAAGTATCGAGTATGCTGCAGGCTTTATCGTGGTACTTAAAACGTTAAAAGGTTCTCCAGAAAACGTAAAACCTAAAAAAAATTATAGTTAAAGCGCTTTTTGGTGGTAAATTCAATACTTTTCTGACTGATTAGCAAAACTTAATATTTTCTGAAAAATAAAAAATTTAAATTCTGATCCCCGATCTTCTTTTTTTAAAAATAAATCGGAACTTTTATCAAAATCTAGCAGTTGTAACGCAAAATTACCACAAAAAAGTTTCTTTTTAACATTTTAGAATTTACGAAAACGCAAAAAACCTGAAGAAGCAAAAGTAAAACGTTACGAAATGGTACTAGGAAATCATATTAATTTCATAAGAAATATGCATAATAATTTGAAAACCTTAAGCCGAGCACACTCGGTCAATATAATTGATTTCCATTTTATTGATCTTTTCACACACACTTTCAATGTTATCAGAAAAATATAAATGGAATTAAATTTGATCAATATTTTCCTTCCTATCAAAAATTACAAAATTTAGCAGACTTTAAAATAAAACCACGTTTACAGTCCCAGAAAACGAAGATGATCATTAATGACTCAGAAATGAGCTCCAAAAACGTAAACATTTTTCCACTTTTTCCCATGAAAGTGGTCCATCCAAAAGAGCCCCCTGTGTACTCAGAAATGACTCAGAAAAAGGAACTTATAAATTCGAAATTTTCCTCATAAATTTAAATAATTTTGGAATCTTCTTTGAGTCCGAAAAATTAATCATTTAGAAACAGATTTTTAGATTGTAGAGACAACTTTTTGGATTGTTTTCTGAGGGTTCATATTTTCTACCAAAAAAAGTGTTTTCAAAAAAACAATCATTTCTATGAGCCATTTAGGAATCTTATTTTTGAGCGCTCCAAAATTGCTGGCTGGGGTGATTATTTTTTTAATTAAAAAGGAATAAAAAGGTTAAAGTCGGCCATGCCCACTATACAATACCCTACACCAGTCTGATTAAGAGCCAACTAATGTTTGGATCCGGAATTGGAATGGGTTAAAATGGGACTTGTGTCAAAATTTTCTATAAAATTATAAAAAAAACAGAAAATCGTAAATATAGCCCATATGGGCGATAGGTTCAAATATGGACCGATTCTATCTAGAATCTATCGGCTTTTTTCTCTGGACCATCATGTGAGTCAGCAAACCAAATTTCGTTAAAATATCTTAATATTTGCGACCTACAGCGTGTAACCAAGCCTATTTTGGGGGGGACCCTTATATGGGCACTAGGTCTAAACATGGACCGGTGTTAACCAAAATCAATAGGCTTCGTCCTTGGGCCAACATAGGTGTTCAAATATGAACACAAACCTTTCTTGGAAAAATTGATAATTAGTAGTTTATTGTTTGTGTAATACAATCACATAAGTGCAGTCCGTTTTAATTATCTTTTAATTGTATTCTGAGAATAAGAGAGGTTCGAATTATATTTTATGGTATTCTAAGAATAAGGGAGATTAGGAAAATCTCTTAATACAACGTGTGTATCTATGAATACACATTTACTACACGCATACACTGATAATACAGGTAGAAACTGATAATGCATGCAGTGTTGCCATAACGGCGATTTTCTCGTCAGATCTAGCGATTTTATTTCGCCCCTAGCGGTAAAAATTGTCCTGTAGCTATTAGCCAAAAATCTAGCGATATTTTATCAGCCATAATATAACTTATAAAAACCAGTTTTATGTTGAAAAATATTGTAAAATTCTCATATAGATATTCTTTTATTATAAAAAACAACAACTTTGTAAAAAATACACATTTCGATAAAATATGGGTATGTAGTTTTTCACCGTAGAATGCACTCTTTTGAATATTTTCAATACTAATATTAATTCAATGAAAATTGGGATTCATTATTTGCAGCTTAATCGTAAAATTTTTTATTATTTACAAGTTTATAACACTTCTTAGGAACATATTAAAGAAAATTTTGAGTAAAATACTCCTTTAAGTGCCATTTTTCGACAATCTAGCGATAAAATCTCTAAATTCTTGCACTGTTTATAAATCTGGTGATTTTCTAGCGATTTTTGGGTCTGATCTAGCCATTTATTTTGAAAATTTGTCGGCTACACTGAATGCATGTGACCATTCACCTAGTGTCTTCACCCGGTGTCTTCAAATGCAATAAATTATATGATATGAAATGTCAAAACCATTGCAGCGAAACGTCAAAATGAAATCAATTGCAAAGTGGAGGAGAACACTTGATCATTTCATGGATAAGAAATATCATCGATTTTTCTTCGAAAAACACCAAATTTTATGAAACATTAATGTTTACCGACAAATAATAAAAAACTAAATACTTTTCCATTCTTTTTTACCAAATTTTTTGTTGTTTTTCTATTACAAAATTAAAATGAAAACTAAAAGTGACATTTGAACTCTGGCATCATTGGAAGATCCGATGGCATGTCAGCGATATCATGATATTGCAATAAAATTGAAATTGAGTGTCTTCACTTGAGATGAGAGCATTTTGACAATTGCTTGCTATCATTTTATTGCATGTCAAGACACTAGGTCAAATGCAATGAAATGTGCAAAGAAATTTGAAAATAACGCACAAAACAACAACAACGAAAATAATTTTGTTGTTGCTGTGTGTTATTTTCAAATTTCTTTGCACATTTCATTGCATTTGACCTAGTGTCTTCACCCGGTGTCTTCAAATGCAATAAATTATATGATATGAAATGTCAAAACCATGGCAGCGAAACGTCAAAATGATATCAATTGCAGAGTGGTGGAGAACACTTGACCATTTCATGGATAAGAAATATCATAGATTTTTCTTCGAAAAACACCAAATTTTATGAAACATTAATGTTTACCGACAAATAATAAAAAACTAAACACTTTTCCATTCCTTTTTACCAAATTTTTTGTTGTTTTTCTATTACAAAATTAAAATGAAAACTAAAAGTGACATTTGAACTCTGGCATCATTGCAAGATCCGATGGCATGTCAGCGATATCATGATATTGCAATAAAATTGAAATTGAGTGTCTTCACTTGAGATGAGAGCATTTTGACAATTGCTTGCTATCATTTTATTGCATGTCAAGACACTAGGTCAAATGCAATGAAATGTGCAAAGAAATTTCAAAATAACACACAAAGCAACAACAAAATTATTTTCGTTGTTGTTGTTTTATGTGTTATTTTCAAATTTCTTTGCTCATTTCATTGCATTTGAAGACACTAGGTGAATACACTAGGTTAGGTAGCAACCCTCAAAAGGGTTGTTATTATGTCTGTTCCCGTATTTTACTGAAGTTACACAAACTAGCCCAAAGGCGTTCCCGTACTCAAATTTGCGTGTAAATTGTTGTTGTTTGGCCTGTTTTGGGTTCCCGCGGGTACCCGCGGTAACGTACGGGAACACACTTATTGTTGTTTTTCTTATGATCCCATGTTTAATAGATTAGTTTAGTTTTAAGATTTAAATGTTTACCCCTAAATTCATAAACGCTTTGTAAAATTATAAGAGGTTTATTGAACAAATTTTGTATGAAAATGACGTTTTGTAAACCTGCTATAACTTTACAAAGCATTTATGAATTGAGGGGTTAGTATTTAAGTAGGTTTTTTGTAAATAAACTTTTAGTATCATACAAATGCTCGTCGCGTTTTATTTTAAGCGCGTCTATACATAGGTCTGTGTACCAAATTTCATCAAAATAGCTTAATATTTGCGACCGGCAGAGTATAAACAATATAATTTTGGGGGGACCCTTAAGTGGGCACAGAGCTTCGAAGAATTAATTCCCTAATTCCCTTTTTTGAACTGAATTTATATTTTGGGAATGAATTCCCTGACCAAACTTAAAGAATTGAATGAATTCCTTTTTTTCATTCGATTTATATTAAAGGAATTCATTCATTTTTTTCTAATGCCTTCATAAAATTTTATGAATTCATTCAACAAGGAATTCATTCAATTCTAGTTAATTCAACTTTTGGTAAAGGAATTCATTCAATTCTAGTTAATTCAACTTTTGGCTAAGGAATTCATTCAACTGTGCACTTAATTCAACTTTTGGTCAAGGAATTCATTCAATTCTAGTTAAATCAACTTTTGGTCAAGGAATTCATTCAAGTTCAACTTTTGGTCAAGGAATTCATTCAATTCTAGTTAATTCAACTTTTAGCCAAGGAATTAAATTTATTTCGTTTAATTCCCTAGGAATTGAAACTTAATTCAGGGAATTAAACGAAAAAAATTTAATTCCTTAGGGGATTAAACGAAATAAATTTAATTCCTTGACAAATAAGGAATAAGAATTAACAAATAAATGGAAAAATTTAGAATAAAATATAAAACCACATGAAATAGATGCTAAATAGTAATGTCGTTTACGATAATCTATAAGTGTACTTTTTAGCTACGGCACTAGAGTTGTAAAATTTCGATACTTTTTGAGTACTCAATACTACTCGATACTTTTCAATTGAGTACTCGATACTACTCAATACTTTTAACGGTTTTTTTGAATTTAAAAATAAAATGTTATGAATCATATTTATTAGGAAAAATAATAACAATTCACATACACGTGTTAAATAACTATTGTTATTTACATTTTAATTAATTTAAAACATTTTAAATAAATAAATTAAATAATTTTTCCCAAAAATTCGTTACAAATTTCTTTGCATCACAAAAAGAGATGTATTTTCAGAGCTGTATTTTTAGGGTATTATTTTTAGAGTTGTATATTCATACGAAAAATACACATTTCTACGGAAAATTGCATCTTTAAAAGTATCGAGTAGTACCGTTTTAGTATTGAGTACTCAAAAATACAGTCAGTATTGAGTACTCAGTACCGGAATACTCAATACTTTTAAAACTCTAGTCCCGCCCTTTACAATTACTACCAAACAGAGATGGGCACGTGAGCAGAATTTTGCGTGATTCACGTGAATCACGCGTGAGTGTGAGTAAAACCTTAATTTACTCACGTGAACGTGAGTGAGTGTGAGTAGATTAAAAATGTTCGTGAGTGTGTGTGCGTGAGTACAATTTTTGCGTGAGTCGAATTTTAACGCCTCACGTTTTTTTTTGGGTTTTTCTTCCTATTTTCAGTAATTGTTATAGGCGACTTTATATTTTTAAGTACTTTTAATACAAAATAAATGGCAAACTTTCTTACTCGTCTAGGGTTTCCCAGGAAACGGGAATAAAAATCGAAAAGTATCAGTTTTTTGGTAACATTTTTATACCCTACACCACTACGTGGTCAGGGTATAATAAGTTTGTGCTGATGTTTGTAAAACCAAAAAATATTGGACCTAAACCCACTTTATAGTATACCGAGACTCAGAATCACGTTTTATTTCTATTTAACGATGTTCGTCTGCCCGTCCGTCCGTCTGTCTGTCCATGCATTCTTATGCGCACTCTACAGGTCGCAAATATAAAGATATTTTGATGGAATTTGGTACTCCGACTTATATCGGCCCAAGGACGAAGCCTATTAATTTTGGTAAAAATCGGTCCATGTTTAGACCTAGTGGCCATATAAGGGTCCCCCAAAATTATATTGTTTATACGCTGCAGGTCGCAAATATTAAGATATTTTGATTAAATTTGGTACACCAACTTATGTCGGCCAAGGACGAAGCCTATTGATTTTGGTTAACATCGGTCCATGTTTAGACCTAGTGCCCATATAAGGGTCCCCCAAAATTATATTGTTTATACGCTGCAGGTCGCAAATATTAAGATATTTTGATCAAATTTGGTACGCAAGGACGAAGCCTATTAATTTTGGTTAACATCGGTCCATGTTTAGACCTTGTGCGCATATAAGGGTCCCCCCAAAATTATATTGTTTATACGCTGCAGGTCGCAAATATTAAGATATTTTAATGAAATTTGGTACACCGACTTATGTCGGCCAAGGACGAAGCCTATTGATTTTGGTTAACATCGGTCCATGTTTAGACCTAGTGCCCATATAAGGGTCCCCCCAAATTTGGCTTGGTTACACGCTGCAGGTCGCAAATATTAAGATATTATAATGAAATTTGGTTCGCTGACTCACATGATCCCGAGAACAAAGCCGATCGATTCTAGATAGAATCGGTCCATATTTGGACCCATCGCCCATATGGGCTATATTTACGATTTTCTCTTCTTTTATTATTTTATAGAAAATGTTGACACAAGTCCCATTTTAACCCATTCGAATTTCGGATCCAAACATTAGTTGGCTTTTAACCCGACTTTAGCCTTTTTACTCGTTTTTATTTTGATTTGTTTTATTAATATAGAAAGCTTTTAAGTCGTATGTTATTAACAGGGCAAGGACTTTCATGCACTAAAAAATCGAAAATATGCGCTTAAAATATGCACTATAAAATGGAAAATATGCACTTAAATATGCATTTATAACGAAATATGCACTAAAAACCAAAAAATATGCAATTAAAAATAAATGTTTTTATACCCTACACCACTATGTGGTCAGGGTATTATAAGTTTGTGCTGATGTTTGTAACACCAAAAAATATTGGTCGTAGACCCACCTTCTCGTATACCGATCGGTTCAGAATTTTTTTTTATTTCGATTTAACGAAGTCCGTCTGTCCGTCTGTCTGTCCATGCAATCTTGTGCGCACTCTACAGGTCGCAAATATTAAGATATTTTGATGAAATTTGGTACGCAGACCTATGTTGGCCCAAGGACGACCAAGTTTGATTTTTGTGAACATCGGTCCATGTTTAGACCTAGTGCCCATATAAGGGTCCTACCAAAATTATATTGTTTATTCGCTGCAGGTCGTAAATATTAAGATATTTTGACGAAATTTGGTACACAGACCTATATTGGCCCAATAACGCTGCCTGTTGATTTTGGTGAACATCGGTTCATGTTTAGACCTAGTGCCCATATAAGGGTCCTACCAAAATTATACTGTTTATACGCTGGAGGTCGCAAATATTAATATATTTTGATGAAATTTGGTACACAGACCTATATTGGCCCAATAACGCTGCCTGTTGATTTTGGTGAACATCGGTCCATGTTTAGACCTAGTGCCCATATAAGGGTCCTACCAAAATTATACTGTTTATACGCTGCAGGTCGCAAATATTAAGATATTTTGATGAAATTTGGTACACAGACCTATGTTGGCCCAAGGACGAAGCCTGTTGATTTTGGTGAACATCGGTCCATGTTTAGACCTAGTGCCCATATAAGGGTCCTACCAAAATTATACTGTTTATACGCTGCAGGTCGCAAATATTAAGATATTTTGATGAAATTTGGTACACAGACCTATGTTGGCCCAAGGACGAAGCCTATTGATTTTGGTGAACATCGGTCCATGTTTAGAACTAGTGCCCATATAAGGGTCCCCCCAAAATTGGCTTGGTTACAAACTGCAGGTCGCAAATATTAAGATATTTTAATGAAATTTGGTGCGCTGACTCACATTATAGAAAATTTTGACACAAGCCCCATTTTAACCCATTCGAATTTCGGATCCAAACAATACACCAATATTGTATAGTCGGCATGCCCGACTTTAACCTTTTTACTCGTTTTTAGTTTAAAAATATGAATTCTTAAATCGAATTTCATATTTAAAAATATTAAAAAATATGCAATAATGTGCAAAATATGCAAAAATATGCAATAAAAATCATAAAATATGCACTTAAAAAAAAATGCACTTATAACAAAATATGCAAAAATATGCAACAACAAATCGATGCCATTTTTTTGCAAATTCTTTGATTCGGAAAAGTATTTGGTCAAAATCATTTTTGGGCCACTGACTACAAACATGCATTTGCATGAAAGTCCTTGCCCTGGTTATTAAGAACGTCAATTTTAAGGATGAAGGAATAGAAATTTTTAAATAATGAATTTTGGTTTAAATTTCTTCTTTTTTTAAAACATTTAGTTCTTTTATCAAGTCACAAAAATCTATGATATACCTCCTGCTAACTTACTTTAGGTCTAGTCAAGTTTCAGGCTGAAATATAATTTGCCAAGTTAAAAATACTTTTATGAATTTTAAGAAATCGCATTCTGCCAAAATCCATTTTTTTGCTTTTAATATCAAACTTACAGTGAGGTTACACGATCAAGATTTTGCTTTCAAGTTGATAACACATACTGCTTGTCAAATTCAGTTGAACTTGAAGCTGTGACGTAGGCAGCATGCAACTTGATAGTCAATTTTGCTTTCAAGATGCCGTCGTCAAGGAAAGAACTAAAAATGCCCGCCTCTGTCGGCTGTTTCCGCACTGTAAGCTGTTCGAAAAGACTTTATTTTTTTCTTCACATATTCCACAGACATTTTCATGTCAGCAGAAACTGATTTTTTATTTATTTTTATTTTTAAAACATTTCGCCGATATACCGAAATATTCACATTCCGTATTTTATCAATCGTGTTTTATTGCGGCACAATATTTGTAAAAAGAAAAATAAATTTACAAGAAATTGATCAGCTGTTTAAAACTTGACCGTCAAGTATTCACAAAGCTTGAAAGCAAACATTGATATCAAGTTGCTGTTCAATTTTTAAAATGTGAGTGTGTTACAGTGAGGTTACATGATCAAGATTTTGCTTTCAAGTTGATAACACATACTGCTTGTCAAATTTAGTTGAAATTGAAGCTGTGACGTAGGCTGCATGCAACTTGATAGTCAATTTTGCTTTCAAGATGCCGTCGTCAAGGAAAGAACTGAAAATGCTCGCATCTGTGGGCTGTTTCCGCACTGTAGGCTGTTCGAAAAGACTTTATTTTTTCCTTCACATATTCCACAGACATTTTCATGTCAGCAGAAATTGATTTTTTTATTTATTTTTATTTTTAAATCATTTCGTCGATATACCGAAATATTCACATTCCGTATTTTATCAAACGTGTTTTATTGCGGCACAATATTTGTAAAAAGAAAAACAAATTTACAAGAAATTGATCAGCTGTTTAAAACTTGACCGTCAAGTTTTCTCAAAACTTGAAAGCAAAAATTGATATCAAGTTGCTGTTCAATTTTTAAAATGTGAGTGTGTTAGTAAAAAAATGTGAGTGTATTGAAACTTGAAAGCCAAAAATTTATCGTGTTACCCCTATGTTAGTAAAAAAATGTGAGTGTATTGAAACTTGAAAGGCAAAAATTGATCGTGTAACCCCTATGTAATGTAACGTGCCGTGCCCAGAGGGCGAAGCCGATATAAAATTTCGGTCGGCGGCGGCTCAGCAAAAATAACTCGGCGGCGACTAAAAGTCGGCTTAGAGCCGACTATTTTTAAGAAATAAAAAATAATTTAAATTCACTTAAAATAAAAGTTGACAAAAACTAATTTATTGATACATTTTAATTAAATTAGTAAGATTTTGTCTATTTTGTAAAATTGGTTCTACCACTTTTATATTTTGAATGAAGTCACTAAAAATACCATTGGATTTCCTCCTAAATCGATTGAATTCATTTTTAAGCATTCGGAGGGGCTTTGGAATTCATTCGCTCGAATTTACTTTTAAGCAAGGTTGGCAACCGAAACAAATAACGGTATAGGTATCGGTATTGGTATCGATTTTTTATTTGTTTCGGTATCGGTATCGGTAACGGTATTTTAATCATTTCGGTATCGGTATAACCGATACCGAAACATTAATACCGGTATATACCGGTATTATTGAAAAAATTTACAAAAATATAAAAAAACATTCTTAATTATAAAAAAACTCAATTTTATTAGATATTTATAAAGGATAAGTATACCCAGTCAGAAATCGCCAGTGGTACAAAAAATCAAGCACTGGCATACCACTGGGTAACCACGGTATTAAAAATAAATGACTGGCAGAACACTCATCTGGGACGCTTTGCCAGCGTTTGTGAAAAGCGTTTTATCAGTATTTTTTTTACAAAAATTTCGGTGGTTTATAAAAAAAACCACTGGCAAAGAATTGGCTTAGAGTGATATGCCAAGGTTTGCAACCAGTGGTTATCCAGTGCTACCTAGCCAATGCTACCAGGCGTACAAAAATCAATTCACTGGAAAACCAATGATTTTATAAAAATGCTGACGCTTCGTTAAAAAATGTTTGTAGTCGGAAGGTTCCGAGTTCAAATCCGGTTGCAAGAAAAAAATTTTTTTTGGATTTTTTTTAATTTAAAATTTTTTTGTTTTATAAAATCAATTTGTTTGTTTGTGGGAAAGCTCCTTCAAGACCAACTTTTTTTTTGCCCTCCCAACACTGGCTTACTAGTTACTAAAAATTGTTTGCCAGTACTAACTTTTGGCAGTAGTTGTCCAGCTATTATCACTCATTTATGTGTTTAGCCATTAAATATTATATGTCTCGTTAGCTCAGTGGGTAGAGCAATCGTCTGCCAATCTGACGGCCTGGGTTCAACTCACGGCAGGACCAAAAAAAATACATATGAACTTTTTTCAAATTTTATTTTGGAAAATATATTTCCAGAACACCTATTTATTGGTTTTGCCAACGTTTAAAAATTTTGTTCCTCCAGTGCTTTTCCGGCGCTTTTTGAACAGCCGGTCCTTTTGTCTAATGATGTTATCATTTTGGGAATGGGAAAGCACTTTTTGCCAGTACTTGTACCACCTGTTAAAGTGCTTTGCCACCGCTTTCCCGTTTGTATTTTTCTGACTGGGTAGTTTATGGAAATGTTTTTATAATATGAACATTATTTTTTAAACACAACAATTTTTTTAAATCTATTAGGAACACAAGTTGATTTACTACAAATATTTTATATTTGTATTGAGATCATATAATAAAATAAAATAAAAATAAGTTTATAAAATTAATTAAAGGATTCTCTAAAAGAAACTGTAAATTCAATTAAAGGTTTAAGAAACCAGTTTATATATTAAATTATATTTACTAAATTTGTCACAAGTTAGAGAATATTTACGAAGTTAAATAAATTAAAAACAATGTTGCCAATGCAAATTAAAGGCTGATAACCGCACTTAGAATTTATAACACGATTTTCTATTAACAATGAATAATAAAGTTTAATTGTTTAACAATTTTGGAAATTTTATATTAAAAAAATTTGTATTTTTGCTAAAAACGTAAAAAAAACAATTTTTTTAAAACCGATTCCATACCGGTACGACACCGGTATTAAGGGAAAAGGTTTTTGAATACCGGTATTTTTTTAAAACAAGAATTTCGGTATTGGTATCGGTTGAAAGGGTTTTGAAACGGATAACGGTATTATAACGGTATCGGTTGCCAACCTTGCTTTTAAGGAATTTACCCTATCCGATTTTGTCAATCATTGAATTCAATCGTTAAGAATTTATACAACTTCTTACCATTCGCGTTTGTATCATTTGATTTAGCAGTTTGGAAATACATTCGATTTTATTATTTGAACAGTAAAATTGAAGATTACTTTCAAGTACAAGAGGAAAAAAAGAAAACATTGAATTCACAGTTAAGTCATAAATTTATATGATTTTCGAGTTTAAACAATTCCAAACCTACAGAAAAAGCTTAAATTCATAAGTTATGTAAAATAGTAATTACTATTTACTCGCGTGTACATGTAACGATTGAATTCAATCACTGAAATTGAATGAAGAAAAAATTATTGAAGTTTAAATCGAATGAGACCAATTAAGTTTTCATTCGACGTGTAAAATTGCAGCTTGAGAATTCAATCATTCCATATTCAATCAGAATTGTCCATAGAATGAGGGATTAAAGTCCTTCGATGTTTACTAAATATTAGTGTTTCCAATTCGGTTAATCGAATAACCGATTCCTCGATTAATCGCCTCTATTTCGGTTAATGTCGAAACAAATAATTTAAAACTCAAATAATTATTCGATCCGAATAATCGGTTAAAACAGTTCGATTAACCGGTTACAATTTTAATATAGAGTTTTTCCCTTATTTTTTTCCCAAACTTCATAATTTTCTTAACTTTGGCTAAAAAATTACAAGAAAAGCTTAGAATAAAAATAAAATTACTACAATACCATCAAATTCTTTTAAAATTGAGTGAAGAAGGCCGTTAAGCCTTTAGATAGCTTTTTTAATCAAAATAAAGGTGTTTCTAAAACTACCCAAAATACACGAAGTGTCTGGCTGGATCAGCGTCGAGTGCTCTATAGGCTTTAATCAATACAGTAGGCGATTTTTGATTCTGTTCTTTTAAAAATTAAAGCTAATGTAAATTCTATTTCCATGTCCTTCAAGGCAAGGTTGCATTTTTTTCAAATATGTGTCCTACAACTGTCAGCTGACATCTTAATTCTGTAGAAACTCTACCTTTTCTCACACCTCCAAAGAAAGTATAATCGATTCAAAACCACATCAATTCTACAACATGTTCAACTACACCATTTTCAGTTTTATTTTAAAATTGTTTAAAAATGTATTAAAATTATGCATAAATTTTTTAAATTCTTCCAAAAATGTTTTAAAATTGTCAAAAAATCACTCAAAATTGTGTAAAAATGTTTTAGAATTATCCAAAAATCTTCCAAAATTGTCCAAATATTGTTTAAAATTGTCTAAAAAACTTTGATATTTGTCCAACATCTCAAAATTGCCCAAATGTGTTTTAAAATTTTCAAAATATATTTTTTAAAATTATACAAATATATTTAAAAATATTACAAATATATTTTATTTGTATTTAAGAATTTAAATTTTAAAATTGTTCAAATACATTTCAAAATTATTCACTTGCACTTAAAAATTTTAAATCTATATATCAGAATTGTAAAATTGCATTCAAAATAATTCCATTTGGATTTCAAAATTCTCCAAATGTATTTCACAAATTTCCAAATGTATTTAAAAAGACTTTATTTGTATTCCAAAATTTAATAAAATTCCAATTGCATTTCAAATTTTTTCAAATGTATTTCAAAAATTTAAAATCATTTTTACAAACATACATGTCTTCTCTTTCACAATGAAAATTTTATAGGAATTATAAGACTTAAGAGAAAGAGAAAGCATGTATGTTTGAAAAAATGCTTTTAAAATAAAAATAGAAATTTCTGAAATACATTTGGAAAAATTTGAAATTTAATTGGAATTTTATTAAATACATAAATTTTGGATAATTTTGTTTATTGTCAATGGCCCTTAAAAAACGGAAAAAATAATGAGAATTTTAACAATTGTTTATGATATTCTTTAGTCTACTAACTCTACTATTCAGAAATTTTTTTTGTAAATTTTTGTAGAGTAAATTGGTATTTTCACATAACTAATATTTTACTCAAATGGAACTAAATTTTTTTTTTATTTCTTCAGCGGAGGAGGAAGAACTTTGGATAATAATTTTTTTAAATGCAATATTATATTTATTGTAGTATTGATTAAATTTGCATTCGAAGAAATTTTGTATCCAAAGTTTTACTTACTAATATTTAGAAAAAATCTCCTACACGGAGGAAAAAGACGTTTTTGTATATGTTTGGATGTAATCAATGTATGTTTACAAACTACCATATATGTATTTGTAGTGTGCTTCCAATTATATTGTTTTTATAGTTACTATACATATATTTCCCGGTAATAATTATATTTGTGGATACAATTAACATATATTTGGAAAATCGGCGAATTTCCATTCTTGATACATATAAAGTTGTATGTAGCCATTATAACTTTTGTAGTTGGTAATAATCGTTTAGTTTAGCTAGACTGCATCTAGTCAGAGAATTTAGTGATATTTTTTCTTTATTTATTAATTTTATTGTGAAAGATGTCAAAAAATAAAATAAATTAGTATAAATAAAACATAAAATTGTGTTAAAAAAAAAATATTTAATTGTGTATATTAAAGTATTAACTTATTATAAGAGTTTTTAATTAATATTTGTTAATAAAAATAAATAAAAAATAAATGAGATTGTAGTTATTGTTTTTCAATGAATGTATTAGATGTAAAATTCAATGTGATTTATAATATATTTAGTTATTAAATAATCGCCAAACAGTAGATGTATTAATTTTACTTTTTATGTTTTTCCATTAAAATATAGAGACATTTTGAGAGTAGAATAAATACGCCTATTGTTTGGCATATATTAATAATTGCTTTATAACTAAATATATTATTTATATATATTATTTGCATGGAAACATAATTTTTTATGACACACATATTATATGTTTGGTGCCAAACATATAATATTTGTCGATAGCGTCATTTCATTTCATCCAAACATTATATATTTACAGGCAAACATAATATATTTGCTTGCAAACATAATATATTTGCATGCAAATATATATTGTTTCTAGTAAAAACACGGCGAATATGTTTAACAATTTCTCCAAATATATATATATATTACCAGCAAAATATGTTTGGGACAGGCCGTTTTTTTTTCAGCGTGAAAGATTTTAATTTTTTCAATTTTTATATTTTACTCTATAAATTTCTGTTGTTTTTTTATTTTTATTTTAAAACTTTTTATAAAAGTTACAGAATGATTTTTTTGAAAAAATTAAGCACTAACTTTTTTATTTGATAATAAAATAAAAATTAAAAATTGACCTAAATTGAACGCCGGAAGTTGCTGGAATATACATATTTACTCACTTTAAATCATTGTTCAATCTTTTATTAACACTAGTTGACATCATCAGGATATTATAATTGGTGAAGTCATTGGTTCCATGGCTTTTGATTTATATTCTTAATTGTTATTTTTTGATAAAGAAAAAAAATCACAAAATAACTTTTATTATTTTTGAAAAAATAAAAATCGTGTTTGGATTGTTTTTGTTTGAATTAAAAATATAAATCAAACAGAGCAAATAAACAGAAAATTAAAAATACTCAAACAGGAAATAATTGTAAAACAATCACTTTTTTGAATAAAAGTTATAACTGTTACGTCCCTGTTTATAACTAATTTTTAAGAACCTATTCGTTAAATTTTACTAGTGTTTCCAATTCGGTTAATCGATTAACCGATTCCTCGATTAATCGCCTCTATTTCGGTTAATGTCCAAACAAATAATTTAATGGCCTAATTTTGTAAATCACCTGCGTTCATCACATCACCTACACTTCACTTCACTCACCCAACGCGGGGAATAAAAAATGTTATTTTATAAATCACTACGTATTCGTGATTGATTTTTACGTTATCACTTGAATTGTCAAATACATACATTTAAGAGTTGCCATCTTTCTGCAAAAATAGACAAATTTTAAACGTTTTTTGTTGGAATTAATATAATTTATTATTGGTATCCCTTAAAATAGAATAAAAATCTAAACAAAAAAGAAAAATGTGCAAAATATCTTAAAAAATGGTAGAAAAAATTAATCAAAAATTCAATCAGCGATTAACAAACCAATTTAATGATGCAAAAAATTTCCATTTTCCAAAAATTTTTTTTCCCGATTGCTTTTGGTTTTTTTTTGCAAACTAAGCATTAAACTTCGGTGTATGAAATTGGTATTATAGTCCCTAGATTATGAATTTAAAAAAACCACACTTAAAAAATTGTAAAATAATCGCGGAACGCGAAAAAAAAGCTTTATGGTACAAAAAATTAATTAAAAAACTTAATCAGCGATTTACATTGTGCAAACAAATATATTGATGGAAAAATTTTCCTTTTTGCAAATTTTTTTTGCAAATTTTTTTTCCCAGTTTTTTTTCTTTTTTTTTGACACTAGCCGCCGAAGTTTGTTGTATGAAATGGGTATTATTTTCGATTTTCATTCTGCAAACAAATATACTGATGTAAAAATTTTCCATTCGCAAATTTTTTTCCGCGACCTTTTTCGCGATTTTTTTGCAATTACGCACCAAACTTTGTTATATGAAATGGGTATTATAGTCTCTAGATTACATATTTAACAAAACCGCACCTAAAAAATAGCAAAATTTTGGCGGAACGCGAAAAAAGACTTAATGGTACAAAATTTGCATTGAAAAACCGTATCAGCAATTTTTATTCTGCAAACAAATATACTGATGTAAGAATTTTCCTTTTTTCAAATTTTTTTCCGCGACTTTTTTTTCGCGATTTTTTTATCAATTATGCACTAAACTTTGTTATATGAAATGGGTATTATCGTCTCTAGATTACATATTTAACAAAACCGCACCTAAAAAATAGCGAAATTTTGGCGGAACGCGAAAAAAGACTTAATGGTACAAAAATTGCATTGAAAAACCTTATCAGCGATTTTTATTCTGCAAACAAATATACTGATGTAAGAATTTTCCTTTTTTCAAATTTTTTTCCGCGACTTTTTTTTCGCGATTTTTTTATCAATTATGCACTAAACTTTGTTATATGAAATGGGTATTATAGTCTCTAGATTACATATTTAACAAAACCGCACCTAAAAAATAGCGAAATTTTGGCGGAACGCGAAAAAAGACTTAATGGTACAAAAATTGCATTGAAAAACCTTATCAGCGAATTTTATTCTGCAAACAAATATACTGATGCAAGAATTTTCCTTTTTGCAAATTTTATTTTTCGCGATTTTTTTTTTTTTTGCAATTGGTCGCCGAACTTTGTTCTATGAATTGGGCATCAGAGTCCCTAGATTATAAATTTAAAAAAACCACACTTAAAAAATTGCAAAATAATAGAGGAACGCTAAAAAAGACTTTATGGTAGAAAAAATTAATTCAAACACATAATCAGCGATTAACATTTTGCAAATAAATATAATGATTCAAAAATTTTCCATTTTGTAAATTTTTTTTTTTGCAAACTAAGCACCAAAATTTCGTCTATTAAATCGGTATTATAGTCCCCAGACCATGAATTTAAAAAAACCATACTTAAAAATTTGCAAAATAATCGCGGAACGCGAGAAAAGGCTTTATGGTACAAAAAATTAATTAAAAAACCTAATCAACGAAAAAACGGAAATTTTTCTACCAATATATTTGTTTGCGGAATGTAATTCGCTGGTTAAGTTTTTTAATTCATTTTTTTTTACCATAAAGCCATTTTTCGCGTTGCGAGATTATTTTGCAATTTTTTAAGTGGTTTTTTTAAATTCATAATCTAGGAACTATAATACCACCCAGTCAGAAATCGCCAGTGGTACAAAAAATCAAGCACTGGCATACCACTGGGTAAGCACGGTGTTAAAAATAAATGACTGGCAGAACACTCATTTGGGACGCTTTGCCAGCGTTTGCAAAAAGCGTTTTACCAGTATTTGTTTTACAAAAATTTCGGTGGTTTATAAAAAAAAACCACTGGCAAAGAATTGGCTTAGAGTGATATGCCAAGGTTTGCAACCAGTGGTTATCCAGTGCTACCTAGCCAATGCTACCAGGCGTACAAGAATCAATTCACTGGTAGACCAATGATTTTATAAAAATGCTGACGCTTCGTTAAAAAATGTTTCCAGTCAGGAGGTTCCGAGTTCAAATCCGGTTGCAAGAAAAAAAATTTTTTTGGATTTTTTTTAATTTAAAATTTTTTTTGTTTTATAAAATCAATTTTTTTGTTTGTGGGAAAGCTCCTTCAAGACCAACTTTTTTTTTGCCCTCGCAACACTGGAATACTAGTTACAAAAAATTGTTTGCCAGTACTAGCATTTTGGCATAGCCAGTAGTTGTCCAGCTATTATCACTCATTTATGTTTTTAGCCATCAAATATTATATGTCTCGTTAGCTCAGTGGGTAGAGCAATCGTCTGCCAATCTGACGGCCTGGGTTCAAATCGCGGCAGGACCAAAAAAAAAATACATATGAACTTTTTTTGAATTTTATTTTGGAAAATATATTTCTAGACCACCTATTTATTGGTTTTGCCAGCGTTTTGCCAACGTTTAAAAATTTTGTTCTTCCAGTGCTTTTCCGGCGCTTTTTGAACATCCTTTTGTCTAATGATGTTATCATTTTGGGAATGGAAAAGCACTTTTTGCCAGTACTTGTACCACCTGTTAAAGTGCTTTGCCACCGCTTTCCCGTTTGTATTTTTCTGACTGGGCAGTTTCATACACCAAAGTTTGGTGCTTAGTTTGCAAAAAAAAAATCACGAAAAATTTTTACAAAATTGAAAATTTTTGCTTCATTATATTTGTTTGCAGAATTTTAATCGCTGATTGTATGTTTTAATTAATTTTTTTTATTATAAAGTCTTTTTTCGCGTTCCGCTATTATTTCGCCAATTTTTTAAGGGCGGTTTTTTTTAAATTTGTAATCTAGGGACTACAATACCTATTTCATACAACAAAGTTTGGCGGCTAGTTGCAAAATAAAAAATCGCGAAAAAAAAAATTGCAAATAGGATAATTATTCCATCAACATATTTGTTTGCAGAATGTAAATCGCTGATTAAATTTTTAAATTAATTTTTAGTGCCATAAAGCCTTTTTTTCGCGTGCCGCCATTATTTTGCAATTTTTTAAGTGTTTTGTTTTTAATTTATAATCTAGGGACTATAAACCCATTTCATACAACAAAGTTTGGTGGTGAGTTGCAAAAAGAATTCGCAAAAAACAATTGTCGAAAAAGAAAAATTTTTGAAGTAATATATTCGGTTGCAGAATGTTAATCGCTGATTAGGTTTCTTACTTCATTTTCTGCACTGTACTTTTGCAATAAAATTTTTGAAAAATAAAGTCGTGTTATAATTGTTATAATTGTTTTTATTCCACTGGATTATCTTATCCATATGTTTTTCAGCGTAATTATCGTTAATTACATTTTTTCTAGTGTTTTTTCTTAAGATTTTGGCGATTTATTGCATTATTTTTCATTCAACACCTTAAAAATGCAAGTGATAATATTTGACAATTCAAGTGATCAAAATAACAGTCTGGTGATTTACAAAATTTGCTTTTTCATATAATTTTGTTTAAAAACTACATAAGTCAGCACGGACGATCACCGCGTTCATCACCGGGATTTATAAATTTTAAATTTACTATTTTAAAAAACTAGGTGAAGTGAAGTGTAGTGTTTTAAGAAATAAGGCTATAAAACTCAAATAATTATTCGACCCGAATAATCGGTTAAAATTGGTCGATTAACCGGTTACATTTTTAATATGGAATTTTTCCTTAATTTTTTCCCAAAACTTCACAATTTTCTTAATCTGTACCCCGTTTCTGTATCTATAGATATGCTAGAAGTTTTCGCATCGAGAAATGCATGGTCACCCTGCACCCCGTTTCTGTATTTCTCGCATCGAAAAAGTTTTCTCAAAAAACATGTGAAATGCAACCCTGCTCTGCTTGATATAGGATGAGTCGCAGACAATAAAATATATATTTAACCAAATCAGCTAGTAATGCGCTGCATGTAAGTTATTTCTAATTTAATTAGGTATTTTACAAAACTACGTGTGTACTAGGGATGCCAATCGGGATTGATATTTGAAAATCCCGGGATTCGCGATTTTGTATGGGACTACGGGATCCCGGGATTTTACGGGATTTCGAGATTTAAATTTTCCTTTATTTGTAAAAATTTATATGTTATGTAACTAATTTTTTTATAGAATAAAGCGTTTTATAATTATTTAATAGTTGTTAATTAATAATGTGCTACATTTTATGAATATTGAAACATCTCATTCAGAAATTGACAGTGGTACAAAAAATCAAGTACTTGCATACCACTGGGTAACCGCGATGTTAAAAATAAATAACTGGCAGAACACTCATTTGGGACGCTTTGCCAGCGTTTGCAAAAATCGTTTTGCCAGTATTTGTTTTACAAAACATCACGGCAGGGCAAAAAAAAGATACATATGAACTTTTTTGAAATTTTATTTTGGAAAATATAATTCCAAACCACCTATTTATTGGTTTTGGCAGCGTTTTGCCAAAGTTAAAAATTTTGTTTCTCCAGTACTTTTCCGGCGCTTTTTGAACTGCCGGTCCTTTTGTCTATTGGCGTTATCATATTGGAAATGGGAAAGCAATTTTGTCAGTACTTGTACCGCCTGTTAAAATACCTTGCCATCGCTTTCCCGTTTGTATTTTTCGGGCTGGGATAATATATGAAGGCCTGTCATTAAGTACACTTGCGCCCAATATTTTGTAAGCAGATTTTAAAACAAATTCGTTGCGATAACCTTGCCCACTAAATCGTGTAATTACAGCAACAAAGTTATTTGGTTATCGTTATCAAATGTTTTCATGGAAGAATTCAAACTTACAGTCCCAGCCAAAACTTACAGTCCCAGTTTCAAAAATCGAATTTCGCTTGGAAGAATAAATCGGTAAAATAACAAACAAACTTGATTTTTCGCATGTATTACTCAAAAACTTAATATTGTTTACCAAAATTTCAAATTTTTCTGCAAAGTCTTTGCATAGTTTACTCGAATAATCTACTTAATTTATAATTTTACCAATATCTTGGAATCAATTTCTTGAGAAAATTCAAGAAAAAACGTAGGTAATCTAAAATTGCTCACTTTGTTTATTTGCGTTTATATTAATATTAAAAAATAATAAAATCCCGGGATTTTTGAGAAATTATCCCGGGATTCGGGATTTTGCCAATCCCGAAAATTCCGGGATTCGGGATTTCCCGTTTGGCATCCCTAGTGTGTACTCAGTTATAAAAGTTACAATATATGAAAACGACTACAACTCCAGTCCATTTTATCATCGCTTAAATCACCCTGTTTAATGCAGCATGACCATGCATTTCTCGATTTGAAAACTTCTTGCATTAGATACAGAAACGGGGTACTGCATTATACAGGCTGATTAAAGACGTGATAAAATGGACTGCAGTTTTTGTTGTAATTCGTTCAGATAATAGGTCCATTCGATTACTGGATAATTTGTACAAATTTGTACAAATTTTTACTGGATGGCGTTCGTTTACACAAATACTCAGTAAACAGAAAGAAAAAAGAGAGAATGAAGTGACAGTTCTATGCTGAGAGTTTCTAAGTCTTCTTCTTTTTCTTGCAAATTTTTACTGTAAAAATTTTTGCCAGTAAAGCTGCCTACACACTAGGGAACATGGTTGAGGGAACAAAAAATATCAAAAAATTTTGTAAACACGAAATGCACGCTCTCAACACGCACACACACACAAACGCACTCACACATTCACAAAAAATGCTCTCCTTTTTTAAGTATGCTCCCTAGTGTGTAGGCAGCTTAAGAATTTGCAAGCAGAAAAAACATATGTTTCGAAAACATATGTTTGTTTATTGTAAATAAAAAAAAAAAATATTTTCCAATTATGTTATTTTATGGAAATGCAAAGCAGTGAAAATAAATTATAGGAAAGATAAAAAAACCTTCTAAAAATGTTCTGCTTAAGGTTTAACATCAAAAATTCTCTTCTTTCATAGCGACTAGTTAAAATTTATTTGTATATTTGGTGTTGTAATCAGCTGTGCCTACAAACTTGCAAATTGTTGCAAATTTTCTGTTCGCGTACATGTTTGAGAAAATTTTATTTTGAGATTAAATATTGTCTTACTCTCTGTAAGTTTGTACTGAGTAATTCTGACTGGACTTGACTGAGAAAAGTAATCGAATGGACCTAATGTAACTTTAAGAACTGTTGACACCCCAAGTAAAAAAAATGATATGGAGCCATATGAAGTTATATTTAATTATATATAATCTTTTACGTAATTAGATATAATTATATCCGAAAAATGAGAACGCCTTAGTGTTCATATTGTATCGAATTGTATACAATTGTATACAATTTGGTACAATTTGATACAATTTTATGCAATTCGATACAATTGTATCCGAATTTTGTCCTCATCCAATTACATCAAATTATATCTTTTTGTATAAAATTATATAAAATGTTATAAAAGTGGACATAGTTTGATACAATTATATCTAAATATTAACCTTATACTTTTTATCATATTATATAGGACCATATCTAATAATATACAAAAATAATTTTTTTTAAATAAAAAAAAATTTTTAATTACTTGTAATTGTTCTTTTTTGAATTGCAATTACAAATAATATGTAATTGTAGATGAGTTTTTTTCAATTACAATTACATGTAATTGTGTAATTGCATGTGTAATTAATTACAAAATGTAATGATTAACCCCAGGTTTGCTGGAGATCTTATAATTTCGATAAATCTTCCATTACTTTTATCCACATTTATCATGACAGTGCAAAAAACATGAAAAAAAATTTCTTTTAATTTAGTAGTTTTAAAATAAAGTTAACAACACTGAAATTTTAAAGGTAATAGGATTATGATATTGAACCTATAAGAAATCAGCTATAAGAAATCAGTCAAGTGTACGTTATAGTATAGAGAATTTCGTATTAAAGCTTCAGTGTTGTTAATGTTATGGGTGCGTAAGCCATTTTTGACTCATGCTCCTAAACGAAAACAAATTACTCACGCACGAGCAATTTCGTTTCTTACTCAGCACACATGAGTATATTAAAAACTTACATTCAGAAAATTCTCACGCAAAATAGTAAAAATTACTACAAACATATGATGCAAAAAATAAACTCACACATGAATCATGCACGGGTTATTCTTACTCACGCTCATGCACGAATCACTTAAGTATAGTAATTATTACTCACGATCACGTGTGAATAACGTGACTCACGAACATTTCGTGTCACGCGCCAATCCCTAGTAATTACTAAATTTAAAACTAGTTCAAAATCATTGAGTGCGTTCGGCAGATACACTTTAATAGTCAACAGTTCTACAACAGTTGTACAACTATCTGCTGAACGACCTGATCACTAACCGCTCAGTCTGAGCGCCCAGGTAGCGCTGTCATATTTTGGTAGCGTAAAAAATGTTTGCTACCTTTAATCAATTAGTGATACATTTGTTGTTGTTGATTTTAAAAATATTTTTTTTTAAGAATGACAAATAAAAACATACAAATATAATTCAAAAACAAAAATTTAAAGAAACCAAAGGAAAATATAGAAAAAATTGCATTTAAAAATAAAACAAAGAAAACATCGTTCAGCAGACTTAGTAATCACAAAGCGCTACTAGTCACCGGTATCAGTTTAAGGTTTCTCTGCTGAATGCTACCATTGATAACATGGAACAAAATATAATAGGTTTGTTTTTTTCGAATTTTGTATAAATATTCCATACAAATTTAAGCATTTATAAAACTTTTAAGTAGGTATAAATTTAGCTTCTTAAAAATTAAGTAGTTATAAAAATGCTACCAAGTCTTAAAATTTCTTGGCTTTTCTCTTTCAAATGTAAACAAAAATATTTGTCATAAAAATATTTGAAATTTTAGAATTTTTTATTTCATAAAATATCTGAAACAACAAAAGTTAACAAATGAATTTTGCGTTTGTTGGTAAAGGTACAGCAGGGCACACAAGATTATTGCTCCATTTCGAGTTCCGGCGAAGTCTTTGTACGAAAACAGCTTTTGTACAAAGGCGACCCCAAATGTTTAAATTTTGTTTGTTTACAAAAAATAAAAGAAAATCAGGTAAGTACGGATAGTCGTCTTTTTACAAGTCGTTATAGATATAGGTATAAAATTCGAAAAAAACAAACCTAATATAATACGGTTTTATATGGACCTTATATATTTTTATATAAAATCACTTTAAAAAATTGCCTATGTGGGATGATATATAATTATAGATGATTTTATAAAGAACGTTATAAGTTATATATGGGTTCATATTCGTCAATATATAATGATAACTAAGACAAATTATAAAATATTTGTTATATGGATCCACATAGTTTTATATTATTATGTATAGTGTCATACTAAATTATATATAAACGTATATGTAATTATATCTTTTATATGTTACTTTATGTACTTATATATAGCACATACATATATATGCAGGCCAGTATGTAATAATATAAAATCACATATGTCTCCATATTAAAACCTTTGAGGAAAAAATATCTAATATATGACTATATAAAAGTATATATGCTCGAATTTAAAAGCATATGTGGCCATATGTAACTATAAGTTACTATATGCAATTACATAAAATAATATATGATTATATCAAAACTTTTTTACTCGGGAAATGTTGTTTTGTAAAACACCTAATTAAATTAGAAATAACTTACTATGCAACGTATTGTTAGATGATTTGGTTTCATATATAATTTATTGTCTGCGACTCACCCTACAGAGCAGGGTTGCATTTCACATGTTTTTTCCGCAAACTTTTTCGATTCGAAAAATACAGAAACGGGGTGCTGGGCTACAAAATTACCAGAAAAGCTTAGAAAAAACAAATATTAACTAAAATAGCATCAAATTCTTTCAAAATCTTGTGAAATAGGTCCTTAAATACCTTTTTCGAGCAACCGCAAACAAGTCGACATTGTACCATCAGACTCCCAATTTTTAATAAAATTTTGCGCAAATGTTTTAAAAAAAACATAGCAAAAGGCCAAAATGAAGGTGTTTTTTAAAACTTCACAAAACACACGAAATACACGACTGGCTGGAGGATGCTTTATGAAATAAAATAGACAATTTTGCATTACTGTTTCAATTCTTTTAAAAATTTAAACTAATATAAATTATATCTCCATGTCCTTTAAGATAAGGCTGCATTTGTTTTAAAACTGTTACACAATTAACATGTTAATTCTGTAAGAACTTTAACTTTTCTTATTTTTCCTAAGAAAGTGTACATACACACAGAGAAAAAATATGCCATTTTCCAACTGAAATACGGTTACATCTACTAAAATAGGTTGGTACAACTGAAAATTGGTTATCACAAAAAAATTCGGTTTACACAACTGAATTTTAGTTGCAATACCCAAAATATTTAGGAATCACATTCCAATATGGCTTCACCAACCGAATTTATTAGTTGTAGCAACCAAAATAGGCTTAGCAATTCGGTTGGCAATTTTTTTTCCTGTGTGTACACATCGGTTCAAAACCACATCAATTCTAAAACATGTTCCACTAGAGCAACATTGAACCCGAACCCGTTTCAAGGAATATAAATTAGAATTAAAATAAATAACCTAACGTTAAAAAATTTTAATTTATATAGAATTTGACTTGGCACTCAGTGAATTGTCTATATGCTATTGATGAATTTATACACTGATTCAATTAAGTTTCGCTGGAATTCGTCTATTGAAACTTTTAATTGAATTGATGCAATTTTTCATAAAATTTTATGAAGAATTTCATATTATTTAATAAAAATGTCATACACCCAAAAAAGTTTTTTTTAGAAAGAGATTCATAAAAATTGTGAAGCTTTTTCATAAAATTTAATAAATTTGGCTTTTACTTTTTGAAGAAAACTTCATTTTGTTTACAGCTCGTCCGATAAAATTCTTTCAGAATAAGTACGCTCAAACTTTAGGTTATTTTTTTACTGTTAATGGCCTTTAGTAACGAAAAAGATACTGAGAAACAAAGTAAATTGGTATTCTTAATTAACTGAAATTAATCTCTAAGAGAACTCAAATTTTTTTTATTGATGACTTTAATGAAAATTTCGTAGCTGTAGGAAGAATCTTATTAAAATTTAAAAAACTTTAGGTATAGCATTTCTTTAACCCTTTCAGACCCAGCATACACGATTGTGAGATGTGATGTTTTCTCTTAAAATTACAAATATTTTAAATACTAATAGGTTTATTTAGATAAAAAATTTCAGTTATACTTTTAGCTAAATTATATTTCATAAAATATGAATTGACACCAGGAAATTTTAATAGTTTTAGTACCATTTTACCTTAAAGTTATAAAATGAATACATTTTTGCAAGCTAGTTGGGTCTGAAAAAGTTAAATGCAATATTAAATTTTATAGTGTCAGTATTGGTTAAAAATCACATTCAAAGAAATTTTGTATCTAAGCTTTTCAGATTTTTACATTTTTTTCTAAATAAAAAATCTACGTTAAGTAATCGATATGTAATAGTATTAGGTTTGCTGTTCTTAACTTACTAATATTTTGTTAGTTTCAGCAGTTATTTCTGCCATCTTCAACTAAATTTTAGTAGATTTAGCAACATTTTTACAGATCTTTTTTTAAAAAAATCTCAGATCCCGAAACTTTTCAACCTTCGAATATGAAAATTTTTTTATTAAATACAACGTATTCATATATGACGTTAATATTTAATGAAAAGAGTCAGCCTTTTGTGTTTTAATTAATAAAAAGTTAATGAAATACCTTAATTTAGCATTAAACGAGTAATCGATTAACCGCCAATTTTCTCGAATAACCGACCCGAATAACCGGTTAATCCATTTTAGTGATTTTTCGAATAATGCATTAACCGGTTAACCGCCTATGTCGAATAATTGGAAACACTAAATTTTTCACAAGTTTTAAAGATGCCCAAGAAACATTTTTACGGACTGTCCGCAACGTACGGAATCATAAATTCGGCTTTTACGGTACGTTTACCGTCCGTATGCACGTATCCATCGAAGCTTGTGCGTGTACGGAAAACAAACGGACCCGTATAATCGGATTTCGAACACAGCACGTTTTAACTCCGTTTTGTGTATCCGTTTCCGTACAGTTAAATACGGACTTTATCGGTATCAGTTTGTTTTTGCAAAAAAGTACACAAATTGTTTTAAAAAGCCCTTTAGCTGCTAAAAAATAGTATTGGGAGGATAAATAAGTCGCAGTAGCGTGAATCCCTCCTAACACCTCATCAACCAAAGAATTTGAAGTCATATATATTAAATGGTAAGATTTATTTAACTTATTATGTGTTTTTAAGGTTGTTTTTTTATATGCGAGTGGAAATAAGAAATATTTGATGTCACAATATTTAATTGTTTTGATAGCAATGTGCGAATTTGCATCGTATGTAAAACACCATCGTGATTACAGTTAGTTAAAACTTATCTAATTTATTTTTTCTTTTACATGCAGGTATTGAATTTTATTGTGCCGATATTTTAAATGGATATTGGAAGGAGACGTAAGCAGCACCGAATGTAAATATAGTGTAAATATAAAAAATAAATTCCATTTTTAATAAATCTTTAAAAAACTTAAAAAGTACTACTTATAATTATAAAAATAGGGTCAATATAGGTAGACACGCAAATACGTTTTTATTTCAAAAAACGGTACGAATACGGACCGAAATCGGCATTTTAAAAATGGAGTCACTCCGTTATTCACACGACATTACGGTCCGGCATTGACGGACTTTCAACGGACTAGTCCGTTTTTTACATGACATAACGGTCCGTAAACGGTCCGTCATTGACGGACTTTAAACGGACTTGTCAGTTTTTAACACGACATAACGGTCCGTAAACGGTCCGTCATTGACGGACTTTCAACGGATTCGAATCAGTTTCGATGTTCCTTAAGTTCCGTTTTCTGGTCCATATACGGATCCAGAAAACGGTACGTAAACGGAGTTGGATGCCATTTATGACGGACCGAAACTGGTACGTAACCGGAACGAATTGTTTGTTGGGTGGCGCTATTTCTTCCCCTCCCGATTTTTTTAAATGGCCCATATAACAAAAACTAAGAGAGATAGAGCAAATTTGACGAAAATTTTGGCTACCCATTGCTATGTAATAGCCCCTTGAAAATTTTATTTCTATCCAAATATGGCTCTTGGCAGGGACGGACAAAATGTTTGCTCCTTTGGAGCAGTGTCGCCCAAACACTTGTTAGAACGACGAAGATTAATCGTCTTTTTACACGTACACAACCCGAACGTCAACGCAACAAAAAACAGAGAGCGTAAAAATAAAAAAAAAATCATTAGTTGCACGTCTGCTGTCAACAGAGTGGGTCTATGTCGCTTTGTTTGACAAAATAGTTACACAGATAATATTTTGCAACAACCAATGAAATTAAAATATGTGACCTTCTCCGAGAAAAGGGACCTAGTGTGTCAAAAAACGGGTTTGGACTTAAGAGTGGATTCTGGTACCTAAAAGGGTGTAGAATAAGATGAAATGAGTTAGAAAAAAACTTCATTTCACACACTAGGTTCCTTTTCTCGGAGAAGATCACATATATGTATGGTACATAACTTTATAAAGTTTAAAAATCTCTGCATTACACTGTGGAACAAAGTCAGGTTAGCAAAAGTTAGGTCGATTCTGAGAGTGAGGGGTGAAAATAGAGGCTAAATTAGAAGACCCGTCCCGCGGCATTTGCTTATGTTAGTTCGAATTTTTTATATGGTTTTTTGGCTATAACTCGTCAACTAATTGATATTTTTTAAATCTGTAAAAGCCAAATTATAGCTAGAGACCTGAACAACAACTGAATTTAGCCTATATTTTCATCCCTCACTATCAGAATCGACCTAACTTTTGCTAACCTGAATTTGTTCCACAGTGTTATAATTGTTTATATTAAAAACAATTAAAACGCAGAGATTTTTAACTTTGTTGTATTTAATAAGAATTAATATAAATTGTTTTGATTTTTTTTTTGTTTTTTTTTAATTATTAATATTTATAACATTATTTATCTATTTTTTTACACAATAAATTATTCGCAAAGAACACGTGAACCCATTTTCTTAAAGAATATTTTTTTATTACCTATTAATTGCTTTTATGTTTATTTCTTTTTTCAATCGCTCATTGCTAAAATTTAACACATAAGAACATAAATAGTAAAACAAACAAAACCAAGTGATTTTGTTCAGTGCAATAGTTACCAATACATTCTCTTATTTTTGTACCATAGCTAATACATTCTCATTTCTCTTTGTGGGCACCACTGCTTTGGAGTATCCTTACGTAGCCTTAGATAATATGGACCAGGTCCGGGGAGAGTCCCGAGACCCTATAATTTGAACATATTTTGCGATCAGTACAATTACAAATAAAACTGTAGTTTCACTAATTTTTTACTTAAATTTAGATTAGTTAAATTTAACAAGAAATATGTTAAAATCAACTAATTTTATATTAAGCCAAAAAACAGGAATACATTTTGTGAAAGTAACATATTTTTCTGTTCAGCCAACATACATATTATGTGCGTTCCCGTACGTTACCGCGGGTACACGCGGGATCCCAAAACAGCTCAAACAACAACAATTTACACGCAATTTTGAGTACGGGAACGCTTTTGGGCTAGTTTGGGTAACCGCGGGTGGGCAAGGGCCCCATTTATGTTTGGCTGTTTATTTGCCCATTCTCAGACCCTTAATCTTAAAAAACATTTTCGACATTATGCTTGCGATTTTTTCATACAAAAAAGACTTAAAAATAATAATAGAAAACTCCGAAAAATGCATCCTTTTCTCTGAAGAAAACGTGATATTTGATGGAGATAAGAAATCTAAGATCAACCTGTCCCATATTTTCTTCCACTTCTGACGAACCCATTCTTACCCCATATTTTGACCACTTAAATTACTGAGGTGATCAAAAACTGACATTTTAATCGTGGAATTTTTGCTTATAAAGGGTTGTTAAATTTTAAGGGCGATATTTTGTTCCATACATAAGCTGTGTTTGTGCGGGAAGCTATCAACGTTGGCTTATGTCATTCCAATACAAATTTGACATTAGTAACTTTGAGAGTTAACACTAAACGTTGGCTAATGTCAAATTTATATGGGAATGACATAAGCCAACATTGATAACTTGCCGCACAAACACAGCTATAATTGAACCATACCAATATTAAGTGTGTTTGCGTACCCGAAAATTTGTACAAATTCGTACAAATTTGTACAAGTTTTTACTGGAAGGTGTTTGTTTACACAATTACTCAGTAAGGAGAGAGGAAAAATAGAGGGTAAAGTGACAGTTCAATACCAGAGAACTTACAAGTTTTTACTGGATGAATTTTTGCTAGTAAGAATTTGTAAGAAAAAAAAACATATGATTTAAAACATATGATTTAAAACATATGATTGAAGAAACAAAACATTTGTCTAAATAATTTTGAAATAATTTTTTGTAAAAATAAAAAATATTTAAATATAAGCTTATTTACGATGGAAGGAGTAAGTAAGTGATCATTTTATTATGTTTTATTTATTAATCCAATAATTTGAAAAGGTTTATTTCGCAATCAGCTATTTTAATAACTGTTGCAAATTAAGCTATTTTCTCGGCAAATCTAGCGATACTTAAACTCGTTTAGGGGGATAAAATATAATTTAGCTATTAGCGGGAAAACTAGCGATTTTTCTTTTTAAGACAGTCTTCACATTTTCTTAGCATTTTTTTACATTTATTTCCTTGACAGAATTTTTGAATCATTATTATTCAGCGATTTATCGGTAAATTTTTATGGAAAACAAAAAAGTTCGAAAAATTTGGCGATGTATCAATAATTTTTTAAGAAAGTTTTAAGAAGTTTGAAAAATATAGCTATTTTTGTGAAATTTTTAACAGAACCTAAAAAGTTCGTGCAATTTAGGGATTTGTCGCTATTTAATTTTTTTTTATAATTTAGATATTTTCTAGTGATTTTTTAGTTTGATTTAGCGATATTTTTACGGAAGAAGTTGGCAGCAATATTTTACTAATTCTTACAATTTTTCTGTTTGCGTACATTTTTAGATATTTTTCTTTTTGAGAGTAAATTTTGCCTTACTCTCTGTAAATTTGTTACTGAGTAATTTTTACTGGACTTTACTGGAAAAGTACCCAAACACACCTATTATCATATAAAAAGAAATGACAATAATTTCCTAAATAATCTGTGTTTTATTCAAAATCAACATCGGCCCTTAAAAGTTAACCACCCTTTACAACATATTGAAATTTCTTCAAAATAGTACACTCATAGAAACAAATCTGTAAAAATAGCAGAAAAGGTAACTAAAAATTAGTTAAAAATGATGCTGCAGAAGAAAATGTTAAATTAGCAGATTTTTTTTGCTAAATACAAATAAAATAAGAACAGCAAAAATAAACCTGTTAAATTTACAGTTTTACAATTTTCTTAGTAAATATTTCTGCTGATTTAACATTATAGACTGCTAATTGCATTCATCTAAATTTAGCTTAAAAATAAAAAATTAAAGATATCACAGTTTGTTTTTGCTATTTTTAGTCAACTAATACTTAGCAAAATTTTCTGTAGATTTTACAATACAATTTGTCATTTTCAATTAATTAAAAGTTAACTTAAATGTAACTTAAATTCTGCAAATTTTTTGCAGATTTATTATTATTTTTGATGTTCTTATTTTACTAGTAATTAGCAAAAAAAAAAAAAGTTCTTTCTGGAGCATCCCAACAAACAATTCGTTCCGTTTATGTACCGTTTTCGGTCCATCACAAACGGAATCCAACTCCGTTTACGTACCGTTTTCTGGATCCGTATACGGACCAGAAAACGGAACTTAAGGAACATCGAAACTGATTCGAATCCGTTGAAAGTCCGTCAATGACGGACCATTTACGGACCGTTATTTCGTGTAAAAAACTGACAAGTCCGTTGAAAGTCCGTCAATGCCGGACCGTTTCCGGACCGGTATGTCGTGTGAAAAACGGAGTGACTCCGTTTTAAGGGGGCCGTTTTCGGTCAGAATCCGTACCGTTTTTTTACACAAAAATGGACTCGTATATCGACCTAAATTTCCCTATTTTTATTAATTATAAGCAATAGTTTTTTTTATATTTTTTTTATAAATTTATGAAAAATGGAATTTATTTTTTATTTACACTATAATTAATTATATTTTGCGCAGCTTGCGTCTCCATCCATAAATTTAAATCATTTTACAATAGCGGCCTACAATAAAACCGAATATCTGTATTTAAAAGTTACAATAAATTAATTGAGGTTAAACTGGTTGTGATCACGATGGTGTTTTGCAAGTTCGCACACTTTTCTACCAAAACAACTACATAAATATGTCAGTAAATATTCCTCAGTTGCATTCGCTTGCAAATAAACCATCTTTAAAACAAATAATAACTTTAATAAATCTTACCATCTGATGTATGTATGTGACTTGAAGTTCTTTGGTTGATAGATTCTTAGGACGGATTCACGCTATTGCGACTTATTTTTCATCTCAATATTATTTGTCAGGAGCTGAAGGGCTGTGCTGTATTTTTTTTTTAAATATTTTTAGTACTTTTTTCCAAAAACAAACTTACACCGGAGAAGTCCGTATTCAACCGTACTGAAACGGATACACCAAAACGGAGTTAAAACGTGTTGTGTTCGAAATCAGATCATACGGTCCGTTAATGTTCCGTACACGCACAAGCTTTGACGGATACGTGCATACGGACCATTAACGTGCCGTAAAATCCGGATTTATGATTCCGTACGTGCCGGACAATCCGTAAAAATGTTTCTTGGGATCATTTTTAACTAATGTTTAGTTGCTTTTTCTGCTATTTTTACAGATTTATTTCTATGAGTGTAATATTAGCTAATTATTCATTTAAAAACTATTAAATCCAAGAATTTTTTCTCGTATAGCCAGAACTAAGATCGATTTGTTTCTGAAATATTTCTTAAGTAAGAATTTTTAAACATTTTTTATTTAAGAAATATTCAAGACAAAAATCGAGTTTAGTTCTGGCTGTAAAACTGACCCTTACTCGTATACGGCGTTCACATATACGTGTTTAACTCGATTTGACGTGTTTAAGCGTTAAACATGTTTAAGTGAGATGTTTTACAGTACATTTTTCCTACTCTCAAACACGTTAAATTATCGTGTTTAATTTTTAAACACGTTGTTAAACACGATAAAATTGATATCAATTGGTGTTGAATGACAAGTTTGAAGCAGAAGAAGACACAACAAGAAAAATAAAAAAATTAAAATTGAATAAAATAAACTAAATTTAAATAAAAACCAGTTAAAATGTGTTTTTTTCTTATTAAAGTGATAGATGAACAAAAAAATTAATTTAACTTTGCTTCCGGTGAACGAAAAATCCAAAAACAGCCATGAAGTTGTCTCTTAACTAAAAATTGAAAAATCTTGTTTCCGACTGGGGCGGATAATGTTATTTCATTTTTTATAGCAATTACAACGTTGGATAATGTCAAAAATTATTAATTATTGCCTCCGGCCGAAGAAAAAACTACTTTTTGGGAAATTTTGTAAAATTTTTGTTTTTTTTTCACAATTGTTAAGGAACATCTGTTAAACACTTCATTTTTAAGTGTGAACTGATATGTTTAACTTTTACATAAACGTGTTTAACAATCGTACTGTGAACGTAGTATTAGATTCCAACAAATTATCTTCCTAGGAAACTAGAAGACATTTTCCCAATCAAAAACACAGGATTAACTGATATTAAAAAAAAGTAATCGTACAACATGAATTATAGCCAGATTTTTTTGAAAGTCTGGGGTGGGCAAAAAGCAGTCTAGGGTGGGCCTTGCCCACCCCAGACCGGCCGAAGTCCGCCAATGACGGGAACGCACATATTATTTTGACAGACAGACAGTAGGGTATTCAATTAATCGGCTTTTTATTTTAATCGATTAATCGTGCAAATAATTATTCGGGTTTTTTTCTTAACCGGTTAATCGAACAAAATTTTAAAATTAATCGATTAATCGAAAAAATTTTCTGTAAAATAATATACATACACTTGTTGGATTTTTATTAATTTTATTTTAAAAAAACAACAAAAATAAATTCAGTAACTCTTCTGAAATTCATAAAAATAAAGAAAATTAATAATTGAGATCAGATTTTGTCAATATATTTATTTTTTCTGTCCCCTTTTTCACATATAAAAATTTTATCCAAATCGGGGAGAACCAACCGCAATGAGTTAAAGAAGAACATAAGACTCCGTACATACATTTGTATCTCTTTCGTATGCATTGTATGCATAAAAAACGTATATGTAGAGACGAATTCTGTTAGAATTGATTTTCCCTCTACGTTTCCGTACCCCCATCCCTTTATTTTATTTTATTTAATTTTTTTAATTCAGAGTGCTCACTAAACAAGCTTTAATACACTGAGCATTAATTATAATTAATAATTCTAATAATCATTAATAAGTCACAACAACAGAGTAGTAATTTGGAAGATGACAAAACAAACTGTGACAATTATATGTTGTTTTTGTTGTTTCTTTCGGATTTAAGATTTAACGCTCCTACTTGAAACCATGAAATTATCATTGAGTTGAAGCTAACAAATATTTCTAGAAATTCTAAAAGGTCATCCCCTAATTATTTTTTAGGCCAGAATGAAATCCGGATAGGTACAAGTCTGCAGCAAATTATTTATAACAATTTTTTAAAAAAGTTTTGAGATTTTAGCACATTTGCTTTAATAAAAAATTTATATTTTTTAAACAATTTTGTAATTTTCTACAAATTTCGATTAATCGATTAATCGTATGAAATTATTCGAATTATTTGTTATTCGAAATTTGGACATTTTAAATTATTCGAACACTTTTTGAGAAAATTTTTCGATTAATCGATTGAATACCCTACCAGACATGTTATCATTTCATAAAAAAATGCCGATTATAATATATTTTGGCATAAAAAGGGTTTTGAATTTTTCGCAAAACTGGTATCAAAAGTTGTGTAACGACAATAGGTCTGTTCGACATCGTTACCATCGGGAACCCAATTTACCCGAAACAACAACAATTTACACACAATTTTAACAAAAGAAACGCTTTCTGGTAAAATTGGGTACTCCAGGTAACGTACGTGGAACAGAGCTAATCTTGCTGAAACAGAAGTATTTAAGTACGCCATTGCATTACCAAGATGCAAATTTTGACCTTTTTGCCAAAATAGGCTTGAAAAGTTTATCCTTAACGGGCCTATTAATTAACTATAGGTTTTTCTTTGCGTGAATATACAAAAATACCATTTACTTCTGGAGAAGCCATTTGCGTTTTCAATTTCATTTTTAAGTGAAGTTTAAGTCTGTGACATGCCTGATAACTGCTCTATTTCGCGTTCGAGAGAAGTCCGTATCGAAAACAGCTTTCGTACAAACGCGGCCTATTTATTTAAATTTCATTGGTTTACAAAAAATAAAACAAAGGTTAAGAAAGCACACTCACAAAAGTTTGTCGGTAAAATCTACTGAAAATGACAGTTAAAACAAAGGTATATGCAGTTAAAAAGGCGTCAAAGGTATTTACCTTTAAAATAACTAAAACTTTTGTTATTTTTAACTGTTGAAAAAAACCTAACAAATGCATTAAAAATAACTACACCAATGTCGTAAAATTAACTGATAAATTTCTACTACAAAAATTTCAAAACAACTCACAAAATCGGTAAAAACTACTGTTTTTTACAGTCTATTAGTTTTGTTTATAAAAGTATATTTTAATAAAAAAAAATATATTTTTTTCTTTCCATTACTCAGCCTATTCAGAATTTGAAGTAAAAATTCCAAACCGTTTTCAAATCGTAGTTTTCCGTGTATTATTAATTTAATAATTTTATCGGTGTGTAATTCAAATCAACGTACTTTTGAACAGAGATCTGGTAGCTTTTACCACTACGGTATTGTTTCACTCCAAAAATAATCTGGCATTACCTAAAGTTTATTTCGTTTTGTCAATTTGAGAGAACTTTTAATTAATTTTAGTTAGCTAACATCGTGTCTCCTAAGAAAAGTGTGCAAAAAGTAAACAAATCTTTATATTATTCAAAAGTTTTAAATAAATATTAACAAAAAACTATATTAGCATTCTATTGATTCAGAATATAAAAATTCTGTCAAACGTGAAAAAGCGAAATAAAAAATTGCGTGCATTGTCGCCATATTTGCACTCACAGTGGCGGCATAACAACAGCAAATACAAAGTGGAAATGCTTGTGTTATAAACAAAAATGTGCGAAAAAACAAATATAAATTATTAAAATACACAAAATTAATAATTACTTACAAACTAAACAAGAATTTGTGTAGAAAATTTGATTAGTAACCAAAATATTTGACTAATGGCAACATACGAGTTTAAACAACAACAATAGCAACAGTCATCGCAGCCAAGGTTGCCAATTTAGCCATTTTCCGGCTAGAAATAGCCATTTTCCGGCTAGAAATAGCCATTTTAATTTCATCTACACAGAAATAATTTACAAAATTCTAATTAAATTTTTAAACACCTTTCTCATAGCAAATTTGTAAATACAAAAAAAAAAAAACTTAAAAAAGGCACCAACAAAGAAATTTGTAAATCCAAAAAAAAAATTCTTTTTTTTTTTAACTTTGAATTTTTATTTTTAAAAAATTTTTAATGAAAGATAACAATTTACAAACGAGTTACAAATATTTCAAACAAAAAAATTGTTGGGAATAAAATTTCAATTTAAAAGAAAATGTGATTGCTTTTACAAATTCCCATTGTTGGTGCCTACTGTTTTTTTTCTCTGTAGCCACAAAAAAATGGCTAGATTTTATCTAGCTGAAAGATTTAGCCATTTTATTTTTTCCTAGATATTTTCTTTAAATATTTTGCAGTTAATTTCATACAAAAGGGCATGAAATTTTTTGATTTTCGAAATTTTGTTAAAAATTTTTAATTTTTTTTAATTATATTTGGGTTTACAGACCATAGATTACACATCTATGTAATCCATGTTACAGACGTTCTTGTAATTTTTACATTCGGTTTGAAATCTAGTTTTTTGTAAAATTTTAATAAAAATATTTTAGAAATTCGGCAAACATTAAGGCTTGTATTCAAAAAAATGTTTTGAATTTTATTACAGTTTAATAAAACAAATTAACATGTAAAACAACAACAAAAATATTTCAATTAGCCTCTAAACCTCCGTTTCCACATGCAAGTAAATGGTTGCAAGTTAAGAATACGTATTATCAGCGAAAATTTCGAAAATTACCGAAAAAACATGAAAATTTTACATGTGTCCACACTACTTGCTGCAAGTTCATTTTTAAACTGTCGTCGAAGGCATAGGTTGTCACTAAATAGCACTCCAGTATTGCCAAGTATTCAATATACTAACAAAGCTGGGAAAAAATTAGTTCTTAACAATTTTTTTTTCAAAAACTTTTAAAATTTATATTTTAAATTACCATTAAGATATGCCGTTGTGTTCTTTTTTACTTTTTTTTTTTACAAATAAATACAAAATCAGTTGCATTACAACTTTTACTTTACCAAATACTAGTAAATTAATAGAAAACATTACTAGGCAACACTGTTTTCTTCATTCTGTCACTTCACTTGCCGCAAGTATCAAAAATCCACTGTCTTCAAAATTTACTTGCAAGTTGAGCCGCAAGTCGTATAAGTGTGATAGTATTAGTGAAAAATTGTGAGTGGATTGAGTTTTTCGAACTTGCACTTGCATGTGGAAACGGGGGGTAACGGTGGGTCTCATACTGCAGGTTTAACTTAACTATAAACAAAAGAAAATGTCAAAAAAATGTACACAAAACAACAATTTTTTTGGGTTAACTATTAACTAAAGTTTAAACCTGAAGTATGAGACCCACCGTAATAAGACAAAAAGTTTTTTTTGAATAACAGTGTAAGATTTAAAGGCTAATTTCACTGATTTACATTAAAATTATTAAGTTTTAGCATTTTCAAATTTTAGCCATTTCTAGCCATTTTTTCTCCGGAATCTAGCCATTTTTTCACTTCAAGAGTTGGCAACCTTGGTCGCAGCAGCAACAGCTAGATAAAAATACCAACAACAAAAATTGCGTGTGCATTTTTTTATTTACCATTTGCTTTGAATTTCTTTTCCATTAACATATTTGCAACTTTAAGAGCCTGTTGTGCTTACAATTTTATTAATTTTTTTTTCTAAAAATGCAATAAACATTTTGACAGTTTTGACAAAACACAATTAGTGTTAAAATCTTGAAAAACTAAATGTTAAAAAGCAGTGCATTGTTGTGGTGTTGTGAACATAAAAAGCAATTTTTTTTGTAAAAACAAGCAAGAGAGAAAACAGAGTACAATGAATTTTTTATAACGTAAAACAAATTGAGAATTGTTTTTGATTCTTGACAGTTTTTATTTTTGTATTTCATTTTAATCGTAAATAAATTATGCAAAAAGAAAAACTAGTGCTGCCATACCAATTTTTTAAGAACTGTTTGACAACGTTGGATAATAAAATTATCAAAGTGAGAATAGTGCATTTTTTCAGAACTTGTTATTTATAATGGATCAATTTCAAGCCACATTAGACCCTCGGAAGCAAGAGCTTTTGGAAGCTCGTTTTATTGGAGCACGGGTAAGTTGTATATAAATATTTTTTTTGGCTAAACTGCTATTTAAGGCATAATACCCAGTTTACACAGAAATGTTAATGTAGTAAGTAAGTTGCGTTTACATCTGCACCGAAATCTCGAGATTTCGATATTCACCACTCTGAAAAAGCAATGAAGGAAAGCTTATAGATGTTCAATTTTGAGTACAGTAAACATATTTAGTTCTAATAAATACATTTTCCAAAAAAATTAAAGTTAATACGCATATCTTCACTGTTTTTTCGTAGTGGTGAATATCGAAATCTCGGGATTTCGGTGCAGATGTAAACGCAGCATAAAAGTCGGATTAACTGCTAAAGGGCTCGTTAGCTACACGCTATGTAATTATACAACAAGTTCGAAGTAAGTTTTACAATTTTCTAGCAAAATGTATGTAATTTTTCGGATATTTTCCGTTACACATGTATATATTTTGTAAGGATTGTATTTTATTTATTTGTTGTATAATTACATAGCTCTTAGGTAATATTCCCCCTATTTTATTCTGTGTATATACGTGAACGTAACGTACCCTAACGAAACGGGACGTGGCAGAAAATCTGCGGTTATAGATAAACAAAAACGGATCATATGTTTTTAAAAAACACTTTTAATTTTCATTGTTTTTCATTATTAGTTTTACACAATTTTTAAATTTTATCACTTAATACTGTTTGTATTATACAACAAGCTTTAATTTGAGGTACAACTTTTGTTTTTACCTTAATACGGGCAAAGTTGTAAGGGGTTAAAGTTAATTTTTTTTGTTAAATATTAAAAAAATTAGTTACCAGGAAAACAATTTTGCTATTTTTTTATCATAAAAATAAAGTTTTATTTGTAGAAATTATTTTATGTTTTATTGAGAACTGAAAGAAAAATATTTGGCTTTTTTTTTAATCACTGGATTTATTTTTGGATTTATTTTATTTTGTTAAAAAATCCACATTTTGTTTTCTAAATTTCAAAATTTTATATTTTTATACAAATCTAACACTTATTCCCTAATATAATGTGAAAGAAAAAATTTAAATTTTGCGAAAAAGCAATTTCTGGAATAAAATTAAGTTAAATCCAAAACGGATTTATTTATTTTTTAAATCCGTTTTGGATTTAGCTTATTTCAATTGCTGTGTTCACATTTTTACAAAATTTAATAATTTTCTTGCACATTATATTGGCGAATAAGTATTAGATTCTGATAAAAATTATAAATTTTGAAAATTAAAAACAAAATATGGATTTTGTCAACAAAATAAAATAAATCCAAAAATAAATCCAATGATTAAAAAATAGGGCTATTTTTAATTTTAATTTATAACAAATTCCAAAACTTCTTAGATTCACAATATAAAATATCAAAAAGTATTTATAAAACAAGTTGTAATAATTATCTGTACCCGGGTAAAAAAAAATAATATGATGTTATATGTAATGATATCTTATTTAATATAGTTGGAGATATGCTATGATCCGAAAAATGGTGCATAAAATTATATCGGATAAGATCTAAATATATTGTATCATATAGAATCTTATCCGGATTTTGACCCGATATAATTATATCTAATTTGATGTAGAAAGACATAATTTTATAACGCTTCATACTTCAAGATCAAAACAAAAACTATTAAAAAGTACTGAAAATTAACACCCGGCCCGAGTAAAACGGGTTATACATTATTTTATATTATTTAATACAATTATGTCTCGTTATATATTGCTTTGTATGGCACTATATATAATAAGACAATAAATTTCGTCTTTCGAACAAATTTTATATGACCCAATATCTAAATATATCTTTTTACATATGTTGTCATATTTAATAAGATCTCGCCCATGGAATTGAAATTGTAAGACCAAAAATAGCCCAGTTTCATGTTTAATTTAAGATTTTATCGAAATCAATGGATTTTTAATTGGAAAATATTCTTTTACAAAAACAAATTTTGATATAAAATTCAAGTGATTTAAAAAAAAAAACATGAACACGAAAACTGGCAAAATACTTTTGCATAAAATTTGAGTGAAATTATCTGACGGTTACCCATACATTACACTATGGAACATTTTTGGGATTATTGTCTGGGGGGTGAGAAATTCCAAGTCAGGGTGATGGTACTAGGTCAGTATAGTAAAACCCTCAAAGGGTTTGGCGTTCGTATGTGTCATTTTTTATTTTTATTTTTTATGACCTTTTAAATTTTTTCCTTATCTTGATGTTTTTTCGCTTAGTTGTAACATTTTGGCAAAAACGTAGTTTAACATAACTCGAGAACCACTTGTCCGATTTTGATGAAACAAATTTAGAAAAATTTAGAATTACAATTTCTCTAATCTGTTTCTATACCGTTTTCCTATATGTGCAACACTTTCGAAGTTAAAAATGAATGTATGAAGGGAAAAAAGTATTTTTTGCCTAAAAATTTAAATATTTTTTTTTAAAAATTCATAAAAAATCCAAAATGGAAAAAAGTGCCAAAACTAATTACTTTCGCGTAAAGTCACATAACTCATGAGCAAAAAAAGGCATAGATCATGAAAATCGATGCACGCGTTTCTCATTTATTCACAATTAGGTAAATGTATGAATTTCAAAAATTTGCTCCAGATATGCACATTATTTGGAGAAAACATTGACACTCACAAGCCGAACTCTCTCATATTTTTCTACTGTACTAAAAGAGAAATATTGATGTGGCAACACTGGTTCTGTAATGTTCACATAAAACATGCATTGTCATTATACTTCTTCTCTTTCTCACACTGGTTCTGTGATTTTTGTCATTCAACAAGTGCCGACGAACGCGAACAGTAAAAGTGATTTTTCTCCAGTTTTTTAAAAGTGAACAAAAGAGAACAGAATATGGCACTGTGCAAGCCAGATATAAATAGCTTTTGCTACTGCTGTGGTCAATATGTCTCAACACATAAAAAAAAGGGGAAATTTCAGTACTGATTTTGTTCAAACATACGAGATGTACTTCAACCAAAATGTTATAGTGAACGAAAATTGGGTACCAAATATAGTGTGTAAAAGCTGCTACAACCGTCTAATGGATTGGAAAAATAGAAGACGTGAAAGTATGCCATTCGGTATCCCAATGACTTGGACTAATCCTGGCGAAGGTCACAATCCATTGAATTGCTATGCATGTGCGAATAAAGGAGCCGCAAAAAGGATAAGAAAATCGTATAATTACGTTGGTGTTGCAAGTGCCGCAACACCATTGCCTCATTCGGACCACATTCCTGTGCCAAAAGCTTCTAGCCCAGATATTTTCTCTTCTACGACTGCTCCGACATATCATGCACGTGATGATTCCCCATATGAGCCATCAGTATCCAATGAGCCAATTTTAATAAATCAAAATAAGCTTGATTCAATTGTTGCCAAGTTGGAATTAACACAGCATAAATCGGAAGAGCTGGCTTCCATTTTGAAATCAAACAATTTGTTGGCACCCGGTGTGAAAGTCACAGCTTATCGAAGTCGTCAGGCAACACTCCAAAGTTTATTCCTTGTGAATGATGAAAAAACTTCTGCATATTGCCCGGATGTAGGAAAATTGATGGACGCAATGGAAATAAAATATGAAGCAGATGACTGGAGATTATTTATTGACAGTTCAAAACTCAGCTTGAAGGCGGTTTTACTGCATAAGACCAATAAAAAACCTTCAGTTCCAATCGCCTACAGTACAGAAACGAAAGAAACATATGATGCACTGGAAAATATTTTAAAAATGGTTAACTACGCCAAACATATGTGGCGCATATGCTGCGATTTAAAAGTTGTAGCAATGCTTTGCGGTCTTCAAAGCGGCTATATAAAATATATGTGCTTTTTGGGCGATTGGGACACACGATTTTCCGGTGACCAATATGCATGCCACGGATGGAAACTCAGAGAGCACAGCAGGTTACAAACGGCCAATATTATTCGTGAGCCTCTAGTGCCGAAGAAGAAGATATTGCTGCCTCCACTGCATATTAAACTTGGAATTGTTAAGAATTTTATCAAAACTGTCGCCAAAAGAGATAAAGTTTTCTTGTGTTTGAAACTAATTTACCCGAGACTCAGCGAAAGTAAAATTAAAGAAGGTAAGTTATAATATCACATTCATTTCCCATGATTTTCCATCTTAACAAATTAATTTTTTCCAATCAGGCGTACTAAATGGTCCAGATATACGAAAGCTGATTAAAAGTGACGCATTCAACAATATTTTGATTGACGCTGAATTGAATGCATGGCAGGCAATCAAAGAAGTAATAGAAGGCTTGTTGGGAAAGCATCGTTCTAACAACTACGATATTTCTGTCGCAAGGATGTTAAGAGCATTCTCGGAAATTGGTGTCCACATGTCCTTGAAAATCCATTATTTACATCATCATCTGGACTACTTCAGCAAACAATTGGCTACCGAATCTGATGAACAAGGTTAACGCTATCATCAAGTTGCTATGCCATTTGAAATGAGGTAATACTGATTTTTTATTTTTTCAAACTCATTTTAATAAAACAAAAACTTACAGATATAGAGGCAAAAAGTCGCCGAGTGCAATAATTGCGGAAATTTGCTGGTGGAGTAAGTTAGTGTGGCAAGACAAGGATGATCTTGATGATAAAGAATTTTCAGGAGATGCAGAAGGGCCAACAGTGGAGTCACACATTGACATTATGTGTGGTTCAGAAACTGATGATAGCGATGAATGCGATGCCACTAGTCCCGAACAACCACCATCGAAAAAGTCTAGGCAATATTTATTAAAATAAATAAAAATAAATAAATAAAATAAAAATAAAAAATTATAAAAATGTTTACTTAATTTTTTTAGTAGTTTATGGCCAGAAGTCTGGAGTTATTGGGGAAAATTTATGAAAAAGGCGATAAATGACACTTTTTTGAATAAAAACAAATATCAATATTCTTGTCAAAATGGGATACCTTCACTTAATTGTAAATAAAAGCAGAACGCGTTAAATTTTGTTTATAGGTTATGTGACTTTACATGAAATTAATAACACTTGATCCTTTTTTCCGTTTTGGATTTTTTATGAATTTAAAAAAAAAAATTTTAATTTTTAGGCAAAAAAATATTTTTTTTTCTCCACAAATTTATTTTTACCGGCAAAACTGTTGATTATAAAGAAAAACATTATATGAACGGATTAAAGAAATTGTAATTCTAAATTTTTCTAAATTTGTTTCATCAAAATCGGACAAGTGGTTCTCGAGTTATGTTAAACTACGTTTTTGCCAAAATGTTACAACTAAGCGAAAAAACATCAAGATAAGGAAAAAATTTAAAAGGTCATAAAAAAAAATGACACGAACGCCAAACCCTTTGAGGATTTTACTATACTGACCTAGTACCATCACCCTGACTTGGAATTTCTCACCCCCCAGATTGGCTGTTGTACTGTGTTATCGACGTTGAAAATATTATGTTAAAAGAGTTAACACTTTATATGGGATTTCGTACCATATATATGTAGCAACAAAACAAGTCTATTGATTTAAAAAAGAAACATTTATTTCCCCTATATAATTTATGTTATAGTTTTGCTTTAAATAAACTCTTAATATCTTACGGTGGGTCTCATACTGCAGGTTTAACTTTAACTTAACTGTAAACAAAAGAAAATGTCAAAAAAATGTACACAAAACAACAACAATTTTTTTGGGTTAACTATTAACTAAAGTTTAAACCTGAAGTATGAGACCCACCATTAGTAAATTCAAATTGAAATTCATTTTCATTTAAAACGTTATAAATTTACATCGAAACAACAAATTCTTTTATTTTTAAATTGAATATTGGGTCATATTAATAAAAGTTAGCCAATTCTTCGAAGTAATTATTTTGGTTTAGGAATGACATACCACCAAATTTATCCATAGGCTTGAAGGATATCAAAATATCCTATGAAATTAAAACAAAAAAATTGTCTACCCGCAAGCAGACTAAAATTGTGTAATAAATAACTTAAACACCTAATAAAAAATTCCCCCTATTAGTGAAATGTAGTTTGTTATTCATACATACACTATTTACAAATTTAAAACATTTTTAAACGATTATTTCATGACATTTTTCTCATTTTTTTAAGTGAAAGCCCAAAAATAAAAGCTTCATTTGAACTTTTCTCACTTTCAAAATGAAAATCTCACCTTTAGTGAAAAATCCAGTAATGATTTATGGAAATTATTTGAAATTTCATTTTATTTAGAATTTTTTTATTTTATGAATTATTCTTAAACTATACTATAGCTCTTATAAGTACTGATTAATGTGTAGATACTTTTTATGTATGCAGTTTCACATCAAGACTCGCAAACTTATTAGATTTGCTTAGTTCACACGATACACGAAACCTTACGTGAATTCCTCATTGTTTTTCAGTACAATATTTAATAAAAACAGAAATACGAAAATTTTTATCCAACTGGACCTAATTGCATCAAATTTTAAATATTAAGATATTATTTCATACAATAATGTCTGGTCAAAATTCGGATTAAATTGTATATAATTTAAAGTAATTAAATCCAATTTGATCCAAGTAGATACAATTGTATTCACCATTTTTCGGATTAAATTGTATGTGATTAGTTATTGTATTTCATCAAATTAGATATGTCACCATATCATCTTTTTTAATCGGGCCTTAAGTTAAGAATTAAAAATTTAAATAAAAATTTAGAAGAAGTTGTACATAATTGTAACCAAGCCTTCTCATATAAACTTGTATTCTACCCGTAAACTGTGTAAACCTGGTATGTTTATGAGTTTAATGTCAAATTCCATACATAAAAATATGGCTTGTATTTATACAAGGTTTACAAGGAATTTAGGAGTTATAATGAGTACGCCTTTTATATTTTGAAATCATACATAAATATATCTCAAAAAAACATAGAATTTTTTTTTACATTGCGCTATGCTTAAACATATCTAAAACAACTTAAAAAAAAAATGAACATTGAGCTATATAAAACTTTATATATTTTCCGATAAAGCCATTTTTAATTATATATGACGATGTATTAAAATTGTCATAGCATATGTAAATAGATATGGTACTAGGGTTTGTGGTTCGGGAATTCCCGGGCGGGAATTCCCGGGAAAGGTTTGCCGGGAATTCCCGAAAAAAAATATATTATTTATTTTAAAAATATTAAATTTTTTAAATTGTTTTTGTTTCGAATAGGATTTTTTAATTTTGGTCCTAAAAAACATTTTAAATACTAAAACAAAAATGTCATTGTTAAAATCTTTTAAAAGGGAATACATTTATTTGACACAAAAATAAAATATTTGCCAAGTAATAAGGAGCATTTCAACTAATAAAGATTTTTCGCATAACTTATTCAAAATTTAAGTAGTAAAACCTAAAAACTTGGTAAAATGTTTAAAAGAAATATGAAAAAAAAGCTTTGTTTCTTACAAATATTCGCCCTTACTATAGGTTTGTTTTTTTCGAATTTTGTATAAATATTCCATACAATTCCATTCCATTTAAGTAGGTATAAATTTAGCTGCTTAAAAATTAAGTAGTTATAAAAATGCTACCAAGTCTTAAAAATACTTGGCTTTTTCTTTCCAATGTAAACAAAAATATTTGTCATAAAAATATTTGAAATTGTAGAATTTTTTATTTCATAAAATATTAAAAACAACAAAAGCTAACAAATGAATTATGCGTTTGTTAGTAAAGGTAGACCAGGGCACACAAGCTAATTGCTCCATTTCGAGTTGCGGGGAAGTCTTTGTACGAAAACAGCTTTTGTACAAAGGCGACCCCAAATGCTTAAATTCTATTTGTTTACAAAAAATGAAAGAAAATCAAGTAAGTACGGATAGTCGTTTTTTACAAGTCGTTATAGATACCCTATAAACATTTTCACTGGAATTCAAGTTGAAATCAAGTTCAATTCCAGCCCTGTTTTCCAGTTTCAAGGCTTGAATTCAACTTTTATTACATTTTATTTCAATAGTACACTCCAGCAAAAGGGAAACAAAAATTCAAGTTTGAAATATTTTTGTTAAAAAAACAAGTGCTAGAGTTTGAAATATACTTTACTTCAAGCAAAATTTAAAGCACTTGAATTTTTAAAACCTATGTGCTTATTGGGTATAGATATAAAATTCGAAAAAAACAAACCTTATCTAAATTTTTCAAATGTATAATTTAGGTAAAGTCGGCTTTAGTTCAAAATAATTGAAAATATAAATATTTTTGTAAAGTTTTCATACACAAAATGAACAAACCTATTTGATTAAAAATAAAGTCGACTTTAAATTTAAAATACGCCTTTATATTGAGGGTCAATAATTTTATAAGTAACGTTTTCATTAATAAATGTGAAAAGAAAAGACTAATGGTTAACGGTGGTATCTAAATTTGGTTATCCGACATCTAAATTTGGTTAACAAAAAAAAAAAAAAAATTGATGGTCATGCAACTTCTCTTGAAGAAAACAACAAGAATAACGTTTCAGCTAAAATTAGCAAAGTACCTGAAGAAAAAAGTGTAAGCTGAATAGGCATTAAAGGTTTTATGGTAGGGCAAACATTTCCTGAAATGGTATCCAAATTAGCTGCAGCCAATCCGCACCATAACTAGATCTTCGTTTATTCGAGAAAGTTTTTATAATAAAAACCTGGCATTGCAAAAAAATGAAACCGATGTAAAGAACATTATATTAAATTACTACAATCATGTAAAAGATATCATGATAAAAGAAATATCCACCAATATTTCTATCAATAGGAGATTTACTATAATCTTAGATGAATATAATAATATAATAATTCATTTTATAACCTGGGGTTGGTTTATATATCAGGAAGATGTAATGCTGATGAAATAAGAAGAATTGTAGAAATAAGACTAGAAGAAAATAACATTGTGGCCACCATATCTAATGGGCCAAGTGTGATGAAACGGTTTGTTTCCGACAGTCCAGTAGTAGGTGCCTGCTGGAATCATGCAATTCATTTGGCAGTGCTGCGAGTAATTTATGTGAAATCAAATGTTCAACATTCTGATATTTTTTACTTTGCATTCTCACTACAGAAACTGCATTTGTACTGAAATAGTGTTTTTTTTAACAAAAATTACTTATATAGGTGGTTTTCATTAACAATTTTGTTCAAAAATATTTCCCGGGATTCAAATTTTTTCATTCTCGTTTCCCGGGAAATAAAAAAGTCCGGGAAATCCCAAACCCTATATGGCACATATAAATATATATGGGGACATGTATATTTATACCGATCTATATATGACATCATAAAAGAAATTTTTGTAAAACTCAAAGCTATACATAATTATATCCGCAAAGATATAGTGTTACACTTGACTATATATAAACATATTAATTCATATTAAATTATATAATTTCCTATATAACTATTTTTACTCGGGGAGCTTGTTTTTTAAATCACGTACGAAGTTGTACCTAGTGTCCACATGCTTTGTCCTTTTACTGAACTTTTTATCTTCAAAAATTGTTGTTTGGTTCTTGAAGTTTAATACCAAAATCTTCCACAAGTTTTCTTAACCACACTGCTTCTTGTACTGCTTCAGCTAACCTAGTGTCTTCAAATGCAATGAAATGTGAAAAGAAATTTTAAAATAACACACAAAGCAACAACAAAATTATTTTCGTTGTTGTTGTTTTGTGTGTTATTTTCAAATTTCTTTGCACATTTCATTGCATTTGAAGACACTAGGTAAAGCAATGTATTCAGCTTCAGTAGACGAAAGTAATACACATTGTTGTTTACGACAGGACCAGCTTACACAACCTCCATTATATTTGAAAACGTAACCACTATTCGATTTTCTGTCAACTCGATTTTGTTCCCAATCAGCATCTACGTAGCCGATAAGCTTTTCGTATCTGTTACCGCCAAGTTTTAACGTCCTATCTTTTGTACCTCTTTTATATTTTATTAAACGTTTCAGCTCTACCCAATCTTGTTCTGAAGGCTGACTGACATGTTGACTTAGAATTGAAACAGCTGCTGAAATATCAGGACGGCTGTTGACAGATAGGTATATCAAACATCCAATTAGCTCTTGATATTTTTCAATATCGTACAGCTATCCAATATCGTACAGCTTTTACGATCCATGTTAATGTAACCAACATCTATGGGTATTTTTGAAATTTTGCTGTCCTTCAAACCTGCTCTTGAAACTATAAAATCGATGTATTGACTTTGATTTCTCCACCATTTCAAAATCTTTATCGTTCTTTGCTGTTACAAAGATATCATCCACATAAGCAAGAATAAAAACGTGATCATTATTAATTAGTGTTTCCAATTCGGTTAATCGATTAACCGTTTCCTCGATTAATCGACTCTATTTCGGTTAATGTCGAAACAAATAATTTAAAACACAAATAATTATTCGACCCGAATAATCGGTTAAAATAGGTCGATTAACCGGTTACATTTTTAATAAGGAATTTTTCCTTTATTTTTTTCCAAAATTTCATAATTTTCTTAGCATTGGCTAAAAATTGCAAGAAAAGCTTATTAAAAAAACAAATACTAACTAAAAATACCACCAAATTCTTTAAAAATCGAGAGAAAGAGGTCCTTAAGCCTTTAAATACCTTTTTTGAAGGAACCCCAAGCAAGTCGGCATTGCACCAGCGAGACACTTCATCTGTTTTAAGAGACTGATAAATTTTAATAAAATTTGTTTGCAAATATTTTAACAAAATATCGAAGTTTCTATTAAAAAACATCGCGAAAGGCCCATATAAAGGTGTTTTTTAAAACTTTGTTTGGCAGGTTTTAGGAAATACAATAGACAATGTTTCATTTCTGTTTTAATTCGTTTAAAAATTGAAACTAAATTATATTTTCATGTCACTTAAGACAAAGTTGCATTTGTTTTAAAACTGTGTCACACAATTGACATATTAATTCTGTAGGAACTCTAGAAAGTGTGTACAGGCGGTTCAAAACCACATGAATTCTACGACATGTTTCACTAGAATACCATGGAACCCGAACCCGTTTCAATGAAATGAAATTTTTATTCGAATTAAAACAAATAACCAAAAAGCAGAAAATGAAAGTTAAAAAATTTAAATTTATATGGAATTTGACATTTATAACTGCACACTGAGAAAATTGTGTACATGCTATTTATGAATTTTTACATTGATTCAATTAAGTTTCGCTGGAATTCGTCCATTGAAAGTTTTCATTGAGCTGATGCAGTTTTAGATAAAATTTTATAAAAAATTTCATATTATTTATTAAAAATTTTTTATACCCCAAAAAGGTTTTATTAAAAAGAGCTTCATAAAAATAATGAAGCTTTGTCACATTGGGAAGAAAACTTCATTAGCTTACTGAATATTTTTGTTAAAACTCATTTGACGAAATGCTATCTGCGTAAGTTCGCTCAAACTTTAGGTTATTTTTTTATTAATAATGGCCCTTAGAAAACGGTAAAGAGACTGGGAAAATCAGAAAAATGTTATTCTGATTTTTGCAGCGTAAATTACTATGTTCATTAACTGAAATTCAACTGAACTATTTTTTTTTATATCGATGGCTCGTTTTTTTTTCTTCAGGGGAGAAGGAAGAATCTTAAAATCTTCAAAACTTTAGATATAACATTTATTTAAGTGCAATATTAATTTTTTTGCGGCAGTATTGATTGTTCTTAAATTACTAATATTTGCCAAACCAAAAATCTGCTAGTTTCAGCAGTTCTTTCTGGCATTTCCAATGAAATTTTAGTAACTTTATCAAAATTTTTGCAGACCTTTGTCTACTAAGAAAATTTTTAATTTAAGAAAACCTCAGATTGCAAAAATTTTCAACCTTAAAATATGGAAACTTGTTTTAAATATAGCGAGTTTATATATCACGTTAACAAAAACAGGCATCTCTTTGTGTATTTATTGATAAAAAATTAAGGAAATACATTAATTTTCTATTAAACGATTAATCGCCAATTTTCTCGATTAACCGACCCGAATAACCGGTTAATCAATTTTAGACATTTTTCGAATAATGCATTAACCGGTTAACCGCCTACGTCGAATAATTGGAAACACTATTATTAATTTGTAGCTTTAGTAGACAACGATCAGAAATTCCCTGTACAAACCCTTCCTGTTTGAGTACATCAAAAAGTTTTGAATTCCAGCATTGCGCTGCTTGCTTGAGACCATACAAACTTTTTTGTAGCTTGCATACGAGCACTTCATTTTTATTGTTTTTAATTTCATATCCAGGTGGCTGTCGCATGTATATAATCTCTTCAAGATCACCATTAAGAAATGCAGTTTTAATGTCATAATGTTTGACTTTGTAGTTCTTGGAACCTGCAACCGGAGCAACCGGTCTGACAACCGTCGTAATCTACACCATATTTTTGGCTAAAGCCCTGTGCAACCAACCGTGCTTTGTACTTCACAATTTTACCATTTGCATTATGTTTAATTTTGTAAATCCACTTACACCCAATAGCTTTTCGACCTTGAGAGAGTGGCACCACCTTCCAAGTTTTGTTGCTATTTAACGATTTCATTTCTTCGTCCATAGCTTCGATCCAATTTCCTCTATTAGTACATTCCAGAGCTTGTTTAAAAGTAGTTGGTTCAACAACTTTTACCAAATTAACATATCGTTGAGGAAGCACACCCAAGTTCGGACGATTAGATCTTCTCAGAGGAATTTGTTCATCTGCAATGAGTGTTAAATCATTAGTGTTAGATAATAGTGGAATTACTGTTATGTCACTACTATCACTAGATACAGATATGTTATCTTCGTCTTCAATTTGAATTAGAACTTCGTCATCAGCGGAATAATATTCATCATCATTAAATATGGGTATTTCGTTAAATGTTGAAATTTCATCAATTTCTTCTAATTCATTTTTGCTTAAACTGACTTCGACATTTTCGTTCTTATTTTGCACACACTCGATACTTCTTGAAATATGTCTTGGTATCCTAATATCATGTACTGATTCGATTTATTTTTGGTTTTGATTTTACTATTTTGTTGTCCCGACAAACAATTTTCATTTTCTCTTTGTTTGAAAAACGCAGAGCTTTTGATTTCTCCGAATATCCCATAAAAAGCAACACTTCTGTTTTCAGATCTAATTTCTTCAGCTTCGGACCAGGTATTAAAACATGAGCTTCCGATCCAAACAACTCAAACTGAATTATATCGACCTTCTTCCCTTCCCAGATTTCAAAGGGAATATTGTTGTTGGATCTTGTTTCGATTCGATTTTGTATAAAATTCGCTGTTAATACTGCTTCTCCCCAAAGTTTACACCACAGATTGGCATCTGCAAGCATACATCTTACCATTTCAACCAGATAACGATTTCTCCTTTCTGCAACAACACTTTGTTGCGGGGTGTATGGTGCAGTAAATTGTTGTTGTGTACCCATTAGTTTTAGAAAACATTTAACGTTATTACCAAGGTATTCACCCCCATGATCTGATCTTAAAATTTTAGGAACTTTCTTAAATTTAGTTTTAACAAAATGAAAGTACTCCTTTAGCTTTTCAGAACATCATTCTTGTTTATCAACAAATAAATCACACAATATCGACTGTAATCGTCGATAAACGTCACAAAGTAACGATAACCACTGGGAGTAGTCTCATTCATCACTGCTACATCATTATGCACCAAATCGAGAATACTTTTAGATTGCTCACCTGATTTTTGAGGAAACGATTTTCTAGACATCTTACCACTAAAGCATATTTCGCATTCGGATTCATCAGCACAATCATTAACCTTGATATTAGCATTTTTAGCATCTTTTTTACAACATTTAAATCACGATGGCCCATCTTTCTATGCCATTCGTGCACGCACCCATTGAGTTTGTTGCTGTCATTCAGTATATTGATTTTATTGTGTCTTACCCGTAGCCTGTAGAGATCATTCACCGAATCACCAAGGGTATGGTTGTTTTTCATAACTTGGCATATTTTGTTTTTGAAAAGTACATCGTAGCCTTTTTCAATCAACTTCCTGAAAGTAGATTACATTCAATCGACGGTACCTAAAGAACACCTTTGACTAAAATCTTTTCACTTGTGTTGTCTTCTTTTACAACTTTAATGTATCCAGAACCTTTACCTTGTGAGTTGAGTTGATAGCCATTTCCAACGTTAACTGACTCAATGTGGTTTTCATTTACATTTTCAAAAAATTATTTATGATTTGTTATATGGCACGTGGCCCCAGAATCAATAAACCAATCACCTTTTCCACACTTACCGAACCAAAAACAATGTTCTTGATTGTAATTTTGAACATCACAAATTCCTGTCATGTTAACTTTATTTTTCTTTGACATCGCATCTTTGTAAAATTTACAATTCTTTTTGAAATGACCAACCTTGTCGCAATAAAAACACAGTTTTCCTTTGTATATCTTCATTACTGACGCATCTGACGATGACCTTTTATGTGTCTTACGTGTGGATTCTTCGATAAGTTTTCCTTTCACAAACGTCAGATTCAAATATTCATCACTACGCGCTTCCAAAGCAACAATGAGAGGATCATACGATTCTGGAAGACTTCTTAACAACATTGCCACTATCCATGATTCACTTAACGGATTCCCCATGACTGCTAGTTGATCAATGTATCGCATCATCTCATTAATGTGAGCTTCCATTTTCTCATCATCTGTAAGCTGCATTTTACAAATTGTCTTCATGACAAATACACGAGTACTTAAAGATGGTTTTTCATAATGATCCTTCAAACGTTTCCAATAATCGCTTGCATTTGTCGCATCTTTAAAATTAACCAGTTTTTCGTCTTCTACCATGAGCCCAATACATGCTCTTGCTTGCCCGTCCTTCTTTAACCATATGGAATTCGGCTCCGCAGGTCTTGGTATTGAAACCACATCCCACAGATCTTCTTTGATTAAAATTAATTCCATTTTAACCTTCCATACTGAATAATTAGCTGCATTTAGCTTGGTGACGGTAGATTTTATTTCATCTTTCGAACTGACAGAAAAATATTTTTAATTTTAATTTATAACAAATTCCAAAACTTCTTAGATTCACAATATAAAATATCAAAAAGTATTTATAAAACAAGTTGTAATAATCATCTGTATTCCAATATTATTTTCTTTATTTTTTTTAATAATATGGCTGAAGATGAAGCTATAATCGACCCACTTTATTTCTAAGTTTTAAATTTTAAGTAGGTTTTAGAAATACCTTTCACTAGGACCAAAAATAAGACCGATTAGTTAACCCATTGAGAATAAATAAAAAACTTTTCAAGAGACTTACATGGTGAGACCCCTAGTAAAAATGATTTTTATATAATTATTTATGATTTTATATAATTACATCTCGTCGAGTATTGTCAAATATATATTTTTATATAATTATATCAAAATATATTTAATTATATAAAATTATTTTAACCAGATCCACCATTTTCCGGATCAAATCAAATATTGGTTAATAGAATTATATATAAAAATATATTATTAGATCCGAAAAATGGTGGATCTGGTTAATTTAATTTTATATAACTAAATATATTTTTATATAATCATATAAAACTATACTTGGTGTTACACATGACAATACTCAACGATATATAATTCTATAAAATCATATATGGTTATATAAGAAATATTTTTACTCGGGACTTTAGAATTTCGTAAACAAATAGCCATTTTTGGAAGGAAACAAAAAGGTCACTAGGACCAAAAATAAGACGCGATTTCTTTCCAAATATGGCTATTTTTTTCGAGATTCTTAAGTCTCAACATGAAAAAGTCTCTTGAAAAGTTTCTTGTTTCTCAAAGGGTTAACTAATCGGTCCTAATTTTGGTCCAAGTGAAAGATAATTCTATAACCTAATAATTGACATGAATTTTTTTGAGTTAATGTAAAAAAAGGTGAAAGTTTGACCCCCAATAACTTTGTTGTTTGATGGGTTTAAAGATCTTCCTATATTTTGAATGAAAGGTGTAGGTCTCGAAAATAATTTAGTAAGTACAAATTATACTGTTATATACGCAATTTTCTTTAATAAAATTATTTTTTTAAAAAGAATTTTCTAAAAATTAAAAATTTTAAACTGGGCCGTAATGAGTTAATTGATGTAAAAATTTTTAATGTCATATGAAAGATATTTTAAATACCTTCCATATGGTGCGCGTACTGTCCAAATCAGACCATAAATTGTAGAGTTATAAGCAAGCCCAACTTCGAACTTTGAACCAAAATAACTCCCGAGATAGGTTCGACCGACAAAAAAGTCTTGTTTGGAATTCCAATAAAAAGTTTTACCTGTGGTAAAAATTTGGACCCGATCGGAGCTGTGCCCCTAAACTTAACTTGAACCTACATATTTAACAGTTAATACAACTTTTACTCTGGTTACTATTTCTAAACGACTAAACTCATACTACAATTGTGTGAAATTCAAATTATATTTATTGAGTCTTTGGATATTTTAACAAAAGTATTTAAAACTAATTTAATAACAAATTGGAAGAAATTTAGAACTATTAATGTTTTATTCTAATAAAATCCTAATGCTAAATTAACCTACAATGGTACTGTGGGGTAATGAGAATCTAAATTTAGACCAATAAAAATGAAATTTAAACATTTGCACCCGGCATTATAAATATCTCAATTGAAGCGTGTCAAATTATATACATTCTAATGAAGAAAAAACTTAAATTAAACTTATAATCTACTATTTACAACTTAAAATCTAATATTTACAAACCTAAATCTACTATTTACTACTTAAAATCTACTTACTATTAATTGTGTGAAACTAGTCGTTTTGTTATAAACGACATTTCCCAACACTAAAAAATATAAAAGTTCAAAGCCGCAAAATATTCTGGCGCTGTCGACAAATTTTTTGTTAACGCCTGCATTTTCTATATTCACTTTTTGCCGAATCGCTTTCGGCGCAACTTTAGTATTTTAATCTTCTAACCGGTCTAAGAATTTTTGCAATGAACAACATTTTTTTCGTTGCCTACTTTAGGCGATATGGGCAAAAATAGGTTAAGAGTTTTTTTTTTTTTCGTGTTTTATTTTATTTATTGAATCTTCACTAAATATGTGTGAACTAACAATAAGTATTCAAAACTTAAGACTAAATAAAAGTATTAAGTGCAGCCAGACAAAAATTTTGTGCTTTCATTTTAATTTCTTCTCTATAAGTGGAGCAAGTCAGCAGTATGTCTCCTTCTTAGTCGCAGGTGACCATTGCTATTTAGTAGATTCCGGGCTAGTGGATGCGGATGTGTTTCTAGTTTCTTTAAGTAGTTTTCGCTATGTCTTCTGATTTCATCTCTAACAAGGTTTACGTTGAGATCCTTATGTATGTTGGAGTTTCTTATATACCAGGGTGCACACGTGATCAATCTAAGAAGCCTGTTTTGACGTCTTTGCAATTTTTCTATGTTAGATGCTGAGGCGGTACCCCAGAGTTGAATTCCATAGCACCATATGGGTTTAATTATCGAGTTATAAAGCAACAGTTTACAATCTAAGGCAAGTAAAGAGTTCCTACTCATAAGCCACGTAAGCTCAACCGTTTTTAACTTTATCTGGGTAAGTTTCGCATCTATGTGATTTTTCCATGTAAGGCGACGGTCAAGGTGTATACCGAGATATTTCACATTTGATTGTTGGGGTATATTATTATTATTTATTTGAATCGGTGGACACGATTCTCTTCTTAAAGTAAAAGTTACGTGTATACATTTCTGTTCATTCACTTTAATTTTCCATTTATCTAGCCAAGTTTCCAATTGTGATATATGATTTTGTAACAATCTTGACGCTACTAATGGGTCATTGTGGACACTAAGGATTGCTGTATCATCAGCAAAAGTGGACGTATGGGTATTCAAGTTTAATGGCATATCAGATGTATATAGGATATACAGAAGTGGTCCCAAAATACTACCTTGCGGTACTCCAGCACAAATGTCCTAGGGGGAGCTGAAGAAACTTTTTTCCGCGAGAACGAATTTATGATTTGTTATATAGCTTTCTAGGAGCTTATGGGTGTTTGACGGTAACAAAAGTTTTATTTTAAAAAGAAGTCCCTCATGCCAAACTTTATCAAAGGCTTGTGAGACATCAATAAAGAGAGCAGAGCAGTATTTTTTTTCCTCAAATGCCTTTCTTATTACAGTGATTAGCCTATGTACTTGTTCGATGGTTTTATGTTTTCTCCTGAAGCCAAATTGATGTGCTGGAATAGTATTGTTTTCGTCTACATACAAGGTCAACTTATTCATGAGTAGCTTTTCGAACAGTTTTGATATATTCGGTAAAAGACTGATTGGTCTATAGGATTCAACTTTTGTGTGGTCTTTGCCTGGTTTGGGTATCATTTTAACGAGTGATACTTTCCATTCCGCGGGATAGTACTCAAGGCGTAAAATAGCATTAAAAATAAAGAGAATAATTCTTAATGCTATACGGGGTAATTCTACAAGCATTTTATTACTTATCTTATCGATGCCAGATGCTTTTTTTGGGTCTAATTCAAAAATAGCTTTTTCAACCTCTCGCATTTCAAACATAAGCGGGGGACATACTATGTGCTGGGATGTAGTAGGAGGCGGCTCTATTATAGTACTAGATAAGTTTGGCGTAAAAACTTCCTTCAAATGATCCACGAACAGATTTCCTTTTTCCGTGTCGTTTCTGGCCCAATTTCCATTTGGTTTTCGCAAAGGAGGCTTACATGTAACGGGTCTTTTAAGATTTTTTGTAGCACGCCACAAAGAGTAATCAGTTTTAGCTGATGGATCTAAGTTTTCGAGATATCTGCTAAGCGATTCAATTCTTTTTTCTTCAAGAAGTCTTCGCAAATTCTTCGTGCATTCTTTAAATCGTTCCTTTAGTTGTGGAGATCTGTGCTGTTGCCATTCTCTTCGTGCAATTCTTTTATCATTTAGGAGTCTTTCGACATCTATAGAAAAAATTCTGTTTGGTCTTTTGTGTCGGCGGGGCTTTGTAGCCAGTTGAGCAGCAAGTTTGATTTGTAATTCTAGATTTTTAACAGAGAGGTCAATATCGTCTGTTGTTCTTAACCGTATATTTTCCGAACAATGAGAACTAATAAACATTCTGTATTTAACCAATCTGTATTTTTTCCCGTAAGCGCTGAGTCACCATATGGGTTTACAATTTCTCGGGGGCCCTGGATACAAACAATGGTGGGTGTGTGATCTGACGACAAATCTAATGACGATTCTACCTGTACTAATTCCCTTGGTTAAGAGTGAATCTTGAAAACTAACGCAAAAAAATTATTATGTTTAAGCATAAATTATTCCTGTTACCAAGATGTAATTACAATAAAGAAATAACATTTTTTGTGCTGTTACTTAAGAGGATGTTCGATTTTCGAAAAATGAGATATTGAGCGAAAACGCACCACAATTTCAATATATATTATTCAAACTTATAGCTTTGCTACTTATACAAATATATTCTTTTTACCAAATTTCAGAAAAATCCGTCCATTCGTTTTCAAGTTAAGGCGAGGTCCTCTAAAGGTATCCTTATATAATCCTGTGTGTCCTTGGACCGAAGTAAGGAATTTTTTGAACAGATTCAGCTTCAATCTTTCTTTGTGGTCATTATCAATTGTTTTAGTCAATTTAAATATGTTTTTAAGATTTTTGAAAATTTAGTTTGTTTTAAAATACTCTGTCGCTTGAAAACCGTGCACTGTATACAAAAAAATTCTTCACAAACAATTTTATAAATTTTGTTTTCTATTGAAAAAGCTTAATTTCTTAATATAAAAAACTCATTTGACGCATTTGTGGTTAATTTAATATACCCCGGTTAGAGGGTTAAACTGACAAAGTTAAAATTTTAATCAAGTTAATCTTTTAATTTCAAAAAAAATGCATCTACAAACGATGGAAATTGAAAAAGTGGATTGATTAACTTTAATACAGTAGATTAATTTTGCTGTCTTAACCCCATAAATCACATATACATAAAAAATGTGTATGAGAAAAATGCTAGCCACATTGTTGTCTGTACATATGCTTATTGAGTATTTTTCTGTAAAACCTTTACTTTAAGAGTTATGCGCAAATAAACTTTGAACTAATTTTAGTCCATTTTCAGGGCTAAAAGCCGCGGGTGACTGGCCTGTTTTAATCCGAGAGGCTCAATTTTCGCGGTGATATTATTTTTTACGCCCAATCTACCAGAAAGTGCGCGGGGAGGTGAAAAATATCACTTTCGCACATATGGGTGCTCTATTGAGCGCGAATCTGAATAAGCACAAATTAACTCTTAAACATTTCAAGTTCTGACTTATTTCTGTCATTGAACCTCAATTTTAAACTTTGTTGTCTTGAAATTCTAATATAAATCTCTGAAGACATCAAAGTTTGTTGGAACTTCGTTCTGCAAGATTTTTTTGTTTGCTGATGATAAGAGGTTACTTGATTGTCATGAAATCACTATAAATTTTGTTTTATCCAAAGCTTCGATCTGGGCGGTCGACAATAAACTAATGTTTAATCCTCATAAGACAAGGGCATTAGTTTTTGGAACCCTTCCTAATCCTCGTTTTTCTTTGAATATTTAATTTGATGGTATAACTGTTCAGTTTGTTGATACCATGAAATGCTTGGGAGTGTTTATGGATAATAGGCTGAATTTTGAAAATCATATATCTGATGTTGCTGCGAAAGTTGGAAGGACTCTTCGCTCGTTGTATAGCCTGGATTGTTTCTTACCGAAACGCATAAAAATTAGACTAGCTCACTCTCTTCTTATGACACACATTCTATATTGCTTAGATGTTTATAGTGGTACAACAATGACTAATTTGAATCGGTTGCGATTAATATATAACCGGATACTAAGGTATGTTTTTGGGCTAAGGTTATCAGACCATGTATCTAATTATTCCCTAAATTTTATTGGTTGTACTTTTCATGACTTTGTTAAAATCAGGCTTCTATTATCGTTGCATAAAATTATGACAACGGGGATACCTTCTTGTGTTGCGGAACATTTTCATTTATCGCAGTCTGAACGTAATCCTGAGTTAGTTTATCCGATAATGCATAACACGAGCATGGAAAATTCTTTTTTGGTTAGAGTATCTAGACTTTGGAATAGACTTCCCATTCACCTAAAACACTTTGATTACTCTAGTTCAGTGTTAAAACAAAAATATCTCGATTTTTTTAATAGCACTCATTGGTTTATTTTAAAATTTCTACAATGGGACTTACTAATTTCATCATGGGATTTATTTTATAGTATTTTAACTATAAGTTTATAATAAGTTATAATTTCTACTGTTCATTACATATATTATAAATTAGAAATGTATTAATCGTATATGGCCCTGGAGGCTCGATTAAATAAAAATAAAATAAATAAAGTTTAAAATTTAAGTTCAATGCCAGAAATAAGCCAAAACTTAAAATGTGTTTAAGGGTTAATTTCGTACTTATACAGAATTGGCGCTCAAATGCCCACAAACCTGGATTTTAGGAGGAAACCATGTGAATCTTTCATTTCATAAAACACTATAAGGATCATTTCTGTAGAACATTTTAACCCTCTAACTCTTCAGTTTACGGGTCTTTTTGTCCCTTTTAAAAACGGGGCCAAAAATGTTCCTTTAAGAGAAGAGTCAGAGGGTTAAATAGTTCCACAAAAATGTACATCGTAGTGTTTTACAAAAGTTCGCTGAACACATCCTATACCCAAAATGGAAGATTCACATGGTTTCCTAGTGCACATTTGTAAAATATCTATAACTCAGAATCAGTTTTTGGGCTTTCTGTCATGGAATGGACGAAATATGAAAAAACTTACTTTGCTTTTAATCTACGCTAAACTTTGATTTTCAGCTAACGATGGTTGCCTTGCAAAATTCAAATGACGACATGGTATTCGTCTTCGAAATATGTCTGCGGAAAAACTGTCCTCCAACGGTTCTCGGATTCTTTAATTAATTTAAAGCTAAAATTTCAATCATAGATCTGCGGTTTGAGCAAATTTATAATGATGGCCTTATTACTGTAGAGTTGTAAATTGTCGATGATTTTCTTTCATTTATTTGTTAAAATGAAAAAAAAAATGTGAAAAAAATAGTTTCCTAATACGCTTTAATATTCTGAAAATTCCTTGAGAAATGTTTTTAAAAAATTTAATCAGAGTAGGTTACATATAACTTTTAGGCCCAGTTTTTAGGATGTAGATTATCTTTAAACTTAGTTTATAACTGGAATACTGCTTCTAAAATGTGATCTATTTTATTTTCTGTCAATGAAGACCGAAATTCTAAACGAGAAAAAGTTGTTCAGGCAAATTTTTGTTAATAAAATTGAAATGGCTGATATAAATCGTTTTCGGTTTAACTAAACCAAGTTTAACTGACATCCCAAAAACTCGGCCTTAGTGTATTAATCTTACTTAATTCAATATCGTATCTTCTTTGAATTTAAAGACTGAAGTAAACATTATTAACACCTCGTCCTCCCTCTTTAATGTTTGGTGGTTTATTTTTTTTTGGTTTTTTTGAAATTTTAATTGTTTTTGTCCCTGGGCTGTAGTGGTGGGTTGGAACTCGACCCTAGGTGGATGCTACGCGAGCTAGCTGGCAACACCACTACAGTGCCATTGGGGGCACATAACAATAGTATACAAGTTAAAAATGTCGATTTTTTTGCTTGAAAAATGTATTTATTATAATAACAAAATGAATTGATACGTTATTCAAAGTATTGTCCATCGTTAGCCACTACTTTTTCCCATCTTTTTGGTAGCATATGGATTCCGCGCCAAAAGAACTCCTCCGATTTTGAGGTAAAGAATGAATCAAGCCAATTTCTGATACCCTGTTCTGAAATGAAGCGTATTCCAGTAAGGGCGTTCTGCATCGATTGAAACAAATGGTAGTCAGAAGAGGCAAGGTCTGGGCTATAAGGCGGTTGAGCCAAAACTTCCCAACCACTGTTTTCCAAATAGGGAACATGTGGCCGAGCGTTGTCATGATGGTAGATTATTGATTCATGTTTGGTCGCATATTCTGGTCGTTTTTTGTTGATTGCTCTCTTCAAACAAATCAATTGTGTTCGGTACAGGTCCCCTGTGATCGTCTGACCCGATTTCAACAGCTCATAATACAAAAGACCCTTCTGATGCCACCAAATACAGAGCATTACCTTGGTGCGCTTCGGCGTTGATTTGGCTGGTTGGCCGGGCTTTTCATATGACTTTTAGACAAATGTAAAATAAGGAGGAAATAAGAAGATAAACAAAAAAATCTAAAGTAGAATGTTTGATGTTTGATCACTTCTGAAAGTATTCATATAGAGACAATCTGACAATAAAAATATAAACAATAATACAATTTAATGGAAAATCACTGATGAAGCCTGTCCATAAAAAAGGCAGAAACTGGATCTAGTCTGATTTGCAAATTTAATGTGTTTATAACTTTTGAGGAAAAGGTATATTCTTCTTCTTAACCTCAAACCTACTAAATTAAATTTTTATAAAATTTATTTCAAATGTATTTCTCAAGTGTTTAGCAAATTAAAAATAATAAAGGTTTGAGAATTGTTCTACATAATTTAAATTCTACAAATTTTTTTAAATAACAATAAGCAAATATAATAAAAATTTAATATTTGTTGCAAAAACCACATAAAAATTAAAAAATTTTCTGGTTTAAACCGTGAAAAATTTATTGTAGTTCCAAAACAAAGGACGCCAACCGTTTATAATTATTCAAAGTTCAGATTTTCGGTTAATTGAAAGAAAACGGTAAAATCTAAACGAAATCTAAAACTCCATTATAGCAAATTTAACATCCTCAACCTCGTCATTAATAGATGCTTTACCCAGCAAAAATTCGGAAGCAGCACAATTCTACTATCTCTTATATATTCGGTTAATCGTTTCACTAAATTTACGTCATTCAAGTAAGGAAATGAGAGGCAGAAAGAAGAAGTAACGTAACATCAAAATATTGGTCTAAGACATCATAAAGCACATTAATATATCTATGACGTTATCAAATTGTACGCCGATATAGCGATGTTCGTCTTGTTTATTTTCTTCACCTCCATATTTTATCATTTAATTTTTTTATATTATTTGCAATAAACAAACTGGAGGGCATAAAAATATGGGTAAATCCAAACCGAACGCGTTTACTTGTTTTAAAATATATTCGCATGCAGTTGCGCTTAAATATTGCATGATTTTTGTTCAAGAGGTGTAACTAAAATGAAATATATCTTGCACTAACGCTTTCCTAACTCGTATGCAGTAAATTTAGTGGAACCATTAAGCGAAGCTATAAAAAAGTAGTAAAAAGTTGTACTGTTTCCAAGCAAGCAGTATTTTTTGCTGTTCTATGACAATGTTAATATCTGGTATGTGCTGAACAAAATTATGAAATTTTGCATTGAGCCAGATTGACAATGCTGGAGCATTCTATCCTCTATTTTAGTACAATCCATTCTGCGGTTGGAGTACTCCACTCTGCAGAGTGTAGTGTACTAAAGTAGAGATTTAAGTGTGAAAAAGAAAGGAACAAAATCCACTCTGCAAAGTGGAGTACTCCAACATTGTGAATCATTTCAAATTTAACTTTAACATTTAAACATTTAACATTTCAAATTTAACTTTAATACGCAGATGATTTTCAAGTTGAACAACAAAATGCTTATTTGGAAATAAAAGATATACATATGTATTTATTTATGTTGTATTGAATTTTTTAAGTGTATAAATAAAATATGTTAACAACATTAAAATAACAGCATTTGAAATTTCATAACTATGAGAAATAATTCTAAAAAAGTATAACAAAAAAGCTGGGAATGATTTGAAAGCTACACTTAAAAATGATTCGATATATAACCTACTTTTCGATTTAAGAAATACATTTACTATTAAGGCAATCTCAACCCTATTTTTCTAGTCTATTTAAAATTGGAAAATATACTTGAGAACTAACAAGCCGTTTTTATTGAGAATGCTATAGATTTACTATCAAGAAATAGGCTTTTCTCAATTCTTTCTCAAGGATAAGGTTTGAAAATAAAATTTGGTGTTGAATCGATATTTAATGTTTTTCAATAATTATTGTTTGTTGGGTAATGTCGATTATTTTGCTAGAAAATGCATTATTGCGGGGGGGGGGGGGGGTCTGATAACCTTTCATTTGAAGAAAACTGCTGCTGAAAGTTATCGATTGTTGGTAGAAGCTTTCGGTCAACATGCACCAACTAAAAAAACTTGTGAACGATGGTTTGCGCGATTCAAAAGTGATGATTTCGACACAGAAGCCAAGGAGAGGCCTGGTCAGACGAAAAAGTTTGAAGATGAGGACTTGGAAGTATTGCTCCACGAAGATTGTTGTCAAACGCAAGAAGAACTTGCATTATCATTGGGAGTCACAGAACAAGCCATTTCCCTACGTTTAAAAGCACTGGGATTCATTCAAAGGCAAGGAAATTGGGTCTTATATGAATTGAAGCCGAGAGACATTGAAAGGCGATTTTGCATGTCGGAAATGCTGCTTGAACGCTACAAAAAGAAGTAATTTTTGCATCGTATTGTTACTGGTGATGAAAAATGGATAAATTACGATAACCCCAAGCGCAAAAAGTCATAAGTAAAGCCCGGCCAACCAGCCAAATCAACGCCGAAGCCGAATATCCATGTCAGACGATCACAGGGGACCTGTACCGAACACAATTGATTCGTTTGAAGAGAGCAATCAACAAAAAACGACCAGAATATGCGACCAAATATGAGTCAATAATCTGCCATCATGAACATCACGCTCGGCCAGATGTTCCCTATTTGGAAAACAGTGGATGGAAAGTTTTGGCTCACCCGCCTTATAGCCCAGACCTTGCCTCTTTTGACTACCATTTGTTTCGATCGATGCAGAACGCCCTTACTGGAATATGCTTCACTTCAGAACAGGGAATCCATATGCTACCACAAAGATGGGAAAAAATAGTGGCTAACGATGTACAATATAATGGACAATAAGTTCAACATTAGTAAAAAATGTATTTATTGCGATAAATTTTCCAAATGGAAACTGTTTCGCTTGAAATTTTGCATGACCAGTTTTTAGAGGTGACCCCATATTATACTAAAAGTTGGACTTTGGGGACATCTTGGAAAACTATGAGGCCATACAAAATTTTTGAAAAATCGCGATTTTAACGTATAGGCCGCTATAGATGAATACATTTTTTTTGTTGAAATATTTTCCTTTTAATTGCTTCTTTACTAAGCCATATCATTTATTAAGGCCAATTTTGCGTTCAGCGATTCCATTGGCTAAAACTTAAAAAAACCGTAAAAATCCATCTAAAACGCGAACAGTGATGTTAATATCAAGTTTTATGCATCAAATTTTAGGCCTAAATATGAATAGAGGTCCTGTGCCTACATTTCACCACAAAAAATTTATTTTGATTGCATTTTAAAATTTTTGTATATATAAAACTAAATGGAAAACCGCCAAACTTTATAGACGTTTAGAGAAAAATATGTACCATTGATCGAAAAATAAAGTACGCCATTGTAATCAGCATGTCCGAAATATATAGAATTGATGGTCAGAGCTCTATTAAATTTTAAAAGTCAAGATTTTGTCATGAAGTGTTATTAAACATAACTTAGCTGAAACCAACAATAATTTTCCATAAAAATATACTATTCGAAAAAAGCAATATTGAACAACAACCAAAGTTGGTACATGCTCGAGCATGCTTTGTATACCGGTAGATGCGTCTCCGAAAAAAAACTTATTTTATACCAAATTTGTCTATTTTTCGTTACAATTATAAGAAATAAATTATAAAAACGAATTATCCCACTTTGAGTTTGGGCCGCTATAAAAAATTACATGTACGATTTTTTTCCTCTATCACCTATCCGAATCTTATTAAGATCGGAGTGAACCTTTTGGATACCTTCCTGGTAAGTATCCGACTACAACTCTAGCAACCTGGGTTCGAATCCTGCCGACGGTGTTTTTTTGATAAATAAATATTTCTTAATAACACTGAGTGCAACATTTTTGAAGTCATCGAGTGCAAATTCCTTCTCGTGTGGAATTTCTCGAGTTTAGCTACTGTTCGCATCTTATGGCCTCATGAATATTTTGGTTAAAACTTGATTTTTCCGAAGGACATGCAATTTTTCTCACGGCTATATCTTAGAAACCAATTGGAATTTTGTTTTCCTGTCTTCGACACAATTGTAGCTATAGACTAGAAGAAAAACAAGTGTAAAACAAACGAACCGGAAAAAAACTGCATCTAGTTCCTCAAAATTGCTAAAATGTCGAAAAATTTTAATTTTTTCTATATTTTTTGAGCTACCAAACTATGGGAAATTAGGAAAAATATACATGAGGCCATAAAATCCGAACAGCAACTTCGAGAAACCAGCCGATGTGGTAAGCATCGAAAAGTTTTTCACATCCGAGGTGGTCGATTTTGGCTCAATGTGGATTAATTTCTATAATTTTTCAACATTGTTTCCAAAAAGGGTGTGATTTTTCAAAAGGAGTTTTAGTTATCACTTCCTATCCCCTCTCCTTTTGTTGCCAACATTTGCCCATATATTCGTTTGTAGTCTCGTTTATTGTTCGGTTGTCTAAATGCTGTTTTGGTTCACTTGTAAATTTTTGTCAGGTTTTCTTTTGTATTTAGGTATTAATGTAGTTTATTTTTCTTCTTTTAGCTAGGCTAGTTAAGTTGGCTTTAATGTTTGATTCAGTGTTGCCACCAGTAGATCAAAAAATTACACAGCTGTAGGTCAAAAATTATCCGAAACCATAGGAAATTACACAAAAAAGAATTATAAATTTTCTGTTACATTATTTCAGTGAATGGCTATTTTATATACAAAAAATTATAAAATACAAAATATGAGGCCCTTTGGACCAACTCTCCTGGGGTAGAACCAAAATATTTTGGATATAATTCAGGTTAACGGCTGCTTAGATTCCTATGACACTTCATACACTAGGAAAAAAAATAAACGCCTGTGGGTTTTCTCTTAAAGCGTGAAATTTATTCATTTGAAACTTTAAATTTTTACAATAACATGGTCCGGTTTTTTGCCATCTTCAAAGCCAAATCAAGACTAATTTTTATAAAAAATTTTGATTATTTGTTGCAACTTTATATATTAACTAAAGAGAATGTCAATCCAATATGTGTTTTAGTCTTAAAGTTGGAATATAAAAAACGACATTTTTGCTTTTTTTTAAGATTGTTTGAAGAATCTTTGTCTAGATTAAAAGTTTCTTTCAGAACAAATATAGTAGGTATGTAAGTTTCTTTAAAGGGTACGTTCATTTATATGTGTTTTATAAATAAATATTTCCTAGTTGCTAGTTAATCTCTTCCCAGAGCCCTCCAAGTTCAACCATTTTGTACTCAAATTTCCATTGAACACAACATAAAAACGTATTTTAATTTTAAAGTTCATTGGAAATATCAATAGTTAGATAATAGGTTTGTTTTTTAGTTCCTTTCCCTTTTTTTAAATCCCAATACTATATTTCTGATTTATTAATTGATTTAGATAATATCAAATAAAATAACTTCTTACCAAATAAATTTGATGGTTTTGATCGAATTCTAACCAATCTTTCCCGTGGGTGAAAATAAAGATTTAGCATTTTCACAAAAAATTCCCAAATTTTTTAAATGGATATCCGAAAATTTTGTCCGATTCTGCTGACTTTTGGAACATGATGTTTAAATACAGTTTACCTAAAAATATCATAAAAATTGTGAATTATTGGGCGCCATTTAGACTACAAAAAAATTCTCTTTACATTAAAAGCACTAAAACTGTTATAAAAACTTTAACAGTTCTATATCTAAATATCGAAATTTAGCCACCTTGCCCTGTGCAAGGTGGCTAAATTTGTTCTAAACTGAATACAAATCGACAAAAAGGTTTACAGTTTCTTTGAAAATTGTTTTAAAAAATTTTCTTATTTCAAAGAAACTTCTAAACCAGGATTAAGTTTACGAAAATTTCTGTAAAAAGTGAAATTACACAAAAACTACACAAAAATGTCGTTATTCAAAAATTATCCAACGAATGTGTAAACAGTCCCGTTTTTGAATAATTATTCAAAAAGTGGCAACACTGGTTTGATTATACTTGTCGTCTTCTCCTTTGTCTGGTTGGGTCTAATGTGTGCTGTGTTTGGTTGTGGTTGCAAGTTTGATGTTGTATTTTTATATTTCATTGAATTTTAACACTTGCTTCTTGACTGGTAATGCCACAACGGTATGTAAAGGGTGGTCCAACCAAAACGCACGATGTTAATTAATTAAATAAAACAAAAGGTTTTCAGAGAATTATCTTAATATTTTTTATTATGATAGAAGGATCTATGACAATTATGTGTGAAACAAAATATCTGCCAAATGCTCGCCACGGCTTCGGTGGTATACCTCTATCCGATGGTCCATATTTTCAATGACTCTGAGACATAATTGAGGTTCAATGTCGTTAATGTGCCGAATTATCTCATCCTTTAGCTCTTGAATTGTTCTTGGCTTATTGACGTACACTTTCTCTTTTAAATATCCCCAAAGAAAGAAGTCCAACGGTGTCAAATCACATAATCGTGGCGGCCAATTAACATCGCCACGACGTGAGATAACACGGCCATTGAATTTCTCGCGCAAAATGGCACCATCCTGTTGGAAGCATATATCGTCCAGGTCCATATCCTCAATTTCTGGCCACAAGAAGTCCGTTATAATCTCACGATAGCGGACACCATTCATGGTAACTGCTTGGCCGACCTCATTTTCGAAGAAGTACGCCCCGATGACGCAGCCAGCCCATAAACCGCAGCAAACAGTCACTCTTTGTGGATGCATCGGCTTTTTCATAATCACTCGTGGATTCTCATTTATCCAAATGCGGCAATTCTGCTTGTTAACGAATCCACTGAGGTGAAAGTGTGGCTCATCGCCGAATATGATTTGCACGAAATGCATTTGATTTGAACGCCCATTTTCGTAAATTGTTTCAACAATCTTAACGCCCTGCTCAATTGTGTACCTCTCCATGGTTGAATTTGTCAAACACTGAAACAAAGAAATGTTAAATTAAGTTGGGCAACAAACTTGACGTTAAGGTGTGACTCACAATCATGGATGGTAACCGAAACGAATGCGGTTATCGTTAGGGTAACGATATTTTATGTTATTTCGGTAACGGTATTTTAAGGTTAGCGGTATTTCAGTTATATCGGTAACGGTATTTTATAGGTAACGGTGGTCAGTTATTTCGATGCATACAACAATATTTTTTTTAAAAAAACCAAACGAGATTAAAAACAAAACCAATTTATCAACTTAATGTACAAAAAATACTCAATAACCACGTGAAATTAGCAAAAGCAGAAAATTAAAAATAACGGTAACGGTATTTTAGGGATAACAATATTTCATTTGTTTCGGTAACGCTATTGATATTTCATTTATTTCGGTATCGGTATTTTAAGGATAACGGTATTCCGGTTATTTCGGTAACGGTATTTTAAGGATAACGGTATTCCGGGTATTTTGGTAACGGTATTTTAGGGGTAACGGTAGTCATTTGAAAGGGTTTTGTATCGATAACGGTATTTTAGCGGTATTGCCTGCCAACAATGCCTGCTCACAATTAACATCGTGTATTATGGTTGGACCACCCTTTATATTTAACACACTTGAGAGTTTTCGTATATATTTTTTTAAATGTGTTATTATTGTTTTTTATACTCTACACCACTACGTGGAGAGGGTATAAATAATAAGTTTGTGCTGATGTTTGTAACACCAAAAAATATTGGACCTAGACACACCTTATAGTATACCGATCGTCTCAGAATCACTTTTTATTTCGATCCGTCTGTCTGTCCATGCATTTTTGTGCGCATTCTACAGGTCGCAAATATTAAGATATTTTGATGAAATTTGGTACGCCGACTTACGTCGGTCCATGTTTAGACCTAGTGCCATTATAAGCCCCCCCCCCCCCAAATTGGCTTGTTTACACGCAGCAGGTTAAAATCGGTCCATGTTTAGACTTAGTGCCCATATAAGGGTGCCCCGCAAAATTGGCTTGTTAAAACTCTGCACGTTGCAAATACGAATATATTTCAATGAAATTTGGTACACAGACCTATGGTATGATATTTCAATGAAATTTGGTTCGGTGACTCACATGGTCCCAAGGACAAAGCCTATTGATTCTAGATAGGATAGGTCCATATTTGGACATATCGCCCATATGGGATATATTTTCGATTTTCTCTTCTTTTATCATTTTATAGAAAATTTTGACACAAATCCGTTTTCACCCATTCGAATTTCGGATCCAAACATTAGTTGGCTTTTAATCAGACTGGTGTTGGGTATTATATGGTCTGCATGCCCGAATTTAACTTTTTTACTCGTTTTTATATATACATTTTTAGGTTGCTGTTTTTTTTTTTTCTTTTTGTTGTTTGTTGCCTTGGTAGGTTTGGTGGTTATGGTTTGGTTGCTTTTATATATTGTTTACGGTTGTTGGAACTTAATACTTTTGCGGGGCATACCATGCCGTTTTATAATTATTAAGGGATTATTTAATACCTAAATGAAACTGGTTCCTTGTGGATTATATGGAACTTTTGGTTAGAAGACGTAAACTCTACTCAACAGAAAGACACTTTTACAAAGCGATACGGAAACACAGGTTTCCTTAGAATTAGAAGAACATCTCGAGATTAAGATACCCGAATGTATGGAAAATCAATACAATTATAACAAAATTTCCGTCGAAATCATATCGTCACCTAAATATGCGAAACGGCGTAACTAAAAAAAATTACAAAATCGTGCTTTTAGCTTTCTGAGATCAAAAACAGCAATTTTATTTGTGCAATACAAAACTAAAGTACGTTTTTTTTAAAAAAAAGGCGTAACCAACATAATTTTTTTAAGAGAAGCAACAATCAGGAAATTCTTCCTATTATTTAACGTGTTGCCTCCTTTGGAAATGGGATAGAGAAGAAGTGAAAGGTGGTGAATTACGAAGGGTTTCAAATATGAAATCAATTTAAATTTATTGAAATAAATTTAAAAATACTTTTTATGAGAGTTGCGATTAAATAATTACTTTGTAATGATCATTATGTATTTTCATTACCATTATTTATCCGTTATTGTAATAAACGGAATTCGATGCAAGTGCATTGTTTTCGCGACATTCAGCAAATTTTAGTATCACTCCAAGAAAAACCTCCTTCATATTAATAACGAGTAAAAAGGTTAAAGTCGGCCATGCCGACTATACAATACCCTACACCAGTCTGGTTAAAAGCCAACTAATGTTTGGATCCGAAATTCGAATGGGTTAAAATCGGACTTGTGTCAAAATTTTCTATAAAATAATAAAAGAAGAGAAAATCGTAAATATAGCCCATATAGGTCCAAATAGGTCCAATTATATCTATAATCTATCGGCTTTGTTCTCGGGACCATGTGAGTAACCAAATTTCATTAACATATGTTAATATTTGCGACCTGCAGCGTGTAACCAAGCCAATTTTGGGGGATCCTTATATAGGCAAGCAAAAAAATTTTTTTGGATTTTTTTTTAATTTAAAATTTTTTTTGTTTTATAAAATCATTTTTTTTTGTTTGTGGGAAAGCTCCTTCAAGACCAACTTTTGTTTGCCAGTACTAGCATTTTGGCACAGCCAGTAGTTGTCCAGCTATTATCACTCATTTATGTGTTTAGCCATTAAATATTATATGTCTCGTTAGCTCAGTGGGTAGAGTAATCGTCTGCCAATCTGACGGCCTGGGTTCAAATCACGGAAGGACTAACAAAAATACATATGAACTTTTTTTAAATTTTATTTTGGAAAATATATTTCCAGACCACCTATTTATTGGTTTTGCCAGCGTTTTGCCAACGTTTAAAATTTTTGGTCCTCCAGTGCTTTTCCGGCCCTTTTTGAACAGCCGGTCCTTTTGTCTAATGATTTTATCATTTTGGGAATGGGAAAGCACTTTTTGCCAGTACTTATACCACCTGTTAAAGTGCTTTGCCACCGCTTTCCCGTTTGTATTTTCCTGACTGGGTGGCTTTGAAATTAAAAGTTAAGTTATCAATATTCTTGAAACTACAAAATCAAAATTCTTATGCCAGTCTGACACTCTAGAGTGATAAAAAAACATGAAAATTGGAATTCGCAGTCTCCATAATGTTACCCCTATTCCTTAATGTCTAAAAACTCTCTGTGCCAAGTATAAGCTAAATCCTCTTTTATTTAGAGATAGCAGAAAAAGTTATCGTTTAATAATTAGTAGGGTATTCAATCGGTTAATCGTTATTCGATTATTCGAACAATTTTGCTAACAAATTGTTCAAATATTGTAATTTGTAGAGTTGTGTCGTTCATAAACGAACTAGTTCATTTGAACGATATGACATCGTTCACCATTATTCGTTCAATCGTTATTACAGAATTGTCGAACGAACGACACCGTTCACGAATCACTGTTCAGACACAGCTCATGACTAGGGAATGCAAAATCCCGCACTTTTTGATTTCCCGGGAAAGCGGGAAATTTATCTTAAATTCCCGGGATCCCGCAAGAGAAAAAAAAATAGAAAATATAAAATAATAATTTAAAAATTTTAATAAATAAAATGTCTTAAAGACCTTAAATTTTCATAATCGTGAAAAATCTCAGGTGGTTTTTCTTGAAATTTTTGTAGTGGGAAGGAATTAATTTTACATTAGAAATTATATTTATAATTCTAATTACAATATATATTTCTAAAAATTGAATAAACTAAAACTAATTTTTTAACAAACTTGTCCGCGAAAAAAATAAATAAAAAAATTTATATAGAAAATAATTTTAGAAAATTGGAAAAAAATTTTAAAATTTTGGGAACAAATTTTAGCTTACTTGAAAATTTTTAAAAATCAATGGACAAATTTGTCTTTATTTCTTTACAGATAAGTGCGATTCAAAATTTTTTATACAAACACTATTTGAGTGGTTTTAAGAGGCACTAAAAGGAACTTAAAAAATTCGATCAAATACACAAACTAATCAGTGTATTCTTACTACTTTCACTCAACCGTAGTTTTAGTTACTTTTCTAATTGTGGTAAAAATAGCAAATTTTAGTAAGAACAAGCATAATGTAAAATTTTTACTATTTTCAAAAGTTTGGAAAATTTTGCATAAGAAAATTGGAAATAATTAATTTTATTATTTTAAACTGCATGTTTTGAAATCCCGGGATTCCCAGTCCAAATTCCGGGGAATGTGCGAACTGAAAAATGCTTAATTTTCCGGGAATCCCGGGACGGGAAATCCCGGGATGCATTCCCTTCTCATGACAAAAAAGAACGATGATAAAAAAGAACGATTTGAATGAACTAGTTCAATGTATTTTATTGAAAGATATGACCGAGTCACCAAAAAGAACGATTAAGCCGAACTCTAGTAATTTGAAATGTCGCAATATCGAATAACGAATAATTCGAATATTTTAATACGATTAATCCAAAGTGGTAAAAATGATTTAAAAAGTAATTAAATGTATCATGTATGTAACGAATTAGCTTTACCAGTAGGGTTCCCAGATTGTTAAAATTTGCGACTGCACAGTGTAATTAATGTGTACGTATAAAAATAGTTCCTAGTACTTACTCTAAAAGTAAAAAAATATTTCTTTTGTGATTTTGAAACTGATAATAGTTCAATATAAATAATAAAATTTGGTGCTAAATTTTCTTGGAAAAATGCTGAAAAAAATACTATATGCTAGATACATTTTTTCATGCTAAATGAATTAAAAAAATGCTAAATCTAGCATTAAATATGCTAAATTGGCAACACTGCCTGTGATCGTCTGACCCGATTTCAACAGCCCATAATACAAAACACTCTTCTGATCCCACCAAATACAGAGCATTACCTTGGCGCCATGGATATTCGGTTTCGGCGTTGATTTGGCTGGTTGGCCGGGTTTTACATATGACTTTTTGCGCTTGGGGTTATCGTAATTTATCTATTTTTCATCACCAGTAACAATACGATGCAAAAATTACTTCTTTTTTTAGAGTTCAAGCAGCATTTCCGATATGCAAAATCACCTTTCAATGTCTCTCGGCTTCAATTCATATGGGACCCAATTTCCTTGCTTTTGAATGAATCCCAATGCTTTTAAACGTAGGAAAATGGCTTGTTGTGTGACTCCCAATGATAATGCAAGTTCTTCTTGCGTTTGACATCAATCTTCATGGAATAATGCTTCCAATTCCTCATCTTCACACTTTTTCGGCTGACCAGGCCTCTCCTTGTCATCTGTGTCGAAATCACCACTTTTGAATCGCGCAAACCATCGTTCACAAGTTTTTTGAGTTGGTTCATGTTAGGGTTGCCATTTCCATTATGAGAAAAAGAGGACGTCAACCTCAAAAAAGGAGGACATTTGTCTTAAAAAAGAGGAAAATTTTTTTTTAATAAATTAATTTTACAAAAATCAACAACGCGATAAAATATACAAATAAAAATTTATTTTATAAATAAAATAATTTTTATTCCCACTAAAAAAAATTCACAAAGAATAAAAAAATCATTCTGAACTTTAACCCTTATATGCATGGTGTAGCCAATTGGCAACAAACCAGTTTTTTAATAATAAAACCCACTTGATGAACAAAACTGCATTTTTGGGCCTTCCGTACAAAGTATCCTATAGTTTAGCTCAGATTTTTTAAACAGTTATAGGAAAAATCTTGGTTTTGCTTCATATGTTTGTGAAAAATCTAAAACACGCGTTTTTTACAAAAGTGTTCCAAAATGTTTGTTTAAATATTTAAAGTTGTATTATCGCAATAAAATTAATTTTGGCGACCATGAATGTATAATTCATAGTTTATATCATTTTTTTTCATGCACGTTAAAATAATCACAATTTAGCGATTTGGCAAAAAAACATATTTTTAAATAAAAATCACCTTTTTTTAAATAATTTTTTTTTTTTTTTTGTTATTTTTCTTGGCGTGTACACCTTTAGAAATCATATATAAAAAATGGTTAAAATTGAAGAGATCATGCATTTAAGGGTTAAATTAGTGGTACATAAATAAACAAAAAAAAAAAAACAAACAACAATTAACCAATTCATTGCATACATTTTCAGGAATGTACATTTCTATAATTTCTTAATACGATTTGTGAAGATTTTCATGAATGTTTTTCAATGCTTCCAATTTGAATTAAGTAGTAAGCGTGTTCGTTTACTTACTACAAGTTACTACTTTTACTAAAGCTGGAAAAATTCAATACAAAAAGTAAACAAAAATTTCCAATTGTAGTAAAAGTAGTAAGAATTTCGAGTAATCGAACACACGGAGTATAGTACTGTCGCATTTCTTCAAATATTCATAAAACTCGTGAAAATTCATACCAAAATTTTATTTGACTCTAATAATATCAGAAATAGAACTAGAAATAGTTTCTGTATTCAATTTCATGAATAATTTTCAACGCTCCCAATTTGAATCTATATATTACTGTCGCATTTTTTCAATTATTCATAAAATTCTTGACAATTTATATCAAAATTATATTTGACTCTAATAATATCAGAAATACTTAGTTTCTGGATTCAATTTATTTCTTTTTGGCGTCCACTGCATTGGCATTAAGTGCTGGTAAGAAAAAATAAAACCTAAAAAGTTTTTTCATTTTTGGTAAAAAAAATCGTACCAAAACTTGTTATCAGTCATTCTAATTGAATTTAAGTTTTTTTACATAATTTTCCAGGACAAGGAATTCATTAAATATATTTTCATCATTAAACTCAATGTAAATTTTTTTTAAATTCAACTGTTGGCTCACTGCTGATAAGCTTCAAATTTGGCAATTAAAGCAAGTGAAATAACAGTGAAAAAACAGTGATGCCAACAATTCAAAAAAAAATTATGGAAAAATTGCAAAAAGTAGGACAACCCCGGACACTTACTGAAAAAGAAGTAGGACTGCCCCGGACGCCCTAAAAAAAAGGACGGTGTGCGGGGAAAAGAGAACGGTTGACAAACCTAAGTCCATGTTGACCGTAAGCTTCTCCAACAATCGATAACTTTTAGCAGCCGTTTTCTTCACATGAAAGAAGGTTATTAGACTTCCCCGCAAAACATCTTTTTTAGGCTCAAAATTCGACATTGAAAAAATGTGTGTTTACACTTTGGCGTCTATCTAATACTGAATTATAATGACAGATGTTTACCCACCAAAATACCGTATTATTATTCACACAAATCGTATGTGACAGTTATGCCATATGTTGTCCAAATCGACATTATTATTATTATACCTGCCCTACGGGGAAAGGGACCGGTCCCAGATGACACGCAGGATAGGTCCCAAGGGGGCGGAGACCGCTCGTTGATCGGTCTTTTTGTTTGAAAGAGACATATCACTTTAACATGGCGTTGTCATTGGAAATGACCAATTGCCACAGTTTAGACACCTTTTGACAGTAAGGTGGTGTGTCTAAAAATAGCTTTTCAAATAAACTAATAACAAATTAAGAATGAAAAATAATCTACTTCGCGTTGGAGTAGGGCTCGATAACACAACCTCCTGCTTGTAAGGCAAACGCTCTACCATCTGAGCTAATGTTGCTTATGCGTGATGGGTGGCTGATGGTAAAGTCATATATTTTTCGTTTCTGTTCAAATAAAAAAGAAATAGAAAAAACAAACACTACAAGCAAATAAAAAAAATGAAAAAAAAAAAATTTAAAAGAAAACAACACTAACACACACACAAATATAGTGGAAGTGCCTTCAGTATGCCCCCGATTGACCGGTCACGGGATAGGTCCTTTAATGGCAGTTGACTCGTTTTTTGCGTTGGCCATAATTAAATTAAAAAATCAATTAAAAATTAGAAAATTACCTCAAAAACTCTGATAATATAAATAAAAATTTAAAAAATTGCCCTTAAGTTAAAAATAAAATTAAATGAAATACCAATTGTTAAAACTAAAACAGCTTTAACATTAAAAACGTTGAAAATACAAAACATAAAATTTTTTAGCAAAAAATTATAAAAATTTAAAATAAGGTCTCAAATAAGTAAATCGTAAAAAATAAAGTTCAAAATAAATAAAAGAGTAAAATAAATAAAAAAAATATTTAAAAAAATATACCGCGAATTTTATTTTTTATTTCGGTATCGGTCAAGTTTTTTAAAAGCAACAGTGAAAGTAACGGATCGGAAAATACTTAGAAAATTAATTCATGCTCTTTTGTTGATATTTGTACTAATTTATTAATATGCCTTCGGTTGACCGGTCACGGGATAGGTCCCTGGAGGGCAACTGATCCCACATTCCCCGTAGGGTGGGTATACAAGTTAATAATGTCGACAAGGGTATACAAGTTAATAATGTCGATAATGTCGAAATCGAGCAATAGAGAATGAAATCTGATGTTTTTATAAAAGAAATTATGTAATAGTAAAGTAGATTTTTAGTACAGTAAAATATTTAATTACAAAAGGACATAAAAGTGCACATAATTTGTTAATGCAATATGACATATATATAAATTTCGGACCTTTTTGTTTCCAAATTGGCTTTGATATTTAAAATCGGACTTCGTCTTACATTTAATTTTTTTTTAAAAAAACCTTTAAAAATTTTTTCAATTTTGACTTTGACCAACTATAGATGAATGAGGGGAACGTTCAGTTGATCTCTTATTTTGGTAAATGAATGTTCTTTTAGTTTGACTCTAGATCATAAATTAATATCACTTTCTGTTTAAATTATTTTCAAATTAAAGAAAGATGATACAATTTTTACAAGTAAATTACAAAGAATAAAATTTTTTTTGAAAGAATTCGATAAGACCAGCAAGACAGAATACGTATTTTCGGCTTTCGCTACAAAGCCATCATCAGTGTCATTCGCCTTTGAATGGGTTAATAATTAATAATTGTCTACTTATGTGACAGTTGAAAGCAAATCGAATTTGTTATCTACAACATAGACTAATATCAACGAAATCTAACAATGCTGTTTTTATCCTTTGTTATTATTACTCTTTTTTGCTTTGAACCTTAATTCTTAAGATATCTCAGCTGATCCTATTCAACTCTGTGTATGATAACCACAGATTTTTTGAATTACAACGAACCGTTAAATTTAAATGTATGTTATTTAAATTATATTTTGTACCGTGTCAATGTGTTCTTAAGATGAATGAGGGATGAATGTTCAGTTGATCTCTTATTTTGGTAAATGAACGTTCTTTTAGTTTGACTATAGATCATAAATTAATATCACTTTCTGTTTAAATTATTTTCAAATTAAAGAAAGATGATACAATTTTTACAAGTAAATTACAAAGAATAACATTTTTTGAAAGAATTCGAAAAGTTATTGAGATATTGATACACACTGAAGTTTGAAAAATAGAGCACGGAATTAAGCTTAACCTGTGTAAAGCGTTTTCTTTCTGAAGCTATAGTTACTAAATTATAAATTTTTTATTGAAAAAATCGGCTGATAAATTTAAAAAATCGCGAATTACGCAAAACTTAGAGCTAATTTCAACAAACTGGTTACAGATTCGAAATCAGCACCCCCTAATTATCCTAAAACCACTGCAATAACATTCACGTTTCTTTTTGTAGAGCAGTGTAATAAACATTTTTCAAAAAAATATGCAAAAAAGTGCAAAATATGAAATTTTTTCCATAGGTATAAATTATCAAGAATATTTAAACCATCTTATGGAAGGTACATTGTTTATTTTTAAAATAATAAGCGAAATAACTAGTTTTTAGCTCTCCTGAGAACCCAAGTAAAAAAAAGTGATATGGAGCCATATGAAGTTATATTTAATTATATATAATCTTTTATGTAATTAGATATAATTATATCCGAAAAATGAGAACATCTTATTGTATCTTATTGTATCGAATTGTATACAATTGTATACAATTTGGTACAATTTGATACAATTTTATGCAATTCGATACAATTGTATCCGAATTTTGTCCTCATCCAATTACATCAAATTATATCTTTTTGTATAAAATTATATAAAATGTTATAAAAGTGGACACAGTTTGATACAATTATATCTAAATATTGACCTTATACTTTTTATCATATTATATAGGACCATATCTAACAATATACAAAAATTATTTTTTTAAATAAAAAAGATATGCAATATCTGGAGATCAGACCTGGGCGATTTCAATTACAATTGCAAATAAATGTAATTGAAATTTAAAAAAACACAATTACATTTCATGTAACTGTAATTGAAAATTTTCAATTACAAGTAATTGTAATTGAAAGTGATTTCAATTACAAATTTCAATTACATTTAGAATTAAAGTGTTTTTTGTTAAAATTTTGTAGAAAAAACTGACTGGGATAGGTTGGATAGGCGTGGATAAGTATAAAAAGAATACGTCATGTTGGGCTGACCCCTCACTTGTGCTTTTTGTCATTATTTCTTTTCCGAAAAAAATGTAATTGTAATTGAAATTTTTTCAATTACAATTATATGTAATCTATAATTGCAAATTTTAAATTACAAATTACTTGTAATTGTTTTTTTTTTAATTACAATTACAAATAATATGTAATTGTAATTGATTTTTTTTTCAATTACAATTACATGTAATTGTGTAATTGTATGTGTAATTAATTTCCAAATATAATGATTAACCCAAAGGTCTGCTGAAGATCCTCTAATTTCGATAAATCTTCCATTACTTTTATCCAGATTTACCATGACAGTGCATTAAACATGAACAAAATTTTCTTTATTTTTAGTAATTTTAAATTAAAGTTGACAAGACTGAAATTTTAAAGTTAATACGATCATGTTATATGTACAACCAAGATATAAGAAAAATAGTAAAAAAAAAATAGTAAAATATTACAAAATAGTAAAAATTACTAAAAATATATGATGCAAAAAATAAACTCACACGAATCATGCACGGGTTATATATTCTTATTCACGCTCACGCACGAATCACTTGAGTATAGTAATTACGATCGCGTGTTATTCACAGAGATGTTCGTGACTCACGAACATTTCTAGTCACGCGCCAATCCCTAGTAATTACTAAATCTAAATTTAGTTCAAAATCAATTTTAACATAGAACCACATATAATATAATACGGTTTTATATGGACCTTTTATATTTTTATATAAAATCACTTTGAAATAATTGCTTATGTGGGATGATATATAATTATAGATGATTTTATAAAGAACGTTATATTGTTATATATTAAAGAAAACATGAAATATTGTAGATATGGAACCGTATTAAGTTATATATGGGTTCTTATTCGTCAATATATAATCATATCTAACACAAATTATGAAATATTTCTTATATGGCTCCACATATAGTTTTATATTATTATGTATAGTGTCATACTAAATTATATATAAACGTATATGTAATTATATCTGTAATATGTTACTTTATGTACTTATATATAGCACATGCAATTATATGTAGGCCAGTATGTAATAATATAAAATCACATATGCCTCCATATTAAAACCTTTGAGGAAAAAATATCTAACATATGACTATATAAAAGTATATCTGCTTGAATTTAAAAGCATATCCTGCCATATGTAACTATAAGTTACTAAATGCAATTACATAAAATAATATATGATTATATCAAAACTTTTTTACTCGGGAAGTTAGCTTTTTTGAGTTGGCATTTATTGAATATAGGAAGGAGCTCGATATACAGATACTATTTCCTATTATTTTAGAAGAATTTTGAAACATTTGTACGGGTTTTTTATAATTTGAAATCAAAATCGTTTCTTTGATATGGAGGGTGTCAGATGCACCCAAATTTAATGTATTCACACCCAGAAAACAGTCTCAGTTGTGGCCACCGAATTTGTTGCCAATCGAATTCGTGCGGTTACGACAACTATCATTATACTAAATTATATTTTTCGTCGTGAAAGCCAGTATTCGGTTGTCTAATTCAATATTATGTTCCACATAAATATCATTATGTTCCACAAAATTTAATTGAAGTTAAAAACTATTTTTGAATTTTCTGGTATTGAACCTGGCCATTCAGTTTAATAGTTCACACTCTTACCCACTGCACCACAACTACTTTTAATTTTCTTAGCACTATTTACTGTTTATACATATGAATATTTTATTTTAATTAATTTATGTGTTTTATTTGGAAAACAAATACGGTATAAAATTCATTTACCAATACCAATTAATAGTTGTGTGTGTTATCAATACAATCCACAATTCGGTTGGTGCTACAGAAACTCGAGCTTAAGGTCATATTTGATTAGGATACCCGTATTTGTAGTTACCACTTTCGAATATTGAAATTTTTTTAATAAAGGTTATAGATAACACCAATTTTCTTGTATATTCACTAAATAAATGGCTGCTTCTACTGCATAGAATTATTAAACTGATACTAATTTTAAAATTGATTGTAGATACCAATAATTTGTTAAAAGGATTCACCTTTACTATAAAAAAGAAAAAGTCGATTTTAAATCACAAAAGTCGATTATTATTTTAAATTTCTTACCATACAAAATATTTAAAATGTACCTTAAAATTCTGTTATAAATTTGAAGTTTTCATTTGTTTTTATTTTATATTTATTTTGTTTTCAAATTTTGTTTAAATTTATTTACAAATTTCCTTTTTATTTTTGAATATTTTATGTGTGTTCCCGTACGTTACCGCGGGTACCCGCGGGAACCCAAAACAGCCCAAACAACAACAATTTACGCGCAATTTTGAGTACGGGAACGCCTTTGGGCTAGTTTGTGTAACTTCGGTAAAGTACGGGAACAGACATTTTGTTTTGATTTTCAATAAAAATAAACAAACTTTTTGAATGTACATGTTTGGCATTATTTTAAAAGTTATATTTTAATTATTTTGTATGGTACGGTAAAAACAAAACCTTTGCTTTAAAATAAAGTCGACTTTAACAAAAATATACCTTTGAAAAATATTGATAGTAAGGCTGATTGTTTTTTAGTTCATTTTCCGTATTTTTAATACCTAGTAAAATATTTTTGGTGCAGTATTCAATTATAGGTCACTCCAAATAAAATAACGTCCTGGCAAAGTCATTTTAATGGTTTTGATCGAAACCCAACCAATCTTTTTCCTGGGTGCATATCTAAAAGGGGTATTTTTTTAGATGGTTCATTTATCCCCTCTTGTTTTTGATAGGGCAGAGAGAGGAGTCATTTATAAAAAAAAAATTATTCATTCCGACTATCCGTTTAATTGTGACGAATGTTTCAATTAGCGGGTTGAAAACGTACCAGTGTGTCCATAATGAGTTAATACAACCCGTTCCTTTTACATTTTTAATTCCCTCTAAACACAATCATTACCTCAATGTTAACAACTCTATCATGTTTTGCCTTGTGGTTGTTCAGATTATAAATTTTATTTACCACATTAATAAAATCCTTTATTATCATTAAGGTTGTTCACAAGGGGTGTGCTATTTGTTGTATCGTTCTAAGAAAAAACAGAGTTGTTAATATTTTAATTGAAAAAATGCAACATTTGAGAATAGCACGATACAACATTTTAACGTATGTTTAGTGTCCTATGTTTGAGTGTGTTAACAGATAGAAAACCCAATAAAAAATCGTTATTAAATTCAATTGTTAGAACGATACAACAAATAGCACACCCCTTGTGAACAAGCTAATTGTTTAATATTTTGACCATACATTTTTCAATAATTACTTAAAACACTTTAAATATTGTTTTTAATAGCTTTTTAATTATTTTTTTCATTATTGAAAAAGAATCTGCAAAATTGGGTTAATTTTATGTACTCAATCTATATCAATCTTTTCTCTAAATATGCTCTACTCTTGTTTCACCCAGTCGTTGTTTTACCTTGGCCCTGTCCCTTTTTTGTGCGTTTTATGGTTTCAACCAATTTCTATTCTCTTTTTCACTACTTCTGTTTCTGTGTATGATATGTGTGCAAGTGTTTTTGCTTTGTCCACATTTTGTATCCCAACTTTTTCCTGTTTTTTGTCAATCACCATCTTTTACCTTGTAAATTTATTATTATTAAATTCGTGAGAATGCGCATGAATTTTACTTTGAGAAGTGCAAAGGAAAACAAAAATCGTTAGTTTATTGGATTGTTGTTTTTGTTGTTGTTGTTAACGGGTTCATAGTTTTTTGTTTTGCCATCAGAGCAAAAAAATAAATGCATTCGTTGCAAGTCTTTCTAATGTATAAAGTACCTACTTTAGTTTGCACGAAGTTACATAAGTAACCGGTTTTAGGTTGGGTGTACCCTATTTAAGAAATGGAAGTAATATTTGTATATCACATCCACTGAAATGTATTGGATCAAGTTAAAGAGTTTTTGACACTGAAACCAAATTAGATTTTAATGAAGCTCAATGTTAGTGGCACAAAATAAAATAGATAATAATTGTACATTGTTTTTATTCCAATAAACATAAACAAATTTATAGCCTGGCTAAATAAGAATTGTAAAGATCACTTACATATCAACAGATCAGGTACTAGATCTGAACAGATCTGGCCGTTTATCATAAGATGCCATATCTTATCATATACGATCTGATCTGGCACCATATATAATTAGATTCAATCATATTTAGATCTGATTAGATATAATCTTTTTTACACGGGTCATCTTCGATGATAGGGTTCTTAAATATACTGCGTTCACAGTACGATTCTTAAACACGTTTATATAAAAGTTAAACATATCAGTTCACACATTAAAATGAAGTGTTTAAGTTCAACTTCTCGAACAGCTGTTCCTTGGCAATTGTAAAAAACCAAAAATTTAACAAAATTTACCAAAAAGCCATTTTTTCTTCGGCCGGTGGCAATAATTAATAATTCTTGGCATTATCTAATTTTATAATTGCTATAAAAAGTGAAACAACATTGTCCCTCCCAGTCGAAAACAAGATTTTTCAATTTCTAGTTAAGGGACAACTTCATGGCTGTTTTTGAAATTTACGTTCACCAAAAAAAATTTAACTAATTGTTTTGTTCGTCTATCACTTTATTAAAAAAAAAAAAAAAAACATTTTAACTGGTTTTTATTTAAAGTTAGTATATTTTATTCAATTTTAATATTTTTATTTTTCTTGTTGATGCCCTCTTCTGCTTCAAACCTGTCATTCAGCACCAATTTATATCAAACTTATCGTGTTTAACAACGTGTTTTGAAATTAAACTTGATAATTTAGCGTGTTTAAGGATTGAAAAGTGTAATTGCCGTATTAGTGTTCTGTTTCGTCCTAAAAAAACCCGGAGATAACTTTGGCCGAAGAGTTCGGAAAATTTCGAAAATAGGAGGGGAGTTCGAAATGTTCTTAGCCTTGGCCAACGCAAAAAACAAGTCAACTGCCATTAAAGGACCTATCCCATGACCGGTTAATCGGGAGCATATTCAAGGCACTTGTACTATATTTGTGTGTGTGTGTTAATGTTTTCTATTTTTTTCTTTTCCATTTTTTTATTTGCTTGTAGTGTTTGTTTTTTCTTTCTTTTTTATTTGAACAGAAACGAAAAATATATAACTTTACCATCAGCCAGCCATCACTCATAAGCAACATTAGCTAAGACGGTAGAGCGTTTGCCTTACAAGCAGAGGGTTGTGTTATCGAGCCCTATCTTTCTATGCAGATTTTCAAAAGTATCCGTCTAGAATTATTTTTATAAAAAATTTTAAAAGTGATTATTTTTCACACAAATTTTTATTAAATAGTTTCTTAACTTTAATTGGGTTTCTTGAATAGACATTTTTTATGCCACAGCTACTTAAAAATAAATTATTTAATTTTCGTATTTAGTGGCATTTTAAATTAACATATAAAAAATACAAAATAATTTTAAAAAGCATCTGATGGATTATTTTGAAAACAAATAATATTTACAAAATACAATTGAAATAAAGGAATAACAATTGAACTTAAAATTAAATTATTTTAAATAAAAGAAACTCAAAATACTTGTCAATTGAAAATATAAAAACATTAAAAATTTTTTTAATTTTAATGTCTTGTTTTTTGGAGGTATTTGGAACTGAAATAATGATGTTGGAATGTTGAATAAGGCTAGTTTACACTATCAGATTTTCGGTACGATATTACTTTAGTACACATGCAAAACATATAGGCAAGGTTGCAGAATTTTTCCGAAAATATAGTGTAAACCAGCCTATACAAATATTGCTTTATTTGAACAGAGATCATTTTAAAGAAAAAAAATTTTTCCAAAGTACATACAAGAATTTTTGTTGGTAAACTTGGTAATGGCTGATAACATTTTTTCGGTTTAACTAAACCAAATTCAACTGGCATCTAATAAACTGGCCTTATTCAGTTTATTAATTTTAAATCTTATTTATTTTAATTTTAAATATTTTTTAATCAAATTAATTTCAAAAAACAATGCTTTAAATTTAAATAAAGCTTCCAAAATTGCAATAATACTAGCTAAAACTTCTGTAAAGGAAGAAAAAAAAATCCCGGGAAATCCCGCACACAATTCCCGGGATTGCGGGATCCGAAAAAGTGCGGGATTCCCGGGAATACCGTCCCGGGAATTCCCGGGACATAAACCCTAGTTAACATTCAAAAATTTAGAAGAATGTTCGTTTAATAGAAATGAAAGTGTGTCAGTTGAAATCTGCAAAACATGCTGGTTAAATTACAATCACTTTTTGTTATTAATTGAATAAAAACAAATTAATGTAAATATTGTTAATTTTATTTTCAAATAAATTACACAATCCAAAAACACTATTTGCACTAAATATCACTTTTATTTTCTTGGCAATATGTGTGCCAGCGGAAGTTGTATTATTTGGTTCCTTTTTTCGTCTACCTGCAGGTAGAATTTAGATGAAAATGTTAAAGGGCTGAAATAAAAGAAAAACAATAACATATTTATTAGTATTCCCGTAAATAAATATAGTTTATATTATAAAACAAACCTCATTATTTTATTTTTTTAATACAATTTTACCTGCGAAATGTTAATGTCCAGTAGAGCGTACCACCTTACAGGCAAAAAAAAAGTGCGCCGTACACCCTCCAATATGAAGTATTTTTGCAAGGAGGTTTCAAAAAAAATTTTTTTGTTTTTTTTTTGCCGAACGTAGGGGTAGCCATTTTACATTTTTCGTTATATCTTTGGCATTTGCAGTCGGATCTTAAAGTGTGATACATCGATGTTTTTCTCTCGACCAGTGTTTTGCTCTAAGGGCATTTTGACCTCAAGTATCCCCCTCTAGTAGTTACCCACCAGATCTCAGTTGTTACCACCCTAATGTACCACCCTAATGTCAGAAAATTAAAGCTCGCAAAAAATCATTAAACTTTTGCTAAGGAAGTTTTTCGATAAACCCAGTAGAATTTTTTTTTTTTATATATTGGTTGCCGAAAGTAGGGGTCGCCTTTTTTTTTTTAATTGGATTTTTACTATATAGCAAAACACTGGTCTCCTCGAAGCAAAAAAATCGATATATCACACTTTAAAATCCGACTTTAAATGCCAAAGCTATAACGAAAAAATTAAAAAAGGCGACCCCTACGTTCGGCAAAAAAATCACTTTCCAAAAATACTTCATATTGGAGGGTGTACGGCGAACTTTTTTTTTTGAGGTACGGTCTAATGTCCAGTATACCTCCGTTTTCTTTTCCGTTCCTTTGCTGACTAAAAAAAAACAAGCGAAAACATGCTCTTATCATAGTATTTTATTTACTAGAACTTTCTTAACAAGCGCCATATTATTTTTATTTGTATATATTAGTCGAAAACCTCACCACAACACTTGAAAACGAAGCGTCATCAGTGATGACTCATCACACACACTAAAATCACTTACTAGAAAATTTCTAATTTGTATTGGTCGGCCAACTCACCAATACACACTTAAAAGAAAACCATCAAGCATCATCAATGACTATACACTAGCGCCCCTATCGTTTTCTTTTTAAAACACAAATATTAAAAAAGTTGCCAACAAATTTATCGTATGCTTTCGTAGCTGATACATTGTCAAAATCATTTATAAAAAATACCTAAATATCAGGAGGAAAACTTAGTTCAAGTACAGCAGAGATATTTCTATGATTGTATTACTACATCAATCACTTGATAGCAACAACCACAGATTAATACCAGATGTGAAACCAATGACAGGTGTCAAAAAAGTATTCTCGAACCGTATGGTTTTGTTTACATGGAAGTCAAGTCAAGAGGGAGATAACCATATAAAATCTCCATACATTTTGTATTGCGCATTTTTTGTATATATCTGTCTCTTTTTAGATTATTGTGCTTTATCTTTTGTGTTTTTCTTAAATTTTTGCGTTTTTCTTTGCTCATTTTCTGTCGGCCATATTGCCCATATCAGCTGATTCATATCTGGTATAATTTGTGGCAACAACCATGTGTGGCAGTAGGGAAAATATATTTGTAGCCGGACATATTGAAACCATATATTTTCTCTGCGTGATAGCGCCGTCATAGGACGAAACATCTTCAAGAACCGATATTTTCAAAACTGTATAAAACACAGTAAAAACATAATATAGTGTAAAAGTTTGGCTCTGGCCACAAATAAAAAAATATATTATTTTTTCAAGGTTGCCGAATATTAATTTTAAAATCTTAATGTCGGATTTTTTAAAAAGCTTAAAAAAATCACAAAACAAAAATTAAAAGAAAATCTTAAATTGGGTACTATTTTTTATTTTTTTTTTGAATCTTTATTATCTACGTAGATTTTAATTAAAAGAAAGAATTAAAAATATAATTTTGAAAAATTCTAGATCTATTGAAGTATGTCAGAGGGTTAATAAAAAATGTAGAAAAATCATATTTGAATACAGATCTTTGGCCAGTTTTCGTTGAAAAATTCGGACGATTTCCTAATTCAGAAGAATATGGGTTAACAATCGACCATCGCCAGGTCAAAAAACAAAACTAACAGAGGCAAAAGAGTAAAACATATTTCATTGAACAAAAGAAGAAAACTCCAACAAACCAAGTTAAATGATTGCGTTGACAACCATATTTGCTCTGTCAAGGAATACCACAATAAGCCAGGCTATGCAGGCAGAAGCATCAGTAAAAAGACAAACTCAACAACATAAAATAAGTTGGGTCCTAACACAAGAAAAAAATGCTTACCAACTCCCCTTATATTGTTACAATTACGAAAACACTTTCTCAGAGATTTTGGCAAAATTCAACGAAAGACCATGATACAACCATACTAGGTAGATGCATTAGGGAGAGTTTGGCAGTTCAGGGTTTTATTATGACAGTTCTTCAGGGATTTTTTCGTATGCTTTCGCTATGTATCAAGAGTAGTCGATTACCCTGTTTGTTGTGTTTGTTGTTCTAATAAATCTACCTAGTATGGTTGTATCATGCGAAAGACTTTTTCAACAATAGAAAAACAACAACGCCATAAGATTTGACTGCACCTACCGTTGTTGTCGGTATATACGCGTGAGGGCCGTAAAGATGAGATGGAAAGAATGAAAGGACTACCGGTTGCCTAAAGTAAAGAGAATTTCCCATTGCATGATATTATGTTAGTTTCGGATGTTGTTGCAGCAACTGTCTACATTAATGCTCGCGGTTTCTTATGTGCATTTTACAACACGAGCTGCATTTATCGTATTATTGGCGTTGCAATATTTCACTATATTATAATCATGATGATGAGGATGTTGTTGTATTCTTTGTGCTTGCGTTGTTATATTTTAACAAGATTCTCAGCCTAAAATACACGAAGTCCCTCTTAGCAGTTGCTGTTTTTTTTTTGTTTTTTGTTTGAAACGAATTGGTATGAAGTGTATTGTGTGTAAATACTCAGTAAAAGGATTCTAACGATAACCGAAACTAAAACTACAATAACAAGTATTGTAAAATTGTTGACGATGCCTTTGACTGACTGACTGCTAGTAGTTAAAAAGGGCTAGGTAGGGTTTTGCGGGGCTAAAGAGGTTTATTAAAATAGCAGGCGCAGTGTGACGCACCTATTTGCCACCGAACTTTGAAATGATTTTGTTAACATTCTTTTTGCCATACAACGAAAACGAATGTTCAATGCAAAATGTTTATTCTATAGCAGTGATGGGATTCAAACGAATGTGTTTTGTGTCAAATTGAGTACTACTAGAATGTACTAAATAAGCTTACACAGAAAGAAAACTTTTCATTATTGATGAAAATTTTGTTAACAAGATGAAAAAAAAAAAATTAAACATTAATAAAAAGCTTACATCCTGACCATGCACCTCAGTGTTGTCACAATTTTGTTATTGTTATAAAGGTTAGAATACGGGTGTTAATTGTCATCAAATTTTTGAAACTATCGAGGACTCATATTCAATAGGAGCCATCTACGGTTTTCTAGGGAATAAAATTTTTGTTGGCAACACAGCTGTAATCTATGATATTCATTTTAGATAGAAAAAGTAATTCTAACACCCAGGGTAAAATGGGATCGTATATGAATATTTTTACCAAAAAAATAGTAAGCTCAGCAAAAGGTTTGCTAACACTTAGTCGATTGCAAATGAAAAAAATTCTTGCTAAAATCAATAAAACTTTTTGCTGATTATTAGTAGACTGAAAAATAACTCAAAAAATTTGTAGAGAAATTATACTTTAATTAATTTATTTGCTGAAAATTTAGGTATAAAATGTGTGTTTTTGTGATTTTTTTTTGAATATTATTTAGGAAACTTCGTAAAATGTAAAAATGTCCAGAATTCCACATTAGTAGAAAAATCGAAACAACAAAAAACTACGCCTTTTATATTATAAAAAAAAAAATTTTCTTAAAAAAGCGAAGGGAACACAAAAAAATTACCCAAACTACTGCAAAAAATTTCTGTGCTTGTATTTCACATAATCTATATTAATAAACATTTTGTTTATACTTTCACTTTTTTATTTATCTTCATAAAATTTAAATATTTGATTTTGTCTATAATTTAAATCATATTTTATCTTATTGTGTTATATGTTTATGTATATGCAATCTTTTGGCGTCCTTTCATTTTATGTATGAAACACGGTTGTAGTTATTATGTCTAAGAAGAGTTGTGTTTAAATATCACTTTCTTTGTCCGCACTACATCTAATGTCTAATCTGTGACATCTACATCTTGTCTGTCTGGTTGTTGTCCGCACTATAGATGTGTTTATCACAGGGTTGGCAGGCAATACCACTGAAATACCGTTATCGATTCAAACCCCTTCCAACTGACTACCGTTACCCTTAAAATAGCGTTACCGAAATAACTGAAATAGCGATACTCATAAAATACCGTTACCGAAATAAATGAAATACCGTTATCCTTAAAATACCGTTACCGTTAATTTTAATTCTCTTGTCCGTCCCAGCAGAAACTTGGAAGCGGTAAAAATGATTAGTGCTTCTTTTCTGCTTATAGCTTGCAGTAATGTGTTAAAAAAGGCAATAGAGTTTTGTTTACCACACTTTATCACTCTAAGAGAGCACGAAAGAATGACAATGATAACCGAATTTACTTTCTAAAACCTGTGATTTCATGCCATTATTTGGAGCTATGACAGAAGCGCATATCGGATATCGCAACCTGTTCCGGTTAGGAGAAAAGGAACCTATTGCTTCTAGGTTAAATAAATTAGAACCTATGCTATTGCAGTATAAGGTGTTCTGCAACCAGTTCTTTGGATTTTACATTTTTACTGGGTATTATGAATTTCCTTCATTCGATAAATGGATAACATTTCTATAAAATTGTTCTGATTACACCATACAACAACCTACAAAACATTCCGTTGCAGTACATATTTGTTAATAAACGTTGATGTGCTGAATCTAAATTTGGCACGAAAAAGAATGTTCAATGAACCGTTTTCGAGAAATCGCGCTTTTTTATATTTTTGGTCGGTCTGGTATCATTTTTAGTTATAAATTTATCAAATTTGATTAAATATAAATATGTATAACATTAAGGAAATTTTTTTCGCAAAAACATTTTTTTTCTGCAAATAAAAAGTACAATGTTATGTTATTTTGTTATATTCAATAGGGTTTAAAAAAATATTCAATAGAGTTAAGAAAAAAAATTTATTTGGAAAAAAAATCGCGAAAAAAATAGCGAAAATTGTATTTAACAGACTTGGATTGATTTAAATTCAAAAATTATAACAAAAGTATAAAAAATATGGTTTTTGGTACCTCAGTATTAAAATTTTAAAAGGCGAATATCGCGAATACGAGCGTTAATTTAAGTTAACGAAAAACGACTAGCACCATTGAATTCATCGTATTTAAATTAACTTCACTAGTAGGGTGCCCAGCTTGTTAAAGAAGTGTCAATTTCGAGCACAGGGTAATTTTTAAAGAAATGGTATGATTTTGAGGTCTGAATTTGAAAAATTTGTTAAACACTGCCAAAAAATGGGTTATCGAAACCAAATTTTAAAACAGCAATTTCTCAAAAATAATTTTTCTTGCGTTGAATAGTTTATTAAGAAATATGCATCGCAGGAGGAGCATCTTCAAAAACCTCAAAATTTGTTGAATAGCGTAATTAAAATGTGCAAAGTAATATGACATACATTATACCATTCAACATTCGATTGTACCTATATTGGAGCAATTGTGCCACAATTCCCATCACTATTATACATCATACTTAAACCCACCATATCAACACAAAAAGAAATATTTAATGTTTTCCACTTAAAATAGTTGGATTGACAATCGTTAAATGTAACATCGGATTTTCTTTAAATAATTTTGAAAAGAGAACAAAATTTAGTTTAAACTAAGCTGGGGTAGTATTTGGTTTTTCTAATCCTGTAGTAGTCAAATTATAATAATTGTCTTAAGGTTGAAAATATATACATATGTATAAAATAAAACAAAACTTTCTTTTGACCTTTCTGGAAGGAAACTAAATTTTTGCAAAATATATGTTCTTATACAACTGAAAAATTTAACGACACTGTTGGCACTGTGATATGCAACTGCTGTATCCAATTTTGAGGATACTTTACAGCAATTCTTTTTTTTAACTATAACATCTCTTAAGAGTTGTCGGTTATTTTAAATAATACAACAAAAATAAAATAATAAAAAAAAATATCTAGGAAATAAGGCACACAGTCATCGTAGTGGGATAGCTTGAATGGGATGGATGATGACTCGGTCTAGTCTACTATTACTTTCAAATATTACAACAACGACGACTAAAACTACTACTGCTGCTAGTACTTCTGACTGTCTGGTGATGGTGGTGCTGCGCTGATATTGATGTTGATGCTAATGCTAGTTGCTGCTGCTGACATTGCAAGCAACACACAATATTACACATATTGTAGTAGTCTACTTTACTCCTCCTCGTGCATTCCTTCCTCATCTTTTCATGCATCCATCCATTTATCGATAGTAAAAAGATATTTTTGTGAGATTTTTTCAGTTTATTGCCACGCTCCGCTGAGGTTTGTGGTGTGTATTAGTGTACGTTAAAATCGTGGTCATATGTTGCAGTTGTGTTGCATACTTGCACACACATTCAGCCAGCCAGTCAGCTCGTGCTCCTCTATTGTCGTCATCAACATCATCATCGTCGTCACACCATCATCATCATTATCATTATTATCATCATCAACACACTCACACTAATAGCGAAATCTTAATAGCATTCGTAGGTACTAGAAGTAGTAGTAGTAGTTTTACATGATTGGGTTATTTGTAGTAGTGTTAGTTGTATTATTACTCTAATAGTGTAAAACTCCTCTACTAAACTGCAGAAAATCAAATTACAAGAAAATAAATAATACAAAAAAAAAAAAAAAAAAAAAAGAAAAACTACAACGAATAAGAAAATATAAAGAAATAAATATTAAGAAAAAAAAAACTACAAAATAATTGTGAAATAAATTACTTTATGTATCTTTATTGACAGACACCAACATTAAAAGTTAATAAATAAAAAAATTAACTTAAAAACTATATGTGTGAGTGGTTGTTTTTTGCAAGAAAAAAAATTATAATTGCAAACTGATGGTGATTTATTAACAAATAATAAAAAGAAAACAACAACAAAACGGTTTCATAGTTTTTAGAAAGTGTTTTTATTGCAAAAATTTGACTAATCAACCAATATTTTATAAACACCAACCAGAAAAAACAAAAATCATTACAAATGCCGCTCGTTAAGCAACGCAAAATGAGCAAGATGACTCGTTATAAGGTAATATTTTTAAATAATCTCGATTTTAGTATATTTAATCGAAATCTCTTATTTAAAACAATTATATTTCGATGGTCGCCTAATATCCTATAGCATCCACACTTTTTTCTATTACCCCTCACGGTTTTATTCGCGATTTTCTGTTTTGTTTGTTAGTAAAATTATTTAAATTTTTCTGTTTTCTGTCATCATCAGATTTTCAGCATTTAAATTGCATTAGAATGGCACACACCAATACTTTTTAAGGATTGTGTTTTCTAATGTCATCGCTTTTCCACAATTTCAACTACAATTTGTTTAAAATCTTAACGTGATGGACAAAATTTGAAAACCTATTTAAAATCAGCGAATTTATATAAAGGGTGGTCCAACCAAAATGCACGATGTTAATTGTAAATAAAACAAAAAAGTTTTCAGAGAATTATCTTAATATTTTTTATTATGATAGAAGGATCTATGACAAATATGTGTGAAACAAAATATCGGCCAAATGCTCGCCACGGCTTTGGTGGCATACCTCTATCCGATGGTCCATATTTTCAATGACTCTGAGACATAATTGAGGTTCAATGTCGTTAATGTGCCGAATTATGTGAACCTTTAGCTCTTGTATTGTTCTTGGCTTATTGACGTACAGTCTTTCTTTTAAATATCCCCAAAGAAAGAAGTCCAACGGTGTCAAATCACATGATCGTGGCGGCCAATTAACATCGCCACGACGTGAGAAAACACCATAACGCCATTGAATTTCTCGCTCAAAAGAGCCATTGTTTCGTTGGCTGTGTGGCAAGTGGCACCATCCTGTTGGAAGCACATATCGTCCAGGTCCATATCCTCAATTTCCGGCCACAACAAGTTCGTTATCATCTCGCGATAACGAACACCATTCACGGTGACTGCTTGGCCCACCTCATTTTCGAAGACTCCGCCAGCCCATAAACCGCACCAAACAGTCACTCTTTGTGGATGCATCGGCTTTTCAACAATCACTCGTGGATTCTCATTTGCCCAAATGCGGCAATTCCACTTGTTAACGAATCCACTTAGGTGGAAGTGCGCCTCGTTGCTGAAGATGATTTTCTTTGTAAAGTCATCATTCACTTCTCTCTGTTCAACCAACCATTCGGCGTATTGACGACGCTTGAAATGGTCAGTAGGTTTCAGCTCTTGAGTCATGAACCTTGTAAGCGTGTAAATTCAAATCTTTATTCAAAATTCGCATCAGTGATGTTCGTGAGATGTTCAATTGTTGAGCACGACGACGAGTCGAGGTTGACGGCTCTTATGCTACATTATCGCGAACAACAGCAATGTTTGCGGTTTGAAATTTTTTTACGGTTTGCTGAAATTTGCGCACAATTCTCCCGATTGTGGACACATTTGAACCAAATCCATTCGACTTGTCGAATAATGCAATTGAAGTTCCGAACAACCACACACAGGAAAAAGATTGGTTGGGTTTCGATCAAAATCATTAAAATTACTTTGCCAGGACGTTATTTTATTTAGAGTGACCTATACTTGAATACTACACCAAAAATATTTTACTAGGTATTAAAAATAGGGAAAATTAACTAAAAAACAATCCTTTTAACAAATTATTGGTATCTACAATCAATTTTAAAATTAGTATCAGTTTAATAATTCTATGCAGTAGAAGCAGCCATTTATTTAGTGAATATACAAGAAAATTGGTGTTATCTATAACCTTTATTAAAAAAATTTCAATATTCGAAAGTGGTAACTACAAATACGGTTATCCTAATCAAATATGACCTTAAATTCGAGTTTCTGTAGAACCAACCGAATTGTGGATTTTATTGATAACACACACAACTATTAATTGGTATTGGTAAATGAATTTTATACCGTATTTGTTTTCCAAATAAAACACATAAATTCAAAATTAGTCATTAAAATTAATAAGTGTTTGTGGTATAGTGGGTAAGGAGTTGGTCTAGTACGCCGGATTTCCGGGTTCGAATCCCGGAGAAGAGAAAAATTTAGATGTTTTTTTTTATTAAAATAAAATATTCATATGTATAAACAGTAAATAGGACTAAGAAAATATATTTTTCAATAGATTTGAACCGATTTTAAGTCAAAACTTATCTCGCTAACTTTTCCTTCTGTCCCAAACCCGGTGAAAAAGAAATTATTATAAATTAGTTTAATGGAAAGTCAGTAGTTAGTCTGATTAAAAAAAAGTTTATTCTTCTTCTTAACCGCAACCTTGCTAAAATAAAATAAATGATATCTTTCTATCCGTCTGTGAATTACGTATACACACAGAGAACTCAAACGATACATAAAAGATACCCCAATCGAATTTGTTTGGTAATCCCAACCGAATTGACTATTTGGTACACCCAACCAAATTTTTTAGAAATCCTGCCGAAATAATCGAAACACTGTTTCCAATTGTATTTGTATTTTTTTTTATATAAATGAAAAAAAAGTAACATGTATAACACAAATTCTACAATTAAACCAAAATAATTACTATAACGATGGAAGACCTAAAAAAAGTTTTCGGAATCTGATGATGTTTCTGCAGCAAAAAGTCCTCAGAAATTACAGAGTTTTTCAGAGAGAGTTCTAAGAATCTGAGGAAAGAGTTATTATATTCTGTTGATTTTCTTCGAAAGCAAGTTTCTACAAAAATTCTTTCAAATCTGAAGGTTTTGGTATTAAAAATTCCACCGTTCCATAAAACGTATGTACTTTAAATATGATTCTTTTTTTATTGCTTCTTACTTTTGCGTATATTTACAAAGTAAGTTATAAGTCCATTTTCCATCTAAAACTAAAGCAATGGTTAATAATTATATTAAGAAAAGTGTTTTATTATATTTTACCTTAAAAAGATTAAAACAGATTGTGAATGCATTTTTCCATTTCTTTTATATATTATTCTTCTATTGCTTCTTCAGGTTTCTTCTTATTAAGAAAAAATTATAGAAATATTAATTTCTTTAAATAAACCAGTTTCTTTTTGGTTATTCGAAAAAAAAAAATATATTTTATAAATTTGTTATATTTTTTCTAATATATTTGGGAGCTTATTTGATTTTAAGTTTTTTGGGGTTTATGGCAAATGGCTTTCGGTTATAATTGAGTTTTTATTGGTTGTGATCTACAAAGCTGTAAAAAACTTTTATTTTCGGGTATGACAACTAAAAATCTTTTAAAAAATTCTTAAAAATTTTTTTTAGCATTGGGTAATGTAACCAATATTTAGTATTTAATTCATGACTCGCATATGGAAGAAAAGTAAATATTTTTATAATTTAAAATGATTGTGATTATCGAATTGTTTAATAATATTTTATTATTTTTAAATTGGTCAGGGAAGCCGATTATTAAAATAAACATAATGGATATTCTTTTGCAATTAAAAATTTTCTATCCCCAAAACAAACTGTTAACTAATACAATTTAATTTATACAACAGTGATAGAAATTATGTTGTACTAGTAAAACCATGGTATTTCCAGCAGATTTCCAACTGAATTGTTTTCTATGTGTATCAATTGCATGTACATTAGACCGTACCTAAAAAAAAAGTTCGCCGTACACCCTCTAATATGAAGTATTTTTGCAAGGCAATTTCAAATAATTTTTTTTTGTCGAACGTAGGGGTCGCCTTTTTCAATTTTTCGTTATAGCTTCGGCATTTAAAGTCGGATTTTAAAGTGTGATATATCGAATTTTTTGCCTCGAGGAGACCAGTGTTTTGCTATAACGGAAAAATCAAATGAAAAAAATTTAAAAAGGCGAACCCTACGTTCAGCAACCAATATATAAAAAAAAATTCTACTGGTTTTATCGAAAAACTTCCTTAGCAAAAGTTAAACGATTTTTTCCGAGCTTTAATTTTCTGGCATTAGGGTTGTAGCAACTGAGATCTGGTGGGTAACTACGAATACTTGAGGTCAATGGCCCTTAGAGCAAAACACTGGTCTCCTCGAGTGAAAAACATCGATGTATCACACTTTAAGATCCGACTGTAAATGTCAAAGATATAACGAAAAATGTAAAATGGCGACCCCTACGTTTTTCAAACGTTATATCTTTGACATTTACAAAAATAAAGGGTTCTTTAACAGGGACGCTACAAAAGTAGAATGACAGGGACAGCAAACGACGCCATATTTCTTGCCGCTCTTTCGACATTTCTCTTCAGTAAGGTTTGCCATTTCATGATGGAAAGATATACGAGCCAACAACGAGTCGAAATTATTAAAATTTACTACCGATATTCGGAGTCAGTGGCCTCAACGTTAAGAGCGCTACGTCCAATTTATGGTCGTCATAATGAATGGCTTCGTCAATAAACAAAATATGCGTTATTGGTCAGACAGCAATCCACACGTACTCCATGAGTCATCATTGCATCCCAAAAAAATTACGGTTTGGTGCGGTTTGTGGGCCGGCGGCGTCATTGGGCCGTACTTCTTCCGTGATGATCAAGACCGGCACGTTACTGTGAATGGGAATCGCTACCGTTCAATGATAACCGAATATTTTTGGCCCCAATTGGATGATATGGCCTTGGAGGACATGTGGTTCCAACAGGACGGCGCCACAAGCCACACAGCGAATGTCACAATCAATTTATTGCAAACCAAGTTTGGAGAACGTGTTATCTCACGAAATGGTCCAGTCGATTGGCCGCCTCGATCGTGCGATTTGACGCTGTTGGACTATTTCCTGTGGGGCTACGACAAATCTATGGTCTATGCCAACAAGCCAGCGACGATTGATGAACTTCGTACGAATATCGGCCGATTTATGCTTGAAAACCGTCGAAAATTGGGTTCAGCGTCTGGACTTCTGCAAGCGTGCCCGTGGTGGCCATGCAAAAGTGATCGATTTCCATACATAATGGCATCGAACGTACTTTCACAGGAATAAAGAATTTCATTGATATCCAAAACCGTTTTTGTTTTATTTAAAAAAAACTTTTGTAGCGCTCTTATTGAAGAACCCTTTACTTCATATTGGAGGGTGTACGGCGCACTTTTTTTTGACTGTAAGGTGGTACGCTCTAATGTACATTAGGGTAACCTAATTTTTCAACTTTCAATTTAAGGCCGTTCAGTTTCATTTCTAAGATCTATAAATATTCAGATATAATTTTTTGTCTCTCTTAGATTTTGCTAACGTTGTCCCAGTTACGGCCAAAGATGAGATTTTGTTTTTTGTAAATTTGCAAAACTCTAATTTTAAGTTTTTTAAAATTTTGTTCAACAAAATATTAAAAAAAGTGCTCAACGCGTAGAGTTTTTTTTTTAACTACAAACCCGATAATAATTTTACTGAAAATTACACATATCCCTCATCTAACTTAGTAGTGACACGGCGTTTTAAATTTGAACATTTTAGAGAAAAGTGTGCTTTGGGCCAATAATTTAGATAATATTATTGATTTTTGTTTTTTTTTTTTGTAACAAAATCACTTTCGATTTTCTTTAAATCAAATAAAATAGATTGTTGTTTTCTGAAAACTTTGTAAAACTCCGACAACGTTAACGCATTTTTTAAAATGTTCGATTTTTCCCGCAATTCTCGAAATTTTGCGTAAATGAACAAAGTTACACATATGATGCATAATTTACATTGTAAATCCTTAAATTTGCCAAATTATGCAATTATTGTTTATTCCTTTAATGCAGTTATTGTTTATAAAAATAAATTTGAAATAACGAATATGCAAGTGCTTGTGAAAATTTAAACGTAACTGTCAATTATAGAAAACATACGATTTTCATTTATGGTTATACATAGATGTCACTACATTGCTAGATCTGTCAAAACAACAGAGTAGTATTTTGGAAGATGACAAGGCAAATTGTGGTACATTTTCTTTTTGTTGTTTTTGTTTTTTCTTTGATATTTTAAATGTTAAATGACGCTGCTAGACCAGAACAAGAAATTCTCATTGAGTGTGTGTGTTTTGTCAAAAAATTCCCACGGAATCTATGGTTGGTATGAAATGGGTTAATATCATGAAGATAATCATCAGTGTATACCCAGATAAAAAAGATACGTTGCCGATCTAATGGTTTGGTAGTAGTAAGCGATTTTTTTTATTTGTGACGGAAAATGGGGCGAAAGATAGCCATCTCTGTCGTACTCTTTTAAAAAACAAAATTTGTATCGGCCTATATTAGCCCATGCAATCAAAATGCAAATTCGAAAAAAAGAAGAGATCAACTTAGCAGAGGTTGAGAGAGTTGGGAAGTCTTTAAAAAATTATTGTATTTGGTATCATTAAATATGTATTCGGTATTCGCAACCGGAAATTTTGTTTACTTTAATTAAACCCTTCGATTGGCAACAAATTCGATTATTAGCACTAATTTGTTTCCTCTGTGTATTATTCGTGCTTATAATAACGTATAATCTAAATTTATTCAGGCGATTAATTTTTTTTTGTTTCGTTTTCATTTTTTGCACTTAAAATGGTTTTGTTAATAAATAAAAATATTTCGTTTTCCCACACTATCTATTGAATCAAATATAAAAGAGAATATAGAGAATATAAATAGAAAATTATAAAACAAATAACATCCAAAAACAAAAACAAAAAATATTCACATTTTACATACATATTGAACAACCAAATAGTAAAACAATTGCGAAAACTAATCGTTATTTCATTTCTTTTACTCAGCGATTCTCAAACCAGAAAGACGAAGCCAAAACTATTGACCAACTACCAAACGCCAACACACTTTCGGAAATGCACCATGCTATCTACAAAAACTTAGTACATTGAGGCTTTAGTTTTAGTACATACTGACAAACGAAAAAATACCTCCAAATAACACATGTACTTTCTCTTGATTACAATTTCAAATATAAAATACGTCGTTGGCAGTGTATAGTATGATGTTTTTTTTTTTTTTTGCAAGTTCATTGAACTTCGTTGCTGCTGTAACAACATTACCCTGTTGTTAGTTGCATTGCTGTTGCTCTTGGTCTGTTGTTTATGTTTGATGTTGTTGTCGTTGTTTCTGTTAGTCTTTCACTATACCACACTTCATCGTTATCATCGTGGTCGTAGTTGCTGTCGTTTACATAGATTTGACCTGACCTAAAATGTAAAAATTTAGTTTTTTTTTCTATAAGTACTATTTCACCTAATATGGAACAAATTCAACAGAGTCCTAAACATCAGACACCATGCATTGAACTTGCTGTGTAATGTTTGTGCTCACCAATAAATATTTTTTTATTTAAACTTTCATGATTATAAAGTAAGTACGTACAGAGTAGCTAACTTCTCTTTTATTGAAAAAATTTCTCTTTTATATCTAAAATTTTTTATCTCAGATTTTGTCGTCTGTTGTCTAACAATTAAAAAAATAACTTTGATTTTTTCTTCATGTTTCCCACAGATCTAATTCCAGAAATTGGATTTAAATACACAAAAAAAAAGAAGATAAAAAAAAAATCCATCCGAAATTGCAACCCAATTCGTTGGATCAGTTCACTCATAGTAATAAATCCGTAAAAATAACAGAAAAAGTTACTAAAAATTAGTTCAAAATGATGCTGCAGAAAAAATTGCGGAAATTAGCAGATTTTTTTGCTAAATACTAGTGAAATAACAGCAAAATTAAAACTGTTAAATTTACAGAATTTTAGTTATATTTAAGTTAACTTTTAGTTAATTGAAAATAGCTAATTGTACTGTAGAATCTGCAGAAAATTTTGCTGAATATTAGTAGACTAAAAATAGCAAAAATAAACTTTTATATCTACAAAATTTTTGTTATTTTTAAGCTAAATTTAGTTGAATGCAAATAGCAGTCTATCCTGCTAAAATCAGCAGAAATGTTTGCTACGAAATTGTAAACTGCTGTTTTCGAAGGGCTCGATTTTTATTTGCATTTAAAAAAAAAAATCTAAAAAAAACTGAATTTTTAGGCTACAAATTATTTAGCAAAATTTTTTTGCTGATTTAAGCAGGTTTATTTGCTATTTTCCATTAACAAAAATTTAACTTAAATATAAATAAAATTCTGTATATTTAACAGTTTTAATTTTGCTGTTCTTATTTTACTAGTATTTGGCAAAAAATCAGCTAATTTCAGCAGTTTTTCTGCAGCATCATTTTTAGTAACTTTTTCTGCTATTTTTAAAGATTTATTTCTATAAGTGTACGCAATGCCCCATTTTCTAAAGAGAACTGATGATGGGGAACAGGAAAATCTTCGAAACGATCGTCTTTTCATTCCTGGAGATGTAGAATATTTTGAAAACAAAAACTCGGTGAAGTATTTGTTAGGAAAATATCCTTATGGAGAAAAATTGCAGAGTTTTTGAAAAAAGTACTAACTACGTTATTTTATAATAAGGAAATAATTGGTCTCGAACAAGAACAAACAAAATTTTTCTAGTAAAGTGTTGTTTTTTCAAACGCGTCATATAGACCAACTGCAAATAATATTGAAATTTATATGCAGTTTTATTAATTCTAATTTAGTAGGTTTGAGGTTAAGGAGAAGAATAAACATTTTTTCAAAAGTTATAAACACATTAATTTGCAAATCAGACTAGATCCAGTTTCTGCCCTTTTTTTCTATGGACAGGCTTCATCAGTGATTTTCCATTAAATTTTATTATTGTTTATATTTTATTGTCAGATTGTCTCTATATAATTTTTTCAACAACCCGTCGGCTGTAGGAAATCGAACCCCATGCACTCCTACATTACAAACGTAACTATACTAGAGTTCGTCAGCTTAGTCATCTTACCCACGTAAGACCTTGAATGTAGCGTAGCTAATGAATATTCAGCTTTCTGTTATTGTTTTTTTTTTTTTTTTACTTTCAGAAGTGATCAAACAGACACATACAATCATTCTACTTTTAGATTTTTTTGTTTATCTTCTAATCTCCGCCGTGTCCCCTTTTTTCACAAATGTTGCCGATCAAGAGCAGGCAATTTGTGCATTTTTATAATATTCTTTAATTTAGTTTATGTAAATAACCAAAATTAATTGAAATTTTAATTGAAATCCTTAGAAAAAAATCAATAAGAATTTTAAATTAATGTATAAAATTTTTATTTGAAATTCCAACTTTGAATCAATTTAAATTTTATTTAAATAAATTAAAACTTTATTTACAATTTAAACTTTTTAATTAATTTAATTATTCAATTACATTATTAATTTACTATGTTTTAGAGTGGTTTGAGACACACTTTTTTTACTTTTTATATCTGCAATAAAATTCAAAATATGAATAATGCAAAATGATATGACTTTACGCAAAGCATATTAAATGTTTTTTTTTAATAAAAACTAAAAATTTTGCGGCACTATACTAATTTTCCATTAAAACGGTAAGTGATATGATTAAACTTTTAATTGAAAATTAATTTGAAATCAAACAAAACTTTAATTGAAATGTTATTGACAATAATTTAGTCTGTGTATGAAAATCAATTGATAATTTCTGAAATACAATTGATAAAACTGAAATGCAATTGATAAAGCTGAAAAACAATGAAAAAAATCCATAATAAAAATTTAACCGGTTAATCGACCTATTTTAACCGATTATTGTGGCCGAATAATTATTTGCGTTTTAAATTATTTTTTTTCGACATTAACCGAAATAGAGGCGATTAATCAAGGAATCGGTTAATCGATTAACCGATTCGGAAGCACTTTTTTTTGCTTAAGTGTTCTTCCCTTTAAGGGTAGGATTAAGGGCGAAAGAAGAGAAGTTTTCAAAGAGTTTAGAAAGTAATGGTAGCAGACTTATTGGTCTGTACGAGGTAGCTTTTGTTGCATCCTTCTTTCCATACTTTAGGAAAATATTTGATATTAATTATTACATTGAAGATTTTTCTGATATATATTTTCAATATATAAATGATATTTCCGTCACAAAAATTCAGCAGTGCTGAGAATTGTATTTACTTTTGGTCTATAAAAGTATGTACATTAAGATGTCCCGAAAAAGTATATAATACTATTGTAATTATAGTACTCAAATGGTGCGTATTAAAGCGGTAAATGCGGTTAAAAAAGTAAAGCTTTCAAAAGTTTACTGAAAATGTTATTACAGTAGGTAACTGACTATAGTTTATTTAAAAAGTTATCCATACATTTATTTTTAAATGATACAAAGAGATATATTTTGTATCTGTTTTTGTTTTTTATTTAAAAAATAAATTACATATAAATACGGATTAATATTTTCATTTAAAATTTTTTGTTAAAAAAAGAAACTCTTTTAGATTTCTAGGTCAGTTAAAAAAACTAAATAAACTAAATATCATTTATTCTTACGGATTTTGTAGTTAATTTTTTGAAAGTTGAAAAAACGAAATAATTGAAAAATCATTTTTTTTTAAAGAATTTTGTAGTTTATATAAAAAATAAATGAAAAGTTCTTTTGATTTAAATGAAAAGTTAGTAGACCGGTGATTTTTCATTTATTTTAAATTACATTTTCAGTTATTTTAAACTACAAACTATTTTGAGTGTTGCAATATTGTGAAACAAATTTAAGATTTTCACACAAAATTGGTATCAAAATTTTGCATAGCGATGAGGTCGTTACAATTAAATTAATAGGCACATATAAAATTAATTAACTCATTTTAGCCAAAAAGCTTAAAATTTGAATGTTAAAAGGCAATGGAGGACAATAATTACTCCATTAAATTTGTATATCCTGGACCACTACGTGGACAGGGTACTCAGAATCACTTTTTGATTCGATTTAGCGATGTCCTTCTGTCCGTGTGTTTGTCCACATATTCTTGTGCGCACGTTTCAGGTAACAAATATTATGATATTTTGTTGAAATGTGGAACACCGTCTTATACCGGTCCAAAGACAAAGGCTCTTTATTTGGTCCAAGTGCCTGTATTAAGGTCCCCTAAAAATGGCTCTTATGCTTGTTAGCACACTACAGGTCGAAAATATGAGTATATTTTAATGAAATTCAAATATAAATTTTTTTCTAATTTTTTACCATTTTACAGACAAATTTTGACACAACTCCTTCTTTTAATTAACTCATTCAGATTTTTTGATTTTTAACCAGACTAGTGCAGAGCATCATACAGTCAGCCGACTTTAACTTTTTACGCCTTTTAATTGCTTTTCTATAACAGGCTCGTCGTTAGGTTTTTTTTAAAGTCAAATTTTTTTTCTACTAAAGATCGCCAAAATATTGTTGTTATTTTTCCGGTATTTAACATAAATCGTTTGAATGATATTCCTTTAACCAATTCATGAGTAAACAATTTATCGGGACACTCTAATATACATACTCGTAAGCTTTGCATTCGGCTATTTATTTCTAGTAGGTACTTTTATTTGAATTGATTTTCCCACTGTGTGTCTGTGCCGCCTTGTGAATTTCAATGTTTATATGTGATTGGTGGATGCAATAACCTAGCAAGCAAAACTAACGTCGTTATTAAAATTTTTACAACAACTTTGCCAGCATCACAAGCAGGACATGGAAGTGCATGCACAAAAATTCGTGTTTTATCTATACACGCGATGTATTAATAATCAAAAATACCCTACGGGAAATTTTAACAAACTGTCACCGAACTGGCCCCTTTATATGAAATAGACTGGTCACTTTTACATGGCGATGTCATAGGAGGGGGAAATTGACCCCTTGTGACATGTCACAAGACAAATCCTAGGACAGGTTACTGAACTTTCATAAAAAACAAAGTTCAGGGACCTGTCCTGTAATTTGTCTTGTGACATGTCACAAGGGGTCAATTTCCCCCTCCTATGACAACGCCATGTAAAAGTGACCAGTCTATTTCATATAAAGGGGCCAGTTCGGTGACAGTTTGTTAAAATTTCCCGTAGGGTAATTTTAAAAAAATAATCAAAAAAAGTAAAAAATTTTAGTTACATTTGAGTTAAATTTTATTTAACAGAAAATAACATTCCCTGCTAAAATCAGCAAACAATTTTGCTGAATAAAGCTAAACTAAGTTTTTGAAGAACCTCCTTCTGCAATGCATATTTTCTAATAAAGTATCATACACAAATTTAGAATCTGGCAAGAAAAATTTGAGAAATCGCTGTTTTAAAATTTGTGTTCGATACCCCTTTTTTTTGGCAGTTTTTAACAAAGTTTTCAAATTTGCACCATAAAATCATTGTGTTTTTTTTGTACATACATATGTTTGTCCAATTTTTATTTTTAAATTAAAAAAAAAAAATAGGTTTTGTCAACCTTTAATTGTACAATGAAAAATAATACAATTTAACGGAAAATCACTGATGAAGCCTGTCCATAGAAAAAAAGGCAGAAACTGGATCTAGTCTGATTTGCAAATTAATGTATTTATAACTTTTGAAAAAATGTTTATTCTTCTTCTTAACCTCAAACCTACTAAATTATAATTAATAAAACTGCATATTAATTACAATATTAATTGCAGTTGGTCTATATGACGCTTTTCAAAAAATAACACTTTACTAGAAAAATTTGTTTGTTCTTGTTCGAGACCAATTATTTCCTTATTATAAAATAACATAATAAGTATTTTTTCAAAAACTCTGCCATTTTTCTTCATAAGGATATTCTCCTAACAAATACTGCACAGAGCTTTTGCTCTCAAAATATTCTACACCTCCAGGAATGAAAAGACGATCGTTTCGAATATTTTCCAGTTCCCCATCATCAGTTCTCTTTAGAAAATGGGGCATTGCGTACACTAATAGAAATAAATCTCTAAAAATAGCAGAAAAAGTTAACAAAAAATTAGTTAAAAATTATGCTGCTGAAATTAGCAGGTTTTTTTGCCAAATACTAGTAAAATAAGAACAGCAAAATTAAAACTGTTAAATATACAGAATTTTAGTTATATTTAAGCTAAATTTTTGTCTATGCCCAATCCAACCATGGATTGATGGATTTACCCATTACCAAATAATGGGTAAAGTAATGTATCGCCATAGGGTTGCACTGATTACTTTACACCTTACTTCACTGATGAATTTTACAGGCGTAGAGCCTCAAAGTAATATCTGCATTGTTAACAGTATACTTACAAAAAATGTATACTAGCAATTCTAGTAATTTTTTACTTAGTTGCAGATAGGGAATGAAAAAGTAAGTAGTTGCTTGCTATCCTACATGGGATTTCAATAAATTTATCCGCTTTAAGAGTCACAAAATTTAAATTAAAAAAAATTATCCAAGTAATTAATTTTCAAATTAAAAGAGTGCGTTTTGTAAATATAAAGTAATGATATTTAATTATAATGCATTATGTAATCAAATTTCGGTAAATAATTACTTCATACTTCAAAATAATGCCGAATGTAAGCAGTATTCATGACAAAGTAATGCATTATGTATTCAATTATCGGTAACTAATTACTCTATGTTAAACAATAATTATACTTGTAAGGAGTACACATTACAAGGTATTGCATGAGTTTGTCGCACCCATTACCAAAGTCTTCTTGGGTAACAAATTGAATTAAACACAAGTTGTAAACAAAAACTTTAACTTTTGGCCCCTGAATTTTAGGGGGAAAAGTATGGGGCCAAATATTGATAATTTCTGATAATTACAAAGGTAAATGCAAAATTTCAAAACTAAATGCATATTTGCACCAAAAATTCATTCTTTGGCACCCTAAAATTAAATTAATTACCAAAATATAATTTAATACTCGTCGTAACTGGTAAATGTGGTTAAAAAGTTTTATTTAACATATTTCTAGATGTACTTAATGGATTGCAAGGTTGAATCCTGTATTTATTCATTGAAGTGTCCAGTATGCATGTGTCCAAATGTTTTAGCAAATATAATTGACGTAAGGACAATTAAAAACCTAAAGTTTCAAGATCATCCCGAGGTCCTTAAAAGGGTCAGTAACATTTCTCGACATGATTATAGTAAAATGCAAATATAATTTTATCTAGAATTCCGTAAAAAATAATATAAAAGATTTTGAAATACTTCTATTCATCCAATATTGAGCTAGAAAGTGTTTTTCCCAAAGTCAGGGATCTAAAAGAAAACAAGACCTGATGGAACTTTTTTTACTTCAGGTTCGTGTGCGAAAACTCTGTCGAGTAGTGTTAAGTCCTCTTAACAAAACGGGGAAGATTATTGAAAAGTTTTCGTCCTGACTTGATATTTGCTTAATTTCTTTAAATTTTAAATTGTTTGCTGGGTAGTCACCAATCCACCAACTACAACAATAGTGACAACAAGCACTCGGTTAAAATATTATTTGGTTGGTGCGCGTGTGTTGCAACTATGCATGTCCGTTTGTATGTTTGAATGTCTTTCCTTTCCTCTATATTTGTCCGGACTTATCTTTCCACTCTTGATTATTCACATCACCAGCCAACCAACCCATTGCAGGAGGCGAATAAGAAGAAGAAATAACATCGCACGCACACACTAAATAATTGCAAAATAATTTAAAGTCAAAAAGAGATGACTGTATATAAACGGCAACTGCAATTCCCTAGTTTATCATATAAAAACAACAACAAAATACATATTTGTTTTGTTTGTATCCTATATATTCTTTCAATTTGAAATTTCTTTTTTTTCAAGCTTCATCACTTTATTATTTGTGATGTTTTAGTTTTTACGAGGTTCCACTTCCTAGATAAACACTCTCAGTATTTTGAAGATGTTGAACAACAAGAGAAGTGTTATATTACCACTACTACTCATAATAATATGCACTTGAATCTGGCAAATCGGCAAGAACAAATTTAATATATTTAATGCCTTTTAAAAGTTAAACAAATCAAGTTATTGGTTGGTATGAGCAGTTCTTTTGAATTTTAGGATTTTCTTTAGTTTATTGTCTTAAACCTTTAGCACATGTTACAGATTCCTATTCTTGGATTTTTTTTTTTTTTTTTTTTTTGGTTTCTGAATAAACATCTTTTGTTTTTTTTTCTCAATTTCTTCCATGTGCTTTTGTTGAACTGGTTTAACTTGATTATTATTGTATTTTAGTTGATTTTTTTTTACCTTCAAATTGAAGTTGTATCCTCCTCACCATTATAAGCAACCATTATAATCATTGTGATCCTCATCGTTATTTTTTGTAAAGCTGTTTTGATTATAATAATCAAGGTCAAGATACTGTCATTACTTGTAAGTTTTTGTGTTTTGCAGCTTTGCACATGCGTACGGTATGAATATGTTTCATGTTGCATATGAAGTTAAATTCGGTATAATGATCTTCAGCTGCATACTTCCATATGTACACTGTCCCAGCAAACACACTGAAAGGCATTCCTTCACGAGGTGATTTTTTTTCCAATTAAAGCACCGTAAGTTGTTTAGATTTCACGTGAAAAAACTCCATATCAGAGCTTTAAAGAATGAATTCCTTTTTGGAATGATTTCCCTAAAATTTAATTAAATTTTTTAATTCAAGGAATTAATTCATTAATAAGAACTAAGCAGGAATTAATTCATGTAAATGAATTCAAAGAAATAAAATTTGGAGAATGAATTCCGTGACCAAAAAAAATTAAAATTATAGAATTATTCACTAAAGAATTCATTCAACACGAGTTAATTCAATTTTAAGTCAAGCAATTCATTCCCTTGTACATTTAATTCCCTGAAGGATTTAAATTTTTCGTTTAATAACCTAACGAATTCACTTTTTCTTTTAACCCATTAACACCTGACCATATTCCTTTGTCCGATTTCGATGAAATTTCATGCTGGCGTTATATAAGGTATTTGTATTGATATAAATAGTTTATATTTTTTTTATCTACCATACTTGGGACTTGTGAATTAATCGCTGATATAAAACTATTCCTCCATGTTTTTTAAATAAAATATTCTTAGTTTTTATTTTATTTGAAAATAAACAATATTTCAAGTAAGGGTACTTCAGAAAACTACAAAATGGGCGTTTTAATACCCATATTATAAAATCGTACCTGTACCCCAGGGTAGTAGTCATAGCCAAGTAAATATTTTTTGTGAGATAGAGGACACCTTAGACTATTAGGCACCAAGGGGATTTTCCGAATTCCCACTTCCCCAATTTTCCAGACCCATTGCAGTGCAATTTTTCCAAATTTGAAAATTTGTTGACTTTTGAACCTCTAAATGCCCCCCTATGCGAGGGTACATTTAATGCAGCATTTTTTTTAGGTATTCCTATCCTTTCCATACCTGTACATGAAAACAAATTTGCATTAACTCTTACCTGGATCTAGTTAGATTTTTACTAAGATTACTCTTTTTGGGTATTTAAATACCCAATAGGCAGAAATGGATATTGAACTTTTTCGCTCAATTCCCTAAGGAATTAACTTTTTCGTTCAACTCCCTAAAGAACTAATTTTTTCATTTAATTCCTTGAATTTAAGTTTTGACTTAACGAGTAAAAAGGTTAAAGTCGGGCATGCCGACTATACAATACCCTACACCAGTCTGGTTAAAAGCCAACTAATGTTTGGATCCGAAATTCGAATGGGTTAAAATGAGGCTTGTGTTAAAATTTTCTATAAATAGAGTCAGCGCACCAAATTTCATTAAAATATCTTAATATTTGCGACCTGCAGTTTGTAACCAAGCCAATTTTGGGAGGACCCTTATATGGGCACTAGTTCCAAACATGGACCGATGTTCACCAAAATCAATAGGCTTCGTCCTTGGGCCAACATAGGTCTATGTACCAAATTTCATCAAAATATCTTAATATTTGCGACCTGCAGCGTATAAACAGTATAATTTTGGTAGGACCCTTATATGGGCACTAGGTCTAAACATGGACCGATGTTCACCAAAATCAATAGGCTGCGTTATTGGGCTAACATAGGTCTGTGTACCAAATTTCGTCAAAATATCTTAATATTTACGACCTGCAGCGTATAAACAATATAATTTTGGTAGGACCCTTATATGGGCACTAGGTCTAAACATGGACCGATGTTCACCAAAATCAATAGGCTGCGTTATTGGGCTAACATAGGTCTGTGTACCAAATTTCGTCAAAATATCTTAATATTTACGACCTGCAGCGTATAAACAATATAATTTTGGTAGGACCCTTATATGGGCACTAGGTCTAAACATGGACCGATGTTCACCAAAATCAAACTTGTTCGTCCTTGGGCCAACATAGGTCTGCGTACCAAATTTCATCAAAATATCTTAATATTTGCGACCTGTAGAGTGCGCACAAGATTGCATGGACAGACAGACGGACGGATGGACAGACGGACATCGTTAAATCGAAATAAAAAAAATTCTGAACCGATCGGTATACTATAAGGTGGGTCTACGACCAATATTTTTTGGTGTTACAAACATCAGCACAAACTTATAATACACTGACCACATAGTGGTGTAGGGTATAATAATGCCCACTTCAGGCCTTAAAGAGTTAACATTTTTTCTTTATTTTTCAGCTTTTCCGATAATTTGTATAAATAAATGTTGGTTTAACTAAAACGGATTTTAATAAAGTCTATGTATACCTCCTTTAATAGCAACGACGACATATTAGTTAAATTAAATATATTAGAATTGTATAAATAATTCCTTAGGGAATTAAACGAAAAAATTAATTCCTTGGGTAATTAAACGAAAAAGTTAATTCCTTCAGGGAATTAGTTGCACAATTGAATGAATTCCTTGACCAAAAGTTGAGTTAACTAGAATTGAATGTATTCCTTGATGAATAAATGCATTAAATTTTATGAAGGAATTAGAAAAAAAGAATGAATTCCTTTAAGATAAATCGAATGAAAAAAAAAACAATTCATTCAATTCCTTAAGTTTGGTCAGGGAATTCATTCTAAAAATAGATTTTCAAAAAAATAAGTTTTATAAAGAAAAATATTTTTTAATGTCGTATTTTTTTAAAGTCAGCTTACTCGCCAACATACAAAAAATCAAAAACTATGTGGTTACATAGTGTTGAAAAAATATTGAGTCTAAAAATAATTTCAAAAAAATCTAGAACAAGACTTTATATTTGAAATAATGATAAAAATAAGTCGTTATTCATAACGGAATATTTTTTATTTTGAAATAATGAAAAAAGTAAGTATTTATTACTAACTCATTATATCTTTTAAAATAATAAAGAAAGTAAGTCGGTGTCATTACTGATAGTCCAAAAAATAATGATATGTCATTACCGTTTCTACACTGGGTCTGCTCCATATAAAAAAAATGATTTTTCACGATAACGAGTTTCACGTGAAAATTGTGTGGACTTTGTTTCACGCAAATTTAATATACAAGACTATTATTTTTCTTGTGGAAAAGTGACATTTTGTGTTTATTGTGATTATGTCTTTCTAATACAATAAAAAATTATTAATTTTTTGAATTTAAATTAACTTTTGAGGCCTTTTAAGTTCGAGTAAAACTTTTTCATGCTTAAGCACCGTAAGTTGTTTGAATTTCACGTGAAAATACTGTTATACTCCATATTATTTTTCACGACAATCAGTTTCACGTGAAAATTGTGTAGAGTTTGTTTTCACACAAATTTAATGTACAAGAATATTATTTGTCTTGGGAAAAAGTGACATTTTGTGTTTATTTTGATTGTATTTTTGTTATAAAATTAAACAATTTTTCATTTGTTTAAATTAAATTGCAATTTGAGGCCTTTTAAGTTCGAGTGCAACTTTTTTACGTGAGAAACAACTTACTGTGCTTAACTGATAAAAACTGATTTTATTTGCACTTGTTCTAAAAGTACTGAACCATAAAAAATAATAATATTACTATTTGTCAGCTCAATAATTTTTTTGCTGGGATTATTTAGTTAGTGATGCTTTAGTTTAAACATACATTTAATGGTCGGCTATTATAAGATGATAATGGAGATTTTTAATTACTGGCCATTTGAAAGATGTTACATGAAAAATTTTATGGAAGTGAAAGTTTCATCGTGAAACATTTTTGTTTTTCTTTAAAAGTTTCAATTGAGATATTTTCGAATTTGTTCTATAGAATCATTTGATATAAAAACTGTTCTTACCTAAGAAAACCACACATCACAAAATAATGTATAAATTATTGCATTGCCATAAGTCCCCATGCATTACTTCACACCTAATTTCACTGATTAATTTTGCAGGCGATGCATCGCGATGTATGGAAGCATTACCTTGTCAGTGATAACGTAAGTTGTTATTTATGTGGTTACGAGGATGGGCAAATACATGTGTCTTAAAAATAAATTAAAAAAAAAAATGCTATTTTTTTTTTAATTCATCCTTTATTTACAAATTTTATTTACATGATATTTACATTTGAGATCTTATCAACTAGATATTACAACAAATAATAATTTGGGATCATATGATATTGTTTTGTTATTTCTTTGGTTTTTATTTCTTAAAGATAAATTATTTCTTTGGTTTTGATTTCTTAAAGGTAAAATAGGGGAAAAACCTTTATACGATATACGATATATAATTCAGATTTTGGTAGAAAATTTACATGTTTATATGAGGTTTATTACACAAAATAATCCTCAATAAACATATGATTTTCAATCTGCTAATTTCCGGGTTGATTACTTTATTTCCCTACATTCTCTTATCAATGGATAAGTCGAATTTTCAATTTTGTCAAAATATTTAATATTAAGTCGAGTGATGAAATCAGAAAGTGTTTCGTAGCCAGTTTCACGGTGTAAGCCAGTTTCTCCAGTGCTTGTTGTTAATCATTTTCAGACATTTATTTTGAATGATTTGGAGTTTCTTTAAATGGCATTTAGCAGCTCTGTACCAGATAGGGCACGCATACGTTAAAGTAGGCCTAATAACACTTTTAAAGAGAAGATTTTTGTTTTTAAAGCTTAAATGAGATCGTCTGTTTAAAAAGGGCCATAAAGCTTTAAAATATTTAACGGTTTTTTGACACGTTTCATCAATATGTTTTCTAAAAAGTAGCTTTTTGTCTAAGGTAACTCCTAGATATTTCACATCGTTGCAAATATTTATGCTCTCATTCCCAAAGATTAATTCGCGTCTTGGTATTCTTTTGGGAGATTTATTATACGGGAAAACTATTGCTTGAGTCTTGTTGGGATTGATCTTGATTTTCCACTTATAGAAATATTTGTTGCAAGCTAAAAGACCCTTTTCCATTTTTTTCAAAAGAGCGCTTGTAAGTTTGCTTGATGAGATTAGCGCTGTATCATCAGCGTAATATGCTGTTTTAATATAGGAAGGAACTGAAAAATCTGAAGTGTAAATAGAGTATAGTAGTGGTGACAAAACCGAACCTTGGGTTAATCCGGCTGTTATTGTTTTTGAGGATGATATATCGTTATTAACTGAGACTATAAACGTTCTATTGTCAATGAAATTGGCGATGATTTTACAAAGATATTTAGGAATATTTGCAGCAATGAGTTTGTATAATAAGCCGTTATGCCAAAATGCTATTTAAAAAAATTTATTACAAATATTTTTTTAATAAATATATAATTTCATCACGCTTGGATTCTAACCTGGGATCTCTAAATGTTAGCCAAAAACTCTACCCCTTGGGCTATCGACACATACGAGGTACTAACAAAATTTTGCTTAGTAGACCGATTTTTATAAATATTAAACAAAACAAAAATTGAAATTAAGGTTGCCATACCGTTACCGTTATTTTTAATTTTCTTGATTTGTTAATTGCACGTGGTTATTGAGTAATTTTTCGTACACTAAGTTGATAAATTGGTTTTGTTTTTCTTCTTGTTTATTTTTTGTAAAAAATTTGCGGTATACACCGAAATAACTGACTACCTTTAACCTTAAAATACCGTTACCGAAATAACTTAAACCGTTACCCTAAAAATACCATCACCGAAATAACTGAAATATCGTTATCCTCAAAATACCGTTACCCAACTAACTGAAATACCGTTATTTCTAAAATATCGATACCGAAATAAATGAAATAGCGTTACCCTTAAAATACCGTTACCGAAATAATCTAAAATAGTGTTACACTTACCGATTACCGCATCGTTTCGGTTACCATCCATGGGTTTCAATCGCACTTTACTATTTTTGTACTGATTTTAAGTACAATATTTTTTGTTATTCTCTTATTACAAATTACGGATTTTTTTACTAATTTTCGTTGCTGATTTCAGCAAAACATTTTACTAATTTTTAAAAACCGAGTGCTAAACTTAGCAAAAAAATGTACTAATTTAACAGCAAGTGGATACTTTAAGGAAATTTTATTTACAAGAATCCGTTGATTTTTTAGAATTCATGTTTAGTTTATAAAACTCAGAAAATTTTATTGTATCTCCAATGCATAAAAAGCTAATAACTGGAGAACCGTTTGCAATTTTTACTCCAAGTTTCAAGTATGTTGAAGTAATTATACATTTTTTTTACAATAAAAAAAATAAAACAATTTTGTTTTTATTAAATTTTATTTAAATTTTTTTTTGAGATTTTACAGTTTGTTTTTTTTTTAATTTAATTTCTTTATTTATTACAATAACCTAGACTTTTTAGTACAATTTTTTGCTAATTTCAGCAGATTGATTTTAAATTGCAGTTTACAACAATTTACTGAAATTTAGTAGCGTCTACTAATTATTTATATGTACTAATTTCATTGTACTAAAATTATTGATATTTAGTAAAAAAACTGATTTTACCAAATCGATTTTTAATTGCAGTTTACAACAATTTTGCTAAAATTTAGCAGCGGCTACTAATTTTTTCTACTAGTTTTTTTGTACTAAAGATCAACAGGCATGTGTTAATAAAATTAGCAAAAACTACTATTTTCAGCAGCCATTACAGACTTTTTTGGTTGAGTGCATGAAAAGGCCAAGAAATCTGACATCCGCTCGTTTTTGGTGGTGAATTTGTATGAACCAACATTTTTCAGCAATTCACTTATGTTTCTTAATTTTTGTAGGAATTTTAAGCTAAAAATAACAAAATAGAAAAACCGGTTAACCGTTAAAAATAAACCGGCTTTCGGTTAACCGGTGACAATTAATGCATTTTCAAGTGCTACCAAGCACTATCATCAGATTGTCTTTATTGTATTCTCTCTAGGTTATAACGTAGATTTTAGTTTTTTTATTTACGTTAACTCTAAATTGTAAAGCGGCCCATACATTAAGGAACATTCGTGAAAAAATGCCAATTTTTTTGTGAATGTGTGTGTGTGTTTGTGTGTGTGTGCGTGTTGACATCGTGCAATTTGTGTTTACAAAATTTTTTGTTCCCTACTCAATGTTCCTTAATGTATGGGCCGCTTTAAACTACAGAAACCCGATTTTGAAGACTGTTTTATGTATTGAAAGGAGTGGAAATTGTGCTGAGAAATTAAAAAATAAAGAGGACATAAAACTAAATTTGTATTTATTTACTTTTTTCGAGGCTATCATACTAAGCGAAATTTTGTTAGTCCCATTGTATATTAAGCGGAGTATACACGAAGCAACATTCGTGAAAAATTTCCATTTTTTACGAATGTTCATTTGTGTATGTTAATGTGTCGTGTTGACATTCTTGCAATTCGTGTTATCAAAATTTTTTGATATTTTTTGTTTCCAAACTCAATGTTCCTTCGTGTATACTCCGCTTTAGGATGTCGCGCAAAATAATGGGTATTTAGTTTAGCTAAATGCGTTTCCGTATTGATAAAAATTATGAGCCTAAAAAAAGATTTTCAAACAAATACTAAATTTTATTAAAAAACATTTTTTGTTTGTTAAATTTTATTTTAATCAACTGCTCGTGCCGGGAATCGAACCTGGAACCCTAAAGGATACCATCCTTGTCGGTTCTTTTGAGTATTTTTTTTTATACAGAATCATCTTATGGAGTCAAGGGTTAAGTAATTTAATAATGTTTTGTTGTTTTTAGAAAATCATGGAAAAATAAAAATAAAATGGCGTCCTTTCTCATCACAAATAAATAGAAATATCTAAAACATTACATAATCCTTTTTAAAAAAGTCTAGTAAATACAATAAACGTACGTACATAGTCCTTATATACTTGCTTGTTATTTTTTGTTCAAAAAACGAAGACAAAAGAAAAAAAAATGGAAAGACAAGTAAATATATACAAAACATGTATATGAAACGTGAAAAACTTCCATACAAATAAATGTCAAACACACTTATTGACTTGACTGTCCGTGTGTTGTACTTTCGAGTTGTACATAACGTGTTGTACACTTTGTAGTCTTCCATTTTCCATTTAGAAAAGTAGCATTTTTTTTAAAATCATACACAGAAAAAATTAAAACTATTACGAATATGATTATACGAGTATTACTTACATATATTTGTGAACTGCAAATCGTCGACCGGCCTACAAAATGTCACATGTGTTTTTTAATAGATTTTCAGGAGAGCGAAAAAACTGTTGCAAAATCTACTTTTAAGATATTTTATTGGCATAATATGCCTCAATGATTCACGACCTCATTTAGTAAAATCATCATTAAGGCATATTATGCCAATAAAATATCTTAAAAGTAGATTTTGCAACAGTTTTTTCGCTCTCCTGAAAATCTATTAAAAAACACATGTGACAATTTGCAGGCCGGTCGACGAAATGCATTTGGTAGTTATACTAAAATTTTTCTATTTTACCATATACTTTAAGAAAAAAATAATATGGGAATTATGAGTTAAGAAAAATATGAACTTGATATTTAAAAAGAACAATTAAACTATTAATTGATATATGCGGCTTTACAAGGCCAACTAAAAAAGTATGCCGTATCAATGTCAAACTTACAATAACACGTCGGCTGAAAAGTCCGTAGGATTACCAATAAAACAACAATTTTTTTTTGGCAAAATTCGACTTTATTCATCAACATAGTCTCCTTCAAGAGCGATATACTCCAACGCCTTTCTGACATTTCGATACCTTTTTTATTGAAGTCTGAAAACAGGTCAAAATCGCTGGGAGCCAAATTTGGCGAATACGATGGGTGCTGATACAATTGAAAGTGTAATTCGTGCAATTTAGCCATGTTAGCCAACGACTTGTGACACGGCGCATTGTCTTGTTGAAAGAGCACTTTTTTCTTCTTCATATGGGGCCGTTTTTTGCGATTTCATCCTTCAAATGCACCAGTTGAGACATGTATCGATCGCTATTGATGGTCTGGCCTTTTTCAAGGTAATCGATGCATAAATTCCAGCCACATCCCAAAATGCTGATGCCATAACTTTACCAGCTGACTGTTGCGACTTTGGCTTCTTCGGTGGAGGTTTGCCAGTTGCTGTCCATTTAGCTGACTGGTGATTCGACTCTGGAGTGAAGTGGCAGATCCAAGTTTCGTCCATTGTGACATACCGACGCAAACAGTCCTTTTTATCTCGGCGAAACAGCGGCAACCATATCGAAAACAGCTTTCTCATGGACCAATGGAAAACGGGTGGTCCAACCACAACGAACGATGTTAATTGTAAATAAAACAAAAAGTTTTCAGAGAATTATCTTAATAGAACGATCTATGACAATTATGTGTGAAACAAAATATCGGCCAAATGCTTGCCACGGTTTCGGTGGCGTACCTTTATCCGATGGTCCATATTTTCAATGACTCTGAGACATAATTGAGGTTCAATGTCGTTAATATGCCTTGAATTGTTCTTGGCTTATTGACGTACACCGATGACGCCGCCTGCCCATAAACCGCACCAAACAGTCACTCTTTGTGGATGCATCGACTTTTCAACAATCACTCGTGAATTCTCATTTGCCCAAATGCGGCAATTCTGCTTGTTAACGAATCCACTGAGGTAAAAGTGTACCTCTTCGCTGAAATTGATTTTCTTTGTAAAGTCACCATTCACTTCTGTCTGTTCAACCAACCATTCGGCGTATTGACGACGATTGATGACGGTTGAAATGGTCAGTAGGCTTCAGCTCTTGAGTCAATTGAACCTTGTAAGCGTGTAAATTCAAATCTTTATTCAAAATTCGCATCAGTGATGTTCTAGAGATATACAATTGTTGAGCACGACGACGAGTCGAGGTTGACGGCTCTTCTGCCACACTATCGCGAACAACAGCAATGTTTTCCGCAGAACGAACTGGGCGATCATGCACGGGTGTTTTCACATTTCCTACAGACACGGTTTGCTGAAATTTGCGCATAATTCTCCCGATTGTAGACACATTTGGCCATTATGCTGACCAAAGAAATCACGAAGTGCCCATTTTCGTAAAAGGCTTCAACAATCTTAACGCGCTGCTTAATTGTGTACCTCTCCATGGTTGAATTTTTCAAAACACTGAAACAAAGAAATGTCAAATTAAGTTGGGCAAAAAACTTGACATTAAGGTGTGACTTACAATTAACATCGTACATTATGGTTGGAACACCCTTACATAAAACACAATTACAAATTCATGAACTTCCGAGCTCCATAAAAAACAAAATATTCTTAAATATGTAGAATACCTGACTCTAATATTTAATTAATGTAAACTAAAAAATCGCCCCTTATCATTTAGAACGCTGTGCCGACGTTAGTAAAAAGTGCTTTGCCAGTACGAGTACAGTCCCGGCCCAACGTTGGCAAAATGTGCTTTGACAGTACTTAATTCACAAAATTGACAGTAATTTTTAACCGTTTATAAAGAAAAACAATTGACGGAGCACTTCTTCACAACATTTTCTCAACGTTAGTAAAAAGTGCTTTACCATTACTTGATCAACTTAATTTACTAGGGTTAGGTTTGAGGTTAAGAAGAAGAATAAACATTATTCTCTAAAAATTATAAATACAATAATTTTTAAATCAGACTAGATATAGTTTCTGCCTTTTGCTATGGACAGGCTTCATAAGTGATTTTCCATTAAATTGTATTATTGTTTATATTTTATTGGGAGATTGTCTCTATATGATAATTTTCCAACAACCCGTCGGCTGTAGGATTCGAACATGTGCCTATTTCTAAATTACAAACGTAACTATACTTAGGTGCGACCGCTTACCCATCTCACTTAAGTAAGGTCTTGAATGCAATGTATCTAATTCATAGTTTTCTTTCCTATTCAGCTTTCTGTTATTGTTTCTACTCATAAGTGATCAACACAGACACATACAAACATTCTATTTCTATATTTTGTTTATCTTCTAATCTCCTCCGTGTCTGCTTTTTCGCAAATGTTGCCAAACTGACGTATGGTTTTTACGATCAAGAGCAGACAGCTTGCGTATATATTGGAGACGGGTTGCCGCAGGGCAAATTTTATAATGCAGTTTATTACCGTGTTGTTTTAGCGTCAAGTAGGCAGCTGCAATTAAAATTCTAATTAATATACATTTTATCAATTTTAATTTAGTAGGTTAGGTTTAGTTCGTTTATGAAATAAAACCTATTTAAAGACGTTGGCAAGAAGTGGATTTGTTTTTCACAGATATTTCCATATAAATCGATCTATAAAAACCAGGGACGTAACAGTTATAACTTTTATTCAAAAAAGTGATTGTTTTACAATTATTTCCTGTTTGAGTATTTTTAATTTTCTGTTTATTTGCTCTGTTTGATTTATATTTTTAATTCAAACAAAAACAATCCAAACACGATTTTTATTTTTTCAAAAATAATAAAAGTTATTTTGTGATTTTTTTTCTTTATCAAAAAATAACAATTAAGAATATAAATCAAAAGCCATGGAACCAATGACTTCACCAATTATAATATCCTGATGATGTCAACTAGTGTTAATAAAAGATTGAACAGTGATTTAAAGTGAGTAAATATGTATATTCCAGCAACTTCCGGCATTCAATTTATTTATTTATTTATTTATTCAGCCAATGGAAAATACATGTAAGGAACAGGCTAGATACAATTTACTTAAAACTATTTCAAATAAGTTAATAAATTATATTTAAAATTATCTTTTGATTTCGAAAAATCTAAATTGAGATCTTTATCATTATAAAGTACATTTAATAAGTTCAAAATACGATTAATTGGCTCATTTTTGGCATATTCTGTTCTACGTATAGGAATATAAAATAGTTCATTAGACCTTAGTATGTAGCAAGGAATATGAAACGTTATTAAATTTAATAAACTATTACAATCAATAAATCCATTAATTAAATCAAAAATTAGCATTGCAGAATGCACAGTTCTTCTTAACGAAAGAGGCCGCAAATTTAAAAGTAAACAACGAGCATTGTATGAAGGGAAATTTTCAGTTAAATTAAAATGAATATCACGAAGCGCAAATCTTAAAAATTTCTTCTGAATTCGTTCAATTCGAACTGAATGGATCAAAGTATGGGGATTCCAGACGAAAGAACAATATTCAATTTTGGATCTTACAAAAGAAGTATATAAAACTTTAACTGTAAAGGGATCATTGAAATCTTTGCAGTTTCTCTTTACAAAAGACCAAGCAGAGTAGGCTTTGGGAATAATGTAGTTGAGATGGGATACAAAAGTAAGTTCAGTGTCCAAAACTACACCAAGATCCAAAATCTCATCTACAGACTCCAGAACGTTATTAGATATATAGTAAGGGCATATAATACGATTACTAATATTAGATCTGCTGAAAGTCATTTTAAAGCATTTGCTAATATTCAAGGGTAGGTGATTAAGATCACACCATGTTTTTATATTATTTAGATCATTTTGCAAAATAATGGTGTCATTGACAGACCGTATCTCTTTAAATATCTTCAAGTCGTCCGCATATAATAAAAATTTAGAGCCAACAATGCAAAATTCAATGTCAATTTAGGTCAATTTTTAATTTTTATTTAATTATCAAATAAAAAAGTTAGTGCTTAATTTTTTCAAAAAAATCATTCTGTAACTTTTATAAAAAGTTTTAAAATAAAAATCAAAAAACAACAGAAATTTATAGAGTAAAATATAAAAATTGAAAAAATTTAAATCTGCATTATTGAAATATTATAATTAAATAAATTTGGGTGGTGACTTTTTTTAGAAATATAACAGTTATTTTGGGTCTCTGATAAAAACTCATAAAAAGAAATTGATTTTATATGTTTAGTTTTTACACATAAATTTTATTTTCTTTTTGATGGAGAAGTACTATATTGAAAATTTTCCTAAATATTAATAGACTAAAAATAGCAAAAATTTACTGTTATATCTACAAAATTTTTTTTCTATTTTTAAGCTAAATTTAGTTGAATGCAAATAGCAGTCTATCCTGCTAAAATCAGCATCGAAAGGCTCGATTTTTATTTGCATTAAAAAAAAGTCGAACAGAAACTTCGAAAATTTAAAATTTTTTGTGAATTGTTAAGCTACAAATAATTTAGCAAAAATTTTTGCTGATTTTAGCAGGTTAATTTGCTATTTTCTATTAACAAAAATTTAACTAAAATTCTGTATATTTAACAGTTTTAATTTTGCTGTTCTTATTTTAATAGTGTTTAGCAAAAAAATCTACTAATTTCGGCAGTCTTTTCTGCAGCATCATTTTTAACTAATTTTTACTATTTTTTTCTGCTATTTTTACAGATATATTTCTATTAGTGTATAAATATTTGTTAAAATAATTATTTCAATTTTTGCATTAAAAAAATAGAAACATTTTTTTTCGGACTTTCTATATTTTTATATATTTAGTTCGAATACTGTTTTACCTCAAGTCCAAATTCTAAAATTATATTGCCATATTAGATTTTATTTGTTGTTTCAAAAAGGTCTGATTTGGTAAAACCAGCCATAAATCAACACTTTTTGGAAGCAACAATTACATAAAGTTGTTTTTTTTTTTATTTTTATTTATTTTGTAGAATTGCTCCATACACAAGACTAAAAGTCTTATTTTGCAGTATGGAACTGAGGATAAGTAAATTTATGAAATCATTAATCAATGAAAAAGTTAATAACTAATTAAAATTTTTATATAAAATACAAAAAGCAATTAAACAATTAAATTTAAACAATAAATATAAATATAAAAATTAAAAAAAAATCAATTTAAATAATTAAGTCATATCATATCAAATAATTATTTTTTCAAATTGTTATGCCGAAAACAGTTTACAAATATTTTCTTTGAATTTTCGTGCGTTACTTAAAAGTTGCGTGCTATGGGGTATATAATTCCAGAGAATTACTGCGAATATGTAGAAATGCCACTCCGAAATTAAACTTTTGTATCCAAATGATCTAATTCGTTTTCCCCTGCCTATATCTGAAATACAAAGTCTGCTGTACAGATGATCAGGTTTATGGATGTATATTATCTTATGTAAGAAAACTAAAACTCTTATGTTTAGTAGATTATCCAAATACTAATTTTATGAAAAAAAATCTTTCAATAGGCATTTAGGTAAATATTTTTTCTGTGTAACTTATGAGAGCTATTTTTTTTTTAAATTTTTTTACATAAATGTAACGAATGTTAAAACCTTCAAAAAATGTTTTTGGCAATAAGCTTATGTAGATATGTTGCTGTTACCCGCAACAAGGACAACAACAGTATGTACAGTATGATGAGAAAAAAAAAGAATTAAATCATGAAATAAACTTTTTTGATTACTTGTTTTTGTTACTCCACTACAGTCTTGGCCAATAGTGAGTACGAACTTTTTATTACACAGTGCAACAGAAATTTTAAGGACTTAAGCGATTCTGATTTTGCAGTTTTTATCCAAAATATTTATTTTCCATCCACTTTTTTTCTCTACATGCGAAATAAGAGCATGCAAAAATAAAATAATACAATTACAACAACGCATGGAAACTTGACGCACAAGTATAGTTTTTCCGTTATTTTTTATGATACATACGTGTTCCATTCATTAATAGAAATGCCAAATTTTTAAATACTCAACAAAAAAAAAAAAAACAAAAATCCAACTCAAAAATAAAATTAAATTGAAATTCGGGATTTTATTGCTATTTAAAATGTGCATGTATTATTGTATTATTTTTGCATTTTCTTTTATTGGATGTAGCTAAAATTGGCATCCTTTTTAAAGCACTGCTTAATTTTTTTTGCTGGAAAGTTTAGCCTATTGGAAGTATTCTATGCGAAAGTGAGCTATGCACCCATGAGTTGTAGATATTTATTAAAATACAGTTTCAAATCGGTTTAAAATGTTTAGAAACCCAACCTGGTATATCCCTTTTGTTTATTGCCACTTAGACTAAAATATTGGACAATTCTGTATGTATTTTCATTGCTCCACTGTTATTGCTTTAATGTATGCACACAGAAATATTATTGTAAACGTGTCTGTATGTGTATTAAAGTTTTCTTTCTTTGGTTAAATACATACATATATACTCACGAATAAAACATACTTATGTACATACTAGTGGTGTATTATGTATCAACAAATGTTGCGTGTGTTGTTGGCGTATTTGTTGTAGTTGGTACTTTAATACATTATATACCTTGTTGTTAATACATAACTCCTTTAGGTGCATATTCTTTATTATATTTCCTGCTAAAAAAAATCTTCATAAATATTTTAATAAGCGGGTTCCTGTAATTTTGCATATAGTGTAAATGTGGTATATTAATCTTTATTATTTGAAAAATGTTTTACCAACAACCTTGGTAAATTTATTCTTTAACAAATAGTTTTGTATTTTTATTTACATACTTCAAACATCCTCAAATATGCTTATTTCGATAGTTTATTACAAAACACTCCATTTGTATATCTTTAAAATGGGTAAAAAAAATTAAAGTCGGCCATGCCGACTATATGATAACCTACACTAGTCTGGTTGAAATCCAACTATTGTTTTGATCCGAAATTCGAATGGGTTGAAATGGGATTGTGTCAAAATTTGTCTATAAATGATAAAAAAAATTAGAAAAACGGTAGAAATTTTTGATTTTACCTAATGTTAGGGGTATTTAAGAGAGAATAGTCCATATGGCCGCTAGGTCCAAATATGGACCGATCCTATATAGAATCAATAGGCTTTGTTCTTTAGCCCATGTGAGCCAGCGTACACTATTAAAAAAAAAAGTCGGTGAAAATTTAGTTGAAACTACTAAAAATTAGTTAAAAATGACGCTGCAGAAGAAACTGCTAAAATTAACAGATGTTTTTTGCTATATATTAGTAATAAAGGAACAGCAAAATTAAAACTGTTAAATGTAGAGAATTTTTGTTATATTTGTGTTAAATTTTTGTTAATGGAAAATAGCAAATTAACCTGCTAAAATCAGCAAAAAATTTTACTAAATAATTAATAGCCTAAAAAATCACAAACAAATTTTAGAATTTTCGAAGTTTTTTTCGATTTTTTTTTAAATGCAAATAAAAACCGAGCCTTTTGAAAACAGCAGTTTGCAATTTTTTAGCAAATATTTCAGCTGATTTTAGCAGAATAGATTGCTATTTGCATTCAACTAAATTTAGCTTAAAAATAACAAAAATATTTTTACTATATTTAGTCTAAAAAATTTTCGGCAGATTCTGTGGTACAATTTGTTATTTTTAATTAACTAAAAGTTAACTTAAATATAACTTAAATTCTGTAAATGTATATGTAACAGTTTCTGCAGCATCATTTTAAACTAATTTTTAGTAACTTTTTCTGTTATTTTTACAGATTTATTTCTTGGAGTGTACCAAATTTCATCAAAATATCTTAATATTTGCGACCTATAGAGTGCGCACAAGAATGCATGGACAGACAGACATACAGACGGACATCGATAAATCGAAAGAAAAAGTGATTCTGAGTCGATCGGTATACTAAAAGGTGGACCTATCAGCACAAACTTATTATACCTTGTCCACGTAGTGGTGTAGGGTATAAAAAAATCAGATACAAAGAATTATAATTCAATAAAAAAATATATGGGATACCCTGCTCCACAGTACGATTTATACGGTTTCGTGTGTCCAATTACCACTTAAGCCCAATTCAGATCGGAACTTTTTATCAAAAAATTTCGTCTGTTTGATCAACAGAAAAATAAGTTAGCTTTGCAATTATTACCTTTTTTGGATTTGAATTAACTTTGTTGATTTTATTGCATTTTTTTTGTTAAATTTACCAAATCGAAATCTAAGAAAAAAAGTACAGTTTTATTATAACAATAAATATTAAAAACACTGTGGTTGTTTACATAAACCCTGATGTTGTCATTCAAAGAATGATGAAATATCGGTATTATAAAATAAAGAGCACTAGTAAAAATAATTTTTATATAATCGTTTATGATTTTATAGAATATTTTATGTAATTATTTTTATATAATTATATCAAAATACACTGAAGATTCTATAAGCGTCACCTACAGGAATCAAATTTTCCATAAAGAAAATAATATATAAAATACCCAGGCGCTTCCAAAATTATGAAATAGTAATATTTGGGCTTAGATTTTTGTGAGGATTACCAAAAAATTATGTAAAACTTTGGAATTAATATTTCGACGATTTTGAAGGGTGAAACTTATAGGATGATGACTCTTAAAGCAGGTGACAATTATAGAACTTTTAGCGTATATTTAACTATGTAAAATTATGTATATTAACCAAATTCACCATTTTGCGGATCAAATTAAATATGGTTAAAGTGGGAGCTGCGGTGTTCCCATAGCACTTAACCCCACCGAGAAGTAAAATAATATAACAGGACTATGAACTAAAAAGCTTCAACAAAGTTCGCCAACACTACACCAAATGGCGCCCAACAATCTGTTCTACACTCATAAAAAAAAGCCCGTACAAATAGTTAAAAATTCTGCTAAAATAACAGGAAATAGTACCTGAATTTGCGCCAGCAGAAATTTCAATGATGTTGAGAATCATGGTCTGCTAAATTTAGGTGACCTAAATTTTAGGTAAAAAAGTTAGTTCAAATACAATAATTTATAAGAAATGTTGTTTAATGGAAATGAAAATTACTCAGCTGAAATCAGCATATGTTTTCTGCTAAATTTTAGTTGGTTATAAACAGGTAAAAAATTTAGTTAACATTCAAAAATTTAGAAGAATTTTCGTTTAATAGAAATGAAAGTGGGTCAGTTGAAATCTGCAAAACATGCTGCTAAAATTACAATCACTTTTTGTTATTAATTGAATAAAAACAAATTAATGTAAATATTGTTAATTTTATTTTCAAATAAATTACACAATCCAAAAACACTATTTTCACTTTTATTTTCTTGCCAATATGTTAAACTTCCACTGGAGTGTGCGTGCATGCTCATAAACATGCATTCATGAGCATACATGGATACATAATTCTCCATACATGAATCATATATGACCATACGTGTGCATTAACGAAATTTGAGGTAATATCTACATGTATGTACATTAGAGTGGTCCAAAAAAACATGAAAGTTGGAATTCGCGATCTCCACAATGTTGCCCCTATTCCCTAATGTCTAAAAACTCTCTGTGACAAGTTTCAGCTAAATCCGCTGTTATTTAGAGGTAGCACAAAAAGTTGTCTTTTATGAATTAGTAATTTATCTCTAGAGTAATTTATACAAAAAGTAGGGTTGACTTTAAATTTAATTATTACTTAACCTGTATGATGTTATTTAACATTTTTTTTTTTTAAATCTGGTCTTAATTAATATGAATATAAGGAATTTGAAATCAAAACTTAAAAAAATTAAGTAACTTTTAAGTAATTCGCGGTTTCTTTTAAATTTATACAAAAAATACATATTTTAGTAAAATTTTCGAAATTTTCCGAAAAGATGTAATTAAAAATTCAACTTATTTTTACCTTGTATGCGCAAATTTCTCAAATCTGATCTTCATTTTAACGAAAATTATGAATCAGCAATCGAAACTGAAAAAAAATTTGTTGTTTATGAAGTATTCGCGGTTTTTGAAATTTCAAAAAAACTCAAGTTTTTTGAGATATTTTCCTAATTACCTGTAAACGGTGTTATCGAAAAATGCAATTTGTTATACTTTTGCAATTTACTTACCAAGGACCTTCATTATATATAACACTGATTTTAATTTTAAAAAGGATAACAGATATCCTTGCAAATTAACTTAAAATTTGACATTTTTTAATATTTCGCTATTACTTAGATTGCTATAATTTTATTGCTACCAAAAACCATATCTCACATAATAGGACATTCCACAGATATATATTTATGCAAAAACGAAATTTTCAGATTGGTAAATATAAGAAAACATCCTGATCGAAGTTGATCATTTTTTGTATGTAATTTTCAAATTTCGCGAAATCCGCGACTCCGATTTCAATTTTGATTTTATATTCGTAATGTACACCTAAAAAGATATTAGATTTGATATGTCGCGATCATAATAATTATATTTAATTTTTCTCATTTTTTCCATTATTTTTAATTAATTAAAAATAATAGAACAAGTACAACCTCGAAACTTCAATTGCGATGTGCTACCTCTAAACAAAACTTTTTTGGTGATTTTTTTGATCAGACCAAATTTTTTTTCAAAGTGGCATATTTGTAGGGTTGTGGAGCGTGAAAATTCCAACTTTTTTTTTTTTGGACAACTCTAATGTACATACATGAACACGCATGAGCATGCATGATCATACATGTAGATATTACCTCAAATTTCGTTAATGCACACGTATGTATCCATATATGGTCATGAATGCATGTGTATGAGCATGCACGCACATACATTTAACCTGTATGGATTCATATATGTCGATTTTTAGCTGGGTTACTAGAAATTTTCTAATTTGTATTGGTCGGCAAACTCACCAATACACACTTCACCATCAAGCGCTATCAAGCACCATCAATCACTATACACTAGCGCCCCTATCGTTTTCTTTTGAAAACACAAATATTAAAAAAGTTGCCAATAAATTTATCTATATTAGCTGATAACATTGTCAAAATCATTTATAAAAAAATAACTAAATATCAGGAGGAAAAATTAGTTCAAGTACAGCAGAAATATGTTTTTGTGGTGAAATTTGATAATGATAATGAGTGTAAGGTTGCGTTTACACTTGCATCGAAATCCCGAGATTTCGCTATTCACCACTCTGAAAAAACAATGAAGAAAAGCATATAAATGTACAAATTTTAAAAAAGCACACATAGTTAGCTCTAATAAATACATTTTATAGAAATTTAACGTTTAAATGCTTTCCTTCATTGTTTTTTGAGAGTGGTGAATAGCGAAATCTCGGGATTTCGATGCAAGTGTAAACGCAACCTAAGATTCATTTCGCGCAATTGCAGTGTTGCCATATTTGAAGCCCTTCATCTTTCACCGCCTTTCACTTCTTCTCTATCCCCTTTGCAAAGGAAGCAACACGTTAATTAATAGGAAAAATTTCCTGAGTGTTGCTTCTCTTTAAAAAAAAAAAATATATAATTATATATAAAAATATATTATTAGATCTGGTTAATTAGATGGTGGATCTGTGATATAATCATATACAATTATACTTGGCATTACATATGACAATACAATACTCAACGATATATAATTCAAAAAAGTGTTTTTACGCGGCAAGGATATTTTATAAAAAACTACAAAGAAATAGAGCTCACTTATTAAATAATTATAATTACCTCACATTATTATACGCAAGCTCATACAAAATGAAAGATTTTATTCTTTTAAAGACCATACATTTTCCGCAAAAGGAATTTTGATTTCTTCTTGATTTTTAAACTCTTCTTTGACGACTTTGTGTGGTCTGTACACAAATTGGCTCCATTTACTCTTTTCTACTCAGTTGACAAAAAAATTAGCACAATCTTAATTTGAACAGAATCTAGTTTAAAACCTACTTTTATTGATTTTTATATTTTCGTTGATTTCAGCTTATCGTTATGTTATCCCCTGTTCTTAATTTCAGCCGTAATAGCAATAATTTCATGTCATTCAGCAATAACTTTTGAAATTTTATTACGCTGTTTAGCATCAAACATGGTTACACGATGTTAAGAAAGTATCTGTCTCTTTTTAAATACAAATCAAACTTTTTAAGAAAATATTGTAAATTGGCGAACATGGTTTCCGTGGAATTTTTCTGGCATTATACCCTACGTGGACAGAGTTCCAATTATCATTTTCTTATTGCAGACAATGGGGTGATGCCTATAGCACAATTGTATTGTCTATCATGAAAATTGTCAACCTTTTTGAAACAAAAAAAAATCTAATATGACATCATATAAGAATTTGGACTTGAGGTAGAACAATATTCTAACTAAATATATAGAAACATAGAAAGTCCGAAAAAATAATTTTTTGTATTTTTTAATGCAAAAATTAAAATAATTTTTTTACAGTATAATTTGTCATTTTCAACTAACTGAAAGTTAAATAAAATATAACAAAATTTTTGTAAATTTAACAGTTTTATTTTTGCTGTTCTTAAAAGTATTTAGGAAAAAAAGTTTCCTAATTTCAGCAGTTGTTTTCTGCAAGGTACTTTTTAACAAAATTTTTTAGTAGCTTTTTCTGCTATTTTTGCAGGTTAATTTCTATGAGTGTACAGTTCACCCATAATCAAGCCGCATAACAAAAAATACTGCTCCTTTCTGAACAAAGTGTGCATGGAACTTTTTGTTTGTAGTATCGTATACTGTGCTATTCTATCCAGGACATTAAAGGCATATAAACTTAAGAGGAAGAATAGTGGTCTAAATATGTATAAACACTTATTTCACTCGCACTTACACACTTATGAAATGTATGTGTGTGTATGCACCACACACATATACGCATTTATAGTTTAGTACACGAAGCAATCACCAACTCACTCTTCAGAGATTAGTCACAGCTGGATCGACAACGACAGCGACAATTGCCTTTTCATAAATTTTGTATGAGAAGCAAAATGTAGACGTGCCGTTCGGCGATTTGGCGTATGAAAAAATCTATTTTATTTTCAAGACGACACACTAACATACATTCAAATTGTTGCCATATCTTTTACCTCAATTAGAGTTGTCTATCACAACAGAGTTGCAAAAATTCGTATTAGAGTTGCAAAATTTGGTAATTTGCTAACAAAATATATATGTATTTTGAGAAAAGTAAAATAGTTAAAAATAAAAATACGGAATTTGCAGCCAAAAATTAAAAACAGTTTAAATAAAAAAAAATATGGAATTAATGCGTAAGTAATTGAATTGGTGAAAACTTCTTGTCTTGGTTTTCTTTTTTCTAAACGTCAAAATATATCGACAGTCAACTGTCGCTTAATTGAAATTAATCGCAACGATTTCTGTTGTCATTTGTGGACTGTCGATCTAGTTGTGATTATACGCTTACTTATGTTATGTGGACATAAAATTTCTCATACATACAATTGCAGCAGTTGTTAGTATGCAGTTGTAGTAGTAGTTGGTGGTGTTGTTGTAGTTGTTGTAGTGGTATACAAATATTGTTTAAATGCAAAAAGCATATTTTCTGTTGCATATAGAAAACATATTCAAAAAAATGTTAAGCCTACAAATGCGACGATAGTATCCTGTAGAAAATCATATTGTTGTTGTATTGCAAATGTTTGTTATATGCCGCTAAACAACAATAATAAAAACAACAACAACGAATTCAGCTAAATTCCAGGGTATGAGAATAGAATACACAAGATTTTTGCAGCATCGAAAATGAAAAAAAGCTACCGAAAAAATCGATAAAATAAACAAAAAAAAAGAAAGAATTTAACCCAACGAAATAGATGAAACGTAACAACAACAACGAAATGAAGCAACTAAAGAATTTTTTTGTATAGTGTTTTTAATAAAGAATCTAAACGAGTACAAAATTTGTTGCCACATATTGCATGGTAACAAATATTTATATGTTTTTATATATACAATATAGTAAAACCAAAATAAAAGTTGAAGTGACACCCACAACAATAACAATCACTCTCACACACACATACATATCGATGATCATAAGTTGAGCCGTCGTAACTGGCCAATTTTGTACAACTTGAGTTAAACATGCTAATCAACTTTTAAATTATACCCAAGTCATTTGGCATTTTTCTTTCAAGTTGTACAAAATTGCCAGTATCGAGGTGCCAAATGATTTAGCAACGTATGACCATCGATATGCAGAATATATATATATATATATATAAAATATTCTGGTCCTTGTTCTTGTAACGCATTTTTTATAACAATTCTTTTTCTGTAATAAAGCCCGCCTCTTTCCACAGAAGTAAAACAAAATAAATTTGTTATCCCTTCATCATACATACACCCACTCACTACTACTATACATTACTAGCTGAAAGAACAAAAATATCACACAGATTTTATGATAAAACTGATATGAATATATGTATACTTACCACAACTTGAATAAGTATTAATCGTAAACAGGACCTTTAGATATAATATAATCTATTCTACGCATAGTGCTTTTTAAATACATCTGAGAGAACAATTCTATTGGTAAATTAAAAGAGGGATATGTGTAATTTTCAGTAGAATTATTTTCTCAGGTGTATTTAAAAAAACTCTATACGTTAACCACTGAAAATTAGAGTTTTGCAAATTTATAAAAACATACATTTGATTTTTGGCTATACCTGGGACTAGGTTAGCATAATCCAAGAGAGACAAAAATTTAAGGTCCACCCTAGTGTCCCTACAATTAAAATATTTTGTATGCAACTACCACTGCAAATGTATTTCAAAACAAATGAAATTTAAACTAAAAACAGGACCACTAACATTTCATTAAATTCAACCAACGAGCATGGAATCTTCAGAGTATGCATGTTTCTCATTGTCTGTTGTTTACTGGCTCTGTCCGACATTTCAAGGGGATTATGCATAAACCATGGTAAACTTTTAATAAATATTGAAAAATGGTTCAATAAATATGCGAAATATGAAAAAATATAATAAAAAAAAACTAAACCCATTAAGTGCAATTTAACAGTATTTGAGCGACTTGCATAGAGACTGATTCAACTTACATTTTGAATGTTATAAACAACAAAACTGAAATCAGTGTTACCGTTGTGCGACTAAAGTTGCAATTTGCAACCTTTTTGACGGCCTTTGACTTTATGTGCGACTTTTTCAAACTAGCCTAATTTTGCCACTTTTCCTAACTTAAAAAAAAAAATAATTATATAGAATGATATATAATTTGATGTAACAGATCAGGTCAAATCTAACCTCTTTCTCACGTGTAGACTAAATTTTAGCAAGCTGCTAAATATATGGACAATTTAAGTAAAAAATTTAGGCTAAATTCAAGAGAAATTTTACTTGGTGTAAAAAATTTCTAAAAATTTCACTCCGGATCCAACCCAAGATATCACCATATTTTTTATTGAGAGTTGTAGATTATAAAGACACTTTTGCACGCGAGAAAAAACTACTGGAGATATAGCAAAATACACTTCGAAATATCTCTATTGTGAATGATTTAAGCAAATTATAGGTGTTTTTTGCTCTATCTCTAGCAGTTTAAGGAGAAATTTATAGGTACGGAGGGACGAATTTTTGGCCAATGTGCTGTATCTGGCTTAGCTTCCGAGAAATAAGGTATTTTCTGATTATGAAATTAAAAACATGGGAAATAGCGCCACCCATATGTGACCCTGATAGCAGATACATGAAAATATAATAAAGGTGTTCAAAGTTTAAGTGTTAATGTGCTATCGTTTTAAAATACAAAGAGAGAATTCCTGGGACGAGTTTTAATGAAATTTTTTCACTAAACTAATAAGTGTTCTTCACAATAGGAATGAAAAATTGTTTAAACTCTATGAAAAAGCTTCATAGTTTTAATGAAAATATTTTTAATGAAACTTTTTCATTAGTCGTATTAAATTTTTAATAAATACTATGAAATTTTTCATTAACTTTTATGAAAAATTGCATTAATTTAATGAAAAGTTTCAATGGACGAATTCCAGTGACAATTAATAGATCTAATGCAAAAATTCATTGATATCATGCAGATAATTCTCTCAGTGTAGTAAGATTTTTGAATTTTAATCCATAGAAAAATGACAAATTTACGACAAATGCTAATTTAAAATTTAATATAGCGTTCCATCAATGATTTAAAAACAAATATTATTTGAAATAACTAGCAAAATTTTAAAATCAAGAAACACAGATTACTAAAAATTAGCTTTCAAAATTAGTTCAAATACGAATGAAATTAATATCTATGCAAAATTGGAATTATAAAAAATATTAGTTTAATCCTAAATTTTAAGACAAAATAACATAAAAATTAGTTCAATGGAATAAGAACGCATTTTAAATGAAAATTAATTTAACCAATAAGTTAAAAGTCAAAACCTGTGACTCGATGCTATCAACTCCGAATTTGCCAGATACCGAAATAGAAGACTGAGTTCCCATTAATGAACTTGTAAAAAACACAGAAACAAATTTTCAAAATAATAAATTTTTCGGTCGATTTCTTTTTTTTTTTTTTTTTGTTTAAATTGTTATTTCTTTTCGTTGGATGTGTCTTGTTTAAATAAAAAGCGTTAAAAAAAGTGTGCTACTTTTTTTTGAAAAATGACTTTTTTGTGCGACTTTATTTTGAAAAAACGACTTTTTGTGCTACTTTTTCAAAATTCTCAGCGGTAACCCTGACTGAAATACTACTTCAGCAACTAACAAATTCTGCCTGCAGAAGTTCCCTGAGTGTAGCGTTGTCGACCGGTTGGCAGAATACCGTTCATGAGTTTTTTTTTAAAGGATAAGATCGGTTTATCGCGGTATGGCTGCCATGATTTATTGCATAGCTCAGAGATCTTACTTCATCATGCAGGATAACTCCTCCTCGGTCTAGTCTAAGGGCCGAAGGCTGTGACTGCCACATCAAGATTGTCCACTGAATTAGAGGGTTAAATTACAAACGTGTTATTTGGAGTGTTGTGTCGATACCGTCTTCGTTATACTTGCCATTCTTGTGCAAAAAGTCATTGCAATTTTTGTAACTCATAATATTTCCAAAATCGTATAGCGCAGAGTGTATTCAATAAATGTAATTTGGATTGTATACACTACAAAACCACTACACCTATATTTCCCTTTGAATTTCATGCATGTATGTGTGCATTTTACAAACTGTTATCATACATAAAACGGAAATATGGTAGCTTTACATTTTGAATAAATAAATAAAATAAATATACATTTATATATAAATAGTATAAGCACAGGGATGGTCATGAATCTAGTCCTATTAGCTAAAATCGTGTTAAACAGTTTAAGTTAATCACGCCAAACAGAATCTCATTTATGCAGAAATACTTCTTTTCACATTATCTCAGGTTGTAAAAAAATTGCAGTTATGAGCTATCAACTAATGACAAACGTTATACTACTTGTAGATGTTCCTACAATATGTACACTAGGGTGGACCTTCGTCCCCCCGCTAGAAATGTGCATTTCGGTATAACAATACACAATGTAAAAATTTAAGGTATTCGTATAACGGGAACACGTGCTGCATCGGCCCTGAAGTTTGAAATACGGTTTACAAGGCTAAAAAAATCATTTTTTGGCTTTTTTGAAAATACTGGCGCTCAAATAACTGTATTTTTGAAAAATGAAGAATCATAATCTGATTCCACATACATTTTTCACCCAACCAGTGTTATTTAACATAAAAAATGGCCCATGCTCTCAAACAGGATAATTTTGAGTTTTTTTCTAGAAAATGCTTAATTAAAGGTTTCCAGTGTAGAAACGGTAATGACATATCATTATTTTTTGGAGTACCAGTAATGACACCCACTTACCTTCTGCATTATTTTAAAACATATAATAATGAGTTACGGATAATGACTTATTTTTATCATTATTTCAAATACAAAATAATTTTTTAGATTTTTTTGAAAATTTTTTGAAATCTATTTTTAGACTCAATATTTTTTAAACACTGGTAAGGATATACATATTTTTTGATTTTTTGTATGTTGGCGAGTAAGCTTACTTGTGTGCAGCAGGTCAATTATATTTTTATCTATTAAATATTACATGTCGATATAGCTCAGATGGTAGAGCTGTTGACTGGCTTCGATTCCCACACCAGCAAATTTTATTAAAAAAAAAAAATACAATAAAAAATATTTTTTTTATATAGTAATTTATTTTTTTGAAAATCTATTTTTAGACTCATTATTTTTGTCAGTACTGGTAAGCACATAGGTAACGATATATTTTTTGATTTTTCGTATGCTGGTGTGTAACGACAACTCATTATTTTTCGCGACATCCCCATATAAAGGTAATAAGAAATGTAATAACAAAAGTAAGTAGTTACCATTACCAAGTATGTAGTTACATAACCACATATCTGGTAATGATTTTCTACACTGGGTTATTATATTGATTTTCAATGTCAAATGACACAAGAGGAGATAAGAAAATAAACAAAGAAAATTTAAAGTAGAATGTTTGTATGTCTGTTTGATCACTTATGAGAGCAAAAAACAATAACAGAAAGCTGAATAGGAAACAAAAACTATGAATTAGCCACACTATGAGCAAGGCCTTACGTGGGTTAGATGGCTAAGCTGTCGAACTCTAGTATAGTTACGTTTGTAATGTGGGAATGCATGGGTTCGATTCCTACAGCCGACAGGTTGTTGAAAAAATTATCATATAGAGACAATCTGACAATAAAATACAAACAATAATACAATTTAATGGAAAATCACTGATGACGCCTGTCCAAAAGAAAAAGGCAGAAACTAGATCTAGTCTGATTTGCAGATTAATAATGTGTTTATAACTTTGAAAAAATGTTTATTCTTCTTCTTAACCTCAAACCTACATAATTAAAAATTACAAAAAAAAAAATTCATATTAATTACAATATTAATTGCATTTTGGTCTATATGACGCGTTTGAAAAAACAACACTTTACTAAGACACTTTTTTACATTTAAAAAATTTGGGGTCATTTTGACCCCATGTGCCTATAAGGGTTAATTTCTAATTTTTTTTTATTACTATGTATAAAATTTGGTATTAATAGAGTTATTTAGACAACTTCCACCAAATTCCGCAAGAAATAACACATTGTTTTGATATAAATACTTCCAGGAAAAATCGAAAAATTTTAAAAATTTCACCTTTGACCTTGGTAAAGAAAGGATTAACGTTGTCAGAGTTTTACAAAATATTCGGAAAACAATCTCTTGTATCAGAATTAAAATTAATCGGAAGTGATGTTGTTAAAGCTAGCTAAAAACACAAAATATAATATTATTTAAATTATTGGCCAAAATCACAATTTTCTCTAAAATTTTCAAAATTAAAACGCCGTCACTGTTAAGTAAAAGAGGGATATGTGTAATTTTCAGTAGAATTATTCTCTAAGGTGTATTCAATAATCCTCTATGCGTTGACCACTTTTTTATATTTTGTTGAACAAAATTTTAAAAACCTCAAAACTAGAGTTTTGCAAATTTGTAAAAAAAAAATCCCTTCTTTGGTCATACCTGGGATTAGGTTATCATTCCCCAAGAGAGAAAAATTTATATATGAATGTTTATGGATCATAGAAATTAAACTAGAGTATAACATCGTAAATTTTTGGGAAAAAAAATATTTTATTTTTCACAATTTTCAAAATTTAACTCATTTTAACCAGAACTTTGAAGAATTAGTTCCTTAATTAAATTTTTCAATTTTGAATTAAAAATTTGATAAATTTATTCACAAAGCACCATATATTGAATGGAATTAATTCATATTTATTTTCGTTCGATTTATTTTGTTACGAATGAATTCAATTGCTATGGTTCTTTTTATTAAATCAAATGAATTAATTCACTGGTGAACGTGTTCAGTTTTATAAATCGAACGGAAAAAAGTGAATTAATTCCTTATTGAATTAATTCACCACTGAATTTGTTAAATTTCATTTTCATTCAGTGAATTAAAAATATAAAATTACGTGCAGTGTATTTAAAAAAAAAAAACATTCACTGTATTAAAAAAAATACGTTCACTGAATTGAAAAAGAAAAATTACGTTCACTGAATTCGAAGACTGTTTTCTGTTTTTTTTAATGCAAATAAAATTTGATCCTTCTGAAATCAGCAGTTTACTATTTTTTTTTAGCAAATATTTCTGCTGATCTATTTGCATTCAATAAAAATAACAAGAATTTGGTAGGTATAACAGTTTGTTATTGCTATTTTTAATCTACTAATAGTTAGCAAAAATTTTTTTTTCCACATTTTACAGTATAATTTGTCGTTCTCAACTAACTAAAAATTAATTTGAATAAACCTAAAATTCTTTAAATTTCACGGTTTTATTTTTGCTGTTCTTATTTTACTAGTATTTAGCAAAAAAAAAAAAAAAACTGGCCAATTTCAGCAGTTTTTTTCGCAAAGGTAGTTTTTTAACTAATTTTGAGTAGTTTTTTCTGCTATTTTTACAGATTTACTTCTATCAGTGCATAATATGCTCAGCACTATCAAATGTTTGAGCCCTGTTTTGCCCTATTTCTCGAGAGTATAATAATAATAATAAAAAAACCGCTACGAAGGCCAACTTCAAACGCGGGTAGCAAACTATAATTACCCTCTTTTTTTAAATTCTATTTTTATCGGGAAACCCTCGTTTGAGTACTAAAATGTACGGATTTCGGGATACCCTAGTGAATAAGTCTCAATTTATGTTTTTGATTTTTCTTAAAATATTTTTTAAAAATAAAAAGTTGAAAAATAAGTTTGACCCTAATGTACATATGTATTTCGACGCAATTATATTACTAAGTACTATATACTTTGGTACATGCTACAGATTACTACATATGTAAATACAGAATCCTACACTCATAAAAAAAGTTGGTACAAAAGTCTGTTAAACGCGTTCTGATTAAATTGAACTAATTTTTCTGTTATTTTCTCTAAAAAAGTCCGTACAAATAGGTCAAAATTCTGCTAAATTAACAGGAAATAGTACATGTATTTGCGCCAGCACAATTTTGACCTATTTATACGGACTTTTCTTTATGTGTGTAGTTACACACATACATACCTACGAATATACATATGCAAATATACATATGTATGTAACGAGATGGACTATGTTCCAAATGTCTTCCTCTTACACGTATACCTATATACTCGTATGTCATTAAAGTTGTATGACTATTATTAGGCCCATTTGTACAGGAAATGACACCATTTATAATTTTCAACAATTATTATATAATATGGAAGTGCACTGGTCAAAATTAGAGAAAATTATATAGTAACCAGGGCAGCGACTTTCATGCAAATGCATGTTTGTAGTCATTAATCCAAAAATGATTTTAACCAAATACTTTTCCGAATCGAAAAATTTGCAACAAAATGGCATGGTTGTAATGAAGTTGTAAACAATATAAAATTACAATCTTTCCAGAAAGGTATTACTCATGAAAATCGGATAAAAAATGTGGCAACTAGTGGCAAAAGTATATACCCGAGTAAAAAAATTGATCTCGCGCATTATCTAATTATATCCAATTTGATATTCTTTAAGATCTGCTATAATATCTAGCTGATCCAATTAGATCTCAAAATTGGGTGTATCCAATCATATCGTATTAGATCCCATTGTATATATGGGGATAAACTAAGATCAAGTTATATCTCAAAATTGGGAGGTCCAGTGATATCTTTGGGGATAAACCTAGATCTATTTTGATCCGAAAATTGGCGGATCCAGCTATATATTTGCGGATATTTTTAGATCTAATTTGATCCGAAAAATGGCGGATCCAATTAGATCCTTCTATATATTTGGGGATAAACTTAGATCTAATTTGATCTCAATTTTGGCAGATCAAATTAGATCCAGCAACATATTTGTGGATAAACGTAGATCTAATTTGATCCGAAAAAGTGGCAGATCGAATTAGATCTAGCTATATATTTGGGGATAAACTTAGATCTAATTTGATCCGAAAAATGGCACATGGAATTAGATCCAGCAATATATTTGTGGATAAACTTAGATATAAATTGATCTGAAAAATGGCAGTTCAAATTAGATCCAGCAATATATTTTGGGATTTAGTAAGACCTAATTTGATCCGAAAAATGGCAGATCGAATTAGATCCAGCTATATATTTGTGGATAAACTTAGATCTAATTTGATCCGAAAAAGTAGCAGATCCAGCAATATATTTAGGGATAAACTTGGATGTAAATTTATCCCAAAAATGCCAGATCGAATTAGATCCAGCAATATATATGTGGATAAACTTAGATCTAAATTTATCCGAAAAATTCCTAATCGAATTAGATCCAGCAATATATATGGGGATAAACTTGGATCAAAATTTAACCGAAAAATGGCAGATCAAATTAGATCCAGCAATATATTTGGGGATAAACTTGGATCTAAATTTATCAGAAAAATGGCAGATCGAATTAGATCCAGCAATTTATTTCGGTATTAAAATGGCAGATCGAATTAGAAACAGCAATATATTTGGGGATTGACATCTAAAAGTATCCATAAAAATGACAGATAAAATTAGATGCCGCATTATATTTGGGTACTACGTAAGATCTCCATTTATTTGGGATTAAATAAGATCCCAGACATATATTACCAACTGTTCAAAAAATAATAGACTGGCAGAGCACTGATTGTATAAAAATTACAATATTTTGTTAAAATAAGGTTTAAATTCAGAAGGGCTCGAGTTCAATATGCATTTCTTTTAGAAAATGAATTTCTTTTTATAAAATTAAAATTTTTTTTTCTATAAATTTTTTTTATAAAATTATATATTTATTTTTTTATTAAATTGAAATCTTTGAATAAAATAATTTTATTTACATCTTTTTGACGCTCTACACCATTTCCAATTGTATTAATTGTTTTAAAATTTATCAATTGTATTTCAGAAATAATCAATTGAATTTCAGTTTTATCAATTGTGTTTCAGAACTCATCAATTATTTTTCACATTTATGAATTGTATTTCAGAACTAGTCAATTGAAGTTCAGTTTTATCAATTGTGTTTCAGAAATTATTAATTGTATTTCCGAAATTCACAACTATATTTCAGAAATTATCAAACTGTATTTCAGAAATTATCAATCGTATTTCCGAAAATATGAAATGTATTTGAGAAATTTTTCTCTATTAGCTATGAAATTCTGAAATAGATTTCATTATTTCTGGACACAACTAAATAAATAAATAATTAAATTTGCGTAATATTGTAGTTTCTGAAGTGCAAATAATATTTTGTGATATACAATTAAAATTTTCTAAAATACATTTAATAATTTCTGAAATACCTTTTTTCGATGCTTATAAGTTAGCTCGAAATGCTTTTAACATTCATTTAATTTGTAGCTATCACACATCTATAACAAGTCTCGTTAGATTAGAGTGTGAGGTCTTGGCTGACAATCTGGTGGACTGGGTTAAATTTCATGTTTTTAAAAGCAAATATTAAAAAAAGTTTTCTCAATTTTTTCAAAAATGTTTTTTGAAATCTATTTTTTTGCCAAGATAGTTAATGCAACGTTCTGCCAACGCATAACCGACCATCGCCAACGGTTTGCCAGCATTGTGCCGATTATATTTTTCTGTCTGGGATGTTAAACTTAAACCTATTGTATATTAACATTAATTAACACTATATTTTTATTTTTAGGAAATACATTTTTATTTTATTATAAGTTAACATTAAATTAAATTTTAGATAATGGCACCAATTTGTAGTTGTAGTTATTATATATTAAATCGTATATTCATAAACATTCTATACAGTTAGACGAGGTTTATGGAACTATTCAACTTTATAAAGTGTTTATAAATTATAACTTAAATGTACATATATATATGTTAAATGTACGTGAACAAATTGTTGATATGGACCCGCAAATTGTATCTCAACTGATATTGGAATTATTGTACCACTACCATACATCAATATATATTGAATGATATACATATATTACAATATATGACACTGTATTATAAATATTGTTAATGAAGTAACATATCTGATAATATTTTTTATAGCGCCATACATAGTTTTACATTATTCAAATTAAACCATATATGGAATTGTATTCAAAATGTTGTTGATGTGTTACCAAATTTGACCATATATTGTTTAAATTGTGCCATATATGACAATATATTGTTTAAATGATACCATATATGTCTATATATTAATATTGTTTAAATGACACCATATATCAATATATATGGGACTATATACGGTAGCATATATTATCATATCTGCATCTGTATTAAAAATGTCGTTCATCAGGTACCATATATGAGCATATATTGTTGAAATGGCACCATATATGACAATATATGGTTTAAATGGCACCAAATGTGGTAATATATTGCTTAAATAACACCATATATAAATATATATGGCACTATATATGGTAGCATATATTATCATATGTGGAACTGTATTAAAAATATTGTTCATGAGGTACCATATATGGGCATATATTGTTGAAATTGCACCATATATGATAATATGTGGTTTAAATGGTACCCCGGTGAAAAATCTCCATATATGAACATTTATGGTTCAACCATATATGTATGGGTCCGAAAAATGAGGTAACACCTAAGTATATGTTCATATATGGACATATATGAATGTCATATATGAACATATACATATTTAGCGATATGTTCTATTTTTTTCATGGCATTAAATATAATTCCATATTTATCCAAATATGAGTTCCTTTTACATATGTATATGGAAAAATGTATTCTTCGAAATATGTTCATATACAAGTCCCTTTTGCATAAATTGAATAACATATACTTTCATATTTGTCCATATATGAGTGTCATTTCCATATATGAAATAACAGATGATTCCATATATGTCTGTATATGAAATTTTTTCCATATATGGAATCACATATACTTCCATATATGTTCATATAAAATCCATATATGTTCATAAAAAATCCATATTTGTTCATATGTGTCCATACATAAACCATATATGAACATGTTTGAGCGTATATGAACATTTTTCACCGGGCATATATAAATATATATCGCACTATATATAGTACCATATATTATCATATCTGGAACTGAATGAAAGATTTTGTTTATGAGGTACCATATATGACCATATATTGTTTAAATGGCACCATATATGATAATATCTAGTTTAACTCTCACCATATATAATTATATGTTGTTTAAATGATACCATATATAATTATATATTGCTAAAATGCCACCATATATATTAAGATATAGTTCTATATATAACTATATATGCAATAAGATCAACCATGTTATGTAATATATAATTATATATGCCATATCTAATATTATGAAGGCCGATATCTAAGTAGATGAAATTATATATGGCATAATATAAGGAAAATTTTTCGGAAAAAACCTCATATATAATTATATATGGATATACATAACCACATGTCTAATTATATATTGTAATATATGCCACATATGATTATATATAATTTTTTTTACTCGGGTAAGTAAAATTATTTTCTGCTTGTTTTCATCAACATCATCATTATCATCATTTCATCTTATATACTTTTACCTCTAGTTGCCACATTTTTTATCCGATTTTCATAACCCGGTGAAAAATGTCCATATATGAACATTTATGGTTCAACCATATATGTATGGATCCGAAAAATGAGGTAACACCTAAGTATATGTTCATATATGGATATATATGAACATATACATTTATTAAATATATGCGAATACATGCGAACGTTGCTGTCCTTTATTATAAGGTTGTACGATGGATATAAATTTATGTATGACATTCAAATTAGGCGCTACATATGTTCCTTTTTTTATTCATGGCATTAAATATAATTCCATATTTATCCAAATATGAGTTCCTTTTACATATATGGAAAAATGTATTCTTCGAAATATGTTCATATACAAGTCCCTTTTGCATAAATTAAATAACATATACTTTCATATTTATCCATATATGAGTGCCATTTCCATATATGAAATAACAGATGCTTCCATATATGTCTGTATATGAAATTTTTTCCATATATGGAATCACATATACTTCCATATATGTTCATATAAAATCCATATATGTTCATAAAAAATCCATATTTGTTCATATCTGTCCATACATAAACCATATATGAACATGTTTGACTGTATATGAACATTTTTCACCGGGAAGTAATACCTTTCTGGGAAGGTTGTAATGTTATATTGTTTACAACTTCATTAGTTGTTTCAAAAAGCCAACGCAAGATCGCGCTATTCTAGCATTTATTAGCAAATTGTAATAATTAGGCGCCTCGAAAATGATTTTTTTGATATGTCATAGTGGAAAAGTGCCAAAAGCTATCGAAAAATCTATGGCACAATATCGATTGCTAAATCGATCCACCCTAATGTTAAAATTTCAGTATTACTAACTTTCTTTTAAAATCGCTAAAAACAAATAAAAATTTGGTCATGTTTAAAGTGCTGCAATTTTAACCCTCTAATGCCCAAGGCCGCCTTTTGGCGGTCTTCAGATTTCAAATAGTTTTTGGCTAAGTAATAGGGTTTGGGGTTCGGGAATTGGGTGGCAGTATACCTTGACTTGGTTTATTTTTGGAGCATTCTGATTGGTTAATTTATTTTCAACCAATCAAAATTTTTGAAAATATTTTTGTAAGGTTTTCATACACAAAATGAACAAAACCGTATGATTAAAAATAAAGTCGACTTTAAATTTAAAATACTCCTTTATATTAAGGGCCACTAATTCTATAAGTAACGTTTTCATTAATAAATGTGATATTTTCAAGTAAGTTTACTTTATTTTAATACATCTGCTTTCAAACTAATATATTCTTTTATATTAAAGAATAAAATGTCAGGAGTATGGAAATACTTCACAAAAAAAGGACAATGCAGCGCAGTGCAATATTTGCCATAAAAGACCAATCCTCAATATATCATGATAAAAGAAATATCAAAGATATCATGATAAAAGAAATATCGAGAAATATTTCTAACAATAGGAGATTTACTATAATCTTAGACGAATGGACAAGAATATCTCAAAAGAGATATTTGAACATATGTATAAACGGAAATAATTAATTTTATAACCTGGAGTTGGTTTTTATATCAGGAAGATGTAATGCTGATGAAATAAGAAGAATTGTAGAAATAAGACTAGAAGACACATTTGGCCCATATCTAATGGGCCAAATGTGATGAAACGGTTTGTTTCCGACAGTGCAGTAGTGGGTGCTTTCTGCTGGAATCATGCAATTCATTTGGCAGTGCTTAGAGTAATTTATGTGAAATCAAATGTTCAACATTCTGATATTTTTACTTTGAATTCTCACTACACAGACTAAATTTGTACTGAAATAATGTTTTTTTTTAACAAAAATTACTTATATAGGTGGTTTTCATTAACAATTTTGTTCAAAAATATTCCCCGGGATTCCCGGGAATCAAATTATTTTATTCCCGTTTCCTGGGAAATAAAAAAGTTCGGGAAATCCCAAACCCTACTAAATAACAATATTTTATTAAACAAGTTGTATTACATCAATATAAAACTTTACTGCCTACTTTTTTTGCCTTCAAACTTTTTTGTATAAAGAACGGTTTTCAGGCAAGAAGCCTGTAAAGTAAAAATTTAAAAAATTTGAAAAAATTACCTTTTTAAAACAGAAAAAAATATTTGAAAAATTGCCAAAAATATATCTACGATCTGGCGTACATTACCGATAATAAAAAAGCTAGTTTAGAGCCTCTAATATTAAAATCAATTAAAAATTGTTCTCCAGAACTCACAGGATAACGCCAGGATAAGTTTTACAAATAAGTCTCTAACTCAAAAACTAGCCAACAGATTTTCTTGAAATTAAACAGAGACTATATACTGGAGAACTAACTTCGTCAAAATTTATTGATGTTTAGTGCCAACCCAGGTAGAAAAATACAAACGGCACAATGTTGGCCCGGTATTGGAGGCGGTAGTACATGTACTGGCAATGCGTCGGATTTTTAACTTTCACTGTACTGCCATGTTGTCGAAATGATAACACCAATAAACGCTTGGCCGTAGTTATTTCCCAACGTTGGCGCAGGTTTGGGATTTTATTTTTTTGGTATTATCCGAGTACATTTAATAACAAATTTAGTAGTTTGCTAGAACTTTACTGTCCTCTTAGTGTACATCACAGATTTTTTTTATTTTTTTTTTGGCAATATCTTGAGACTTATGGCGTTTTCTTTTCTGGAAAAAAATGTTGCCTTGTTAAAAGGCAACATTTTAAAAATGTTGCCCTCACCCCATTAAAATGTTACATTTTTCCAATCAGAATAGAACACAATAAAATCACTGTTTCATTTTCTAAACATATGTATGTGTATTGTATACTCGTACGCAATATTGTTTACGCAAACTATTACTAATTCTAGCCTAGTGGTTGTGATGCCTGCCTATGACATGGGCTGGGCGGGTTCAAATTCCAGCCAAAGTAAAAAATAAATTTTTTTATGTATTTTCTTTTTTCAATTAAATTTTTTTTTTCATATTTAAAACAAATTGTATAATTTTTTATTTATTTTTAGCCTAAAAAATTGTTAAATACTAAATAACAGCAAAACTATAAAAATCTAACTAAAATTTTATAAAAACAAAAAAAAAAAACAAAAAAAATATTGTGCTCCAACCGTGGTTTGAACCTGTGACCTACTGCATCAGAAGCCATGATAGTACCCCCAAGTTGCGAGTTAGCTGGCAAAAAACATTACAGTATATACACATGGTGTTGACATAAAGAAAAAAACAGGGCAACACTCTACCCCGTAAATTTTTTGATGGCGAAAAATTTTGCCCTTTATTTAGGCAACATTTTTAGAAAAGAACACCTAGCCCTCTTAGAATGTTACCCTTAATTTAGAAAAGAACACAAAAAAGGCAATTCAAAAGCAAAGTGCAAAAAAAAGGCAACATTTTTTTCAGAAAAGAAAACGCCATTAATGAAATTTCTTCAAATGTATTCTTTCGAAACTTCACAAGAAAAGAATGGCGATGTCTCTCTTACATAAATAATTGTGTAATAGATGTAAAAATACGTAAAATTTATAAAATTGTTAATTTTAATAAATTTTATACGTTTTAAGTAGTACCGGCATTTCGTAAAAAACAGTGCTCTCCCAGTACAACTTTTGTTGTAACGTCAGCAATTTCTACCTGGGAAATTTGCCAAATTTCGTAATTTTCAAAGAGCGAAAATCGCCATAACTTTTGAAATAACAACAATTGAGCCACAGTTTTCGGTACATAATTTTATGTCATTGATAGTGTTATTTACAGAAAAAACCTAAGTTATTTGACTACTGGGCTTCAAGATACGTCTTCAACCTATGTTGTGCTATATCGCCTAAATAAAGCGATAAATTAAAATTTTAATCGGCCTTATTACGAGTGTCGTAGTTGTAGTCGAAACTAAGTCGAATTTGCTGAAATTTCGCTAAAAACACAACTTTTGAACAATTTTTCAATTGGATTTAGCATATATAACACTCAGATTTAAAAAAAATCCAGTATCAAAGTTTCATTTCTTTATAATTTCCATTGTATACAAAATCATTTTATATGGAGTCGAAAATTTCGACTACAAATTCGACACTCGTAATCAGGCCGAATATTTGTTCCATAGTAGATTTTCAACGCCAAATATATGGTTTAAATATTATTTTAATCAGAAGAAAGAGCATTAGAGGGTTAAGTCTGGCGACTATTTGTAGATAAAAATAATGCAAGACTTGAAGAAATTTTATAGGATTTCCAAAAATATACAGTTTGTACAGAACCGATCAGTACTGCCTAGATTTTACTATGTAATTTGATAAAAGGTCGATATCGCTAATTTTTCGTTAAAAGCCACGCCCACTTAAAACAAGTGACAAAATGAAAAAACAAACATTACGTTAAAATTCTGTACAATTTTCTGAACCATCTCCTTGCCTTTCGTGGCGAATTAGCCACTATTTTGATCTTTAAAAATAAAGGCAACAACAATAAAATTATAAAAAAAACTTGAATTGACTTAAATGCTTGGCCACAACTGTATATACTCGTATGTCATTAAAGTTGTATGACTATTATTGGGTCCATTTGTACAGGAAATGCCACCATTTATAATTTTCAACAATTATTATATAATATGGAAGTGCACTGGTCAAAATTAGAGAAAATTATATAGTAACCAGGGCAGCGACTTTCATGCAAATGCATGTTTGTAGTCATTAATCCAAAAATGATTTTAACCAAATACTTTTCCGAATCGAAGAATTTGCAACAAAATGGCTTGTTTGTAATGAAGTTGTAAACAATATAACATTACAATCTTTCCAGAAAGGTATTACTCATGAAAATCGGATAAAAAATGTGGCAACTAGTGGCAAAAGTATATAAGTAAAATTATTTTCTGCTTGTTTTCATCAACATCATCATCATCATTATCATCATTTCATCTTATATACTTTTACCTCTAGTTGCCACATTTTTTATCCGATTTTCATAAGTAATAACTTTCTGGAAAGGTTGTAATGTTATATTGTTTACAACTTCATTAGTTGTTTCAAAAAGCCAACGCAAGATCGCGCTATTCTAGCATTTATTAGCAAATTGTAATAATTAGGCGCCTCGAAAATGATTTTTTTGATATGTCATAGTGGAAAAGTGCCAAAAGCTATCGAAAAATCTATGGCAAAATATCGATTGCTAAATCGATCCACCCTAATGTTAAAATTTCAGTATTATTAACTTTCTTTTAAAATCGCTAAAAACAAATAAAAATGTTTAAAGTGCTGCAATTTTAACCCTCTAATACCCAAGGCCGTCTTTTGGCGGTCTTCAGATTTCAAATAGTTTTTGGCTAAGTAATAGGGTTTGGGGTTCGGAAATTCCCGGAAAAAATTTGCCGGGAATTCCCGGAAAAATAATATATTTTTCCCGGGAAATCGGGAAATTTTAAAAATATTAAATTTTTTAAATTGTTTTTGTTTGAAACAATATTTTTTAATTTTAGTCATAAAAAACATTTTAAATACCAAAACAAAAATGTCATTGGTAAAATCTTTTAAAAGGGAATCAATTTATTTGACACGCAAAAAAAATCTGCCAAGTAATTAGGAGTATTTCAACTAATAACGATTTTTGGCATAACTTATTTAAGTAGTAAAACCTAAAAACTTGGTAAAATGTTTAAAAGAAATATGAAAAATAAGTTTTGTTTCTTACAAATAATTGCGCTTAGTATCTAAATTTTTCAAATGTATATTTTAGTTAAAGTCGACTTTAGTTAAAATATTGGGTGGCAGTATACCTTGACTTGGTTTATTTTTGGAGCATTCCGATTGCCCGACTAAAAAAGTTTTCATATAATCTTATATGATTTGATATAATAATAAATGTTTATATGCGTGGCTTTATATAACCATATACATTTATGTTGAGTTTTAATTTTTATTCAAAAAAATAAAAATTATTTTTTCGACCTTTTTATTAATCAATTTCTATTTCATATACATTTATATTAACACTTTGCTTTTATAAATATGTTTGATATGACATTATATATAATCATGAAAAAGAAGCGAATGAATATTTAAATAATTTTTGACTCCACAATACAATAACTCCAACAATCATCTGTTTTTAGAGTAATTTGAAATTATTCAGTGATGAGGGCTCATAATTTGGTGGCAGAGAAAACACTTGATTTTTGTGTTTCTTGGTGCCATCTCAGTACTTTGCAAAGAATTAAATAGATCAGTGTTATCATTTGGGTGCCAGGAAAGCACTTTAATTTTTTTTATTTGGGAGTTGGGAAAGCATTTGTTTTTTTTTTATGTTTCTGGGTGCTTTTTCAGTTCTTTGTAAAGCATTGGCACCACCGTGGGACGGTGTTATCATTTGGGCGTTGGGAAATCACTGTTAACAAGCACTAATACCACCCATTTCGGTGCTTTGTCAGTGCTGGCCCCTTTGTAATTTTCTACCTGGGCAATCTTATATCAAAATATATAACAAAGTTAATAGAAAATTGTATTAATTTTATATGTAATTATATCTGACATGATATCTAATTATACAAAATTTTATAAAGTTTAATTGCACTATAAAAATAAAAAAAAAAACTTTCAAATTGTGGATCTGGATCATCCTGAAGATGCTTCACAATGGAGTAGCGAAATATCAAAAATAAAAAACTTTTAAATTTAAAAAACAAACCTTAAGCTCAAGGAAATTGTGAAGTTTATAATTGAATTTAACATATATTTTTCAAATAGTTGGCAAAATACTCTTTATTAAAATAAAAATAATTGTAGAGAAATAAAAAAGATAAAATTTTGTTTTTTCATTGTGGAATTAAAGGTCGAAATAATTATTTTTACTTTTAAATTTAAAAATAAAAACTAGACAAACATATGTTGAAATAAATATGGTTTAAGCTCATTTATTTTTCCGTGAAAAAAAAAAATTAATTGTGGAAGTTAATTTTTTTATTTTATAAGAAAGACACATTTTATAAGAAAGACCAAAACTCTAACCTAGAAAAAGTTGTTCCGACAAATTTTTGTAATGTTTTATTTTGTCAGCTATTTCCAAGTTTATTAGGAAAAATTTTTCTAAACATTAAGCAATAGTATTTAATACGAATGAAATAAGTGATCTCAACAATATGTATTAAAATTTTCTTTGAAAATCTTCATCAAATTATATGTATTTATATATAATTTGATGGAGTTAGATAGACCCATTTTTCGGATCAAATTGTATCAGGTTAGATAACATGCGTATCTCGCTTGATATAATTGTATATTCCAATATTCGGATCAAATTAGATATGGACGTATATATGGGTTTATATATGGTGATATATGATAATATAAGATCTTTTTTAGTCGGGTGGTTAATTTATTTTCAACCAATCAAAATGTTTGAAAATATAAATATTTTTGTAAGGTTTTTATAAACAAAATTAACAAAACCGTATGATTAAAAATAAAGTCGACTTTAAATTTAAAATACTCCTTCATATTAAGGGCCACTAATTCTATAAGTAACGTTTTCATTAATACATGTGATATTTTGAAGTAAGTTTACTTTATTTTAATACATCTGCTTTCAAACTAATATATTCTTTTATATTAAAGAATAAAATGTCAGGAGTATGGAAATACTTCACAAAAAAAGGACAATGCAGCGCAGTGCACTATTTGCCATAAACGACCAATGCTCAATATATCATGATAAAAGAAATATCAAAGATATCATGATAAAAGAAATATCGAGAAATATTTCTAACAATAGGATATTTACTATAATCTTAGACGAATGGACAAGAATATCACAAAAGAGATATTTGAACATATGTATAAATGGAAATAATTCATTTTATAACCTGGGGTTGGTTTATATATCAGGAAGATGTAGTGCTGATGAAATAAGAAGAATTGTAGAAATAAGACTAGAAATGTTATTTGTCTTTGGAAAATAAAATTGTGGCCACCATATCTAATGGGCCAAATGTGATGAAACGGTTTGTTTCCGACAGTGCAGTAGTGGGTGCTTTCTGCTGGAATCATGCAATTCATTTGGCAGTGCTTAGAGTAATTTATGTGAAATCAAATGTTCAACATTCTGATATTTTTACTTTGAATTCTCACTACACAGACTAAATTTGTACTGAAATAATGTTTTTTTTTAACAAAAATTACTTATATAGGTGGTTTTCATTAACAATTTTGTTCAAAAATATTCCCCGGGATTCCCGGGAATCAAATTATTTTATTCCCGTTTCCTGGGAAATAAAAAAGTTCGGGAAATCCCAAACCCTACTAAATAACAATATTTTATTAAACAAGTTATATTACATCAATATAAAACTTTACTGCCTACTTTTTTTGCCTTCAAACTTTTTTGTATAAAGAACGGTTTTCAGGCAAGAAGCCTGTAAAGTAAAAATTTAAAAAATTTGAAAAAATTACCTTTTTAAAACAGAAAAAAATATTTGAAAAATTGCCAAAAATACATTTACGATCTGGCGTACATTACCGATAATAAAAAAGCTAGTTTAGAGCCTCTAATATTAAAATCAATTAAAAATTGTTCTCCAGAACTCACAGGATAACGCCAGGATAAGTTTTACAAATAAGTCTCGAACTCAAAAACTAGCCAACAGATTTTCTTGAAATTAAACAGAGACTATATACTGGAGAACTAACTTCATCAAAATTTATTGATGTTTAGTGCCAAATTCGCCAAATTTCGTAATTTTCAAAGAGCGAAAATCGCCATAACTTTTGTAATAACAACAATTGAGCCACAATTTTCGGTACGTAATTTTATTTCATTGATAGTGTTATTTACAGAAAAAACCTAAGTTATTTGACTACTGGGCTTCAAGATACGTCTTCAACCTATGTTGTGCTATATCGCCTAAATAAAGCGATAAATTAAAATTTTAATCGGCCTTATTACGAGTGTCGTAGTTGTAGTCGAAACTAAGTCGAATTTGCTGAAATTTCGCTAAAAACACAACTTTTGAACAATTTTTCAATTGGATTTAGCATATATAACACTCAGATTTAAAAAAAATCCAGTATCAAAGTTTCATTTCTTTATAATTTCCATTGTATATAAAATCATTTTATATGGAGTCGAAAATTTCGACTACAAATTCGACACTCGTAATCAGGCCGAATATTTGTTCCATAGTAGATTTTCAACGCCAAATATATGGTTTAAATATTATTTTAATCAGAAGAAAGAGCATTAGAGGGTTAAGTCTGGCGACTATTTGTAGATAAAAATAATGCAAGACTTGAAGAAATTTTATAGGATTTCCAAAAATATACAGTTTGTACAGAACCGATCAGTACTGCCTAGATTTTACTATGTAATTTGATAAAAGGTCGATATCGCTAATTTTTCGTTAAAAGCCACGCCCACTTAAAACAAGTGACAAAATGAAAAAACAAACATTACGTTAAAATTCTCTACAATTTTCTGAACAATCTCCTTGCATTTCAGGACGTATTAAGCCACTATTTAGACCTTTAAAAATAAAGGCAACGAGAATAAAATTAGAAAAAGCTTGAATCGTTTCTAATTTATTGACCACCACTGTATATCTTGTTATATATTGCACAATATACAGTGATGTGCAATAAAATAGTGCCATTCAAGTTTTTTTCTAATTTTATTCTCGTTGCCTTTATTTTTAAAGAACAAAATAGTGGATAGATTCGCCCAAAAATGCGAGGAGATAGTTCAGAAAATTATGTAGAATTTTAACGTGATGTCTGTTTTTTTATTTTGTTACTTGTTTTAAGTAGGCGTGGCTTTTAATGAAAAATAAGCGATATCGACCTTCTATCAAATTACATAGTAAAATTTTGCGAGTACTAATCAATTCTGAAAAAAACTGTATAGTTTTGGAATTCCTATAAAATTTCCTTAAGTCTGGCGTTATTTTTTTCTACAAATGGTCGCCAGACTTAAAATGACAGTGCCTTAAACATGACCAAATTTTTCTTTGTTTTTACCGATTTTAAAATAAAGTTAACAACACTGAAATTTAAACAGGGAATGTTTTATACTATAACGTAAAAAAAGGACTGACTGATTTGTTATATCGCGGTAAGTATAAAATAAGCCCATTCACTTTAAAGTTTCAGTGTTATTAACTTTATTCTAAAATCGCTAAAAACAATGAAAAATCTGGTCATGTTTAAGGCACTGCCATTTTAAGTCTGGCGACCATTTGTAGATGAAAATAATGCAAGACTTAAGGAAATTTTATAGGAATTCCAAAAATATACAGTTTTTTCAGAGTCGGTAAAGTCAGCAAAAAATGTCGCGGTGTCAGCAAATTTTTACTCAGGAGAATGCAAAAAAGTTGGTAATTTCAGCAAAAGGTGTTTTCTGAAAATCAGCGAGCTGATTTTTACCAAAAAAATAGTTACTTAAAAGTGTTAGCAAACTTAGTCGATTGAAAATAAAAATAGTCCTTGCTAAAATCACTAAAATTTTTGCTGAATATTAGTAGATTGAAAAAATTTTGTAGAGACATTTTACTTTAGTTAACTTATTTGCTGAAAATTTAAATATAGAAATTGTGTAGTTATTTTTTTTTTTTAATTAGCATTTCCGTTGTCTGTACTACATCCAGACAAGCTGCGACATCTACATCTTGTCTATAATGTTGTCGTCCATGCTATGCAGTTATCAGCACAATTTTTATAGCAAAATAAATTAGTAAAACATTAGTTCAAAATTAGTTTAGTGCTAAAAAAATATAACTTAAACTTTAGCTGAAAACGGAATTTTAGCAAAGAAATTGCTGAAAACTAGTACACTTGATATACAAGACGTTTTACTAATTTTTCTACTAACTTATTTTTTTGAGTGTAGGGCTAACTTACTGATAAGGAATTTTTGGAACTTTGGATAGGAACGTTTTAAAAATGGTGTTCAAAAGGGGAAAAGTGCCCGCCTTAACGCCTGCCCAAAACTCTTTGGCTAGAAACCTGAAACTTAAAGAACGAGTGAATTCCGAGCACTAAAATTGTGAAACGAAATGGAACGGGAAGCGAGGGGAATTGAAACACTACATAAGTGGAACGAAATGCAATTGGAAATGCAATGGGAGAGGAAAATGGATTGCAACAGGGAACGAAATAGACTAGAGTTTCGAACGAAATAGAGTGGAACGGACTGCGAATCGCATGGAATAGGGAACGAGTGGAATTGAAACACTTAAATTGCGAAACGAAGTGGAATAGAACGTGGAACGAGTAGAATTGAAGCACTAGAAAATGGGAACGAAATGCGATGGGATGGTGAACGAAATGGAATGAATGGGAACGAGTATAATTGAAATATATAAGAGAAAAGGAATGGAACAGGGAACGAAATGGAATGGGGTGGAGTTAAAACACCAGTTAAAAACCTAAAAAAAAACGGAGCAAGTGCAAAGAAATGGAATGGAGAGAGGAATGAAACACATGACGGTGGTAACGAAATGGAATAAAACGAGGAAAGAGTGAAATGGGAACACTAACTTTGGAAAACGAAATGGAACAAGTAACGAGTGGAATAGAAACATTAGATGATTGGAACGAAATGGAATGAATGACTCAGACCGCTGGAGTTTGGTGCTTGAAATTTCTCACGCTGGATTATATATATTTGGGAATTGTTACGGGGAGGGGCAAAATGGGGTAACGAATAACCTTCGTTTACCTGTGCAACATTGGGCTCGCAAGTTATTTGTTGATTAAGTGGTGGAAGAAACCGATACAGAATTCGTGAATTCACTTGAATTGCCAGGTCTACTTCTATAGGGTGTTTTTTATAGACGTATAGAACTTCCGATAGTAGACTTGGGTATTCTAGTTCTTTTTGGTGACCTCTCTTTCTAGTTCAATTTGTTGAAAAGAACTAGTTCGCTCTTCTAGTTCAATAGCTTTGACAATTTCGTTCAATCGTTCAGAAAACAATTTTTCATATTTTTCGTTTGGCAATTTTGAATAGGTAGCTAGTTCATATAGCTCGTCTTTTAGTTAACAAAGATATAAAATATCAGACAAATTAAGAATTTTAAGAAAAAAGAAAAATTCTTAGTGCAGAAAATATTTTTAATTAATAAAAATAAATAAAATTATATCCGGCCAAAGGTAATAAAATTAACGGTTGAACTAGAAGAGCGAACAGAAGTGAACTAGGTATTTCGATCAACTGAGTGACTAGGGCAATTGAACTAGTTCGTTCACGAACGACACAAGTCTATCCGATAGGGATAACTGCAAAACTAGCTGTCATACTAATAAAGTGTGTTTGACTGTTTTTTCAGTATACTTTGGAAAATCGCCATGTAAAGACTTACATCAGAAATTTATTTCCAAAATTCGCGCTCTGTTCGCCAAACTTATAGAGCAAATCATCTTCAGCGATGACGCTCATTTCTGGCTTAACGGGTATGTAAACAAGCAGAATTGTCGTTTTTGGAGAGAGGACAATCCTCATGAGACTCTTGAGACTTCGAAAAAATCACTGTTTGGTGCGGTTTACATGCCGAAAGCGTCATCATCGGCCCATTTGTATTTAAATCCGAAACCGGTGCCAACATTACCGTGAATGGCGAACGCTACAGGCAAAAGATTTGTGATTTTTTTGTTCCTCATGTCATTGCAAATTATTTGGAGGAGAAATGGTTCCAACAAGGCGGTGAAACATGCCATACAGCGCGTGAAACCATCACCTTGTTGAGCCAAGCGTTTGGTGACCGAAATATCTCAAGAAATGGACCTGTGAATTGGCCACCTCGTTCGTGTGATTTGACACCTATGGACTACTTTTCGTGGGGGTACGTCAAATCTCTGGTCTATGCTGATAAACCAGCAACGATTGATCATTTAGAAGCCAACATTCGACGCACTATTGACGAAATAAGACCGGGTATACTCAAAAAGTAGTGCAAAATTGGACCGACAGGATGTCGTTCATAAGGCACAGTCGCGGAGGCCATATGCCAGAAATTATTTTTAAATATTAAATGCCATGAAATTTGTGAGCTAATAAAACCAAAATTTTGGTCTTTATTGAATTTGTTGTTAAAAAAAAAGTTCTATGCCTCTAAAAAAACACCCTATGTATATTAAACTGGAATTAAATAAACTTTACGGCACCCTAACAACCCCAGGAACAGTTTTTACAATCGCTAGCCAACCACACCAGTTCTGCAACTGGTTCCACTGCAACCGATTCCACGGAACTGGTTTCGGAACCAGTTCTAGGAAACCTGTACAGCAGGTATGACTGACTTGGAAACGGTTTTAGAACTAGTTCCAGAACTGATTCTAGGGCAATCGGTTCCACTTTGGAGCTATAGAAGTGGTTGCTTTTGGGACAATTTCAAACAAAATTAATCGGTGTTAGAGTCGACAGTCGAAGGGGTTGTAAAAGAAAAGTAGCTATTCTACAACCGATTCTTTGGAACAGAAAATTTTCCTGTGGAGCTTTGCCCGCTAATATTTTATTAATTATAATATTCAACCGATCCTACCCAGGAAAATTTTTTACAATCGGTAGCCAACCACACCTATTCTACAACAGGTTCCTCCGCAACCGATTCCATGGAACTGGTTCCGGAACCAGTTCCTGGGATCCGATATGAAAGGTATGACTAAAGTAGAATCAGTTCTAGAACTAGTTCCAGAACTGATTCTAGGTCAACCGGTTTCACTTTGGAGCTGTAGAAGTGGTTGCTTTTGGGACAATTTCAAACAAAAATAATCGGCGTTAGAATCGACAGTAGAAGGGGTTGTAAATGAAAAATAACTATTCTACAACCGATTCTGTGGAACAGAAAACAATAAGAACCCAAAAAAAAAATTTACAATCGGTTGCCAACCACACCAGTTCTACAACTGGTTCCACTGCAACCGATTCCATGGAACTGGTTACGGATCCAGTTCCTGGGATCCTATATGGAAGGTGTGACTGACGTAGAATCAGTTCTACAACTAGTTCCAGAACTGATTATAGGGCAACCGGTTCCACTTTGGAGCTATAGAAGCGGTTGATTTTGGGACAATTTCAAACAAAAATAATCGGTGTTAGAATCGTCAGTAGAAGGGGTTGTGAATGAAAAGTAGCTATTCTACAACCGATTCTTTGGAACAGAAAATTTTCCTGGGAATAATCAAAAACAAACCATAAAAACAATTATATTCAATTATTTAAATTATCGATTATTCAAATTCGCCATTAATCAAATAATCACGAATTTAGATTATGTATTCTATTGATGAAAAGTTAATTTTATAATTAAAAAAATTCTTTTGAAACTCTGAATTATGCTTATGTATTTCTGAAATTTATATTTTGACTTTAAATATTTTTTAAAGTTCCTTTCTTTTCGTTATATACAAATAATGGTAGTACGTTAGGGTGAACCTTAGCTTTATGAACGACAAATATTTGTGACAGCATCAACATCTTAAAAAAAAAGACGTTAATCAAATAACTATATTTAGATTCAGTGCAGTCTACCAAAATAAGACAATTTGTTGCCTACGAATAGAGAAAGCTTATCTTACCGTCTGTGTGAATTTATAATTTAGCAACTTGAAAGTCATGTTCTTATAATGCCATAACAGTAACTTCTTGTTGAAAAAATGTGTCTGTATCCAAAAGCTGTAGGATTTTTAAATTTTGGTAGCCCCTTCATCTTTTTGAAAAATTGGCCTTGTGTCCAAAAAGCTACCCAGTAAAATGAAGGTAGATTAGCAAAGATTCTAATTTATGTTCTATAGGCGGTTCTTTTTGTATGTAGTTTGAGCTATTAGCAAAAGGTGCTTTTTCTCCAAACTAGAACTGGTTTCTTCGGAACCGGTGAACTTTGCTTTAGAACTTGTGCTGGGAAATTGGACCCTTAAATTTTGACACCCAGGAATTATTTCTGTAACCTGTTCCATCATTTCTAAGAACCTGTTCTAGATTATATTTAAAGGCAACAGATTCTAAAAGGCTATGCTGTGTATGGTATACCCTATTTTACATATGTGCTGTTGCTTTTATGGTATATCTGATAAAATCAGATTATATATATATAAAAATGTAATATTCGCCATTTCAAAAGTTAACTTTTGGAAATTTAATATTTTTTTAGATGAGGATTATTACTTTTTTTGTTGTTGTTTATGTAATTTAAAATCATCTTTGTTACTTGTCTGTTATTTAGTTTTCATATTACACCACCATCATAACATTGGCATTTTTATTATAATCATAATTGTTGTAGCCATCTTTGTTTTGTTTTATTCATTTCTGTTGAGTTCACTTCAATGTAGTACGAGTGGAGTAGTATAAGAAACTTTAGGTTTATATTCCCATTAGAGGTTATTCAACTCTTTACAGTATTCATTTATATATGTTTTACTTTGTACATACAGTCAATCAAAGAAGTTTGAAAGCACATTCCATTTTCCAAAGCAATTATAAAATTCTAAATCGTTTTGCATGGAAATACTCAAAAATTAATCGGAATGCATATCTCAGGGTCTTAACAATGCCAACAAAATTAAATTCTCAAATCAATGTAGAAGGTAAATAAAAAAAAATATAAAAGATGCCTTGGTGCGAAAGATAAAATCCATAGAACAGGTTGCTGAACACCTTATACTGCATTAGCATAGAATATAATTTATGTTCTAATAGATCCTTTTCCTTCAAACTAGAACAGGTTGCTTTAGAAGCAGTTCGAGAACTTCCCTATGGGAAAATAGGGGTCAGTTGTAATGCGAGCACCTGTTCTGTGAGACCGCAGCAGCAGGACCGGTCTGAAAAAAACCTATCCTGTGACCTGTCTCATGATCGGTGAAAACCAGACCGGTCTGAAAGAACCTCTAAAATGACTAGTAAAAACAGGAGGGGTACCTACCCGGTGACCTATCCCGTAATCGGTGAAAACAGGACTGGTCTCAAAGTACCGGTCCTGTTAGTGGTGAAAAGGGCACCGGTCTGAAAGTACCTGTCCCGTGGCAGGAGAAAATGGAACTGAACCAGGAATTCCAGTGGTACAAATATTGGAGTTGAATATGATAAATTCTTGAAAGTTTTTCGATTAATACTTTAAGTGTTGTGTAGGAGCTTAGTAATCAATCCTTTCACCAGATTGTTGTACAACTGTTGCAGAACTCTTGTATGTACAGTAGGAGTACTGGGGTGTAGGTACATGCAAGTACGTCAGAAAACTTAAGTACGCTACTAAAAAAAATTATTTGACTTGATATTATATATAATTATATCCGAAAAATTAGAACATCTAATTATATCAAATTAGATCGTATTATTATAATATTAGATCTAATTTCACACAATTAGATCTAATTTGACACAATTAGATCCAATTTGATGGAATAAGATATGGTTTGATACAATTTTATCCGGATTTCGTCCTCATCCAAATGTATCAAATACAATATAATCATATCCAACTAGATGTAATGGTATATAATTCGAAACAATTATACATAATTATATAAGGCATAAGTAACTATATATAGATCTATATATAAATGGATATTGTAATATGTTGCACTATATATTGTGCAATATATAACGATTGGTTATAATGCCTTTTTTTATTGCACCTATATTTATTGAAACGTTAATGAAACTTCTCTTTCCGGAATATGACTAAAATCTTACGGCGGTGTAGGGTTTTGTATATGCGCCATACCAGACTTATTTTCAATTAATATTGTGTTTATTTTTGAGTGAAACTTAATACCTGGCTTTTTGCGTCATTTAAACTGATGTTGGACGATTTAGTGACTATAATGCTTTGCTGGACATCTAATGCTTTCAGGCCCGTACTTCTCGCACTTTCTGCAGGCGTTTTCTGATAATTCATGTCTCGGATTTATGTGATGTGCATTTTTCATTTAAAACTAAACCACACTTTACCAATTACAATTAGTACACTGATAATAATCCACCACTAAAAATATGAAAAAATGTCAAAATAACGAAAATGTTTGTGAAATAAACGAAAAATGGTTAATTTTACGAAAGTTTTCGTTGTTTTGGCAACAGCTTCGTATTTTTATGCATGGATTATTATGAGTTTAAGATTTGATTGTTATTATGAAGATACAGTTGAGAGTTAAAAATTCAGGGAAATGAACCCTTTTTCAGGGATGAAAATTTATCCTTGTGGGTCAATTTCCATGCTAATAAAATAGATTTTTTCACCGTCATAGAAGCCGAAAAATATTCCAAAATTATTAAAATACAAATGTCTTCTAATACTAATATTTTGATCGAAAACTCTTATTTTGTTTGATACTTTTTTAATACAATTTACGGGCTAATAAAGCTCGTTTTGAGGAACTTAAATCGTAGTTATTTTGATTGACATCAACATTTCTTCTAAATGAAGCATAGTAATTTTGAAATATTATTTGGCTTCTGTGGCTATAGAAAGAAAACTATTTTATTGGCACAGAAATCGCTCAGCAATAATGATAACTGATCATTTTTATCATAAATTTTGGGCGAAGTGCCCCGAAAATGGGTCCCAATCCATTAATCGTATTTTTTAGTTTCCTTTGATTCGAAATTTTAATTATTTTAAAGTGCAAATAGATATAAGATCTGGTTAAACTAAAATTAATTTTTAGATTGATCTACCATCAATTAAAAATTATCCATGAAATGATAACGATAGTTAACTTTATAGTTTTATACTAAGCAATATCCTTAGTGTAGTTCAATAGTTAAGTATTAGCTATCGTCGAGGTTTATTAATAATATAATTTTATCTTGAATAAATCGGTAGTCCACTTATACGAACTGAGAAAACCTCATAGTATTAATGAAGATAGCGTATTCCCAAAACGTAATATAGTTGTGATTAATTGTATACTACACCATTTTCACTTTTATTTCAGAAAATTCCAAATATATTTGAAAATTGTCCAAAAATGTTTTAAAATTAATCAAAAATGTTAAAATTATCCAAAAATGTTTTAAAATTGTCCAAATATATTTTAAAATTGTCTAAAAATGTTTCAAAATTGTCTAAAATGTTTTAAAATGATCCACAAATGTTTTAAAATTTTCCAAAAATGTTTTAAAATTGTCCAAAAATGTTTTAGAATTGTCCAAAAATTTTTCAAAATTGTCCAAATATTGTTTAAAATTGTCTAAAAACCTTTGATATTTGTCCAATTGCATTTGAAAATTGTCCAAAATGTATTTTAAAATTTTCAAAATATATTTAAAAGTTATTCATTTGTATTTAAAAATTTTAAATCTGTATTTGAAAATTGTCCGAATGCATTTCAAATAATTCCATTTATATTTGAAAATTCTCCAAATGTATTTGATAAAATTCCAAATGTATTTAAAAAGACTATAGGTTTGTTTTTTCGAATTTTGTATAAATATTCCATACAAATTTAAACATTTATAAAAATTTTAAGTACCCGAGTAAAAAAGTTTTGATATATTCATATATTATTTTATGTAACATATGCTTTTAAATTCAAGCATATATACTTTTATATAGTCATATATTAGATATTTTTTCCTCAAAGGTTTTTTAATATTAATACATATTTGCCTACGTATGTGCTATATATAAGTACATAAAGTAACATATAAAAGATATAATTACATGTACGTTTATATATAATTTAGTATGACACTATACATAATAATATAAAACTATGTGGATCCAAATAAGAAATATTTTATAATTTGTGTTAGTTATGATTATATATTGACGAATATGAACCCATATATAACTTAGACATATATCATCCCACATAGGGAATTTTTTCAAAGTGATTTTATATAAAAATATATAAGGTCCATATAAAACCGTATTGTATTATATTTGGTTCCATGTTATCAATGATTTTGAACTAGTTTTATATTTAGTAATTACTAGGGATTGGCGCGTGACACGAAATGTTCGTGAGTCACGTTATTCACACGTGATCGTGAGTAATAATTACTATATTTAAGTGAATCGTGCGTGAGCGTGAGTAAGAATAACCCGTGCATGATTCGTGTGTGAGTTTATTTTTTGCATCATATGTTTTTAGTAATTTTTACTGTTTTGCGTGAGAATTTTCTGATTGTAAGTTTTTAATATACTCATGTGTGCTGAGTAAGAAACGAAATGCTCGTGCGTGAGTAATTTGTTTTTTTTTTGTTTTTTTTTTTTGAGCATGCGTCAAAAATGGCTTACGCACCTCACCCATAACATTAACAACACTGAAGCTTTAATACGAAATTCTCTATACTATAACGTACACTTGACTGATTTCTTATATCTTGGTAGTATATCATAATCCTATTAACTTTAAAATTTCAGTGTTATTAACTTTATTTTAAAATTACTAAATTAAAAGTAATTTTTTTTCATGTTTATTGCACTGTCATGATAAATCTGGATAAAAGTAATGGAAGATTTATCGAAATTATAAGATCTCCAGCAGGCCTGAGGTTAATCATTACATTTTGTAATTAATTACACATGCAATTACATGTAATTGTAATTGAAAAAAAAAAACTCTTCTATAATTATATATTATTTGTAATTGCAATTCAAAAAAGAACATTACAATTACAAGTAATTGAACATTTTTTTTTATTTAAAAAAATGTATGTATATTGTTAGATATGGTCCTATATAATATGATAAAAAGTCTAAGGTTAATATTTAGATATAATTGTATCAAACTATGTCCACTTTTATAACATTTTATATAATTTTATACAAAAAGATATAATTTGATGTAATTGGATGAGGACAAAATTCGGATACAATTGTATCGAATTGCATAAAATTGTATCAAATTGTACCAAATTGTATACAATTGTATATAATTCGATACAATATGATACAATAACACGTTTTCATTTTTCGGATATAATTATATCTAATTACATAAAAGATTATATATAATTAAATATAACTTCATATGGCTCCATATCATTTTTTTTTACTTGGGTAGGTATAAATTTAGCTTCTTAAAAATTAAGTAGTTATAAAAATGCTGCCAAGTCTTAAAAATTCTTGGCTTTTCTCTTTTAAATGTAAACAAAAATATTTGTCATAGAATTTTTTGAAATTTTAGTATTTTAAAATTGATAAAATATTAAAAACAACAAATGCTAACAAATGAATTATGTGGTTGTTAGCAAAGGGAGAGCATGCCACTCAAGGTAATTGCTCTATTTCGCGTTCCGGGTAAGCCCATATACGGAAACAGATTTCTTCCAAAGGCGGTCCCAAATGTTTAAATTTTATTTGTTTACAAAAAAATAAAAACATGTCACGTAAGTACGGATAGTTCTTTTTTTTACAAGTAGTTCGAAAAAACAAACCTTATATTTGTATTCCAGAATATAGTTTTTATACCCTACACCACTACGTGGTCAGGGTATTATAAGTTTGTGCTGATGTTTGTAACACCAAAAAATATTGGCCCTAGACCCACCTTATAGTATACTGATCGGCTCAGAATTTTTTTTTATTTCGATTTAACGATGTCCGTCCTTCGGTCCGTCCGTCTGTCTGTCTGTCCATGCATTCTTGTGCGCACTCTACAGTTCGCAAATATTAAGATATTTTTATGAAATTTGGTACACCGACTTATGTCGGCCCAAGGACGAAGCCTATTGATTTTGGTTAAAATCGGTCCATGTTTAGACCTAGTGCCCATATAAGGGTCCTACCGAAATTATATTGTTTATACGCTGCAGGTCGTAAATATTAAAATATTTTGATGAAATTTGGTACACAGACCTATGTTGGCCCAATAACACAGCCTATTGATTTTGGTGAACATCGGTCCATGTTTAGACCTATGTGCCCAATATTAAGATATTTTGATGAAATTTGGTACACCGACCTATATCAGCCCAAGGACGAAGCCTGTTGATTTTGGTTAACACCAGTCCATGTTTAGACCTAGTGCCCATATAAGGGTCCCCCCAAAATTATATTGTTTATACGCTGCTGGTCGCAAATATTAAGATATTTTGATGAAATTTGGTACACAGACCTATGTTGGCCCAAGGACGAAGCCTATTGATTTTGGTGAACACCTAGTGCCCATATAAGGGTCCTACCAAAATTGGCTTGGTTACAAACTGCAGGTCGCAAATATTAAGATATTTTAATGAAATTTGGTTCGCTGACTCACATTATAGAAAATTTTGACACAAGTCCCATTTTAACCCATTCGAATTTCGGATCGAAACATTAGTTGGCTTTTAACCAGACTGGTGTAGGGTATTGTATAGTCGGCATGCCCGACTTTAACCTTTTTACTCGTTTTAAATACGTTTGGAATTTTATCAAATACATTTGGAGAATTTTCAAATACAAATGGAATTATTTGAAATGCATTTAGACAATTTTCAAATACAGATTTAAATATTTTAAATACAAATGAATAATTTTGAAATACATTTTGAAAATTTTAAAATACATTTTGGACAATTTTGAAATGCAATTGGACAAATATCAAAGGTTTTTGGACAATTTTAAAACATTTTGGGACAATTTTCAATGATTTTTTAACAATTTTAAAACACTTTTGGACAATTTTGAATGATTTTTGGACAATTTTGAAGCATTTTTGGAAAATTTTAAAACATTTTTGGAAATATTTGGGATTTTCTGAAATAAAAGTGTAGATCCCAGCAAAACCTTGGTAATGGGTTTGACCTTTTTCACGCATTGCCTGGCAATGGGTACCCCTTTACCTTTGGTTTTACTTAGAAACCTAAAGTAATACGTTACTAATATTGTGATACATCAATACTTAAGTGGAAGGTATGAAATAATGAGTTACCGATATGGAGATATATCACTACTTATTTGGAGGCTTTAAAATAATATATTACTGATATTGTGTTTTATAATAACTTATTATTAAGGGTAAAAATAATAAGTTATTGGTATTGCATAATGTAACTACTTATTATGCGAAAGTATGATTTAATAAAAATTTACATTGCTCGGATCGGTGTACTTTTAAACAAAGTCATTACTGGTAAAGCCTTATTTTATGTCCTTTATGTAACCAATGAAATATGTACTAATGTGCAATGACTTACTTCACTCTATAAGAGTATGTACTTATTTTAGCTAACTAGTGAATTTAATATTACAAGTAACAACTTATTTCAGTACTTCCTTCGTAGTCACTTATTTTATGCTGTACCGGTACGACTTAGGCAACCATTTACCCCCAATGACACCCCCATGTTAAAATAATGTGTTATGCGACCAAAGTGTAAGTAGTTACAATTTTTGGTTTCTTATTACATTTCCCTTTACCTGGTAATAGAAGGTTTTGGTGGGATGGTGTAGAAATAAAATGGATATTGTTGATTATAGAATTATGTTGCAGGTCCTTTCATGTCCTTAAAATTAATGATTAGAGCTAATATATGAGTATAATAGATGATTACAGCTGATTAGTAGTTAGAGGTGAATTTGATGAATAATCTTCTGAAGATCTTTCTTCATTAAACTGCTTGTTGTTGTTGAGCAATTAATTCTTCAGATAGAGTGTCCTTTAGCCCAAAGTAATCCAAATAGGATAAAATCAGCAACTTGGATTACAATTTCCAGCGTCAAATTGAAGACAATCTTTGTTAAAGGGCTTGCGGCAATTGAATGACATTCACAGGGTTGAGTGTCCTTTACTCCAACACGAAACCAAGCAAGATAAAATTGGGAACTTGGATTGCAATTATACAATGACAAGTTGGAGACAATCTGTGATAAATGGGTTCCTGCCGTTTCCTTTGGTTTTATATTTAATATGATTTTTATTTCTTATAAATTACCGTAATTAAATTAAACATTAAATACGAACATGGATGGTAGCCGAAACGGTAAAGGTAACGCTATTTCATTTATTTCGGTATTTTACGGATAACGGTATTTGAGTTATTTCGGTAACGGTATTTTTGGGATAACGATATTTCAGTTATTTCGGTAACGTTATTTTAGTTATATCGGTAACGGTATTTTAAGTGTAACGGTAGTCAATTATTTCGGTGCATACCGCATTTTTTATTTCAAAAAATAAACTACAATGAAAACAAAATAAATTATTCAACTTAATTTATGGGAAATACTCAATAACCGCGTACAATTACCAAGAGCAGAGAATTAAAAATAACGGTAATGGTATTTTAAGGATAACGGCATTTTATTTATTTCGGTAACGGTATTTTATGGGTATCGATATTTCATACATTTCGGTATCGTTATTTTAAGGATAACGGTATTTCAGTTATTTTGGTAACGGTATTTTAAGGGTAACGGTAGTCAATTGAAATGGTATTGAATCGATAACAGTATTTTAGCGGTATTGCCTGCCAACCCTGAATACGAATAAATCTTTTTTAAAATTTAAAATTTCTGATTGTTGTTTGAATATCACAATTTGTTGAAATTTTCAAAGTATATTTTTAGGCAGATGCTACAGTATCCGTAACTATAAAATCTTTATAGTTCACATTACACACCAGGATACGAAAAATCAAAAAATATGTCGTTATGTTTATGACTACCAGTATTTACAAAAATAATGAGTATAAAAATAGATTAAAAAAAAATATTTTATAAAAAATAGTATTTAATTGTGAAATTTTTTTGATAAAATTTGTTCGTTTCTGGAATCGAACCTGGAACTCCAGATTACCATTCGATTGTTCTACCATAAAAACATAATTGACCAGCTGCCCAAGTATGCTTGCGCGCAAACATTGAGTCTAAAAATGGATTAAAAAAAAAATGTGGTACTAAACCTCATATTTGAAATAATTATAAAAATAAAAGTCATTATTGGTAATGCATTATTTTTTTTTTTTTTAATTATGGAAATAGTAACTAGTTATTAGTAGCTCATTATTATATGTTTTAATATAATGCTGAAAGTCGGTTTCATTACTCGTAGTCCAAAAAATAATGATACATTTTGTATTATTCTGTCTCCGTGCATAAAAATTTAGAATTTTACAATTGTTTTGCAAAAAGCAATTCGTACCAAAACTTTTTAGATTGATTGTACATACTACTAACTACTAGATAGTACATACACTCAAAAAAAAGTCAGTAGAGTCAGCAAAAAATGTCTGGCAATTTTTAGTCAGAAGCGTGCTTGCAAAAAAGTTGGTAATGTCAACAAAAGGTGTTTGGCGAAAATCAGCGAGCTCATTTTTAACAAAAAAATAGTAATCTTAGTAAAAGTTTTGCTAACACTTAGTCGATTGCAAATGAAAAAAATCCTTGCTAAAATCACTTTTTGCTGAATATTAGTAGATTGAAAAAACTCAAAAAATTTGTAGGGAAATTTTACTTTAATTTATTTGCTGAAAATTGAAATATAGAAATTGTGTAGAGTTGTTTTTTATTAACTATACCCGAGTAAAAATAGTTATATATTGTCATATATCATGTGATTGGGCTACATCTGACAATGAATGGAGTCACATTAAGACACATTTCATTATATACAACTACATCTGATATTATTTTTTCAACGAATTTTTTGTAAGGTAATTGATATTATTACATATCCCCAAATCTGACTCCATATATAACTACATAAGCCTTATAAAACTAATCAAATTATATGTAGTGATCGATATGATTATATATGATTTGATACTAAGTTTTATAACACTGTATGTGTCGTCGTACTAAAAATATAATTTAATTTAATATAACATCAAAATTAGTTATCTGCAAATTCAGAGTTAATTACTCCCTAGCCAAATAATTTTCACGTGATGTTTTTGCATGTAAAATCATAATAAAAAATGATGCGTACGATTTAGAAGACAAAAGTATTCAAGTAAATTTTTATTTTATGTTTTAAAATTTGGGTCTTCAAAATTGTTAAAACCATAGACATTTCAATGTCAATTTAATAGCTGGTATGCATAAAAAGTATGCCTACTATCAGACAAAATTTTATAAAATCAGACATTTTTATATCAAATTAGATATAATTTGATGTCCTGGATATGGACAAATCTCGGATCAAACTGTATCAAATTATATTTAATTTGATATAATTAGACACATGTAGATGACCCATTTTTCGGATCAAGTTCTATGTCGTTGAATATGGGGATTTATCAAAAAAGATATACTTATGTATGACACCATATTAAGATTTTTACCCGGGTAATTTCTGTTGTCTGTACTACATCCAGACAAGCTGTGTCATCTACATATTGTGTATCTGGTTGTCGTCCACGCTATAAATGCAGTTATCAGCACAATTTTTGTAGCAAAATAAAATAGTAAAATATTAGTTCAAAATTATATATAACTAAAACTGGTACACTTGATATAAAAGACGTTTTACTAATTTGTCTACTAACTTATTTTTTTGAGTGCAGTATTGGAATTGTAGGTAAATAGATACATACCGTATGTTCGTTCGACGTTTCTATCACGAAAAAAGCAGTCTCCCCACAAAGCCAGACGGACAGACAGACAGCCAGATTGAAAAACCGAATATAGAAAAATACTAAATGATCAATGATTGTCTGACAACATTATTGCACTTAATGATCATTCAAATAGTTTTTTGTTTGTTTGTTGCTGAGTCTTCTTAATCTAAGAAATATTATAAATTAGTATTTAATGCATTTATCTTAAATCTTAAATGTTGCAATTGTTCTTATTTTGCTGTTTAATTTAATGATGTTTTTCTTTCTTTTTTTTAGGTAAGTCTTCAGTTTTTTAAATACATTTTAAGGAATTTGTAAGTACAATTAAGAGATGTTAATTAACATGTGGACAAAGTACAAATTAATTAGATTCAAATAGTAAAAAGTATTACATGATATGGGATTTTACTTTTGGAAATATGATCACAACAACCATATCATCTTTTTATTTGATGTTCGATTTCCCTGTCATTGCTTTGGAAGAAATACAAATAATCTCTCAAAGAACCGGTTTGCCCTACCCGCTTTCAACTCTTAAGTCTCCATTAGTCTTTGCGTTCCGTGACGGTTCCGTAATGTGCCGTGCCGGATGGCTCTTTTATGTAGTTAGTCTTTTCCGTAACAACGTATCAGCTGTTTAATGTTGTTTTTTTTAGCAGAGATCTACGCCAACTAGATTAATCGGTTGCGGTGGCTAAATAAAAAAATTGCAGCGGCGGCTTAAAGCTGGCTGTGAGCCAAAGCTGATCGTCTAGCCAAATTTAAGTTGACACATACAAAACATCGGCTTACCGGTAAAAAAAGAAAATAAAAAAAATATATACTATTTTTAGATTTTTATCGTGTAAAAAAATTTTTTGACGGCGGCGGTAACAAAAATTAGACGGCGGCTCGGTTTAGACGGTTTAAGCCATTCATCGCAGATCTCAAAATAGCGGCTGTCAACTCACTGTCACTTAACGGATAACAAAAATTCTGTTTTCAACAGGTTCATCCGGCACGGCACGTTACATTACAGGCAAACTAACGACTCGAATGCTTTTTCATAGAGCAAAAACAAATCAGCTGATTCGTCACGGCACATTACGTACAAACTAATTATGCCTTTATAACTATTTGTGTCACATTTTCTGAATAGGTGTTGTACTTTAACATCGTTGTAAAGAGCCATCAGCCTATTTGCGTAGTGCCCATTGAGATTTCTATAAGCAAATAAAAGAGCTTTCGTTGTTTTTGGTGCTCAAATCCAGATTATCCTTCAATCCAAAAATTATACATCTGGTTTCACTAGAACCCATTCCATGGGGCCAGTTTCGCAGAACTTTTCCAGATTTGATTAAAAAAACCGCTTGCTTTTGGGATAATTTTATATTGGGATTTTAGCTTATTTAATTCTTTTGATAAAATTAATATTTATCCCGAAAAAAAGTCAACTAATGTTTGGTTCCGAAAAATTAATAGATTGAAGTGGACTTGTGTCAAAATGTGATAAAAAAACTAGACAATTAGTAAGAAATTTTGAAACAAATCACAACAATTTTTTTGCGGCCCTATGCTCCTTGCAGGAGTAAAAGGAACAAATATATATACAACAATTTTTTTAATTATTTATTATTACAATTCGTTTCTAAGAAAATTTAGTATGCGGAACACGAATACGAAGACACATTCTGAAATTCCGAAACTTCGATCTCAAAGGCCCGATTTTTCTCTTGGCCCAATTTCCACCATATAAATTTTAAGCAATTTCTATGAAAATTTTTTGAAAACTTTTTCAAAAGAAATTTGGAAACCTGAATTTACTGGGTGTTTTTATAAAAAGAATCAGACGAATTCGTTAACAAGTTTGTGTGAAAAACACTAATTTAAAAACGTTTTTCTTTCAAAATTTTTGGACAAATTTGTTAGGACTTCTATGTAGAACAAATGTGGCTAAAAAATTTTTAACACAAAAATTTTAACTAATTCCTCCGATTCTTTTTATAAAAACAGGCAGTTAGTTTAGATTTTATTTAGCCAGTTCGCACCCCCTAAGAACTTTGTAAAATATTTGTAATCCCGAGTAAAAACTTTTGTTTATAATAATGTAAAATTTTATATACCCATACATGTTTTTTTGTACACCAGTGTATATAACCGGACATAATTATGTGTATCCACATATAATTTTCTTTCTCAAAAAATTGTAATATGATGTTATATTTAGCTGAATCTTATTACATATCGATCAGTATATAATTGTATATTGCATTTACAATTAGATATAGATAATCCAATTTTATATGACGTTATATATACCTATTTAGTACATAATCCAAAATAATATATGTTTTTATATGACATCATTTAAAAAAAAACACGCTTTCGTTTTGGATAGAATTATATATACCCTGATTGTATCAGATCGAATTAGATATCAAAATTGGAGACAAATTTTACATCTAATTAGATCTGATCAGATCTTGGCAGATCTGGCGCACGGTGTATAATCAGATTCAATTTCATCTATGCTTATAATATCTTATCGACAAAAAATTGTAAACTATAATTAAAGAACTTAACCTACACTCATAGAAATAAACCAGTTAAAATATCACAAAAAGCAACTAAAAATTCGGCAAAAATGACTGCAAAAAAACTGCTGAAATTAAAAGTATTTTTCTTTTTTTTTTGCTAAATACTAGTAAAATAAGAACAGCAAAACTAAAACTTGTTAATTTACAGAATTTTAGTTATATTTGCAATGACTTTTCGTTAATAGATAAAATCTGTAGAATGTAGACGAAAAGTAGGAAAAACAAACTGTTGTATCTACAACAATTTTTTTATTTTTAAATTAAGTTGAATGCAAATAACAGTATATCCTGCTAAAATCAACAGAAATATTTGCTAAAAAAAAATAGTAAACTGCTGATTTTAGAAGGCTCGATTTTTATTTGCATTAAAAAAATCGAAAAAATTGAAATTTTTATATAATCATTTATGAGTTTATACAATTATATCTCGTCGAGTATTGTGAAATGTATATTTTTATATAATTATATCAAAAGATATTGAATTACATAAAATTATATTAACCATTTTTCGGGTCAAATCATATATGGGTCAGTATAATTATATATAAAAATATATTATTAGATCGGAAAAATGGTGGATCTGGTTATTATAATTTTATATAACTAAATATATTTTGATATAATCATATACAATTATACTTGGTGTTACATAAGACAATACTCAATGTTATCTAATTCTATAAAATCCTAAATGGTTATATAAAAATATTTCTACTCGGGCTACTAATTATTTAGTAAAAGTTTTTGTTGATTTTAGCAGGTTAAGTGGTTATTTTCTATTAACAAAAATTTAACGCAAATATAACTAAAATTCTGTATATTTAACAGTTTTTTTGTTGCAGTTCTTATCTTACTAATAAATAGCAAAAATAAATTGCTTATTTGAGCATATCTGGTAATGATAATTAAAATTTGAATGTTAATCAATATAAATACGACTTAGGTTCCTTAAAACGAGCTTTACTATTGTTTTTATTTATATTAGGTTTGTTCTTTTCGAATTTTAAGTATATAAATATTCCATACAAATTTAAGCACTTATATAAATTTTAAGTAGGTATAAATCTAGCTTCTTAAAAATTAAGTAGTTATAAAAATGCTGCCAAGTCTTGAAAATTCTTGGCTTTTCTCTTTTAAATGTAAACAAATATTTGTCATAGAATTTTTTGAAATTGATAAAATATTAAAAACAACAAATGCTAACAAATGAATTATGTGATTGTTAGTAAAGGGAGAGCCTGCCACTCAAGATAATTGCTCTATTTCGCGTTCCGGGCAAGCACATATGGGGGAAAACATATCAACTCAACACACCATTCGGATTTATTATCTTTATTAGTAAATAAAGATAGTAAATCCGAATATGCATGTCGATTTTTTTCATGGAAGGGTCAAAGGTCATTTCTTGGGGTCTTGAGTTCAAATTCCCATTGCTCGAAATGCGCATTTTTTAAAATTCTTAAAAAAAATATATGATTATTGTTAAACTCTCTTCTACATTTGTATGAAAAATTTAATGTGGTATCTCGATTTGTTTCTGAGTTATAGCCAAAAACATTGTCATAGGAATATTTTTCGGCTTCTATGACGGTGAAAAAATCTATTTTATTAGAATGGCAATTGATCAGCAAGGATTAATTTCCATTCCTGAAAAACGGTTAATTTTCCTGAATTTTCAACTCTCAACTGTATACTCAAAAGAATCAAATCTTACACTCATAATAATCCATGTATAAAGCCAAGCTTGGGCTTGAACGGTTTTTTCCCGATTAAAAAGCAGCGATAAATCAACACACGAAATTGCTTTGAATCCATTGTTTTCAAAATCGCAAAAGTAGCGTCACTAAAGCAGCAGTAATTTGTTCACTAATGAACGAATTGTCATTAAATTTTGACAGGTATCATCTGGTTCCAAAAAATCATATGGATTGTTCATTAGTGGCGCCACTTACGTGTCATCCTACGGATTTTTCAGCCGATGTGTTAATGTATTGTGCTAAATAAATGTATATAACTAAAATTTTGTAAATTTAAGTTTTATTTTTGCTGTTCTTATTTTACAAATATTTGGCAAAAAAATCTGCTAATTTTTAGTAGCCTTTTCTGCTATTATTATAATTTTTTATAAGTGTATGGATACAACATAGCGAAGGGGTAAACAGTTAAGTGATGATGACAGCTTTATGACCATGCTGGAAATGTCAGTGAAGACTTCCTAAAGATATGTATGTATGTCATCATTTATTCACCACATCATGCTCTTGTCCCGATGATTAGAGATGCAGGCGGGATCTTTTCTTGCTAACCGTAGCCGTCGCCATCCTTCCTATCGGCGTCAACTGACTGGCGGCTAAACCGTTTAACACATAGAAGCACATAATAAATCAGTTTTTTTAAATTATTTTCTAAATTCATTTTTAAATCTTAAATAAATTGGTTTGAAATCCTGAAATTTTTGGCTACAACTAATAATAAAAATCGTTATATTTTGACAGGCAATCGTCCCTTGGTAACAAGAATATGAAGAAAATTTAAAGAAAATAACGGTTGTTTTTGCTGACATGTTTTAAAAAGACCAAATGTTACTTTAAGCTATGAATATATTGCATTTTCTTCTCCTATTCTATCTCTACACAGAGAGAGTTTTAACTAGCAGAATATTTATGTAATTTTTCAGATTTTTTTCACAAAGTGAACATAAAATTTCTTAAAGTTATGAAGTTCTTCATAGAGTGTTTGAAACTTTTAATAACTAAAACTAAATTTTTCATGTTTGTAAAAATATATCTTAATTCATTTAGAAGTTTTAAAGCACAAGTTTCAGTGAAACTTCTTTGATTTTATGAAAACTTCATTAATATCATAAAGATTATTCTCTCAGTGGACAATATTTAAACACGCATAAAGACAAATAAAAAAGTGGCAAGAACAATTTGTTTTCTTTGCAATATGATGAAGATTATATAATGGTGGCTGGCATTGGAAATGGCAACATTTTCCAGTATTCGTTTTTGTGTACATACATATATTTATCTACCATATATTCCAGAATTCATGATATGTACGTGAACGTGTGCTATAAAAGACAAAAATTCTTTTTTATTGCAACGGATTTTGGACTAAATAAAAATAATGCACCACGATTAGTTTAATTGTGAATAGCAGCAGCACATTTAGTGTAAACTCTTCTGTTAAGTGTAAAAAAAAACGTTAACCAACCTTAAATTCGCTTTCTTGTTTTTCATCCATTTTGCTTTTTTGCTGTAAGTTGGCTGTTATTTCATATTCTTTGCTTTTTTTTTACCGCATTTCAATGGATGTAGAAAATATGCTCAACTACAAACATCTAAATTTCCATTAACATTTTTTCTACTTTTTTTTTTTTCTTCTATGTTATTTGTGTGTGCGTTTAACTTGTTTTTTGTTTGTTATTAAATATTAAGTTTGTGAGTTAATAATATATTTAGACCAAAAATTGTATAAAATGTTTTCTTTCTTTATTAGTCACAATTTTGTCTAGAATACACACAACACTCTTAACTGATGTTATTGTACCTATATAAAGGGTGTTTTTTTAAGCCCGATAGAACTTGAAATTGTAAAAAATAACACAAAAAATTAAATTGTAATCAACATTTTTTTTTTATTGGAAAGATCAATACGTGACATTAACATTTGAAAATGATTTCGGGCATATGGCCACCGCGGCTGTTCTTGACGAAGCGCATTCTGGACGTCCAATTTTGGGCCACTTTTTCGAGCACTGCTGGCCGTATGTCACGAATAACACGAACAATGCTGTCCTCCAAGTCATCAATTGTTGCTGGTTTATCAGCATAAACCAGTGACTTCACGTAGCCCCACAGGAAATAATCGAGAGGTGTCAAATCGCACGACCTTGGAGGCCAATTGACAGGTCCATTTCTCGAAATCAACTTATCGCCAAATTTTGATTTCAATAAGTCGATGGTTGCGTTCGCCGTATGGCACGTAGCGCCATCCTGTTGAAACCACATCTCCTCCGGATCAATGTCATCCATATTTTCAAACAAAAAATCATTGATCATGGTGCGGTAACGATCTCCATTGACCGTAACGCGAGCTCCGGCCTCATTTTTGAAGAAATAAGGTCCGATGATGCCACCAGCGTGAAAACCGCACCAAACGGTGCATTTTTCTGGATGTAATGGAGTCTGTAGGGTCTCTTGTGGATTGGTCTCACTCCATATGCGGCAATTTTGCTTATTAACAAACCCGTTAAGCCAAAAATGCGCCTCATCGCTGAACACAATTTTGCGTCTATAAGTTGCGCGAATCGACGACTGATTTTCAAAGTAAATTTGGATAATTTCGTAGCGTTGTTCAAGCGTGAGTCTATTCATGATGATTTGTCAGAGTATACTGAAACAAATAAAAAAAAATGTTTCATCAAAATTTAATTTTTTGTGTTACTTTTTACAATTTAAAGTTCTATCTAGCTTAAAAAAACACCCTTTAGAATTTCTTAACCTATTAACTGTCAGGCTTGAAGAAAACAAAAATCCAGAGGCAGGAATACGTGTTCAATATTATTGATCAAGTTTTACAAAATCAGCCGCCAATCAGAACATTTTATTTTTAAATACATTATTTTGATTGGTTGATTTAAAAAAAAATTGATCAATTATATTGAACGTGTATACTTGCCTTAACTGTCAATTTAATTTAGAAAAACTATAAATTTAATTTTTTATTTCAATTTATTTAATAAGTTTTAAAGTGAAGTTAATTTTTATTACTGTTATTATTCGAAAATCTATTGCAACATCACCTTTTGTGTTATTTTTATGAAGTGTTACAATTTTATAAAAAAAATTATAAAACAACTGGAGACTTGCAGAATCTAAACGTTATTTTAACAAAGCGTAGTAATTACACTGTGAGACAAATGGTACGGGTCAGTGATCGGGAAGGGTTCAAATTACCGGGGAAAGTTATATCGGTAAAAAAGAAGTTATACGTGTCCCGTCGTTTCGCTGGGTCACCCCTAGGAATCGAGATATATCGATTTGACCTTTGGTGGTCGTTTTTTGACATAACTCGAGAACCACTACACCTTTTGCAATTGTAATTCAGAAAATATCAATTGAAATTCAGAATTTCCATTTGAAATTCAGAAAATATCAATTGAAATTCAGAATTTCCATTTGAAATTCAGAAAAGATCAATTGAAATTCAGAATTTCCATTTGAAATTCAGAAAATATCATTTGAAATTCAGAAAATATCAATTGAAATTCAGAAATTGTCATTTGAAATTCAGAAAATATCAATTGAAATTCAGAAAATATCAATTGAAATTCAGAAATTGTAATTTGAAATTCAGAAAATATCAATTGAAATTCAGAAAACATCAATTGAAATTCAGAAAATATCAACTGAAATTCAGAAACCGTCATTTGAAATTCAGAAAATGTCAATTGAAATTCAGAAATCGTCATTTGAAATTCAGAAAATATCACTTGAAATTCAGAAATCGTCATTTGAAATTCAGAAAATATCAATTGAAATTCAGAAAACATCATTTGAAATTCAGAAAATATCAATTGAAATTCAGAAATCGTCATTTGAAATTCAGAAAATATCAATTGAAATTCAGAAATCGTCATTTGAAATTCAGAAAATATCACTTGAAATTCAGAAATCGTCATTTGTAATTCAGAAAATATCAATTGAAATTCAGAAAACATCAATTGAAATTCAGAAAATATCAATTGAAATTCAGAAACCGTCATTTGAAATTCAGAAAATATCAATTGAAATTCAGAAAACATCAATTGAAATTCAGAAAAATGTAAACACATTTTTAAAAAGAATCCATCCAGGTAGATAATGTTGTTATCCCCTATAAAAATTTATATATGGGGTTTATCAAAATAAGTAAAATTCCTTTTACTCACGCAAGTGAAAAATATTTAAAATTTGTGTGCCTCAATGATTTTATGTAGACTAATTTCTTTCTTGTAACGAATTATGGCTCCATTAGACATTAAAACGTAACGCTGATATTAAAGACTATTATTTGGCTTTAAATTTCAGCCTTACATTTTGGAGCCATAATTCGTAACAAGAAAGAAATTAGTCTACATAAAATCATTCAGGCACACAAATTTTAAATAATCCTCACCCGCGTAAATAAAATGAATTTTACTCCCACGTATTAATCAAACGTATTTTGATAAAATCTGTATATAAATTTTTTGTAGGGTATAACAATATCTACCTGGCCGGATTCTTTAAAAAATTCTGTTTACATTTTTCTGAATTTCAATTGATGTTTTCTGAATTTCAATTGATATTTTCTGAATTTCAAATGATATTTTCTGAATTTCAAATGATATTTTCTGAATTTCAAATGATATTTTGCGAATTTCAATTGATATTTTCTGAATTTCAAATGATATTTTCTGAATTTCAATTGATATTTTCTGAATTTCAAATGACGGTTTCTGAATTTCTATTGATATTTTCTGAATTTCAAATGACGATTTCTGAATTTCAATTGATGTTTTCTGAATTTCAATTGATATTTTCTGAATTTCAAATGATATTTTCTGAATTTCAATTGATATTTTCTGAATTTCAAATGACGGTTTCTGAATTTCTATTGATATTTTCTGAATTTCAAATGACGATTTCTGAATTTCAATTGATGTTTTCTGAATTTCAATTGATATTTTCTGAATTTCAATTGATGTTTTCTGAACATCAATTGATATTTTCTGAATTTCAAATGATATTTTCTGAATTTCAAATGATATTTTCTGAATTTCAATTGACATTTTCTGAATTTCAAATGATATTTTCTGAATTTCAATTGATATTTTCTGAATTTCAAATGACGGTTTCTGAATTTCAATTGATATTTTCTGAATTTCAAATGACGATTTCTGAATTTCAATTGATATTTTCTGAATTTCAATTGATATTTTCTGAATTTAATTGATTTTTTTTGAATAATAATTGATATTTTCTGAATTTTAATTGATTTTTTCTGAATTTCAAATGATATTTTCTGAATTTCAATTGATATTTTCTGAATTTCAAATGATATTTTCTGAATTTCAATTGATATTTTCTGAATTTCAAATGGAAAATCTGAATTTCAATTGATGTTTTCTGAATTTCAAATGGAAATTCTGAATTTCAATTGACTTTTCTGAATTTCAAATGGAAATTCTGAATTTCAATTGATATTTTCTGAATTTGAATTGATATTTTCTGAATTACAATTGCAAAAGGTGTAGTCCAATTTTGCTCAAACAATTTTAAAAAAATTAAAAATTACAATTCCTTTAATCTGTTCATATAACGTTTTTCTATATACTCAACAGTTTTGCCGGTAAAAATAAACGTATGAAGAAAAAAATATTTTTTGCCTAAAATATTAAAAAAAAGTAATAAACAAAAGGTTATTGATTTTTATGGTAGCGGTAACAAACATTTATTTTTACCGGCAAAACTGTTGAGTAAAAAATAGAAAAATGTTATATGAACAGATTAAAGGATTTTTAATTTTTAATTTTTTTAAAATTGTTTGAGCAAAATCGGACTAGTGGTTCTCGAGTTATGTCAAAAAAAGATATATCTCGATTCCTAGGGTTGACCCAGCGAAACGCCGGGACACGTATAACTTGTTTTTGACCGATATAACATTTCCCGTTGGTTTCATCCCATCCCGAGTTTGACTGTCGCATAGTGTTATTAAATATTGTATTTGTGTTTGTGTTTGCTGGTGGTTAGTTCATTCAGTATAAGGACAATTTATGGTTAATAATATGACTTAAATGTTTCCTTCACACGCGATTCTATTCATTCATTCTAAAAAAAAACTTAATACCGGCTTAGGGCCGATTACTGAATGTCCAGTTAAAAATTAGCCGACAGTTAAACTCAAATTTTATATGGGAAACAACAACAAATGTGTCAGTTAGAGTCCCAGTTAGAGCCTAATTGAACATTCAGTAATCGGGCCTTAAAAAATGTTTTATTATATATTTATGTTTGTGGAGATTGAAATTACACACTAATAAAATAAAACTAACTTTCTTGTCAGGCACTGATTTTTAACAATTTAATTTTGTTCAAAAAAAAAAAATAAGAAAATAAAACGGAACTGGTAAATATTTATGAGTTATAGCGAATTTACGCTCCAAATCCAGTTAAAATTGGATTTCGCTAGACTTCAACAGTAATCCAATAAAATATTGGATTTTCAAACAGATTTTCGACGAAAGTCAAATTGTAATCCCATTTTTTTCTGGCAGATATGCGGATTACATACGCACGGTGTTTTTTGTATAAAAGTAGGGATTTTTGCAGAAAAAGTGGCATCATTAATTAATTGTTTATGTCATAGGAAATAATTAAATTATACTACTACAAGTAGCTTCGAAAGAATTAATTCCCTTTTTATGAACTAAATTTATATTTTGTGAATACATTCTTTGACCAAACTTAAGGAATCGACTGAATTCCTTTTTTTCATTGGATTTATCTTGAAGGAATGCATTCATTTTTTTCTAATTCCTTCATGAAATTTAGTGCATTCATTCATTAAGGAATTCACTCAATTCTAGTTAATTCAACTTTTGGTCATGGAATTCATTCAATTGTTCACTTTAGGAATTAACTTTTTCGTTTAATTCCCTAAGGAATAAATTTTTCGTTTAATGCCCTAAAGAAATTAACTTTTTCTTTTAATTCCCTGAAGGAATAAATGTATATGTAAGTTTCCTTTTTTTATAATTTTTTAAAGATGTGTATAAAAAAGGCTTTGCAGTACTGATTTCGGTAATACAGACATTGTCGAAATTCTAGCCATTTAAGCAAATTCGAAATACCAAATTTAGGACGGTATCGAATTCGGTTTGTTTTTTTTTTTTACTATTTTTAACAAGTTTGACAATAATTCTGAGCAATTCTTTACAACTTTTAATACTTTTATAAAAATATTGCATTTTTACTCAACTGGAACTTTGGAGAACGCAAGAACCAAATTTAACCCAACAAAAAAATTTCGGTAGCAAAGTGTTGTTTTTTCAAACTCGTCGTATAGAACAAATACAATTAATATTGTAATTAGTATGTATTTTTGTTAATTCTAATTTAGTAGGTTTGAGGTTAAGAAGAAGAATAAACCTTTTCTTCAAAAGTTATAAACACATTAAATTTGCAAATCAGACTATATCCAGTTTCTGCCTTTTTTATGAACAGGCTTCATCAGTGATTTTTCATTAAATTGTATTATTGTTTATATTTTTATTGTCAGATTGTCCCTATATGAACACTTTCAGAAGTGATCAAACAGACATATACAAACATTCTACTTTAGATTTTTTTTTTTGTTTATCTTTTTATTTCCTCCGTGTCACCTTTTCGCAAATGTTGCCACATTGACGTATGGTTTTTACGTACAAGTGCAGGCAATTTGTGTATATTGGAGACGGACTGCCAACAGATTATGATTACTTGGAGAGGTTATATCTACGAGTCTAACGTCTGCTAACTTATCTAAAGTAATGCTGATTTTAACACTATTTAGAGTTGTTTTGATTAAAATTTTACTCTTGGTTAAGGTAGTGAAGTTGGTCTTTAACCTTAACCACGAATAAAATTGGCATTAAAATAACTCTGGACAGTCTAAAATTGAGCCTACTTTTAGATAAGTTAGCCGACCTTAGAGGCAAAATATTAAAAAATTAGTATAACAAATATTTGTTCACTTTTGTGTCTACGATTTTCCAGTATTGGTAATGGGAATAATCAAATTTTCTAAATTTTCTTTTGCAAATGACATTTTATAGATATGTGGGACAGGTTGGCGTGTGAATCAGGCATAAAATACTTTAATTGTAATGAAACCAGCACCCCGTTTCTGTATTTCTCGCATCGAAAAAGTTTTCGCAATAAACATGTGAAATGCAACCCTGCTCTGCTTGATATAGGACGAGTCGCAAACAATAAAATATATGAAAACAAATCAGCTAATAATGTGGTGATTGTTAGTTATTTCTAATTTAATTAGGTATTTTAAAAACTCACATGTGTACTCAGTTATAAAAGTTACAATATCTGCAAAATTTACGACTAAAACTCCATTCCATTTTATCATCCCTTAAATAACCCTGTTTAATGCAGGATGACCATTAATTTCTCGATGACAAAACTTCTCGCATTGGATACAGAAACGGGGTACAGACCTTTAAAAACATATTCTTTAATTCGATTTATAAATCTGATTCAATTTTTTACGAATCAATTCACAAAACTCATTTAAATTGATTGAATTATTATATTCAATCGAATATCTTATTCAAAGAATCTATTTGATTTTTGTTGATTCTCAAACGAATTGAATAATTTCATTTCAACTAAAAATGGTTCATTTGATTCAGACCCTTTCGAAAATAATTCAATCATCAGTAATAATCAACTTCTTAAAAAACAATGAAAAAAAATAATTTTTGATTTTGCGAATTATATGTTGATTTTTTTGATTCGCGCGAATTATAATTTCTTGTTTTTATTCGGGATTTTAAATTGTTGTTTTTTATGATTTGCGTATTAATTTTTGGTCAATAATACCTATGCCTGTAAGAAATAAATTTGCATTGAATAGCTCGATTGATAATAGGGATGTGCGATTAATCGATTAATCAAACAGTATGATTAATCAAAACTTTGATTAATCAGTTAATTGATTAATTGAACATTTGATTAATCAGAATTATGATCAGTCGATTAATTTCTTTTTTTATTAATCAGAACTAGAATAATTTTAATTAATATTGAAAAAATGTTTAAAAATAGAACAATTACAGTAATTTTGTCTTTGTTTTGTGGCAATGCCTTATATAGCTCCAAATAAAGAAAATCATACAGACTATTCGCTCACTGGTCACACTTGATCAATGTCCATTCTTAAGTTTCATGTATCTGTATTGAACTGGAGTTAAAAAGCGTCTTCAACGGAGAAAAAGAAGATATTATTCAATTATTTATAAATTTGATTAATCAAAATCATGATTAATCAATTAATCATTATTTGGAATAATCGAAATAACTGATTAATCGATTAATCACAATTGTTGAATAATCGATTAATTGATTAATCAGAATTTTGATTAATGAGGAAGTTTGATTAATCGATTAATCGCACATTCCTAATTAATAATAATTTTCAACACAAATAAATGTTTTAACCCAGCTAAAACAGACATTACAGAGTAATTAAGCGAGTAAGTAGAACACAAAGGGTTTCACTACTTACCAGGCTATTTACTCGCAACATTACTTTTGTTCGCGATGTCCAAAAATTCATGGGTGGTCATTACCCTCTCGCTTACAAAAAAAGTGCGAATAACGAGTTACCCATAGTGAAAGAATAAGTAGTTACTTTCAAAGATAGAATAAGTGGTTACTCAGAAGTCAGGAAATAAGTGGTTACCCTACATTGTAAAATAGTTGGTCATATTGTAAAAAAAAACTTTTTACATTGGAAAATTTGCTAATTATTTCAAAACAAATTTATAAATAAAATATTAATATATAAAAGACTTAATCAGTACTTATTTAATCAGTTACCAGTAAGTGATTACTTCAGACGAATATATAAGTACTTCTATAAGTTATTATCGGTAAGTCATTATTTTGTATTTTAATGTAATGCAAAAGGTAATGACCTATCATTACTTGGTAATCCGTATGGTAATGACCTGTCATTACCTTGTTTTTGCTGGGAAATTGAAACAGAGTCCTACAAATGAATTAAAATTTTACATAAATTCGCGAAACAAAAAATTTAAAAATAATTCGTGCAAATTACCTTTTTATATTTATTTTTGTTGCGAATTTATAAATCAGCTTTTTTTAATCATCATTGAAAATAATTCTTTTGAATCAATTCTTCAAAGCGCTGATTTGATTTATACTTCGCGAATTATCTCTTAAAACAAATTATTCAATCGAATCAAAATTGAGTCAATATAAATTAGACCACATGATTATCGTATCTCACTTTATTCAATATCAAATCATTGATTTAAAATTATTTTTAAATATTCACTGATTCTTCGAAATAAATAAATTTTTATGAGAATTGGTTCGAAAAAGAATTATTTTTTTCAAGTACTGAATGAAATACAAGAGAGAAGATTAAGCCTGGTTTGAATCAATAATTTTCTTACATAATTTTGAAATTTTGAGATGTGTTTAGTTGCTAAATAAGAATATTTTATATGAATACCGAAAATACCGAAAATTCGGTATTGGAAAATTTTCAATACCGAAGATACATTAGTATTTTATAAATATTTTGTTTTCCATTTTATACACTCATAGAAATAAATCCGTAAAAATAGCAGAAAAAGTTACTAAAAATTAGTTAAAAATGATGCTGCAGAAAAAACTGCTAATATTAGCAGATTTTTTAACTAAATACTAGTAAAATAAGAGTAGCAAAATTAAAACTGTTAAATTTAGAGAATTTTAGTTATATGTAAGTTAACTTTTAGTTAATTGAAAATAGCAAATTGTACTGTAAAATCTGCAGAAAATTTTGCTAAATATTAGTAGACTAAAAATAGCAAAAATAAGCTGTTATATCTGCAAAATTTTTGCTATTTTAAAGCTAAATTTAGTTGATGCAAATAGCAGTCTAATCTGCTAAAATCAGCAGAAATATTTGCTAAAAAATTGTAAATTGCTGTTTTCAAAAGGTTCGATACTAATTATATAGCAACATTTTTTGCTGATTTAAGCAAATTAAATTTAGCCTAAATATAAATAAAATTCTTTATATTTAACAGTTTTATTTTTGCTGTTCCTATATTACAAATATATAACAAAACTAATCTGCTAATTTAGCAGTTTTTTTCGGCAGCATCATTTTTAACTAATTTTAGTAGTTTTAACAAAAAATTTTACTGACATTTTTCTATTAGTGTAGTTTTACGTGAAAAGTTAAGTGTTCTGGACATTAAGTTAGAAACTTTTAATCAGGGAATTAAATAAGTACTAGAAGTAATTCTTTCAGGGAATTGAACGAAAAAGTTAAGCCCTATTGGAATTATACGTAATTCTTTCAGGGAAATAAACAAAAAAGTTAATTCCTTAGGGAATTAAACGAAAAAATTAATTCCTTCAGAGAATTAAGGGCAAATTGAATGAATTCCCAGGGAATTCATTTCATAGGGAATGAATTTTTTTCCTTGACCAAAACTTTAATTATTATTTAACATAACAAATTGGGTCATTTTAACACCATGCTTTCAAACAGGTTAATTTTGATTTTTTTTCTAGAAAATGCTTAATTAAAGGTTTTTATATCGATTTTTATCTCAAATGGCACTTTTTTACATTTTAAAAATTTGGGGTCATTTTGACCCCATATGACTATAAGGGTTAATTTCTAATTTTTTATTACTTTATATAAAATTTGGTGTTAACAGAGTTATTTGGACAATTTTCACCAAATTCCGCAAGAAACGACACTATGTTTTTATATACTTTCAGAAAAAGTCGAAAAGTTTCAAAAATTTCACCTTTGACCTTGATAAAAATGGTTAACAAAATTTCAAGTCAAGTTTTACAAAATTTTCGGAAAACAATCTCTTGTATCAGAATTAAAAAAAAAATCGGAAGTGATTTTGTTACAGCTAGCTAAAAACAAAATTAATACTATTATCTAAATTATTGGCCAAAATCACACTTTTCTCTAAAATTTTCAAATTTAAAACGTTAAGTTAAAAGAGGGATATGCGTAATTTTCAGTAGAATTATGCTCTAAGGTGTATTTAATAAACCTCTATGCACTGACCACTTTTTTTATATTTTGTTGAACAAAATTTAAAAAAAAAACTCAAAACTAGAGATTTGCAAATTTATAAAAAAGAAATCCCATCTTTGGCCATAACTGGTACTAGGATATTATAACCCAAGAGAGACAAAAATTTACATCTGAATATTCGTGGAGCTTAGATATGAAACTATTTTTTGAAAAATATTTTATTTTTTACGATTTTCATAATTTATCTCATTTTAACCCTACAAAGGTCTGAGGAAATTACAATTACTAAAATATTTTCCAACCGATTTTTATACATTACCAGAAAGGTAATTCAGTCTAGATTATGATTTTATTTACATTTTCTAAAAATACAGTTATTTAAGAGAAGATATTTTCAAAAAAGCCAAAAAAAAGTGATTTTTTTGCCTTGCAAATCGTATTTCAAACTTCAGGGCCGTGTTCCCGTTATGCGATCACCTTAATTTTTTGATGGTGTATTTTTATACCCAAAGGCACAATTCTAGGGGAGGGGGGACGGTCGCCATTTTTTTCGTCCATATAACGCAGGTACCCCTAATGGTCATTAGACCGTATCTCAAAAAAAAGGTCGCCGTACACCCTCCAATATGAAGTATTTTTGCAAGGAGGTTTCAAAAAAAATTTTTTTTTTGCCGAACGTAGGGGTCGCCTTTTTCAATTTTTCGTTATAGCTTCGGATTTTAAAGTGTGATATATCGATTTTTTTGCCTCGAGGAGACCTGTGTTTTGCTATAAAGGAAAAATCCAATAAAAAAATTTAAAAAGGCGACCCCCATGTTCGCCAACCAGTATATAAAAAAAAAATTCTACTGGGTTTATCGAAAAACTTCCTTAGCAAAAGTTTACTGATTTTTTGCGAGCTTTAATTTTCTGGCATTAGGGTGGTAGCAACTGAGATCTGGTGGGTAACTACTAAAAAGTTCCCGCACCAAAAGGATTGAAATTTGGTCTATATGGTTTTAGTTTAATTAAAATATTCCTCCGATGTTTTAAACAAATGAGACTCAAACGATGCTTATTAAAAGCTATTTACGGTAAAAATTATGAAACCTTTTTGAAAGGACTTTTGGATACATTTTTTGTCGTTTACAATAATTTTTGTAATAATTCGTTATGTAAATTAAACAAAATCCCCGAACAAAAATTATTTTTAGAAATTGCATTTGGTGCGGAAGGTTTTTTAGCCGAAATGATATGCAAACACGATTTTTATTATTAATTTAGTATTGCCTATCACTGTTGGTAAAAGTGGCACAAAAGTGCCATTTGTGGCACTATTGAATGTTCAATGGCACTTTGGCACTCTTCATAGAATTTTGGCACTTTTTAAGAAAATTTCTATATAATTTGATAAAAGGTCGATATCGCTGGTTTTTCATTAAAAGCCACGTCTACTTAAAACGGGTAGCAAAATTAAAAAACAAACGCCACACTAAAAATTTCTACAATTTTCTGGACGACCTTCCACTTCTTTGGGGACAATTTAATCATTATTTTGATCTTTAAAAATAAAAGCAATGGGGATAAAATTATAAAAACTTTAATTGATTCTATTGTATTGTCCGTTACTGGAATTTTTCAAAAATTTGTTATGGTTATGACAAGCAAAAGTTTTAAAAATTTCACCATACAATGAAAATGAAAACTTAAAAAAATGTCCAGGAAACGCAGAACACGAGAGAACTAGTTCTAAGCACTTGGAGTTTCCTTTAAATTTTAGCATCAAGTATTTTGAGCTTATTCTTAACAACTTTAGCCCTAAAAGTCCCATGTTACTACGTAATCTTTTGGAGGAATTTTTTTTTTTTTGTGCACTTTTAAAGCTTTTTCGGCACTTTTTTGGCACTAAAAGAATATTCTCAAATACCATCACTGTTGCCTATCACGTGGTGATAGGTAAAATTTTTGTTGAAAAAGAGTCATAACCCTAATGTTCATATATATTTCGATTTTCACATGGGATATTGTAATTTTTTAATTTTTAAATAATCTATAAGCGGCGAATACATTAAGGAACATTGAGTAGAAAACAAAAAATATCAAAAAATTTTGTAAACAGGAATTGCACGATGTCAACACGCACACACACGCAAACTCACACACACATTCACAAAAAAAATTTGAATTTTTTCACGAATGTTCCTTAATATATTCCCCGCTTAACAGTTTTTTTTTTTTTGATTACTTTGAAACAATTTGAGTATTTTTAAACAATCAAGCGATGATAATGTGTAGAACAAATGATGAGACTTCATTTCTAGACCGAATCCAATCAGCTCAGTGAAGTTTTTATGATAGCGATTCAAATTTAGACCAACACCTTAGCTGAGGCACTCATTAGAATCGTAATGGATCAGATTCGGTAAAAGTCGTTTGAAAGATGAAACGTAGAATTTTAATATCCGATACTATGAGTTTGGGTTTTCTTCAGGTAGCAAATAAAAGTAGAGTTGACTGGCGTAACAAAGTTCATTTTGTCTGTAATCAACTAACGGTTTTGATATGTTTAATAAAGTAAAAATTTTCTGTAGGGTATTAAAAAATGGCCTTCACAAATGTTAAACGTTTAACCTAGAAGAACATTGGTAGTAGAAATAAGTATACGTAAGTAAGGTACTGCGTAACTTTATATGGAATATGTATGTATGCCATTCGTGCATATAAGGTAATTTCCCGAAAATTGAGTTTAACGAATCTTCTTATAGTCTCTATTTGACTTCGCGAAAAGAAAAAAAATAGCAACTGCCAATAACAAGGCAAGCATAAATTATATGACATACATATATGTATGCATGCGTTTGTATTACTGTGTATACATATTCACACCCAAAAAAGTTTGTCGGTAGAAACTACTGAGAAAATTTAACATTTAAAATAACTTAAAATGTAGTTGTTTTTAACTGTTAAAAAACCGCTAGTGTTTTGAAAAAACTAGCAAAATTAGTAAAAAAAAACTGTTTTTTACGGTTTTATAAATATTACAAAAATATAATAAAAAAAATAAAATTTTTCTTTTGATTACAAAAAATGTATAATAACTTCATCCTACTTAAAATTTAAATTGCGGTAGTTATTACGTTTTTATGCATTGGGGATACAATAACATTTTCGGATTTTCATTTGGAAACTAAAAAAAAAAAAAAATCAAAAACTCATCGAATTTAAATTTAACTAACAAATATGCAATAATACTGCTTTAATATTAAAAACAATTGATTTAAAAACTGTTACGAAATACAGTAGGTACTTTTCGTTAGTTGTTTTTTTTTTTTTTTTTGTAAAATAACTAAGATAATAGTTATTTTGTATTTTTCCACCGAGAAATACCTGTAATTTTTAATTAAAAAACAATAACCACTTATTACTACACAAACAACTTTCATCTAGTAACTGACAAACTTTTTTGAGTGTTGTTGAATATACATAGGAATACATGATAAATTTCTATGCCAATGTTACTATGTGCCAGAGATGTTGTGTGAAGTTCATCGGTTCGAAATGCAATTTCCCAAACGCATTCGTGAACATTTGTAGCGGTGGGTGTTCTTTATATTATTGACGACTTTCAAACGGTTTGAGGGCCACATGTTTGTTTTTATTTACGACTCAAACCTGTTAAAAAGTTCGGCAACTATAAAATATTTCATCCTGTTTTTTGGCCAACAACAATAACTTAAACAGCAATAACAACAACCACATCATAAATGAGTGTGTAGGTGGTAGGTAGGTTCAGCAAACATTAGTTAACAACGCATCCCGGGAATTGTTAAACATGTTGCTGCAGCAGCAACATCATCAGCTCAAAATCTAAAGAGTGCGTAAGGGATATATACATATAAACCTATTCATAAACTCTCAGTATTCTACTTTTTTTTGGTTAAAAGTCTGCCAACTCTTTGGATTGTTGCTGTAAATGTTTTGTTTTTATACTTGCAACACTGAAATTTGTGTTTTTTCCATCGGTTCTTGTTAAATCAAATCAAACTTTGTATATAGCTTTAGCTCTTCTCATTTCAGTGTTATACATAAATTTATCTTATTTGATTTTGTTATTTCTACATACAGTTGTGTGTAAAATAATGGCAGTGAAGTATATGCAATATTAAAAGTTATAAAAATCATTCTCTAAAGGACCAAACTATGGACCAAAAACATTGTGAGCTATAACTATTAGAGCGTATCAATTTTGAGAAAAAAATAAAAATTCGCGATTTTTGTAAATGAGGCGTCCAAAAAGTTTTTGCTTATTCATAAACATTAACCTTGTTAAATTTGCGTTTGATAAAACTTTATATAGAAATTTCTGAAAAAAGTGCTAATTTGTTATAAACTCGAAAAGAATTTTGCTCAAATGAACTAAACCATTTTATTTACATTTTTTCTTTATTAACAAACACTAAAAAAGACATTGAAAATTTTTTTTTAAAGATTCAATGAAGAATATTCATCAAATCTTGCTTCGATTCATTCGTAGACATGATGGTTCTGCTTGCTTCTTCCTGACTTCTAATGAACCCGTCCCGTTTCTCATGAGTGTACACTTTGCCAGAAGCCTCTGTCAATAGTTTCACACATTTCTCTATGGACTGTTCATGACGTGGCCACTTTGGAACTTGCATTGGCTCTTCAACAAAATTTCTTATTTCCGACATTTAGAGTTTACATGTAAGTGAAGGTTCATATACTTTATCTGACCAGTCTATTATGTAGTTCTAAAAGGGAAGTTGCATTTAAATTTACTGCAGGTGTTATCCTAGGCAGAACAGATAGATCTCCTAGTGTATCATCATCTTCAATCCTTAGTTCATTTAATTTCTATTCTCTCTTCTTGTTCCTCCGAGCATAAAAGTGTCTGAAGCACCATTTCACTAAATGCGAACCACAATGAACGTTGCATTGTTGGAAAGACAATATCGACTACTGCCTTCTTCTGAGATCGTAGGAGCTTCAATTGAAGAAGAATGTCACGAGGTCCTTCCACCCAAGAGAATTTCGATTTAATTGTAAACCGACAATTTGTTCCACAAGAAGTTGTAACTTCTTCAAGTTATTGCCTTTAAGGCGATGTTTTGAAACCCATATGCGACAATTTGCAGTTGTTAACCACCGAGAGTGGCTTACTGGACCAATTTGTAATAGTGCCAGATCAGTTGAAAGTACAACAGTCTTTATGTCCTGAGTTATTATGCAATCATTCGCCTGCTCTGTAGAGAGATCCTTGACAATATCGTCACCCAACTTAACCAAAGGCTCTGGAATGAATAATCTGACAAATGAGGGATTGATTCCAAGTTCAGTGGCAGTATCAACCATGTTGCCAATCGCTCCACCTGACTTGTTGTTGGACGAAGTTTTTCAATCCAACTCTGTGATCAAGTGCCGCAGATGTAGCTCATTGAAGAGCACAAACCAGCCAGATGAGTTTACGATGCAGTTTTCCTAAACCCAATGCATGACTTCTCCTTGCCAACCAGTGTTTACATTGGTTGAGTCACCACCAGTAGCCTGCAAACTTTTATCAGTGCTGTTTTTCTTTAAGAAATCGACAAGATGGTTAGCAATAACTTTAGCGGGGTCTCTTTTCGTTTAGTCTTTCTCTGGAGTAAAATGACAAAGACACCTTCCACCTGGCTCACTACAAACAGTGTAATGCTCTTCTTTCACAATACTTGGAAACTGTTGACTTGAGTTATCTTATTTTAACAGAAATTTATTTGAATCTTTGCGTCCACCAAAGAAGATACATTCAATATTGCCTGTTTGGCATCGATCATGAAAGTCTTCATCAAGTAATTTTACAAGTAATTTATTGTGATCAACCGCAAGTCTTCTAAATCCAGCTTCCAAAAAAGCAGGTGTTGTAATGGTAACTGTAGCACGTAGACCGACACCATACCTAATACTTTGCATTGCAACATTGCGCATCAAACTCATCACATGGTATCTGCAAGGGTTCTTCAGATTCTTTAAGCCAAGCACCTGTTCGCTCTTCATCTTCGTCGGAGGAAATAAATTTAATTGTTTGTAATGTTAACTCTTCCTTTTTTTCTGCTGATATTCTGAAATTCTTCAAATCAGAAATCATCTTGCCTCTTCTGCTTTTAAATTTGTCTTCTGTTGTCAGTTAGATCTGGTAATCCAATTTGATACTGTCCAACAGTTCTTTTACAGGGATCTGTATTCCCTTAGAACAAGAGCAGTAGATGTAGACTTCTTGTTTATAGCCAGCTCTACCGGGACATATACCCTCAAACTCTGAACATAGCTTAATCTTACACTTGCAATTAAGTATGTCAAAGAGCTTGTATAACGTTGCTATAAAATCCTCTTTCACTTCCAGTTTTCCTCTGCCAAGTTATATGTTTTTGGCTCTTTCCCAGTTTTAAACGAACAAGGTTCTTGTTACGTTTTTACTTTTATAAAAACGTTGGTTTATTTCCTTAAAAAAACCCGTGTTTTTTTCTATTGCAATCAAAATAACCAATCCCAACGCTGACATCAATTGTTACATTTTACTTTAAAAAAACGTTCGTTTATCTCCCTTAGATAAACCAGTTTGGTGCTTTTTTTATTTTTACCGGGACATACATTAATTGCATTAAAGGAATTAAATATGCTAAAATCCCAAACGTATTTTACAATTTGTGAAAAATAATCTGTTGAAGGCATGTCCCTATCCGGATTTCATTCTTGCCTAAGGAACTCGTCAGGGGACGATGTTTTTAGAATTTCTGGAAATATTTGTTAAGTTAAATTACTTGTGCTTGTTGTAATTAAAATAAGTCTTACACTTTGTTTGATTGAGCTTCTACTCTTCTTTATTATTTACACTCTTTACTCTTTAGCTTAATTTAGCTCTACATCTGTTTATTACTGTCAATACGGCAATATTACATACACAAAAACTTTAATAATCAACTGACTATACACAGCTAGTAATTATCAGCACAATCTTAAAGTACAATTTTACTATACCAGTGTTAATGCGCAACTTCCCCTTCCTTCGTAATGTTCGGTCTTTTATAGTTTAACGGCCGTGAACGTAGAACATAGTAGAAAAATTCAGTGCTTCTATGATTATAACTCTTATGCTATTCATAACAGAGCCCTACTACATAACATTATTTATGGCATTTAACCTTAGCATATGCTGAGGTGTATACTTAAATGTAGTGTGACGTTGCCAGATTGACGTATTTTGTAAATCCCGTCTCTTGGACTATTTTCTTCCAGAAAATTCCAGAGTTTTCGATACTAGAGCACAAAAACAGATAGATAGAAATAGGGATATAAAGGAACTTCTTATCAGCAGACAGTTTGCTGCTAGTTTTACATAAAACGTGAAAATATCTCGAATTTGGGGTAGCTATTGTTTGCGAATCTTCGTTAACGTCAAACTCAGATGACGTTTTAGTTTGACATTTATAAAAAAGGACGCCATTAATAAAATAAGTAAAAATAAAGCAAAAACAACCAAAAAAAACTAATTAAATTAAGAAGAATGAAATACCATTCAACTAATTATAAAACAAAAAATTGATCAATTTTGGATTCTTACAAGGGTATTTACAAATAAGCGTCGCATAACCTTCTTCGTTGAATTATTGCAAATTATGAGGTAACATAATTACGTGTTCTCATACCCTTAACATAAGCTCGGCAATGAGCAACTTTATGCTGTTATTCTGCAGACGTTTAACTTATTGCTAAGATATTTATCTTTAATATAGACTGGGGGTACAGTACGGGACCCACCGTTAAAATTTTTAGTTTTATTAAAGTTGTAAAACTTCTGATACTTTTACTTTTTGTCAAACGAACGACACAATTCACGAATAGCTGTTTACTAATAGCCGTAAATTTTAATTTTCCTCCAGGAATTTGATCCGCTACCCTGAATATGATCCGAATAGTACTGTGGTGTAGAATATAATATAGCGGGCATTTCCCAATTAATTTGTGTGGCTGTTTTTATTAAAAAAAAGAATTTAAAAAAACGCAGAACTAGGGCCAGTTGGACAAATTCAATAGAGTGATTTTGGTACAAATTTATAACCGTGATTTTTGCCATAATTTATTGTTCCGTGATTTTTGCCATAACTTGCTAAATCGTATTCTCCATAAGGCAGTACATAAAGCAAGCTTTTCCTAGCTGGCTAGTCTCTAGTTTTGCCGATTTTCTTTGGCCAAGCAACATGAATAGTTTAACCCATATTACAAAGTCCTTATTTTACACTCAACTGTATAATTTTTTTCCAAATCCACCAACAAACCAACCTTGCACTTGCAGGCATCCAAAGCTATTTTTTTTCTTATTTCTGATGTTGTTGCGATTCTTTGGTTCCCTGCATTTCTCCTTAATGTAACTCAAGGTAGATGCAAGTTAAATTTTCCACCTGCTTTTTGTGCACTCTTCTACATTTGTCATATACATATAGTACAACAACTGCAACAACAACAAAAGAAAATATAATATTTTGTATCGGTTGTTAGGTTATGTTTGGTCGGCCGGTTGGTTGTTTGGTCGGTCTCTTGGTCGCTAGGTCGATTGTTAGAGATTGAAGGTAGATGGGGAGGAGGATGATGTATTGTAGATGAAGTAAATGGGAGAATGGTTGGTTAATTTCGCATGCAATTATTGTAAATGTTTCATTTATTTATAATAGTTGTAGCAATTTCCACCTCGGATACAGATTGTTTCTTCTTCTTATTGTTGTTTAATTTTTGTTTCGGTTTTTTGCATCAACATTAACAGCAACAACAACAGTAACATAACCTTTGAAAGTTTTTCATTATTGTGTGTATATAGATGTTTGCAATACAACACCTCTGTTGCTGCTCATCAAATGCTGCGTTATTAAATGGTACTCAAAATATATAGAAACTTTCATCTCATATCACACAATCCGCCAGCCAACCAGCCACAACAAAAATATATTCCGGTAGTTGCAATATCAACTACTGACTAACATTTCAAGTCGGTTTTTGTTTTGTATCTTTTTTTGCAAATGTTGCAGTTATTGGGGTATATGCTGTGATGTTGTTGTTGTTATTGTTGTTGCTATCATTGTCGTCGTTTTGTACGCCGACAATTTTAGCATCGCACTGACAATGGTGGCTCAAACAGCATCTGTTTGTGTGTGTGTGTGTGTGTGTGAGTGTGAGTGGTTCTTTTTGTTGTTGTAGTGAAGTTCGGTATTTGTTACACTTCGTTTTAGAGTTCATGGTACTGGGTAAAGTCCTAGTAAAGTTGAACTCTTACAACAGCGACACCAACAACCTAAACTAAACAACAACAACAAATCAACCATCCAACCAACCAGCCAGCCAAATATCCAGGCAAATAGCCCAGTCAGTGACTCAGTCAACCGGCCCAATCATTCAGCCATTCAACTAACTAACAAACTAAACTATTCAAGTTGTTTTGTTGTGTTGTGAGTTGCAGTGTTGTAGTTAGTATCCCTAAGATTAACAGATAAAAGTAGTAAAAAAATTTCATTTAAAAAAAATAAGAAAATATTTTCCCTGTGAGTACCTATGTATCTGAAACTTTTCTCTAACCATTGCACATAATCAAAAACAACAACTAATATAAAACCAATTTAAACTAAAAAAAAACCTATTTATAACATGTTTGTGCTTGTTTGTTTGTGTTCATCTTTAACCATAGTGTAAATGTACAGTAGTGTGTGTTGTTGTTAAACTACCGGTCAAAGATGCCATCATAAATCTTATTTTGTCGTCTAGCCCCGATGTGGCAAGTATGATCTTAAGAAAACTATTGGTGAGTATTCTATCTACATAAATGTTAAATGATGATTTTGATTGGTAAGAATTATTACAAAACATTATGTTATTCCTTTGAAGACATCCTCAGGTTAAAAGTCCAAGGAATCGAAACCTAAATTTATATGAGTTGGGATGGGTATATACACTTGCTAGAAAAAGTATCCGTACACTTTGAAATAAAAAGTTTATACCCTAAAAAAATTTAAACTATACAATTTTGTTCAACAAATTTTCTTTTATAAAGTATTAAGTCATTTATTTGCTATTTTTAACTCACTCTAAAGTTTATTGTTTTATAAAAAAAATAACAAAAAAAAAAAACTTAAATCGAAAAATTCACAAGAAAAAGTATTCGTACACTTGACATATTTACGTAAAAAAACTAATTAAAATAAAATGTTGTTACAGTTAGTATCTTCTCGGATATCCCTTACGATGAAGGACTTCCGCAAGCCGATTTGGCATTGACTTAAGCAACTTTAATGTTTCCTCTTAGCTTATTTTGTCCCACTCATCCATTATGACGTTTTTCAGCGTTTCCTTGGGGTCCAGTAAATCCCACAAATGCTCAATGGGATTAAGATCGAGTGACTGAGGGGGTGATTTCAATTGACTTTTGGTGTTCTAGAGCAACCAAAGCTTGACATTTTGCGCCGCACGTTTAGGGTCATTATCCTGTTGGAACCAAAAGTCTTCTCCAAGGTCCAATTTATGGGCGCTTTGCTTTAAATTTTGTTTGTTTAGATATCCAATTTTATCCATTATAGATTATATAAATACGAGATTACCAACCCCGTTGCCAGCCATACACCCCCAAACCGTTATGCCTCCTCCACCGTTTGTAATCATTGGCACAAGATTTTCTTTATTTAACGCAGTACCAGTTTTTTGCCAAACTAACTTCTTTTCTTTTATGCCAAAAATGCAAAACTTGCTCTCATCCGAAAATAAAACACGTTCCAAAAACTGTGGAGGCTTGTTTACATATATGTTTGCGAAGTCCATACGTTTTTCTTTCTTTCTCAAAAAAAAAGTTCGCCGTACACCCTCCAATATGAAGTATTTTTGCAAGGCAATTTCAAAAAAAAATTTTTTGTTTGCCGAACGTAGGGGTTGCCTTTTTCAATTTTTCGTTATAGCTTTGGCATTTAAAATTTGTTTTTAAAGTGTGATATACGATTTTTTTGCCTCGATCCCTACGTTCGGCAACCAATATATAAAAAAATTTCTACTGGGTTTATCGAAAAACTTCCTTAGCAAAATTTTAATGATTTTTTGCGAGCTTTAATTTTCTGACATTAGAGTGGTACTAGGGATGCCAATCGGGATTGATATTTGAAAATCCCGGGATTTCGAGATTTTTACAATCCCGATCCCGGGATTTCGGGATTTTTCGGGATTCCGGGATTTAAATTTTCCTTTATTTATAAAAATTTTTATGTTATGTAACTAATTTTATTTGTATAGAACAGTGGTCGGCACCCATAGCCACCAGTGGCCGATCATAATCGGCTTTTCACACATACACAACACGAATGACAACAAAACTCTCATAACAAATACAAATATTCCATTCAGTATAGACTTGGGCATTCTAGCAGTGTTGCCAACTCGTGAAGGCAGGAAAGCACCGTGAGCATTATGAAAACGGGTTAAAAGGGTAAAATTTTACCGAAAATGGGGTAAAAAAGCACGATATCAATTTTTTGGAAAAATTATATCAAGAATTTAAATACAAATTTTAATTTTAAAAATCGTGTAAAAAAGGTTCAAAAAATAACCAAAAAAGGGGTAAGAAAGCACCAAACAAATTTCAAAATTTTGAAGTTTAAATGTAACGAAGTTACTATTTAAAATTGTTACTACAAAGATTGTGCAATAATGTATTTCTTGTATAGTTCGTTTTATTTTTTAAATTTTGAGAGAAAATTCAAGAAAAATTTTAAAAAACGAGAACAAGTACCAAAAATATAAACTGTACCAAAAGCACTAAAAGCACTGCTTGAAATATGAAAAAGCACCGTAAATATCCGCTTTTTTTAAACGGGTATTTGCAAAAAATCACCGGTTACGGGAAGGAAAAAAGCACCGAAAAATACCCGAAAAGCACTGAAATGGCAACACTGCATTCTAGTTCTTTTTGGTGACCGCTCTTTCTATTCAATTCTTTGTAAAGAACTAGTTCGCTCTTCTAGTTCAATTGATCGTTGACAATTTCGTTCAATCGTTCACAAAACAATTTTTCCGATCGTTCGTTTGGCAATCCTGAATGGGTAGCGAATTCATATAGCTCGCCGTTAACATAGATATAAAATACAGTGTTGCCAACTCCTGAAGGCAGGAAAGCACCGTGAGCATTTTGAAAACAGGTAAAAAGGGTAAAAATTTACCAAAAATGGGGTAAAAAAGCACGATAATAATTTTTTGAAAAATTTAAGTCAAGATTTTAAAAACACATTTTAGCTTTGTAAAATCGTGTAAAAAAGGTTCAAAAAATGACCAAAAAAGGGATAAAAAAGCACCAAACTAATATTTCAAAATTTTGAAGTTTAAATATAACGAAGTTGCTATTTAAAATTGTACTACAAATATTTTTATTTATAGTACAAAATAATACGAAATATACAAAAATTTATTTTTTGTATATTTCGTATTATTTTTTCAACTTTGACAGAAAATTCAAGAAAAATTTAAAAAAGGAGAACAAGTACCAATTGTATAAATTGTACAAAAAGCACTAAAAGCACTGCCAGAAATCTGAAAAAGCACTGTAAACGGGTATTTGTAAAAAATCACCGGGTACGGGAAGGAAAAAAGCACCAAAAAATACCCGAAAAGCACTGAAATGGCAACACTGATAAAATATCAGACAATTAAGAATTAAAAAAAAGAAAAATGTTTAGTGTAGAAATTATTTTAATTAATAAAAAGAAATAGAACTATCCCCGGCCAAAGGTAATAAAATGAACGATTGAACTAGAAGAGCAATTAGAAGTGAACTAGGTCTTTCGATCATTTGAGTGACTAGGTCAATTGAACTAGTTCGTTCACGAACGACACAAGTCTAATTCAGTAGCATGATAGCTTTCAACAAAGCAGGTTGATGTCGCTTTGTTTAAGAAATTTTAGAAAAATTTTACACTTTTAAAATTTTACAAGAACAGGAAATTTATTATGAATTATTTTTATTTCTTTAATTCATAAAATTTGCTAACTAATGGAATACTTTTTTAAAAACAAATAATTTATATACAAAAAAAATAATTTTTTTAATTAAATTAATTAATATTTTAGTAATAATAAAATTTATTATGAATTATTTAAAAAAATTAAATTAGTATGAATTATTTTTTTCACTTCTTTAATTCATTCATGCATTTATTATTTCATTTCTTCATTAATTCATGTTCTTAATATATTACAAAAATAAATTTAAAAATGATAAACTAATTTCTCACAGTGTAAAACACCAATACATTCACATTCTCTCTTTCTGCCGACCACTGGTATAGAATAAAGCGTTTGATAATTAGTTAATAGTTTTAATTAATAATTTGGTACATTTTATGAATATTGAAACACCCAATCAGAAATTGCCAGTGGTATAAAAAATCAAGTACCTGCATACCACTGGGTAGCCGTGGTGTTAAATATAAATGACTGGCAGAAAACTTATTTGGGACGCTTTGAGAGCATTTGCAAAAAGCGTTTAGCCAGTATTTGTTTTACAAAAATTTCGGTGGTTTATAAAAAAACGGCCTGGGTTCATATCACCGCAGGACGAAAAAAATATACATATGAACTTTTTTTATATTTAATTTTGTAAAATATAATTCCAGATCACCTATTTGTTGGTTTTGCCTGCGTTTTGCCAAAGTTAAAAATTTTGTTTCTCCAGTACTTTTCCGGCGCTTTTTAAACAGCCAGTGCTTTTGTCTATGACGTTATCATTTTGGGAATGGAAAAGCAATTTTTGCCAGTACTTGTACCACCTGTTAAAGTACCTTACCAAAATCAGAAAAAAACAGGTGGAACTTTATCTAAGTGCTATTTAATTATAATACTACATAAGTTCCAAGTAAGTATTACAATTTTCTAGCAAAATATATATAATTTTTCGGATATTTTCCGCTACACATGTATATATTTTGCAAGTATTGTATATATTTTACAAAAAAATGTGCATATTTTACTAGAACTTTGTAAAACTAACTTGAAAATTATGTAAATGTATAATTACATAGCTCTTAGGGAATATTCCCCCTGTTTTTTCTGCGTGCATCGCATTCCCCTTTGTATTTTTCTGACTGGGATAATATACGAAGGCCTGCACTTAAGTACACTGGCGCCCAGTATTTTGTAAGCAGATTTCAAAACAGATTCGTTGCGACAACCTTGCCCACTGAATCGTGTAGTTACAGCAACAAAGTTATTTGGTTATCGTTATCAAATATTTTCATGGAAGAACTCAAACTTACAGTCCCAGCCAAAATTAGGTTTCAGAAATCGAATTTCGCTTGGAAGAATAAACTGGTAAAATAACAAACAAACTTGATTTTTCGCATGAAAACTTAGTAATGTTTACCAAATTATAATTTTTTTTGCAAAGTCTTTGCATATTTTACTCGAATAATCTACTTAATTTCTAATTTTACCAATATCTTGGTATCAATTTCTTGTAAATATGAGAAAATTCAAGGAAAAACGTCGGTAAACTAAAATTGGTCACTTTGTTTATTTGCGTTCATATTAATATTAATAAATAAGAAATTCCGAATCCCGGAATTATTTCTCAAAAATCCCGGGATTCGGGATTTTGCCAATCCCGGGATTCGGGATTTCCCGTTTGTCATCCCTAAGTGGTACATTAGGGTGGCAGCAAGTGAGATCTGGTGGGTACCTACTAGAACGGGATACTTAAGGTCAATGGCCCTTAGAGCAATAAACACTGGTCTTCTCGAGAGAAAAAGATATAACGAAAAATGTAAAATGGCGACCCCTACGTTCGGCAAAAAAAAAAATACTTCATATTGGAGGGTGTACGGCGCACTTTTTGCCTGTAAGGTGGTACGCTCTAATGGCCATGATAGATTTTTTTAATATTTTACGGACTGTATTTTCATGAATTTCTTTGCCGAAGGATTCTTTGATATTAGAACTGATTTGAGAAGCGGTTATTCTACGATTCTGTTTGACTGACCCCAAAATTGTTCGCTTCTCACGCTCAGTAAGTTTAGAAGGTCGTCCAGAACGAGGCGATTTGATTGGATTGGATTTGAAGTTCTGAACGACGTACTGCACTAAGGAGTGGCTTCTGCCTGTTGTCCGAGCTATTTCACGATAAGATTTTCCTTTATTTCTTAGCTTTAGTATAATTTTTCGCTCGTCAACACCGATTTCCTTAGTTTTTGGACTCATCTCAAAATAAAGCTTCCAAAAGATAAATAAGTCAGCCAAAAGAACTATATACAACCAAGTTTGCTTTGGACTATGGCATTATCTAATACGTGGAATTCCCCTATTTATAAATGTACGAATACATTTTCTGGTGCATAAAGTTGCCATACTGAGTTGTTTACGCTCTAAGAAATAAAATATAAAACCAGTAAATTGGATGACATAACAATAGCTGTATTTTGTCTCATGCCTATCAACGTTAAGTATTTAAAGCAAATCTACGTTAACCGATTATAGTACAAAAAAATTTAAACAGTTAATGTTTATAATTGTTCCGTTATAATAGAACGTTCGTCACCAACAGTTTTTAGGATGTAACGCGAATAAGTTACGTTAGATGTGAAACTGAATAAACGTTGAGTTTTCAACGTTGATAATTATCCGTGTTGAAAGTTAACGTTCATACGAAAAGTAATGTGTTAGTTTTCGTCTTCAACGCTTTTTTATGCACTTCGAATTTTTTATGAGTTAACGGATATAGTTAAGTCGAAAACACAGCTAATGTTAAAAATAGAGTTAACCAAAATCTTTTATTAAAATTTTTGTACACGTTTTATCTGGAATTGTATGGATACTTTCTCTATCAAGTGTATACAGTAGGAAGGGATTTTTAAGAAAGACCCAGAATTTCGGATTATTATATATAAAGTCACCTCGTTTAAACACAGACTGCGCTACAGAAAGAAAAGTTGAGATCTATAAAAACCTTTTCGGAAAGTGTAACTTCCATATACAGTGGCTCACAGCTTATTGCTTCTGAGGAGAATCTTTAGAAAACCAAGCTTAAATTGGTATAAAAAAAATTTACACAAATATCAGCAATAAATTATTTATTTAAAAAAAACAAAAACTCTTCTTATGTCACTGCTTATTTCGTGTATGGCAATAGAATATTAAAAAAACATAAAAATTGTTGAAAAATAATTATTTAATATATTGTAGGGTAGTCTTTTTGCTTTATTACAGATTTTAATCTGGATCGCATAGATAGAGTCAACCAACTTTTTAGTATATTCTGGCGATATTTTTGCCACTCTTCCTTTAGCGCCGCTCTCCAACTTTCGTCATAAGAAAAATGGTGTTTTCAAATACCCAGTTCTAGAATGTGCCACAAATTTTCAACCACATTTAAATCTGGGGATAGGGCGGGTGTTTGGATGACGTGTGGGTAATTCGAAATTAGCCAAGGTTGCACTATACCGGATTTGTGCTTGGGATCGTTATCTTGGTAGAAACGGAATGTGTTACGTACGCCCAATTCTCCAGTACTTTGGAGTAAATTTCGCTTCCGTAAGTCTAGAGTGGATTCTATGAATTCCAATTTACCGACACCTGCTGACGACATGCACCCCAACCATTACATGTCCGCCTCCATGTTTTGAGCTCAGTATTTAGTTGACGCCACACATGTGCCTTACACTAATAGAAAAACGTCTAAAAAATTTAGTTAAAACTACTAACAATTAGTTAAAAATGAAGCTGGAGAAAAAAAACTGCTAAATTAGCAGTTTATTTTTGCTATTGAATGCTTCACTTGCCAAATCGATTAACTCAACTTTCAGAATTTACGAAAATTTTAATTTCAAAACACTTTATTGACTCCTGGCTGTATAATATTCAAAATAAATTTCTCTGACAATAAATATTAACACTACTAAATGACAAAATTGATAGTTTAACAGGAATTTAAAAAAAATAATATATGGAGTTAATCGATTTGGCAAGTGAATCATTCATATATTAGTAAGATAGGAACATCAAAAATTAAACTGTTAAATATACAGAATTTTAGTTATATTTGAGTTAAATTTTTGTTAATAGAGAATAACAAATTAACCTGCTAAAATCGGCGAAAAAATTTGCTAAATAACACTATGCGACAGTCAAAATCAGGATGGGATGAAACCAACGGGAAATGTTATATCGGTCAAAAACAAGTTATACGTGTCCCGGCGTTTCGCTGGGTCACCCCTAGGAATCGAGATATATCTTTTTTTTTGACATAACTCTAGAACCACTAGTCCGATTTTGCTCAAACAGTTTTAAAAAAAATTAAAAATTACAATTCCTTTAATCTGTTCATATAACGTTTTTCTATATACTCAACAGTTTTGCCGGTAAAAATAAATGTTTGTTACCGCTACCATAAAAATCAATAACCTTTTGTTTATTACTTTTTTTTAATATTTTAGGCAAAAAATATTTTTTTCTTCATACATATATTTTTACCGGCAAAACTGTTGAGTATATAGAAAAACGTTATATGAACAGATTAAAGGAATTGTAATTTTTAATTTTTTTAAAATTGTTTGAGCAAAATCGGACTAGTGGTTCTCGAGTTATGACCCCAACCATTTGTCTCACAGTGTAATTAATAGCCTAAAAAATTACGAAAAATTAAAAACATCCAAGTTTTTTTTTTTTAAACCAAATGAAAACAGCTGTTTACAATTTTTTAGCAAATATTTCTGCTGATTTTAGCAGAATAGACTGCTATTTGCATTCAACTAAATTTAGCTTAAAAATAGCAAAAAATTTGTAGATATAACAGTTTATTTTTGCTATTTTTAGTCTGCTAATATTTAACAAAAATTTCTGCAGATTTTACAGTACAAATTAGCTATTTTCAATTAACTAAAAGTTAACTTAAATATAACTAAAATTCTGTAACAGTTTTAATTTTGCTGTTCTTATTTTACTAGTATTTAGCAAAAACATCTGCTAATTTTAGCAGTTTTTTCTGCAGCATCATTTTTAACTAATTTTTAGTAACTTTTTCTACTATTTTTACAGATTTATTTCTATGAGTGTAGTCTTCCTTGGTATACCCATTACCAAGGGTAGTTTTGTAGCTAACAAAGCATTATAAAGAAAATTCTGGGACATTCCAATAGATTTCACCTTCATTTTTCAGCCTAAATTAATCTTTCGTCCTCCGAACAATGCTTATATTTTATAAATTTTGTATGTTTTTTTTTTTTAATTAAATTTATGCAGATTTTAAAATTAACACACAAAAAAATATTTTCACTAATATTTTTGACGTAAAAGGAAAATTGATTGTTTAATGTTTTTAATATTGACCTTATTGTTTTGTCAGCTCCCAATCACAACTTTATACAATTAAGGGAATGTACCGAATTCAATATATTTGTAAAGTGTTGGCAAAACAGCATTATTAAAACGCGATATATTAACAATAATTTTCACCTTAATATATTCGCAATCTTACTTACAAATTGCCCAAAATATAAAGAAGTGTATGAAAAATACGAGTAAAAGTTAAAGTCGGGCATGCCGAATATATAATATTGGTTAAAATGGACTTGTGTTAAAATTTTATGTAAAATGATAAAAGAAGAGAAAATTGGAAATATAGCCCTTATGGGCGATAGGTCCAAATATGGACCGCTCCTATCTAGGTTTTGTCCTTGGGACAATGTGAGTCAGCGAACCAAATTTCATTGAAATATCTTCGTATTTGCGACATGCAAGGTGTAAACAAGCCAATTTTGGGGGACCTTTATATGGGCACTAGGTCTAAACATGGACCGATTTTAACCAAAATCAATAGTCCTTGGGCCGACATAGGTCGGTGTACCAATTTTCATCAAAATATCGTAATATTTGCGACCTGTAGAGAGCGCACAAGAATCCATTGACAGACGGACGGACGGATATAATTAGAACGGGTATAATTACTGACCCTATTTTTTATCTGTAACTGTAAATCAAGTTGAATATCAACTGTCAATTACAAGTTCTCAATTTATGACCATCGATAATATTGATTATATTCTGCTCAACTCTGAAACATTTCATCTAGTGTAAAGTTCAATTGTAACACTACTTATATGCATATATCATAATTAAATAAATTAGTAAAAATTATATTCAAAGTCTCATAGTAAAACTATGTATGTATTCATGAGCTCATAAGCAAATATGACTGGATTTTAATGCGCATTATTGATAAAGTTGCCTTTTGTCCGTTATTATTTTCATATAAACTTTACATTCGTAGTGTAGTTTTTGTGATTATATATCAAGGGCGGCCAGGGATTTGTCACCGAGGGCCATATTGTGCTTTTCCATAAATTATACAGGGCCGCAACATACACTAAAAAAATCTGCAAATCCTTAACTAAAATAAAGGCGGACGGAACTAATGTTTTATTTGTTTTTTTGTAAGAAAAAAACTTGGTTCTCAAATCCATTTATAACTGGTTCCACAAGAACTCATTGCAAACTTAACTTTTTTCATACTCTGTTTTGGTATTTTTGAATTATGAACTTAAGTAGAATAAATAAAGCATTATTGGAACACTTTTCTATATTTTTTGCATTGATCCGGAGTGTCGCGGAATCGGCCAACGAAAATTTTAATACTCAACGAGTTATAAGAGACTGAATATTTTTCCGACAACAAAAACATGTATAAAAATCACATCCTCCTGGATTCGAAGTTTTTTTTTTTATAATTTCGATTATTAATTTTAATTTAAACGATGATTACAAACTTAGAGATTTAGTCAGTAATTTGAGTGATGTTGATGCTTTAAAACGCCAACTTTTTCAAACAGTTCTAAATTTAAGACCAATGCTGTGCAGTATTATATTCAGCACTAAGTACGAATTTAAATAAAATTTTACTTGAGTAAGAGATTTTGAAACAAAATTTTCTACTAAAGTAAAATCTGAGTTTAAAATCGTGCTTTGTGTTAACTACACTCAACCAAGGTTGGTTACTGAAACGAATAACGGTAAGGGTAACGGTAACGGTATCAGATTTCGTTTGTTTAGGTAACGGTAAAGGTAACGGTATTTAAGACTGTTTCGGTAACGGTATACCGTTATCGAAACAGCAATACCGGTACGTACCGGTATTAAAAATTATGTTAAAAACATATAAAAACAAGTAAAAACATGGCATATTTTTAATTTTAAGTACTGAAAATACAGATTTTAAGCTATAAATTCAATACTGGTAGTTTTAATAAGTAAAATTATTATCTATAAATTTAAAAAAAAAAAAAACACTCAAGATTATAAAATAAAAAATAAAAAAATTGTAATTTTTATATAAAATAATAAATACCGGTAAAATACCGGTAACTACCCATAAAAATAACGGTATCGGTAACGATAACAGTATTTAGAAATTTTTTTAGAGGTATCGATAACGGTAACGGTATTCAATTTGAAACGGTATTTTAGCGATAACGGTATTATAACGATAACGGTAACCAACCTTGCACTCAACCAAAAAAGTCTGTAATGGCTACTGAAAATGTTGTTCTTATTACGGGAAATTTAACTGTTTTCAGCCCAGCGGTACTTTTGCTAATTTTAGCAACACATGTCTGTAGTACAAAAAAAAATTAGTAGAAAAATTTAGTAGCCGCTACTAAATTTTAGCAAAATTGTTGTAAACTACAATTCAAATTCGATTTGCTAAAATCAGTTAAAAAATTTACTAGATATCAATAATTTTAGTACAATGAAATTAGTATAAATAATTAGTTGCAGCTACTAAATTTCAGTAAATTTCTGTAAACTGTAATTTAAAATCAATCTGCTGAAATTAGCAAAAAATTGTACTAAAAAATAAAAAAACTGTAAAATCTAAAAAAAAAAATTTCTTTCGATTGTAACAAGCGTATAATTACTTTAACATACACAGAACCAAATTTGTCAATAAATAGTATGAATTGCTTTCATACAATTCAATTCATAATATGAATGAATAAATTCATACAATTTATAAATCTTTCATAAATATGTAAATTTTAGAAACATTTCTTTTCATCAAGTAAGTTTCAAATAGAAAAAAATGTCAGAAAGATATTTGTAATTTTTTGGGGAAAAATAAATTTATCAAAGAAAATTGGAATTTTTTCAACATGGACCATAAAAAGGTATTTATGTATGTGCAATATTTTATATCTTTCCCATAATACAAAACATGTTTCTCAATATGTTTACAGATTCCAATTTTATGACCAAGTCTCACCAAATACGATCAAGGGGTATCCATTTTCCGTATTGCCCAAAATAATCTTTGCATCAATTACTTAAGTCTACCATGAAATTTGAGATAAATTTTCATTTGTATGATCGGTTTTTGTAATCCTGATGTAAGCATTTCCCAGAAAACAATGAGTTAATTTCGTCTTGTGTATTAAATACTTTTATATTAATAAAACGTAAAAACTTATTAAAAGAAACGTGGGTTTTCATAAAGGAAAAACAATTATTTACATTAAGGTATGCAAAAATTAGTTAATCATATCCATGTATGATTATTAATTTTCCATAAAATTAAAATAAAAATCGTATGAACATTTTCATTATATGTATGAACAAATTCCTACATGGTATGAAAAAGTTTTGGGAAAAAATTACAATGTTAAATTCATACATAGTATGAAAAAATTCATTCCAAGTATGAATTATTTTTTTCTGTGTACTTGAAATTTGGAGTAAAAATTGCAAACGTTTCTCCAGTTATTACCTTTTTATGCGTTGGAGATACAATAAAATTTTCTGAGTTTTATTTCCAAACTAAGAATATATCAATAATAGCAAATATAAACTAAACAAGAATTCTAAAAAATCAACGAATTCTTGTAAATAAAATTTCCTTAAAGTGTCCACTAGTTGTTAAATTAGTATATTTTTTTGTTAAGTTTAGCACTCGGTTTTAAAAAATTAGTAAAATGTTTTGCTGAAATCAGCAACGAAAATTAGTAAAAAAAAAAAATCCGTAATTTGTAATAAGAGAATAGCAAAAATTATTACTAAAAAAGAAAATTGTACAAAAAATCAGTACAAGTGCGATTGATAACTGTTTACAATTTTTTTTACTAACTTTTCTATCTGAGTGTATAAAACTCGCCCACTCAGCAAAAAAGTCTGTAATGGCTACTTCAAATTTTGATGCTATTACTGGAAATTTAACTATTTTAAGCCCTGCGGTATATTTTGCTAATTTTAGCAACTCATGCCTACTGATTTGTACTACAATGAAATTAGTAGAAAAAATAGTAACCGCTACTAAATGTTAGTAAAATTGTTGTAAACTGTAATTCAAGAAAAAAAAATTTTTTTTTATACTATTTATGAAATGATAATTTTTCATGATTTGCGACGAAAGAAAGTAATAGTCAATGTCGACTGTTTCGCAAAAAAAGTTGAATTTATTTTGTAAACATTAAGTGCCAGTTTCATAGTCAGAACTAAGGGCTTGTTTATCTATTACGAAAATAGTATAAACGAAAGAAATTGACAATTACTTTCGTCAAAAAAAATACATGGGAAACAAAAACAAATTTTCGTTACTTTGCTTTCGTTTAGAAAATTTTCGTTATACATAAACCAGGGCTAATATAGATTTTTGTCTTAAATACATCTTAAGAAACAAATTTTTAACTAAACTCGCCCTAAGCCTACGCTTAATTTAAATATATCTTAAAACTGGCCCTAATTTTTTATTTAAAAAATTTTCCAAATAAAAAAATCATAAAAAGTGAGAAATGAAATATTAAAATAAAATGGTTTTTAAATAAAAAAATTTAAATTTAAATTGCAACAACCCAGGAACATTTTTTACAATCGGTAGCCAACCACACCCATTCTACAAAAAGAATCGGTGTTAGAATCGACAGTAGAAGAGGTTGTGAATGAAAAATTGCTATTCTACAACCGATTCTTTTTAACAGAAAATTTTCCTGGTAAGGGCCGCACAAAAATTAACAAAGGGCCGCATTTGCCCACCGTTGTTATATATACTTCAAACTATTGGAATGGATGGATGCATGAATAAATAGCTGACGGGACCAAATGACTAACCGAAATATGACGACTGACCAAAATATAAAAATATTGAAGATGATAATGACGATGATGATGATGATTGTTATGGTTATTTATAACTACTCGTTGCAATCGCTTAACTATATGTATAACGAATGATGCTTAATGTATTTCTGAGTGCGATTATTTTTCTTTTTTGCTTTTGCAAAGCTTTTATGTATTCTTTTGAGTACATATGTACATACTTTTCTTTCGGTATATTGAAGAAAAATGTTTATTTTTTTTTAATTGTATTTCAGTATTTTAGTTGTTGTTTTGCAATGATACATGATGGTTTATCAGTAAACTGTATGTAGGTAGTACGTGAAGTGTTGCATTTTTCCCTAGTTGTTTGTATAAAATCGCGCAAGCACTCTTCTGTTGATATACATACATATATATATGACCGTTATATACAGAGTTGTATTAAGTAGTATTGCTTTTACTTTTGTAAAATTTTTCAGCTAAGTTAGTTTTCTATGCTTTTTTTTTTTGTATTTCAAGTTATTGCAAAATCTTTACCATTGTTTAGCAATTTTTGAAATTATAACCAGGCTAATGGGATCTCAGTTTAAGTTGGGATGTAGTTAAACCGAAAACGAATTTTCCAACTTTATTAAACAAAATATGACCGAACAACTTATTTAAGTTTTAGAATTTTGGTCTTTATTGCAATAAATTAAACCACATTTCGAAAGTAGTATTCCGGTTACGAACCGCGTTAAACTAAGTTTAAAGATAACCTACATTCTAAAAACTCGGCCTGAGTAAAGTTTTCGTATGGTTTTACCTAAATAGGTATTCTAATTAAGTAACAATTTTTATTCTAGAAACATTTATAGGAAATTTTTTCATTAACTTTAATAGCAGTTTGTTTTTGGTCGGCTTTGTCATCTAGTAGTATTGTAGTCTCGTTTGCCAGGATAATTGAGAGTCCCACAAGGGAGTTCAATGTGGGTGTAAAATTGTTGTACATTGTTAAGCCTTTGCTTTAACTGCTTCTTTGCCACCAAACTATCTATGCACCTATCTCTACCCCTCATCCTAGACGTCTCCTCTGTTGTTGGCTCCTTCTTTTTCACCTATTGTAATACAACTGATGCCGATGATATTTCAACTAAAAACAAGTACAAAGAGTAGTAGGAATATAAATGTTTGTTGAGATGGTATATTATACGAATATATGAATATATATACATATATATTTTTTTTAATTCTGCTGTGACTTCGTGTTGCTGATGTTGTTGTTATTATTTTGTTATTTGGCTTACAAACTTATATTTTGTATGTTGTGTTGTTTGTTGCTGTATAGACGACATCTGTCTCCACACTTCACTCCTTAGCTACTTACTAGCAACTCTCGACTGAACGACTTGTGTACGTGGTTTAATTTATAATTAGATTGTGTGTCAGTGTGCAGGAAAGCACCGTGAGCATTATGAAAATGGGTAAAAAGGGTAAAAATTTACCAAAAATGGGGTAAAAAAGCACGATATTAATTTTTTGAAAAATTTAAATCAAGAATTTAAAAACACATTTTTACTTTGAAAAATCGTGTAAAAAAGGTTTAGAAAATTACCTAAAAAGGGGTAAAAAAGCACCGAACTAATAGTTCTTGTATAGTTCGTATTATTTTTTAAATTTTGACAGAAAATTCAAGAAAAATGTAAAAAAAATGAGAACAAATACCAAAAATAGAAACTGTAAAAAAGCACTAAAAGCACTGCCAGAAATCTGAAAAAGCACCGTAAATACCCGCTTTTTTTAAACGGGTATTTGTAAAAAATCACCGGGTACGGGAAGGAAAAAAGCACCAAAAAATACCCGAAAAGCACTGAAATGGCAACACTGTTGTGTGTCCTTTTGGGAGACCATTGACTGACTTAAGTTGGTAATTTTGAGGCTAAAATGCATCATCTAAATTGCTTTGAAATCAAAACGCACACGCTTCGTGGGAACAAGCTCTAACTAGAAGTTGTCAATATCGAATATTTTGTATTTTTGGCATAAATAACGATTGATGTACTGTCCACGCTGAGTTGAATGCTGCTATATTTTTTTTTTTTTTGACAGTAACATCCATTTTCACGGTTGGGTCTTCAGAGTTGAAATGGGTTTTTGTGATTCTTTGGACCTTCAAAATGATGTATACCCTGCAAACATTTCAAATTGAGAGTGTTTCGAAATCATATCGCCTTGAGAGAAAATTGTATTGTGGTAATAATTAAATTCTTATTGCAGAAGTTCCTCCCTTCGGGAGTAAATGCCCGCTCCAGAGCAATACTTCTGGAAGATAAGCTCGCGACTTTTATTATCGCCATATTATCGTTTGGAAGATAAATACTCGATATCTTAGAAACTTTTTGTATCGCACAAATTATTGCCTGGAATGAAGAAAAATGATATTGCCAAAATATCAACTGGAACTTAAGAAAAATATACTTTCCTGCTATCACACAAAAGTCAAAAATGCAATTTTTATTCTTTTCATTCCTGAAGGTGTAGAATATTTTAAAAGCAAAAACTCTGTAAAGTAGTTGTTAGGAGAATATCCTGATGAAGTAAAATGACAGTTTTTAAAAAAAAGTACTTATTATGGTATTTCATAATAAGGAAAAAATTGGCCTCGAACAAGAATAAATAAATTTTTCATTAAGTTAAATATCTATTACCTCAGTTGGATTGCGGTTCAGCAATATATCCCAAATCTCAATTTTAAAGACGGGTATGATTTATTGGTTCCCCGTTTTAGAAATCCATTTGTTTGTAAAACTTTTGCTTTCATTTATCTGGAAGATAAAGTTAAGTTTATCTTCCAGATGATAAAAAGGTGATATTTACGCAATTTTTGTACTTTGAGCGTCAAAAGAAACTGTACACTTTGGTTTATTATGTTTACAATTTCATTTCAAATGAAAAATATACAATATTGCTTTAATACCTTCTTGAAAGATATCTTCCAAATGTTTGCTGGGTAATGTTATATCATATCCTGATATGGGAGTTGGTTAAAATATATTTTATTTAAAAATTTAACAAAATTTTTACATAATAACCTAGAGAGAACCCCATAAAGACAATCTGATGATAGTGAATTTGGTGTCACTTGAAAATGCATTAATTGTCAACCATTGGTTCTAGGAAAGTTTTTTTCATAAGTTTTTTCTCTATGGGTTGTAAAATAAAAAAAAAATTATAAATTCTATTTAGAATTTGTAATATTTGATCTTAAACCGAACAGAAATAACACTCATTGTAAAAATTGTTTTTATCAATTTTTTATCCACTAAACAATTAAAATTTGTATATGCAAAGAATACTTAAGCCGCCAACCTTTCCAATGATGTATCTCATGTTGCCATGTTCTACTGAGAATCCAATATTTTTTTTTATCAAAAAACGCGTTTATAGAATCCAATTCCGTTTCCAATCCGATTACGGTGGGGATTTCATAAAGATCACGATAATATTTTATCATATCCAGAGATATGAACAGGTTAGAAAATATTTATCACAGATTAAACACAGAGAGAGAAGATATATCAATACGAACTGTATAGACATTTTAGTTTCTACGTATTTCACTCTCAACTTTACTTCTTATATGGAAAATTTTTGAAATATTAAAATTTAATGAAACAAATTGCGTGTTAGATATCAACGATTTTTTTTGTTTTATTGGAAGGGCATATCAATGATATTATGTGTGGAATAATATTATCCGTAGCGGCTTCGATAGGTGGCCCACATACGACTGGTCCAATTTTATATGACTAGACCACATATCAAGGTGAATTTGAGCGACGGCACGAATTATGTTGACTTTCAGGGTACCGGTAGTTTCTGGCTCATTATCGTGGACCTACGATTTGTAGAAACCTCGTCGCCTCTTCGTGAGCTAAGCATGCCCCTAAATCGCTCGTGCAGAGTGTCCGCATCAGCTTCGTGGCACATAGCGCCGTCCTGTTGCGGGTACATATCGTTCATATCCATATCATCGAATTTTGGCTAAAAGGTATTGGTCAGTATCGATCGGTAGTACTCTCCGTTGACAGTGATAGTAATGCCATTAGCCCATTCAAAGAAGTTCGAACCGATGGTGCTGCCGGTGGACAATTCATAGCAAACAGTGACTTTTTGCGGAGATATTCCACTTGGTGGACACGTGTGGATTGGTATCATCGCGTCCGCGTCAGCTTTAACAAAATTTTATAAGAAGGTTTTTCACAGACTTATATAAAACCTTTCTGAAGTATTTTGGCCTCTCAAATACAAACATAAAATCAAAAAGCTCTATTGAGTCTTCCGAAATTTTTGGCTTATATTTCAAATATTTTTGAATCTACTGAATGGATTTCGAAATTTAACCCCTCGATTTATTTATTGAGGTGTCTAAAGTATTTTGGCCTCTCAAATACAAACCTGAATCAGAAAGCTCTATTGAATGAGTCTTCCGAAATTTTTGGCTTATATTTCAAATATTTTTGAATATACTGAATGGATTTCGAAATTTAAACCCTCCATTTATTTATTGGGTTGTCTTGTATAAATGGAGTTTTAATGTGCGAAAATAGTTTAAGAAATTTAGCAAATTTAGCACCTATAAAAATAAATCCAAAAAAGGACATTTCTAAGATCCTTAAGGGGTTCTTAAAAAAGCCATAAACGTTTTCTGACATGATTACACTTAAATGAAATATAATTTTGTAGAGAATTTAAATAACAAAAATTAAAAAAATTTTGAAGTACTTCTTCGCAATACTTCAATACTGACCATAAAGTATCTTTACTGGGTCAGTGTTAAAAAAATCAAGGCCCAAAACTCGGAAAGGCGATTTGATGTCCCTTTTTTGATTTTAAATTTGAGTTTCCAACATTTTTTTCCATCTACCACTATTTTTAAACGATCTAGCACTTTTTCACATTGTTTATGTGGCAGCACTGCAGAGAACACACGATGTCGTCAAAGATTTCAAAAGCCCGTATGACACTTGCTTTATTTTTGAGAACAGTACAAAAGAGGAAAATTATACAAGTGTAAAAATACAACCATAATTACATATCAGGGAAATCAATAATAAACTGTCAAAGAAAAAAATTTTAAAAATTTCAACTTTAAAATGACATTTAGTCATTGATTGCCAACAAATTTGTCAATTTCCTAGATTCTTCTCTGTTTCTAGCGTCTTTTCAGTGCTTGTAACGATTTTTAATAATTTTTTTTTGCGATTTTGAGTTCGAACAAAATGTGCATCACTGTTTATTTGTTTACAAATTGTATTTTTTTCCATGAAACTTTCTGATAAAGGGTGAGTTACCCAACCGTAAACGTAACTGTAACGAATTAGCTGTTTCGAAACCACAAAAAGAAGTGTTTACAAATGGTTACTAACAAGTAAATGCCGGATCATTCTGTTGCAGATTTTTCTCTCCGTCATCGCAACAGCTGAATAATTTTAGTCGGAAAAAATATAAAATGAATAAAAATAGATTCAAACAACAAAAAAGAAATTAAAATGAATAAATAAATGGAACAATTTAGAACAAAATAAAAAATCACATGAAATAGATGCTAAGTAGTAATGTCGTCTATGGTAATTAGGAGATGCAAAATCCCGCACATTTTGATTTCCCTGGAAAGCGGGAAATTTATTTTGAATTCCCGGGATCCCGCAGGGGAAGTAAATTACAAAATATTTTATAAAAATTAAAAAACTTTTACAAAGAAAATGTCTTAAAAATCTCAAATTTTCATGATCGTGAAAATACTCAGGCCGTGAGTGGTTTTTCTTAGAATTTCTTGAAATTTCATTGGGAAAGAATTAATTTTATATTAGAAATTATATAAGTCTAATTTAATATTTTTAAAAAATTTAATAAAATAAAACAAATTTTTAGACAAAAAACTTGTCGGTCAAAAACTGGAATAAATAAAAATATGTATTAATATAGAAAACAATTTTATCAAATTGGAAAAACTTTTTAAATTATCGAAACAAATACTTGAAGATTGTCCGAACATGAAATAGATTACATGCAGAACAATAACAACAAAATTTGTTGTTGTTTCACGTTTGATGTGTTTCATGTTCGCACAGATCCATGGCTAGTCAAGACTATAAGCAACAGACATGATGCGTGGAAACCAGGGTTGGCAGGCAATACCGCTAAAATACCGTTATCGATTCAAAACCCTTTCAACTGACTACCGTTACCCCTAAAATACCGTTACCGAAATAATTGAAATACCGTTATCCTTAAAATACCGATACCGAAATAAATGAAATATCGATACCCTTAAAATACCGTTACCGAAATAAATGAAATACCGTTACCCCTAAAATACCGTTACCGTTATTTTTAATTTTCTGCTTTTGGTAATTGCACGTGGTTGTTGAGTATTTTTCGTACCTTATGTTGGTAAATCGGTTCTGTTTTTCATCTCGTTTTTTTTTTGTAAAAAAAAAATTGCAGGATGAATCAAAATAACTGACTACCGTTATCATTAAAATACCGTTACCGAGATATCTGAAATGTCGCTAACCTTAAAATACCGTTACTGAAATAATCAAAAAGCCGTTATTCTTAAAATACCGTTGCCGAAATAACTATAAAACCGTTATCCTTAAAATATCGATACCGAAATAAATGAAATAGCGTTACCCTTAGAATACCGTTACCGAAATAATCTGAAATAGCGTTACCCTTACCAACAACCGCATCGTTTCGGTTACCATCCATGCTGAAAACATATCAGAAACCGATATAGAAGCAAGCATATTAAGATCAGAAGTTGAAATGGTCATCTCAAAATTCAACAATAAACAATCACCAGGTTGTGATGAAATCGCGGCTGAAACCATTAAAGCTATGGTTGATATTAATATAACCAATACATTTCTTGTGCAACCAAATATGGAACCCCGGAATCTGGCCGGAAGATTGGGTGCACTCAGTATTAATGCTCATATATAAAAAAGATTCCCACATTATTATATAACAGTAGCACTCATACCACAAACGATTTTTAATTACGAACTCATCATACCTCACAATTAGGGTTTGGGGTTCGGGAATTCCCTCTCGGGAAAATTCCCGGGAAAAGTTTGCCGGGAATTCCCGGGAAAATAATATATTTTTCCCGGGAAAACGGGAAATTTTAAAAATATTAAATTTTAAAAATTTTTTTGTTTGGAATAGAATTTTTTAATTTTTGTCATAAAAAACATTTAAAAACAAAAATGTCATTGTTAAAATCTTTTAAAAGGGAATCAATTTATTTGAAACACAAAAAAATCTTTGCCAAGTAATTAGGAGCATTTCAACTAATAAAGATTTTTCGCATAACTTATTCAAAATTTAAGTAGTAAAACTTAAAAACTTGGTAAAATGTTTAAAAGAACTAAATTTTTCAAATGTATATTTTAGTGAAAGTCGACTTTAGTTACAATATTGGGTGGCGTATACCTTGACTTGGTTTATTTTTGGAGCATTCTGATTGGTTAATTTATTTTCAACCAATCAAAATGTTTGAAAATATAAATATTTTTGTAAGGTTTTCATACACAAAATGAACAAAACCGTATGATTTAAATTTAAAATACTCCTATATATTAAGGGCCAATAATTTTATAAGTAACGTTTTCATTAATAAATGTGATATTTTCAAGTACGTTTACTTTATTTTAATACACCTGCTTTCAAACTGTGGTGTAATGGTTAGCGCGGTGGACTGTTACACATGAGGTTGCTGGTTCGAGCCCCAACCAAGGCAACATCAATTTATGAAAAATAGTAATATGTATAAGTTTTTTCTATCCCTCATACATATCGCAGCGTCCTCCTTCGGTGTTCCCATAGCACTTAACCCCACCGAAATAAAATAATATAACAGGGCTATGAACTAAAACGCTTCAACAAAGTTCGCCAACTCACCATCAGATGGCGCGTAACAACTGTTCCAAAAATTCAACATCTCGCGCAATTGCAGTGTTGCCATATTTGAAGCCCTTCATCTTTCACCACCTTTCACTTCTTCTCTATCCCCTTTCCAAAGGAAGCAACACGTTAATTAATAGGAAGAATTTCCTGAGTGTTGCTTCTCTTTAAAAAAAAATATATATATATATCTAAATTTGTATCAGACATCTAAATTTGGTTATCAGACATCTAAATTTGGTTTAAAAAAAATTGAAATTAAAAAATGGTCATGCAACTTCTCTTGAAGAAAACTGCAATAAGAATAACGTTCCAGCTAAAATTAGCAAAGTACCCGAAGAAAAAAGTGTAAGCTGAATAGGCATTGAACGTTTTATGGTAGGGCAAACATTTCCTGAAATGGTATCCAAATTAGCCGCAGTCGACGGCATGTCAATTCGCACCATAACTAGGTCTTCATTTATTCGAGAAAGTTTTTATAATAAAAACCTGGCATTGCCAAAAATGAAACCGATGACTGAATTTGTATTGAAATAGTGTTTTTTTTAACAAAAATTACTTATATAGGTGGTTTTCATTAACAATTTTGTTCAAAAATATTTACCGGGATCCCCGGGAATTCCCGAGAATCAAATTTTTTCATTCCCGTTACCCGGGAAATAAAAAAGTCCGGGAAATCCCAAACCCTACTCACAATGTAGCTTTTCGACAAGAATAACGCCAAAATATTTTGCTCCGCCTGGAAAGTTAATGTCAACCTTATCCAATCTAATGAGACGAAGCCAAGTAAGGAATTTAATCAAATATGTTAACTACTCGCACGATGATGTTGTCGTTGGCATATGTATATCGACAGTCATGGCGTCCGAGATTTCAAACATTTAAGTAACTTTTCGATTAACCTACACGTATATTGAACCCGAATAATTTCTATAGTATTGTAACATCGTCATACGACTAACGCGAGAATGTGTTTAAATCAACATTCATACAAATATACATACCAACAACATTGCAACAAAAAACATACCTACATATCTAAATACTCGGTTAGTAAAACGTATGTAGGTCCATTCGTTCGGTTTTTTTGTTGTTGTTTTTTGCTGCTGTAGACATCCATCTACACTTTACACACCACTTCATTCTCAGTTTTACTCCACCATATCTAGCCAATATCATTTTATACTTTTGTACACCATCCATCTATCCAACCAAACAACTATCCTATCCCAACCATCCAATCTGGTGTATGGATGTCGGTGTATACGTTTTTTTTTTTTTTCATTTTAACGAAGCATGTTACTAACAAATATATATTTTTATTTATAATTTTTTTTTTTTGTTTTGTATGTTTGTATGTGATTTTTATACTTTACTCTCTTCAGTTTAAGTAGCGCCTCCGGAAGTGATGGTTTTGCATTTTTGCAAAAAATAAAAACCTAAAGGAAAATATAAACAAAAAGCAAACAAACAAACAATCATAAAAACCATATCATCAATTCTCTTCAGTGTAAATAATAAACAATAACATTTCCCTCAGTGTACATTGAAACACTTGAGTGTGTATTCTTAAAGTGTAGCTGTTGTAATTTTTTCTATATATTTTTTGAAATTGTAATTAGTAGTAATTTTATTAAAACTGTTTAACAAACAAGTTTAAACTTGCTTTACATTAGTGCAAAAGTTGAACAAAAAAACATCGGCAGCAAAAACAAATACATGTGTGTTTAAAATTCTTTTACATGAACAAGTTTATTTGCAACGCCATATTATTTGAAGAGTGAGTGCGAAAAAAAATCAAATTCCCAATACAGTTACTTGAATTAAATTAACTTGCAAATATATCAGTCATTTCAAAATGTTGTTGGAATTCAAAATGAGGTAAGTTTACGAAAGAATTTTATACATACATTTATACACCATTTGACGTCCTAAGAAAATAGGGCGTTAAACGGAAAATTACCTTTTTAACAAAAAATTTCCCAGCTTTTGATCATGATATTCATATGAAATTTTAACACAGAAAACTGTCGTTAATTGCTCTGAATCGAAAGAATCCTAAGATTTTAAATCGACTTTAAATTTTAATTGAAACAAGCGAATTACCTCATTGGAGTCCAATATTGGGCGCCAACTGATGAGTTCTTTGTAAACATATTTGTTGCATATCTAAAAGTTGCAAAACGTTTTGAATTTTTATAAACTTACGAAAATTTGTTAGCCACTACCAGAAGTTAATTGGAACAAATTTCAATTTTCCCAACGAATCTGTTTTCTATCGATAAAATTCATATAAAACAAATTCAATTCATATCGAATCATGTGATTGAATTTAGGAAAAATATCATCTAAAAACTTTTAAAATGTATAATTTTTTTTCATCTAACTTACATAGCCGTTATGTGAGTAAATGGTGTAATTTAATTAACATATTTTTAACAAATTGTAAATCATATCAATTGTATGTAGGCTGTCTTGTCTATTTGTAATTCTAAAACAAGAATTGAACCGATACTCACTGAAAAGTAGCGGCTAATTTGAAGCGAACTTTTGCTCTATTTACTCTAAAGTACTGTTGTTTTTTTTAGTATACGAGTACAACAATAAGGTTATATAAATTTGTTCTGATGTTTACGCAACGTAACAGTTGCGTAAACATTTCAGTTCGTTTGGGGAGAGCATAAGATCGAATTCTGCATTTTGGATTGAAGACAAAACAAACGCATTTTTCAAAATGTAAGCAAAATTTTTTTACTACAAACTGTATACCTGTTTTAATCTTTGCTTCACTAAGTTGTGGAAAAAGTGAATTCAAAAGCTCGAAAGCTCGCCCATTTTTATCTAAAGTTTTTACAAAGTTCTTAACGACAACAAGCTTAATATGAAGCGGTGGCAGAAGAATTTTTTCTGTTGCACCAGGGGTGTCTGAATGTTGTTGTGTTCGCCGAACTCCCCGTGAGCTCTGTATTCCAAATTTGTTTGGCATATACACTAGTTGAAATGCCATCTACTGCTCCATTTGCATAAAAAGCATTGATACTTTACATATCCAGAGAAAAAGGCAACTACTTTTAAATATTAACATGCACGCCATTTATGCTCTTCGTATTTCACTACGTCCAAGATACATATTATAGAATCATAAGACTCTTTCATGTTGTCACCATTCGCAATTGGAATTGGGTTTTTTGAGATGTCATAGAATCAAAGTACAGCTTTAAGACTTTTCTTTAAAGAGTCAATAAAAAATACGCCAATCGGCTGGGTTGTACTGTATGCTCATTTTACTCATTAGCCTACAATGTCGTTAAAATAAGCAAATATGTTCGTTTCGTTCACTGTAAAGTATGGAAAAAATATATGTATGATAGCGCGTTCTGAAACTCGAAACTTTCACTCCAGGCTCGAGCAAATGAAGGCTTTTCTAGTCGGCTGTTAATATTTCCGCTTTATTTTTTGATAGTCCCAATTTTCTCAACCCAACCCAGCAACATTTTTTTGAACTGGTTACCTCTGAATCTGTTATAGTACGGGTGTTTTTACCACCGGTTCCGTGGAACAGCTTCTAGAACTGATTCCTGAAAATCAAAATATAAGATTTCACTGTCACAGAACCAGTTCCAAAGCAACCTGTTCTAGTTTGGAGAAAAAGAACCTGTTGCTTTTGGGACAAACTCAAACAAAAATCACCGATGATAGAACACAAATTAGAACAGGTTGCATCAATGGCCTTGCAACTCTCTCAATATTTTTTATTTGAAAAAATATTATGCGGCTTGGAACAGGAACGAACTCCGACTGGTTAATCAGGGATGGAAAAGGCTCACTTAATCGGACTCTTATACCAAAAAATGTTAGATCGCTTTTACATACATATTTAAAAATGTAAGTAACTACAAAATAGCTTCCTCTTTGGCTCGTTAAAAAATTTAAAATTAAATATTTAGATATTAGCAAATATTAGCACAAATTGCGAAAAAAAACATTTGCAAAAAGCGAAATTTTTGCAACAATATATTCGTTTGCAGAATGTCGATTGCTGATTACCCCTTTTAATTCATTTTCTGTACCATAAAGCCTTTTTCGAATTCCGTCGTTATTTTGCAACTTTTTAAGAGCGTTTTTTTTTTAAATATATAACCTAGGGATTAAATTTTTGTACCATAAAGTCTTTTTTCAAATTCCGCTATTATTTTGCAATTCTTTACGTGCTTTTTTTTAAATTTATAATCTAGGGGCTATAATACACATTTCATACAACAAAGTTTGGTGGCTAGTTGCAAAAAAAAAAATCGCAAAAAATAAAATTTGCAAAAAGGAAAAATTTTTTAATCAATGTATTTGTTTGCAGAATGTAAATCGCTGATTAAGTTTTTTAATTCATTTTTTGTACCATAAAGCCTTTTTTCGCTTTCCGCGATTATTTTGCAATTTTTAAAGTGTGGTTTTTTTAAATTTATAATCTAGGGTCTATAGTACCAATTTTATACACAAAAGTTTGGTGCTTAGTTTGCAAAAAAAATAAATCGCGAAAAAAATATTTGCAAAAATGAAAATGTTTGCGTCATTTTATTCATTTGCAGATTGTTAATCGCTGATTGAGTTTTTTAAAGTCTTTTTTCGCGTTCCTCTATTATTTTGCAATTTTTTAAGTGCGGTTTTTTAAATTTATATTCTACGGAGTATAATGCCCATTTCATAAAACAAAGTTTGGTGGTTAGTTGCAAAAAAGAAAATTTTGGCATCGTTTGCAGAATGTAAATCTTTTAATTAATTTTTTGAACCCCAAAGCCTTTTTTCGCATTCCGATATTATTTTGCAAATTTTTTACGTATGGTTTTTTAAAATTCATAATCTAGGACTATAATACCGTTGGAGTAGTATAATTAAGGTTACATTCTTGATTTTTATAATAACTAAATTATTATTTTCCATCCCTGGTTACAATCGATGTTCTGAGTCATACACGCTTGATAACACGTGCTCCAAACTTGGTTTGCAATAAATTGATTGTGACATTCGCTGTGTGGCTTGTGGCGCCGTCCTGTTGGAACCACATGTTCTCCAGTCCATATCATCCAATTGGGGCCAAAAATGTTCGGTTATCATTGAACGGTAGCGATTCCCATTCACAGTAACGTGCCGGTCTTGATCATCACGGAAGAAGTACGGCCCAATGACGCCGCCGGCCCATAAACCGCACCAAACCGTAATTTTTTCGGGATGCAATGATGACTCAAGGAGTACGTGTGAATTGCTGTCTGACCAATAACGGTTATTTTGTCTATTAACGAAGCCATTCATTATGACGACCATAAATTGGACGTAGCGCTCTTAACGTTGAGGCCACTGACTCCGAATGTCGGTAGTAAATTTTAATAATTTCGACTCGTTGTTGGCATCATGAAATGGCAAACCTTACTGAAGAGAAATGTCAAAAGAGCGGCAAGAAATATGGCGTCGTTTGCTGTCCCTGTCTTTCTACTTTTGTAGCGTCCCTGTTGAAGAACCCTTTACGAGTTATTCCACAACCGGTTCTTTGCATCCGACAATTTCGTTGGGAAGCATTTAAATGCTCTTGTGACATTAATTTTGGGCTGGATGTTGCTTCGAATTGTACAAAATTAGAGACGAAGATGTCGGCTTCGACGCTTGTACCAGGTCCCCAACGTAGACTTGGACTGCAAACAGGTAGTGCAGTAACTGGAAGCGCATCCGAATGTGGCACAATTCCTCCAGACGTTTTAAGGATATGTCATCATTTAATCCGCGTAAAGACCACTTGATGATTTGTTGTGATGACATTTTTACATTTGTATGAAAATGTCATCAGGTGTCTTAAGGTTTTTGTATGGGATCGGATCAGCAAGTCAGCAGTGACAGCGACATGTAACTAAGCCGCTAATTACTACAGACTGCTAATTACTTTTGTCCCCTTTATCACATAGAAGTTTTATTAAGATCTGAAGGTTCGCTCCAGGAGACTTCTCTCTATCTCTCCCATTTCTGTGTGGTGCCTCTTGGGAGTTTTTTCTTGTTTGGCGAAGTCATTAAAAAATTCAGTAGCCTTACACTTAGCCTGACCGTGTCTGAGGTCAGGGATTATCCTTTGCCTCCATCCGCTTTCAATCAACAATTCGCCACATCCGAAATAGCAGAGTAGTTGGATTAAACTTTCAAATACTAAGCGGATCGTGTACCATTGGGTGCCCAAAGATCTAATTCTGGGTTCATGTTTATTTACTTCTGAGGATTACGATTAACAGTTCTTCGGTCATAGCCCAACTTCCAATGTGGGGTTGGTTTAAGTGGCAGCTCACGCCCTCGTGAGCAGAAGTGGCATTATGTCCAAAACTTTTTCGGACCTATTCCCATAATCGGAAATTTGGATAATGTCCGTTACATTGTGGTCTGCAAACACATTTTCTTAGATAAAAAAATATTTTTATATAGTTTTTTCAATAATTTCTATTTTATAAAATTATATTGGAAGCGATTTAGGGAATTCTGTTTTGTATCGGGCAATTTTATGATAGCTGCCATGAGGCATCCTGAACCGTTAGAGGGTTAAAAAAAATTTCATTTTAGGATATTTTCAACACCGGCTTCGCTAAAAGTGGTTGCCTGTGTATCCTGTGGGATAGAAGTTTTCTACTCTGGGCTATTTCCAAATCCGGTTTGGTTAAAAAAATAATCTGTATACTTAAACAAATTCCGGCGATTATCCCCACAATGATTGGTCATAATAGCCATGGCAACTATAACCATTTTGTAACCCCCCTTCTTTTTCTGTGAGAATTAAGTGCGAAAAAATGTCGGGCCTTATCGCCATATCCAGGTTGGGCATTATGTTCGTGGGTGCAGCTTTCAGAGGCATACCAAAATACATATATCTGAAGCGCCGGACAGAGTTTGTAAAACATATAACCATGTTTAGGTAATCAGGTCAAAGCAAGTGGTGAGAATCTGAATTAATGTCGACTTATATGACATCAGAAATTCTAAAAAATCTGAAAGTAAGAGCTATTTAAACAACTTGTTCCCACAACATTAAACAAATTCTCTTTGTAAAACACATTTTAATTATGCCTTAAATATTTTTTTTAATTTATTAAACTAATTGTAATTTTAGACACTTTCATGTTAATATTATCACAATCATTTATCTTTTACATGTATCTTGGTTATAGCACCTCGTCAACAGACTGTTAAATACCGAGAAAAAATAGACAACAACAAAAAAGAGAGAAAAAGCACAGAAACAAACTATAACAAATACACATTAATGTATAACAAAAGAAAAAAAAAACAAAAACTTGTTTCTCTCTCTCTCTCTCACTCTTTAAAACTGAAAATGTAAACAAACATTGCAAAAATATTGTACTACACGCAAAAACCAGAGAGCATTCAAAGTTTTTCTCTTTCCCACTCTCTCTTGTGTGAGCAAGACGTACATTGAAACAATTTCTGTTTTGTTTTTTCATTCGTTCTCGTCTACATCTGTTTCAAATAAGTCTCTGCAAATTTGCTGAGCACCTATTACTGATTTTGGACTGCAACGTCATTGCATTATGTTGATTATTATTTGTTATAATATTTTCTTCAATTAATTTGAGTTCGTGAGTACTTTAAAGTTATTTACTACACAAAATATTATTATCATCATTATTATTTTAATACTTAAATTCAGTCAGTCATTAGGTTTTCTATATTATTGTGCAGGATGGATGAATTGACATGTGAACGCATGCCGTTTTTCTGATTATTATTGCTGATTTTCTGTGTTTGCACAGATTTCTTTTTATTGTTTTGCTTTTCTTCTTCTTCCACTTGAACACAACAACAACTCAAAAAAAAAAGAAAAAAAAAAACAAGTTGATAAAGAAACACAACCTCTAATATGATTGTATTATATGGTATTTAAAAATAATACTAAATAAATTATAATCTCAAATTCCAAAAGTTCTCATAACGTGTTACTCTGAGAGAAAATCACAAAGTTTTCAACTCTATTGCTCCTATTAGCACAATTCTCTGTTTATGCTTTTTTTATATTTCGCTTATTTAAGTGTTTGTTTATACACTGAGGGAAATTAAATTAGATTCACTAAAAAAATCAGAGGTTACTTGAACGTAAATGTGACGGGACGAATCAGCTTATTCAGTCTAATATGCTGTTCACAGTACGATTCTTAAACACATTTATGTAAAAGTTAAACAAATCAATTCACACATAAAATTTAAGTGTTTATGTTAAACGTCTCAAACACCTGTCCCTTAAGCCCGTATGACATTATCTTGATTTTGTATTGATACATTTTTTGAGAACAGTGCAAATCTATAGTCATAGGAAAATTACATAAGTGCAAAAAGTAGAACCATACTTACATATCAGAGAAATCAAACACCAACTGTCAAAAAATTTATAAAAACTTTCAACTTTAAAATGATATTTAGTTATTGATTGTCTAGAATATTGTCAAGTTTTTCTCCGTTTCTAGCGTTTTTTCTTTATTTATAACGATTTTTAACAAATTTGAGCGATTTTCCTTTGGGACAAAATGCGCATCACTGTTTATTAGTTTACAAATTGTATTTTTTACTCTCTCTAATATTTGTTATTTCATCAATATCAAGTCAATACAAAATTAAGCAAGTGTTATATGGACTTAATCAATTGTAAAAAAGAAAAAAAATTTAAACATTTTAAGTTCATTTGTATGAATGTAAAACTACCCAGTAAAAAGGTAAAATCCAAAGAACTGGTTGCAAAACACTAGAGTTGGGCTTAATCGTTCTTTTTGGTGACTCGGTCATATCGTTCAATAAAATTCATTGAACTATTAGTTCGTTCAAATCGTTCAATCGTTCTTTTTTGTTATCGTTCTTTTTTGTCATGAGCTGTGTCTGAACAGTGATTCATGAACGGTGTCGTTCGTTCGGCAATTTATTGGCGCACTACATGTTACATGTTTATATTATTTTATTGTACATATACTAATAGTGTCAGAAAATTACAATTTTATTAAAAATTTTAAATTATTAAGAAAAACATTTTTTTTTTTATATTTTTATTTAATTTATTCATTTATAAAAATACATTACAGTGGTGCCTCAGCGCCTTATAGGCAGTGTTGAGGCGAGTTGGTAAAAAGTATATTACAATTTATTATAATTATTAATATATATGTACATAGATAAAAGAAAATAAATATATATATATATATAAATATAAATGTATACATAATATATTTATAAAATTAATAAAAATTAATACATTGTCAGATTAGTTTTCATACAAGTTCTTCTAATTGTTCAAATAGATAATTTCTTAGTAAGGTTTTAAACGTGGAAATTCTATTAATACCCTACGGGAAATTTTAACAAAATGTCACCGAACTGGCCCCTTTATATGAAATAAACTGGTCACTTTTACATGGCGTTGTCATAAGAGGGGGAAATTGACCCCTTGTGACATGTCACAAGACAAATCCCAGGACATGTCCCTGAACTTTGTTTTTTATGAGAGTTCAGTAACCTGTCCTATAATTTGTCTTGTGACATGTCACAAGGGGTCAATTTCCCCCTCCTATGACAACGCCATGTAAAAGTGACCAGTCTATTTCATATAAAGGGTCCAGTTCGGTGACAGTTTGTTAAAATTTCCCGTAGGGTACTTTTAAAACTTTGTGGCAAGTTGTTAAACTCATGGCTACCCATATATTCAACTCTTTGTTTGGTTGTCTCCAATCTACACCAGGCCGACATTAAATTACTATTGTTCCTTGTATTAAACGAATGTTGATTCCTTTGGAACCGTATTGTATGGTGTCCAATGTTGTGAATGCATTTAAATACATAGAGTAGCAGTTGCATTTTATAAATACCATGAATTGGTAGGATAGTTTTATATATATCTCTATAAATGGATATAGTTGAATGTGCGTTAGGAAGATTCGCTACAGCTTTTAAAGCCCTATTTTGCATACGCTGCAGAGAGTTAAGATCTGAACTCTTTTTGTATCCGTACAAGATAGCTAAATAATTCAAATGACTCTGAATTAACGCGTTATAAATTAACAGTTTTGTGTTCTTATCAAATTTGTTTTTGAACTTGTAGATTAAACCGGAAGCTTGAGCCGATTTGGTTTTAAGAGACTGGATATGCTTGTTCCAGGCTAAGTTGGCTTGCAGAGTTATGCCTGAATACTTCACTGAATCAACTTCCTCGATTTCTCTTCCATCGACAAAAATGCTGAAATGATTATTGGCAAAACAGTATGGTTTAAATCTTATCAAACGAGTTTTGCTTGCATTAAGGAAAAGTTTGTTTATTCTCATAAATTCTGATAACAAGGATGCGTCACGTTCCATATACGCTATTACAACTGCTTCATACTTATAAGGGTAAAAAAGACATAAATCATCTGCATAAACGAATAATTTGCCTGATAGTTCCAAGTTTTTAATGCCATTAAGATATATAGTAAACAAAAGAGGCCCCAGTACGCTTCCTTGCGGAACTCCGTAATTAACGTCACCAAATGAACTTTTTTGAGAATTTATCTGAACAAACTGTTTTCGATTCATAAGATAACTTTCAAAAAGACACAGCTCTCTGTCGTAAATGCCATAAAATTTTAGTTTCTTCAACAGAATTTTGTGATCAATCAAATCAAAAGCTTTTGAACAATCATAAAAAATACCAGCTATGACTCTTTTTCCCTTGTCCAGGCCGTTACAAATGAAATTTACCACATTTACACATGCTTCTTCAGTTCCGCAAACTTTCCTGAACCCATATTGAAAATCGTTTAATAAACTATTGGTTATCATGTATGTTGAAATTTGATTATATAAAATTCGTTCAAAGATATAGTCAACGGCAGATAAAACCGCGATTGGCCGAAACTGATTGGCTGTGCAAGAATTTTTCTCCTTTGGTATTGGAACTACCTTGTGAATTTTTAAAATATCTGGATATATTTTCGTATTAATCATATTATTGAATATATTCGTTATATATGGCGTAAGCTCGTTCATGCATTTTAATAAAAGTTTAGCAGGTATATTATCGTAGCCAGTACCTTTACATGGTGATAAATTAACAATAATTTGTTTAACTTCATCGTGTGTAGTATAATCAAAACGAAATTCTCCATTATGTTGGCACAGTGTTCTTAATGAATTGAAGGAATCAGCTGGTAATTGTTGTGTTTGCATCCTTAATTCCATTATTGAATGCAGAAAGTGCGTATTTAAAAACTCAACTTTTTGGCAATCATCTTGAATAATTTCGCTGTTGTAATCTTTTATATTTACAGATCTGTTTTGGGTTCTACCAAGTGTTTCATTTAAAAATTTCCAACATTTCTTTGGATCTTGTTGAATGTTGCTTAAATGATCACTATAGTAGTTGTTCATAGACTCCTTACATGCTCGCTTTATTACATTACTGACCCTTTTCAGTCTATTGCCAATATCTATGTTATCTGGTTTTTTCCTTCGCATTTTCAATAGCTTCTTATATAATATCAATTTGTATAAATTACCATTAATCCACGGCGTAATTGCTTCTTTAATCGATTTCCTACAAGTTTTTTCAAATGTAGAACATAAAATTGCATCACGAATACATAATATTAACAAAGATGTATCCAGGGATGGGTATCCAGTTTCACATATCCTGGGCAAATGGGTTTGAATATAGTTTTTCACTTGATCGTAATTAGTATATAAACATTTCTCCTCAGTTAGAACTCTGGGTTGGTAATCGATATCAATTCTACACGAGATGAGGTTGTGGTCGGATAACTTACATTCCATAGAATCAACACATAATGAATTAAAAATGTTGCTAAAAACATGATCTATTGAGGATCCAATTTCAGGGCGCGTGATAAGCATGTGACAGTTTTCAAAATCATAGTTTGCAAGTAAATTAAAAAGTTCTTCAGATGTAGCAATATTAGACACATCAACATTAGAATCGCCGACAAACACACAAGGCTGACGACCATAACAGCTGAGCAGATTTTCCAAAAAAGTTAAAAACGAAGTCAAATCACACTTTTGTGACCTATAAAATGATACAATTTTCAACGGTTTTGCATTGTATTTGGTATTGGTTAATGTTAAAACGATCGAATCTACAAAGTTCCTATTATCACAAGCTTCAATTTTATAATCCAAATTGTCCCGAACGAAAATCGAAGTACCTCCATAAGCATCAGATCGACAGCAATGTATGTTTGTAACACCAAAAAATATTGGCCTTAGACCCACCTTATAGTATACCGATCGGCTCAGAATCACTTTTTATTTCGATTTAACGATGTCCGTCCGTCTGTCTGTCTATTCATGCATTCTTGTGAACACTCTACAGGTTGCAAATATTAAGATATTTTAATGAAATTTTGTACACCGACTTACGTCGGCCCTAAGACAACGCCTATTGATTTTGGTTGAAATCGGTCCATGTTTAGACCTAGTGCCCATATAAGGGTACCTTCCAAAATTTTCATTTTTACACGCTGCAGGTCGCAAATACGAAGATATTTCAATGAAATTTGGTATTTTTTAATGGCTTAGAATTAACAAATTTTATTTTAAATGTAAAATTTTTATCGGTAAAAAGTCAAAAAATATGAGGAGGGTTTTCAGAAAAATTTTTAGAATTTGATAATTTTCATATCAAAGAATCCGATGGAAGATATTATAAATAGTAAACACTTAAATAAAATCAAATACTTAAGGGAAAATTTTTTCAGAGATTTTAAGGTGTTTCTGAGCATTACTTACGGTTGAAATGGTGATCCTAAGACCATAAAACTCAAAAAATTTATTATGAAGTTCACTTAAGAGATTTTATTAGTATTGCACTTAAGTTTAAAAAAAAAGACCATTGTTCTAACTTTAAAACAGAAAATAAACTATAAAGAACTGTACTTTTAGAGTTGCGTACTGCACGTCACGAACACAGTACACAAGCATATTGGTTGCGTAGAAAACACATACGCTATTCTCTCTAATTAGTGTTTGTTGTTATACACACAATCCGAATTCGGTACGCTACGGGTGTGAATATGTGTTGAAAGTACAGTACATAATCGTAGCGTTTGCGTTCATCAGACAATCGTAGTGTACTGCATTCGGTTTGTGTACAAACACACAACCGCTAAAACGGTAGATACGGTTTGTGTTCCTTAGCCGTACCCTACCCTACATGTTGTGTACAGTTTATTTTCCTACTCTGCTTTAAAATATAAGGGCCAGTTCCACGTCAGAACTAAGCACGATTGTCTTCTTAAATATTTCTTAAGTAAGTAATTTCGAAACAGATCGATATTTGTTCTGATAATAAAACTGACACTAAATATTAATTTTTAAGTAAAATGCCTCAAAAAATTAGTTCAATTGTAAAAAAAATGGTTAATAGTTTCATAATAATTCTTTAAAAACAAGCTAAGCTCATCTTAAACAAATTTCGAGAATTATCTCTTGAAAAAATATAGAATCTGTCAAGTTTCCTTTTTTTATATGGCCTTTGGCACTAGTCGTATGTGGATTTATTTTCTGCGGAAATCCTATTAGCTTTTCTTCCCATAAAATTTTTTTCTTACATCACATGCACTGCTTTAGTTAGGGGCACACCCTAAGAGTATGGTTACAGTAAAAAAAAAACAGTATTGCTATCACGAATTGCCCTTTAAATTTTCCACGCACTGAATAAATAACTGAAATAACTTCCTCACACACAAAAGTTACTTTAAATTTTTTTTAAATTTCTTAGTACACCTATATTTATTGCTTGCACTGTAATTCTCAATTGTGTATTCATTCATTGTGTATTTGTTATAATTTTTAAATAGCTATTATTTCATGATGATTATATTTTTATTAATTTCATATTTTGCGGTTTGTTGCCTTTTGATTTTTCACACTTCAATACACTGAAAATTAATATGTAGTAGTACTTGAAAAATTTATTTATATAAATGTTAGTGTTAAATAATGGCTTTATAAAAATAGATTTTAATAACATGATAATTAAAATTTAAATGCTATAATTTTTAAATTAAAATGTTATACGAGCAATAAATATAAATTCCTTCTTTAAAATTCCTTATCTAAGAATTTTAATTAAATCAACCCTTAAATAACCTTAAACATTTTGGTTTCTTTTAAATTCCCATGCATTTGGTTTTTACTGAACCATCAAAATATTAACCCTCATTTAAAATTTTCATAGTACATATTAACCATCAACTCGTTCAACCACTTTAGTGCTGCGTGGCCGCAGTTGTTCTCTTTAATATTTCCCTAATGAGACTAGCTTCTGGCAATTTCTTAGCCCCTGGTATCGGACATTCGCATTGTACAACAAAAATGTTTAGTATTTTGTTAAATCCAATGCTACAACTATAAATACAGTCATCCTATAGTCATTTCACTAGTCAGTAGTTAGTAAATTTCATTTTTTCATGCTTCATATTGTATTATTATTGTACTTGTTTGTGTGCATTCATTCATTCGTTTGTATGTTTTACATTTTCTAGATTCATACCTTTCTCGTTTACAGAAAATCATTCGTATGTTGCTGTGTACCCCATTTAGCGTTGCCAGACCTTTCGCTTTTTGTCATCAATTCCCGCCTTTTCTCATGTAAATTAAACTCCTTTTGTTCTGCAGGAAAATGTACTGAAATCAGCGTTTTAAACCCATCTTTTTGTGGTGTAAAAACATTTAAAAAAACTACACAGAAAACATTATTGGCAATATAGTTTCAATTAAAATTTTGTTTGATTTCAAATTAATTATCAGTTAAAAGTTTAATCATATAAATTAAAATTTTAATTGAAAATGAGTATGGTGTCGAAAAAATTTTTAGTTTACCATAAGTACTATTGACAACATATTAAAAAACTTTTAGGTCCGATTACTGAATGTCCAGTTAGCTACTAACTAGGACTTTAACTGCAGGATAAATTGTAACCGATTTTAATTTTTTCTGGGTATGATATCTGAAAATCAAATTTTAAAAATGAACTCCAATAACTATCAAGTTACACACTCTATCTGAATAACTAAAACGTTTAGAGCCACAAATTCATTAACTTAACTTATTAGTGCATAGAGTCCTTTTTGTTTGCTCTTCAACCAACTTAATATTTTAATGAAGTTTTTAACTAAAAATTAAAACCAAGGAAGTTGTGACTTTCTTAACATTTATTTTGTCACACCAACGAGCATAGACTCTCAATAGGATGCATGCGTCTCTTTCTCTGTTAACTGGCTCTGGCCGACATTTGAAGAAATTTTGTTAGAAGGTGATAGGTTAAGTTTTATGATTAAATTTTAATAAGTATTAAAAATTGTTGCAATAAATGTGAAAAAATATAAAAAACTAAAGCCGTTATCTGCAATTTAACTTCTTCAAATCTCAACCAGAGCCAACGAGAGAGCGCGTAACAGTACGTGGGCATCTTGCATAGAGCCCGGTAACACTGATAGCCAGTCTCTTTCAATAAATTTTCCAATTATTGCTTACAAAGAGGGATTTTGCTGGACAAGTTTAAATGAAAATTTTCAGTAAACTAAAGAAGTTTTCTTTACAAAGTAAATGAAATAATTCTTAAATTTGATGAAAAAGCTTCATATATTTTATGAATCTAGTTTTAATGAAACTTTTTCATTCAGTGTATGAAACTTTTAATAAATAAAATGAAACTTTAAATAATAAAATAATTCAATTAAAAGTTTAAATGAACTAGTTCCAGTGAAACCTCATTTGTGTTATTCAAAAATTCATTAATAATATGCAGATAATTCTCTCAGTGTACCCGATTTCGCGATATCAGGGATAAAGGGGTAACTATACAGTTTTAAAAAAATGTGTTATTAAACTTATGTATATAGAATTTGCAAAGTTTCAATTCTTGGATGTTATGTAATACAATTTTCAACTAATTTCGGAGCCGAGATTAAGTCTGCAAATAACGAAATTTCTAAGCATTTCTTGTGGGGTTGGTTATCCACTACAATTTCTTCAACCGTTTTCAATTCCACTTGAAGCACCGTAAGAAAAAACTAATTTTTCACGACAATGAGATTTATGCGAAAATTGTGTTTGTTTTCAGCAAGTTTAATGGACAAGACTATTATTTTTCTAGTGAAAAATTGACATTATGTGCTTATTGCAATTGTGGCTTTCTTATAAAATAAAAAAAATGTTCATTTTCATAATTTAAATTACGATTTGAAGCCTTTAAAGTTGGAGTGAAAATTTTTCAAGTGAAAAACAATTTACGGTGCTTTAACATTTAAAAGTTTTTGAAATTGTGCCATTTTCATGGTTTTCTCATCATTGTCCCGCTTTTTGATGAACATTTTCTGGCAACGCTAATCCCATCTATCGTTGATGGTGTTGTTGTTGTTTTATAAATAGTCTAGTCTTTAGTATTTTTTTTTGTTTAAGTAATAAATTCTCACCCAGTTTATTGTGGAAAAAATGTATGTATAATTAACCATCCGTGCTCATTCTCTCGATGTCAATTTTTATATGACCAACGCCCACCCTCAATTTAACTTGACAACTTTTTTATGTCTAAGTTTTGTATAAGTATCACTGATGCCAACTTGGTGCTTTTCTAGTTGGATTTATGCTGCGTTTCCATTTGCCTAAAAATCTTGTTTTTGGCATACACGATGTAGATTTTGAAATCTAGTTCGTGTATCATATTATACAGTATCATATCATTTATATGTACGAAAACCAGCTCAAAATACGTTTTTTAGGCAAATGTAAACGCAGAATGAATTCAAATAAAAAAGCACCAAGTTGGCATCAGTGATAAGTATACAGAAAATTTCTCAATGACATCTCTCTGTTAAATGAATTCTCTGTTTAATTTTCTTTGCACAAAAATTATTGCTTTGGGGTGTACAGTGGGTTTGAAAGACTTTAAAGTTGACAGATTTAAAGAAAGCATTTGCCCCCTGTTTTTATAAAGCGAGCGGAATAATTCCGCATGAGGAATGTGTGTATTTTGTTATTGTAACAAAAAGAAAATGTACACAATTCCTCTGTAGGAATGATTCCCTTCGCTTTATAAAAACAGGAGATTAAATTCCACAGACATAAAAATAATTAGAATTAAAGTTTTATAGGCAAATATAGCTCAAATACCAAAAAATGGCGCCCAACTTCATCTAGTAATTACAAAAACATCATATTGAAGGACTTTTAATTATAAAATACACAGAAGTTGTATCGTAATTTTTAAGGTTGGTTACCGAAACGAATAACGGTAAGGGTAACGGTAACGGTATCGGATTTCGTTTGTTTAGGTAACGGTAAAGGTAACGGTGTTTAAGACTGTTTCGGTAACGGTATACCGTTACCGAAACAGCAATACCGGTACGAACCGGTATTAAAAATTATGTTAAAAACATATAGAAACAAGTAAAAACATGGCATATTTTTAATTTTAAGTACTGAAAATACAGATTTTAAGCTATAAATTCAATACTGGTAGTTTTAATAAGTAATATTATTATCTATAAATTTTTTTTGTAAAAAAACACTCAAGATTATAAAATAAAAAATAAAAAAGTTGTAATTTTTATATAAAATAATAAATACCGGTAAAATACCGGTAACTACCCATAAAAATAACGGTATCGGTAACGATAACTTATTACATTTCTTTTATTATTACATTTCTTATTACCTTTGTATGGCGATGTCGCGAAAAATAATGAGTTATGTAAGCATACGAAAAATCTAAAAATATGTCATTATATGCTTACCAGTACTGACAAAAAGAATGAGTCTAAAAATAGATTTTCAAAAAAATAAGTTTTATAAAAAAAAAATACTTTTTTATTCTAAAAATTTTTTTTTAATAAAAATTTTTAGTGCGGGAATCGAACCTTGGACTCTAGGTTGCTAGTCAATAGCTCTACCATCTGAGCTAATATATCAACATGTAATGTTTGATATATAAAAACATAATTGACCTGCTGCACACAAGTCAGCTTACTGAGAATGCTTCACAGCCTTTAATTACAAAAACGGATATGACAAACAAATTTTATATAGATTTCTGTGACGTCTTTGTCTCCGCTGATATTCCGCTATACAAATTAAATAACTATAATTTAAGAACATTTCTAAAACAATACACAAATGGATCTATTCCTAGCGAGTCTCTACTAAGAAAAAATTATGTGGATGAATTGTACGATGGTCAAATGAATGGAATAAAACGTGCACTAAAAAACAAGTTTGTATGGATGTCCATGGATGAGACAACAGACATTGAAGATCGTTATATTGCGAACTTTATTGTTGGTGTTTTCGATAAGGAAGAAATTACAAGTAAAATGAAATTCCTACTCAAAGTAGTTGAGTTAGAAAAAGCTCACCATGCCCGGGCATTTAATGATTCAATAAATTTGTTGGTAGACGATTTTGATAAAAATCTAATCTTATTATTTTTGACAGACGCAGAGTCTTATATGATCAAATCAGCTAAAGGGCTTCAGATTTTTTACCCCAATCTTCTACATGTTACTTGCTTAGCACATGGATTACGCCGCATCGCTGAAGTTAAATATTTTTAAAGGCACCTTCACGTGCAGCCATTTTTAAAGAAAAATACTCTGAACTACCTCTTCCTCCACAACCTGTGGTGACAAGATGGGGAACTTGATTAGATGCAGTAGAGTATTATGAATCAAATTTTGAGGAAATTAAAAATGCAGTGGAAGATCTTAATGATACGGATGCTTCTTCTATAAAGATAAATATTAAAGCACAATTAGCAATTTTGTCTTCGAATTACTCATTTTTGAGTGAATCTATAACAAAGTTAGAAGGATTTGGTTCACTAAATAATCAAATTGAAAAAGTTAATGATGCCGCTTGCAAAATTAGCGAGGTGGAAGGAGAGGTAGCTTTGCGAATTAAAAACAAACTGAAATCGGTATTGCAAAAAAAACGAAGGATTTCGTAAAATGAAACAAATTTCCTGTGTTTTTCATTTTGATTCTAATGAAGACAATGGGAAGGTTCACCAGAGAAACCCGCTACCGCTACAATTGATATGTAGCAACTTTTGTTTTAGTTTTAAAATAAAAATATTTGTAGTTTTTTCTCTGATTTTTTAATATTTTTTATTCATTTATATCACAGTACAACACTAAAAATGCGACATATCAATTTTGATAGATTTTAGGATGAAATATCACGAATGTGAACACCAAATTTCAAAATTAGCTCTAGTTTTGAAATATTTGGAAATTTAACTTTTTTTTAGCAAAAAGACAGTTTTTTTGTTAAAAATTTCTTATTTATTCATATACCTGACTAAACCACGAATAATGTTTAATATGGTTTAAAAATATGGACTTTGGTTTTAGATAAAGGTTCTAGGATATAATTGCAATTAAATTGAAAACTTCACTTATTTTCCTATTTTGTAAATCTAATAAAATCCCTTAATCGGATTTGAAAAATCTTTGCATATGGCGTAAATTCATATTTCACTAAATTCTTTTTATCAAAAGAATCACAACTGCTGTTTCAACATTTGCAGAAAATTCAGTCTGAAATACACATTTTACATCTTTTTTATTTCAAATTAATTTTATATGAATTTACTATGGCAAAAGGAAATAAAGTACATTTTTGAACATGCATATTTTAAAATCGTTATTTTTTTTCGAAATTTGCATTTCATTTGTCTAAAACTTGGTTGAAATTGATTAGAAAATGTATGTTTTACATTTCTGAATGGTTTTATCTGGATTTTAATATTTAAGATTTGTCACAGACTTCTTCATTTTTAGGTATTAAAAAAGTCAACCTTTTTCACGTTTAGTCAATATTAACTTAAAATTACAACAGAAAATGCGAATTTTTTTTTCATAAATTAAGTAACATGAGATGTTTACTAAAGGTACAAATTCAAATATTAGCTTTTCCTTTCATCGCAGATTATTTATTAACGAACTCTTGAAAAAAGAGAAATTTAAATTTTAAATGCATATATAGGGAATATTATCGCAGCTATCAAAACGTGCAATATATCAAATTAAAGGGCATATTTCATCATTTTAAAATGCTGCAAAAATAGCTTTATTACTTTTCAATTTAATATTTTTTTGCAAAAAGTTTATTAAAAAATTTAATTTTCCTACAAAAACGTTTTTGCAATATTTCTTAAACTATAGCTAACTTTAAAATTCTAGAGCCATATTCGTGATCTGCGTCCCAAAATCTATTAGAAATGATATATCGCAATCCCGATGAATCAAATTTTTCTGTGTTGTACTGTGTAATTATAATGGCGCATATTGCTTATTCTTTAAAAATAAAAAAAAAAACAAACGACTGCTGATGTATCACTAACTGCTCACAAGTAGCGTAAAATTTTTACGCTACCAAAATAAGGTATCGCTACCACAACACGTTGACTTAGCGATAGGTAATCAAATCGTTCACCAGATTGTTGAGTAGCGGATTAGTAACAGTTGAGCGTCTGGTAAACGCACTGAATATTTTCGAAACGAATTATCATCTTTTAAATATTCTCTTATTACATCGGTTGATGTTGAGCGTTCTTTTTCGATGTACAAAAGCTTTTTGCGGCCAAACAAAACTACTTTTACTTTTGAAAACTTAAAAAACATTTGTTTATACAAATAAAAATGTATGTTAAGTTAAAAAAAAGTTTAAATGCTAAAGTGAGATCGTTCTAAAATAACATGATTTTTGACAAATTTCTATTCTTAAAACTTCCAAAATCATGCTATTTTATAAAGATAGCACCTTGGCACTTAAATTGTGAATTATTTCATATATTGCACTTGTTAATTTACAAATTTACAAGCCTGAATTAGTATTAGTATTTGTTTTTTTTTTGTTATAATAAAATTAGTTTTTATTTAAAATATAATTTTTTAAATGCATATTTTTTTTATTTTTAAAAGCAATACTAGCATGTGATGAAAATCGATCGGTTTCAAATCGATTGTTTCTGAAATTTCAATCCTGACCATTTCTTATTATTTTTAATTTAAAAGCCATAAGAAGTCGTAAATCGATAAACCTAATACAATTACAGAAAATTTTCGTGGGAAGGTGAGAGATGAACTTTAAAAAAATGTTTTAACATTTGATACAAATTTTCTTTGTTCTTAACCACTGTGCACTTATAAAAACTCTGCAGGGTTGGCAGGCAATACTGCTAAAATACCGCTATCGATTCAAAACCCTTTCAACTGACTACCGTTACCCCTAAAATACCGTTACCGAAATACCCGGAATACCGTTATGCTTAAAATACCGTTAACGAAATAACTGAAATACCGTTATCCTTAAAATACCGATACCGAAATAAATGAAATATCAATACCCTTAAAATACCGTTACCGAAACAAGTGAAATATTGTTATCCCTAAAATACCGTTACCGTTATTTTTAATTTTCTGCTTTTGGTTCTGTTTTTAATCTCGTTTGTTTTTTGTAAAAAAAATTACGGTATGCATCGAGATAACTGACTACCGTTACCCTTAAAATACCGTTACCGATATAACTCAAATACCGTTAACTTTAAAATACCGTTATCGAAATAACCCAAATATCGTTATCTTTAAAATACCGTTACCGAAATAAGTCAAATACCGTTATCCTTAAAATACCGATACCGAAATAAATGAAATAGCGTTACCCTTAAAATACCGGTACCGAAATAACCTAAACTATCGTTACCCTAACGATAACCGCATTCGTTTCAGTTACCATCCCTGGTTTTTACTATCTATCAACACATTTACAACAACCCTCTCAAATGTCTCTCCAACAAACAAACTCACACATACACCATGCCCCACTCATTTCGTAATAATGCTTATATCAGGGATGATAAAGTTATTACTATAGTACTTTTTTTGGTACTATTTGAATCTCAAAAGTAATATGGTACTCCTATGACTCATTTAGTACTATTTACACATTTTTCGATTTTTAAATTGTTTGTGCTTTTTTAATTTTCAGAGATATTATTCTTTTTATAGCGAATACATCAACTATCAGAGTTTTAAATAAAAAATACTTATCAACAATTATCTTAATTTTTGCATTCAAAAATACAAAAATTGTTTTTTCGGACTTTCTATATTTTCATATATTTATATATATTCTAACTAAATATATAAAAATACTTATGTTGAAAATATTTAAAATATTAGATGTTACTATTGAAAACTCAAGTTGAACACATAAAAACTGTTCTTTCGCATTTTTTTATTAAAATATGTACGTATGTATAAAAAAAAAATATTAAAAATTAGGAGAATTAAGAAATCTAGAAATTTTTGTATTTTTTGAAACGAGCAAAATGAAATCCCTCATTCGATTTTCATTTCTGAATGATTAAATACCTAAAACATATTTGGAAGAATCGAATAAATTCTTAATGCACCTAATGCAATCATTATAAATTACAAATTCATTTGATTCGATTGTCAATTAATTTGTTCATTCGAAAATATTCTTATGACATTACAAGTTGGAATATACGTGTAAATAAATGTAAAATAATATTCGCTTTAAAACGAAGTCGAATACGATATTCAGGGACTTTGAATTCTGAACCCTACACTCACAGAAATAAATCTGTAAAAATAACAGAAAAAGCTACTAAAAATTAAGCAAAAATGGCCTTACAAAAGAAACTGCTGAGATTAGAAGATTTTTTTTATATGTTTTATATATTTTTTATATTTAACTTTTAGTTCATTGAAAATAACAAATTATACTCTTAAATCTGCAGAAAATATTAATATTAGTGGAGCAAAAATAGCAAAAACTGTTATATCTACAACATTTTTGTTACTTTTAAGATAAATTTATTTGAATGAAAATAGCAGTCTATCTCGCTAAAATCAACGGAAATGGTTGCTAAAAACAGTAAACTGCTCATTTCAAAAGACTAGCCCCTAAATTCATAAACGCTTTATAAAATTATAGGAGGTTTATTGAATAAATTTTGTATGAAAATGACGTTTTGTAAACCTGCTATAACTTTAGAAAGCATTTATGAATTGAGGCCTAGATTTTTATTCGTATTATAGATTTATAGATTTTAATTTTCTAGTGAGTTTTAGTCTATTAATTATTATGTATTACTAATTTTAGCAGGTTAAGTTGTTATTTTCTGTTAACTAAAATTTATTCAAATATAACTAAAATTTTGTATATGTATTTAACAGTTTGGTTTTTGCTGTTCTTATCTTACTAATATTTTACAAAAGTAATATGATAGAATTTTTTTATGCAACGTAATTTTTAACTAATTTTTAATAGTTTTAACTAAAATTTTTACGTTTTTCTATTGCTGAATGAGTTAGATATAACAGAACTCTTTATTTTTTATGAGTTTTTATTTGTTAATTTATAATGATAAAAAAATTAAACGAAAAAAATGTTGGTACTATAGAGGTCGAAAAAGTACTATTTTTTAAGCTGGTTAGTACTATTTTAAAAATCCCATTTATCATCCCTGGCTTATATAGTTTTGCGGACTACTGCTGGCAATCCGAACATATTTATCAACAAGAACATATTTATCACGCATGTATAATCTTTAGGAATATATCAACTTGCTACATTTTCATATACCAATGCTGGTTGCCTAATACATTGGCGGTTACACGTTGTCGTCAGGTTGCTCGTAATGTGAAAAAACGAGACCAACTAACCAACAAACTAATAATGTAAACAACTAACTAACGAAACGACCGCACAACGAACAAACGAAATAAAATGTACGAATAAAAAATACCAAAAGTAATAAAAAAAAAAACAAAAATAAAAGTTGGTGGCAAAACATAGCACAGAGTGCTAAAGAATTATTTTTGAGATTTGCCATAAATGACGAAGGTGGCGACGACCAGTGATGCCAACTTTTTTAAACTAAATCCCTAAAAAACACTATTTTGGTAAAATATAACTTAATTCAACCTTCTTATTGTTTTGAATATGTTCAAGAATGTTTGATTTTTTTAATGCAAAAATCCCTTTTGAGAACAATTTTTTATTTATTCGCCCTGATTACGGTTGTCGAATTTGTAGTCGGAGTTTTGATTTTTTCCAATATTCCAATATGACATACCCACTGGTAGCAGTCAGCAGAGAAACCTTAAACTAATACCGGTGAATGGTAACGCTTTGTGGTTACTAACTCTGCTGAACGATGTTTTCTTTGTTTTGAAATATATTTTTTCTAGTTTCCTTTGATTTTTCTTTTCTTTCGTTTTTACGTGTTATTCCTGAAAATTTATTTTTTTTAAATCAACAACAACAAAGGTATCACTATTTGATCAAAAGTTGCAAACACTTTTTACCCTACCAAAATATGGCAACGCTACTTGAGCGCTCAGACTGAGCGGTTCGTGATCAGGTCTTTCAGCAGATAGTTGTAAAATAGTTGTAGAACTGTTGATTATCAAAGTGTATCTATTGACCGCAACCACTGGTAATTTTTTCCATGAAACCAAAAGTTGCACAAGAATGTTGCGTAATGTATGGCTAGCTGAAAAAAGTGGTACTTTTTTTTTCGCTTGACAACCAACGTTCAAATCAGTTAAAATTGCATCAAAATAAATATTTAACCAAAGGGTCGCTAAAAGCTCAAAGAAAAGTTAAAGCTAGCGGATTTTTTTAAAAAGCGCTAAAATAATAAGTCGTGTCTGGGTTGTGCAAAAGCGCTAAATCCAACACGAAAAGTGCTAAGATGGCATCGCTGGTGACGACAACGAGTACAGTAACATACTACACTGACATCTCTTTTCAATGCATGTGTATTGACCACGAAAGCGCATAAAATCTATTTTGTTCTCGCTCTTTCTTGTTTGCATATTCTATAACGTTAACATTTTGTATGTTGTGTGTTGGTAAATTTCACGTTATTTTGCTTTTGGTTGATATAAATTTTCTGCTTCAAATTGGCTTCCTATTTTTTATGATCGCCTAATTTTTCCCTCGAATATCGAATCTCGATTTCGATGAGATTTTAACGCAATTTTATTTTTTTATTTTTTATATTTTGTATTTATAATTTTTTTTCACCAACATGTTGTAAATTTATTTAATAGGGGTTTTCTTAATACCACCGATTACAGTAAAACATAATAATAAAATAATCGTTTTAGTATCAACAACTTTCTTTATAAACTTCAACGAATATACAACGAAAACACAGTATACAAAAAATCATTAAGAATTTTGTTTGTCATGGTCGTAGTAGTAGTAGTAGAAATGACAGTTGGATTATTATATATATTTTTGTGCAAAAATAAAAATTAAATTATATTGGAAAACGTGTTGTTTTGTTTGCCTGTCTGGTATGCATGCCAACGCACGACTGACTGACTGATTCAAAAAATATTTTAAAAGTTAAGGTCTTTTGGCTTGCAAAACTTTCGACTGAATAAAAAAAATATTTATTATACTCGTCGTAAAACAACACACGACATTCAAAACCCCGCCAGTCGCTATAAATTGCTGACTAGTTGTATGTATGACTGACTATTTGGCTGGTAAGTGTCTGCTGCTGTGCGCTGTAGTGTTATTTTTTTTTAATCCAACACAATTCGTGTCAATTTAGTGGTTTTGGCTTTATGTGTTTTAACCCTGGAACACTGATTTTATTTTTTATACATTAACGCTAATCATTAGTCAAATCGACTAACATATATATATTACCATTTTTTTAAATATCTATATTTGAACAACCCAAAAATCATTTCAAGGTTGACGGTTATATTTTAAATGTAAATTAATTTACAATTTTAATTCTTTTGTAAAACAATTAGTTTAAAATTTATATTAATAACAAATACTCTTGAGATCAATTGTTGAAAATAATGAGTAAATAAGAAATAATAATACTAGCCATTAGTCGAATCGACTAACATTTTGCTAAATAACTCAGAAATAGCAATATGTACTTGCTGCAACAATGTGACCACTCAGAACATGAGAACAACTTTGACTGAGAATTAGTGTTTCCAATTATTCGACATAGGCGGTTAACCGGTTAATGCATTATTCGAAAAATCACAAAAATTGATTAACCGGTTATTCGGGTCGGTTAATCGAGAAAATTGGCGATTAATCGATTAATCGTTTAATGCAAAATTAATATATTTCCTTAATTTTTTTATCAATAATACACAAAGAGCTTCCTGTTTTTGTTAAATGAATGATTCAGTTGCCAAATCGATTAACTCCATAAAGAAAAATTAATGAGTCTTAAAGAAAAAATATTATATATTGTTTTTTAAAATTCTTATTAAAATATAAATTTTGTCATTTAGTAGTGTTAATATTTATTATCAGAGAAATTTGTTTTGAATATTTTACAGTTAAGAGTCAATAAAATATTTTGGAATAAAATTTTATAAAATTCTGAAAGTGGAGTTATATAAATTCGATGTGTTTAAAAACAGTTTTCAAATTAAAAAAGCACATCTACACCAGAGAAACAGAGCAAAAACTCCTATTAGCAAAAGCCACCTCTAATTAGCTCTACTAAAAATTAGTTAAAAATGGCAAAAAAAACCGCTGAAAGAACACCAAACCTAAAACTGTTACATATAGATAACTCAATGTAAATTTTTTATTTCTTGATAAAAATTTTTAAAAATCTGAGAAACTTTAGATACAACATATCTTTAAATGCAATTTTTAAGCACTTAAAAAAAATGTATCCAAAGTTTTTAAGAATTTATTAAGGTTCTTCCTCCTCCTCTTAAGAAATAAAAAACAACGAGTTGGAGCATCTTTATAATGAGCCATTGATATAAAAAAAATTTAATTCTCTTTGAGTAAAATTTTAGTGAACTGAAAATACGAATTTACTCTACAAAAATTAAAAAAAAAAAAATTTCCTGAATATTTGCATAATTAGCTGAAGATTATCAAATTATTATAAATTCTTAGCCTTTTTTCGTTATTCGTTATTTAAGGGCCATTAACAAAATAAAAAAAAAAATTTAATGAAAATTTTCACTTAACTAATGAAAAAATAAATTTTGTAAAAAAGCTTCAAAATTTTTATGAAGATCTTTTTAATAAAACTTTTTTATTGGGTGTATGAAATTTTTATTAAATAATATGAATTTTTCAAAAAAAAAAAAACTACATCAATTCAATGAAATCTTTCAATGGACAAATTCCAGCGAAACTTCATGGAATCAATGTAAAAATTTATAAATAGCATGTAGACAATTCTTTCAGTGTACAGTTACAGATGTCAAATTTAATATAAAAGCTGTGTTTGTGCGGCAATCTATCAACGTTGGCTTATGTCATACCCATATAAATTTGACACTAGCCAACATTTAGTGTTAACTCTTAAAGTTACTAATGTCAAATTTGTATGGGAATGACATAAGCCACCGTTGATAGCTTGCCACACGAACACAGCTAAATTTGAATATTTTCCAGGGTTGGCAACCGTTTCATAAAGGTAGTGATAAGTGATAACGTTATTTCAACAGTATTTCGTTAGGTTATCGGTATTTTAAGTTTCATCGTTAAGTTATTTTAGGGTTAACGGTATTTTAGAAAATTTCGTTAGGGTATTTTAAGGTTATCGGTATTTTACGTTATTTCGTAGTATATTTTAAAGATATCAGATTATTATTTTTACCCTTATTAATAAGTTATTATATAACACAATATCAGTAATATATTATTTTAAAGCCTCCAAATAAGTAGTGATATATCACTATATCGGTAACTCATTATTTCATACCTTCCACATAAATATTGATGTATCACAATATTAGTAACGTATTACTTTAGGTTTCTAAATAAAACCAAGGTAAAGGGTACCCATTGCCAGCCAATGCGTGAAAGAGGTCTAACTCATTACCAAGGTTTTGCTGGGTGGTTTTGTGCGTACCCGGTATTATAAGCATTTTTACCATTTTTTGAGATAATTATTTGTTTACTCTCATTTTACCAGACTTTACCCAAAATTACGTCAAACAAACTTAGAGGGTTATTTTGTAATACGCAACGCCTTGCGTTGCGTTGTTTTCCATACAAATTGTTTTTGTAACAATAACAATTTACACATAAATCAACGCAACGCAAGGCGTTGAGTTTTACAAAATAACCCACTTAATATTACGACCGTACGTATAGTTAGCAATACCATTTGTAGTTCAAAACAAACTTATACAAACTTATTTTTTTTTAATTTAATTTTTATGCTTTTTAGAGAAAAAAACCTAACGTAATTCTATTTCGTTTATGTATTTTAGGGTTAACGGGATTTTAAGTTATATCGTTAAAGTATTTTAAGGTTATGGATATTTTAATTTATTTCGTTATACTGCATTTAGACTAAGTAAAAACTACCTAGTTTTTGGCCGTTGTTAGTTTTTACTTGTCAAAACGCATACATAAAAAACAAACAAAACCCAGTTTTGTACAAAAACTAGGTAGTTTTTGCTCAGTCTAAATTGCGGCCCTATGCTCCTTGCAGGAGTAAAAGGAACAAATATATATATATATAAATTCAGTATTAGGATATTTTAAGGTTATCGGTATTTTAAGTTATTTCGTTAGTGGTATTTTAGGGTTAAAAATAGTTCGTTGAATGGGTTTTGAATCGTTAACAGTATTTTACGGTTAGTGTTTGCCAACCATGATATTTTCACGTTAATTTTGTGTCGACTTTAGGTTATTTGTTTATTGTTAATGGCACTAATGCGAAATGTCACTAAATTCCGGGAAACGGGTTTGGTTTCCATGGTATTTCTAGTGGAACATGTTATAGAAATAATGTGATGTTTGAACCGAATATACACACTTTCTTGGGAGATGTAAGATAAGTTGGAGTTTCTGCAGAATTAAGATGTTGATTGACAGTTGTGTGACACAGATTTGAAACAAATGTAGACAAGCCAACCGGCTTCGCAGGGATATTATTAAGACATACTGTATAATTTTTATAAAATTGAAAATAAAATTGAATTGAAATAAAAAAAAAAAAAACCTTTCCGTGAAGGGCATGGAAATATAATTTATATTACTTTTATAGTTTTTAAAAAAATTAAAACAGAAATGGTAAATTGTCTATTTTATTTCCTTAAGCCTATAAGAACTTAAAGGCTGCTCCAGCCAAACACGTCGTGTGTTTTGAGGAGTTTTAAAACATCTTTATTTTGGCCTTGCTCAAAAAAGATATCTAAAGGCTTAAGGACCTCTTTCACTGGATTTTAAAAGAATTCCATGGTATTTTAGTTAGTTTTTGTTTTTTTCTTGCAATTATTTAACTAAAGTTAAGAAAATTATGAAGTATTGGGCAAGGTTGGTTACCGAAACGAATAACGGTTAGGATAACGGTAACGGTATCGAATTTCGTTTGTAACGGTAAAGGTAACGGTATTTACGACTGATTCGGTAACGGTATACCGTTATCGAAACAGCAATACCGGTACGTACCGGTATTAAAAATTGCGTTAAAAATATATAAAAACAAGTAAAAACATTGCATATTCTTATTTGAAGTCCTAAAAACACAGATTATAACCTACAAATTCAATGCTGGTAGTTCTAATACTTAAAATCATTGCCTATAATTTTTTTTGTAAAAATAACTCAAGATTATAAAATAAAAAAGTTACAAAATTGGCATTTTTATATAAATTAATAAATACCGGTAACTACCCATAAAAATAACGGTATCGGTAACGATAACGGTATTGGTAAATTTTTTAGAGGTATTGGTAACGGTAACGGTATTCAATTTGATACGGTATTTTAGCGATAACGATAACGGTAACCAACCTTGGTATTGGGAAAAACTAAAGGAAAAATTCCATATTAAAAATTTAACCGGTTATCGACCTATTTTAACCGATTTTTCGGGTCGAATAATTATTTGAGTTTTAAATTATTTGTTTCGACATTAACCGAAACAGAGGCGATTAATCGAGGAATCGGTTAATCGATTAACCGAATTGGAAACACTACTGAGAATACAAGAGAATTTAGACCAGTGGTGTTCAGTCCATAGGACAATTGTCCCTGCTCAATTCACATGTATTCTTACGCTCTTGCTTTTAGTCGTCACTGAAACAGCGACGAATGAACATGAGTACGGATATATGCTGATTTTTTTAATGTACTGAAAAAAAAATTAATAACGATGTACGACAAATATTTTATGATTATAAATGCAGATTAAATATATTATATAAATATGTAAATACAATGAAATCACTGATATTGATTTAAAAAAATCGAAAACCTTTTGTTTTACATAGAATGAAAGAAGCCACCCTTATGTATGTACATATATATTTTTTTTTCTTTCAAAAATTGTATTTTGTTTATTTTTACTTCTTTAAAACAGTGTAGTATTTATTTATATTTTCCGAAAGTACCTACTTCGCTTTTTACACAAAACATTTTCATATTTTTAATAAAAAATAAATGCATACAAATTCTATTAACTCATTCAACATTTCTTACAGTGCAATTCTCATTTTCTCACCAACACAACTACATTTTTAGTTTTGAACACCACTGATTTAGACCGATCGGTAAAACGAGAAAAAAAGCTATGCACAAAAATGTAAGTGGTGTTAGTCGAATCGACTATCATTAGTGTTCTAGGGTTAAAAAGTACTTATTTAGTTGAAACGAACTTTTATTTTGAAAAATCATTGTTTTTCATGTTTACTACTAGTTTCAAACTCATTTAGCCTATCATTTTAATTTAATGATCTTTGCCGAAGTTAAAATGAAAAAAATATAAAAATTAAAAATTTTTCCATACTGAAACAAAAACCTCAGTTCCCATCGCTGGTGCTCTCCACACATACACTAAATGTACACACACATGCATGTAAAGAAAGTGTGAATGTTCCCTATTACCAATTCGGTAGTCGACTACGAAAAAAACACACTTTTCGTTAGCTTTTATGACCTAGCTATAAGCTAACTACAATGCAATGCAGAACTTCCCCAAAATCGAAGCTTGGATATAGAGTGCAGTGACATTTGTGTACGTTTGCACTTGTTTTGACATTTTACTATCTCTTTCTTTTAGATTTGTTTTACATATTTTTCATTTTCTTTTGTTCATTGTCAAAATCAGTGCTCGTGCGTTTAGTTAGTGTGAAAATAAATGGAAAAAGTGAAATATTTAATAATTCCAAGAAGAAGGAACAAAAAGCTTTAACAAAAAGCAAATATTTTGTTTATAATTTTGTTATATTTTTATATTTATCTTTCTTTTGGGTTTTTAGTTCTGACTAAAGCAAAGAGTATTATAAGGTAACTAATAGTAAGCTAGCTAATAGCTACCTAATAGTTGAATTTTATAAAGTCAATTTATAGCCAACTAAAATAAAATTAGTTTATAGCTAACTTCTATTCAACTAACTTTAAAAATAATCCAAATATCAACCACCACTAGTTGCGAAATCGTTAGATTTAAATGCATTAAAAGTTAGCTGAGTTGCCGGTAGGGTATGTATAAAAACAACCGTCACCGCAGCCGCAGTCATTTAATTTGATTTTTCTCTCCGCAGCGGAATCCGCAGCCGCAAGGTTGTATCTCTACTCTTAGTTGTATTTAATCTTTGTATATACAGCTATGGACATATAATTGGCACAAATTTAAATTGCGCATAAATTTAAGTATTTTCCAACTAAATATATTTAAAAATGCAAGTTTTATCTCTTCTGATTGTTGTTGAAAAAGATGTTTGTCTTAATAGTGTTCAAATGTTCCATTATGTTTTGCTTATTATTTACCGTTATCATTTTTGCGTTAACAACGCTGATTTAAAGTGGACATATAAATGGCACAATTTACTTAAAATAGGCAGTAGTCGTGTAGATTTAATTCAAAGCAATAAATATTTTTCGTAGTTCAAAAATAAATATAAAAAGTTAAAAAATTTTTAAAATGGGATCAGGAAACATAGAAAAGGCGGATCATATGAAAAATGTATGAAGATAGAAAAAAAGTAGCGGAAATTGCTGACATAATGCAAATTTCTCGCAAAAACGTCTACAATGCAATTAATTCTTGTGTTGAGGATCCCGATATATTGACTAAGGGTAAAATTCGGAAGCCAAGTCCACGATAAACAGATGAGCGTACGGATGCAGCTATATTACGAATGGTGAAAATTTATCCATTCAAGTCATCAAGGCAGATAGCATCGGATATTAATGGAAATTTTAACATGTAAATATCTAGCAGACTTGCCAGAAGAAGACTAAACGAGGCAAATTTGTTTGGGCGCATTTCCAGAAAAGGCCCTTATCCCAAAAAAAAAAAATATTTCAAAACGACTAACATTCGCCAGAACCCATAAGGAAAATCCCATTAGTTTTTGGAAAAACGTGTTATGGAGTGACGAAACAAAAATTAACAGGATAGGACCAGATGGCAGAATCTTTGTTCGTCGTCCTAAAGGCCAAGAGTTTAATCCTCGGTTCACTCAGAAGACGGTAAAACATGGAGGTGGCAGTATTATGGTTTGGGGTGCATTTTCTTGGCATGGCGTAGGTCCGCTTATAAAAATCAATAGAGAAATGGACAAGTTTCAGTATTTAGATATTTTAAAAAACCATATGGAGCCATATGCCTTCAACTCCATGCCAATAAAATGGAAATTCATGTAAGATAATGACCCCAAACAACCCTCCAAACTAGTAAAAAATGGTTTTGTGCGGAGAAGATTGATGTTTTGGATTGGCCAGCCCAGAGCCCTGACTTAAATCCAATAGAGAACCTGTGGAATGAAGTCAAGGTTGAAATCGCAAAGAAAAATTACAAAAATATGGACGAACCGCACCGGAAGCTTGCTACGCCATCCCCAAAACAAAATGCCAAAAACTAGTGGAAAGTATGGGTCGCAGGTGCGAATCTGACATCAGAAACAAAGGCCCCAGCACTAAATATTACCAAAAAATTTAACAAATGCAATATTAAAATCATTTCTTCTCTTTTTTTAAGATTGTGCCATTTATGTGTCCAGCTCATTTCAATGGGTTTTTTTTCATAATGATAAGTTTTTATTTACATTAATGAATTTCAATTAAAGTTTATAGCAATATTAAATGTGCATAATAAACATTTGGAAAAAAACAAAAATTTGTTGGTTGTTAATAGTATTTGCAATATAGTAGCATAAGAAAGAATTCATGGTAAAATGTGCCATTTATATGTCCATAGCTGTATGAGAAAAGTAGTAACTTTATGAAATATTTCAAAAAATTAAGCTTGTCAAAAAAGTGTGCTTTTTTTTAAATGTATGAACCCATTTTGACATGTGTGTACCGAATTGTGTTCACACTATTATACATTTTCTTTATACAACACATTTCTGGCATGTGTAACACACTTGTGTGATAATCGAAACGGGGATTTAATATTGATTTACTGAGTACTCAATACTCTGTTTTTCATATTTCTTTTCTAAACGGGTTGTATTTATATATATTTGTAGTTTCATGGCAAAATTATGCACATATTTGGCAAAATACAATGTACTGAGGAGTTTCGTTTGTGTATTGAGTACTCGGAAATAAGCACACGGTATTGAGTACTCAGTACCCAAATACTTAATACTTTTATAACTCTATAACATAAGAAATGCAAACAAAACAAATAGAAAAAAAAAATACATTTTATTGTCTAATAAAAATCGACAAAAACAAAAAGAATGTGCTTTTTAATGAAATTAATTCTATTTTTCACTGATAGTTGAGTTAAATGTAGCTGCATTATGCTTCCGGGTAAGAAATTGTATAAAAACAGATCTTCAATTGCTGCGGTCTTCCTCCGACCAAAAAATCAAAAGTTGGATCTTTAAACTACTCTATCCCTGTTCGAAAAGGTTTTATATATAAATATTAAAGTTGTATTTTATAGAAAGTTAATAAATATTTTTTTCCGGCCGCGGAAATATTTTGTTAAATTTTTGGATAGGTTACAAAAAATATTTTTTGTTTACAAAAATAACCAAACAGCTGTTAACGAGGTAATGAAAACCACTTTAACCTTATGTGAACACTTTTGATTAGTTTCCAAATATAATTGCTAAAGCGCCCACAAAACTTGCTTGTGAATGAGGTATTACATACCTTCTGTCATCTCTCGGACTTAAAACAGTTACTTTGTAGGTTCCCTCAGATTTCCATGAAATTTAGATACACATATGGTCAAAATACTAAGTACAGACAATTATTTATGTAAGAGGGACATATCCATTGCTGGTTTATGAAATTCCCGAAAGAACGCATTAAAAATTTCTTATGTGCACTAAAAGTACAGCAAAATACAGCATACATTTATTAAATGTACTTGGATATACCAAACAAATAAAATCCCCAGGCTGTGCCAACCTTGGCAAATAACTACGGCCAAGCGTTTGTCATTTCGACAACGTACCAGTAAAGTAACTGGTACTATCGTCACCAATATAGGGCCGACTTTATGCCGTTTGCATTTTTCTACCTGGAAACCTTTGCAACAATTTTAGAGAAGACACATACCTAAGAAAGTAGACCTCACAGAATGTAAAAATTGGCATGAATTTAAGCGTGATAAATAAAGTCAATGCTAGTATCGTCTATAAAAGACTGGCTGATTCCTTCCATTGGGAATTTCGTTGTTAATGAACGGGTACGTCAACAAGCAAACTTTGCCGGATTAGGGACGATACCAATACATAAGAGGTCTCCTAAGTAGCAATGCATCCGCAGAACGTTATTGTTTGGTGTCGATTGATGACCGGCGGCATCATTGGTCCATACTTCTTAGAAAACGATGATGACAGTGCTATCACCGTCAACGGAGAGCGCTACCAATCAACGACAACCAATTTATTTTGGACAAAATTGGATAATATGGATATCATCGACTTGTGGTTCCAACAGGACGGCACTACGTGCCACATAATTGATGCCACAATTGACATTCTCCACGAGCCATTTAAGTCGCAGGCTTATAAGAACGAGTGCCTTAAACTCAAAATAGTCCCTCTCGGATGCGCGCCACCCAGCGAAGATGGGTGCTTTCCGTAATTCTCTACCACAACGAAAGTAAAACTACATAAGGCCGCCATATGTCATTTAGTGAGTCAATTTATGATTAGCGATTGTGTATTCAGTCGGGCTTTAATAAATCATTGTGTTAAAATCACTAGTTTGTGTGAGGTTATATTGATTGGTGTATTAAAAGTAATACAGTATAATTAATACAGAGTTAATAAAAAAGTGTTTATTTTAATTATATAACAGCACCTAAAGGAGATAAACGAACGTTTTTATAAGGTAAAACGTAACAATTCGTGTCAGCGTTGGGAAACGAACCCAGTTTATTTAAAGGAAATAAGTCAACGTTTTTAAAAGGTGAAGACGTAAAAATTTGTGTCAGAAGTGGGATTGCAAAATAAAAAAATAACCAGGGATTGCAAAATAAAAATAACTAAAACCAATGAAGTCTGAAGTGCTTAAAGTGGAACAGCTGAAGCAAGAATTGAGTAAGCTGGAGCTGCCGACAACAGGTAATAAGGCAGAAGTCTAATGGATGAATTAATGCGGGTTGGCATTGACAACGATACTTACATATTTGATGGAAAAGAAGAAATAGAGGTATGTCCCCGTCCAGCGGCAAGCAGTGTGGACATTAATGCAATGTTCGCTGCTATGATGGAGAAAATAGAAGAAAACTCTAGAAAAATGGAAGAAAACTTTAGAGAAATTAGAGCAGATAATGAGAAATTTCAGGAAACTTCTAGAGCTTCAAATGAGAAACTGACGGAAATGACAGATGCCATAAACCAAATAGTGGATCGTATTGAGGAACAAGTCAGCAAATTTGACGAGAAGCTGTTCGATTTAGAAAGTAAAATGAATAATCTGGAAATTGACATAGAGGCAAAAATTAACAATCTTCAATGCCAACGTGGACCGGTTCGAGTTATTCCATAAAGCTCTAGTAGAATAAAGACGCCATGTTTCGATGGCAGTACACTGTTTAACGTATTCAAGTTCCAGTTTTAAACTGTGGCTAACCGAAATTTTTAGACAAATGGTGAAAAAATCATAGGCCAGTCTATAGCCGAATACTCTCAAAGCCTGAGGGGAACTACTGCATAACGCGACGGAAACTTCTGGCAGTATTAGAGTGCGTAAAACACTACCACAGATATCTATATGGTCAACATTTCACCTTAAGGACAGACCATTCCGAACTCAAGTGGTTACTGCAGTTTAAAACCCCTGAAGGGCAACTTGTTTTTTGGATTGAACGCCTTCAAAACTACGACTTCGGCATTGAGCGAAGGGAAAGGTGGGAAGCATAATAATGCAGATGCTCCCTCAAGACTGCCCTGCAACCTGGAGTGCAAACATTGTAGCAGGGCACGGAGGAAATAATGCGTTATCGGTGTTCGACTAACGCATATAGACTCCAGTGTGAACTGGGCAACGGCGCAAAAAAATAACCTCATATTGTCAAAAATTATATCTGCTAAAGAACGGGATAGAAGACCAGCTCGGCTTGAAATATATTCAGAAAGCCCAATAATGAAATCATATTGGACACAATGGAACAGTCTTAGGCTGGAAAATGGCTGCTTATACCGGACATGGGAAGATGCAGACGGAAAAGCGGCAACTCATTTAATTGTTGTACCATCATCCAAAATAAACGAGTTAATAAAAGAATTCCATGATGGTCCCAGTGGCGGTCATCTTGGTGTGAAAAAAACGCTGAAAAAGTTAAACTAAGATTCTATTTGGTTGGATGTCAACAATCTGTAGCCGATTGGATAGCGAACTGCCCATAATGAATTACGGCCAAAGGTTCAATAAAAAGAAGCAATACAATTCTGGTGAACGTTTGAGCGCATAGCAATGGATGTAACCGGTCCTTTTCCTGTCAGTGAGGATGGAAACCGATATGTTCTAGTGGTCATGGTTTATTTCAGCAAATGGTAGGAAGCGTATGCCATGCCGAACCAGGAAGATAGAACGGTAATAGACGTATTTGTTAAGAACTGGGTGTGCCGTTCCGGAGTTCCTTTAGAACTGTATTCCGATCAGGGTAGGAATTTTGGCAATATTTAAAGAAATGTGTGAATTATATGGAATAAGAAAGACAAGAACAACGCCACATCCGCAATCTGATGGCATATTTGAAAGATTCAATCGCACCCTGGAGGAATATTTGAAAAAAGTGGTCAGCAGGCATCAAAAGTACTGGGATGAGCACATACCAAAATTTTGTTGGAATACAGGTCAGCCGTGAAGACCTGCTAAGATTATATTTGGAACTGAGTTAAGACTGCCTGGAGACTTACTAACAGATAAAGACGGTGGAGACCCCTCCATGAACGACCTTAAAGAATTTTGTAAATTCGTGCGTAACCGAATCAAAAAGACCAGTGATAAAATGAAAGCCAGATACGACCGAGCTGCAAATTCTGAAGGTTTCAACGAAGGCCAGTTGGTTCTACTTTCTAACACACAACGAAAGAAAGGATTGTCAGCGAAACTGCAAACTCATTGGGACGGCGGCTATAAAGTAGTCAATAGGCTAAATGACGCGGGTTATAGAATCTAGAAGTACAACAGCCCAAGATCTTAAATGAAGGTGGTACACCTGGAGAGACTAGCCAACTATGGAAATGGAACATATGTGCCTATTCGGGACGAAGAGGCTTAAGTGGGCAGCAGTGTTACGAAATTATATTAGCCTAGTATAGAAAACTATGGAATTTTCTGGAAGCAAATATCCCGAAAAACGAGATTTACGAAAGCACTACCTACATTTAAGTACAATGTTAGTTTTCTAGGTCTTTCCGGAATTCTCTACCACAACGGAAGTAAGGCTGACATATGTCATTTAGTGAGTCAGTTTATGATTATCGATTGTGTTATTCAGCCACTATAGTTTGTGTGTCATATTTTTTGGTGTATTAAAGGTAATACAAAGTAATTAATACAGAATTAATAAAAGTGTTTAAGCTATTTCATACTTAAGAGTGTGTGTGTTATTTTAATTATATAACAGCACCAGCCCGGTTTATCTAAAGGAGATAAACAAACGTTTTCATAATGTAAAACTTAACAATTGGTATCAGCGTTGGTACTGGTTATTTCGATTGCAATAGAAAAGAATCCGGTTTATTTAAAGGAAATATACCAACGTTTTTAAAAGGTAAAAACATAACAATACTGTAGTTTTTGCAAAAAAGGGAATTAATTGTATTGCCTTTTTTAAAACCTTTATTGTGATATACGCCTTAATAAAGCGATATATTAAAATTTTAATATTTTTGCCATAGTAAGTTTTCAATGACAAAATGCATATAGTATACCAGAGTTATGTGCAAATTCTTGTTTAATTAAGCAATATTTATCTTCTATGCCAATCTAAGATAATTCACAATTTTTATTAAAACAGTTTGAAAGAAAATCTAACGTTTTCAATGCCCAAATTCTTAAATTTTTATGAAGAGTTGACACTACTGAAACTTATAAACAAACGAGCATTTCGTTTTATATAAAAAAGAGTGGCAGTGCACTAAATGTGTGCGGTGTTTTTATATTTTTTCGTTTTGTGTGCCAATGACGTTCGTTTGTTGCTCGTGTTTCTGAGAGCCTGAACTCTTGTCACCATCATCGGTTTTAAATAGTTGGTGTATATTTTTTGTCAGATTTCATTCAGTCGTGCAAAGTAGTTAGCAGCTATATATATGGTAATAAAGCGAAACCGATAGAAATCATTTTCCGTGGTAATCCTATGCCATAAACAATAGTAACTTGTAGTCGTCGTTCTTGTAGTTCAGACCAGCGTAATATGAGACCACCTCTTAACAGGTTCTCCAAACAAATAGAGCATCTAAATGCTTACCCCGGCTCTAAACAGAAAAACACACAAATCAAACACAAAACAGCAATAACGAAGATTCGTATCATCGTCATTATCATCATACACAACACGATACCGACACGAATGTTGTTTGTGTGGGTTAAAAAAACAACAACAAAACCCCTTAAAACAAAACCAATTCAAAGTTTTAGCAAATTGAACTGACATTAATACCTTGTCGCTGACAAGTAGTCAAACACACCACTATACCATCATCCAACAACATCTCAGCTAACTCTTATTAAACGAGAAGCAAAAAGGAACATTGAACGAATAACTAAACGAATGAATATAAATAAATAACAGCACAATCATGCACCAGCTATTTTCATAACGCCTTTAATAACCACCTCATCTAGTTGTTGTATCTACTTCTTACTATTCGTACTACTGCCACTACTACTCGTTGTAAAAGCCCCCGAGTTAAGTATTCACTCACTTATTCGTACGTATTCTTCGCTCGTTGTTCTGACCATAGTATGACTAAAAAAGATACTTGAGGCGTGTGAATAACTCATTTGTTTTCATTCAAAACCAACCTCAAACCATTTGTACTGTTTGATGGTTATGTCTGCCGGTTTGGTTGTCTGTCCCGATAAATTCTCACACAATAACGCGTGCATGCATGCAGCGTCGTGCCGGTTTAATCTTTGCACACAACAAGCAACTAGCACATTGTTGTGTTAAATGAATCAGTGATGAAATCCAAAACACATGATTAGCCTACTAACTAAATCAAACAACACATTGATAGGGAAACGAACAAACCGAATAAACGAAAATGTAGAGAAAAATACCGACAAGAATTCGACAAAAACATAACATTAAAAAAAACGAAAACAAACGATTTATTTATACAAACAATTTACTTTCTTTAAACTCAATGCACTTTTTATCTCTTTCTCTGTTTAATTTTTACCACTCTCTGGTAAATAAAAGCTTAATCTTCTATAACTGACATTGTTGCCGCTTTTTGAATAATTATTCAAAACCCGGACTCTTTACACATTCGTTGGATAATTTTTGAATAATGGCATTTTTGTAGTTTTTGTGTAGTCACAGAGCTTTATAATAAATAAATAAAAATTAGTCGATATTTCGACAAAACGACTTTGTCGGTGGAACATTTATTCGTTTTGTAAATTTTTTCAACACAACCCAATTTAGAAAAAATCAAAAAGATCTAGCTTCTTTTAAAACTTCTCTTGGTTTGCGCAAGACTATTTAAAAATTCAGCGAGAGTGAAAAAGTTTGTTGCGGCTAATTAAATTAGTTGAATGCTTTTAATGTTAAATGATTAAAAACTCAACAGTTGAAAATCGAAAATCTTCTCACAAAGCGCCAAAAAACTGTCAGAATCAATTGTCATCTCGTTTTTTTAATTTTTGCAACGAACGAGTTTTGCATCTCACCTACTCATATGAAAACCGCTATTATAATATTTTGTGTAATTTCATACAGTTTTGGATAATTTTTGACCTACAGCTGTGTAATTTTTTGTTGTACTCCTGGCAACACTGATAACCAGTTCTTTACACTCACTTTGTCGAGGCCGTATACATTTTGAGAGGTTTGTCTACATAAATGCTTATGATATAAATACCCACAATGACTTCTCTTTTTTTTGTATAAGGCGCTCAGAGTAATATAGAGTTTCTCGTTTTAAATTTCATTGTTCTCGTCGTTAGTCGTATATTTTGTCATAGCGTCATCTTTTTTATATTGTGTATTTTTTGAATGAATAAAAAAGAGAAGGTCGTTGTGTTGCTTATTTTGCTGCCGTTGTTGCTACTATTTTTGTTTTTATTTTTTTTTATATTTAAAACGTGTTTGTTTTGATTGCTGTCGTTCGTTTGTTCCATCCAACTGTTTTTGTGTACTTACACTTTGTTTTTAAGAGTGTGTTATTGTTTGTTTTGCATTTGTTTTAACAGGGTGTTCACTGAGAAAATTGATATTAAATGTAAATTTAATGAACTTTCGTTTGATAGTGCGGTTACAAATGGGTATCTAAACCGAGGATATTGCTATAAAATATTAGATTAGGGTGGTATTTCTAGAAGATGTTCTTTGTGAGACCAATGAGTGATTGCTTGCATTTTGTTTTTGTAAATTGGCAATACAGATACGGACCAACTAGATATATTATGCCTCCAACGAAAACCTCTAGCCACCCTCACATATCTGTCTTTTTAAATTCGTTTGCTATATATAGTCTGAGTCATTCACAAAGAATGTGTTCAGGTATTTCGATATTCAGAATATTAAATAGGAATGAGGAGGGATATCCTAAACATGAAACTCGCAGAAAAGTGTAAAATCTTAAAAGTTGTTAGTTTTGAAAGATGTTTAAAATAAACGATATTCAAATGTATGTATTTGACTCCTTACATGATTTCAATTTTATTCGGCAACTCATGTTTATTCTATACTTTAATGCAGTGTGAACGTATTATACCAAGAACAGAGGGTTCGACTCAGTGTTATAATGAGCTAAACCCGAGCAAACGGAACGGCGGAAGTCCAGGTGCGCCACAAATAATTTATTTGTTAGGCACAGAGAATGAGAAATGAAACTAGTCGTTATTTTTTTATGTTTCAATTAAAATTACAATATTATTTCAGTTTATTCATTCAATTTATTCATTTATTTATTCGAAGGCCCTATGCTCCTTATAGGAACGATATATATATTCATTCAATTTGTTCTTGTTAATTTGTACTTAAATAATAATTACAATGATAATCTGATAAGATAACTTATCCTAATACCAGATTGTTCCAGCGAAGTCCACGGAGAGCTCGTTGTATGTAATCCCAAGTCCATGCAGACGTTGAGTAAAATATAAGAGAACTTAGAAAATTATAATAATTGGAAAGCACAGTGCTTGCGGTTAATACAGAATGAGCCCAAACCTGAGAGAGCAAGAGCGCGGTAGTAATCAAAGAAAAGGGAACCTATACGGAACTCCCAAAACCAGAGAAATACTCAATGATAACGAAAATGGAAACCTAAACGGAACTATCAAAACACGCCAAGCACTCGAAGAGAACGAAAACGGAACTTTCAAAACACGCGAAGAGAACGAAGAAAGGGAACTTAAATCGAACTCCTAAAACACGCGAAGTACTCGAACAGAAAGAAATGGGAACCTAAACGGAACTCCGAAAGAGAACGAATAGGGAACCTAAACGGAACTCCCAAAATACGTGGAGCACTTGAAGACAACTGAAAGGGAACCTAGCAGAACTTAGTACAATTGCAAGTAGAAGAACTAATTTACGGAACTCCGCTAGTTGCAACGATGACCAGAGAAACAAGCCAGCCAGCGCCGCCGCCGCCTATTATTTTAATCGGCTTGTTTCTCTGACGATGACCTGTGCCTGCTGCCGGCCACGCACTAACTGAATAGTTTTTCTAAGCTTTTGATCATCGTTGGCCTTGTTGATGTTCATTTGATGTTCTTTGCTTGGCATTTTATTGTCAGCTGTTGCTATCAGCTGTGTGATGTTGCCAGTTATTGGGTTTCTATTGTGCATTGGCCGTTCATTGGTAGTTGCGTAAATTTGAATCTGAATACATACAAACTGGCAATATATTTTAATGTGTACACTCAAAAAAAAAAGTCAGTCAAGTCAGCAAATTTTTAATCAGGAGCGTGCTTGCAAAAAAGTTGGTAATTTCAGCAAAAAGTTTTGCTGAAAATCAGCGAGCTGATTTTTACCAAAAAAAAAAATAGTACCTAATCTCAGCAAAAGTTTAACACTTAGTCGATTGCAAATGAAAAAATTCTTGCGAAAATCACTAAACTTTTTGCTGAATATTGGTAGACTGAAAAAAACTCAAAAAATCTGTAGAGAAATTTTACTTTAGTTAATTTATTTGCTGAAAATTTAAATATAGAAATTGTGTAGAGTTGTTTTTTTTTTAATTATCATTGCCGTTGTCGGTACTACATCCAGATACTGGCCAGATCCAAACTACATTTTTGGAAAGACAGTAAATTTCGGATGATTGTCCTATAAATAGTGTTCCAGCCTTCGCGGTCTCTTCTACTAATCACTACCCAACCTGAATTGTAAAGCCTGAATTACCTAGACGTAAATGAAGCGTACCAATGTATAACTGAATTAATGAGTTAAATAGAAATAAAAGATGTGTTGCATCTTTTGTTGCATTCTTTTGCATTGAACATATTTTAAATACACAACGAAATTCTATTCACAGCAGATTTGTGCAACTCTTCAACTTTCATACTTTAGCGTCACCAGACTGCCAATACAAATACTGATTCTTCAATCCCTCCATCCGTTGTCGATTATCCAAAATAGGAAATACTTCAGTCTAGAGAAACTGTCGCCACTTTGTTATTTGTTATCGTCCAAATACCGACCGTATCCAGTACCATTAGAAGTAATAGATCATCAGTGCAGATTGTATCAGCGTAAAGAGCGATTGCATGGAAATGAATTGAAGTACCCACGCAGAAAAAATTTTTAACCTAAATTTTGTAATTATAGATTTGCTTAAAATAAAATTTTTTCTTAGGGTGTGTGTCAATCAGTAGCAAATTATTCTTTATGGTAAATTTTTGACAGTTTTAAGGTGAATAAAATTTCACTAGCCCATAGGGCTTGTAGTTTAGGAATGCAAATTCTGATGGTTTGAATTGGATACAGGATACTCATACAAGAAAAAAGTTTTATTGGAAAGTTAAACTATGTATGAATGTTTTGCAAGACATTCATGCAGAATTCTGTAAGAAAACTGTGCGCACGTAAATTACATGCCATTTACAGAAAAATTGGTTTTCCTTCAATAATAGTAATTTTTGTAAATTATAAAAACATGGCCAAAATTATCCTTTAGAAAACTTCGGTTTTGGTTTTGTGGTCCTTTTAGTATTTAACAATCATAAAATCCGGCATAAGTACACAGTAGAAAATGTTTTGCAAAATATGCATGCAGGACTTGAAACATATTTGGATATGTCCCCATTCTTTATAAATTTTAAAAATTTCGTTTTGAAATTAAAGACACGTCGAAATACCCTGTAATATTCTTCGTGTCCACCTCATGCATAATGAACATGTACTAACAATACAATCAAGAATAGTTCCGGAAGGTCGGGTGTAAAGCTTTATTCACCACAAAAAACATTTATTAAAATGGAGAGCGAAAAAAATCGGCTAATCGTTATAGACTTTGTTGTCGCATTCTCGTATCTCTTAAACAAGTCTGCATAAATTGTACTTAATTTTTCTCCACACCAAGATTTTGTGTTGCCATGTTGTGTTGAATGTCATATACAAAAAAAGTTTATTTTTATCCAGACAGTGACAGCAAACATTGATGTTTGGTTAATGATAAGAAAAAAGTTTGCTATTTTATTGTTGTTTTTGTCCTTTCGTTTATTTGTAAGAATTCCTGTTTTGGTTTGTTACAACTTGTCTGATAAGTATGATGCAACTCTGTGTGGTAATAAAGAAAATTTTCAATAAATTCCGTTAGAATCGAAAAACAAACAAGTCCCAAAAGTTGCAGTTTGAAGTTTGATGAAGAGGTTTGAAAGGATATTTGGATTGTTTGTGTTTAAAGGTAGATTAAAAAGGTGAATTGTTGTTGTATTTAAGTATATTCTTAAATACTTTAAAAATAATTAATTCAAGGGTTGCCATTAGATATTAAGATTAAAAGGTTACCCTCTTAGAGAAAACTTTATAGAAAACGGATTAGTTCATTTTTAAAAGGCAAGTACAAAATTTTATTTCAACTTAAATCTAAAATAAATATTTTTTTCGTTTTTTTTTTTAGAGAATACATATAAAACTAAATAATATTTTACAGGGTTGTTAGAAAAAAAAATGAAACCAGTTCACTTAATTCTTTTGAAAGTAAGATTTATTCTGCTTTTAAATAACCATCATCACGTACACGTCTTCTGTAAGAATTTCTTCTAAATTCGGCCTTAATATTTTGATAATTTTCCTTCTCTGCAATATTATTACTTTCCAATGAATTCTCTTCAGTTGTTAATTCAACTTTTAAATCATCTGTAGGTACTTTTTCCGTTTCTTCAACAGTTGTAGCTTCATCTATGTCTTTAGTGGGTTCTTCAACAGTGTCTTCAGCATTTTCATTTTCTATGAACACACATTCCGAATTAACAGCAGCACATTGTCCAAATGATGTAGCCCTACCAAATTCATTTTGATCATTGGTATATTTACCAAAGAAGCTGTGGCCAACTACACGGAAAGCCATGGCTGTTAAAGGATTAGCTTTAGATTTAAATTCCATTTCACAAATAAAACGACGACGACAAGCTTTAGAATCTAAACCCAAAAAACTAAACATAAAGTCGCCGATTCTAAAAAGATAACAACAATAAAGATTTGGCAAGATAATTATTTAAATATGAATATAATTTAACTGTTCTTCAGTAGCAGGCATTTTTCTGGATTCAGATTTAGATTTCCCAACTTGTTCATTGTCTTCTTCGTCATCTGTTTGTACGCTGGCATCGCGTTTCCTACGGAAAGTGTGTGATTCGGGAGAAGTGACATCAGGAGGATCGTCGGAAGCATCGAATGAGGAACCTGAGTAAGCAGAATAGGGTTCAAATGAACTGCTGGGACCACTACCACCCCAAGAGCTGCTATCGAAATGATGATGATGATCAGAATAGTGATCATGTTCATGATCCAGGGAATAAGGAATGGAATCATGATGAGCAAAGGAACTGTGAATTACAAGAAATAAAACTTATCTATTGTTTTGTCTAATAACCCATATACTTACGGTGGATGTTCTAAAATAATAGGTCCTTCCTTGTAGCTTTCATAATTACATTTTTGTGGCCAAAGATAACGCAGCCCCAACCAAACAGCACTTCCCACAAAGAAGGCTACAACGACAATCTTCACTTTAACCAAATAAGCAATAGCCAAAGCAGGTAAACCCCACATAGTAACTATAAAGAAATTAATCAATATTTATCGTAACTATTACTTTGTTTATTTATGTTTAAATTTATACTTTAATAAATTGCATAATTTTTTTATTTATTTATATTCGTTATTTCAACAATTTCCCATCTTTCAAAGTGAAAAGTGTCAATTGAATTAAATCATATTACATATTAAAAAATCGTGATCGTGTTATTTACACTCCATGTTGAAATAACTTTCCTTTAAACTTTCCGTTTACTTTCACACTTTAGATTTGATCTGTTATTTAATCGGTGCTAATTGTAGCGACTTCACAAAATGAAGGTGTTTAAACTATTCTCTGAAGATTTGTTTTCTTTTATGAAATTATTATGATATATGTAATTCTATTAATAAATAAACCTAAGAAGTTATATAAGAATGATAATTATTGCATCAAAAAAATCAGAGAGAATGTAAGTTATGACATTGAAATGTAATAGGAAATAAAAAAAAGTTTGGCAATTAAAGTTTTAGTTAGTGATTTCTATGCCAAAAATTTTTCCAGGGCTGTCGTCATTCGATCTGAGATGTTTTGTTTCAAAATTTTTGGAAATAAATCGTAGAATTGTTGTAAAAACTCTTTAATTGCGAATATCTCGAGAATGTGTTCAAAAACATCGGCCGTTTTCCTTCTCTATGAAGATGTCCAGTTGTCCTTTTCCACTTCTGATTGAGATAATATTTAAACTATTATTTGGCATTGAAAAATTACTATGGAACATATATTAAAATTTGTATTTAGGCGCCATAGCATAATAAAGGAAATCCAATAGTCAAATAACTTTGGTTTTTGCTATAAATAACACTATCAGTAAAATAAAATTAAGTACCGTAAATTGTTGACCTAGTGCTGTTATTTCAGAAGTTATCTAAATTTTCGTTTTTTGAAGGACACACTAATAGAAAAAAGTCTGTAAAAAATTTAGTTAGAACTACAATACTAAAAATTAGTTAAAAATGACCTTACAGAAAAACTGCTGAAATTAGTAGATTATTTTTGCTATATATTAAAATAGGAACAGTAAAAAACCTGTTAAGTATACAGAATTTTAGTTATATTTGATTCGATTTTTTTAATGCAAATAGAAATTGAGCCTTCTGAAATCAGCAGTTTACTATTTTTTAGGAAAATTTTTTGCTCATTTTAGCAAGATAGACTGCTATTTGCTTATTGCGGACAACTGGAAATTGGGGTGATGCTCATGAAATAGTAGTATTGTCAATCATGAAAATGGTCAACCTTTTTCAAACATCAAATAAAATCTAATAAGACAATATCATATTAGAATTTGGACTTGAGGTAAAACAATATTTGTATTATTGGGCTGTGTTAATACTCCTGTGGAACAAAAAGTTCATCCGTTTTTTCGAGATACGGGCCATTTAAAAAAATCGCCATTTTACAAAATGGTCTCTATCTCGAAAACTAAGCAAGATAGAGCAAAACGGACAATTTTTTTGCAAAATTTGGATGAATGTATTCGCTCCTATTAATCACCTGGGGTAGGTCCGATAGCGATTCCCAGGAATCAATTTTCATGAACGGTCACGGTGACCCACGTGACTGTTTTATAGGAATTGATCAATCGGAAGCGTTACAAGACCTGGCCTACTTGTAATATTGGGGTGTGCTAATACTCCTATGGAGCAAAAATTTCGTCCGTTTTGCTCTATCTCGCTTAGTTTTCGAGATACGGGCCATTTAAAAAAATCGACGTTTTACAAAATGGCCTCTATCTCGAAAACTAATCGAGATAGAGCAAAACGGACAAAATTTTTGCAAGTTTTGGATGAAAGTACACGCTTCTCTTATTCACATGAGGTAGGTCCGAGAGCGATTCCCAGGAATCAATTTTTAAGAACAGTCACGGTGACCCACGTGACTGAAAGTTTTTAATTTTTCTAATTTTTGACGATTTTTGCAATTTTGACGTTCCTTTTCCAATTTTGTTAATTTTTTTCTAATTTGGAAACTGTTTACAAAATTTTTTTTACTAACTTTTTTATCTAAGTGTACATTTATACTTTTGCGTTTTATAAAACCCTTCACTACGAAATTACTACTACATATTAAAACACAATACAGCATGTTTAACATAGTATTCATTGCAATACTTCATACACTAGTAGAATGAAGCCATGAACACTAAAAAAAGCAGTAATTGCCATGTTATTGTAGCGAACGATTGTATTTAAAAATAATCACTTATTGTTTTTTTTTTATTATCATGTGGAATACTTAAGCTCGCTTACGTTTTGATTTGTTGTCAAGTCTTAACAGTGTGGTTTGATTCGTACTGAACACAAACTTGAAGCATGTGATTTAATGACTACAACAAAACGAAACAATCACTGTTCAATCTTTTATTAACACTAGTTGACATCATCAGGATATTATAATTGTTGAAGTCATTGGTTCTATGGCTTTTGATTTATATTCTTAACTGTTATTTTTTGATAAAAAAAAAAAATCACAAAATAACTTTTATTATTTTTGAAAAAATAAAAATTATGTTTGGATAGTTTTTGTTTGAATTAAAAATAAAAATCAAACAGAGGAAATAAACAGAAAATTAAAAATACTCAAACAAGAAATAATTGTAAAACAATAAGTTTTTTGAATAAAAGTTATAACTGTTACGTCCCTGATTCAAAGTAATTTGTGTGATGATTTATCATTGCTTGTTAATGCCAAAGCTTGGCTTGATAAGTGTTATTCGGACTCTGCTCCACGAGACAAATGGATGAAAAGAAAAGTGCTTTAATGACTTCGTGGTCATACTAATACCGATGACGCCGAACGCTCCGGTCTCCCAATACCGGAAAACATCAAAAAATTTCGCAAAATCGTTTTGGCAGACCGTAAAGTGAAGTTGCAGGAGATAGCTGATACCTTAAAGATATCGAAGGAACGTATCGGCCTTATTTTGCATGAATATTTGTTCATGCGAAAGCTGTTTTCTAAATGGGTGCCGCGTTTGCTCACAGTGCACCAAAAACAACAACGTGTCGATGATTCTGAGAGCTGTTTCGGCGAAATAAAAAGGTTTTATTTTGTCGGTATGTAACAATGGGCGAAACTTGGATCTCCCACTTCATTCCAGATTCGCCCGAAAAAGCCAAAGACGCAACAGCCAGCTGGTAAAATTATGACATCAGTATTTTGGGATGCGGCTGGAATTTTGTACATTGAATACCTAGAAAAAGGCCAGACCAGCGACCATCATTTTTTCCTGTTTTTAGACTTTAAAATAATGCTCGTTGGAAAGAGATTTGGTTCGAATGAAGAGGTGATTGCCGAAACAGAGGCCTATTTTGAGGCCAAAGATAAATCATTCTATAAACAAGGTATCGAAATGTTAGAAAAGCGTTGGAATGATTGTATCGCTCTTGAAGGAGACCACGTTGATGAATAAAGTCGAATTTTGCAAAAAAAAAAAAAAAAATTGTTGTTTTATTGGTTATCCTACGGACTTTTCAGCCGATGTGTTAACTTAATAATGAATTTATTTAAATCTGTAAATATACGTACTATTTCGAATAAAAGAAAACGTGCATAGATTTTTAACTCACCTTTAAGAGAATGCTAGGAGAATACATACTATGACATGCCGGGCTATAATACGTTAATATTGGGTCATTTCGGAATTATAATGTGCCAATTTAAGGTACAATTATAATAAAAAAGGGATAAATTATTTATCATCCAAATAATAACTACAATTCGAAAACTACAATATTTGTGCTGTTACTTAAGACTTGCGGATTTGCGTATTTCGTTAAATACGAAATTAGTAAAATGAAAACCTTAAATTCCATTTATATTTATGAAACTTGTACTATTTTTCCAAATTTTATTAAAAACCGTCTGTTTTCAATTATAGATGATGTCCTGTTAAGGCATCCTAATGGAATCCTGTATGTACTTGGACAAAAATAGGGACTTTTTTGAAAAGCTAAAGCTTAGGGCCAGTTTTATAGCAAGAACTAAGAATGATTTTTCTCTTAAATATTTCTCAAGTTAGAAATTTTTTTTAAAAATTTTTTAGTTCTCACTAGAAGGCTCGTGACACAAAATGTTCGGAGTGACGTAATTCGTGTGATCGTTACTAATAATCTATACTCACGTGATTATTGCGTGAGCGTGAGTAAGAATAAAAGACGTGTGCATGATTCATGCGTGGGTTTAGTTTTTGCATCGCAAAACTTTAGTACACTAATAAAAAAAGTCTCTGTAAAAAATAGTAAAAACTACTAACAATTGTTTAAAATGACCTTGCACAAAAAACAACTGAAACTAGCAGATTATTTTTGCTATATATTAGCAAGATAGAAACAGCAAAAATAAAACTGTTAAATAGTATACAGAATTTAATTACATTTTGAGTTAAATTTTTGTTAATAGAAAATAACAACTTAACTGCTAAAATAGCAAAAAATTTTGATAAATAATTAATAGGCCAAAAAAAAATTTTTTTCGATTTTTTTTAATATATTTAGTTAGAATATTCTATATTTAATATATTTAGTTAGAAATTTCATATATATATATATATATTCTATATATATATGAAAATATAGAAAGTCCAAAAAAGCAATTTTTGTATTTTTAATGCAAAAAAAAATTAAGATGATTTTTTTTTAATAATTATAGCAAATATTTCTGCTTATTTTAGCAGGATAGACTGCTATTTGCATTTAACTGAATTTAACTTGAAAATAAAAATTTCGTAGAAATAACATTTTGTTTTTGCTATTTTTAGTCTACTAATATTAGTAAAAATTTTCTGCAGATTTTACAGAGTAAAATTTGTCATTTTAAATTAATTAAAAGTTAACTCAAATGTAACTGAAATTCTGTACATTTAACAGTTTTATTTCTACTGTTCCTATTTTACTAGTATTTTGCAACAAAAAAATCTGCTAATTTTAGCAGTTTCTTCTGCAAGGTTATTTTTAAGTAATTTTTAGTAGCTTTTTCTGTTGTTTTTACATATTTATTTCTATGAGTGTATGCTCAGTATTTCCAGAAGGACTGACTGTTCAATACGATCCTTTGAAGAAAACTTAAAAAGAATACAACAAGTTTTCCTAATGAAATTTGCAGAATAATGATATTTAATTTAATTTTTTTTTTTAATAAAATTTGAAGAGAAATTCCGATTTTTGATTGTGAATTGAGAAAATTTTGAGTGAAATTAGCATTTGCCATTTTAAATAAAAAAAATCCCCTAAGAAATTCAGTTATGCCTTTTTAAATCAGCAATATTTCAAATAATATTGTGGCTTTTCATTTAAAAAAATTAGAAATCGGATTTTTTTTTTGAAATTCCGAAATTTTATATCGTGATTTTCTATATAAAATTTGGAAAATTTAATTTGAATTTAAGACTACAACTACATTTCTCCACAAAATTTCATTGTTTTGAAATCAAAACTATTAGTTTTATAAACTAAAGCCGCTGAATTTCAATACTTTCTAAGTTTCTAGCGCTTTTCATGCAAGAGTGGTTTGAGCACTTCTTATTATCCGTTAGTTATATCTTACATTCAAGTTCAAAAAGTAAGCTTTCTGAAACTGGGTCGGTGTAACTGGTTCGAAACTAGTTCCGTTTGAGAATTGATGTAATGTAGTTTTGGAGCTGGTCCTGAAACTTTTTGCATGGAATCGATTCTACTGGAATGAGTTACAGAATCGATTTCAAAAATTATACCTGGGAATAGATTTTAAATGCAAAATATATTTTTTTTTCACTGAAGAATCTCTACTTAATTTCCAAATCTTCTTTTGAAATCACTTTTACTTTAAAACTTACACAAATGGTGACGATGTCTTCTAGTTCTACCCTCTTCAATTAAATCAGTCGTAAAACTTTTCGATAAATCACTTTTAGTATCCTTTGTCAGCACTTCTTGAGTCTGATTAGTATTTTCACATAAAACCAAGGAGAAGTATATGCACAAAATGGCAAGACTAAACCACAAAGTATTTTTATACATATTGGAAAAATTTTTAATTGAATCCTTTTCAATTTTTTATTTTTTTAAGTAGTATTCAATCCTTTTTAATATTAATATTTTTTTATAGTTAAAACACTAAACTGCTGTTAGTTTGCTGAATTTTGATCTCTTGCACTTGTTGTTAAACACTAAACGTAACTGATATCTTTTGCCATCATTATCACAGCTTTTTATATGCAATTAAATTTCCCTACAAAATCAATAATATTTGTTTATGCTTCAAGTTCAAGGTGATAATTGGCTTAGTATATACAGCGTGTTTGGCTCATCAACACTCACTATCCATTAAAAAGTCATCCATGGCTTTTCTTTTTTAACAATTTCAAATGGTTAATATTAAATACATCTTAAGTGTAATTATACAATAAGCATGTAGTCAACAATTATTTTCGGGAAAACTGGTTTATTGTAAAAACGATTTTGCACCAATTCTATTACGACATCCACTTCTGCATTTCTTTCCTCACTATTTAAATGAAGAAGAAGAAGAAGTGTTAAATCAAATCCATATTTTCTCTTTTATTGTGAAATAAAATGAAATGTGTGAAGAAGTTTGAAAGTGTTAAAAAAAAGTACAAATTTCGGTAGCACAAAGTTATGGTAACTGAAATGAAAATCATTTCTAAAAGTTTAATCGCGGCATGCAGTGTTGATCGGAGTGTAGGAAATTAAGTTGTGACAAATTATAAGGATAAACATATTTACGGAAATCCTTATCTTCTAGTCATCTGGCAAATGCTGAGCATTAATTATTGGACTAATGCTATCAGTTCATTCTGCTGTTAAAGTTTGCCAAATTTTGTATTGTTCTTCAGTGATATTCTTCAACCATACCATCTTAAGAAGTCTATCCAGTAGCTGTTTTGGCGGTTGTTAATATTATCCGTAATATATACAAGTATTCACCGCTTTTTTTACAAACTTATCGACTGCGATAACTTACACGTTTACATTCTAAATCGTAAAAAATCGTGAGATATTATCACTTACAGCACAAACAATTATTAAATGAATGCTTAAGTTGCCAAATCGATTAACTCCATAAAGAAAAATTAATGAGTATCGATGATAAAATTGTATATATTGTTTTCTAAAATTCCTGTCAAATTATAAATTTGGCATTTAGTAGTCCCAGCCAGCAAACAAGCCCAAAAATTAATAAAAAAAAGCTCAAAGAATATCGTATTATTAAAAATTCAAATTTTTGTATGAAAGTGGTTCATCCAAAAGCGCCTTCTTTTATGATTCAAAAATTACTATGTAAAAAAAAAAACTGATTTAAAAAAATTTGAAAGGCTCAAAAATTAATCTTTTTTTGAGCCTTTTTTGAATTGTTCACAAAATATTCAAATTTGTTTACATTTCTGAGTCATTTCTGTACCATCTTTTGGATTTAATAATTTGGCTCAAATTTTTGTGTCTTTTATGATTCGTATGAACAATTTTTGACAAAAAATTTAAAAATTTCAAAAAAATGTGTTTTATTTGAGTTTTGACTCATAGAATAAGAACCCTCAAAAAATTATGCAAATTTTGCTGGCTGGGGTGTTAATATATACATATTATCAGATAAAGAACTTTGTCGAAAAAGTTGCGATTTTTGCCGAGGGAGGAAGAAGTAAAAGTCGACTGCTGTTTTAATAAGTCGACTGTGCTGGACTCAAGTATGGCCACTTTAATTCTCTAAACCCATGGGAAATATCTAAAAATCGCTCATTTTCGGGGAAATTACCTTCGATTTTTCATAGGGAAACTTATTTTTAAACAGCTGCGTTTTTCAAACCGCTTTTTATATTTTCAAAATTCCTTTTGACTTAAGTATTGAAGAAATTCAAAATTTTAAATATTTTCTTTTAAAGCTGGTACAGTTAGGAGTCAATAAAGTGTTTTGAAATTAAAGTTTTAATAAATTCAGAAAGTGGAGTTAATCGATTTGGTAACTAAAGCATCCAAATGTGAACCGTTATTATAAGCATTCAAGTTTAGGTTAAATGTTTTAAGAAAAATGTCATCCGGTCTCTCATTGGCTAAAATTTAAATAATAAAATAAAAATAAAAAAAAACAATAAAATTGATTCTACGCATTTTGTTTCTATTCGATATATACAAAACCCGTTGCTTGATAAAGTGGTCGGTATTATAGTCTCGGTACTAAATGTCATATCCTGTTATGGAATGCATCGGCTATCCGTACTATATACACTCAAAATAGTTTGTAGTTTAAATTAACTGAAAATTTAATTTAAAATAAATGAAAAATCACTTGAAAACCGGTCTACTGACTTTTCATTTAAATCAAAAGAACTTTTCATTTATTTTTAAATGTTAATAAATTAACTCCAAAATCCTTAAAAAATAATGATTTTTCATTTTTTTCTTTTTTTAAATTTCAGAAAATTAACTACAAAATCCGTAAGAATAAATGATATTTAGTTTATTTCGTTTTTTGAACTGACCTAGAAATCTAAAGAGGTTTCTTTAAATGAAATATTTAAATGAAAAAATTTTAAATGAAAATATTAACTGTAACAGAAAATCCGTATTTCTATGTAGTTTATTTTTTAAATAAATGACAAAAAAAGTTGAAAAATATATTTCTTTTCCTTTTAACTGTATAATCGTTTAAAAATAAATGTACGGATAACTTTTTAAATAAACAACAGTCAGTTAATGTAATAATATTTTCAGTGTACTTTCTGTTAGGTCATATATTCTAGTTTTCAAATTGGTACATTGCGAAAATATTGGGTAGATAGTTTGGTGATTGATTAATCCAAAATTACTGTAGTATTTTTTTTTTTGCTTTTTAGTCGGATCAGGCGCCCAGAACTTAGTCTATAGTTGTGTCTCGAGATATATTTTTCCGATTGGTTCGAATTATTCAATAATTTTATATCAATTCATGAAAAAAGCAAGCTTTCGTCCTTCAAACTTTTGGGCCTTCACAACAGTGCAGAAACATAATCGGGAGAATCTGAGCCAAAAGATGGGCCCGAGTTTTTACGCGCAATAAGCACTATGGCGAACCATTTTCAATAAGGCTCTTCTTTGGAGCACTACAAACTTATGTACAAAATTTCGTCCAAATTTCGGATATATGGAAATATATGAGATGACGTATGGTCATACATTGAACTATGTATTGACCTATATGATCATGTATGATCATATACTAGTCAATGTATGATTATGTATGTTCATATACATTTATTTCGATTTTCACATGGGAAAAAACATTTTCTAAATGTAAAGACTGCATTTAAAAAATTTTTTCCCAATAACTTTTTTAAAAATCACTCAAACTGAAAAAAAAAAAAATTTCTTATTATGCTCTGTAATGAATGTAAGAAAATTTCATATTTAAAATTTTTTTGCTTGAAACTTTTATTCAATTCAAAATGGCAAGCGAATTGGAAGAGCGTAAAAACATTGTGAAAACTTTTCAAAAAATTAAGTGATCCACGCATAGTGTTTTTCAATACACCTCAGAGAATAAGTAGTAGTAACGGCATTTTAAATTAGAAAATTTTAGAGAAAAGTTTGATTTTGGACAATAATTTAGATAATATGTACACTGAACATTCTAGAAATGTCACCTACAGGAATGAATTAAAAAAAAAAAAGAAACAGTAATTTCCACGACGAATTCTTTAATATTTATGTTTTATTCGGCCTAATATATTTAAAGTTTTTTTTTTTATTGAGTTAGTAGTAGTCAAAAATATCAATGAGTCTGATAGAACCCTGGAATTCTCTTCAAAAAATGAATTTGAAATCCTTTGAATGTTTATTGTTTTTCTTGTAAAATTACGTTTTTTTACAATAAACTATTAAAATTATTTCGGTTTTAAAAAAAACGTCATATTTCATACATGAAATTTTGCAAAATCGTCATTTCATCAAATTTCACTTCAAAAATCGTCAAAATGGAGACAAATCGTTAAAGTTGGCAGCGCTCCCAGCAAAATCTCAGTAATAGGTACTCATAACTAGGGATGCCGAACGGGACTGGTTTTTACAAATCCCGGGATTCGGGATTTTGAAAATTGAAATTTAATCGGGATCCCGGGATTTTTCGGGATTTCGGGATTTTTCGGGGTTTCGGGATTTTTTTGCTTCATCATATTTTTAATTTTTAAAATAAATAGCTGAAATAAATCCTACAAATTAAAATAATTCATTTAAAATGTACTTATTATTTCTTGTAGTATGAAGAAATAAACAAATTAAGCCGGATTCACAATGCTGGAGTACTCCACGCTGCAGAGTGCAGTGTGTAATATAGAGATAAAAAATATGTAAGTGCAAAAAAGAAAGGAACAAAATCCACTCAGAGTGGAGTACTACAGCGTTGTGAATCTGGCTTTAAACAGAAACTACACTCATATAAATAAGTATGTGAAAATAGCAGAAAAAGCTACTAAAAATAAGCAAAAACGTTCCGCGATTAAAACTATACTTATGAGTTAAATTTAAGCAAATTGCAAATTACAATTTACCTCTGAAGAAACTTTAAAACTAAAAGTTTTTACTAAAACACTGCAAATTTTTAGTTATATTTGGCTAAAATTAATTGAATGCAAATACAAACTACTCTGCTGAAATCATCAGAAATATTTAGTGACTATTGGTTTTTTTAAATCAACTAACATAAAATATTAAGCACATACCTCTGCTGATTTCAGAAAGGCAGATTGTTAGATTTTTCTAATTTAACAAGAATTTTCTGTTTTTAGTCGGCAAAATTATTTTGCATGAAGTTATGATTTTAGCAAATCATCAATAAAATAAATAAAAACATGTCCGTTAAGAGATTAAGGGGGTTATTTTGTAATACGCAACGCCTTGCGTTGCGTTGTTTTCCATACAAATTGTTTTTGTAACAATAACAATTTACACACAAATCAACGCAACCCAAGGCGTTGCGTTTTACAAAATAACCCACTTAATAAACCTGAATTATGATTTTCAAAAGTTTCACAGCTGAATAAAAGTTTTTAAATTAGTAATGTTTTTACTCAGATTTATTTAATCTGTAATCTATTATTTGAATGATTCAATTGCCAAATCGATTAACTCCATATAGAAAAATAAATAAGTATTAGTGAGAAAAATTAAAAAATATTATATACTGTTTTTTAAAATTCCCGTTAAATTATAGACTTTGTAATTTAGTAGTGTTAATATTTCTTATCAGAGAAATTTGTTTTGAATATTTCGCAGTTAGTCAATAAAGGGGTTTGAAATTAAAATTTTATAAAGTTCAGAAAATGCAGTTAATCGATTTGGCAAGTGAAGCATTCATTTATAAATAGAAAAAATTAGTTCTTTAATAACATTTAATAAGATATTACATTTTTGTGATTTAGGTCGAATATAACAATAAAAAAAAATACAAAAAGAGATAAAATATGGCAAATAATGAAATCGGAAATCCCGGGATTTTTTCAAGACCAATCCCGGGATTTCGGGATTTCTAAATCCCGAAAATCCCGGGATTTTCGGGATCGGGATTTCGGGACCGGTATCCCTACTCATAACTAATATCTAAATAATAAGCAGTAGAATTAGGGTCTACTGCATATAATTCGGTGTCAAAACTCATTATTTTTGTTCGACAAGGTCGTTTTTGTAAGTAGTTGTCCATATTCGCTGCATGAAAAACGCACAAAATTTGTGCACCCACTTACCCGCTGCATTACAAAAGTATATAAATTAAGTAGTTACCAAAATAAGTAGTTATTCGTGTGCTTATACGCAGTTAAAAAATAAGTGGTTACAAGTTGATAAATAATACCACTTATATACTTACTAGTGGTTACAAAATAAGTAGTTAACAAATTCACATTATCTTTATAAATAATAAGTAGTCGCGCGAAAGCTAGACTGTTATAAAAACGGCTTCGCCTAACAAAAATAACTAGTACTGACGCCGAATTATAAGTAGTAAACAAATTTTAGTTTCATTATATAACCACTTATTTGGTAATGAAAGATTTTGCTGGACTGTTAATGTCTCGTGGAGACCCGGAGTTATTGCTAAACTACATTTTTTTCAACTAAGGTAACCCTATCCTTACATAAAAACAAAAACTGACACCATATTGAAACGTATATAAATTGTGTTTATTCATGCTCATTGTTTAACTTTATTTTGTGTTTATGGTGATAATGATGACGATGTGGTAAGCGCATTCGTTTATTAACATCGTTTAATAAAATAAAAATAAGAAAACCACTGCAGAACCCAGTGCTGCCAACCCATTTTGTTGAAAGTCGTAATTTTTAGTGAAAAAAATCGCCAAAATCTTCATTTTGTAAATGAAAAATCGCGAAAAAAATCTTCAACCCAAAATCTCACACATTTTTACATTTTATTTAAAAATGTGTCCCAACACCTTTATTACTGGCTTCTGTGTGTAGTGTAATGTGGAGTAAAGTGGAAAACTGATACTGCTTCAAAATGTACCAAGAATATGTGTTTGGCTTATTTTTGAGGGGTCCCTGACTCTACTGTAGCAGAATACAGAATAACTTAAATTTCGGATGGATTTTTCGAAATGGTTGGACGTTCCACCTTACAACATACATGCTCTACTAATTATCCGAAATTGAAATAATAATTTGCATGACAAATTGTTTTACATTTATGTTTCATTCGGTCTAAAATAAGTCAATTCAAGTTTTTTCTAATTTTATTGTTGTAGCCTTTCCCAGCAAAATCTTTTATTACCAAATAAGTGGTTATATAATAGAAATTCATAGCTCCGCACAACTTATTTTTTGGCGTCTAAACTCATTATTTTTGTTTGGCGTGGTCGTTTTTATAAGTAGTCACGCTTACCCGCTCGCTTACGAAAAAATGAGAAATAAGTAGTTACGAGGTTTTGAATAATAAGTGGTTACACACATGCTTACAAAAAGTTGAATTATAAGTGGTTATCAGATTGCTTACTTGATTCTTAAAAATAAGGAGTTAGGCAAAAAGCCACGCCCATTGAAAACAAGTGGTAAAATGAAAAAACAAACATTACGTTAAAATTCTGTACAATTTTCTGAACCATCTCCTTGCCTTTCGTGTCGAATTTAGCCACTATTTTGATCTTTAAAAATAAAGGCAACAACAATAAAATTAGAAAAAACTTGAAATGACTTAAATTCGTGGCCACAACTGTATGTTCAAGAAAAACATTGGGCAGGTTTACCAGAGAAACCCGCTACCGCTACAATTGATATGTAGCGCTTTCTGATGACCTTAATCTGGTGAACGATGCTACTTTTGTTTTTGTTTTAAAATAAAAATATTTGTAGATGTTTCATTGATTTTTTTCGAAATTTTTTATTCTTTTATATTTATATTTGTATATACCCGTGAAAAAACGATTAGATTTGATCAAGTTAGGTTTGATCCAATTGTATCTATTCATATTAGAGAGTGAATAACAACGTATAAAATTAAATATGAGTTTATCTGCGATTCCAATTTTCAAAATTTTCTTATTCTTTGCCTTATATAATCATATCCTAAAAAATCGTTTCTCTTATATCATTTTATATACCATATACAAATACATATACTTGATCAAATTATATCTCGTTGAAGATAAATTTTTATATTGCTTCGAACAAAACTTTATAAAACTAAATGTGACCCAAGAATATTTTAGATAAAATTATTTACTATCTCGAATCGAACAAAATGTTTGTTGATTTAAATACAATTATATACTTAATAATTCAATATAAAATTAAAAAGCTGAGCTTATATGTTATGTTGCATGTAGGGTTTCTAATGACCCAGAATTTTTACATTTCTGGGATAAATGAGACATACCAATGTCGCACTTTTTTAATTACAATATCTAATCTTAAATCTAATGAAATAAATAATAAGAAAAGTAACTACACAGAGAAAAAATTATAGTTAAATCAATTACTATATCAGATTTTAATTAACATTTGATTTTTTACGAACACTTTGTAAATAAAGTATGAATATTAGAGCTAGTGTTATAGTCGTCACTTAGTAGGATATTTTATTTAAGTAAGAAACTTTGAAACAAAATTTTTTAATTGGTGGCTATAATACTGATCTTTATTAAAGTAAATTATAGTTAAACTTTTTCATATTTAACTTAATGCGTTTTTCGATTTTAAAAATAAGCAGATAATTTTTTATATAAAAAGAAAAAACCTGAGATATGTGTGATTTCAAAGCTATATCTATCTATCTTAGTAAACGTTGTTTCTGTATGATTTTAATTTTTTTTCTTCTGTGTAGTTACAACTAACTGATAATAGATTATATAACTCACATAGAGAGAAGTTTGCTGGACTAGTTTTAATGAAATTTTTTCACAAGGTAAATGAAAAATTTCTTAAATTTGGTGAAAAATCTTCATATATTTTATGAATTTAGTTTTATGTATGTATACTTTTTCATTAAGTGTATGAAAAAAATGAATATTTTCTTAATTCTTAGTTAATTAATTGGTCGTTTTCCTACACTATACATATTCATATAAACAAACAAAATTTAATGCAATTGAATAAGACCAAAACTACGATAAAATTGGATGAAATTATATGAATTCAAATATCTTTTTTATTAGTTTATATACAATTTGATTAATCCATTTTCCGGATTAAATTTTATATAATTTAGTGTGATGCCAAATAAAAAAAGATATGCTACCTAATAAATTTTTTTTCACGGGTATTTATTATTCTTTAAAAAAAATATACAAAAAAAACAAACGACAGCTGATGTATCATTAACTGCCCACAAGTAGCGTAAAATTTTTACGCTACCAAAACAAGGTAGCGCTACCACAACATGTTGACTTAGCGGTAGCTAATCAAATCGTTCACCAGATTGTTGAGTAGCGGATTAGCAACTGTTGAGCGTCTGGTAAATTAATTTATTAAATTTCAAAATTATCAACAACTCTGATAGAACCCTGGAATTCTCTTAAAAAAATAATTTAAAATTCTTTTAGTGTTTCTTGTTTTTTAGGTAAATTACATTTTTTTTAACAATAAACTATAAAAATTATTTCATTTTTAAAAAATCCTCATATTTCAATACATGAAATTTTGCAAAATCATTAATCGTCATTTCATCAAATTTCACTTCAAAAACCGTTAAAATGGAGACATATCGTAAAAGTTGGCAACGCGGGCAGAACGTAATATTATGTGAATTTTGAAGAGAACATGAATTTATATTACCTGTCATAAAATTGCGTTAGTCATTCTAAAAACAAAACAAAAGGCAGACCAACGAATGAATATGGAAAAATAAATAAATGTTGGTTAAAAAATATTTAAAAATTATACATTAAATCAAATATTAGCTTATAAGGGCTGGTTCTACAGTCAATACTTAAGGGCATACTTACGAAACTTTATACACAATTCACACTCTGGTTGAAAACCAGTTCTAGTCGCATTTCGATGCATCTGTATTAAGCTAAGTGTAAATTGAGTATTAAGCTGCCTACACACTAGGGAACATGGTTGAGGGAACAAAAAATATCAAAAAATTTTGTAAACACGAAATGCACGCTCTCAACACGCACACACACACAAACGCACTCACACATTCACAAAAAATGCTCTCTTTTTTTAAGTATGTTCCCTAGTGTGTAGGCAGCTTTAAGTTCAATATTCTTTATACAATGTCGAACTATTTAAGTATTTGTAAACCTAAGTTTTGTTAGAATGAAATATTTTTTTAAATATGGCAATTTAGAGTTTAATACGCTTGTTGGCCTGTCGCTAGCTTGATACCAAGTATATTTGTACAGTTACCAACAACACCTTGTTGTTGGTAACTGTACAAACTGTTGTTGGTTTTATTGCAACTACTGCCGCTGCTGTGGCATCTGCTTCTTCTGCAACTACTTCAGGCAAATTCTTTATAATTTTCGTCTTAAATAATATGTGAGTAAAATTTTGTGCGCTGATTATTTGATGCGTGGCACAATACAACAACACAACTATGCATCTCTGTTTGCTTTTTCATATAAAACACGAAAGCTTTTAGACATATTTTTTTTCATCTTCTACTTCATCATCATTCCATCTCTACCTAATGACCACACGAAATAGTATTATGTAGCAATTTCTCATGTAGATTTTTGTTTTATTATTAAGGATTGCCATGTTTTTACAAACATAATGACTGGCGTGCTATTAAAAACATTAAATTGGAACTTTGCATAAATGTATGTAATACAGATATGTTCATTAGGGTGACCTTCGTTATGTGGGCGAAAAAAAATGGCGCCCTGTGACCTAATGTTCGTACTTAATTGACTTGTGTTTCTGTATAACTTGTTAACCACAAAATTAAAAAAATGAAGAACAAGATTAATTTAGGCTTTGTGAGATCCATTATTTAATCCAGGAAAAGTTGTTTACAATAGATTACCAGAACTGGTTCTAAGAGACCCGGTTCTACTTCGCAGCTATAGAAGCGCTTGCTTTTGTGATAATCAAATCAATTTTAAATCAAAATGTAGTTCCATGATTGAATACACTAGCAATACTTGCCACTAGATTAAGGTTGCCACATGACCTGGAATGGCCTTGATGGCGAAGCCTTTTCAGGTCCTGTCAAGTTTCAAGCTAAAATGTAATATGTCAAGCTAAAAAATAAATAAATTTAAAAAAAAGATAATCAGTGTGTGAATGACTCGCTCGAAAAAGGGCATTTAATCCATATTAAAAACTTTAAAGGAGACGAGAAAACGTGGGAATCCGTAATCAGTTTATATTACTGATTATTTTTCCTACAATTCGCTAACGCTAAGCTACAATAAAATTCTTGAGAGCTACAACAAAATTCAGCTCAAAGAAAACATAGCGGACTATCTGCAGATGACCGCAGCATACCACCTACATTAGAAGTCGAGTATCCTTACGGCTAAAGACCAGCGAGAGTCACCAGCGAGAGCATCTGAAATACCAAGTCACGAAGTGAGAAACCTCTCATTTTTCGCGGCTCAGTAGCAAAAAATATAAATAATCCCCCTGTTATGTAAGGCTTTGGTGTATTTAGTAAAAACTCCTTCATACAAAGTGAATTTTTCAAAATCGAAACTAACAAAAAGCAAAAATTTTATGGCGAACCCAATTTCGATAAAATATTAGTTTTACTTGACGGTTAAATATTGCAAAAATATTTGTTATAATGACTTTACTGTAAAAACGACTAAAAACATCTACGTCTTACATAATCAGGAGCAGTGTTACCATAACGGCGATTTTCTCGTCAGATCTAGCGATTTTATTTCACCCCTAGCGGGAAAAATTGTCCTGTAGCTATTAGCCAAAAATCTAGTATTTAGTAAAAACTCCTTCATACAAAGTGAATTTTTCAAAATCGAAACTAACAAAAAGCAAAAATTTTATGGCGAACCCAATTTCGATAAAATATTAGTTTTACTTGACGGTTAAATATTGCAAAAATATTTGTTATAATGACTTTACTGTAAAAACGACTAAAAACATCTACGTCTTACATAATCAGGAGCAGTGTTACCATAACGGCGATTTTCTCGTCAGATCTAGCGATTTTATTTCACCCCTAGCGGGAAAAATTGTCCTGTAGCTATTAGCCAAAAATCTAGCGATTTTTTATCAGTCGAAATATAATTTTTAAAACTCGGTTTTATGTTCAAAAATATTACAAAATTCGCATATTGATATTCCTTTATTATAAAACACAACTTCTTAAATGAATTTAGTAAAAAAAACTTTCTAACAACAACACATTTCGATAAAATATGGGTATGCAGTTTTTCACGTCATCTATTGAGTATTTCCAATACTAATATTAATTCAATAAAAATAAGGATTCATTATTTGAATCGCAAAAATTTTTCATTATTTAAAAGTGTACAACACTTCTTATGAACATATTAAAGAACTTTTTGATTAAAAAACTCCTTTAAGTACCATTTTTCAACAATCTAGCGATAAAATCGCTAAATTTTTTCACTGTTTATAAATCTAGTGATTTTCTAGCGATTTTTGGGTCTGACCTAGCCATTTATTTTGAAAATTTGTTGGCAACAGGAGGAATATCCGGAGTGCAAACGAACAATTCCGCTTGCAGACAGATATTTATTTAGTCTGAGCACCTAGAGAGCGACCAAAATCATTCTACGAATCAATTTTTGTATGGTTGTAAAGTACGATTGTTTCCTAAAATTAATAAAGATGAGCTTCGGGGTTTTGAAAAAAATATTTCTCGTAAGCTTCTCGTTACTATGCGAGGGTTACTATTTATATTGTGAACCTTGGTCACACTTTAACACTTGTTAGGCGCAAGCTGATATTTTCACCAGAAAGTTTAACGTCTTTGACCATAACCTAGATCATTTGAGTATTATTTGTGTTGTTTACAAAAAAGTGAAAATTGCGTGTCAGGAAAAAATGGAATTAACACGTTAAAATTTTCGGGCAATTACGATTTTCTAGACAAGAGTGCATAGACAAATTAAATTTAACTTTTGGTGATGAAACTCCATCCTTCGCAACTGCGAAACGCTGGTATAACGAACTCAATCGTAGATTTCCTTCATCCAAAATCAGTTGTTGTGCCAGGAAATATTGATGTTGTGCAAAAACTGATAATGCAAGATCGTCATGTCACATTATCTGAGATGGAAGATTTGTTTTAGTTGAATTCCTCATAACTTAACAACAGCTCAAAAAGATGCTCGGGTCGATTGGTGCAAATAAATGCTAAAGAAATGCAATAGCAGTGCTTCAAAAGACGTATATAAGATTCTTACAGGTGACGAATCATGGATCTGTGCATATGAGTCTGAAACTAAACAACAGTCGACTGTATGGGTGTTTCATGATAAAGGAAATCCAACAAAAGTTGTTCGCTCCCGAAGCACTTCGAAACAAGTGGACTCCTGTTTTTTTTAGAAAAACTGGAGGGTTACCGCGTAACTCGATTCGAAAAAAAATTTTCGACTTAGTAAATTTTGTACCTTTCGTAAATAAAAAAGTTTTAGCAAAAATCTTACTTTTTGAATTTTTATGTGTAGTGTATGTACAAGGTTTAGGATAAAAATAAATTGAAAAGTAGGATTTTTATACAGAATTATATTTTTAACAATATTTGCAAGATTTACGAATTCGAACATTTTTTTTCGAATCGAGTTACGCGGTTACCCCCCTGGTCATGTGTTAGAACAACGTAGAACAGTAAATTCCGAATGGTACAGACTTCGGCTCAAATAAGTGATTTTTGAGTACTTAAAAGATCGAATTAATGGGTCAACCGCCGTGCAGCCTTGACTTGGCATCCACTGAATTTTTTTTGTTGCCGCACATCAAAGTTAAACGACGTGTACAACAATTTTCGCCAGCAGAAGGAGCCGTAAATGCATTTAAAACCCATGTTTTGGAGGTGTCTTACGCGGAATGGAAAAAATAACAAATTACACTTTTTTTCATTGTTAAGCTCAAAACATGAAGGAATGAAAAATTTAATAAAAAAGAGCAAGATAATGCCAGGTCTATACTGGAACTTTTCCGATTGAAATTCCGAGGAAGCCGATATTTTTATATCTTTGTCTGCGTTGAACCAACACTAAGAGGATACCCGCTACAAATGCACTACATTTGTGTTGATATCACGAAAAAAGGTTATGAGGAGGAGGAAAGAGGGAATAGTGTTTGTGGACATTGGACTTAAATTTATTTCCATTCTAATTCTTAAGTAAGACATATGCAGGGAGTTTATTCCACATATGACATATTGTGCGATCCACTGGGCAATAGACGACAAACGTATGTGAAATACTAGATAAGCAGGTGTTGCGAACCAAAACTCGGGCTCTAGGGATAAGTTCACTTATCTCAGTTAAACACATCCCAAGGTAGTATCGATAGAACAGTGTTACATAACCCACATTGTGACGATTTTTTTTTTTTTTTTTTTTTTTTTTTATTCCTTTAATAAATATTTAGCATTTGAAATTATATGTAAAACGAATATTAAATATAATACTTATGCTAGATATTTATAGCTCCTAGTCGGAGCATAGGGCGGAAACAAAATCAGTCCATCGTTGCCTATCATGCGCCAGTAGTTTGATCTGCTGCCATGTTCCCCTAGATCGATGTTCAGCATGAATAGATCTTATCCACGTTGTAAAAGGTCTTCCTGGACGCCTTGAGCATTGTGACGATGCTGCAATGAATCAATAGAGTGCAATGAAGTATCCTACTGTCATTGATAAACACCAACGCCCTCCCCTGAACATGGTTCAAAAGCTCCAAAATATACACCCAGAAAACAGCTTCGGTGCTAACAACCGCATTTGTGGCCAATCGAATGGTTCGGTTGTGGTAGCCGAGATTTTCAGTTCTCACAACAAAAAACCAAATAAAACAGGACTAATTTGACTGTGACAATAGTATTTCAGTTGTATCAAGTATAATTCGGTAGTCGCAACCGAAAAATTCATTTGATCTAACTGAACCATTCGATTGGCAACAAATTGTGTTGTCAGCACCGAATCTGTCTTCTGGGTGCACTTTGAAAATCCGGTCTTCGGCCAGATATACATAAGTGTTATAGATTTTAGAGTTATAAAATGCCGATACTTTTAAATACTCGATACTACTCAATACTTATTAAGTCTTGACTCGTTACTAGTTAATAGCAAAATTACGCCAACATACAGAAATATACACTTAAAAATAGTCAGTAGATACTTCTAAGTATTGGGAATATTTTAAAAAGGACGGTACTGAGTACTAAATAAACCGGTTCAAAAACCAACTCATTTAAATGCTTCTTTCGACACTTGAAAAATATGCTTCATTTTTCATGCCCGGAACATCAAGAGTTTCTACCTATGTATATGCACAGAGGACAAAGTTGGCTCCACCGCCCTCTAGGACAACGTTCTATTAGGAGAGCGAAATTGACCCATTGTGACATGTTACAGGACTAATCTAGGACGTGTCACTAAACTCCCCAAATAAAAATAAAGTCCGCATCATACGGCACACAACTAACTTAGGATATATCATCGAATCTAACTTAGAAAATTTCCTCCCCTATGACAACGCCACATAAAAGTATCAAGTTCTCGTAGGGACTAATACTCATAATAGCAAATCCATAATTTTGGCAACCCTTTTCTTGTTTTATTATTCGATGTATTTGGTACTAAACAATGCGCAGCCCCACCAAAAATAGCAGCATCTTTGATTGTTGACTGTTTTGTGTCAAATCAACGACTAACAAACATATCCAACATACTCATAAACTTGGCTTAAGTAACAACAAAAGCAACAACTAACAACGTTTCCCTTACGCATAGCACTCTTATCACAAAACAGGCTCTTAGCTGCTGTAGCTGGTATAGAATGACATTGTTAGCTGACTAGCTCATGCTGTTGGCTGGCTGGCTGGCTGGTTGGTTGGCAGGCTGGTTAGTTTCTTTGGTCGGTAGGTAGGTAGTAGGTTGTTTGGTTATTTGGTTGATTATCCAACGAAGAAGGAGGCTAAACAGCAATAACAACAACTTAAGTACGTATACTATGTACGTACGTATCAGGATATGTGTTATGAAGTTTGATTATGTTGTTGTTTTTGTTTTCGTTATTTGGTTTCGAATTAAAGAAGGAATAGATTGTGTTGTAGATATACAAGCAGATACACTCACTCTAACATATTAAAACCCATAAGGACAGTCAGCCAGCCAGTCATCCACTCTGTCAGTCATTGATTTTTGTTAGAGACGTCGACGACGACAGTCTTAATGTCAGTTTTGCTTTTGAGTAAATGCATACGTAAGTATGTAGGTTTGTTTGTTTGTTTGTCGTACTTACGTCTGTATGTATGTACTTCTTATATTCATGTATTGTTACTACTAGTTAGTATTTTGTACTATGTTGTACTGTATGTACTACATCTGAGCTTTGGCATTTGCCTTGGTTTTGTGCTCTTGTAAAAGCGCATCCATTCGTCAGTCGCGTTTTTCATGCGCAACTGAAACGGTAACGAATTCGAAATTCTACAAACGTTAAACCTTTAAAAGTATCATTTTGTGTGTTTGTGTAAACATTAAAAAAAAAATCGCGTTTTTATTTGTAAACAATTTTATATATACATTTTTCACTAGTTGTTTGGTATAACACATTCGATATTGAATTGAAATATTTTTTTTTCGTGTTATCTTTGTTTTTACTTTATACAATTTTCTAATATTTTTCAATAGTTTTTAGCATTCCGTAAGTTTGTTGTGTTGGCAAAGTTTTAAATATTTACATTCAACAGTACTTGGATTTTACTTTGGCAGTTGCAAAATAAAACACAGTTAAATTATGATCTGATCTGGTAACGCCCTGTTCTTATTTTAGGCTCAATAAGATGAGTGGTGTTGCCAGCTCGAACCTTTGTTTACAATTTTGTATAGTTACGTAAGGAAAAGTGTTGCCAATTTCAGTACTTTATATGGTAACATCAAAGATCTTTATTATAATAAAATTTTGACTTCAAGAAGCATTGACTGTTTCAAATGTTCAGGACAATTTATGTATATTAGTCTGACTTCTTTGCTTTCTATGTACGATATATTTAGATAACAAAGAGTCGAACTGGAAAGAGATCCGATAAAAATTAGTTAAAATTACTAAAAACTAGTTAAAAATTACTTTGTAGAAAAAACTACTGAAATTAGCAGATTATTTTTGCTAAATATTAGTAGGATAGGAGCAGCAAAAATATAACTGTTAAATATACAGAATTTTAATTATATTTTAGTTAACAGAAAAGCGCATAGACTTCAACTTAAAAATAACAAAAAATTTGCAGATATAATAGACTGCTTTTGCTATTTTTAGTCTACTAAAGTTTGTGCTGATATTTGCTACTAGTAAAGAATGGGCGTAGACCTAGCTTACAGTATAGGTACATATCGCCTCAGAATCACTTGCTGGCTGGATTTACCGATGTCCGTCCGACTGTCTATATAAAATAAACGAGCCTTGTAATCAAAGTACAGATTGCCATACTGCATATTAGTAAATGAAATTTAGTACATAAGTTTGGTAGTGCACCAAAGATAAACACTATTGAAAATGGTTGAAATCGGTTCATAGTTTGCTCCAGTCATCATAAAAGCGTTGTATCTGAGTCGAAGAGATTTGAAGCGATTTCTTTTAATGGACCTATATAATTTTATTCATGAATCGGATAGTGCTTATTCAGAGCAATTAAAATACGGGTCTATTTTTGGCTCAGTTCCTCCAGGTTTTTTACAACGTTTGAATGACGAAAATTAAAAAAAGAATTAGATAATTTTATAGGTCCTTCGTATTTTATTTTTTGGTAGATAATTGTAGAATCAATCTTACCAATACGAAAATAAAAAATTGAGAACTAACTGGCCATTCTGTGCAACTGGGGTTTAATTGATTAAAAGTGTTGCTAGATTGTTGGCGGTACTGGCATTTCCGTGTTTTAGCTCAGCTGGAGTTGCAGGGTTTTGGATGTGATTCTTGCTAACTCATCTGACAGCATTTGACAGTAAACAGAAAAAATATCATGTCGTGAAAATTTTCAAGACATAAAAAAAAAATCAAAAAAATCCACGATCGCTATTTTGGATTTATCCGTGAAACTGTTGAGCCAATATGTCACCAATCAGTCAGCAACTTCTTTTATCGACAAATTAATTTGATTAAAACTGTTGTGGTTTAAAGCCTCCGAGTCTGGCTTATACGGGAGGCCTCCTAGGCCGGATTTGGGTATGTGTAAATATGGGTTTCAAAAATTAGGTCACTTATGACCCCACTTTTTAATCCCTAAATATAAGATTAAGCAGCAAAAAATAGCTATTCCATATTTTTTCTCCCACATAAATTTCATTACGATCTGAGGGACCGCCCCAGAGGACGTACCTTGTTATTTAAAGTTCTTTTGGATAGACTTTACCAGGGGTTTTTATTCGTCTTATATAATCTGCAAAACAATCACCTATTAGCAAAAAAAGATTACGGATAGCTGGTACCCACCGTAACGACGTGCAACAGACATATAATATATATCGGCATCGGACGGCGCTGTAACCAGACATTAATGGGTACCCCATTAATAGGCCATCGATTTGACATAAATTGAAATCGGAAGCCTAACAATAAAAAGCAAGTTTTTTGGATTTGCAATGATTTTTATTCTTCGACATAATCTTCTTCATTTTCTCCTTTTCCGATTTGACTTTCGCATTTGTCAAACGGTCCTTATGAACCTTACACCCAAGGATGAAACATATTATCTGAGGTCCCCTGGATTTATAATACTCGTTTGGATAATGAATTTCCTACACTGAAAATATTAGTACAGTAACTGACTGTAGTTTATTTAAAAAGTTATCCGTACATTTATTTTTAAATGTATATACAGTTAAAATGAAAAGAAATATATATTTCAACTGTTTTTGTCTTTTATTTAAAAATTAAATTACATATAAATACGGATTTTCTGTTACAGTTAATATTTTCATTTTAAGAGTTTTGTTGAAAAAAGAACCCCTTCTAGATTTCTAGGTCAGTTAAAAAAAATTAAATAAACTAAATATCATTTATGCTTACGGATTTTGTAGTTAATTTTTTGAAAGCTAAAAAAACGAAATAAATGAAAAATTTTTTAAAGATTTTGTAGTTAATTTATTAACATTTAAAAATAAATGAAAATTTCTTTTGATTTAAATGAAAAGTTAGTAGACCGGTTTTCAAGAGATTTTTCATTTATTTTTAATTACATTTTCAGTTGATTTAAACTACAAACTATTTTGAGTATGCTATTTTTATCCTCTGTTATTACTATTTTTGCTTTGAACTTTAATTGTTAAAGTAAATTATATTCAACTGTGAATTACAGATTTATTGAACGACAACGAACCGTTAATTTTAAATTTTAAATGCATATTCTAATTATTTTTAACCTACAACATAATGCATGTTGATAGCAAACAATTAGGTATTTTAAATTATATTTTCACCGTATCTGCGATACTTTAAGAATTAAGGATAAAAATAGTATTATTAAAATTTCTAATCGAGTTGTTAGCATGTGTTTATTTGCTTAAATTCAATATAAATAGATCATCATCAAATATTAACCCATAAAGACATAGGTTATTGAAGATAGGTCTGTAGCAGGACCCGAATCTACGTATTTTATTCTGCTGGCGTTATCGAATTTTTTCCTTATAAAAAATATTAAAAATAACTGCAATATTGTTAAACGTCTAAACTAGAAGGTTCAGCAACTAAAAATCTTAAATTTCTGTCTTATTTAAACTTTTTTCGATTTTTTCAAACTCTTGCCAATATTTTGGACCAACTGTTCGTTAAATCGAGTATAGGTAAACATTCAAAAGTATTCGTTATAAAGGGTGGTCCAACCAAAACGCACGATGTTAATTGTAAATAAAACAAAAAGTTTTCAGAGAATTATCTTAATATTTTTTATTATGATAGATGGATCTATGACAATTATGTGTGAAACGAAATATCGGCCAAATACTCGCCATGGCTTCGGTGGCATACCTCTATCCGATAGTCCATATTTTCAATGACTCTGAGACATAATTGAGGTTCAATGTCGTTAATGTGCCGAATTATCTCATCCTTTAGCTCTTGAATTGTTCTTGGCTTTTTGTTTTAAATATCCCCAAAGAAAGAAGTCGAATGGTGCCAAATCACATGATCGTGGCGGCCAATTAACATCGCCACGACGTGAGACAACACGGCCATTGAATTTCTAGCGCAAAAGAGCCATTGTTTCGTTGGCTGTGTGGCAAGTGGCACCATCCTGTTGGAAGCACTTATCGTCCAGGTTCATATCCTCAATTTCTGGCCACAAGAGGTCCGTTATCATCTCGCGATAGCGAACACCATTCATGGTAACTGCTTGACGGCTCTTCTGCCACACTATCGCGAACAACAGCAATGTTTTCCGCAGAACGAACTGGGCGAGCATGCGCACAATTCTCCCGATTGTGGACACATTTGGTCGATTATGCTGACCAGTGAAGTGCACGTAATGCATTTTGATTTGAACGCCCATTTTGGTAAAACGCTTCAACAATCTTAACGTGCTGCTCAATTGTGTACCTCTTCATGGTTGAATTTGTCAAACACTGAAACAAAGAAATGTCAAATTAAGTTGGGCAAAAAACTTAACGTTAAGGTGTGATACATAATTAACATGGTGCATTATGGTTGGACCACCCTTTATAAAGTAGTTAGTTTATGTTATACCGGGCTTTGACTGTAGTGAATTTATTTTCTCACTTTGTTCCGTTACATATGAAATTTTAATTTGAATTTGTCAAGTATTAAGACCTTATGGTGTTGGCTTTTTTCAAGTGCTTTTTCAAGAGGTTTTATTGAATAATTGTTAAAAACATTATAAATTTACGAATGAAAACCCTTGAAAAGGTCAATTTCAATGTTGTCATTTAAAATACATATATGACCTTCTCCGAGAAAAGGGACCCATTGTGTCAAAAAACGGGTTTCGATAAAAATGAGAAAAACATTAAAATTTTTTTTTAACTAGCGGGCGCAGCCCGCTACGTTGTTAGCGTGCCTTAAATTTTAGGGGGGGGAGGGGCGCAGCCACAATTTTTTTTAAATTAGTTTTTTTATTTAAAGTACAGTTTTTATAATAAAAGCCTTCACCCAGCCACCAGAAATAAATAATTCTGCACAACAATGGGTTTAAAATAAATAAATATTTGATAACTTTTTCTTATGAAAGTGGATTGTTAGTAATGAATCCATAATAAATTGCAATATACGTGTGTACCCAGCAAAATCTTTCATTACCAAATAAGTGGTTATATAATAGAAATTCATAGCTCCGCACAACTTATTTTTTGACGTCTAAACTCATTATTTTTGTTTGGCGTGGTCGTTTTTATAAGTAGTCACGCTTACCCGCTCGCTTACGAAAAAATGAGAAATAAGTAGTTATGAGATTTTGAATAATAAGTGGTTACACACATGCTTACAAAAAGTTGAATTATAAGCGGTTGTCCCATTGCTTACTTGATTCTTAAAAATAAGGAGTTAACCAAATACTATTAGCTTAAGGAAATACATTCAGAAAAAATTAAGTTTTCTCTAGTGTGTAATTTTAGGACTCGTCATAAAAATTTAAACATAAAACATATTTACATATAATAAATAAAAATGTATAAAATTTAACTGTGTAAAAAGTACTTATTTAAACTATTACGAGTAAGTCAGTATTTTATATTTAGATACAATAGGCCGTTATTAGGAAGTCATTATTTTATATTATAAAATAATGCAAAAGGTAATGATATATCATTTTTGGTAATGCAGATAGTAATGAGGTGTCATTACCAATATTTTGCTGGGTATGTTAAGATAATTTGGTAAAGTGCGAACTTAGGTAGATAGACCCGTAAGTAGTTTTGTTCATTTGTGTTTTGAATGAAAATAAATAACGTAAAACAGGGTTGGAAAGCATTTTATAATATTAATAATAATGGGCAAAGCCCGCTACGTTGTTAGCGTGCCTTAAAGTTTTTTTTTTAATTCCAGTTTATGTAAAGGTAGACCTGGCAATTCAAGTAAATTCACAAATTCAGTTGGAAAATTTACTGCGTCGGTTTCTTCCACCGGTGCTTCGTTACCTGCAGTTTAAATATCGGAATATTTAAGTTCCATTCCTTTTCTAAGGTTTTTTCTCTTTTAGAAAATTTATTTAACTTTTTGGAGAGTATGTTTTAATGCTACATAAGTTTCATATTCCGTGGATAGTGTTTGAACAGGTAATTAAAAGGGATTCTTCACCCCTTTTTGTTCCACCCAGTAAAAATCCCAAATATATATAATCTTGCCTCAATCGCATGCGAAATTTCAACTACCAAACTCCGGCAGTTTGAGTCATTCAAATTCCATTCCATTTTGTTTAACAATTTTAGTGTTCCAATGCAACTCCTTCCAAGATTCCATTTTGTTCACCATTCCATTGCATTTCGTTCCCATTATCTGTTATTCCAATTCCACTCGTTCCCCGTTTCATTCCATTTTGGTCCTACTTTCTTGTGTATCGATATTGATATCAGTCGCTTCTATTTCCATTTCTTTGCACTTGCTCTGTGCCATTCCTCTTTTAACTGCAGTGTTCCAATTCCACTCGTTCCCCAATCTACGCCATCTCGCTTCTCATTCCTTTTCGTTCTATAGTCCATTCCTCTTCCAATCCATTTCCATTGTCTATAATTTCAATTCCACTCGTTCAACGTTTATATCCATTTCGTTCCACTTGTGTAGTGTTTCAATTCCATTCGTTTCCTATTTAGTTTCTTAATTTTAGTGTTCCATAACACTCGTTCTTTAAATTTTAGGTTTCTAGCTAAAGACGCAGATGTTCAGGGGAGGGGGGGGGGCAATTTTCCCCTTTTGAGCCACCATTTTTACCACGTTCCTGTCCAAAGTCCTAAAAATGCCTTGTCGATAAGTTAGCCCATACTCCAAGGAAAACATATTATAGATTACGGGTTTCTAGCCGAAGGGTTCGGTTAGGCCATCAAGGGGGAGAATTATTCCGTTTTTACCCCTCCCGGTAGGAATTTCCAAAAATTCCGAGAACGTCTGCATTGGAGGAGGAACCTACTACATACATAATTTTAGGTCTCTATATCCAGCAATTTGCCCAACTCGGCAAGGGGGAAGTTTTTTACTTTTTACCCCTCCCGGTATGAGTTTCCAAAAATACCGTCTTAGCGGACGTCTACGTTGGAGAAGGAACCCAAATACCGAATTTAAGCAGTTTGGCCAGGCCGTTAAGGGGGAGACTTCCTGTTTTTGACCCTACCTGTGGAAATTTCCAAAAATCTCATCTTAGCGGATGTCTACAATAGATTTGGTACTAAAGTCCAAATTTCTACTTCCTACCTCCAGCAGTTGGGCAGGCCTTTAAGCGGCACTTTTCGCTTCATTAATCCCAATTTTTGCAATGTCCCTGTCCAAAATTCCACAAAGCACCTTCCCGATAAGTGAGCCCATACTCCAAGGAACATATGTTTTACATTTCAGGATTCTAGCCAACTTTTACTATTTGTACCCCTCTGGGTAGGAATTTCCGAAAATCCATCAACAGGGAATTTCAGCTTCGTAGTTTCAGCAGTTTGAGCATGCTGTCAAGTAGGACACTTTTTCTTTTTTTGTCCCTCCCGGTTGGAATTAGGCTGGAAGAGGAACCTAAGTACCGAATTTCAGCTTCCTACTTCCAACAGTTTGGACTGGTCGTTAAGGGGCCACTTTCCCTTTTTGAGCCCCTATTTTATAACGACCCTGTCCAAAATTCAAAATACTATCTTTCTAATAAGTTAGCCCTTACTCCAGGGACCCACATTTTAAATTTCAGGTTTCTAGCCGAAGGGGTTTTTACAGGCCACCAAGGGGAGGCTTTCTTCTTTTTGCCCCTACCTTTAGGAATTTACAAAAATTCGACCTTCGCGGATGTCTGTGATGGATGAGGAACATCCATACCAAATTTCAACTTCATTGCTTCAGCGGTTTGGGCAGGCCATTATTGGGGACATTTTTCCCTTTCAACCCACATTGTTACTATGTTTCTGTTCCAAAATAGAAAAATTACGTTGCCGGTGAGTTAGTCCTACTCCAGGGAATACATATTTAAAATTTTAGGTTGGCCAGAAGGGATTGGGCAGGCCTTCAAGGAGAATACTTTTCCCCTTATCTCCCTCCCGATAGTAATTTCAAAAATTCCGGCTAAGCGGACGCCTACACAGAAGGAGGAACTCACATACCGAATTTCGGCTACATAGTTTCAGCAGTTTGGGCAGGCCGTCAAGGCGGAAACATCCCTCTTTTGGGATATCCTGTAGGGAATTCCAAAAATACAAACTTAATCGATGTCTACTACAGTGGAGGAATCTTTATGCCAAATTTCAACTTCTTATCTCCAGTAGTTTCGGCAGGCAGTTAATGGGGGAAAAGGTACTTTTTTTGGAGAAAGGTAATTTTTTTGGAAAAAGGTACTTTTTTGGAAAAAGGTACTTTTTTTTTAAAAAGGTACTTTTTTTGGAAAAATGTACTTTTTTTGGAAAAAGGTACTTTTTTTGGAAAAAGGTACTTTTTTTGGAAAAAGGTACTTTTTTTGGAAAAAGGCACCTTTTTTGGAAAAAGGTACTTTTTTTTGGAAAAAGGTACTTTTTGTGGAAAAAGGTACTTTTTTTGGAAAAAGGTACTTTTTTTTGGAAAAATGTACTTTTTTTGGAAAAAGGTACTTTTTTTTGGAAAAAGGTACTTTTTTTTTGGAAAAAGGTACTTTTTTTGGAAAAAGATACTTCTTTTGGAAAAAGGTACTTTTTTTGGAAAAAGGTACTTTTTTTGGAAAAAGGTACTTTTTTTGGAAAAAGGTATTTTTTTTGGAAAAAGGTATTTTTTTTGGAAAAAGGTACTTTTTTGTCAGTCAGTCACGTTATTCTTTTATATATAGAGATTTAACTTTAAATGCGTTCTTCTTAAAACTTCATTTTCACACACTAGGTCCCTTTTCTCGGAGAAGGTCACATATAGATTTTCAGTAACCGAATGATTCAATTTAAAATACTTTATTTTATATTAAATATTTTTAGACTCAAATAAAATTATATTGTAAGTGATTCAATCAAATATTAAATCATCAATTTGTGTATATCTGTGAATTGTGTCACTAAATATATCTATGTATATTATTTGTTTTGTTGGCTTAATCGATTAGAATTTTCAACATTTTTATTGTTGTACATTATATGAGTTGTTGCCTTTTACTGTGATTCATCACTAATACCAGCATATTAAAATGTTTATGCTTTGTTAAAAAACACTGGGCAAAAATTTTAGGCTATCGACTTCAGCCTTAAAGGTTGCCACGCTATATCAAAATACGCTATTGGTAAAAGAATAGCCGTTTTTTCTAATCACTTGGATTTAATAAATCCAAAAAGTATTTTTAAAAGTGCTCAACAGCTGGGGTTAGATTCTCCCTATTTTAAAAACAATTTTCTTTTTTGTTGATTCTTTTCATAGAATCAAACGAATTGATTAATTTCATTTCAACTAAAAATGGTTCATTTGATTCAGAACTTTATAAAAATAATCCAGTCATCAGTAATAATTCAATTTCTTAAAAAGAATAAAAACATTATTTTTGTTTCGCGAATTATATGTTGATTTTTTTGATTCGCGTGAATTATAATGTTTTGTTTTTATTTGGAATTTAAAATTGTTTTTTATATGATTTGTGTATTAATTTTAGTCAATAATATGGCTGTAAGAAATAAACTTTCACTAAATAAATACATTGATTTAATAATAATTTTTAATAAAAAATTAAAATTTCTCTAAATAAATCAATGTTTTTTAATTGAAATAAAAGAATTGAAACAAAAGAATTAAAAAATTGACATCAACTTGGGAATCAAAAAATATGAAAACTAATTCGTTCGAATTATCTTTATATTTTTTTGATTCGCGAATTTAAAATTAAGTTTTTTTAATCATCTCTGAACATAATTCTTTTGAATCAATTCTTCAAAGCTCTGATTTGATTTATACTTCGCGAATTATCTCTTAAATCAATTTATTCAATCGAATCAAAATTAAATCAGTATAAATTCGACTAAGGTGCCTATTCCTACTTGTGACTAATTGTGACCATCATAAGACTATTTTTAAGGCTGAGAGTCATAACTTTTCATACAAAACAACAATAAAATTCAAATTTTAGTTGTCAATGTTATGATTGTGTCGATTTTAATAAATATAATTTATTGTGACTTTGCAACAACAAATACATGGGGAATATAGTCAAATTAAGAGTCACAGACTTTTCGTAGGAATAGACACATAAATCACTTTTTCACTTTATTCAATATTAAATCAAAGAAGAATTATCTTTTTCAAGCTCTGCGATTAATAAGTTATCGGTTTAATTTGGTAATACCATACCTACATAAATTTTTCAGCGAACCAGCGCTATTTAACATAAAAAATGGCTCAATTTGACACCATGCTCTCAAACCGGTTTTATTTTTATTTGTTTTCTGGTAAATGCTTTATTAAAGGCTTTTTTGTCGATTTTCGTGTAAAATGGCACTTTTTTACATTTAAAAAATTTGGGTTAATTTTGACCCCATGTGCCTGTAAGGGTTAATTTCTAATTTTTTACTACTATATATAATATTTGGTGTTAACAGAGTTAATTGGACAATTTTCACCAAATTCCAAACAACACAATGTTTTGATATACTTTCAAGAAAAATCAAAAATTTTACTTCTAACCTTGGTAAAGGAAGGGTTAACGCTGTTTCGGAAAACAGTCACTTTTATCTGAGAAAAAAAATCTGAAGCTATATTTTCTAAAATCACACTTCTCTCGAAAATTTTCCAATTTAAAATGCCGTCACTGCTAAGTTAAAAGAGGGATATGTGTAACTTACAGCAGAATTATTCTCTGGGGTGTATTTAAAAAAACTATGCGTTGACCACTTTGATTAAAATTTTATTGAACAAAATTTTAAAAAACTCAAAATTAAATTAATTATTAATTAACTAATTAATTAAATTAAAGTTTTGCAAATTTACGGAAAAAAAATCCCATCTTTGGCCATAACTGGGGCTAGGTAAGCATAATCTAAGAGAGACAAAAATGAAACTAGAGTAGGTACCTATAACATTGTAACTTTTTGAAAAAAAAAATATTTTATTTTTTTTTTACCGATTTTCATAATTTATCTCATTTTGAGCCTACAATGATCTGGGGAATTTGCAATTACTTAAATATTTTCCAACCGATTTTGGATTTTTATGTATTTCTAGAGGGATAATTCAGTTTCGATTACGATTCTACACAGAGAGAATTTTGCTGGACGAGTATTAATGAAATTTTTCTGTAAACTAAGTTTTCTTCACAAAGTAAATGAAAAATTTCTTAAATTTGATGAAAAAGCTCCATGTATTTTATGAATCTAGTTTTATTGAAACTTTTTCATTGAGTGCATGAAACTTTTAGTAAATAAAATGAAATTTTTCACATTTTATGAAAAATTCCATCAATTCAATGAAAAGTTTCAGTGAATTTTCATAGGTTTTATGCAAAAATTCAATAATATCATGCAGATAATTCTTTCAGTGTATTGACATTTTCTAGAAATACGGTTATTTAAGAGTTTTTTTTACAAAAAACAAACGAGATGAAAAACAAAATCAATTTACCAACTTAAAGTACGAAAAATACTCAATGACAACGTGCAATTACCAAAAACATTAAAAATAACGGTAGCGGTATTGTAGGGGTAACGACATTTCATTTATTTCGGTAACAGTATTGTAAGGGTATCGATATTTCATTTATTTCAGTATCGGTATTTTAAGGATAACGGTATTTCAGTTATTTCGGTACCGGTATTTTAAGGATAACGGTATTTCGGTTATTTCGGTAACGGTGTTTTAGGGGTAACGGTAGTTAGTTGAAAGGGTTTTGAATCGATAACGGTATTTTAGCCAACCCTGATATAAAGTTCAGTCGCAATGCGGAATGTGTTAAAATTAAAATATCGATTTGAAATTTTTACAGAATATTTTTTTTTTTGCCAAAAATAACAATTTAAGAGGTTCCTGCTTTAAAGATTTTGATTTAAGAAAATAAGGGCCAGTCTAATGTACTTATTAGTTTTCGAGATTCACTTCAAACAAATTTTAGCACATATCGCCGAAAGTAGACTACGAAACAAATATTTTAGCAGAAATTATTGTTTATTTTTCGTGCCTTTACCGGGTTAATTATTAATTAGAGATTTATAGAAATTACTAGAACGTATGAGAACACATATAAAGTAACAGTACTAGATAAGAGATTATATAAAAGTCACGTAGTATATTTACATTTAGCGTGGCATATTATAGTATATAAAAAGCTATCAGATACAATTCTTAATTTTATATTAACTTTACATACAACAAACACTTCCATATTATACACAAAATAGGTACCTAAATACTAGAAAATTAAAAAAAACTAATTTTTGAAAGTTGACTTTTAGTGTAGATTTGGTAACTTGGGGTATACGACGTACATATACTGGATATTTGAGAATTGTTCAAAAAAGAACAATTTGTTTGTGAATATTTATTTGTATTAAACATTTATAAAATTTTTACCACCTTTTCTTTTGGCTAGCATATTTATCAATTCTGTTATATCCTACATCCTTATTCTTAAATTTGTTTTTCTCCACAAAGAATAAAGGTTTCTTTTTTATTTTTATATATTCAGCCCAATCCAAGCTACAAATTCTCATACTACTCTTGTAGTCAGCCTAGTCAACCAACCTATTAGCAACCTCTTTATTAAAAAAAGTATGTATATTGAAGAGTTGCATTGCACTGCCGCCTGACTGTTTTGTCTTTAAGTTTTTTTTTCTTTTTGTTGCTGCTGTTATTCATTTTAGAGCAAAAGTAGAGTATGATGTTATATGTATTTAAGTTTTTTTTTTGTATTTTTTTTAGTATTATGGATTTTTTTTATTTCGTTATATGTTCATTTTCTTAATTTTTGTGGATTCTTTTTATGTTATATTTTATATTTTCATGTTTTTACATTTTTTTAATTTATATATATTTTTTTTTGGTTTGGTTCTCATATATTTATTTCCGTTTATGTACATGTTCATGAATATACACTTTGCTCCGAAAGTATTGGCAAAATTTTAACTTGAAATAGGCTCAAACGCCGCGTAGTCAAAGCATCTTTAAACTAAGCTAGCTAGGTCTTTATTGTCTAAACTTAATGAATACAGTTCCAGGTCCACAATAATTCCTCGAGAAGGTGGAGAGTTGTTGCCAAGGGTTTCTTCTTCACATGCTAATGAGAGTTTTTCAATTGACTACATTTAATTTCTTCATTTTGCTCATCGTCCTTTATTAGTGTTGGCCCAGAATAAGAGCGCAGTGATTTTTTCCATACATTTTGACATTTAAAAATCCGTGGGCGTATCTGTTGTAAGATAGAGTCTATTTTATTTTAATGACGGTTTTTGTTATTCTCCCATTTTTTCTTTCTCATATTCTCATCAATGTTGTCAACTCTATTGTTATTTTTGCTGGTGTTCACTACATTTTGTAATATCAAAGAATACAAAGGCTCTTCTGACTATTTTTCTATTTTTTTGCAAAAAAAAAAAAATAAAATTTTTAAATTATTAAAATTTTGTTTTCTTTATTCAACTAAGATATTGAACAGTATTAGTAGCACGTTTGTTCATCGTGTAGCATTGTATATTATGTTTGCAGTAAACTAAGAGATATATGAGTGGCATAAAGTCTACTTGTTAGGTATATATGTATAACACATGCTCAATTATGTCGCTGCCGCTGTACGTCGTTATTTCGGACGCTTTTTTTTCAGAGCGATAATCGCTAGCCTCTGCGTTGTTATTCTGGGCCGACACTTATTCTGGGCCTACACTTATTCTGCAATTGATTCTCATTTCTTCTGTAAGTAATATGAATCAGAACATATCGACTTTGCGCTGGTGGCGCATAGTGGCACATTTTCAGAGAAAGCGGTAAAAAATTTATAACTTTTAAAAGAGTTATCCTATTCCAGTGAGGTTTTCTTTGCTGAATAGGTAAGACATTTAGATATCGATCATTTAAGATATCAGTTAAGATGTCGATTATAAAAATCGAACAAGAACATACAGTGGAAACCTTTTACAATACATTGGAAACCTTTTACAAAATTTTAATTTTTCTGATTTTAGAGTTTGATGATCCAAAAATTATGTATTTTTTTCGAAAAATAACTCTTTAGCATGTTTCCCATACAAATACAATAGATTTGTTACATAATACACAACAAAATATAAAAAATAATTCAAACTAAAAAATTAACATAAATTTGGTTGCTTGACAAAACAATGGACACTTTTAAGGATTTGTGCTGGAATTCATTTTAGCTATATAAATGGAAGCTAAAATGTTAAAATTAGAATTTGTGTGAAATATTGATCGCTATGTTATTATTTCTTAACTTTACGATGAATCTGGAAACTTTTTTAAAGAAAACTTAGCATTATAATTTTATAAATAATAATATTAAAGGTTTTGCAAAATATATATGGGTGATATCAAAAAATGTCATAAAAACCATGTAACCAGCTAATTTCTAATGCATGGATTACATTTGAGTTATATATTTCGATATATATCAGCGCATTGTCACCTGTTTTACAAAATTTATAACAATCTGACCAATTTTTGGTTAATACATAAAATTTATGAACAATTTTATAAGCCAAATGTAAACTCCGTAACCAGTAACTCATAAGGTTTTCAAACTTTAATAGCTTATATTTTAATAACCAATAAAGCTAAACCCTAACTGTAAGAATTTTTATTAAGAGGAAAAGTAATGCTTTTAACAAAAATTAACACATTTTACAAACTTTTTCGTATATCTATGCTAACACCACTTCAACTCTGTAATGATTTTTCGTGATAAAATTCATACACCAGAATTTGGGAGTTATTTATTAATTATATTGCGAAAAATATAATGTTATTTATACTCAAATGATCGTTGGACTGTAAATAATCATCTAGTATAACAGACTTGAAGTTTTTCTGCAGCATGTAACATTCTCGAGATGAAAAAGAATGTCTTTAATTAGATTTGAAAAAATGTAAACTCTGTTCCCAATTTTTACACCAAACTATTTAACGAGTAAGAAAAACAATGGCATATTGGGATTGACCTTGTAGGCATCATACGATTTTGTTTCGGAAAGAAAATTCCGACAAAGCGTTTCTGAAAGAAAACGAAAAAAGTAACCAAATGTAAACTCCGTTACTGTAAACTCCGTAACCAAAATTGTTTGCATCAGATTGCATTCAAAAAAATGTAGGTAAATGTTTAAAATATTTTAAAATATTCATAAACAGAGGTGATTGAACTAATATTTATGCGTCAAAAGATGATTCAACTAATAATTTTGCGTCAAATAAAAAAAAAGGTATCAGTTTTTTACCCTAAACTGCTGGAGCGAAAAACGATTGATTTTGCATTTCATTGATTTGGAATCGATATCAAAATTGTGCAAAAAAAGTTATTGCGAAGAGATTTTTTGCAATTAGGTTTATAATGACTAAACTTACTGATTCCAATAAGAAAAAACCAAAATATTAACACTTTTTGCTTCTCACAAATTTGGTCCAAAAACTTATCACATTCTTTGATTTCTCCCATATATACAGGGTCCGCCAAATAACTTTTTTTTTTTTGAAAATGCTATAAAAAAAAACAACTGAATATTTTCTCAAATTTCTTTTTTTATTTGAAAGTACAATCCTTCCCTATAAACATTTTCACTGGAATTCAAGTTGAAATCAAGTTCAATTCCAGCCCTGTTTTCCAGTTTCAAGGCTTGAATTCAACTTTTATTACATTTTATTTCAATAGCATACTCCAGCAAAAGGGAAACAAAAATTCAAGTTTGAAATATTTTTGTTAAATAAACAAGTGCTAGAATTTGAAATATACTTTACTTCAAGCAAAATTTAAAGCACTTGAATTTTTAAAACATATGTGCTTATTGGGTTCCGGTTAATAATGGAAAATAATTTCATTCATATGGCTGCCTCGGCTGGCCATGCGGTAGCCTACACGATCAATCCAATTTTTAAGCACATTATCGATTGTGTGCAGCTGTATTTCACCAATGGCTTCACGAATATTGTCCTTTAAAGCGTCAATTGTCTCTGGCTTGTCGGCGTAACACTTATCTTTGACGGCACCCCACAAATAATAGTCCAACGGTGTCAAATCGCAGCTCCGAGGTGGCCAAACGACATCAGCTCTGCGGCTGATAATGCGATCTTCAAAAACAGGGCGCAAAACATCGAGTGTAGCTTCGGCTGTGTGGCACGTAGCGCCGTCCTGTTGAAACCAAATGTTGCCAATATCCTCCTTTTCAATTTTTGTGAACAAAAATTCGTTCAACATGGCCCGATAACGATCGCCATTGACTTCGCACACATTCTGCAACATTACCATGATTTTAAAAGTAATGTCGCAATATTTCCCAGCGTTGTTCAAGCGTATACACAACCATATTCGTTCAGCGGAAGGATAAAACTAATTATCTGTCAAATCAGACATGAGCTAAGATGGGGTTTCTAGAAGACGTTCGTTGCCTCACGAATGAGTGACTACATGTATTTTGTTTTTGTATTGCATGTATTTTGTTATTGTATTTTCGTTCGTGTGAAGCAAAACGTCATCTAGAAACACCACCTAAGTGTTACCATTCACGAAATAAGCACTAGTTGAAAAAAAAACGTTAGATGGCGGACCCTGGTGGAAAATATAATAGAAACGATGCAAGTTTTACCTAATTTTATTCTCGTTGCCTTTCTTTTTAAAGATCATAATAGTGGCTAAATTTCCCCCGAAAGGCGAGGAGATAGTTCAGAAAATTGTACAAAATTTTAACGTAACGTTGGTTTCTTTACTTTGTCACTTATTTTAAGTGGGCGTGGCTTTTAACGAAAAATTAGCAATATCGACTTTTTATCAAATTACATAGTAAAATTTAGAGAGTACTGATCGGTTCTGTACAATCTGTATATTTTTGGAAAGCCTATAAAATTTCTTTAAGTCTTGCATTATTTTGATCTACAAATAGTCGCCAGACTTAAAATAGAAGTACCCTAAACATGACCAAATTTTTCTTTGTTTTTAGCAATTTTAAATAAAGTTAACAACACTGAAATTTGAAAATGAATAGTTTTATGCTTTTCTTACCACAATATAACAAATCAGTCAAGATTTTTTATAGTGAAAAGCATTTCATTTTAAAATTTCAGTGTTGTTTACTTTCTTTTAAAATCGCTAAAAACAAAGAAAAATTTGGTCATGTTTAAGGTTCTGCCATTTTAAGTCTGGTGACTATTTGTGGATAAAAATAATGCAAGACTTAAAGAAATTTTCTAGGATTTCCAAAAATATACTGCTTGTACAGAACCGATCAGTACTCTCTATAGCAGGGATCGGCAAATATATACAACCTTATTTTGCGCTTGTATGAGTGAGTTGCAGCCTCTAACTCTCAATGCACTGACAAAGAACGTTTGTATAATAATTCGAAAATTTCAAATGTTTATAATAGGAATATGAAATAAAAATTTAAAAGCAAACAACAACTACGAAAACAAATATCAAAAAACAACAACACAAAAAAAAAAAATAAAAACAAAAAAACTTAAAAATAAATTACCAAAAAAATGTATCAATAAACATTATGCAGAGTGTAAAAAATCTGGCAAACAAGCGATATGACAACCTACTTCATTGAAATCTTGTATGCCACTGATTATTTTTTTGTTCTATGTGTGAGCTTATGTAGGTGTGAGAGAGCGCCCATGGGCATAGGTGATGCCGACCTCTGCTCTAAAGTTTACTCTGTAATTTGATAATAGGTCGATATGGCTAATTTTTCGTTAAAAGCCACGCCCACTTAAAATAAGTGACAAAATAATAAAAAAAAAACAAACATTACGTTAAAATTCTGTACAATATTCTGAACCATCGCCTCGCCTTTAGGGGCAAATTTAGCCACTATTTTGATCTTTACAAATAAAGGCAACGAGAATAAAATTAGAAAAAACAAAATAATAATAATAATAACAAAAATTCATTTGAAAGTTATGTGAATTTATCAGTAATTAAAATACGAAGGTGAATCAATAAGTCCGTAACTTTTTGAATGAAACGCAGTTTTTTTTAGCAAAAACAGTTTTTATTTTTCAACATAGTCTCCTTGTAGCTCAATAGACTTACTCCAACGTTTCTCGAATTTTTTTATTCCTTCCAAAATAGGCATCGTTGGAGCTAAATCTCTTTCCACCGAGCCATTTTTTTAGGTTTGGATAAAGCAATTATTCACTGGGGGCTAAATCCGGAGAACATGGCGGATTAGGTACCAATTCGTGGCACAATTCATGAAATTTTGCCATTGAGACTACACAAGTGTGCACCCGTGTATTGTATTGATGAAAAAGAACTTTTTGCTTGACCAAATGGGGTAATTTTTTTTTAAATCGTCGTTGAATCGGGCCAGTAAGTTGGCATAATATTCGCCGTTTATTTTTTTTTTCCTTTTTGGCGGTAATCGATGTGGATTATTCCGCGTGCATTCCAAAAAAGTGTCGCCATGACCGATAAACCCATATTGTCCTTCTTCGGAGCCGGTTCACCCATATAAATGCATTACAATACACCGGAGACCAAAAACTGATTCGAATTGCGGTTAAATAACTCCAGACAATCCTTTGAAGCTGTCACACGATTGCGTTTATGGTCAATTGAGAGCAAACGCGGCACCCATCATGCGGATAACTTTCTAAAAACCAGCTGATCATGCCTATGGCAGCAACAATCTCACGCACTTTCATTCTCCGATCGGCCAACATTTTCGGGTGTATTGACCTCAACTGGCCATCCACAACGTTAAGCGTCACTAGTGCTTGATCGATCACAACGTAGCTCAGTAAACCACTTTTTACATTGAAGTTGATGGTGCAGAGTCCCCATAGTAATCTCTCTTTCGAAGATTGATATTTTGTGTCGAAAAATGTTAGAATTGGCGAACATGTGTAATTCACATGGCTAGCTACATTGCTGTCACTAGCACATGTGCATAATCAATGTAACCATGTTATTCTACTATCCAGTATACTGTGGTAGCAACTGTTGGATGTGTGGATAGTGTTGCAGTCCTGTTCAGAGATGAAATTTAGCTTTACATTGTTTTGAATTTTTTTTCTCTCGACTTCGTATAGGTACATACTTTTTGAACATATTTCCTATATTTTGACTATTTATTATATACTCACTTTTATTTTACACACATCATCTACATTTAACGGCGCTATTTATTCACTCTTCTTCTTCTTATTGTTGTTGTTGTCGTTGTACATAATACAACAACTACAAAACAATGTTTGCACGACTTTTGTTATTTTTTTTTAATAAAAAACATTCGATAGCAAAATATTCATGATTGTAGTTTGAGAATTATAAAAGAAACGTCGAGGTTGTGGTAGAATTGAAAAACAAAACAAAAAATACAAAATATAGAGAAAACAAAATCACCGACCCACCAATCTATACCAACAACAAACATTTTTTTTTTCAATAACTTAAAACTATATATACACACAGATGACTGACTGTCAGTAGGTTTGACTATTTGGTGGTCTGTCAAATATTTAGTCTCAAGCGTCAAAATGGTCTGACCACCATCAGTTTTAGTTACGTTTCAGTATTTAGAACGCAATATTGTAATAATTGTTCATTCACTCTATAGTTGTTTTTTATTATTGATAAAAATAAAAGAAAATTTATTTTCTTGTTCACTTTTAATTATACAAATTCAATCGTAGTGTTTGCTTTTGTAAGACAACATATTTAATTAAAGTGTTGAAAATAATAATAAATGTTTATAAAGATTCAAATTATACTACATACAGATGGATTTCGATTTAATGGAATCAAATAACTTTTTTGCCTATATGAATTTGTTTTGGTAACTACCAGAAGAGTCTTTTTATTATTAAACAAAGAATATTCTAATTAAAAACAAAAAAAAATAATGAAGTTCTCATATACGGTCAAAGAAAATTCTAAAAATTTCAAATCTTTTTGTACGGAAATACATACATATATAAAAACCAATTGGAAATCTATTAATTAAGGCCTTATGTAAAGGCTCACTCCGACTTTGATGAATTTTGGTTATGTTGTATCGGACCTATGTCATATATAAGAAGTGAAACGGAGGGTTAAAAATGGTTAATATTTTTGTATGGGAGCATGTCTGAAATTTACAAAATTCTAAATTATTTGTATTTAGCTTTAAAATGCTCGTAAAAATAAAAGTTTTCATACCCACATTGGCACATTTTGCGCCCAGAGTGTCCATCTTTCTGAAATATAAGTATGTATGTACTTATGTAGGTTATAAAAGCGCTTTGGAAATAGTCGTCTTAAAGCCCCAATATTGTGAATATAAAAACAAAAAAAGCCGAGACACCCCCCCAATATTATATTTTTTAATTGAATCAAAATCATGTTTAATCTTCATAGTGTAGAATAAGAGTGAATATTCGCTAATATTAGGCCTTTTCTAATCACGGGATTTATTTTGTTTTGTTAAAAAATCCACATTTTGTTTTTTAATTTTCAGAATTTAATATTTTTGTCAAAATCCAATACTTATTCGCAAATAAATATAATGTGAAAGAAAATCATCAATATTTGTAAAAATATGAAAACGGGAATTGAATTAAGGTAAATCCAAAATAGATTTATAAAATAAATCCGTTTTGGATGTAGCTTAAATTTAATTCCACAAATTGCATTTTTGTTAAATTTAAAATGTTTTCTTTCACATTATATTAGTGAATAAGTGTTAATATAGCGATCTCTCAAATACCGATAATTCATTTGCAGCCTTTTTCGATTTAAAGAGTTTTTCGTCTTACTAATTCGGAAAATTTGGAAGAGAATGTCGATTTATAATATTAGGGGTTTCAGTTTTTATAGGGTTTATGTAAAACCAATGAGGAAATTCAGCCTAACCTTTATTTGAAAAAATTTTAATTTACACTGTTGTTAGAATAAAAAAAAAATAATAATAAAAATAACAAATTTAATTTTGAGTTAATTTTAATCAATTAAATTTTAGAAATATAAATAAATAAAAGTAAAAATTACTTAATGGATAAAAACTACATTCAAACTAAACACCAAAATATAAAAAAAATCATTTGAAAACCTTTAAAACTAATCGACTTTAATGAAAAACTCAAAATAGAGATTAATTATTAAAAAAATAAAAAAAAAAAAAAACAAAATTCTAACACATTTTGTTTGAATGTTGAAAATTGTCTTTCAACATTAACTTAATTACTTTGGCAATGCAAAATTGGTCATATTATCATCCAACAACACTACAACCGCCGCATCAAGAGAACTTTTACCCCAACCCAAGTACGGAATATAATTACAAGGATTCAAAAACGGATTTAAATAATACTGGCATCTACTATGTCTACTACAAGGATATTAATGTAAGTCATGACATTGTATATACAGGCAACCCCCTATTTATGTGATTTATGACGATTACAAAGTACCCAGCAAAATCTTAGTAATGAGTAAAATTAGGGCCTACTTCATATAATTCAATGTCAAGCCTCATTATTTTTATTCGGCTAGGTCGTTTTTGTAAGTAGTTGTCCATATTCGTTGCATGAAAAGACGCACAAAATGTACGCACCTGCTTACCCGTTGCATTAGAAAAATATAAAAAATAAGTAATTACCAAAATAAGTGATTATTCGTATGCTGATACGTAATTAAAAAAATAAGTGGTTACAAATTGTTAATTAATAAGGCTTACTCATATACTTATTATTAGTTCAAAAATAAGTTGTTCCCCTGTTTGCTAGACTGCTTACAAAAACTACTTCGTTTAACAAAAATAACCAGTACTGAATCCGAATTATAAGTAGTGAACAATTTTAGTTTCATTTTATAACCGCTTATTTGGTAATGAAAGATTTTGCTGGGTATTGTTCAATTTCTCAATTACATGAAAAAAGCACAAATTACGAAAAGAATATTAAAAAAAAACACACACACAAAAACGAAGTAAAAATAAAGGAATTTTTTCCTAACATGGTTTTCTTATTAAACTGTTTAAATAGAGGGTTACCTGTGCATAGGTATTCCTATTTAAAAAATCTCTAGATTATAGTGTGATATTATTTGTTTTTTCCATCTCTAATTTTGCGTCTGTTGTCCGGGTAATTTTCCATTACATTCCAAAGTTTTCTCAAATTACTAGTGGATATGTTATATACTCATTGTTTATAATATGAGCTGTTTAAGTAAAGTTAAAACACTTCTTATGGAAAATCCATTTCATTTTGTTGCTCATTTTAAGGGGGGTACATACTTTGAATCGGCCATAAATGCTTGACATTTTTTAACGAATATAATAAAATAAACATAACATATACATTAGACCGTACCGCAAAAAAAAAGTTCGCGGTACACCCCCAATATAAAGTATTTTTGCAAGGCAATTTAAAAAAGAATTGTTTTTTGCCGAAAAAAAATTTTTTTTTGTTTAATGGCACAGCATTTAGTAGGAACAGGGTTGGTGATAGAGTGCAGTCTTGTTTAACAGCAGATGTTGTTGTAAAAGGGAGGCTTTCAGTTCCATTGAAGTGGACAGAGCTTGCGGAATCTCTATAGAGTTCCCGAATGAGTGAAATGATTTTGTCAGGAATGCCTTTGTCAGTTAGGATATAAAGAGGACTACAGTGATTTTGACATTTTAGAGGACATACGGAGACGTAAACAGAAGAGCAACGCAAACATAGTCGACTACTTAGACGTTATTTCAACTATGACGGACAAACTGAAAACTTTAATCTCAGATAAAGATTTATGCGAGACTATCCTTCGTAACTTGAGGAAGGAGATCAGACATGAATTGCTACATCTTCAAATTTCTGGTGTTTCACAACTTCGTCGTGACGTACGGAAGCATGAGAAGTTTTTCAATGATTTTCGGTTATGTGATCAACGGAGAACGACAAATGGTAGAATTGCGGAGTTGAATGGACGATTGACTGGACAAGTCGATGACTGCGATAGCACCATTTCCACTGATGCTGATCTTGATGTTTGTACGATTCAGTATAATGCAAAATGCTGGAACTGTAATAAAATTGGACACAGTTACGTTGAATGTATGGAGACTAGATATAGATAGATATAAGACAGATAGACAGGGAAACGGACAGAGGGGTGTTTGACGAAAATAGTTCGGAAATCCGAGATTGATGAAAAGCAAGATTCAGGATTAACAGTTACAACTGAAGACGAACACTTGGATATCAGATTAACAAATACAACACCGGATATACACCCGTTAATGCGATCATACCACATACGATTGGCAGAATTCCAGAGAGCTCGCGAAAGAATTTTTGGGCAACCAAAAACGAAAATGAGATCTTCGAAACGTATTTGGAAATACTACCAGAAGCTAAAATCTTATAGACAATGAATGCATTATAAAAAAAAAAATAAAACAAATAAATAAAATAAAAGACGCAATATTCGTTATAACCGAGCCTACAATTAACAATACCTATTAAGAGCCAAATCTCAAATTATAATGTCATATCAGAAATAAACTACTAAATTTCAAAGTTTATTGTGAGAGTAAATAAATCCGATAATGACCAGATCATAAATCTCCATACCACAAAACAAACTAAGAATTAAAATTTTAGGGAAATAAAAAAAAAATTTAACCAAAGATATTGCGGTTAGGTTTTAATGAGTACAAACCAAGGAAATTTCGATACTCACCAAACTTAAAATCTCAACGAAAGAAAACTAACCTTATAAGAATCATGTCTGTTCCTACAAGGGTTCCGAACACCATTTACTGATATTGGGAAAATCCAAAATTTGTAGTAGAAACAAAACAAAATAGAATAGTGAACGAACTTAAATACAGTTCTAACAGTCGACACCACGGAAAGATGAAATATGAAATGTTTGTGACGCAAAGATGGTAAAAGAAGCGATAGTTGTTAAATCTACTTTAGTTCATTCGAATGAAACCGAAAGATTTAGCTGTGCCCCACGTTGGGCGCCAAATTTTTATGTAACGGCTTTAACATTTCCACTGACGGAACTACTTACGAAAAATAAAACATTTAACAGCCTTCGAAATATAATAAAAACATGCACTCACAAAACAGTTAAAGCGATCAGGTACGTGTGCCGAAGGTCTGGAACTGTAAAGTGCGATTATAAATCATAATCTGAACGAATAATGTACAAATCATATCGATCAGACGGATGATGCTCAAAATGTATCTCCACTATCAAATTCTTCTCATGAAACTTTCTTTGCGGAGAAAGTTTCGCCTGAAATTCAACTGGCGACTGAAATTCATCGGTCATGACAACCAAATGTCAGTAGAGGAATTTGTGTACCAGGTAAATATACTGACAACAAATCATTTGAATGGATACTTTGATTTATTAGCTAGGCATGCGCATTGCCTATTCGAAGGCAATGCTTTGGAGTGGTACTGGCGGTACCACAGATTAAATGAGGATAATGATTGGTTTAAGGATTTTCCAAAAAGCATGATGTGAAACAGTGTCGAATAAGTGTTGAAAGTCAACAAATAGCAGATAGAGGTGTGTGTTGTGCTACTTAGATTTCTCTATTATGATGCGCAGGGTGTTTATGTGATCTGCGCATGATCCTCCAGCTCTAAAACCGGCCTGTTCGCGGCGAATGATATGATAATTTCTTAAAATAACTATAAAGTTTTTGAGAATCCCCAACAAACCAAACGATATCGTTTCGAATTCATAACGATATCATTTCGATGATAAGTTTGTCCAAGAGTGATATTATTAACGATTCATAAGTAATAACTACTGTGAAGAAAAATACACATTCGTCAATGATATGGTTTTTTTCATTAAATAACGTTATCGTTATGATATCGAAAATATTAGGCAATGCGATAATAGTTCCGTCATACTGCAAAATTTTTGTCGTTATTGTATCACAAAATATATGAAAATATGATATTATTAACAATATCGAAATAAAGAAATACATATATACCCAGCAAAAGAAGAGAAGCCGAAGTATTAGAAAAAGCACTACACTTGATGATCTAGATGTACTTCTTTTTTAACATAAACACTAATGGTTTTAACATTGAGTTGTCATAGGAGAGGAGTACTCCCACTTCAACATTTTTTCACCAATTAAAAGTTTAAAAAAAAAATTCTTCGGGAAAAAATTATATTTTTTTTTTATTTTACAAAAGTTTTTTTATTGCCACCACCGGGTATCGAACTTGCGACCTCACGATTGCTACTCTAGCGCTCTAGCGCTGAGCTATTCTTTGATATGAAAGTTGACTGGCATAAAAACACCACGAGATATTGTTCCTTATTCTCTTCAATAAAAGTACTTATTAAACAAGTGTAAAAGGTGCACTGCAATTCAACATTGTTTTCAGTATTATTTCTACAGGTGCATAAAAGATAATTTCTCATAATTTTTTTATATATGTGACCTTCTCCGAGAAAAGGGAGCTAGTGTGTCAAAATGAAGTTTTGAGTTGAACGCATTTAAAGTTTCATAACGCATTATCACTTTGAACACACAGTTCGTTTTGTACGTTTTTATGGGGTAAATAAATTTTTACCAGAAATCTAACTCATTTCATCTTATTCTACACCCTTTTAGGTACCAGAATCCACTCTTAAGTCCAAACCCGTTTTTTGACACACTAGGTCCCTTTTCTCGGAGAAGGTCACATATACATATTTTTAAAAATTAAAAAAATATTGAATTTAAACAAATTAATTATAAACATCTAAAAATTAAAATAATATTGAATTTAAACAAATTAATTATAAATATTTTTGTCGTTTATTTAACCTTCTTTTTCAATTTTTAATTTCACAATTTTCTTGAGCGTAAGGTTTGTTTTTTATATATAAAAAATTCTTTATTTTCAATATTTCGCTACTCCATTGTGTAGCATCTTCAGGAAATAACAATTAAATTGTTATTAATTTATTTTTTTTAAATTTAATTGTTATTTCCTGAAGATGCTACACAATGGAGTAGCGAAATGTCGAAAATAACGAATTTTTTATATATAAAAAACAAACCTTACGCTCAAGAAAATTGTGAAATTAAAAATTAATTATAAATATTTAAAAATTAAAAAAATATTGAATTTAAACAATTTAATTATAAATATTTAAAAAAAAAATTAATAAAATAAAAAAAATTAAAAGAATTGGTCCCGCCACAAAATCACTTCCTAGGATCTCTTTTAGAGCAATTACTCTTTAGAAGCAATACTTAAGTGATTTTTTGGATGTTGTTTAAAAGTAATTCCAAAAAAGCAGTAAAAATATACTAACGGATACTTTGGAAGCAATGAAAGAAGTGATATTGAAGTTTGCTAAAAACGCAGTAAAAATACACTAACGGATACTTGTGAAGCAGGGGAAGAAGTAGTTTGTAAAGCATTACTTCTAATTTTTTTTTGCTGGGTATGATATCTTTAACGATTAAATTAGAACAAACAAATAAGATTCTTTCAGAAATAAAACTGTTAAATAAACAGAATTTTATTAAAGGAATTAAATGTGCTAAAATCCCAAACGTATTTAACAAATTATGAAAATAATCTGTTGAAAGCATGTCCCTATCCGGATTTCATTCTAAGGAAAAATCGTCTAGGAGCGTTATCAAACATTTAAAATATCAAAGAAAAACAAAAATAACAACGAAAAATTTACCACAATTTGCTTTGTCATCTTCCGATATACTACTCTGTTGTTTTGACAGATCTAGCAATGTAGTGACATCCATTCATGTATAAACAACAATAGAAAACAAGGTTGGCAACCGAAACGAATAACGGTATAGGTATCGGTATTGGTATCGATTTTTTATTTGTTTCGGTATCGGTATCGGTAACGGTATTTTAATCATTTCGGTATCGGTATAACCGATACCGAAACATTAATACCGGTATATACCGGTATTATTGAAAAAATTTACAAAAATATAAAAAAAACGTTCTTAATTATAAAAAAACTCAATTTTATTAAATTTTTATAAAGGATAAGTATTTAAGTTATTAAAAATTTCTAACAACGGAAGTACTTCAGCCTAAACACTCCGATTTTGATGACATTTGGATATGTGATTGAGAAAAAAATCTAAGATCGACCTGTCTCAGCTTATCGGCCACCTCGGAATTTTAAGGGTGCAAAAAGGGGTTCAAAAATGGTTCCTTTTTAGGTTTTTTTGCTTTTTAAGATATTTCGACCAAAGGAACCATGTGCAAGTGTGGTATTGTTGGAAAGCAATTTTTGAGGGCTTTTCACTGGTGGCTTTTTTTGGTACTTTTTGCTCTTTCGAATTTGCTGTTTTAAAATTTTCAAAAATTTTGGGTACTTTATATGGAGAACTATATTGTTATGGCTGCTGAATTTATATATATTATTCCTTATTAAATTTAAGCGGAACGTGTTTTTGCGTTTTTCGATATTCCCACTACATCAGGTTTGCCAAAATTTTCCCCGAAACACCTTTTTTGGTACATTTTTAAAGAATTTAGGCCTCTTTCTGTGCTAAACATAGGAAATATGTACATCAAACTTCATATTTTGATGGATATATTAATCCTGTGATATACTCTTTTTTAATTTCGTAAATTTGAAATATGCTCCCATACAAAAAGTTTAAAAAACTTACGTTTTTTACATACTCCTTTTTTTTATATAAATTGTTATACTTATTTCCACATTAGATCATTTATTTTTTTATAAGCTTTCCAGCGATGTATAACATGATATATATATATATATAACCGTCGTTAAATAAAATAAGGGAATAAAGGCATTCAAGTTATGCTCTCTTACAAAAAAGTACCAATGGTTATTTTGCAAAATATAGGCCCTATATTAGAGTGTTTTTTTTTTGTTTTTGATTTTCGGAACACAAGTTGATTCACTACAAATATTTTATATTTGTATAGAGATCATATAATAAAATAAAAAAAATAAGTTTATAAAATTAATAAAAGGATTCTCTAAAAGAAACTGTAAATTCAATTAAAGGTTTATATATTAAATTATATTTACTAAATTTGTCACAAGTTAGAGAATATTTATGAAGTTAAATAAATTAAAAACAATGTTGCCAATGCAAACTAAAGGCTGATAACCGCACTTTGAATTTATAACACAATTTTCTATTAACAATGGATAATAAAGTTTAATTGTTTAACAATTTTATATTAAAAAAATTTGTATTTTTGCTAAAAACGTGAAAAAAAAACAATTTTTTAAAACCGATTCCATACCGGTACGATACCGGTATTAAGGGAAAAGGTTTTTGAATACCGGTATTTTTTGAAATCAAGAATTTCGGTATTGGTATCGGTATCGGTTGTCAATTTGAAAGGGTTTTGAAACGGATAACGGTATTATAACGGTATCGGTTGCCAACCTTGATAGAAAACAATGTTTGCTAAAGTGTCAGTAACATTTAAATTTGCACAAGCACATGCATATTAATTTTTTTTTTAAATTTATTTTTATGCGGATATATGTATGTACATTAATCGCATTAAAGGAATTAATTATGCTAAAACTCTAAACGTATTTAAAAAATTGTTTTATTTGAGGATTGGATTCAACTAAATTTAGTTTAAAAATGACAAAATTTTTTAGATATAACAGTTTGTTTTTTCTATTTTTAGTCTACTAATATTTAGCAAAATTTTCTGCAGATTTTAGAGTACAATTTGTCATTTTCAATTAACTAAAAGTTAAATATAACTAAAATTCTGTAAATTTCACAGTTTTATTTTTACTATTTTTACAGATTTTTTTTCCATTATATGCGTAATAAATTTTTAAAATAAATATTGGTTTTGGAGCTCCAACGCCTGTAAAATTAATCGGAAAAGTAAGGTGTAAAGTAATGCATTGACACCTATGGCTAAACATTGTTTATACTTTGTTTTGTAATGTGTGCACTCACAATATATTTTCCATAACCGATTGAGGTTTATTTGAAAAGTAATAGGTAAAGTTTGTTTTCAATTGAAGAATCAATTAAAATACATTGAAACATATTGTTTAACTTTTTATATTCGTCAATAAAAAACAAACTACAAGAAATATTTATCGTCTGTAGGAGTTGATATTTTCAGTCAAATAATCTATTTTTAGATTTCTATTTTTAGAAAAAATAATTTAAATAATTTCGTTGTTTTCTGTTTTAAAACAAAAAATTCAAATATTTTCGGTTTTCAGTTAAAAATTGACGATTGTTTTAACATACTTTTCAATTATCCTTTCATTTTTTAATTGTGTTTTCAATTAATTTAATATGTATTTTAGGTGGTTTTTAACGATAAAATATTTTAAGTGTATACATAGTTATAGAAAAAATAAAAAAAAAAAATTTTTTGGGATGAGATTTGAACCACCACCCTCAAAAATTGAAATTTTGTCAATGCCTGACCTTCCAGACATCTACACCACAACCGATTTGAAAATTGTATAAATTAAATTTGAATTTAAAATATTTTGAAATATTTATTTATACAACAAAAAGAAATTTAAACAAACAAATGTACCCAACACACAATTTGAATTTATAAAAATAATTTGAATCTATCGCACGACTAGAAAAACTGAACTTCGTTTTATATCTAAATTCTTTTGTTTGTTTTAACTTAAAATAGTTGAATATTAAATAATATGAATTCAATCAGTGTTTACGATAACGAAATTATCGAAATTGATTGCCAAATTTATTTGAATTGTTAGTAAAAATGTTTAAATTGATTTAATAATCACGGGGTTGCCGGATTGTAAAAATGTGAAGAAATCTCGATGATGTCAGCTGCTAGCAATAGGGTCGGCATATACGACTAAAATATTTACCATACAAATCGTTTTAAATGTTCACCTTACAAATCGTAATAAAAACTAAAAATATAAAATACTAAAATAAAATTTAAAAACAAGCTTTTTTATAATGCCCTTTCAGGGGAATTTTTTTACAGAGTTTTTATTTTTAATTTTGTGTGGAAGTAAAAACGAAAGATTTTATATTTTATGAATTTTTTTTTTATTCTCAAAAAATTTTATGCATGTCAGAAATTAAATAAATACAGGGTTATAAATTTTATTCAAATGAAAATTTAACTTAAAAAATCGAAAAAAGTAAATATAACGCAAGTTCTTCTTAATTAAAATTAAATTTTATAACTGCAGTTAAACACAAAATTCTAGGGACTTTGATTTATGTAAATTGGTATTTCTTATTCTCATCTAATTCAGAGAGTATTGTCACTTTTAAGATAAATAATTAATAATTAAATAATTTTATGATAGAAATATTTTTGTGCAATTTTGCTCCAAAGTTTAATATCGATGGCTTAATAAAGAAAGTCGCTACACAGAGAGAATTTTGCTGGACGAGTTTTAGTGAAATTTTTCAGTAAACTGTTGAAGTTTTCTTCACAATATAAATGAAAAATTTGTGAAATTCGATGAAAAAGCTTCGTATATTTTATGAATATAATTTTATTGAAACTTTTTCATGGAGCGTATGAAACTTTAAGCAAATAAAATGAAATTTTTGATAATATTTTATGAAAAATTCCATTAATTCAATGAAAAGTATCAATGGACGAGTTCCCGTGAAACTTTATCGATTTTATGCAAAAATTCATTAATATCATGCAGATAATTCTCTCAGTGTATCTTTATTCTTAATTTCTATAGAGGGGAAGGCAATAAAAATATAAAAGCGGTGGAAATATTATATTAAATATATTATATATTAAATATTAATACAAAAACAATAAAATAAAAAGTATAATCTAAGTTTTTCAGATTTCCATTTCCTCTAGTGGAATATTAATTCCAGTTAGGGCCTTTCTGCATTAAGCATTAAATTTATATACCAAAAATTTGAAAAGAGCAGCATGTTCGTTGTTACATTTAGGGCATTTCTTTTAACTCTTATATTTATGTGTGATGGGTAATTTGAAATTTAAAAAGATAGATTCAAATAAAATAAAAACAATTTGAATTTTAAAAAAATGTTTATGAAACTATTTGTATCAATATAGTTTGGCTTAAGGGGTAAGGCGATGAACTTCTAAACCAAAGGTCTTTGGTTCGAATCATGTCTGGTGTTGGAACAAAACAAAATTGCTTTGAATTTAAAACGAAAGAAAATTAAATTAAAGAGAAATTAAATAAACAAAGAACGTGTGTGTTATGTGTGCAGTGTTTTGAAAATTGAAACAAAAAAAAAACTTTCGAATATGAAAAAACAAACCAAAAAATCGTTTTTTTTTACGTTTTGTCAGTTAAAAATTGATTATTGTTTTAACAGACTTTTCAATTATTTTTATTTCTTTTATGGATTGTTTAAACAATGTTTGAAAATAAATAGCAAAATGGTTTGAATATAATGAAAAATCAGTAGTCCTTTTTTTAATTGTGTTTTCAATTAATTTGATATGTATTTTAGGTTGTTTTTAACGATAAAATATTGTGAGTGTGGTCTTGCCGGGTACTTGTCTTTGTCATTTAGTCAGTTCAAAGTATGAACCCCCCTTAATTCTTTTTTTTTTGCTGGTTTTCTTCATTGTTTATGGAATGTAATCATATTAAGGGAGTCTTTTGCTATTTGTAGTGAATGATATTCAATGGTCTCATATTCACCCCCATTTTTATTAGAAATTGACAGCTGATATATATATGTAGTACGTCTTTTTGATTTCCAATTTTCCTTTTATTTTTTTTATCATGTTTTGAAACTATTTTGAAATTACAAATGTTTCAAATTAGCTTTTGCTATTCATTACAAAAATTTAACCCTTAAAAACAACAATTGTAGTTCGGCCTTTATTACGTTGTTTGTCTTATAGATTTCCAAGGTTATCTGCTCAAAAATCCTTTTTTAATTTTCAAATTGTTATCGTTGTTTACCTTGATTTTGAGTATGAGATTTAATCCACTTATTCTTGCTTCTTCATGTTTATTCATGTTTTATTTGATTTGAATTTACAACTCAATATCTTTTTGTTTTGTATACATATTTCTTTGTTACAAAAATTACGTTATAAATATCCATTTTGTCCTTAAAAATTATTTTATTTTAATGCGTAATTATTAGTTGTGTTACTTTATGATTATATTCGGTAAACCTTTTCTTCTTCTCTTCTTCATTTTCTCAATCTTTAAGGGTTGGTGTCATACGCAATTTTGTTTATTTGTTAATGAACCTTTTTAGTTTTATTCTTTATACAAAACTCTACATGCCTACCTACCTGGGTAATACCCTATTATTGGTTTTAACTTAACCTTTAAATTGTTTTTTAAATTGCTTACACTTCTTTCAAATTAATTTTATTTATGAAAAATTATGAACACAAGATACAATTACTTATTTACATTTGACCACTATGATGATTCATTGTCAGGGCAGCGACTTTCATGCAACTAAAAATTTAAAATATGTTCTTAAAATATGCAGAAAAAATGCAAAATATGCTTAAATGAAAATATACACTAAAAAACTTTGCACTAAAAAAAATTATGTTCTAAAAATTCAAAAATAAAATAAAAAAAAAGTTCTTTAAATTTGTCAATTTTTAAAATTCATGTTTTTTACTCGAAAGCGTGTAAAATTTAAATCCATAAATAGATGCCAATGGGATGTTTCTCCTTTTAGTTCAGTGCTGTGTTAATTCCCAGTTATAAAAATACAAACGTTACAATGTCGGCCCGGTATTGGAGACGGCAGTACATGTTCTGGCAATGCGTCGGATTTTAAACTCTCTATCAGAGCTTCGAAGAACTTAATTCAATTTGAGCTTAAATCACGAAAAATTGAATTCAGAATTTTAAAATTTTCATATACCATTCCATTTAACCATTCGTAGAAAATTCATTCATAAGCTTTATTCCCAAAACTTTAATCAGTATTGAATAACTTTCCAACTTGAATCATTCAAATCGCATGTTCATTCACCATTTTACTAATTGAATGAAGAAATTTTATTATCATTCACTTAGTGCAGTGTAGTTTGAATCTAAAGCTGCCTACACACTAGGGAACATACTTAAAAAAAGAGAGCATTTTTTGTGAATGTGTGAGTGCTTTTGTGTGTGTGTGCGTGTTGAGAGCGTGCATTTCGTGTTTACAAAATTTTTTGATATTTTTTGTTCCCTCAACCATGTTCCCTAGTGTGTAGGCAGCTTAACACATAATCAAAACTAAAACACACAAGCTTATAACAAAGCATACAATACTAGTTAATTATGTTAGATGAATTTTAAATGTTTTTCATTTGTATTATTCTAATATTTCAGCATATAATTGCAAATCAAAATTTTTCATTTGACTAAGTGAATGAAAAAAAAAATGTTAATTTGGTTTCATTCAATTAGAATTCAATAAAAAATAAAATTAATTCATATAATTTAAAGCTATCGGGAATTAAGCTATCGAATTAATTTCATAAGAATGCTATTACTGAATGAAATTTAACCCAAATTTCATTAATTTTTATAAAGTGAATTGAAGAATTAAGCCTTTTAAACCTTTGCTCTCTATGTACTGGCTTGTTGTCGAAATGATAACACCAATAAACGCTTGGCCGTAGTTATTTCCCAACATTGGCGCAGGCTTGGGATTTCATTATACCCTACACCACTATGTGGTCAGGGTGTTATAAGTTTGTGCTGATGTTTGTAACACCAAAAAATATTGGTCCTAGACCCACCCTATAGTATACCGATCGGCTCAGAATTTTTTTTTATTTCGATTTAACGATGTCCGTCTGTCCGTCCGTCTGTCTGTCCATGCATTCTTGTGCGCACTCTACAGGTCGCAAATATTAAGATATTTTGATGAAATATGGAACACCGACTTATGTCGGCCCAAGGACGAAGCCTATTGATTTTGGTGAACATCGGTCCATGTTTAGACCTATTGCCCATATAAGGGTCCCCCCAAAATTATATTGTTTATACGCTGCAGGTCGCAAATATTAAGATATTTTGATGAAATTTGGTACACCGACCTATGTCAGCCCAAGGACGAAGCCTATTGCCATATAAGGGTCCCCCAAAATTATATTGTTTAAACGCTGCTGGTCGCAAATATTAAGATATTTTGATGAAATTTGGTACACCGACCTCTATCAGCCCAAGGACGAAGCCTATTGATTTTGGTTAACAGCGGTCCATGTTAAGACCTAGTGCCCATATAAGGGTCCCCCCAAAATTATATTGTTTATACGCTGCAGGTCGCAAATATTAAGATATTTTGATAAAATTTGCTACACAGACCTATGTTGGCCCAAGGACGAATCCTATTGATTTTGGTGAACATCGGTCTATGTTTAGACCTAGTGCCCATATAAGGGTCCCCCCAAAATTGGCGTGGTTACAAACTGCATATCGCAAATATTAAGATATTTTGATGAAATTTGGTACATAGACATATTTTGGCCCAAGGAGGAAGCCTATTGATTTTGGTGAACATCGGTTCATGTTTAGACCTAGTGCCCATATAAGGGTCCCCCCAAAATTGGCTTGGTTACAAACTGCATATCGCAAATATTAAGATATTTTGATGAAATTTGGTGCGCTGACTCACATTATAGAAAATTTTGACACAAGCCCCATTTTAACCCATTCGAATTTCGGATCCAAACATTAGTTGGCTTTTACCCAGACTGGTGTAGGGTATAGTCGGCATGCCCGACTTTAACCTTTTTACTCGTTTTTTTTTGGTATTATCCCAGTACATTTAATAACACATTTAGTAGTTTGCTAGTACTTTACTGTCCTCTTAGTGTGCATCACATATTTTTAAAGTATTCTTTCGAAACTTCACAAGAAAATAATCGCGATGTTTCTGTTACATAAATAATTGTGTAATATACATATGTAAAAATACGTAAAATTTATAAAATTTGTTAATTTAAATAAATTAATAAAAGGTCGTTAATTTTCATAAAACAGTACTGGCAAAGCAAGTTTTAAGTAGTACCGGCAATTCGTAAAAAACAGTGCTCTCCCAGTACAATTTTCGTTGTAACGTCAGCAATTTCTACCTGGGTTGTTACAAATTCTTCCTTTTGTTTACTTTTATTTAAATCTTACTTTATGTTTTTAAAAATATGCAATTAAATGCAAAATATGCAAAAAATATGATATAAAAATCATATCATATGCAAAGTTTAAAAGTTTTGTTTATAAAAATAAGCGTTTTGTAATGAAGGGGTAAGTTGTTACTTTTCCATTACGAAACCTATTATTGGTAAATGAATGTTCTTTAGTTTGACTCTAGATCATAAATTAATATCACTTTCTGTTTAAATTATTTTCAAATTAAAGAAACCTTTTAAAGATTTTGCAAACGCTATTAGAGTGGAAAAATAATTGGCATTTTAATTTTTTATAGACTTAAGTAATTTTGCAATTAACAATACAATTAGCAAAATAACAAAAATTTTTGCAAAATGCTGAGTTAATAATTTGGCAATAAAAACATTTAATTTATTATTTTCTTAATTATTTCACCATTTTAATTGCAATTATTCTATGTTATAATTGCAACTTTTAAAATTATATTTTGCAAAGAAAAAATTGTCATGTGCCTTGTGGAATATAACAAATATTGTTATAAAAAAAAATAAAAAAAATTGTCATAGCCCTCAGTGGATTTCGACCCCAGGCCTGTAAAGAAAGAAAATTTTTGTATAAAAAAATGATTTTAGAAAAATAAAAGCTTTGGAAAACTTGATTTTTTTTATAGAGTGATTCTAACAACGACCATATCATTAAAAGATTAACCAACTCTCCCTACCTCTGTTAAATCACTCTCTTCTTAATTTATATCGAAAATTCAGCCATAAGAATTACACGCGTCTGTTAAGGCTAACATTTTCGATATAAATTGTCAATCTTCGAAAGAGAGCGACGAATACCGCCTGATTCTAAGACCTACCCAAAAATTGTCACAGAAAACAATTTTACCAGAATACGGGAATAAGTCACACAGAGAAAACAGATTCGTGCTTACAACCGAATTTGTTGCCAATCAGTTGCCGTAACCGAATTTTTCAGTTGAGACAACTGAATATCAATGAAGTGAATATTCATTTGATAATGGCAACAGAATTTCTATTGCCTCAACAATAATTCGGTAGTCACAACTTTAAAATTCTGTTATCACAACCGAAGCATTCGATTGGCAATAAATTCGGTTGTGAGCACGAATCTGTTTTCTGGGTGCAACTTTGGTAAAGTTCCATCTCTATTAATTTCGTTAATTTTAAATGGAAACTCATCGTATCCAACTTATACAAATAACAAATAAAAAAATAAAATAATTCATAAATTCTTTAATTTGGAGAAAAATTAAGTTAAATTTTGAACAAAATTGACATAAGCTAAGTCAATTGTGGTTAAAGTTTTACTCTTTGTTAAGTTTGTTCGGAGTTGGGCCTGTAGTCCCGAAACTTAAGCGAACCGTTACAGTACCCTCCTAAGAGTTTTTTTTTTTTTGTGGAGGGGGGGGGGGAGGTTGTTATATTTAACAAAATTAGAAATATCTATACAAATATAAACGAATTTGCATGTTAATATATCTACATCCCAGCAAAATCTTTCATTACCAAATAAGTGATTATATAATGAAACTGAAATTTTTTACTACTTATAATTCGGCGTCAGTACTAGTTACTTTTGTTGGACGAAGTCATTTTTATAGCTTACGCGCGACTACTTATTTCATTATAAAGAAAATGTGATATTGGTGACTACTTATTTTTTAACTCCTAATAAGTATATGAATAAGCCTTATTATTTAACAACTTGTAACAAATTATTTTTTAACTGTGTATCAGCACACGAATAACTACTTCTTTTGGTAACTACTGTTTTTATATATTTTTGTAATGCAGAGGGTAAGAGGGTGCACAAAATTTGTGCGTTTTTTCATGCAGCGAATATGGACGACTACTTACTAAAACGACCTTGTCGAATAAAAATAATGAGTTTCGACACAGAATTACATATATGTAGTAGACCCTAATTCTACTGCTTATTATTTAGATATTACTGAAATTTTGCTGGGATCTAACAGTTATATGAAATTACTTATTTTGTTGAACATATTTTGTGATATGTCTACTATCTCTACTGCTTATATTTCTTTTATCTTTTAATATACATATATACAATAAAGTGGCCATGCCAAAATAGAATCACTATATACCTCTTCTCCATTATAACCATACACTCCAACTAACCAAATCCATTCCTACCTGCTTACTCTGAACAACACTAAGGCCAACCGACCACCCGATTACCACCGCCATCCCATCATCATATAACATTACTACTACCATTCCCAGGTTAAAACGCATTTCAAATATGTATGTCGATCAAGGTTGGCAGCCGATACCCTTATAATATTGTTAATCGCTTCAAATCCTTTTAAAATTGATAATCATTTCCGATACTAATGCTGAAACTATTAGTATGAAAAATACCAGTATTCCGTTTTCCTTAAGCATCTCCCAAAATCAAAAGCCTGACGTTCTGTTAAAAATCTTGGCGAGTACATTTTGTATAAAAGCTTCCTTTTAGTTCTAGCGTGAAGTTGGCTGCAAGTAAACTTTATCCAATCAAAAGGTGTTGTTTTCTTTTGTTTTGATTATTGTTTCGTGCGTATTTTGGTAGTACGCATAAAAATAGCGGCCACGTAAGCGGGACTTTAAGAAATTCTCGTTTTTATTAGAATTTATCAATAAACTTTTATTAATTTTTTAGTTACGTTGCCAACCTTGTGTTTTTTTTTAACAACAACACCTAGTTAATTGTGAAAACGTAATTTTTTTATAATAACAGTATGTACCAGTTTTAATGTGTCGGTAACGGTAATACCGTTACAGGTGCAAGTGAAATACTGCTACCGATAGCAATACCGAAACAAAACTGGATACGTTATTTCGGTTGCCAACCTTGCTTTCGATGGATAAATATTTTTAGTTTTAGTTGTTGTGTTGTTTATATGGCATGGTTGGTTTTGCTTTTGTTTTTAGACGTTTAGACAAACAGTCAAATAGACGTTTTGTCTTTTTAACTACACAAGTTTTTATTATTTTATAGAAATTTGTCGTTTGGTTGTTGTTGGTAAGGCGGTTGGGCAGGCGTGCTGGTGAGTAAATGGGTACGTTAGTACATTTTTTTTTTTCAATTTAGTTCACAATTTTTTCTTCTTACTTTTGCTCTGAAAAAAATAATTGTTTGCGTTTTTTATATGTACCTATTTTGATATTTATTTTTTTTTTTTGCAATGCAAACCGTCTGTCTATCTTTTCTGTATGTGCTCTTAGTATATACTATATACTACATATTTATATATGTACATATCCACATATTTGTACATACTCCTAGTGTATGTATGATATGTATGTATATTGTATTATGTATTTGCTTTAGAGTACATAATGTACTTTTGTAATGTATTTTTTTTCTACATTTTTTTACTGCTGTTGATATTTTAAATACATACATGCATACAAAGATTCGAGTACTTTCTCACTTTTTGTTCAGTTATTTTATTTTTTAAATTATAATTCATCCATATACACATAAGTAGCATTAACTAGGCTTGACAAACTGTGTGCGAAATTGACAGATAGACAAACAAACAAACCAACGGAATGTCAAATTTTCACAGTACCTACTTAAAATACTATAAATTAAAATCTGGGGTTTGAAAAAATGTTTTTTCCTTGTATTTCTTTTCGCTTCAATTAGTTTCTTATATCTGCGACTCTATAAAAAATAAACGACTATCGCTCACTTTTCAAAGTTAAATACATAGCTATCGTTGTATAAGAATGTTACTTACAAAAATGTTATCTTTAACCACATTTGTTAAAATATATTAAAGTTCTTATGTAATATGGCAAATATTTACAATAGAAATTTGGGCGACAATTAACAATTGTCTTATAGCCTGTTTAGAAAGCGAAATTAGTCTAAAATAGTTGATTAAAATCACTTGTTAATCCTCATCGTTTACATATGCTTTTTTGACAGTTAAAAGCTAACTTCGTCAGATTAATAAACCATGATGCCGCCGACAGCGATCCGGCATAAAGCGCAGAATACACGAGGGAATATTCGTGAAAAAATGCCCATTTTTTTGTGAATGTGTGTGTGTGTTTGTGAGTGTGTGCGTATTGACATCGTGCAATTCGTGTTTACAAAATGTTTTGATATTTTTTTGTTCCCTACTCAATGTTCCTTCGTGTATTCTCCGCTTAAAGACTATCGAATTATTTTTTAAAAATTCAAAGTAGGCTACCATTGAGATTTCAAAATGAAAATTTTTAAATTGAATAAAAAAATATTTGTCAACATAATAGATTACATAGATTAGATCTCTTACTCTTTGACATTGGCTATCAGTGCACGTATCTCATAAGAGTGTGTTGGACATACGTCCTATACCTATACAAAAAATATTTCAATGTGTGTGTAAAAATTTGTTTGTTGACAAAAGAAGAAGAATAGTGAGATATCTATGTAATCTATGTTGTCAACATTGTAATTCGGATCTACCAAAAAATACGTGTAAAATAATGAATCAAGAAGAGGGACGTAAACTTATAATCGACAAATGGAATGAAAATACGAAACGCCCAATAGATTTTATCACGAAATACCTAAAAGTGCCGCGAACTTCCGTTGTGGTGTGTGTAATCGTTAGCGCATTGGACTGTTACACAGAAGGTTGCGGGTTCGAGTCCCAGCAACGACATTATTAATTTATCAATTTATAACTTTATATAGCTGACGATATGTTAAAACAGACTTTAGTACACTACCAGGTGGACAATTTTATACTGCATTTATAGCAGAGGAATCTTCGGCTTCCCAAATGTTTGGTAACAACTACCTTGTGTGGCAGACACATTCTCAGTGCGGATAAAAGTTCTTATTTCATTACAATCATAAAAGTAAACCTGTAACAATAGCAGAAAAGGTCAGTAAAAATTAGTTAAAAATGACCTTGCATATAAAACTGCTGAAGTTAGCAGATTTTTTTTTTTTTTGCTAAGTACTAGTAAGATAAGAAAAGCAAAAATAAAACTCTTAAATTTACAGAATTTTTGTTATTTTTGAGTTAACTTTTAGTTAATTGAAAATTACAAATTGAGCTATAAAATTTGCAGAGAATTTTGCTACATATTAGTAAAAGGGGTTAAATTGCAGGGCGCAACTGAAAAATATAGAGATAGATTCATGTTAGTAATCACGTCTTTGAGTACATACAAATTATTTCGTCCGGAGTTATAAATATATTTGATCAATAAATATACACTGGTAGATACTACCCACTGCAGCATTTACGTGATTTTGTTAATGGTAGCTTTTAAGTGTTAATGTAAGATATTTCTAAATATGAATTTTTAATTTCTCTATAGTTTTCTATTCTATTGCCCTCACCCAATATACATGACGTTAAATTATAATAATAAAAAGTAATAAACTTGTATTTTTGTAGCGTTATCTATTTTTTGTCGCCTTTGATTAATTTTTAATACATTATTCTGTTTTTCTCTATCTGTTTGTGATTCATACTACACCACCCCTCTCAGCCCCTTCAAATACCCTCAATTTTAATTGACATTATTATAGAGTCTATGAACAAATTTTATATTCATTTTGTCTCCAATTCCCAGCAAAACCACACGTACCAAATAATGTATAAAGTAATGTACTGCTTTACACCTTACTTTACTGGTGAATTTTGCATGCGATGGGCCCCAAGGTAATGGGTCAATGCTTGATAAAAAAACACTGTTATTTATATGGTTATGACGATGGGAAAAGGAATGTGTCTAAAAATAGCTTTTGGTAAAAAAATTTGTTAAATAAAATTTTTGCAAATTGTCGATGGTACAAAAAACCAAGCACTGGCAAAGCGTTTGTTAACAATCGTACAACGAAAAAAGCATTGGAATAGCACTCATTCGCAACGATTTGCCAACGTTTGCAAAAATGCTTTCAAAATACTTGGTTTACAAAAAATTCCGCTGGCAAAACATCGGTTTAAAACTATTTGTCAACGTTAAGTAAAAGCACTTTACCAGTGCTTGTTTTACAAAATTTACGAAATACTACTGGCAAAACATATACGCTTTGTCAGTGTTTATAAAAAGTTTTACACAATTTACGGATGTATATGAAAAGAACTACTGGCAAAATATTGGGTCACGCCGCTTTGCCAACATTTGGAAATAGGATTTTTCCAGTACTTGTTTCACGAAATTTACGACTGTATGTATTTGAAAAATCGAATGGCGGAATCTCATCCAATTCGTTTTTTTGTCTCTTTTGTTTTTCCATTTTTTCATTTTGTTTCATAGTTTAATACCCCATTTACATGTACGAGGTTTCAGTTGTGTTGAAGATTTTTGTATTATCTCATGTATTATCTCGCGATTCTATATACAAATTTTCCATTAATAAACACTTCAATTTGACAAGATAATTTATATCTCTTAATAGTCAGTTGTTTAAGACTGTTTTTTAATATATTTGGCGAGCAAAGTACTTCACTGAACTTACTCAGTAATAAATTACCCAGTCAGAAATCGCCAATGGTACAAAAAATCAAGCACTGGCATACCACTGGGTAAAAATAAATGACTGGCAGAACACTCATTTGGGACGTTTTGCCAGCGTTTGCAAAAAGCGTTTTACCAGTATTTGTTTTACAAAAATTTCGGTGGTTTATAAAAAAAACCACTGGCAAATAATTGGCATAGAGTAATATGCCAAGGTTTGCAACCAGTGGTTATCCAGTGCTACCTAGCCAATGCTACCAGGCGTACAAAAATCAATTCACTGGTAGACCAATGATTTTATAAAAATGCTGACGCTTCGTTAAAAAATGTTTGTAGTCAGGAGGTTCCGAGTTCAAATCCGGTTACAAGCAAAAAAATTTTTTTTGGGTTTTTTTTTTAATTTTTATGTTTTGTAAAATCAATATTTTTGTTTGTGGGAAAGCTCCTTCAAGACCAACTTCTTTTTTGCCCTCCCAACACTGGCATATTAGTTACAAAAAATTGTTTGCCAGTACTAGCATTTTGGCACAGCCAGTAGTTGTCCAGCTATTATCACACATTTATGTGTTTAGCCATCAAATATTATATATCGCGTTATCTCAGTGATTAGAGCAATCGTCTGCCAATCTGATGGCCTGGGTTCAAATCACGGCAGGACCAAAAACATACATATGAACTTTTTTTAAATTTTATTTTGGAAAATATATTTCCAGACCACCTATTTATTGGTTTTGCCAGCGTTTTGCCAACGTTTAAAAATTTTGTTTCTCCAGTGCTTTTCCGGCGCTTTTTGAACAGCCGGTCCTTTTGTCTAATGATGTTATCATTTTGGGAATGGGAAAGCACTTTTTGCCCGTACTGTACCACCTGTTAAAGTGCTTTGCCACCGCTTTCCCGTTTGTATTTTTCTGACTGGGTAGAGTTGCAGATTCTCGATACTTTTGAATACCCGATATTATTTTTTTTTTTCAAAGAGAAGCAACACTAAGGAAATTCTTCCTATTAATTAACGTGCTGCTTTTTTGGAAAGGGGATAGGGAAGAAGTGAAAGGTGGTGAAAGATGAAGGGCTTCAAATATGGCAACACTGTAATTGCGCGAGATGTTGAATCTTAGAACAGTTACTGCGCGCCATCTGATGAAGTGTTGGCGATCTTTGTTGAAGCATTTTATACCATAGCCCTTTTATATTATTTTACTTAGGTGGGGTTAATTGCTATGGGAACACTGTTTTTCATATATATTTCCTTTCTAAAAGAGTTGTATTTACACATATTGTAGTTGTATTTTCATGACAAAATTGTGCATATATTGGCAAAAATACAAATATAAATGTACAGAATATCTACTTTCCGATATTGAGTACTCAAAAATAAAACGCACGGTATTGAGTACTCTGTATCCAAATAATAAGTACTTTTACAACTCTACGAGTATAACATAAGACATGTAAACAAAACAAATAGAGAAAAATAAATTATTATTTTTAACTCCACAATTTTCTTGAGCGTAAGGTTTGTTTTTTATATATAAAATGTTGTTTATTTTCAGTATTTCGCTACTCCATTGTGTACCATCTTCAGGAAATAACAATTGAATTAACAAATTAATAATGTCCGACCGAACAGTTCGGCCTGAAAATGTATTTGGTTGTTATTTGGTGTGTTGAAGCATTTGGGATAAATTTTGCGTATGGAAAAATGTTTGTTGGGCCGATTAGAGTGCATTTTGAGTGTAAAATTTAAGGAAAAGTCTGAGGTTAAGCAACAAATTCACTGTTCGGCCGCCGAAAGTTCGGCCAAATTGAAAAAAGTTCGGCGGCCGAACAGTTAACTTTACGGCTAAACTACCGTGTTTTCTTTAAATCTGATACCCAAAATCGAATTAGATCGGCTCAACAAATATTTTAGCAGTATGAAAATTTCTCCATAATGCTTCCAAATAACAGAAAATCGACGAATTTTCACTTTTTGGCCGAACTATTCGGTCGGATACTACAAATTAAATTATAAACAAGACAAGAATAAATTATTATTTTAATAAAAATCAAAAAACAGAAAAGGAATTGAAAAGATTGGAAAGATCCTATATTTTACGGATATTTTACGGAAATTTGAATTAAATGTAGCATCATTATCCTTCCGGGCAAGAAACTATGTGGAAACATCTCCAATAGCTGCAGTATTCGTCCGTCCAAAAAACTAAAAATTTCATCTTTAAATTACTCATCCTCATTCCAAAAGGTTGAATATATAAATATTAAAGTTGTATCTTATCCAGAGTTAATAAATATTGTATTTCGGCCGCAAAGGATATTTTTTTCGGAATATTTTGTTAAATTTTTGGTTAGGTCACAAATATTTTTAGTTACAAAAATAAACCAATAGTTGTTAACGAGATAATGAAAACCCCTTTAACCTTATGTGAACAGTTCTGTTTAGTTTTCAAATCTAATTGCTAACACATCGGCTGAAAAGTCAGTAGGCAAAATTCGCATTCATTCATCAACATAATATGCTTACAGAGCGATTCAATCCAGAGTTTCTAACATTTCGATAACTTTGGCCTCAAAATATTCCTCTGTTTCGGCAATCACCTCTTCATTCAAACCAAATCTCTTTCCAGCGAGCATTTTTTTGAAGTCTGAAAACAGGTAAAAATCGCTGGGAGCCAAATCTGGCTAATACGGTGGATGCGGAAGCAATTGAACGTGTAATTCGTGCAATTTGGCACAGTATCTTGCAAGAATTTCAACATTTTTGTTTCGAAAAAATTAATTTTTTCGATAATAGTCCAGTAATGTTATTTGCCAATTGTGACTGTATTGACTATTATCGACTTGAGGTCACGTACAACAACATAGCCAGATATGTATTTAATCGTGGTAGAAGGGATAGTATTTCATCATTTTCGTATCAGTTAAATAATATGTGTTTCAAAGATTTGTTAAAATATAAAAGTCTCATGATGATGCATAAGTTAATTTATATAAAGGAACCTGAATTTCTCTACAGAAAACTTATTTTTGCCAAATCTCCACGTGGAAGAAACCTGATTTCCCAAAAATATAAATATCTTTTGTCTACAAGACAATTTTTCAATTATACAATCGGTCTTTGGAATGATTTACCCTCATATGTTCAATTGCTTAGCAACACATTATGTTTTAAAAAGGAACTTTTAAATTTGTTTAAAATTAATTAAATATATTTATTTTATTATGTTTTATGTTTATTTTGAATTTATATTTAACTATGTTTACTTTTAAATTTTAATTTAATTATAAATGCTATTGAATGACTAATATTAATATGAACATTTGATTTGCTATCACTGTAATTTATAAGATTTATTCTTGTTGTGATAGCTATTGAAACAATAAATAAATAAATAAATAAATAAATAAATAAATAATGTACATCATAGCAACGACAAAGTCAATAAACCCTACCTTAAGGAGGGAATCAAACATTAAAGGTCATATATGCATAATCACTTTGAAATTTTTTTTTTTTTATTAAATCTTCATTTACATAACCGAGCCCTTAGGGCCTTATATGGCTAATTAAAGCTACTAAAAAATATATAACAGACTTCTATATAAAATAAGTGACTTGTAAATTTTCCATAAAAAATTCGTTTTATAAATGTGTTATAAGGTTTTCAAATTATTATGTATAGGCACTTAAATATTTTACATAATAATTGAACAAATAAAGAAAATTTATTAGAAATTTTTACCTTATAAATATTCGAAAATGGCGAATTATTCGACACGACAAAACCGGTTTCTCGAATATTTCGAAAACCGCCCTTTTTCAAAAACCGGTTTAAAAAACCCGGAAATATAGGAAAAAACCGGTTTATCGAATAATTCGGAAACCGGTTTTGACAATTCACAATTTCACCTGTCCTCAAATGACAATTTTTGTCCCCAAGACCAACAAGAAATCCCCAAATTTGGGGACAAAACCCCAAGTCTGGCCAGCCTGTTCACATGGAAAAATGTTCATGCAAAATAAAGCCGACACGTCACGTGACCAGTCCTTGGATCTGTACTTTTATATGAAAAGGACCAGTAACTTTTACATGAGCTTGTCCTAAGAGGGGGTCAGGTGCCCCTTGTGACGTGTCACAGGACCGACGCAAAAAAACCAGTCGCAAGACTGATGCAAAATAATCTATCACAGGACTGACACAAAAGAACCTGTCTCAGAATTGACGCACACGAACCTGTCGCTAGACTATTTTTTTTTTTATTTAAGAAAATAAAAGCAACGTTCCACAGATACTCTACAACTCAAATCTTACTGAGCAAGTTTTTCTGTCGAACGCGACCGTTGATAAAAGATTGACACATTTTAAATGTAATTTGTCCATCATGAAATAATTATGCCTGATAACATATAATTGAGATGCCGCACAGACGAGTATTTGACCCGAAAAGCTGGCTAAAAAGGCAAAAATGAATTTAAAGAAATCTAAAAAACAAAGTACGCAGCTGAATAGGCAACTAAATTCTGCATTATATTGCAAATTTTCAAGATATTAAGTTGAGATTTGTTGTACCGGGACACTGTTCAAGTCATGAAAGTTAAAAAAAGTTCAACCGTTTTTATTGATTTTTTTCAGTTTTAAGAGGTTTATATGATATTTTTTTATGGCTGAACGAATGGAAATTTTAAATTGATTTTTCTTTTTTAAATGAAAGACTTGATTAATGCTATTTTCAGCAATTTTTAGAAAATTTTATCTTAAATATTTATGTTCAAACACTGCGGTCAAAAATTAAAAAAACATTTTTTTACACACTTTTTTTTGCGAAAAAAAGAAGATTTTTAAAAGCCAAGGTAGTGAGTGTAGTAAAAACGTTATATACCGAAATAAAATTGGAAATCTCTTATTTTAAACAAAAGAAAAAAAGTTTGCGCAAGTTTGCGCCATGACTTTTGTTGATTTTTTTTTTTTAAATTTCATCTTTTTTCAATTTTTGCTCATCAGACACTTTTTCTCATATTTTTTTGAGTCATAAACATAATGATGCGGGCAAATTAATAATGGATATAACGAGATCTCCTAGAAAAGTAAGAATTTGCAAGCAATCTTTAACAAATTCGGAGGTCAACCCGCAAAATCCAACACTATCCTCAATTAGGTTGTGTACACCAATCCGCATTCCGCATTTTAGTTTTGGAAAAATATTGACTAGTTCCGCAGATACAGCATGTCAAAATTTAAACTTTAGTTCCAAATATTTCCACTAGGGGGCGTTGCAAAAGCACAAAATAATCTAAAATACTTTCCTTATATGTATCTTCAAACTTTGGTCAATAAAGGATTAAAATACAAAATAATAAAAAAAAATTGGAAACTCTCATTCAGAGCTTTGAAGAATTAATTCCTTTTTGAATGAATTCATTACCAATCGAATTCAATTTTCTCTTCAATTGAATGAATTCCTTTTCTTAAGTAATTCACTGAATTCGTTTAACTGAATGCGTTCATCAAACAACAAATTCAAAGAATTAATTCAATTGCAATAGTTCTTTTTATTAAATCAAATGAATTAATTCACCGGTGAACGCGTTCAATTTTATAAATCGAACGGAAAAAAGTGAATTAATTCCTTACTGAATTAATTCACTACTGAATTCGTTCAATTTCATTTTCGTTCAGTGAATTAAAAAAATATAAAATTACGTTCAGTGAATTAAAAAAAAAAATAATAAGTTCACTGAATTGAAAAAAAAAAATAAAATAAGTTCACTGGATTGAAAAAAAAAATAAAATAAGTTCACTGAATTCAAAGCCTGTTTTCTGACGTTCAGTAGAAGAAAACAATAATGTACAAATAAAATTTTTAAATAAGCAATTTTACAGCGTGTGCTAGTAAAAATGAACAAATTAGAAACCAGATGCTGTTTATCAACCTACATAATTCAAAAATAAAGCCTTTTACTATTAAAAATAAAACTTTACAGATATAGATAAATTTGGAAAAAAATATAACTATATAACTAGTTTGAAAAATTAATAGTTATATTTTTTTTCCAAATTTATCTATATCTGCAAAGTTTTTATTTTTAATAGTAAAAGGCTTTATTTTTGAATCATGTAGGTTGATAAACAGCATCCGGTTTCTAATTTGTTTATTTTTACTAGCACACGCTGTAAAATTGCTTATTTAAAAATTTTATTTGTACATTATTGTTTTCTTCTACTGAACGGCAGAAAACATGCTTTGAATTCAGTGAACTTATTTTATTTTTTTTCAATTCAGTGAATTTATTTTATTTTTTTTTTTAAATTTAGTGAACTTATTATTATTTTTTTTAATTCACTGAACGTAATTTTATTTTTTTTTAATTCACTGAACGTAATTTTATTTTTTTTAATTCACTGAACGAAAATGAAATTGAACGAATTCAGTAGGGAAATAATTCAGTAAGGAATTAATTCACTTTTTTTCCGTTCGATTTATAAAATTTAACGTGTTCACCAGTGAATTGATTTAATAAAAAGAACTATTGCAATTGAATTAATTCGTATAAATAAATCGAACGAAAGCAAATATGAATTAATTCCGTTCAATATATGGTGCTTAGTAAATTAATTCATCGAATTTTTAATTCAGAATTGAAAAATTGAATGAAGGAATTAATTCTTCAAAGCTCTGCTCTCATTCTTCTGCGAAGTACGAAAGAGAGGGGGGTCAAAATCAACACGAACCCTCCCCAAATCCGCCACTGGATTCTTTTCATCAAACTAAACCGAAAAATATCAAAATCCCCGAAGTTTTAGTTCAAAAAACACGTTTAATAATTTTGGCCAGCTTTTCGGGTCAAATACTCCTCTGTGTGCCGTTTGGTGTTCTCCTAGTTTAATAAAAATAATTGCATTTTAGCAATGGTAATTTATAGTATTCAAATTGGTTCAAAAATTCATAAAATTTGGAGGTGATAGGATTAAAAAACTTTAATTATTTATGTATTTTTAAATACTAATTTTATTCGTTATTTGTTCGATTAATCGCATAATTATTCATATGATTGTTCGAATAAAATGTTTTTCATAGTATAATAGATCAAAATAAAAACCCGAATAATTGACAACTCTAATATTTGTACCACTTGAATATCCTAGATCAGGCCCATTTTCACATGTCACGGGACAGATACTTTCATACCGGTGCAGTTTGCACCAGTCACAGGACAGGTACTTTAAGACCAGTTCTGTTTTTACCGGTAAAGAAACGGGTACTTTCTTTCAACCGGTGCAGTTTGCACCAGTCACAGGACAGGTACTTTGAGACCGGACATGTTTTCACCGTTCACGAGACAGATCACATGATAGGTTCTTTCAGACCGGCACTGTTTTCAGCAGTCACGGGACAGGTGCTCGCATTACAACTTATCCCTGTTTTCCCACAGGACAGCGAATAAATGGCAACAAAATTTGGTCATTTTTCATAGGAAACTAACTACGACAAAATTTATATGAAAGATATTTGAGCGAGTTTTTATTTTTGGGCCATTTTTCTTTGGGCGATTTTGCCGATTTGTCAGCCCATAACCACTAACTACGTTCATCTCATCATCAACTTGCTTGCGCCCTGGCATTGTTTAGTTATTTGAAGAAAAATATATTTTATACACATTTTCTTATCTTTTTTTTTATTAAGTTTACTTTGTTATTACTTATTAATAGGTACCTACAATATTTATTTTTTTTCTTCTCTATAGTTTTATATTCATCATACTCGTATATTCTATTTTTATAACTCTTCATCGTATATTCACATTTTTTTATATAATATTTACAATTTTTTATATAAAAAAATTGAAAAAAAAACTAAAATAAGAAATTATTTATGTACTACTACGACTATGCATGTTCTACTCTACTATGAATGCCTGGCTGCCTATTTTCCATCACAGACAGTGATGATAATGTGCATAGTAACTGTTTTATATATTTTTCTAAACTGAACTTTGGAAATTACATCAGAAGCGTCCTGTTAGGCAAGTTGGCTCATCAGAACGTAGGTAGTAGGATAAAGTATGCTGTAAAGGGATTATGGATCTCTATTATTGTATTCTACCTTTGATATTTTCAATATTGTTAAAAATATTTGCCATATTCAACGCACATTGAAAATTTATACTCTAGTTTTTTCATAATACAAATTTATCAGACCAATTTGATATCATAATAATGATATTTAAATGTTCTCCACTGTAGTACTTTTGGTTGTATTTAGTGCTAGTAACAACAATAACAATAAAGAAAAATGCATTGAATTTTTTATTCAATTTTGTTTTTCAATTCCATCGCGTATATTATTTTATACATTCGTATTTAGATTGGAGACCAATTTCAACTTGTCAACACTGTTTGAAAACAACAACAACAACAAAAATGTGACAACATTGCACCATTTTGATATAGAACTTTTTTCATCTTATTTGTCTTTGATTCTGATTCTGCTTCTTCTTCTTCTTTATTTTCTTTCTGCCTTTTTTGTTTGTTGTTTGTAATGTTGTTGTTATTGTAGTGTCTGTTGTTTTTGTCTCTTTTGCCACCAACCATTATTATGTTGTTTATTTGTGATTCAATGTAATATTATTTAATTGTAATATGTTGTGAAATTTGGCAACATCGCAAGAAATTTTAATATAAATTTTTTTTTGTTGTTACTACTGCTTTTATTATCTCGAACCAAACTAAATGCAAACTTAAGGCGCACATTACACACTTATACGCTTTGTTTTAACAGGTAGAATAATAATTTTTTCCTTACTGCGTATTTGTTTTGCACTACTCTTTTTAGTGGATGTTTGAAATTTTATTTCTTAATTTGCTATAATACTACTATTTCTTTATATGGAATTCCAAAAAAAAAATATAAAACACCACCCAGCAAAATTATTTGTTCCAAAGTAGGTTCTAACGCCAATAATTTTTGTTTTGAAATTATCACAAACGGAACTGCTTCATTGGTCTTAAACTATACCTTTTGCAATTGCAATTCAGAAATTTGCCTTGATATTTTCTGAATTTCAATTGATATTTATTTTAGTTCTAAGTCGAGAACTAATTCTCTTTTAGTTATTACTTACATTTAAGTTCCGTCGAGCGGATTGAAAGAAACCACAATATGTATTGTAAAATACACAATTAATAAATATAAAAAGTTTTAAAATCTACAAAATTGTTCCAAATCGGAAATCAATCAACAGCGACGTCGGGATTTTGCTAAAAATGATCAAAATAAACCCAATACATTCTAAAACAATGTGGTCTGTAGCGACAAGAGAAAATTTAACATTTTCGGTAAGAAAAAAAAAAACAGTTAAAATTGGTTCGGTCACGGTATTGGGGTGTATGTCGGCATTTTAGCACTTTAGGTGCTAGGTGCTAGTTTAGCATTTTTTTAAAAATATTGAAATTTTTTAGCACTTTTTTAAATAATTCAATATCTATATGACAAATGTCTTGAAACACTTCTCGAGTTCAAGAAATAACAGGATTTACAAATATCACAGTCCACACACAAATATACAGCTTCTCTGAATTGGGTTAAAGTTGAATAGTGAATAAATATCACTACCAGTCATACCAACTTTTTGTTAAATATTGGCATAACAATATTTACGAATTTCTAAAAAGAAGAAATAAGAAAAGTTAGTTTGGCATTTCTGACTTAAGTATACACTAGATCACTTCCAAAAGAGTTCCATTTTGAAAACCAACATCTGATTGTTAACGGCAATTGAAATGACCTTAAAGTACAGCCCGAAAACCCTGTCTGCCCATGTTAGCAGATTTTTAACTTTTGGAAAGAATGGTAAAAATCTGTTTCGAAAAGAAATATTGCTAAGACTCTGGTGTTCCTGCATGTATATTAAAATTACAAAAGTATAGGACTAACAAAAAATATTGTTCAGTAAAAATTTTCTGAATCTTAAATAGTTTTTATACAGCAGGAAGAATTTAAAATTAGATAGTTTCTCTATATAAATATAATTTTCTTGACCGCAAAAGCATTATAATCTGAAGATTTATCAATATAAAAAAATCTGAAGGCATTTCTGTGAAAAAATTTCACATAATTGATGATTTTTCTAACGAAATAGTTAACAAAACCTACAATATTTCGTATAATAGCTAAACTTTCTGTAGAATCTGATATGTTTTAGCCTTAAAATCTGAAATTATTTCTAATTGATCTCCAAATTATGATTTTTTAATTTCTTTACTGATTTAAAGCCAGCAATAAATGATGACCCTTTGAAATGGCGACTGTATGAAATGCATAGTTTTTTTTATTAACAATTCAATATATCAATACAAACCATGGTTTGTCAACACTAACCCCAAAACATCAATAACGATTTAAAATGAATTCAAATAACTACAATTAACCTAAAAATACCATTAACGAAATAACTTAAAATATCACTAACCGCAAAATACTTTAAAGAAATTATTTAAAATACCGTTTAACCTAACAGACCCTAACTCAAAAATTTTAAATCTGCTAGGGACCATCATTTACCTTAAAATACCATTAAAGGCTGGTTTACACTATAAGATTTTCTGAAAAATTTTGCAACCTTGCCTATATGTTTTGCATGTGTATTAAAGTAAAATCGTACCGAAAATCGTATAGTGTTAACCAGCCTTAATGTGATTTTGAAATCCAGTCTATATGTTTTGCATATATACCCAGCAAAAATATGTGTAAGTCATTCAAAACAAACAACTTTTAAATTGGTTACAATGGAGCGATAAGTGCTCTTTTTCTGCTTCGAATGTATGTGCTTTAAAACAACTTTCAAAAATGTATGTATATTGTTGTTTTTTCCTTTGTAAATGCATTTGTTTGTAATGCAAATTCCATTTTTTATCTCTTAAAAAAAATAGTTAATTTTATTAACGTACTTTATTAATTTACGATTATTTACATATTTTTTAATTATTCGTACATATTTTAAAAAAATACTTTAATTACAGTTCCCAATGAAAAAGGGAAGGACATAAAGAATTGGATCCCATTGAACCTCCTGGACTATGACCCAAATATGAATTCTTCTTTTCACTAAATGCAAATATATAAAAGTTAACAATTAAATGTATTGTTAAGGCTCTATGAAGTCGCTCGCGTGCTTTTTGCATCGTGCACCAAAGAAATATGTTAATAAAATTTGTTGCAATGTTAACATATTTTATCGTTTAAAACAGACCAATCAAGAGGTTCGTTAACAGAGGTTGGTCGCTTACCTTTGCTTATACATTAAAAGTTCTATAAATGTCACCTGCTTTAAATGTCGATATGCTTTAATTGCTATTACGCCTTAAAAGTCGTAAACTCAAACTAAATTAATAATTCTATAGTTACAAAAAATATATTATTTCTTCAACTCAAAAATAGATTTAAAAAATAACTGCCGTCAGCTTTAAAATGTCCATTAAAGTTCCAAATTTTAATTAAAGTCAAAATTTTGCTAAATGAACTTCTTCAACATAAGAATTTAACTAATCAGGATGCAAATTATAGCATTGGAACTAAATGCATCGTTTAATGAAAACGTTGATTTTAAGCCAGATGGTTGACTTGCAAAATCCAAATGACGACATGGTATTCGCCTTCGAAATATGTCTGGGGAAAAACTGTCCACCAACGGTTCTCGGATTCTATAATGAGTTTAAAGCTAAAATTTCAATCTTAGATCTGCGGCTTCAGCAAATTTATAGTGATGGCCTTATTACTGTAGAGTTGTAAAATGTCGATGCTTTTCTTTCCTTTATTTGTTAAAATGAAAAAAAAAATATATGAAAAAATAGTTTCCTAGTACGCTTTAATATTCTGAAAATTCCTTGAGTAATGTTTTTAAAAAAATTAATCAGAGGGTTACATATAACTTTTAGGCCCAGCTTTTAGGATGTAGATTATCTTTAATGAAGACAAATTCTAAAAGAGAAAACGTTGTTGGGGCAAATTTTTATAATAAACTTGAAATGGCTGATATAATTCGTTTTCGGTTTAACTAAACCAAGTTTAACTGACATCCCAAAAACTTGTTCTTAATGTATTAATCTTATTTAATTCAATATCGTATCTTTTTTTTAATTTAAAGACTGAAGTAAACATGTTACAAACTTATTTAAAAAAAAACTGTTGAACAAAAATTAAAAAAAAATTTTTGTTTTGTCTGATTTTGACTTAATCGAATTGATTCAGATGCAAAAGAAGTCTTTCCTTAATATTGCTCTACAAATAATAATAAATTGAAGCTTTTATTACACAATAGGTTCAGAAATGGACTCTGTAAAGGCTAAACATTAAAGTTGCCTCTAAAATATGCTATTTCAGACATTATATATTATCACTTTGAAAAATGTATTATATTATATATTATAAAGAAAGAGTACTTCTAAATCACTCTAAAAATGCAAACAAAATGTACTCGTATTGATGTGATGAAAATGTGTATCTTAAAACCATCTTTTATTAACATCATGTAATCACTTTTAAATTACTAACAAAATGCTTAAATTGAACTACTGATAACATGGGACATCAAGTGTAAAATAAATCAGTGTTAAAGCTAAATTGTAACTACCCGAGTAAAAAAAATTATATATAATCATATATGACATATATTACAATATATAATTATACATGTCGTTATGTATATCCATATATAATTATATATGACGTTTTTTCACAAAATTTTTCCTTTTATTATGCCATATATAATTTCATCTAATTAGATATTGGCCTTCATAATATTAGATATGGCATATATAATTATATATTACATGACATGGTTGATCTTATTGCATATATAGTTATATATAGAACTATATCTTAATATATATGGTGGCATTTTAGCAATATATAATTATATATGGTATCATTTAAACAATATATAATTATATATGGTGACAGTTAAACTAGATATTATCATATATGGTGCCATTTAAACAATATATGGTTATATATGGTACCTCATAAACCAAATCTTTAATTCAGTTCCAGATATGATAATATATGGTACTATATATAGTGCGATATATATTTATATATGGTGTTATTTAAGCTATGTATTATCATATATGGTGCCATTCAAACCATATATTATCATATATGGTGCCATTCAAACCATATATTATCATATATGGTGCAATTTCAACAATATATGCCCATATATGGTACCTCATGACCAATATTTTTAATACAGTTCCACATATGATAATATATGCTACCATATATAGTGCCATATATATTTATATATGGTGTTATTTAAGCAATATATTATCATATATGGTGCCATTTAAACCATATATTGTCATATATGGTGCCATTTCAACAATATATGCTCATATATGGTACCTGATGAACGACATTTTTAATACAGATGCAGATATGATAATATATGCTACCATATATAGTCCCATATATATTGATATATGGTGTCATTTAAACAATATTAATATATAGACATATATGGTATCATTTAAACAATATATTGTCATATATGGCACAATTTAAACAATATATGGTCAAATTTGGTACCACATCAACATTTTGAATACAATTCCATATATGGTTTAATTTGAATAATGTAAAACTATGTATGGCGCTATAAAAAATATTATCAGATATATTACTTCATTAACAATATTTATAATACAGTGTCATATATTGTAATGTATATCATTTAATATATATTGATGTATGGCAATGGTACAATAATTCCAATATCAGTTGAGATACAATTTGTGGGTCCATATTTGTTCACGTACATTTAACATATATATATGTACATTTAAGTTATAATTTAAAAACACTTTATAAAGTTAAATAGTTCCATAAACCTCGTCTAACTGTATAGAATGTTTATGAATATACAATTTAATATATAATAATTACAACTACAAATTGGTGCCATTATCTAAAATTTAATTTAATGTTAACTTATAATAAAATAAAAATGTATTTCCTAAAAATAAAAATATAGTGTTAATTAATGTTAATATACAATAGGTTTAAGTTTAACATCCCAGACAGAAAAATATAATCGGCACAATGCTGGCAAACCGTTGGCGATGGTCGGTTATGCGTTGGCAGAACGTTGCATTAACTATCTTGGCAAAAAAATAGATTTTAAAAAACATTTTTCAAAAAATTGAGAAAACTTTTTTAATATTTGCTTTTAAAAACATGAAATTTAACCCAGTCCACCAGATTGTCAGCCAAGACCTCTACACTCTAATCTAACGAGACTTGTTATAGATGTGTGATAGCTACAAATTAAATGAATGATAAAAGCATTTCGAGCTAACTTATAAGCATCGAAAAAAGGTATTCCAGAAATTATTAAATGTATTTTAGAAAATTTTAATTGTATATCACAAAATATTATTTGCACTTCAGAAACTACAATATTACGCAAATTTAATTATTTATTTATTTAGTTGTGTCCAGAAATAATGAAATCTATTTCAGAATTTCATAGCTAATAGAGAAAAATTTCTCAAAAACATTTCATAATTTCGGAAATACGATTGATAATTTCTGAAATACAGTTTGATAATTTCTGAAATACAGTTGTGAATTTCGGAAATACAATTAATAAATTCTGAAACACAATTGATAAAACTGAACTTCAATTGACTAGTTCTGAAATACAATTCATAAATGTGAAAAATAATTGATGAGTTCTGAAACACAATTGATAAAACTGAAATTCAATTGATTATTTCTGAAATACAATTTATAAATCTTAAAACAATACAATTTGAAATGGTGTATTATTTTATTCAAAGATTTCAATTTAATAAAAAAATAAATATATAATTTTATAAAAAAATTTATAGAAAAAAAATTTAAATTTTATAAAAAGAAATTCATTTTGTAAAAAAAATGCATATTGAACTCGTTACCTTCTGAGTTTAAACCTTATTTTAACAAAATATTGTAATTTTTATACAATCAGTGCTCTGCCAGTCTATTATTTTTTGAACAGTTGGCAATATATGTCTGGGATCTTATTTAATCCCAAATAAATGGAGATCTTACGTAGTACCCAAATATAATGCGGCATCTAATTTTATCTGTCATTTTTATGGATACTTTTAGATGTCAATCCCCAAATATATTGCTGTTTCTAATTCGATCTGCCATTTTAATACCGAAATAAATTGCTGGATCTAATTCGATCTGCCATTTTTCTGATAAATTTAGATCCAAGTTTATCCCCAAATATATTGCTGGATCTAATTTGATCTGCCATTTTTCGGTTAAATTTTGATCCAAGTTTATCCCCATATATATTGCCGGATCTAATTCGATTAGGAATTTTTCGGATAAATTTAGATCTAAGTTTATCCACATATATATTGCTGGATCTAATTCGATCTGGCATTTTTCGGATAAATTTACATCCAAGTTTATCCCTAAATATATTGCTGGATCTAATTCGATCTGCCATTTTTTCGGATCAAATTAGATCTAAGTTTATCCACAAGTATATAGCTGGATCTAATTCGATCTGCCATTTTTTGGATCAAATTAGGTCTTACTAAATCCCAAAATATATTGCTGGATCTAATTTGATCTGCCAATTTTCTATTCAATTTATATCCAAGTTTATCCACAAATATATTGCTGAATCTAATTCGATGTGCCATTTTTCGGATCAAATTAGATCTAAGTTAATCCACAAATATATTGCTGGATCTAATTTGATCTGCCATTTTTCAGATCAATTTATATCTAAGTTTATCCACAAATATATTGCTGGATCTAATTCGATGTGCCAATTTTCGGATCAAATTAGATCTAAGTTTATCCCCAAATATATAGCTAGATCTAATTCGATCTGCCACTTTTTCGGATCAAATTAGATATACGTTTATCCACAAATATATTGCGGGATCTAATTTGATCTGCCAAAATTGAGATCAAATTAGATCTAAGTTTATCCCCAAATATATAGCTGGATCTAATTGGATCCGCCATTTTTCGGATCAAATTAGATCTAAAAATATCCGCAAATATATAGCTGGATCCGCCAATTTTCGGATCAAAATAGATCTAGGTTTATCCCCAAAGATATCACTGGACCCCCCAATTTTGAGATATAACTTGATCTTAGTTTATCCCCATATATACAATGGGATCTAATACGATATGATTGGATACACCCAATTTTGAGATCTAATTGGATCAGCTAGATATTACAGCAGATCTTAAACAATATCAAATTGGATATAATTAGATATTGCGCGAGATCAATTTTTTTTACTCGGGTACTTCACAATCAGTTGATGCTATTCGGAGTGCTTTTAAAATAACTTTTTTGTAATGACTTTTTTTGCTGGGTTATTATACCGATAACCTTAAAATACCCTAACGAAATATTTATGAAATAACGTTATCCATTAACACTAAAGACTGGTTTACACTATAAGATTTTCGGAAAGATTTTGCAACCTTGTCCATATGTTTTGCATGTTTACTAAAGCAAAATACTACCGAAAATCTTATAATGTAAACCAGTCTTTAGTGTTAATGGATAACGTTATTTCATAAATATTTCGTTAGGGTAACCTGGCCTTAACCTAATGAATCGGTTGCCAACTCTGATAAAAACCCATAATGCATGTTAAAAACAACAAAAAAAATCTAGCACCTTTTTTAGCACTTTTTATTTTGAATCTAACACTTTCTAGCACTTTTTTTTCGACGATCTAGCACCTTTTCGCATTTGTCTTATGGCAACACTGGGTGCAGGTAACTTAGTTTTCATTGAGAGCACTACGGATAAACCTCACAATTTTAAAAGATAAGTTGCCACCCAGTCTTTCAGCAAGACAATGATACCAAGCACACTGCAACAATAGTAAAAAAATGGCTGCTTTACTCTACTCCCAAACAGCGGGATCATACTCCCAGTCGCCCGACCTCAAACACATTGAATATTTGTGGGAGCATCTAGACCGGGAAATAAAAAAAGAAGCAATTATCTGAAAGGAATCAGTAAAAATTGAGGAATGGCAAAAAAATCTCTCCCAAAGTAACCAGAAACCTACACTAATAGAAACAAGTCGGTAAAAAATTTAGTTAAAACTACTAAAAATTAGTGAAAAATAAAAAAAGAATGCTGAAATTAACAGTTTTTTTTATATATTAGTAAGCTAGGAACAGCAAAAATAAAACTATTAAATACACAGAATTTCAGTTATATTTGAGTTAAATTTTTGCTAGTAGAAAATAACAAGCAAAAATTTGCTAAAATCAGCAAAAAAAAAAATTCCTAAATAATTAGTAGGCCAAAAAATAACAAAAAATTTTTAATTTTCCAAATTTTTTTTATTTTTTAATGCAAATAAAAATTTAACCTTCTAAAATTAGCAGTTTACAATTTTTTTTAGCAAATGTTTCTGCTGATTTTAGTAGGATATATGCCGTTTGCATTCAACTAAATTTAACTTAAAATAACAAAAATTTTGTAGATATAACAGTTTGTCTAGATTTTACAGTATAATTTATTATTTTCAATTAACTAAAAGTTAACTCAAATATAACAAAAATTCTGTAAATTTAACAGATTTAGGTTTGCTGTTCTTATTTTGCTAGTATTTAGGAAAAATAATCTGTTAATTTCAGCAGTTTCTTCTGTAAGGTAATTTTTAACAAGTTTTCAGTAGCTTTTTCTGCAATTTTTACAGATTTATTTCCATGAGTGTGGTGGAATCGATGGGATACTGGAGGTCAAAATGCCCTTAGAGCAAAAAATCGATACATCACACTTTAAAATCCGACTTTAAATACCGAAGCTATAACGAAAAATTGAAAAAGGCGACCCCTATGTTTGACAAAAAAAAATTTTTTTTTTTTGAAATTGCCTTGCAAAAATACTTCATATTGGAGGGCGTACGGCGAACTTTTTTTTTGAGGTACGGTCTAGTGTACAGTTTCCTTGGGCGCTAACAGTATAAATCAAATGACCAGTTTTTGGTTGAAATGATTTTTGGTTGATTTGATTCCATTAAAAGAATCAACAAAAATCAAATCGATCGAAAACTAATTTCTGTGAGATATTTGTACACATAAGTATAAATAAATCTATCAACTGATTGAAAATTGCATGCAATTTTTATTTTAACGAAATTCAATGTTATGCAAAATATATTTTTTTTATAGTTGGCATGACAATTACCGCATTATCCAGCCCTATTAGAGTCTTATTTATATGGTATACAATATTGATCATTTTTTAATGCAATGGATTAATTAATTAATCATCAAGTGAATAAAAATCTATTCAAATTTATTTATCTTAGTACGGTGTTGTTCTAACGTCATATAGACATCTGCAATTAATAAGCATTTTATCAATTTTAGTTTGGTAGGTTTATTGAAAATTTATTCAATTAAAGAGCTACAAATTTTTAATTGAATAAACAATTTTCGCGACTGGAGGAATTTCAACCATAAAATGCATTGAATAGGCGGTTTTCGTGATTGAAATTAGTTTTTATTTTTTCGTTTGTACGATTTCTGAAAATCATATATTTTCTATTCTCAATAAATCCTGAAAATCAGCAAAATTGTGATTTTTTGGAAATTTGTGCTCCAAAAAAATTTTAAGTTATGGAATATAATAAAAATAATACTATTTTTTCCAATATGCATTGTAAGAAATTAGTGTTTTGATCTTGAGCTGACCAATTCTAAATAAAATATCAGCAATACCAACCACTATCCACGGCTCTCATCTAAAAAGCTGAACTGGTTTTAAGAGAGTTTCAGTGCAAAATTACAAAAAAAGTGAAAAAGTTGGTATTTTTAATTAATTATTTTTATTGTTTTTAAGCAATTTTAATTAAATTCCCAGCAAAAAAAAAAAAATTGGAAGTAATGCTTTACAAATTACTTCTTTCACTGCTTCACAAGTATTCCTTAGTGTATTTTTACTGCTTTTTTAGAAGTTATCCTGAACAACTTCAAAAAGCACTTTTTTAATTGCTTCCAAAGTATCTGTTAGTATATTTTTATAGTTTTTTAGAATTACTTTTGAACAACATCCAAAAAATCACTTAAATATTGCTTCTAAAGAGTAATTGCTCTAAAAGTGATTTTGGTATCATTTGTCATTTCCAAACAGAGGGTCACGGGTTCGATTCCCGGCGGGACCAGTATTTTTTTTAATTTTTTTATTTAATGTCTTTTTTTTTTTGTATATTTATAATTAATTTGTTTAAATTCAATATTTTTTTTAATTTTTAAAAATATGTATGGGTGATATCAAAAAATGTGATAAAAACCGTGTAACCACCGAATTTCTAATGCATGGATTACATTTGAGTTATATATTTCGATATATATCAGCGCATTGTCACCTCTTTTACAAAATTTATAACAATCTGGCCAATTTTTAGTTAATACATAAAATTTGTGACCAATTTTATAAGCCAAATGTAAACTCCATAACAAGTAACTCATAAGGTTTTTTAAATTTAATAGCTTATATTTTAATAACCAATAAAGCTAAACTCTAACTGTAAGAATTTTTATGAAAAGGAAAATTGCCGTTTTTAATAAAAATTAATACATTTTACAAACTTTTTCGTATATCTTAGCTATCACGACTTCAACTCTGTAACGATTTTTCGTCATAATTTTTGATAAAAATGCATATACCAGAATTTTGGAGTTATCTATTATTTATATTGCAAAAAGTATAATGTTATTTATACTCAAATGATCGTTGGACTGTAAGTAATCATCCAGTATAACATACTTGAAGCTTTTCTGCAGCATATAATATTCTCGAGATGAAAAAGGATGTCTTTAATAAGATTTGAAAAAATGTTGTAAACTCCGTTCCTAATTTTAACACCAAACTATTTAACGAGTAAGAAAAACAATGTCATATTTAGATTCACCTTGTAGGCATCATGCCATTTTGGCAAAGCGTTTCTGAAAGAAAACGAAAAAAGTAACCAAATGTAAACTCCGTAACTGTAAACTCCGTAACTGTAAACTCCGTAACCACAATTGTTTGCATCAGATTTCATTCAAATAAATGTAGATAAATGTTTAAAATATTTTAAAATAACCATAAACAGAGGTAATTCAACTAATATTTATGCGTCAAAAGACGATTCAACTAATAATTTTGCGTCAAATCAAAAAAAGTTATCAGTTTTTACCCTAAGCTGCTGGAGCGAAAAACGATTGATTTTGCATTTCATTGGTTTTGAATCGATATTTCGAGTCATTACTGACATTAGTTTGACAAATTAAATTTGTTTCACACAATTTAAGAATTTTTTGATCGCGAAATGTTATGTTTTTAATATATTATTTTGTAACGGCGCAACCGCTGTTTGGATTTTAAAAAATTTTATATTTTTGAAAAGTATTTAAAAGGACCAAAAATACAAAAATAAAAAAAAAATAAAATTTTTTTCGCGGAATGAATTGTATTTTTATTCGCGAAACCGCCAATTTGATAAACACAAATTATATATCATTGGAAAGCAAGTTGAAAACCCAAATACGAAAAACTAATAAATTGAAGAAAATTCGTACGCAATTTTTTTTGTTATATCTTTTGCTTGCAGAAATGTAAACTCCGTTGCCACAAAAAAAATTAAAATGGTGCAAAAAAAGTTATTGCGACAACTTGTAGAATTGATTTTTTGCAATTGGGTTTGTAATGACTAAACTTACTGATTCCATTAAGAAAAAACCGAAATATTAACACTTTTTGCTTCTCACAAATTTGGCCCAAAAATTTATCACATTTTTTGATTTCACCCGTATATGTGACAGCGCATAGAGAAAGGGACATAAGGGTAAAAACATCAATTTTTTTTTTGATGTGGACAACATCTGAGCATCGAATGAGACCGATCCCATGCCCTCCTGAACAAAACCGGTTTTTACCCTTAGGTCCATTTCTATTTTGCGCGTCACATATATAAAAAAAAAAAAAACTGACAACAATATTGAATTGGAGTGCACCTTTTACACTTGTTTAATAAGTACTATTATTGAAGAGAATAAGGAACAATATCTCGTAGTGTTTTTATGCCAGTTAACTTTCATGTGAAAGTATAGCTCAGCGGTAGAGCGCCAGACTAACAATCGTGAGGTCGCAAGTTCAATACCTGGTGGCGGCAATAAAAAATCTTATGGAAAATAAATTTTTTTTTTTTTGCGAAGATTTTTTTTTTAAATTTTAATTGTTGAAAACGAGCTGCCTTTGCACTCGTTCAAAAAGTACTGAAAAAATGTTGAAGTTCAAAATGCCTCTCCTATGACTACTCAATGTTAAAATCATTAATGTTTATGTTAAAAAAGGAGTACATCTAGATCGTCAATTGTAGTGCTTTTTCTACTGCTTCGGCATCTCTGTTTTTTCTGGGTCGTAAAGTGCACTTGTATTGTTGGATGTATTCTCCGTCCAGTCTTGTATAATTAGCACAAATTTTTGTTTATTAATATTAAAAAATACGCATTAAAAAACACTAAAAACTGTTTCTCTTAAAACCAGTTGGCATATAAAATTAAATAGACTTTTTAACAGCAGCAGAGACGATTGGTTTGTCTTTAGCCTATATGGCCGTTTTTCAAATTATTCATAAAATCTCTTAAAAAAGAAAAAAATCATAAGATCTTAATAAAAATTTCATAATTCTAATAAATTTTCTTTTTCTTTTCATTTTAGGTAAGTTAATAGCAATTCTAAAGTAGACATTTTTAAATACTTGGTAAGTTGAAAAGATTTTAAAATATTTGGCGAATTGCCAAGGCTGCTTAAAAATATCTAAACTAATCATCACAGTTAGAGATTAAGGAACAGTTCAATGTCAGAAAAGCGATAGATTTTGCATCCCTGAAAACCAAAGTATTAAGCATGACTTTTTCCTTTACCTTCAGAGTAAGGAAATGCAAAGATAAAACTAAACAACTACAACAACATACAGAAATCTAACGCACATGCGAAAAAAACAAATAAAAATAATTTTTAAATTTCATATTATACTTATTTATAAGTTCCCGTAGTTCCTACAAGGAACATGGGGCCAAAATCTAACCCGAACACTTTGCTATATGAATAAAGGCAAGATATTGAGTGTTTTTAATAACAAAATAATATAAAACTAAAATATAATTGGATAGTAACATCGCAGCAGCGACTTTCTTGCACTTAAAAATCGCAAATATGCGCGGAAATACTTCAAAAAAAAAAACCAGAAAGAATGGATTTTAAATTTTGTCGATTTAAACAAAATAGGATTTATTAGGCAACATGATGTTTTCTCTTTTACTTTAGTCCTGTATTAAGGTTCCGAAATTCTTTCTTTTGTTAATTTTTAATTAAATCCTACTTTTAATTTTTAAAAATATCCAAAAATATCCAAATAAATGCAGAAATAAGCGATAAAAATCATAAAATATGCAAAAAAAAAAAATGTGTAAAAAATATGCACTTAAAAGCAAAATATGCAAAAATATGCATTTATAATAAAATATGCGAATATATGCAACAATAAATCGATGCTATTTTGATGCAAATTAATTGATTTGAAAAAAAAAATTCAAAACTCAAAACTCATTATCTTTATCCTAATGTCGTTTTTGTAAATAATTGTTCATATTTGCTGCATTCTTATCAACATACGACTAAAGTATTTAGTTAGTCGTATGTTGTTGGTACTAATTTAAAACGAATTATCAAAACGCAATATAAAAAAACACGTATTTTCAGAGTTTCTTGGAACTTATAGAATAAAAAAATGTTTCTGTAGTAGATTATTTCAATAAATTTGAAAATTTGTATCCCAATTAATTGATTAAGTGGTCTGCGACACATCAGTTGCCGGCGGAAATTGTAATAAGTCCGCTGTTTTTAACCGATTTAAGTTTTTATTGCTGGAGAATTCACTCCAAATCACGATTTCTTAATGTTTTTAATTCGAATTAATTTTTAAAATATTTTCGAGAAAATGCACATGTTCACACATAATACATGTTCAGGGCCGATGCGGCACGCCTTACCGATATCCAACTATCGTAATTTTTTGGAGGACTTATTTTTACACCGAAATAAATATTTCCAGGAGGTAGCCTGGTCAATAACTCAAAATTTACACTACCTACTGGCGTGACATCAAAATAATTTCATTACCTTATTTTTAGTATCGTTAGTTATTTCAACTTGTGTATATAATTCTGAATGATTGAATTCCTTTACTCTCATAATCCTTTTGGATGATTACAAAGAAAAAACGCAATATTAATTGTACTCCTTAATACAAGTTGAATAATTCAAAGTGTATTTTATACATATTTGACACGTGTTTCAATTATATCTACAATAATGGAAAAAATATGTATTGTATATAAATAAATAAAATATTCCATGACGTTTGTGAATATTTAAATAAATTGGCATTGCAGTATGTAGTTGAATTATAGATTTTTCTATCCATTATATACAAATATTTCTATTTAGTTTATTTTCTTTTATTTATTTTTTTTTTTGTTTCAATTCAATTTTCTATTTTTATTAAGGTGACGTATGACGATTATAAATGGATAATATGTATTGCATAAAAATAAATTCGTAAATACCTAAAGTAGTAACCAAATTATAAACGTTATTATTAGAAAATAAATAAAGAATAATATTGAAAAACTCAATTTGGTATAAATTTTGTAAATTCGGTCACTTTTTAATACAAAAATAATCTTTTTCTGCAACATTATTTTTAACTAGTTTTTAGTAGTTTTAACTAAATTTTTTGCAGACTTTATCACTATTACCCAGTGTAGAAAATCATTACCAGATATGTGGTTATGTAACTACATACTTGGTAACTACTTACTTTTGTTATTACATTTCTTATTACCTTTATATGGCGATGTCGCGAAAAATAATGAGTTATGGTAACACACCATAAAATATATCGTTACCTATGTGCTTACCAGAACTGACAAAAATAATGAGTCTAAAAATAATTTTCAAAAAAATAAATTATATAAAAAAAAATATTTTTTATTGTATTTTTTTTTTTTTAATAAAATTTTCTGGTGCGGGAATCGAACCTGGGTCTACAGATTGCCAGTCAATAGCTCTACCATCTGAGCTATATCGACATGTAATATTTAATAGATAAAAATATAATTGACTTGCTGCACACAAGTAAGCTTACTCGCCAACATACAAAAAATCAAAAAATATGTGGTTCAGTGGCGGTTGCAGCTTTCCATTTTGGGGGGGGGGGGGGGGGGGGGGGTGGTAATTTTAAAATTTTGTTTATTACTCATACGTCACGTTTAATCCATAGGGTTGCTATATCATTCGAAATATTTATAACTAACCTGTTAACCAATTGTTCTACCGAGACTTTTGTGACTACCTTTGTGTGAAAAAAATACATGTTGCATTTTTCAAAATTCGAAATTGGGTTTAGACAGAAATTGAGTAATTTTTCGGAAGTAACGAAAACCTTTTCGAAATTGTTTTAGAACAAACTATTATGGGCGAAAGCTTAGAATTAATTTTTTCTAAAATTTGACTTAAGTAATAAACTTTAAAACAAAATTTCTTATATAAGTTGCATTTAAGACAAAAATCGTTTTTAGTTCTGATTACACTGTGAGACAAATGGTAGGGGTCAGTGATCGGGAAGGGTTCAAACTACCGGGGAAAGTTATATCGGTAAAACAGAAGTTATACTTGTCCCGGCGTTTCGCTGGGTCACCCCTAGGAATCGAGATATATCGATTTGACCTTTGGGGGCATTTTTTTTGACATAACTCGAGAACCACTAGTCCGATTTTGCTCAAACAATTTTAAAAAAATTAAAAATTACAATTCCTTTAATCTGTTCATATAACGTTTTTCTATATACTCAACAGTTTTGCCGGTTATAGGGTTAAATTGTTCCAGGAAAATGTTCCTCGTAGTGTTTTACATAAGTTCGCTGAACTTACTCACTTAACGTGAGTGAATATTAGTGGAAAAAAGTGGAAAATTGTACGTGATTGAAATTTTTCTCTCGTGAGCGTGAGTGAGTGTGACTCACGTTTACATACTATTTGGTCAATATCATATATTTTTTTTTTTTAATTTATTTTATTTTTTATTAAAATTTATTATTAATGTTTTAATTGATATGATTACTACTTTAATTGGTTTGTGTTTCAATTAATCGTATACAGTTTTTAGTAATTAATATTAGTATTTGCGTGATAGGTGCTAAATCAAGTAAAATGTTAATTCATATTATTTATTTCGTTATTGAAACTTGACCGAATAGTTCGAATTTAACTATGAATTTGAAACAGAAAATCAACTATGAATTTAATTTTCATGATCACTTGAAGAGTAGAGAAGATTCTCTGAGTAGCATTTTGCAAAGCAAGTTGTGGTAAATTTTGCTTTTGTTTTTGTATGATATTTTAAATTTTGAATAACGCTCTAAACGAGAACAATAACTTAACCTAACAAATATTTCTGGAATTAAATCCGGATATGGACATGCCTTCAAAAGATTATTTTTCACAAGTTGTTAAATAAGTTTTGGGATTTTAGCACATTTAGGTGCCTATTCCTACTTGTGACTCGCTATGACTGTTTTAAGACTATTTTTAAGACTGAAAGGCACAACTTTCCATACAAAACAACAATAAAATTTAAAAAATTCAAATTTTATTTGTTATTATTATGATTGTATCGATACCAGGTCTTAATTTTTTAGAAGTTTTCAAACAAAAATTTGATTAAACATATTTTATTGTGACTTTGCAACAACAAACACAAGGGAAATACAGTCATAACTAAGAGTCATTGACCTTTCGTAGGAATAGACACGTTAATTCCTTTAATAAAATTAATGTTTTTCCCGATAAAAATAAATTTGGAAAAACCAATGCTATTTGGCCCTACGCTCCTTATAGGAACGACGGGAATATATACATTAGAGTGGTCCAAAAAAAAAAAGTTGGAATTTTCACGCTCCACAACTCTACAAATATGCCACTTTGAAAAAAAATGTGGTCTGGTCAAAAAAATCACCAAAAAAGTTTTGTTTAGAGGTAGCACATCGCAATTGAAGTGTCGAGGTTGTACTTGTTCTATTATTTTTAATTAATTAAAAATAATGGAAAAAATGAGAAAAATTAAATATAAATATTACGATCGCGACATATCAAATCTAATACATTTTTAGGTGTACATTACGAATTGGAAATCAAAATTGAAATCGGAGTCGCGGATTTCGCGAAATTTGAAAATTACATACAAAAAATTATCAACTTCGATCAGGATGTTTTCTTATATTTACCAATATGAAAATTTCGTTTTTGCATTAATATCCCAGCAAAACCTTGGTAATGACTGGTCATTACTACATGCATTACTTAGATCTCATTACCCGTTGAATTACTTTTAAACTGAATGTAATGAGTTACCGATATTTATACCCCACACATTACTATTTCACAATAGCTGAAACCAATAATATATGTTCTAAATCATTAAAAACCATAACTATGGCGTAGCCTAGTGGTTATCGTTTTTGCCTGACAGACATGAGGATCGCTGCTCAACTCGTGTTAGCTTCCATTGTTGTTTTTTTTTTGTAATTTATATTAAACATCTATTTATAGAAATGTTGATGTTCATTAAGCAGTATTTAATAACAACAAGTTTTGTGAAAAATAGACATGTATAACAGTTGCCACAATAAATGTGTACATAAGTTAAAGCATTAAAAATCATAGTGATGTCGTGGTCTAATGGTTAGAGTGTTTGCCTGACAATCGTGGGGTACGCTGATCAATGCGTGTCAGCTCCTATTGGTTTTTAAATTTTTATATTTTTTTAAATCTATATTCAACATCTATTTATAGAACAGCTGATAAGCTACTTACAGGTAACATCAGTGTAATGACTTTCCTCCAATGACATCACCATGTTAAAATAAGTAGTTCAGTAATTAAAAGGTAACTAGTGAACACTTAAGATTTCAATACCTAAAACTCATTACATGGTAATGAAAGGTTTTGCTGGGATATATCTGTGGAATGTCCTATTATGAGAGATATGGTTTTTGGTAGCAATAAAATTATAGCAATCTAAATAATAGCGAAATATTAAAAAATGTCAAATTTTAAGTTAACTTGCAAGGATATCTGTTATCCTTTTTAAAATTAAAATCAGTGTTATATATAATGAAGGCCCTTGGTAAGTAAATTGCAAAAGTATACCTAATTGCATTTTTCGATAACACCGTTTACAGGTAATTAGGAAAATATCTCAAAAAACTTGAGTTTTTTTGAATTTTCAAAAACCGCGAATAATTCATAAACCACAAATTTTTTTTAAGTTTCGATTGCTGATTCATAATCCTCATTAAAATAAAGATCAGATTTAAGAAATTTGCGCATTCAAGGCAAAAACAAGTTGAATTTTTAATTACATCTTTTCGGAAAATTTCGAAAATTTGACTAAAATATATATTTTTTGTATAAATTTAAAAAAAAACCGCGAATTACTTAAAAGTTACCAACTGGTTCCACTGCAACCGATTCCATAGAACTGGTTCCGGAACAAGTTCCTAGGATCCTATATCGAAGGTGTAGGTGACGTAGAATCAGTTCCAGAACTAGTTGCAGAACTGATTCTAGAGCAACCGGTTCCACTTGGTAGCCATAGAAGGGGTTGCTTTTGGGACAATTTCGAACAAAAAGAATCGGTGTTAGAATCGACAGAAGAAAGGGGTTGTGAATGAAAAGTAGCTTTCTACAACCGATTCTTTGGAACAGAAAATTTTCCTGGGTTGTTGTTGACTTCTAAGAAGTTCGAAAATAGCGGTTTTTTGCATTTTTAATCGAGGTTTGTTCAAAAATATTACATGATGGAAAAATTTGGGAAAGAGATTTGGAACCACGAGATTTTATGTCAATTAGTTTTTGAATATTTATTTTTAATGTGAACCAATAACATTAGGGATGACAGTTTAGAATTTGATAAACTCTAATACAACACTAGTTTCATATTTAAATTTTAACATTTAAATTGCAGCAATTGTTTTTAAGATAAAAAAACACACATGTTTCACCCAACAAGAGAAAACCGCACTCACTCTTACTTGAAATGCAAAAATTTTCAAAAAAAAAAGATTTTACACTTGTCTGTCAACACTATTTTATCTTTAAAAATCTATATTTTCCAGGTTTTATGCATTTGTTTGTGTGTATACACCGCTGTTTCTTTGTTGTTTTTTCAGAAAAAAAAAACACAAAAATTATTCACATAATAGCAGGAAACGCCCTTATTTGTTTATGAACCTTTTTATAAACAGAAAGAACAAACAACCAGCTGTAGCACGTTCCTCTGTTGTCATCTTTCGTAAGTTCGGACTACTTCATACTTAAAAAGGGGAAAAAGTGTAAATCTACCTGTAAAATCTATCAAAGATAAACAAACAGAATGACTGACTAAAAAGCAGGTTCTTCTTGAGATTTTCTTCTATTTCTTTAATCTTTCTTGATTAACCTAATTAAAATATTGTCATTTAGTTTAACCTACCAATTTTTGTCATTTTTTATTATTTTCGTAATTTTCTTTTGTGCCATATATTTATATTTTCACTTGCATTCTGCATACCTGCTTTTTATATACAGCTATGGACATATAATTGGCACAAATTTAAATTGCGCATAAATTTAAGTATTTTCCAACTAAATATATTTTAAAATGCAAGTTTTATCTCTTCTGATTAAGGTTGAAAACAATGTTTGTCTTAATAGTGCTCAAATGTTCCGTATGTTTTGCTTATTATTTACCGTTATCATTTTTGCGTTAACAATGCTGATTTAAAGTGGACATATAAATGGCACAATTTACTTGAAATAGGCAGTAGTCGTGTAGATTTAATTCAAAGCAAATAAATATTTTTCGTAGTTCAAAAATAAATATAAAAAGTTAAAAATTTTTTTAAATGGGATCAGGAAAACATACCACAGGTTAGGACAGGCGGATCATATGGAAAATGTATGAAGATGGAAAAAAAGTAGCGGAAATTGCTGAGATAATGCAAATTTCTCGCAAAAAAGTCTACAATGCAATTAATTCTTGTGTTGAGGATCCCGATATATTGACTAAGGGTAAAAGTCGGAAGCCAAGGCCACGATAAACATATGAGCGTACGGATGCAGCTATAGTACGAATAGTGAAAATTTATCCATTCAAGTCATCAAGGCAGATAGCATCGGATATTAATGAAAATTTTAACATGGAAATATCAAGCAGACTTGCCAGAAGAAGACTAAACGAGGCAAATTTGTTTGGGCGCATTTCCAGAAAAAATCCCCTTCTCTCAAAAAAAAATATTTCAAAACGACCTTCGCCAGAACCCATAAGGAAAATCCCATTAGTTTTTGGAAAAACGTGTTATGTTTTAACAGGATAGGACCAGATGGCAGAATCTTTGTTCGTCGTACTAAATGCCAAGATCCTCGGTTCACTCAGAAGACGGTAAAACATGGAGGTGGCAGTATTATGGTTTGGGGTGCATTTTCTTGGCATGGCGTAGGTCCGCTTATAAAAATCAATGGAAAAATGGACAAGTTTCAATATTTAGATATTTTAAAAAACCATATGGAGCCATATGCCTTCAACTCCATGCCAATTAAATGGAAATTCCTGCAAGATAATGAACCCAAACAGTCCTCCAAACTAGTAAAAAAATGTTTTTTTGTGGAGAAGATTGATGTTTTGGATTGGCCAGCCCAGAGCCCTGACTTAATTACAATAGAGAACCTGTGGAATGAAGTCAAGGTTGAAATCGCCAAGAAAAATTACAAAAATATGGACGAACTGTGGTCGGCCGCACAGGAAGCTTGGTACGCCATCCCCAAAACAAAATGCCAAAAACTAGTGGAAAGTATGGGTCGCAGGTGCGAAGCTGTCATCAGAAACAAAGGCCACATCACTAAATATTAACGGTAAAATATTTGTACATACAAAAAAATTTAACAAATGCAATATTAAAACCATTTCTTCTCTTTTTTAAGATTGTGCCATTTATGTGTCCAGCTCATTTCAATGGGTTTTTTTTTCATAATGATAATTTTTTATTTACATTAATGAATTTCAATTAAAGTTTATAGCAATATTAAATGTGCATAATAAATATTTGTAAAAAAGAAAAACTTGTTGGTTTTTAATGGTATTTGCAATATAGTAGCATAAGAAAGAATTCATGGTAAAATGTGCCATTTATATGTCCATAGCTGTACATATGTATGTACATAGTACTAAATTGATTTATTTTGTACTGGTTTTTACATATTTTTCTTTAAATTTACGTTGAAAAATTAAATTACAGCTGTCTGTTATTTCAGTATTGTTTTAATTGTTTGTTCTTATAACGTTTATTTTAGTTTTTTCATGTTTTTGTTTAAAATATTTTAAAATTGTTAATGCAGCGGCTGTTTTCGATCAACATTTTCTAGCTTAACACGAGGTGAAGGCGAAATGAAAAGTTTTCACCGCTTCATAGAACATGAACTGCATTTTTCTATTTTTGCATTCAGTTTAAGAAAGAAAAAAACAATATGGGAATTGGATAGCACATAATTATTTAACAAATAGAGAACTCATAAATAAGATTTTTAAATGGCTCATAAAAATTAGTATTGGTTTTTTGAATACACTCTTTTTGGTAGAAAAAATTAAGCCTCAGAAAACAGTCCAAAAAGTTATCTCTGCAATCTAAAAAGCTGGTTCAAAATGAGTGCTCATTTTTCAGATTCAAAAAGATTCCAATATTATTTAAATTTATGACGAAAATTTTGACTTTATACGTTCTTTTTTCTGAATCATTTCTAAGACGGTACAAATTTTTTGGACGGTACAAATTCATAGGAAAGAGTGAAAAATGTTTTATATTTCTGGAGCTCATTTCTGAGTCACTAATGATCATCTTTGTTTGCTGGGATATGTTTAACTAGACATTTAAGCTTAAGCTCTTTTCTGTGTATCTGTCAAAATTTTACCATATGATAAACTAAGGGTCTACGCTGTTACCGTGCTACAAATTTTTTGTAGTTGGAATTTATGTGGAGGTAGACCTGAGTGCCGATTCCGAATGGTTTGTGAAGCGGTGAAAAATATTTTTCACTCGTTTGAAAATAATGATAACAATTGACAGTTTTTATCACTTCACCGCTTGCAAACTGTTCAGAATCGGTACCCTGGTAATTCAAGTGAATTAAAAAATTCTGTTGCAAAGCTAACTGCTTCGGGTGCTTTCACCACTTTATCAGTAAAAAGCTTAAAAACCAGTAACTTAGTTGCCGGCAGTTTTAAATAACCGAATATATTTAGAAGAAAAGTGCATTGCTTTTCTAGGGTATTTTCTTTTTTAATAGTTTTATTTAATCTCAGTGGATGTCTAAAAATAGAGTCAGAGTTTGAGCTAAATGCTTAATGGGGCCCTTTTGAACCCTCTTTTTAACACGTTATTATTGGATATTCAAAACAAATTTTCTTCAGTAAATTATCGACCCCCATTTTGTGTATCATGTTCCTGACGAAAATTCAAAAAAGTACCTTATCAGTGAAATAGCGCACACTCCAGGTAATAAATACATAGTTTTAATTACACGCATCTAGCCAAAAATTTCGGCTTGTCGGGTGTCAACAGCTGAGGAACAACCTGCTTGCCAAATTTCAAGCTCCTGGCTGCGCGATGTTAAATCAATCAGTCATTGACACTGTTACATATGAAGTAGATACATACATATATGATAACTTTGTAGCTATAACTGCAGCTATACCTAAAACTGAACTGCTTTATATATTTATGTGTATGGAAGAAACCTTAAAAGCACTTTCCTTTGTTACCTCATTCCCCGTTCCACTCCATTCCGTTTCCCAATTTTTGTATTCCAATTCCATTCGTTTCCCGTTCCGTTTCGATCCCATGGTCTGCTTTTTCAATTCTACTGGTACACTCATAGAAATAAATCTGTAAAAATAGCAGAAAAAGTTACTAAAAATTAGTTAGAAATTATGCTGCAGAAAAAACTGTTGAAATTATCAGATTTTTTTTTTGCCAAATACTAGTAAAATAAGAACAGCAAAATTAAAACTGTTAAATTTACAGAATTTTAGTTATATTTAAGTTAACTTTTAGTTAATAGAAAATAACAAACTGCACTGTAGAATCTGAAGAAAATTTTGCTAAATATTAGTAGGTTAAATGTAGTAAAAATAAACTGTTATATATACAAAATTTTTCCTATTTTTAAGCTAAATTTAGTCGAATGCAAATAGCAGTCTATCCTGCTAAAATCAGCAGAAATATTTGGTAAAAAAAATTGTAAGCTGCTGTTTTCGAAAAGCTCGATTTTTATTTGCATTTAAAAAAAAATTCGAAAAAACTTCTTTGTGATTTATTAGGTTAGAAATTTAGCGTGTTTTTTAATCACCTGGATTTAGAATTTTTCATACAAAAAATGGATTTATTAAATAAAAGCACAAATATATGAAACAGCCTATTAATTTAATGTCTGAAAAAAATACGAATGAAAATTAAAAGAGAAACAAAAAAATTTAAAAACTAACAAATAAAAGGTTTTTCTTAAATTTTTTTTTATGAAATATGTTTAGAAAAAAAACTACACCTCACCAAATAGATATTTTTCATCTTGGACATGGAGAAATAGCTCAAATAGAAATGGCAATTTTTCACTCTACAGTAAGTATTTTAATTAAATCAAATTAGTGAATATTAAATATTGCAATGGAATTTTTCAATTGTGTAAAAATATAAATTGAAGTGATAAAACTGAAAAGGCAGACTGTTTATCGCTGTTTTATGTAAAATATAATTATAAATTAAAAGTTAAAGTAGAATCCTTCATCATCGAATACGGTATTAAAAATTAGGGTGAAAGAAGTGTCGGACAGAAATTTTTTTTAAAATATGAAAAATATAACCCCATCTGTTGAGCACTTTTAGAAATACTTTTTTGATTTATTAAATCCAAGTGATTAGAAAAAACGGCTATTATTTAGCAAAATTTTTTGCTGACTTTAGCAGGTTAATTTGCTATTTTCCATTAACAAAATTATAGCTCAAATATAACTAAAATTCTGTATATTTAACAGTTTAAATTTTAAATCTGCTAATTTCTGCAGTTTTTTCTGCAGCATCATTTTTAACTAATTTTTAGTAACTTTTTCTGCTATTTTTACAGATTTATTTCTATTAGTGTACTTTTGCGCAGCAGGTTACTTATGTTTTTATCTATCAAATAGAACATATCGAGATAGCTCAGATGGTAGATCTGTCAACTGACAATCTGGAGTCCCAGGTTAAATTCCCGGCAAATAAGCAAAATTTATTAAAAAATATTTTACAATGAAAAAAAAATATTTTTTTTCCAAGTAAAAAAGGTTTGATATAGTCATATGTTATCATATAAAATTTTGTATAATTATATATTGGAACATATGTATTAGGGCGGGTCGATTTAATAATCGCCCATGGCTCAGTGAAAATCGTATTCTAGGGATCAAAATAAGAAACTTTGCCGAAGGAACCATACCTCTAAAACGAATTCTACTACCCCCAACTGTTGACTTTTGTCCCGTAGGGTCAAGTTTTGAAAAATCCCACTTTGACCCATTTAGAGTGCCCCAATCGAGTCCAAATGTATGACCGACCCCCACTAACTTTGGAGGGCCGATCCACCCATGCCAGTGGCACACCCCCTGGAACTCCCCTGGGGGGTTCCCCATACAAACATTTTAAAAAATCACCATTTTTGGCACTTTATTTTATTATTTTTTATTTATTTTATTTATTTTTATTATTTTATTTATTTTTTCTCTTTAGAAATTTATTTAGTCAGAACATATGTAAATGAAAAAATTAATTTAACTTAGTAATAGAAAAGAAAATAAAAAAAATTACTGTTTGAAGTCTTTTTTGCTTTCAAGTCTGGGCATTTTTTCTTTTCTATTACTAAGTTAAATTAATTTTTTCATTTACATATGTTCTGACTAAATAAATTTCTAAGGAGAAAAAATAAATAAAATAATAAAAATAAATAAAATAAATAAAAAATAATAAAATAAAGTGCCAAAAATGGTGATTTTTTAAAATGTTTGTATGGGGAACCCCCCAGGGGAGTTCCAGGGGGTGTACCACTGGCATGGGTGGATCGGCCCTCCAAAGTTAGTGGGGGTCGGTCATACATTTGGACTCGATTGGGGCACTCTAAATGGGTCAAAGTGGGATTTTTCAAAACTTGACCCTACGGAACAAAAGTCAACAGTTAGGGGTAGTAGAATTCGTTTTAGAGGTATGGTTCCTTCGGCAAAGTTTCTTATTTTGATCCCTAGAATACGATTTTCCCTGAGCCATGGGCGATTTTTTTGCCTCCCCACAAATCGACCCAGCCTAATATGTATATATCTAGATATAATTATATACAATTTTACGAAATTATATCCTAAATATATAACTATATCTTGTTATATATTGCACAATATATTGTGCAACATATTACAATATCCAATTATATCCAAATATATATATAGACCTATGTGCCTCATATAATTTTGTATAAATTGTATCGAATTATATACCATTGTATCTAGTTGGATATGATTATATTATATTTGATACATTTGGATGATGACAAAATCCGGATAAAATTGTATCAAACCATATCTTATTCCATCAAATTAGATCTAATCATAATACGATCTAATCTGATACAATTGATTCAATTATAATTTTTTTTAGTAGGGTTTTTTAAACTTATTTTTTTAAATCTATTTTTATACTCATTATTTTTAATAATACTGCTAAGCTATGGGTAACGACTAGGGATGCCAAACGGGAAATCCCGAATTTCGGGATTGGCAAAATCCCGAATCCCGGGATTATTTCTCAAAAATCTCGGGATTTTCTTATTTTTTAATATTAATATAAACGCAAATAAACAAAGTGAGCAATTTTAGATTACCTACGTTTTTTCTTGAATTTTCTCCTATTGACAAGAAATTGATGCCAAGATATTGGAAAAGTTATAAATTAAGTAGATTATTCGAGTAAACTATGCAAAGACTTTGCAGAAATATTTGAAATTTTGGTAAACAATATTAAGTTTTTGAGTAATACATGCGAAAAATCAAATTTGTTTGTTATTTTACCGATTTATTCTTTCAAGCGAAATTCGATTTCTGAAACTGGGACTGTAAGTTTGAATTCTTCCATGAAAACATTTGATAACGATAACCAAATAACTTTGTTGCTGTAGTTACACGATTTAGTGGGCAAGGTTATCGCAACGAATCTGTTTTAAAATCTGCTTACAAAATACTGGGCGCAATTGTACTTAATGACAGGCCTTTATATATTATCCCAGCCAGAAAAATACAAACGGGAAAGCGATGGTAGTATTTTAACAGGTGTTACAAGTACTGACAAAAATTGCTTTCCCATTTCCAATATGATAACGTCAATAGACAAAAGGACCGGCAGTTCAAAAAGCGCCGAAAAAGTACTGGAGAAACAAAATTTTTAACTTTGGCAAAACGCTGTCAAAACCAATAAATAGGTGGTTTGGAATAATATTTTCCAAAATAAAATTTGATGTTTTGTAAAACAAATACTGGCAAAACGATTTTTGCAAACTCTGGCAAAGCGTCCCAAATGAGTCAGTCATTTATTTTTAAAATCGCGGTTACCCAGTGGTATGCAAGTACTTGATTTTTTGTACCACTGTCAATTTCTGACAGATGTTTCAATATTCATAAAATGTACCACATTATTAATTAACAACTATTAAATAACTATATAACGCTTTATTCTATAAAAAAATTAGTTACATAACATAAAAAATTTTACAAATCCCGAAATCCCGTAAAAGCCCGGGATCCCGAAAAATCCCGTAGTCCCGAAAATCCAGGGATCCCGAGATCGGGATCCCGGGATTTCATACAAAATCCCGAATACCGGGATTTTCAAATATCAATCCCGATTGGCATCCCTAGTAACGACATATTTTTTGATTTTTCGTATGCAGGTGTGTAAGCAAAAGAAATATAATTAAAAAAGTAACTACTTACCATTACGAAGTATGTAGGTTAGGGTTCTCCAAAAAAAATTGCTTGAGTTAGTGACCGGGCTATCCCTTGGAAATATTTATTTGGGTGTAAAACTACGTCTCCCCAAAAAATAGGATAATCCGATATCGGGAAGGCGTGCCGCATCCTGAAATTTTGAACACGGATTACAAGGGGAAAACATTAATTTTTGTTAAACTTCTCAACAAAATTTATATTTTAAAACTAATTAAAAACATTAAAGAATCGTAATTTGGAGTGAATTCTCTTTGTAATAAAGCAATAAAAACTAAAATCGGTTAAAAGGCAAACTAGTTATTATAATTTCCTCCGGCAACTGCTGTGTCGCAGACCACTTAATAAATAAATTTGGGTCCAAATTTTGAAATTTATTGAAATAATCTACTACAGAAACATTTTTTTTTTTCTATATGTTCCAAAAAACTCAGATATGAAGTTTTTTTTACATTGCGTTTTGCTAATTAAATTTAAATTAGTGCCAGAATAGGCCATCATTTTTAAACACTGTTTTCAAATCTACAATTAAAAATTTTTTTTAATCTACAATTTTAAATTTTTTTAAAGAAATTTTAAAAAACCAACGATTGATCTTTAAGGTTTTATTAATATTGTAACATATTTAGAATTAAAAAAGAGAAAAATTGTAGGAATTCTGTTTTCATTTGGCTAGGACAGAGATTTTATTTCGGCGGATTTCGAGAAAAAAACGAGTTTTGGCACTTATTTAGCTTTTATGAAATTTTTTTTTCTTCTTTTAATTCCACATGCTTTTGGCCGGAATATAACAACACAAGATTAAATACTTCAATCCTGAAAATTAGGAAAAAAATAGAAATACATCAAATTGCCGCTGTGTAAGGTCAAAAGTCAAATTTTGGGAGATTTTATTTTTTATAACGTATTAATCTAACAGATATTTCTGAGCGGATATTAAAAAACTTCTTGATATTATTTTTGCTAGGTCTAAAAGTAAGATTCTTAATTTAATATATATTTAGTTAGAATATTGTTCTACCTCAAGCCCAAATTCTAATATGATATCATCATACTTGATTTTATTTGTTGTTTAAAAAATTTTCTTAATTTAATTTTAGAAAATTAACCCTTAACTGCTGTTGGGATTTTTTGGAACCTCTGCCCGGGTAAAAAATCTTAATACGGTGTCATATATAATTACATCTTATTTGATAAGTCCCCATATACAACGACATACAACTTGATCCGAAAAATGGGTCATCTACTTGTGTCTAATTATATCAAATTAGATATAATTTGATACAGTTTTATCCGAGTTTTGTCCATATCCAGGACATCAAATTACATCTAATTCGATATAAAAATATCTGATTTTATATAATTTTGTCTAATAGTAGGTATACTTTTTATGCATACCGGCTTTAAATTGATATTGAAATTTCTATAGCTTGAACTATTTTAAAGGCCCAAATTTTATAACATAAAATAAAAATCTAATCTAAATCGTTTGCATAATTTTTTAATTTAATTTAATATGCAAAAAAATCACGTGAAAATTTTTTGGCTGTGGAGAAATTAACTCTTAATTTATATTAATTTGTACGAGAGCATATAGAAAGTTATATAAAATTACAAGAATATATTTTTAGTATGACGATACATCCAGTGTTATATAACTTAGTGTCGAACCATATAATCATATCGGTCACAACATATATTTTGATTAGTTTTATATGGCTTATATAGTTATATATGGGGTCAGATTTAGGGATATGTAATAACATCAATTACCGTACAAAAACTTCATTGAAAAAAAAATATCAGATGTTTTTGTATATAATGATATGTGTGTTAATGTGAATCCATTTACCGTCAGATATAACCCAATCACATTATATATAACAATATATAACTACTACTTTACCCGGGTGATGAAAATGGACTAATATATATTGTTTCAAGGATCAATGAAAGAAGTGGTTTGTAAAGCATGACTTCCATTTTTTTGCTGGGTACTTAATATCCCAGTGTAGAAACGGTAATGACATATCATTATTTTTTGGAGTACTAGTAATGACACCCACTTACCTTCTGCATTATTTTAAAAAATATAATAATGAGTTACTGATAATGACTTATTTTTATCATTATTTCAAATAGAAAATAAATTTTTAGATTTTTTTAAAAATTTTTTGAAATCTATTTTTAGACTCAATATTTTTTAAACACTGGTAAGGATATATGTAACCACATATTTTTTGATTTTTTGTATGTTGGCGAGTAAGCTTACTTGTGTGCAGCAGGTCAATTATGTTTTTATCTATTAAATATTACATGTCGATATAGCTCAGATGGTAGAGCTGTTGACTGGCAATCTGTAGACCCAGGGTCGATTCCCGCACCAGCAAATTTTATTTAAAAAAAAAATACAATAAAAAATATTTTTTTTTATATAATTTATTTTTTTGAAAATCTATTTTTAGACTCATTATTTTTGTCAGTACTGGTAAGCACATAGGTAACGATATCTTTTTTGATTTATCGTATGCTGGCGTGTAACGACAACTCATTATTTTTCGCGACATTGCCATATAAAGGTAATAAGAAATGTAATAACAAAAGTAACTACCCTATTAAAAAAAATTAATATGGAGCTTTGTATGATAATATATAACATAATGTGATCCATATACCATTACATCCTAAAAATGGCCCGATATAATTGTGTCAGTTGGTTATCACATTTTATCTAATTGTATCAGTTTAGACCTTAACTGATTAGATTATATATTAAGCAGATGAAATTTTATCTGATTTTTGACCTGATACAATTTTATGGGTTTATGTCGCATGGTATTAGTTTAGATCCAAATAAATACATTACTATACAAACTTATATAGTTATATCTGAATTTTGACCTGATGCAATTATATCTGCTTTAAAATTTTGATACAATTATATAAGGCAAATGTCGGATACAAATATATTTTAATTATATAAAATTGTACCAACTACGATCGAAACAGATACCATTAGATATAAACCGGTAAAATTGTATCAGGTCAAAAATTGGATATAATTTCATCTGAATAATGTATAATTTCATTAGTTGAGATCTAAACTAATACAATTAGATAAACACTGATAAACAACTGATACAATTACATTGGGCCATTTTTCGGATGAAAGAGTATATTTATACAGATATAACCTCATCGCATTTTATACGACTATATGTAACTGTTTTTACTCGGGTAGTTACCATTACCAAGTTACATAACCACATATCTGGTAATGATTTTCTACACTGGGATTGTTTTGGTAAAATAATATTCTTAATATAATTTCGGAACATTAATCCTTAGACATATTTGGATGCAATAACAAGTTAACAACCATTTTTTTTTTGTTATTTTTTTTTAAGAAAAACAACACTCAGGAAATTCTATTAATTCTGGGCTGATAATTAAAAATACAGATCCGTTAGTTTTGTCTGCTCAATCATATATCCAAATTTCATCGCAATTGCAGTTCTAGCTTGTGGAGTTAAATTATTTAGAAGTTAATTACGGAAAATTTAGACGTACATATTTTTACTGGTCGCGGTGTATGTGCTTTCGGGCCGGTCCTGTTTTCATCAGTCACGGGGTAAGTCCTTTGAGACTGGTATATTTGTACTGGCCACTGTACAGGTTCCGGGGTAACCACTTTCAGACCGGTGATATTTTCTCCACTCACAGGTTTGGCTATTTAAGACCGGTCATGTTTACACCATTCACAGTATAGGTCACGGTATATGTCGATTTTGACCGGTCCTATTTGCACCGGTCACGGGACAGGTGACCTCGCATTGAACTGACCCCTTTTTCCCACAGGTTATGGACTTTGATAGCCATGTTATCTATGTTTTGTAAACATAGTCCCTTTCCCATGAAAAATTAGAGCTTCGAAAAACTTTGGAAACTCTAACGTAAACCTCATTATTCACCTACAGGAATCAATTTTTTCAAAAAAAGAAAACACATAACATATATGGGCACTTCTAAAATTTTGGAATAGCTATATTTGGACTTAGATTTTTGTAAAGATTAACAAAAAATAATCAAAATTTTGGATTTAATTTTCCGTCGTTTTTGGAGGGCGAACTTTTTGTATATATTACTCTAAATAGGTAATTAGCAGTTTAAACAGTACAAAGAATTCATATAGAAAAAGTGGAAGACACGAATATTTTATTTTTACACTCAGGGAACTTCTGCAGTCAATATTTTTTAGTTGTTTAAGTATTTTTGTGAAGAAGAAAAATATTTTTTTAAACTATATTTGTAACTATATTTGTATATTTAAAAAAGAAACTACATGAAATTATGGACAATTCGTTAAATTCATTTTACTAGGTCATATTGTCGTTATAAAAAAATATATATAATATACCAAATAAATTTAACTAATTTTTTGTTAGTAAACACAATTAAACAAAACATTTATTTTAACAAGTTTCTAGTTTATTTCATTAATAGACAAAAAAGAAAATGAAAAAAGATATTATTTTTTTTAGTGTAAGAGTACCTAAGTGGTCCTGTTTACAAATGAATTTTCATTTGTTTTCAAATACATTTGCAGTGGTCTTTAACTACATATTAATCTACGTGTATCCCTTATTTTAAAATATGTATCTTGGATTTTTTCTCGGGTGAATATGAACTTTGTCGAATGGTGTAATAACTTTGGAATAAATACGAATTTTTTTTTCCTTTTTCCCCTTTTCAGACGAGCGCCTCTTACTATAGAGCATACTCTGCTTGCTGATGATTTCATAGTTTTTTTTTAACTTTTTTTTTATAAAAAATTGTATTTGTATTTAGTACATACATATGTTTTCTTTATATTATGTACAAAGTTTTTTTTTTTATATTTTGTATATAAAAATATTCTGTTTACCTTTTGTTTTTCTGTTTCTTCAAAAAAAAGACAAAAAGTCGTCAGATTTTTATATTATTCTTATTCATAATAACAATAAAAAATCAATGATTTCATTATGATTATGTACTGTTTTTGTTTTAGTATTGACCTTGCAATAAAATAATCTTTTTATTTTATTAAATATTTTTTACGTATTTTTTCCATGCTTAACATTCCAATTATACAGACGTCAGCAATATTGTAATCTGTCAGCTATTTTTGAATATGGCGGCTCATAAAACGAATATCCCAACAATTAAACGGTATTGGGTTACGCTATGTTAACGATTTCAGTAATTTTTCAATTACGAAGATATATACATACATATATTGCAAAACTAACGGATTTTGGCAGTAGTTGGATGTTTTTTTTTTTTGAAAACAACTCACAATAAATTGAGATCTTTGTACATTTACTAAAAAACTGTCAGGAATTCAGAATTTAAAGATATTTATTTGCATACAAATATTTTCGAATTCGCAAAAAAAACTTTTTTATTTTTGAAATACTTTGTATTTCTTTTTCTTAAAGCATACATTTTTTTTTCTTAAACTGTGTAACTTTTTTGTTTCTGCACATTTCTGGAATATTCTTTTTAAAGAAAGAAAAACTTCCTTTTTTTAGTGATTATGTGCAAACACTTGCATTCTACATGATAAAATATTGGCTGGTAACTAACATAAAATCTTTTTCTTCTTCTTTTTCGTTGTAACCATGAGCTTCTTTTTTGTCTTTTAAATTTTAATCATTATTTTTCCAACTTTACCTTTCTTTCTATAAGTGTCATCTTTTACAAGTTGTACAACATACTTGAATTGCCGTGTATGTATCTATTTTCTTTTCATCTTCCACCAAAAAAGGTACATATTTTACACAATTTTATACATATTGCTTTTCTTAAAGTTAAATCTTGAAAATATTTAATAAAAATCCCCAGTTCATTTAATGTCGCTATAGTCAGAGCTTTCACAGAATGAAGTCATTAATATATTAGAAAAATTCAGTAGTGACTCCAATAGAAATCACCAAGTAAAATTCAAAAATTGTTTAAAAATCCGATACTTTGTTCTACTTGTAGTAAAAAGTTAGTACAAAAGTCTGTTAAACAGGTTCTGATTCAATTGAACTAATTTTTATGTTATTTTGGCTTTTAAGTTTGGATTAGACTATGCAGTATTTTTTGTTATTCCAATTTTGGATAACAACTAATTTCATCCGTATTTGAATTAATTTTGTATGCTATGTTTTAGTAAATTCTATTTCTTGATTTTGTCACATCACGTCACCCTCTTTAATTGCCTATACTCGTATTTTAGGACCGGTCAACTGGTTGTAAAATTTAAAATTATATTTAAACATTAAAAAATCAACAAATGACCCATCAAAAATGAATAACATTTTTTTCACTTTTTCCTATAAAAGTGGTTCATTTACGAATGCTTCGGAAAAAAACGAATGCTATCAAAAAATTTTCACATGAATTTGAATAACTTTGTAAAATAAGAGGCTTTTAAAAATAACACCGATTGACAAAAATGAACTTTTAATTTGTCACATGAACTTTTTGGCATTTTTTTCTTTATTTTAACTTCCTAAGGTGGAACACATGTGTAGAAAAAATTTGACACTCAAATTTTTTCTGTGATAGGAACCAGACAAACAAGCCAGCCGCCGTGAGCCGTTTAAGCCGCCGCCGCCGGTCATTTTTGCCTCAGCCGCCGATTTTTTTCGGCTCATTTCGGCTGGAAGTATAATTTTCCAAAATAAAAAAATTAAAAACAAATGTCATTTTTAAAACAAATTTTCTACTTCATCATTTCCTGAACCATCAAGAGTATTTTTTTTAGTTCAAAAGAAATAAAAGAACCAGTTTTATAGTCAGAGCTAAGAAGGATTTTTGTCATAAATATTTCTTAAGTTGGAAGTTTTGCTTGAAAACTTCTGACATATTTCGCTGAAATTAGGATATGCAATTTTAGCTAAATTCGCACAAAACCGAATTCAGCTTTAGAAATTGAATATATATCATTCCATCAAACCATTCCTTTATAATTAATTCATATGTTTCATTTCCAAAGTTTAATATTAAATAGAATGCATTCTTATGTTTAATACATTCCTTATAGAATTACAATCAATTTAAATAATTAATTTCTTCGAGTTTATTTTGTAACCAATACTTTATTGATAGAATTTTCTATCCACGGGCTAATTATGGTCAATTAAATGTTAAAATGAAATAAAAATCAAATTATTTCATCCTTTTCACTCGACGTTTCGTTGACGGTATTTCAACTTCTTCTGGAGTGCGAATTTTATTAATTTGATTTTACTTATTTACGTTGTCAAGTATTTTATTTAAAATTGAATAAAAATTGGACATCACAACACGCAATTTAATAAAAACTTTAAATAAATAATTACAACTTAAATAAATCACAGTTTAACCTAACGACTAGTATTACAGAATTTTCCTATTTTTTTTTTTTCATTAATTCTAATCTTTTACAAAATGGCTTATCAATCAAGTAATTTTATTCAATCCGTAAAAGACTAAATTATGAATATACCAATGATTCTGACAACACTTTAGTTTATAATTACAAATTAAATAAAAATGTGGATTATTTTAGAGATTTAATATTGATATCAAATAATGAAGGTAATTAACCAAAATTTAAAGACGCAAACACTTGTTTTAATATTTTAAAAACCGAATAAAACGTGAAAGATAATTATAAAAATAATGAATTCATTAAAGAATTCATTCACTATGCATAAAAATTAAAAGAATGATGCCAGTGAATGAATTCATAAGGAATGGTATAAACGAATGATATATTAGTAAATTTTAATTAAAAATCCAAAAGTGAATTAAAGAATTAATTCATTAGAATCTATGGTCGTAGGTTTGGTTAAGTAGATCACATCACATTTTTCAGAAATTTCAGTACACCTAAAATTATTATCAAAAGACACATTTTTCAGACATTGCGGACGAAAAAAAATGTTAAGTTATTTCTCGGCCGACTTATAAAATTGGGGAGATATTTACAATAATCGACGCTATTCTGAGTTCCGAATCCACAAAAAAATTCTAAAGTCAAACATTCCGGATTGTTTTGCTGTTCCGTGATCCACATCCGAGTTAGTTTTTTCGTTTTATTTTGTGTAGAAAAAGCTTGATGATAGTGAAACGAATATATATTTTTTAACAACAATTATTATATAATTTATTTTAAAATTAGTCTATGAATATTAAATTTGGTAGGAACAGCAAATTTTCGAAATTTTTAATTCCGTATGATTTTACAAATCAACTCTAATTAAAAAGTTTCGGGACTCAGAACAGGGGTGAATATCTGAATGTTTTTACTTTTCTTTTAAGTTTTTCAACTTTGACATCTTTTCGAGCATAATTTTTTTCGAACCATATTTTTTTGTAGTTTATTCTAAAAACACATTTAATTTTGAGTGAAAATAGAGTTTGTTTATTTCTAAGTTCCGAATCCACATAAAAAAATTTTAAAGTGAAACATTCCGAATTTTTTTGCTCTTCTGTGATCCACATCTGAATTATTTTCTTCGTTTTATTTCGTGTTGAAAAAGCTTGGTAAAGGTAAAGGGAATATTTTGTTGCAAAAATTGATATGTTAAAATTTATTTTAAAATTTTTCAGTATGCTAAAATTTGTTCGAAACAGTCAATTTCCGACATTTTGAATTTTGTGGGATTTTACAAAACTACTCTAATTAAAAAGTTTCGGAATACATAACAGGGGTTATAGTGTCAAAACTCTGTTTTTGAGCGACTTCAAGCACTTAACAATTTTAAATTCAGCAATTTTTCAACCGATTTTGAATCTTGGAACGTTTTTGGAAAGACAAAAAATTTAGATTTCCAAATATCTGTATATAGAATTATTTATTTGTAACTGAAATATGTTGAAAGTTTTTTTAAAAAATATTGACGGCTTTTTTACAGTATTAAAAAATTCTTTACTATTGTAATTTATTCTGAAAGTGGGTTTAGTTTTTAGTAAAATCAGATTCTTTTGTTTAAATTAATTGAAAATTGAAAAAGTTATCGTAATTTTTCTAAACATATAATTTCCACTATTATAAGACATCTCGATGTTCTGGTTTGCACACTCGTTAAGGTTAACTTTTTCAATTTTCTTATAAATGCAGAGATTCCATGTTTATAAATAAATGTATAACTTTGACAATTTTAAAGCGATTAAAGTAGAACTTCATTTTACTCTGAATTAAGAATAACAAATTTTTTAACAAAATATTGCAATTAAAAGCCGTCAAAATTAAACAAAATAAGAAAAAATTAAGAAAATCAGTTTTATTTGAAAATATTTCCACACAATTTTGTTGAATATATAAACATATGTATATATTTGGAAAGCCCCAATATCTCTCCTTCTAGGTCCGTTCAAAAACTAAAAATCTTAAATTTGTAATTTTTATCGATGAATTTAACTTAAAATTATTTTTTATTTGATAATTCCAAATTTTTTGTACAATTTTCTACTGCTATATTTTGGAAAAAACCTTAAACATCTTTAAATTACGTGTATAATGTTCTATCAAGCCGCCGCCGCCGCCGATTATTTGGTTGCGCCGCCGCCGCCGTTTTTTATCCGGCTCAACCTTAATCGCCGCCGCCGCCGCCGATTTTTTGCTTGCGCCGCCGCCGCCGATTATTTTGATCGGCTTGTTTCTCTGATAGGAACTTTATCTATACTAATATAATTTGTTTGTTTGTAGGAGGTAATCTCCGTAACAACTCATCTGATTTCAAAAATATTTGTTCCAGTATTTAGAATAGTTCTTAAGGATGAATATAGACTTTATATCATTCCATTAAAATAATTAATAAAAAAGTTATGAGCAATAATGTAAAAATATCGCAAAAACTAGGCTAAGGGGCTTAGTATTTAAAAAAAAAAAAGTAACTAAAGTCAGCAAAAAATTTTGCTGTGTCAGCAAATTTTTAGTCGGGAGCGTGCTTGCAAAAAAGTTGGTAATTTCAGCAAAAGGTTTGCTGAAAATCAGCGAGCTGATTTTTACCAAAAAAGTAATCTTCAGCAAAAGTTTTGCTAACACTTAGTCGATTGCAAATGAAAAAAAATCTTTGCTAAAATCACTAAACTTTTTCCTGAATATTAGTAGACTGAAAAAACTTGTAGCGAAATTTTGCTTCAGTTAATTTATTTGCTGAAAATGTAAATATAGAAATTGTGTAGAGTTGTTTTTCTTTTTTATCATTTCCGTTGTCTGTACTACATCCAGACAAGCTGCGACATCTACATCTTTTATATCTGGTTGTCGTCCACGCTATAAATGCGGTTATCATCACAATTTTTGTAGCAAAATAAATTAGTAAAACATTAGTTCAAAATTAGTTTAATGCTAAAAAAATACAACTAAAACTTTTGCTGAAATACCGATTTCAAAAAAAATTGCTAAAAACTAGTACACTTGATATACAACACGTTTTACTAATTTTGCTACTAACTTATTTTTTTGAGTGTATGTTTAGCAAATTTTTTTTACTATATATTTCGTTATGAATAAAGATAAACAACAGTAAAATAACTAGCCTTACCAAAAAACTAGGGCAGACTGCGAAAATATTAAAGAATTCAGCAATGTATCTATTATTTTGACCAAGCCTTTGCTAAATATGTAGAAATCCTCATGTCAAGTTTTAAATTTATTCGATACTTATTGGCTTTAAAATGAGCTGTGAAATAGAAGTGCGTGAAAAAATAATTCGATTATTTTACGAAATATAGTACTTGTACCCAGATATGCAAATCCACCTAACTGCCCAGAGCTCAGACCCATCGAAAGATATTGGGCTCTGGTAAAAAGGATCATGAAGGGCTAAAACATTTTCAAGAAAATGGTTATCATCAAGCAAAAAATCACTGAATACACTATTAAAAGTTTAATGGGAGGAATTTCAGAAAAAATTAAATTTTTCATTAAAAACCACTAATGTGTAATAGTTTTTTAGTAAATGTAAACATGAATAAGATTTCTGTTAATAAAACGTTTTTTTCTAGTTCAAAAGTTATTTGAATTTATTCGTGCACTAATTTCATCGAACGCAAACCTTATGTGTAGAGTTTGCTGTTCGGTTTTAATCGAAACCGTAACCGCGGGTTTTCAAGCCTAAAAACCGACACCGAAAACCGACAAAAATAAGTCGGTTTTTAATAAATACTTTAACCAATTAAAATAAATAATTAAATAGCATATTATTGAATCTTGAATTTCGAAATGAGCTCAGCTCATACTTTACAAAATTTTTTATTTAATTGTAATGACATTTTCTCCATTAAATATTATTTTAAAGAATTTTTTGTTTTTGTTAATACGGGTAACATAAACCCATTATAATTCGAGAAAAAAATTGCAAGAAAAAGTCAAAGTGTCTTCAAATGCAAATGAAATGTGCAAAGAAATTTGAAAATAACACACAAAACAACAACAACGAAAATAATTTTGTTGTTGCTTTGTGTGTTATTTTCAAATTTCTTTGCACATTTCATTGCATTTGAAGACACTAAAATAATTTTGTTGTTGCTTTGTGTGTTATTTTTAAATTTCTTTGCACATTTCATTGCATTTGAAGACACTAGGTAACCCCCCGTTTTCACATGCAAGTAAATGGTTGCAAGTTGAGAATACGTATTATCAGCGAAAAATTTCGAAAATTACCGAAAAAACATGAAAATTTTACATGTGTCCACACTACTTGCTGTAAGTTCATTTTTCAAACGTCGTCGAAGGCATAGGTTGTCACTAAATAGGACTCCAATATTGCCAAGTATTCAATATTCTAACAAAGCTGGGAAAAAATTTTGTTCTTAACAATTTTTTTTTTTCATAAACTTATAAAATTGATATTTTAAATTACCACTAAGATATGTCATTGTGTTATTTTTACTTTTTTTTTACAAATAAATACAAAATCAGTTGAATTACAACTTTTACTTTACCAAATACTAGTAAATTAATAGAAAACATTACTAGGCAACACTGTTTTCTTTATTCTGTCATTTCACTTGCCGCAAGTATCAAAAATCCACTGTCTTCAAAATTTACTTGCAAGTTGAGCCGCAAGTCGTATAAGTGTGATAGATTTAGTGAAAAAGTGTGAGTGTATTTAGTTTTTCGAACTTGCACTTGTATGTGGCAACGGGGGGTAAGAGATATTGAGTTTCACATAGTCAGTTCAGATTTTCTCCGCGTATTTTTCAAAAAGTCTAATTTCGTAGTCCGCGAAATTTCTAAAATTGTAACTTTATATCATTTTAAACAAATTGCTAAAATTGAAATTAAACTCTTTCAAATACAGCTTTAGTTGCCGAGAAAAAAAAAATTTTAATTTATAACGGTTTTCCGCGTTCATTTCCCGGAAAAGTCACGAGATTGCATTATTGCCTTTATTCGAGTGAGAAATTCAGTCGAATTTTAATAAATAATTTGCAGTTTAGGGTGCTACAGATAATTTTGTATTGAAAATAAAACGTTCTGGTAAGTATCGAATATGCTAAGGCTTTATAGTGGTACTTAAAACGTTAAAAGTTTCTTCAGAAAACGTAAAACGAAAAAATCATTTTCATTCCACTTTCAAAAACCAAAGTGGAATTGGTATTTAGAGCAGCTTAAACTCATAAAAGCTTTTCAATAGTACTTGGTATGTATTCCCTATAGTGTCGTTAACTATTTCACTTAAAAAATATACATTTAAAACGCTTTTTGTTGGTAAATTCGACAATTTTCTTACTGATTAGCAAAACGTAATTTTTTCTGAAAATTTAAAATTTTAAATTTTGATCGGCGATCTTCTCTTTTTTAACTACAAATGGCAACTTATATCAAAATTTGGCAGTTGGAACTCGAATTTACCCCAAAAAGTCTTTTTTTAACATTTGAGATTTTACGAAAACGCAAAAAACATGAAGAAGCAAAAGTAAAACGTTACGAAATTGTACATCGAAATCATATTAATTTTATGCGAAATATGCTCTCTAACAAAAACTTTTTTAAGTGAAATTATTAAAAACAGCATTCTTAACTTATAACACTATGCGACAGTCAAAATCGGGATGGGATGAAACCAATGGGAAATGTTATATCGGTCAAAAACAAGTTATACGTGTCCCGGCGTTTCGCTGGGTCACCCCTAGGAATCGAGATATATCTTTTTTTTTTTGACATAACTCGAGAACCACTAGTCCGATTTTGCTCAAACAATTTAAAAAAATTAAAAATTACAATTCCTTTAATCTGTTCATATAACGTTTTTCTATATACTCAACAGTTTTGCCGGTAAAAAAAATGTTTGTTACCGCTACCATAAAAATCAATAACCTTTTGTTTATTACTTTTTTTTAATATTTTAGGCAAAAAATATTTTTTTCTTCATACATTTATTTTTACCGGCAAAACTGTTGACTTCAAGTGAAATTGAAGTCTGTGACATTAGAGCGTACCACCTTACAGGCAAAAAAAAGTGTGCCGTACACCCTCCAATATGAAGTATTTTTGCATGGAAGTTTCAAAAAAATTTTTTGTTTTTTTTTTGCCGAACGTAGGGGTCGCCATTTTACATTTTTCGTTATATCTTTGGCATTTACAGTCGGATCTTAAAGTAAAGTATAAAGTATACATCGATGTTTTTCTCTCGAGGAGACCAGTGTGTTGCTCTAACGGCCATTGAGCTCAAGTATCCCATTCTAGTAGTTACCCACCAGATCTCAGTTGCTACGACCCTAATGTACCACCCTAATGTCAGAAAATTAAAGCTCGCAAAAAAACTTTTTTTTTTGAAGTTGTCTTGCAAAAATACTTCATTATAGAGGGTGTACTGCGAAGTATGGGTAAGTAAGTAAGTGAGGTACGGTCTACTGTGACATGCCTGATTATTTAATTTTTTAATACATATTTAATTATTTTAAAACAATTCTATTACTTTAACAAGGAAACTGAAAAATAACCGAAACCGAGGTTTTTTTAATTTCGAAAAACCGAAACCTCAGTTTTCAAATTTTTCGGTTTTTAGCAATCTCTACTTATGTGTATATATGACATCCTATACGAAATTTTTGAAAAACTAAAACATATATCTAATTATATTCGCAAAGATATAGTGTCACACTTGACTATATATAAACATACGATCCATATTAAGTTATATAATTTTCTATATAAATTTTTTTTATCGGGTATATAATTTTCTATTGAGTCGTTGCCGAGATACTCAAACACCAAAATACTGCTAACAAGTGTGCTATAACTAGCCATCTCAGTTAAATGAAACTCGTATTTTAAAGCAAAATGAATACATTATTTAAGTATCTGGCTACTGTTAGTTATTATGGCCCTTTTCTCAATCTCTTTAAAGACGACAATAATAGCAACAACAAGAAAAACTTCCTTAATATTCTTGCCACCATTTAACCAGACTAAACAGTGGCAAATGATGTGATACACACACACACAAATTCCTTCTAGCCAGTTAGTATCTGCTATTCTCCCACAAAAAAAAAAAAAAAATAAATATAAAAACAACAAACCAATTTAACCTTTATAAGTTTTATATCTCAAACTTATTTAAAAAAAATCCTTCAAACAAAACCTCCATTCATCCACAATATTTTGGACTTTTGTAGATAAATGTTGTCAGATACTTGTAAGTACACTCATGCAAAAAAAATGTAAATTGAATAATATATAAAGTCGATTTTAATTGAACTAATTTTCAACACATTTGTAATACTATATAAATATATATATAATCGTCCATTAATTGGATTTGGCGATTTTGAAAAATATCTGTTATGCTGCCTACACACGAGCAGTGTTGCCATAATGGCGATTTTCTCGTCAGATCAAGCGATTTTATTTCGCCCCCAGCAGGAAAAATTGTGTAGCTATTAGCTAAAAATCTAGCGATTTTTAATCAGCCGTAATATAATTTCTTAAAATCGGTTTTATATTGGAAAATATTGTAAAATTCGCATATTGATATTGTTTTATTATAAAAACCACTTCTTAAACGATTTTAGTAAAAAACTTTCTGAAAAATGCACATTTCAATAAAATATGGGTATGTAGTTTTTCACCGCACAACGCCCTCTATTGAGTATTTTAAATACTAATATTAATTCAATGAAAATCGGGATTCATTATTTAAAGCTTAATCGTAAAATTTTTCATTATTTAACAGTTTATAACACTTCTTACGAACATATTAAAGAAATTTTTGAGTAAAAAACTCCTTTAAGTACCATTATTCAACAATCTAGCGATAAAATCGCTAAATTGTTTCACTGTTTATAAATCTAGTGATTTTCTAGCGATTTTTAGGTCTGATCTAGCCATTTATTTTGAAAATTTGTTGGCAACTCTGCACACGAGGAACATTCGTCACAGAACATGTGTTCCCGGGTAAAAATCTTAATATGGTGTGATATATAATTATATCTTATTTGACAAGTCCCCATATACAACGACATACAACTTGAACCGAAAAATGGGTCATCTACTTGTGTCTCATTATATCAAATTAGATATAGTTTGATACAGTTTGATCCAAGATTTGTCCATATCCAGGACATCAAATTACATCTAATTCGATATAAAAATATCTGATTTTATATAACATTGTCTAATAGTAAGTATACTTTTTATGCATACCAGCTATTAAATTGATATTGAAATTTCTATAGCTGAACAATTTTAAAGGCCCAAATTTTATAACATAAAATAAAAATTAATTAGAAATTTATTAATTTAGTTCGAGGCCAATTTCCTTATTATGAATTAACATAATAAGTACTTTTTTCAAAAACTGCTATTTTTCTTCATCAGGATATTCTCCTAACAAATACTTCACAGAGTTTTTGCTTTCAAAAACCTCTACACTTTCAGGAATGAAAAGACGATCGTTTCGGGGATTTTCCAGGTCCCCTTCTTCAGTTTTCTTTAGAAAGTGGTGGCAATAGTGCAATGCAAATCGAAACATCAAAATTTCATACTAAGCGTAGTCTGCTACATCAACGAAATGAGAATGGAGCCAACAATAAAATATGTTTTCGAAGTCTCTGCAAAGATTATGTCTTTATATAGAAATATTAAGCTGCCTACACACTAGGGAACATACTTAAAAAAAGAGAGCATTTTTTGTGAATGTGTGAGTGCGTTTGTGTGTGTGTGAGTGTTGAGAGCGTGCATTTCGTGTTTACAAAATTTTTTGATATTTTTTGTTCCCTCAACCATGTTCCCTAGTGTGTAGGCAGCTTTATGAAAGTTTTCTGTTTTTGTATTTCGTACCGTCGGTACATGTCTTGATATGTGTCTTAATGTGACTCCATTCACCGTCAGATATAACCCAATCACATTATATATAACAATATATAAGTATTTTTACTCGGGTTTCTATTTTTTTTTTACATTTTTTATACATACGATGCCACACAACAAAACGTCAAACGAAACATTTCTGTTTGTTTGTCGAACTGATCATAATATCAAATATGCGCGGAAGAAAATCATTTCACATTTTATGTATCTTAATTCTCGCAAATATATTCATTTATAAAATTAATCCAGTTTTCATTATTTATAATTGTTGTCATTTTCATTTTTTTAAATGCGTAATTACAAAAAGCACCTGACAGCATGACTGCTATCAATGAACTAACACAGCAAAAACAGTAAAATCGACACACGATGAATAATTGAGTTTGGAAACACAAAATATCAAAAAATTTTGATAACACGAAATGGGCATTTTCTGACAAATGTCCCTTCGTGTTTATGCAGCTTTAAATTTAGCAACCTATTTGGCAAACATTTTGCTAACCCATAGGTCTACCTTCCTTGTCAGTTATAAACTTTTGGTCTTATTAACTTTGTGAACTTTTTTAACTATTTCTACAGAGTTTTTGTTTCGAGTGTACAAATGTATGCAGTGTTAAATCTTTACTTTATTCTCGTCTCTTCTTCTTTTTATTTCGAATTTTAACATGTATTTCATCTTGTTCTTGTTCTTTTTTGTTTTATTAATGTTTGTTTTCTTTTTCTTATTTGTGGCTGATTTGCTCGTTATTTTCGCCTTCTTGTGTGCTTTAAGTTCGATTTGCCTTTTTCTTCTTCTTTTTTTTATTTGTTTCAATAATGTTGTAAATGTTTTGACGACATTTGGTTTTAGATATAAGTGGATTTTTCCATTAGCTTAGTTGTTATATCTGTATGAATATCATCTAGCTAAGCATTTCTTCTACACACACATCTTTAAGACAACTAAAACGTAGAAGTGGCATGTGATATTCTACATTATTACTTTACTGTCTTTTATTTGTTGTATTTTTGGCTGAATTTGCAAAATAAATATATTTTATTGATTTACCATTTACATATTTTCAACTATTTAAAAATATACATGTAGCACTTGGGTGAAACCATAGCAACTCAATACACCATAAGGATTTACCATCCCCGATTTTAATACGTTAACCCGCTAACATTCTTCAATGGAACCATGTTTTTTCAAAATTATATTTTTAATTTGTTCTCTTAACTGAAATCTATATAAAGAATAAAAAAAAAACATTTAAAATTATACCAAAAACGAGTAAAAAAGTTAAAGTTGGGCATGCCGACTATATAATACCCTACACCAGTCTGATTAAAAGCCAACTAATATTTGGATCCGAAATTCGAATGGGTTAAAACGGACTTGTGTCAAAATTTTCTATAGAATGATAAAATCGAAAATATAGCCCATATGGGCGATAGCTCCAAATATGAGTCAGCGAACCAAATTTCATTGAAATATCTTCGTATTTGCGACCAGCAGCGTGTAATCAAGTCAATTTTGGGGGGACCCTTATATGGGCAGTAGGTCTAAACATGGACCGATTTTAACCAAAATCAATAGGTGGCGTCAATAGTCGGTGTACCAAATTTCATCAAAATATCTTGATATCTGCGACCTGTAGAGTGCGCACAAGAATGCATGGACAGACAGACAGACAGACGGGCATCTTTAAATCGAAATAAAAAGTGATTCTCAGCCGTTCGGTATACTATAAGGGTCTAGGTCCAATATTTTTGGGTGGATGCCTGTCAGTTTTATGAGTCGATTCTAAACATAGTTTTGAGTTACATCTACCCCATTCAACGTTTTTACTTGTTTGCAGAATTTGTCTTACACTTCTGACAGACACATTTAGCTGCAAATTATTTTTTATTTAGGAAGCGGATAGATTGTATATGCCTGCTTTTCGAAGAAAATCTCGATGTTGCCTATCACTTAGTGATGATGGACGTCCTGGCCCCCGTTTCTGTATTTCTCGCATCGAAAAAGTTTTCGCTAAAAATATGTGAAATTCAACCCTACTCTGCTTCATATAGGGTGAGTCGCAGACTATAAAATATATTTGAAACCAAATCAGCTAATAATGCGCTGCACGTAAGTTATTTGTTATTTTAATTAATTTTACAAAACTACATGTGTAAAAGTTACAATATCTGAAAGATTTGCGATTAAAACTCTAGTCCATTTTATCATCCCTTAAATCATCCTGTGTAATGCAGGGTTAGAAAACTTCGCATTAGATACAGAAACGGGGTACTGGTCTTTTAATGGTGCCATAACTAGAATCCATTCTTATGACATTTGCTACTCCCACATGTGAAGCCTTCCCAACCGAAAAATCTTCGAAAAAGTATTTTCCGCGCGGCATTTTGTACAAATAAAACGATTTATTTAATTCGGTTCACAATTTGAATAAGCAAAACAATAAACTTTAAAAATTATAACAAGGGCAAGGAGTTCCATGCAAATGCATGTTTTTTTTCGATAGTCCAAAACAAATATAACCTAAATATTTATCCGAGTCATCAAATTTAGAACAAAATGGCATCGATTTGTAGTTGCATATTTTTGCATATTTTGACTTTAAATACATATTTGGTGCCTTTTTAATTCATATTTCGTGCTTTTTAATGCATATTTTTCGTTTTTAATAGGATTTTATAATTTGTAAAAAAATATTAAAAATTTATAGGTTTTCGTATTTTATTCAATCAAAATATTTATTTTTTTCATTATTTTTAAAAATAAGCTTCCTTAAAAACCTTATTGACCTAAGGAAAAGCTTGGAGTTCAGTGAGTTCAGTGCCTATTTGCAAAATAACTAACTTACATATATTTTAAGATGCGTTATTTTTTCAAAAATAATCGTTTTTAGTGCATATTTTTTATGTTTTTAATGCATATTTGTCTTTTTTAGCCGCATTTTTTAGGCGCATATTTTCGATTTTTAAGTGCTTAAGTCCTTGCCCTAATAATAACAATTGCAGCAAAATCATTGCCCTCTCGATTGAAATTTATCATTCTAATTTTGTGGAAGTATAATTATTTACTTTGAATAAATAATTCATACTATAAAAACTTAAGTCAATAAATGCAAAAAAGAAAGGCTTATGTGCTCATTTAAGAGCTGTTTACAGCCTCCAACAAAATATAAATCGTATTAATTTTTTAAAAAAATATTACACTAATGGATAGTTGAAAAGTGAAACATAAAATTTTATGATCTTGGAAAATTAGTCACTTTTACTATATTTGAACCAGTCTACCACTCCCATTAATCACGAAAATTAAAAATTTTTTATCAGCAGTTTGACATTTATGGTGAGTTTGGTGATTCCTTATTTTTGATTGCTAGGATTGAACTAATTTCACGTCATAGATATATTTCGAAAACTTCATTACACCCGCATTATGTTTCTATAGTTAAGTTACGATTATAAAACATGACATTTTAGTTCGGTTATAATCAAAATACTTGTCTTATACATATTTGTATGTCAAACAAGTTTACTGAGCACAAATAGTCCACTATAATTCTCAAAAATGTCAACGTCCGTCAAATAATGGAATCAGTAGAACAAGATTATGAAATATACTCGTGTACTTGTACATTTAAAGTATGGAAAAAATCAATAATTACTGGGCAAAATGTTTTATAAATCTGCATATATGGTAGTGGTACGATACAAATGTTGAAAATTTGTCAAGTTTTTCATAGAGTATGTATGCATGGCTGTGTGTGTGTTTGTGTGTGTGTGTGTATGGGTTGTTACTGAGTTTTAATATTATTATTGACGCAGGTAATTTTCCGAGATATTCTAGATGAATATTATTATTATTATTCTCGTTATAAGTTGCAGCATTATTAACATAACGTTTTACGAATGATATAATAATGAGTAGGGCAAGGAATTTCATGCAAATGCATGTTTTTTCTGGTGAGCCCAAAACTAATACGGGTAAAATATTTATCCAAATAATCAAATTTAGAATAAAATAGCATCGATTTGTAGTTGCATATTTTTGTATATTTTGTCAAAAATACAAGTATTTGCATATGTTGACTTCAAATGCATATTTTTTAATGCATATTTTATACTTTTTAATGCATATTTTTCATTTTCAGTAGCATTTTTAGATTTGTAAGAAAATTTATTGATTTTCGTTTTTTGATTGAAACAAAAAAAAAATTTTTGTTTTGTTATTTAAAAAAAAATGCTTTGATGAAAATCATGTTGACTTAAGAAAAAGCAAAAAACTTGGTGTTTGTTCGAAAAATAACTGGTATTTTTTATGTTTTAAGGCATGTACTTTTGCAGAATTACGTGTTTTTAGTGCATATTTTGCATGTTTTTAATGCATATTTTTCCATTTTAACTGCATTTTGTAGGCCCATATTTTCGTTTTTTAAGTGCATGAAATTCCTTGCCCTAAAAATGAGCTTTTTGAGGGAATTTGTTAAAGTACATATGTAAAGACTCAAACGAAGTATATATACATTAGTGTTATGACTTTTTGATTTTTTTTTGCAAATATCAAATTTTACATGCCCTAGCTATAAAGGCCATAAAAAAATATTAAGAAACGCAATCTTACTTTTTCGCTGCTGTCAAAAAAGTTCCCGCACCAATAGGGTTGAAATTCGGTTTATATTGTTTTAGTTTAATTAAAATATTCCTCCGAAGTTTTAAACAAATGAAATTCAAACGATGCGTATTAAAAGATATTTACGGTAAATATTACGAAACCTTTTTGGAAGGACTTTTGAATACATTTTTTGTCGTTTACAATAATTCTTGTAATAATTCGTTATGTAAATTATGCAAAATCCCCGAGCAAAAATTTTTTTAGAAATTGAATTTGGTGCGGAAGGTTTTTTTGACAAAATGACCCGCAAACACGATTTTAATTATTAATTTAGTATTGCCTATCACGTGGTGATAGGTAAAATTTTTGTTCAAAATGAGTCATAACCCTAATATACATATATATCTACAAATATATAATACAATAATATTAATAAGGAACGCATGTAAGTACAGGGTGATTCAATAGTAGTGCCGATCTTTGAAAGAACGTGTAAAAGTTATCCAAACATTTTATGAAAATGGTCGTTGTGCAAGAAGTGCATTTCGAGCATCGCGGGATTTTAATAATCGTGACATGATAAGAAACTTTTTATGGCCTGAATTAGATGGCATGGACTTGGAACACATGTGGTTTCAACAGGACAGTGCCAGTTGCCATACTGCGCATGAAACAATGACCCTATTGCGAACGAAGTTCCCAGGACGCATTATTTCAAAAAACAACGAGGTCAAATGGGCGCCTAGATCTTGCGATTTGACAACATTGGACTTCTTTCTCTGGGGTTATGTGAAGAGTATGGTCTATGTTAATAAGCCGGAGACGATTCTAGAAATGAAGGACGTAATCATACGCGTTATAAATGTTATACAGCCCCAACTATGCCAAAATGTCATGGAAAATTTCGATACGCGCATCTGTGTTGCCAGAAAAATCGCGGTGGACATTTAACGCATATTGGCTCGTATGAATAAAAAATAGATATTACTACACACAAAAAATTATAAAGGTAAAATTAACTAAAATACAATTTAAAACGAATAAAATTTCAGTTAAAAACCGGTCTACTCACATTTTCATTTAATCTAACAATTTCTTTATTTGTTTTTGACTATCAATAATTGACTATAAGAAACCGTAAAATCAACTTAAAGTTTATTTATTTTTACTATAAAAATAACAAACAAAACGGTGCGAAGAACTAAATTTATATTTGATTTTACTAAAAAATTTAAAATAAAAACAATTCAAATAATTGTATTGGTGTTTTTTATTTCAAACAACTTCTACTACTACTACATACCTTTTTTTGGTTAATTTTTTTAGTTTTACTTTAAAACAATAAAAATTGACTACAAAATTTGACTGTTACGAAATATCTGTATTTTCATTTAGTTAAATTTTTAAATAACTTGTGAAAAAAGTTAAAAATTATTTTTCTTCTACGAACAACTGTTATTACTTTAAAAATAACTCAACTGAAAAACTTCAGAAACAACTAAAAAAAAGTGACTGTGTTTATTTTATGAGTGTAATAGGGGGAAATACAGGGTTTTTTAAGCAATTACTTCACAAATCTAGTCTGCTTGGGAGTAGACTAGAAATTTAATTTTTTTAATTTTCGCTTACTTTTCATGCTATTCTACCAGCCAATTGGTAAATTTGGAGTTAAAAGCCATTCCTAAACCCAACGTAATTACTTCGAAGTAATTGCTAAGTTTTATTGATACGACCCATTGGCTCATATGAATAAAAAATAGATATTACTAATAGGGGGAAATACAGGGTTTTTTAAGCAATTACTTTACAAATCTAGTCTGAAATTTAGACTATTTAGACTAGAAATTTAATTTTTTAATTTTCGTTTACATTTCATGCTATTCTACCAGCCAATTGGTAAATTTGGAGTTAAAAGCTATTCCTAAACCCAAAGTAATTACTTCGAAGTAATTGCTAAGTTTTATTCATATGACCCATTGGGTCATTGTGTTTCATACGTAAATACCATAGACTAATAGACATGATGAAATGAAAAAAATATGGTTTTAACCAATTTTGATATGTTTTATTTATAAAAGAAAATCTGCGGTCTTATTGAATTACCCTATATTACGAATGATAAGTTGTGTAACCGATATATATATGAGTGAATTCACATAAATGTTTGGATTTTCGAAATTGTACATATCGGGTCTGTTCGGAAATGCATCAATATCTTGCATGTGATGCGTAGCGCGTTCGTAAAGCACAACCACTGCAGTTAAAATGGAATTACCAAACTAAAGCGATTCCGGGCAAAAAACCAACCCGGGTCAACACCCGGAAATTTCACGATTTTTATTTTGTATTTATCTCAGAACCTGTCGGGCCGATATTTACGCAACGTATCAATTCGGAAACCGCAAGATCTTACCAAATAGACAGCGTATAGCGAGTAACCCAGATCTGTTCCAATATCGGAAAAATATTGAGTTGAAATTCTAATATTTGTTACTCCACTTAAAAAAAATTTGTCAAATTTGTATTTACCTTCAAAATAACTAAAACTTTAGTTATTTTTAATTGTTGAAAAATAACTAATAAATGCATTAAAAATAACTAACAATGTCGTTAACTACCAATGTTGTAAAATTAACTGACAAATTTTTTCTACAAAAATTTTGTAAACATCTGGGAAAATAGGTAAAAATTACTATCCGTTGTCGGAATTTTATAAAATTTTCGGAAAACAATCTCTTGTATCAGACTTAAAAGAAATCGGAAGTGATTTTGTTACAACAGCTAAAAACACAAAAATTCTAAATTATTTGCCAAAATCACACTTTTCTCAAAAATTTTCAAATTTAAAACGGTGACAGACGATTGCTCTATATACTGAGCTAACGAGACATATAATATTTGATGGCTAAATACATAAATGAGGGATAATAGCTGGACAACTACTGGCTGTGCCAAAATGCTAGTGCTGGCAAACAATTTTTTGTAACTAGTATGCCAGTGTTGGGAGGGCAAAAAAAAAGTTGGTCTTGAAGGAGCTTTCCCACAAACAAAATAATTGATTTTATAAAACAAAAAAAAATTTAAAAAAAAACCCAAAACAAATTTTTTTGGTTGCAACCGGATTTGAACTCGGAACCTCCTGACTACAAACATTTTTTAATGAAGCGTCAGCATTTTTGTAAAATCATTGGTCTACCAGTGAATTGATTTTTGTACGCCTGGTAGCATTGGCTAGGTAGCACTGGATAACCACTGGTTGCAAATCTTGGCATATCACTCTAAGCCAATTCTTTGCCAGTGGTTTTTTTTATAAACCACCGAAAGTTTTGTAAAACAAATACTGGTAAACGCTTTTTGCAAACGTTGGCAAAACGTCCCAAATGAGTGTTCTGCCAGTAATTTATTTTTAAAACCATGGTTACCCAGTGGTATGCCAGTGCTTGATTTTTTGTACCACTGGCGATTTCTGACTGGGTAGGTTAGCAAAATCCAAGAGAGACAAAAATTTGTAGTTGAATATTCATAGATTTTAGAAATGCAACTAGAGTATAACATTTTAGTTTTTTAAAAAATATATTTTATTTTTTACGATTTTCATAATTTATCTCTGTAGGGTTACTACAATGGTCTGCGTAACGTAATTTAATTTTTTTTAATTCACTGAATGTAATTTTATTTTTTTTTTAATTCACTGAATGTAATTTTATTTTTTTTAATTCACTGAATGAAAATGAAATTGAATGAATTCAGTGGTGAATTAATTCGGTAAGGAATTAATTCACTTTTTTTTCCCCGTTCGATTTATAAAATTGAACGCGTTCACTAGTGAATTAATTCATTTGATTTAATTAAGAGAACTATTGCAATGGAATTAATTCTTTGAATTTGTTGTTTGATGAACGCGTTCAGTTGAACGAATTCAGTGAATTACTTAAGAAAAGGAATTGATTCAATTCTAAAGAAAATTGAATTCGATTGGTAGTGAATTCATTAAAAAAAGAATTAATTCTAAAAAGCTCTGACTAGAATGCATTAAAAAAAAACATTTGCATTCAATGCGAGAAATGGCTGTAAGCTGTGGTTATTTTTAGAAAATCTTGCCCAAAAATTTAATAAGAAATGCTGAAAAGTTTGTTTCATATTTTCTTAAGGCCTGGACATTGATTCGAATTATATCATTCAGCGTAGAATGCCTCATATATATCATATGATGAGAGAAGGTTGTGAGGTGGATAAAGATAAAAATATTTTATTTTTGTTATTATTATGCCACTATTTTAAGCTTTAATTTATTAAATTTTATTATAAGTGCGAAAGAGAACAATTATGGTGGAAGCAAATTAAAATATGTAGTTGTAAAAGTATTTATTAAATGAGATAAATAACAAAACTAAATTTAAAGATTTGTAAATTGCAGGCAATAATATTTTATGAGATTAAATGAGAAAGTATTTGAATTGTTTTGGTGGACTGACCATAAATAAATGGCCAGTCGGAAATACTACGTATAAGAGATTTATTAATTAAAAAAATATAAATTTCAGAATTATTCAAAAAATTTGCCATGGCTTTGGATTTCAAACTTAAGAACTTCTGATTAAAAAACCTTTTTTGGAAATATTGTAATAGGATCAACTATAACTTAAAAATGCGCATATATGATACCGAAAGCAATAATCGGTTTGACGTTATGATGTTATAACTTAAAACCCCATAAGAAAAAGCGCTACAATTACTGATTTAGATGTACTTATTTTTTAACAGAAACACTAAATTGATTTTAACTTTGAGTTGTCATAGAAGAGGAGTACTCCCATTTCAAAATTTTTTCAGTACTTTTTGAACGAGTGCAAGAAAAACTCTTTCTCGTCAATTAAAAGTTTAAAAAAATTTTTAGCAAAAAAAATATATTTTTTATTTTACAAACCATTTTATTGCCGCCATCGAACTTGCGACCTCAAGATTGCTAGTCTAGCTCTCAATTGCTGATCTATTCTATGAAATATGGCATAAAAACCCCATTTTGTCTTTGGCCATGGTAGCCAACGACTTGTGATACGGGGCATTATCTTGGTGAAAGATCACTTTTTTCTTCTTCATATGCACTGATAGAATTTTGTGCATAGTATTAATGAATTTGTTCATTAAACCAATGATTTTTTTCATTCCCCAAAGAATGCGTTCATTAAATCAATGAAACGTATTCATTAAATGAAAACTAATTGAAAAAAAAATATTTTTTTGAATTTTTTTATTTATTGTTTATTTTTATTTTATTAATTTTTATTTCTACATGTACATTAGACCGTACCTCAAAAAAAAAGTTCGTCGCACACCCTCCAATGTGATGTATTTTTGGAAGGCGATTTCAAAAAAAAATTTTTTTTGCCGACCGTAGGGGTCGCCTTTTTTAATTTTTTGTTATAGCTTTGGCATTTAAAATCGGATTTTAAAGTGTGATATATCGATTTTTTTGCCTCGAGGATACCAGTGTTTTGCTATATAGTAAAAATCCAATTAAAAAAAATTTAAAAAAGCGACCCCTACGTTCGGCAACCAATATATAAAAAAAAATTATACTGGGTTTAGCGAAAAACTTCCTTAGCAAAAGTTTAATGATTTTTTGCGAGCTTTAATTTTCTGACATTAGGGTGGTACATTAGGGTGGTAGCAACTGAGATCTGGTGGGTAACTACTAGAACGGGATACTTGAGGTCAAAATGTCCTTAGAGCAAAACACTGGTCTCCTCGAGAGAAAAACATCGATGTATCATACTTTAAGATCCGACTGTAAATACCAAAGATATAACGAAAAATGTAAAATGGCGAACCTCCTTGCAAAAATATTTCATATTGGAGGGTGACGGCGCACTTTTTTTTTTTGCCTGTAAGGTGGTACGCTCTAATGTACATATTTCTTTTTTTTGTTTTTATAATGTTTTTGACATCTCCCTGAACTCGACTTGAACCCGCAATCATCATAATGTAAACATTACCGCGTTACTGATTGATCTAAATAGCCAAAACAAAATGATGTCATTACTTGGACCTTTATATTTAAATAATTTATATATCTATATGAGTAATTAGCAAATTCAAAACCCTTATAAAAATTATAGCATATCTTACGGGTTAGTTGAAAATATATAATGAAAAAATTCATTAAATTAATGGATTTTTCACTAATTCAATGAACTTTTTTCTTTAAATCAATGAATTCAGATTAATGAAATCGATTCATTAATAGTATGAACGATAATTCTATCAGTGTGGGGCCATTTTTTTTTTGCGATTTCCTCCTTTAAACGCGCCAGTTGGGCCATGTAGCGATCGCTATTGATGGTGTGGCCTTTTTCATTCTAGCCGCATCCAAAAATACTGATGCCATAAATTTACCAGCTGACTGTTTGGCTTCTTCGGGCCAGGTTCGCCAAATGCTGTCCACTCCTCTGACTGCCGATTCGACTCTGGAGTGAAGTGGCAGATACAAGTTTCGTCCATTGTTACATACCGACGCAAAATGTTCTTTTTATCTCGCCGAAACAGCTCTAAACAGCTCTTAGAATCATCAACTGTTTGTTGTTTTTGCTGCACTGTGAGAAAACGCGGCACCCATAGCGAAAACAACTTTCTCATGGACCAATATTCATGCAAAATAGAGCCGACACGTTCCTTCGATATCTTTAAGGTATCAGCTATCTCCTGCAACTTCACGTTACGGTCTGCCAAAACGATTTTGTGAACTTTCTTGATGATTTGCAGTATCACCACCTCTTTTGGGCGACCAGAGCGTTCGGCGTCATCGGTGTTTGTACGACCACCATTTGTTTCGATGGAGCAGAGTCCGAATAACGAAGCCGATGGTTAAACATAAACACTTTTTAGTTGTTGACTTTCAAAAAGAATGAATCAAAATTAACCCTCTATGTATTTACGTGACACTGGAAAGGAAGTTATCCAGATAGGTTCTCTACAATTTTAATGAAATTCGGATTTGTGATATGATTTTTAGCTACCCAATCTTACGTTTAAGGGTTAGAAAGTGGATATAAAGCGGGATCAGCTAAAATACTTTTTTACGAGAACATGTCTAAATTTTTACAAAGCGTTAAATTAATCGAGAAAACAAAAATATTGATGAGACCCATATTGCCAGGTGTTGTTAACCCAGGGTTGCTACTTGGCTCTATGGGAAAGTCGTTTTAAAACCGAACGACAACGAATATCAAAAAAGCTCAGACACACGCTCGATTAAAATAAATAGGCATTATTATATATAAATTTGAAGTAAAACCACCAACAATTTCCCATACGAATGTTCTACTCGAAAAAAATAATTGAATAGCAAAAATAGTTTGACAGGCAATATTTAAGGTATTTATATTGACTTGATTTACTTATCTTGGATCTGCCATATCTGGAACTTTGGAATTACCCAAAGACATAAAATAATTCCTTTCATTGTCCAAAAAAGTATTTTTGTATGATTTTGATTTTATATGTTGCTCTTATTTAGATGACCTACATGCTAGAATATGTTAAAAAAAAACAATGCTAAATATTTTTGGAAATTACAAACTTGTTTAGATATACATACAAAATCAAACGTTTCACTAAATAATCCGTGGAAAAAATCAATAATATGTATCCTCACATAGAAAAGAACTCAAAGAAAATTCTTTAAAAAAAAAGTTACATTATTCTGATATATAATGTATAAATGTATACCCATATTGCAGCATTGTCAAATCTCACACGAAACATCATCTTACAAATATAAAATAAGCATCATTGAACCAACCCCTTCCCCCACACTATACTTGTATTCTTTCATCTTCTAATAAAACACCTACAAATGGAAATATCCTTCATAATCTTGTTTAAACAAAATATTGTATAATATAATACAATAGTAAATATATATTTAACAAGTATATAAATATATATGTACATAACGAATACATAAACATATTGTGGTATATAGAAAATCTAAATTTCCTCTTGGGAGGTAATACCACTTCATGTCCTAGCCAACAACACGAACAACAACAACAGTAACATCAACAAAACTTACACATAATTTAATGCTACTTAAAGCCAAAAACTGCTGACGTCTTTCAAATTATGTCTATAATATGTGTAGTGCGTTCATTCGTTTCGTTCATTTCTTCCTTCATTTGGTCGCTCTGCAGCGTTTCATACATGGTGAGTTGTCTTTTGTCCTAAAGGGATTCATTATAATGTTAGTTTTCATTATCGAAATTATAATAATGGTTATAAAATAAACGACTATTTCTCATACTTACATATATTATTAGTTATGCATTTACCTACAACATTTTGTTGCATGTTGAATGATTTACTTCGTTTTTGGCTAATACAAAATCCATTAGCTTTTTGTTTTATCCAAAATCTTATTCTTAAGTGGGTTAATTCACTCTCTTAAAAATTCAAACGATTTTATCTAATTTGGGTCGGTTGTCACAATCCCCTAATTCGGTTGCACGAGCCGACTTAATAACAAACAAATTGTTATGTGGTTGTTGAAAAGTGGAGAGCAGTAAACTAAATTATCTGATACTCATACTGAATCTGTTTTATAAATTTTTTTATTTACTGCTCTCAAAAAAGTTTGTCGGTAGAATTTCTGAAAACGATAGTTAAAACAAAGGTCAAAACTAACCAAAAATGTAGTTATTTTTAACTGTTGAAAAATAACTCACTAATACATAAAAATAAACTAACAAATAACTTACAAGTTTTTACTACAACAATTGTAAAACAACTGACAAAGTAGGTAAAATCTATTGTTTTTACAAGTAAATTTTTTATACTTATAAAAGTATACCTAGTTTAATTAGAAATAAAATTTTTTTTATTAAAAAAATTTGTAATTACTTTATTTTACCTAGAGTTTGCTGTTCGGTTTTAATCGAAACCGAAACCGCGGTTTTCCAAGCCTCAAAACCGAAACCGAAAACCGACAAAAATAAGTCGGTTTTTAACAAATACTTTAACCAATTAAAATAATTATTTAAATTGCTTATTTTTGAATCTTGAATTTCGAAATGGCTCAGCTCCTATTTTACAAAATTTTGTATTTAATTGTAATGAACATTTTCTCCATTAAAAACTGGATAACATAAACTTAGGCTTATAATTTTAATTTTTAAAAAATTGCACCAAAAAGTCAAGTGGTTTAAGAGATATTGTGTTTCACATATTCAGTTACGATTTTCACCGCGTATTTTTCAAAAAGCCTTATTTCGTATTCCGCAAAATTTATAAAATTTTAACTTTATATTGTTTTAAACAAATTGTTAAAATTTAAATTTAAACTCTTTAAAATACAGCTTTAGTTGCCGAAAAAAGAAAAAAAAAATATATTTATAACGGGTTTCCGCTTTCTTTTCTTCTCCCGGAAAAGTTTAGAAATTGCGTTATTGCCTTTAAATATTCGAGTGAGAAATTCAATCGCATTTTAAAAGATATCTTGGACGTATTAAACTATTTAATTTTTATGCATATTTAATTATAATATATTTAGTTAGAATATTGTTATATTTAATTATTTTAAAACAATTCTATTAACATTACAAGAAAACCGAAAAATAACCGAAACCGCGGTTTTTATAATTTTGAAAAACCGAAACCGCGGTTTACAAATTTTTCGGTTTTTAGCAAACTCTAATTTTACCTACTTAAAATTTTAAGTAAAAATACTAACGGTTCTTCAGTTATTTTTTGTGCCTTGGAGATATAATAAAATTTTCTGATTTTTATTTTGAAACTAAGACTATATCATTACTTTTCATTAGTTGTTTTCTTAAATAGCTGTCGAAAAATTTTTTTTTGTATTTTCCCATAGAACAACAAATGTAATTATAGTTAAACACAACAACTACTGATTACTACAAAAACAACTTATGTAGTAAATGTCAAACTTTTTGGAGTGCAATTAACTTCTTTACTTCCTTTTCTTTAAGTGTCACGATAGGCGACCTTCTTTGTAAGTTAAAATAGTTTGTAAAGGAAAATAACATTTAAATAAAATTAAGTTTCATTTGAAAACCGGCTCACTCACTCACTTGTTCATTTAAATCAAATGGTTTTTGTTATTTATTCATTATACTACTAGAATGAGCAAAAACTGCCTAGATTTTGGTTCTTGCTAGTTTTTACTTGTCAAAAAACAAGCAAAAACTATTTTTTTACTAAAACTGAGAAATCAGTATAAACAAATGAATAGTAATTAAAAATATATGTGGAATTAAATTGTCAGAAACTAAAACTGACAATAAAATCTAAAAAAAAAAAATATTTAAATTAAGAAAAGGATAATAAAAAATATATGAAAATATCGAAAATAAAAATAAGCAAAAATTTATGTATAAAATTCATTCTTAAAAATTTTTAATTTCACATATTTCATAAATTATAGTTTTTTTTGAATTTCTGGTATTGTCGATATTTTTATTTTTTTTGCTCATAACTTAGAGATTTTTTTCGCCTCTTTATTCACATTTTAAATTTTTCTTAAGCGAAAATTCCCTTATATATTCGTGTGTGCCACCATGGCATCCTTATGCCTTATTTATGCACTTGTTTTGTCCGATATCCGGTCCGATGTTGTACTATTCGGTAGGAATTACATCTCTTAGTCTTATACCCTGCTTGGTATGATGTAGAAGTCGTGTGGCATGCTTAACTCAAGCTGAAATTTAACTTTCATTTATGAGGTGTCAACTTATGATATGTTTATTTTTGGAAAATATATACATATACACCAAAAGCAAAAACAACTAAACTTGGCAACAGGCACACAAGCATGCATGCATGCGTTATTTAGTTAGTCAATTCGTGTTTAGTCGTCATTCGTCTTTACATTAGCAGGTTGATTTTGACCAACTATTTGCAATTAATTATATTTTGCATGAAAGTTTGAGGTTTTCACCTGGTTATATAGACGTTTTTGTTTTAAGACCAACATGCTCTTCTCTGTAGCGTTTCTGCACCTGCCGCTGCGCTATTCCTGACTCACAGTCATTCAGTCATTTTGTCAGTCATCCATCTGCCAACGCTGAATGACCGAATGCCTGTGACTGCTTTTTCCTTTTGATTCCTTCCTTGTATTATTTTATACATTATAATTATTTTTGTATGGATGGATATATGTACATTAGTAATTCTGTTTAAAATTCTCTACTCTTTCTATTTTCAATTTCTTGTTGTAATCGTATATATTTCGTGGTTTAATTGGTTTCACATTTTCTAGTTGTAGTTTTGTTGATTATATTGTTCGGTGATTGTGGTGAATAGTATCTGGAAATGTATTCTATGTATATTGCAGAGAGGTTAGTTGGTTGGTTGTTAGGTGGGTGGGTGAATGGATGGTTTGGTAGGATTGGTTGGCTGTTGCGTCAGTTTGTTGGTTTGGTTACTTAGTTGGTTTTGTTGAATACTTTCTTTTTTTTTTTTATTTAGAAAATCCTTTGTTTTCAGTTTTTGGCATATTCATACAGAACCGAACATAAAATATGCCGCTTTGTCGCTTAAGTTGTCGCTTCAACAGTCGTTTTCGATGTCGCCATCATCGTTGTTGATTTTAGTGGAATCCTGGCCTGCTTATGTTTGTATAACTAGTTTTCTTTTACATTTAAGGTCGTAGGATGTTGTAAAAGTTAAAGCTTAAATTCATGACATGTTACGTAGACAAATTAACTTTGTGAATAATTCATTAGCAGTAAAATAAGTACAATATCAAACAAGTACTCTTCAGAATTGTATCTAAATACAAAGGAAACGTAAACCTCAAAAGAAATCCAAATAGTTTTTGACCTAGTTAGTACCTAGTCAGATTAAGATAATAACATTATACAATATGTTTTAAATTCATCTCTTAGTACTTGCGGCTACTGAATAAAATGTTTCATTTACGAAGCACGCACGTATGTAAGTGCCAAGTGGTAGGAGTTTTATAAATGAGACGGCACACACACAGAGAAAACAGATTCATTGTTATGGCAACAGAAATTTGGATTGTGTAAGGAACATATTTGATTGCGACAATCAAATAATTCGGTTGCTGAAACCGAACCATTCAGTTGGCAAGAAATTCGGTTGTCACAATGAGTCTGTTTTCAGTGTGTGTTTGAAAGTTGTTCTTCTTTTTCTTAATTACCTAATGGCCTATTTTAATGATTCTGTACTACTAACAGGGTAGGTCTACCGACGTAAACGCGCAAATCTTAAGGAATCATTAAAATCTGCAGCAATTTCAAAGCAATTTTGTGTGTTGCCAAAGCTTGGTTTATCCAGCCAAAGCTTTGTTACCGATGACGCCGAACGCTGTAAAAAATTTAAAAATTTTTATTCTCTGCAATTTACTTGTATATTCTCAAATCTAACAAAAAACATTCATGTAGAGAATTGTAATTCAGAAAATATCAATTAGAATTCGCAAAATATGAATTGAAAGTCAGAATTTTCAATTGAAATTAATAAAACATTTATTTAAATTTAGATTATTCAACTGAAAAATATCATTTGAAATTTAGAAAATATCATTTAAAATTCGGAAAATACCAATGCAGCAAATATCAATTTTAATTCAGAAAATATCAATTGTAATTCAGAAAATAACAATAGATATTCAGAATACATCAATTGTAATATAAAAAATTTATATGATGTTATGTTTTCTAAATTATCATTGACATTTTCTGAATTTTAATTGATGATCTCTGAATTTGAATTGAAATTTGTTGATTTACATTTGATGTATTCTAATTTTCAGTTGATGTTTTCTGAATATCAGTTGATATTTTCTGAATTAAAATTACTTTGAATTTCAATTGAGATCTTCCAAATTTTAAATGATATTTTCTGAACTTCAGTTGATATTTTCTGAATTCGAAATGGGAATTCTGAGTATCAATTCCTATTTATTGAATTTCAAAAGAAAATTCTGAATTTCAGTTGATATTTTCTGAATTTCAATTGATATTTCTTGAATTTTAAATTGACATTCTAAATTTTAATTAATTTTTCCTAATTACAGGATTTTTTTTAAGAACTTAAAAATAGTTTTAAACTTTTGTTAACTACCTACCTATCTGGTGCACTTTTACCCTGGGAATCCTTGTTAAAGCCTTTCAGATGTTATGTTGTTGTTTGAATATGTGTTAATGTATAAGTGTTGTGTGTAGTTGAGTTTTATTATGTTTGAGTTCACCATCAAGTCATATGTATATGCATACATACAAACACACATATAGTTATTGTGAAAATGATGCAGTTTTCCGTATGAATCTAAAAAAAACGAAATCGGGAAAACTGCAGATTTACACATGCCTACATATACCCACATATACGTACATATTTCCCCTTTCAGTTAACAGAAGCAAATAGGATAAGGAACATACATACATACGTTTGTATGTATGTGTGTAATGCATGTTAACAGAATGCATTATTTGAGAGTGTGTACACAGAGAAAAAATATCATATTTAAATCCATTATTATATCATATTTAAATTAAAATTTTTTTATTTTTTTTACAAATATTTTTAAAATAACTATGAATGTTATTAAAGTAAATATGATTTAAGTTAAAATAAATTTTTTCGTACTTAAATCAATATTTCAACATTTTAGATTTTGTTTTCATTTTTTAAAATATATAGAAACATATTTAAATTAAAAGAAAACATACTTAAAACAACAGAGTAGTATATTGGAAGATGACAAAGTAAATTGTGAAAAAAAATTTTTGTCGTTGTTTTTGTTTTTTCTTTGATATTTTAAATGTTTAAATTCTCATTGAGTTTAACTTAATTTAACTTAACAAATATTTCTAGAAATTCTAAAAACGTCGTCCCCTGACGATTTCCTTAGGCAAGAATGAAATCTGGATAGGGATATGCCTACAACGGATTATTTTTCACAATTTCTTAAATACGTTTGTGATTTTAGCATATTTAATTCCTTTAATACTTAGTTTGATTTGAAAACTGCTTTTGTTAAATTTAATGTTGTTTTTTGCTTGATTTAAATTTTTTCTGTGTGTATAAATACTTTAATACTTTACTACACGTACTATATTTTTTCCTTTGGGGAGAAAGTAAAATTTCCAACAACATATTTTGCATTATACAAACAAAACGAAAAATAATAGAAAAAAATTATTTTTTTAAATTCTACATGGTTGAAGGAGTAGTATATATGAATGGTTGATACTAAACCACCCACTTAAACAGATCCTGGGTTTTGCTATATTGCACATATACTCCTTTCTATCTCTTTTATTATTTCTTACTATGGAGCTAAAAATTCACTTTCGTTTGCTGTGAGGGTTAAAAAGTGGGGTTAAAAGAGACCGCGTTTTCCTGTGGAACATATCATATCTGAATAAACAAGTCAAATGTTTTCAAAGGCGTTAAGTACTCAAAAAAAAAAAAAAAAATATTGACAACCAGAGCTTCGAAGAATTAATTCCCTTATTTCCTTTTTTTGAACTGAATTTATATTGTGGGAATGAATTCCCTGACGAAACTTAAGGAATTGAATGAATACCATTTTTTTCATTCGATTTATCTTAAAGGAATTCATTAATTTTTTCCTAATTCTTTCATAAAATTTAATGCATTCATTCACCAAGGAATTCATTCAATTCTAGTTAATTCAACTTTTGGGCAAGGAATTCATTTCCTAGTCAAATGTTTTTTTGTTTGTTGTGCACTTAATTCCCTGAAGGAATTAACTTTTTCATTTAATTCCCTAAGGAATTAATTTTTTCGTTTAATTCCCTAACGAATTAACTTTTTCCTTTAATTCCCAAAGGAATTAACTTTTTCGTTAAATTCCCTGGATTTAAATTTTTCATTAAATGCCCAAAAGGACATGTCTCTTCACCTAAGAATTTAAAATGAAAAACTAAATATTATTTATACAATTCTAATATATTTAATTTTAAAAGAAAAAATGTTAACTCTTTAAGGCCTTAAATGGGCATTAAGTAAAAACTTAAATTCAGGGAATTAAACGAAAAAGTTAATTCTGTAGAGAATTGAACGGAATAGTTAATTTCTTAGGGAATTAAACGAAATAGTTAAATTCGTAGAGAATTAAACAAAAAAGTTTAATTTCGTAGAGAATCAAACGAAAAGTTAATTGCTTAGAGAATTAAACGTAAAAGTTAATTCCTTCAGGGAATTAAATGTACAAGAGAATGAATTTCTTGACTTTGAATTAACTCGTGTTGAATGAATCAATGAGTGAATGAATTCTTTAATTTTAATGCTTAACGCTTTGGTCATGGAATTCATTCTCTAAATTTTAATTCTTTGAATTCATTCACAGGAATTAATTCCTGCTTATTTCTTATTAATTAATTCATTCCTTGAATTAAATAATTGAATTAAATTTTAGGGAATTCATTCCAAAAAGGAATTAATTCTTTAAAGCTCTATTGACAACCATATTGTCTATGTTTTGGATCGAGAGTTGCCACCTATTTGCATTATATAATTTTAAACTCGACATCTACTACTCGCTATACTTCTCCATACAAAACCCTCTTAAATTTACACAAAAACTTAGACATGCTTGAACATATCGTTTATACTGATAGATGCGCCTTAGAAAAAGCTTTTATTCGATTACAAATTTTACTAATTAAATACGAAAACCTACATCACGAGGAAGTTGGTCACTTTAGACTCCATTAAAAAAAATTCTAGGTCTTTAATTTTATCTCCTCTAAAACGAATCCAAGTTTTCTTAAGATCTGAGGGTCCTTGTTAGTAACTGTTATAATGAGAACATTAACACATCGGCTGAAAAGTCCGTGGGATAACCAATAAAACAACAATTTTTTTTTGGCAAAATTCGACTTTAGTCATCAACATAGTCTGCTTCAAGAGCGATACAATCACTCCAACATTTCTATACCTTTTCTAACATTTCGATACCTTTTTATACCGTACACCACTACGTGGAGAGGGTGTAATAAGTTTGTGCTGATGTTTGTATCACCAAAAAATATAGGACCTAGACCAGACGTCGGCAACACCTATGCCCAGTGTTGCCAACTCTTGAAGGCAGGAAAGCAACGTGAGCATTGTGAAAACGGGTAAAAAGGGTAAAAATTTACCAAAAATGGGGTAAAAAAGCACGATATTAATTTTTTGAAAAATTTAAGTCAAGAATTTAAAAACACATTTTAGCTTTGTAAAATCGTGTAAAAAAGGTTCCAAAATAACCAAAAAAGGGGTAAAAAAGCACCAAACTAATATTTCAAAATTTTGAAGTTTAAATATATCGAAGTTGCTATTTAAAATTGTATTACAAACATTGTGAGAAAATGTATTTTTTGTTTAGTTCGTATTATTTTTTCAACTTTGACAGAAAATTGAAGAAAAATTGAAAAAAACGAGAACAAATACCAAAAATATAAACTGTACAAAAAGCACTAAAAGCACTGCCAAAAATCTGAAAAAGCACTGTAAATACCCGCTTTTTTTAAACGGGTATTTGTAAAAAATCACCGGGTACGGGAAGGAAAAAAGCACCAAAAAATACCCGAAAAGCACTGAAATGGCAACACTGCCTATGCCCATGGGCGCTCTCTCACACCTACATAAGCAGTGTTGCCAACTCCTGAAGGCAGGAAAGCACCGTGAGCATTATGAAAACGGGTAAAAAGGGTAAAAATTTACCAAAAATTACCCCCTTTTTGGTAAATTTTTACCCTTTTTAAAGCACGATATTAATTTTTTGAAAAATTTAAATCAAGAATTTAAAAACACATTTTAGCTTTGTAAAATTGTGTAAAAAGGGTTCAAAAAATAACCAAAAAGGGGTTAAAAAGCACCAAATTAATATTTCAAAATTTTCAAGTTTAAATATAAGGAAGTTGCTATTTAAAATTGTACTACAAATATTGTGCAAAAATGTAGTTCTTGTATAGTTCGTATTATTTTTTAAATTTGGCAGAAAATTCAAGAAAAATGTAAAAAAAACAATAGCAAATACCAAAAATATAAACTGTAAAAAAGCACTAAAAGCACTGCCAAAAATCTGAAAAAGCACCGTAAATACCCGCGTTTTTTAAACGGGTATTTGTAAAAAATCACCGGGTACAGGAAGGAAAAAAGCACCAAAAAATACCCGAAAAGCACTGAAATGGCAACACTGTACATAAGCTCACACATAGAACAAAAAAATAACTTAGTCGCAAACAAACATTGAATGAAGTAGTTTGTCAGATCGCTTGTTTGCCATTAGAGTTGAGCTTAATCGTTCTTTTTGGTGACTCGGTCATATCGTTCAATAAAATTCATTGAACTAGTTCGTTCAAATCGTTCTTTTTTGTTATCGTTCTTTTTTGTCATGAGCTGTGTCTGAACAGTGATTCGGGAACGGTGTCGTTCATTCGACAATTTATTGGCGCACTACATGTTACATGTTTATATTAACTTTATTGTGCATAGACTAATAGTGTCAGAAAATTACAATTTTATTAAAAATTTGAAATTATTAAGAAAAACATTTAATTCCGTAATAAAATTAATAAGAAAGGTATACAAACTTTTTATGACTACAAAAAAGAACGAAATGAACGATGAACGAAATGAACGAAAAGAACGAATAATGGTGAACGATGTCATATCGTTCAATGAACTGAACCGTTCAAATGAACTAGTTTGTTCATGAACGACACAACTCTATTTGCCAGACTTTTTACACTCTGCATAATGTTTATTGATAAATTTTTTTGGTAATTTATTTTTAAGTTCAATTGTTTTTATTTTTTTTTGTGTTGTTGTTTTTTGCTATATGTTTTTGTAGTTGTTGTTTGCTTTTAAATTTTTATTTTATATTCCCATTATAAACATTTAAAATTTTTAAATTATTATACAAACGTTCTTTGTCAGTGCATTGAGAGAGAGAGGCTGCAACTCACTCATACAAGCACAAAATGACGTTGTATATGTTTGCCGACTCCTGACCTAGACCCACCTTATAGTATACCGATCGGCTCAGAATCACTTTTTATTTCGATTTAACGATGTCCGTCCGTCTGTCTGTCCATGCATTCTTTTGCGCACTCTACAGGTCGCAAATATTAAGATATTTTGATGAAATTTGGTACACCGACCTTCATTGGCCCAAGGACGACGCCTATTGATTTTGGTTAAAATCGGTCCATGTTTAGACCTAGTGCCCATATAATGGTCCCCCCAAAATTGGCTTGTTTACACGCTGCAGGTCGCAAATACGAAGATATTTCAATGAAATTTGGTACACAGACCTATGTTGGCCGAAGAACGAAGCCTGTTGATTTTGGTTAAAATCGGTCCATGTTTAGACCTAGTGCCATATGGGCTATATTTTCGATTTTCTCTTCTTTTATCATTATATAGAAAATTTTGACACAAGTCCGTTTTAACCCATTCGAATATCGGATCCAAACATTAGTTGGCTTTTAATCAGACTGGTGTAGGGTATTGTATAGTCGGCATGCCCGAATTTAACTTTTTTACTCGTTTATAGAATGATTTATCTTAAGCCTCAAATTATGTCTCTGTTTTGGCATTCACCTGTTCATTGGAACCAAATCTCTTTCCAGCCAACAGGTAAAAATCGCTGGGAGCCAAATCTGGCGAATACGGTGAGTGCGGAAGCAATTGAAAGTGTAATTTGTGCAATTTGGTCATGGTAGCCAACGACTTGTGACACCGCGCATTATCTTGGTGAAAGAGCAATTTTTTCTTCTTCATATGGGTCCGTTTTTTTTTGCGATTTCCTCCTTCAAACACACCAGTTTTGCCATGTAGCGATCGCTTTTGATGGTGTGGCCTTTTTCAAGGTAATCAATGTACAAAATTCCAGCCACATCCCAAAATACTGATGCCATAATTTTACCAGCTGACTGTTGCGTCAGCTGGTAAAATTATGGCATTTTTGGAGACCTTGTTAAAAATAAAGACAAGAAAACACAAAATGCAGGAGAAGGGTCGACAGGAATTCCACTCCCAATGCAAAAATAGATTCGGTTTACCGTTCTTTACAGATTTCGGCGTTAGTTTAATCCTGTGGAAATATTCAATGAATGTCAAACTGCATATGGAGGAAGATACCGTAATTAATGACCATTGCGAAGTGGTATCGCATATTACAGACTGGAATTGCTTCTTTGGAGGATGAATCTCGCTAAGTCCGCCCAAAATCTGCACCCGATGGTGTAACACCAACTTTGGGGAATTACAAACTGTCTGGCATTGAAGAAATTTGGCCAGCATTATATTCCGCAGATCTGGTGTAGTGTGACACGAGAATCTGCTTGTGTCCAAAAATGAAATTAATTTGAGAGAAAGGCTCGTCAGCAGCAATGACGAGATAATAAATGCTGTCAATACCGAAATTGAAAAACTGCAGAAACCCGATTTTGAGGACTGTTTTGAAAAGTGTATTACCGACAAATGCATTGAAAAAAATTAAAATTATGTTCAGAAAATAAAAAATTATGATAAATGAGGCCATAAAACTAAATTTGTTTTAATTTACTTTTCTCCAGCTCACTAATCGAATTTTTGTTAATCTCCCTAAGTGTGCGAGGGTACATCCATTGCCACCAGATCAGACTGTGACATGAGTTCCTCAACACAATATCTTGTCGGGTTAATTAATGTGCGTCAGTTCCTTCCTTTGGAAAGGTTATTCAAAACAGATTGGCAACATGCTAAATGACGAGACGAGGACACGCATGATGTCCTTAAATAGATCCATGATAGTTTGAGATTTATGACTATATTAAGAATTATTTTTTTTTAAACAACTGTCTTTTATTCAAAAAGTCACGGATTTGTTGATCCATCCACCTTCGTATAATAAATTTTGAGAATCCGACAGAACATGTTTAAATAGGTATTACGTTGTGGAAAGCAATGTTTCGACGAAAATTGTTAGACAAAGGTCTGAATCGGGTTAGGTTTACAATTGGCAAATCGTCAGTAAACGTTTGACATCATTAGCCCATTGTGTCTTGCTTCTATATCTAAATATGACTGACTGTTATCCAGACTGCCTAACTTTTTTTTGTTGTATTTTTGCTATTCCTTTATTTATTTGTATCTTTGTTTTTACAATTTTAAACAGTAAAAAAATATCCCACTTTTCGACACTTGTGTATGGTTAAATATGTTCTGAGAGCATGTGTGAGGGTTAGGGTATTCTGAAAATACCGCCTCCCCCACCTCTTGGTTTCCTTTATAAGTTTGTGGGTTCATAAAGCTGGTGTACTATGAGTGAGTGTGTATTTTTTTATTTATTAATATTAAACAAAAATGTTCGTTAATTTTCGGGGATGCTATTCAGCTTCAGCTTTAAAAAAAACACATCAACTCTGCTCTATTTCTTTTTGCTTTTCTTTTGAATCGCATCCATTTCCACTATTTCCATCGCATCGTGTTGCATACTTTTACTTTATTTTTTCCATTTTTTTTTCAATTTTTTTTTTTATTTTTTGTAATAACAAGTGTGTATGTTTGTTTATGCCTTTTTCGCCTATGTACCGTTATTTGTAACGTCTTTTTAAACAAAAATATATGTTGATACATACTTTGACTTGGGTTTTTTGTTGCTTCCAGTTTAGTGTTGAACGTTTAAATAGAAACTTCGCGTAACGCAAAATTTTGTTTTGTTGTTCTTCTTCTTCTTCATATTTGTGCATGCCTTAACCTGTAAAAATAAATTTTGTTTCCTTTTTAAAATGAGGATGGTTTGTTATATTAAAGTTTAATTCTTAAAGTTGAATTCTTCAGTATTTTCTTGTTTTTGCATTTTAAAATTGAAAAGAAAAAAACTTTTAAATCACGTTGCGTTTTGTTGTTGTTCATGTGATGATGTTGCCTGTGATAGTGCTTGTGCTCAGAATCTGATGCTGGCTTGCTTGCTCCTGTACTTTGTACATGTCATTTCCTTTTTGGTATTTGTTGTTTTATTATAGTTTTCCACAATTGTTTTGTTGTTGTTATTCTGCCATTTCTGACAGTATCTGTGTAGGAGTATGTATGTATATATGATGGTGTAAGTATATTCTGAGTATATGTTCAAACAAATATAAAATCCGTTATATATTCTTCAAAACTTGCCCACCCCCAACCCCCTTTCGATACACCCATTTCTCAAACAGAAAGGCTCATGTACTATATTCACACTGCAACAATAATTTGATTTGTTTTAAAAATTGCAACTTCGAACGTTCTTTTCATACAACCCTCTTAACTACTTAGAGGCTCCTGTGTATCATATGGCAGTACTAACATACGAAGTGTCACTGAACTCACTTAAAATACATTGTAAGGTGACATGTCCTAAGATATGTTACAGAGCTAAACTATGAAATGTCACCAAACTATGTTTTTGAGAAGAGTTTAGTGACACGTTCTAGGTTAGTCCTGTGACATGTCACAAAGGGTCTGTTTCTCCATCCTATGATAGTGATAAGTCCCCTTCATGTGGAGATACCGGCTCTTTTTCAGTAACCTTTAAACCCTGACTATTCATTTGCAGCTGACAATAGCATTCCTTATATCCATTTCATCAAAGACGAACTTTGTGTTTATTTGAACCTTCCTAAACCTTATTTTTTATATCAGCAACACAATCTACAATTTCGTTCAAGAACTAATCATGTAGAGGTACAATTGACTCATTTTTGGGAATAGCACACTCGCAAGGAGCTGATATCCGGAAATCCAACCTGAATTATTATTAAGGTAATGGATAAAATAATCTCCAATGTCCGATAACACTGTCATATCGACCAATATGTTTGCATCGAATGTCAAACGCCCCATCTTTTTATATCAGGTGTACCACATCTACGGTATTGTGTCCACTATTTAACCATCGACCAGTCACAAAACATCACTACAACTGAGGGCGTATAGTTTCACCTTTAATATCGCTCAGTGGCGTTAAATTTAAACACTTAAACTGTGCCACATATTACCCTTAAAGCCCCTGTTGCCAGTGATATGTGGGCAGAGTACCAAAATCATGATGGAGTGCTTTTTGATAGTTGATATTGATATTATTTAAACCCTTGAAAAGATTTAAACTCGGTTAGGGGTGTAGTTCAGTTCCATATAGCAAGTATATTTACACTTTAAAAACGTGAATTTTTAACAATACTGAATGCTAAAGACTGCAGGAATCTGGCGCCTGTTCTTGATTACTCACGGATGGGGGACTTTGCATTGATTCCTATATGAGTAGATTCTCTAGAATCTAGAAATCTTGTTATTAGGCTGTGTTAAAAAAGGTTCAATATTCCCCTCACATCCTAATGGATTTCCCCAAAAAAAGTATAAAAAGTCTAAAAAAGTCAGACAAAGACACATACAACAGACTATCCTCAGAGAAACCAGAACATCTGTTTGTATACAATTTTACACCAACTTAGAGCCATTCCTTACACATTCATCAGCCAACACGTTTTCCACGATCGCAATATACACTGGGACCAATGTCAGTACTCAATACAAACAAAACCAAATAAAATCAGTTTAGAGTCCGTAATACCACCCAGGTCCACTTATAAAGTTGAAGAATGGCTCAATCCAACTTAGGAATAACAACGCATCTGTAGAGTTCGTCTTTGTGAACAAGGCAAATTTGGGTTGCAGGATTGTCTCCCAGACCGTTCTGTTTTGCACACATAGAGAGTCTCACAAGATAGCTCGTTTGAAGAGTTGGCGATATCAAATTGTCTGAAGATATTTCCCCTTGATCCGTACACTCATAGAAATAAATCCGTAAAAATAGCAGAAAAAGTTACTAAAAATTAGTTAAAAATGATGCTGCAGAAAAAACTGCTAAAATTAGCAGATTTTTTTACTAAATACTAGTAAAATGAGAACAGCAAAATTAAAACTGCTAAATTTACAGAATTTTAGTTATATTTAGGCTAACTTTTAGTTAATTGAAAATAGCAAATTTTACTGTAAAATCTGCAGAAAATTTTGCTAAATATTTGTAGACTAAAAATAGCAAAAATAAACTGTTAAATCTACAAAATTTTTGCTATTTTTAAGCTAAATTTAGTTGAATGCAAATAGCAGTCTATTCTGCTAAAATCAGCAGAAATATTTGCTAAAAAATTGTAAACTGCTGTTTTCAAAAGGCTCGATTTTTATTTGCATTTAAAAAAAAAATCGAAAAAAAAACTTCGAAAATTTTAAATTTTTTGGTGATTTTTTAGGCTACTAATTATTTAGCAAAATTTTTTGCTGATTTTAGCAGGTTAATTTGCTAATCTCCATTTACAAAAATTTAGCTCATATATAACTAAAATTCTGTATATTTAACAGTTTTAGTTTTGCTGTTCCTATATTACTAATATATAGCAAAAATAATCTGCTAATTTAGCAGTTTTTTTCTGCAGCATCATTTTTAACTAATTTTTAGTAGTTTTTACTAAATTTTCTACGGACTTTTTTCTATTAGTGTAGTAAAACGTCATCAGAATATGCAACCACCTTCGTGACCTTTAGTAATGTAAGGACTTCTTTGATAACAGAATCCCAGAGTAAGGAAGGAATCACCCATCCTTGTGAATTGAATGTTGTTTCCATCTTCCATCTAGCAGTAAGTTCCAATAGTCTGTTTGTACGGTAAATTATGTTGAAAAATCTTAAACACAATTATCATTAGTTCACTTTAATAATTAACGCCTAATAACACTGTGCTAGTTGAAAAATCCAACAAGCGGGGAACCCGGTGGGGATTTTTCTAGATTAGCTTTTGAAAAAAGATATTTGTGTTTGAAAATTCTGTAGATGAAAATTTAGTCCTGAGGGACTGAATTTTGAAATTATAGTTGTGTTTTCATTTATTTTTAATAAAATAGCCTTAGTTTGCAAATAAACACTACATTTTTTTGTTGTGAAGAAGTCAACAGAAAATTATTAAAATTTCATTTTGCAAATGGACCTAGTTATCTCAGTATTAGTAAATAATCGGTCTAATCTGCATTGCATCAAAGAAAAAAATCTTTGTTTTTATCTATATAATTCCGGTTCAGTACTCTTTCCAAAGAGTCACTTCAGAACTAGTTCCGCGACTGTGATATTAGTACCAGTTTTGTCCCCTATTTTTCGTCTCTAAATTGTAATTTTTAAACTAGTTCTACAACTAGTACCAAAGTGGTAGTTTGGCGATAATTACCGCCATGCCTATATCTCCACACAGAGAGAATTTAGCTGTACGAGTTTTAACCCTTTTGCTAGAGATTTTGTTTGGCTGCATAGTTTTTGACCAAACTTTGTGGAAATATAAATCTATGCCTAAGAAATATTCTTTTTTTGCTTTTATTTTTGCAGCTTTGTGGCGCCTCCTAGCGGAGAAATTTTGGCTAAAAATTCAAACTTTAACAAGTTGTTACCACCAAACGTGTTAAGATTATTTCCGTGACTAAACTCTATATAAAATAAAAATTTCAAAAAAATTGCAATTTTAAATCACTTTTTAAAATTTTTATATGGTAACCCTGGTGAAAATATTTTTATAATATTAAATGATTTTTAGATCTTTAGATTTTGTATAAAAAAAATTGTCATTTTATATAGACGCAATCTTCATGTGCCGATCGGTCAAATATATTGTCGGGAAAAATATTTGAATATTCCCATAATCTCTGAAGCTCTCCTATAAAAATCAGCCTAAGCAATTTAAAAAGCGGGTATTTTATATATTTTTTAATAATTAAAGAACAAAAATTGCACCAAAAAATTAAAAAAAATGCTTTTTCTAGAAGGAAATATGTCATGTCTCTTGAAGGCATGTCCCTATCCGGATTTCATTCTTGCCTAAGGAAATCGTCAGGGACGACGTTTTTAAAATTTCTAGAAATATTTGTTAGGTTAAACTACAAACTCCATGAGAATTTCTCGCCTAGGAGCGTTATTCAACATTTAAAATATCAAAAAAAAGCAACAACAAAATATTTTTGTCACAATTTGCTTTGTCACCTACCAAAATACTACTCTATTGTTTTGACAGATCTAGCAATTTAGTGACATCCATTCAGGTATAACCAACAGTAGAAAAGAATATGTTTTCTATAAGTGTCAGTTACATTTAAAGTTGCACCACTGCAACCGATTCCATTGAACTTGTTCCGGAATCAGTTCCACGTATCTTATATGTAAGGTATGACTGACTGACCCAGGCAATCAGTTCCACGTTGGAGCAATAGAAGCGGTTGCTTTTGGGACAATTTCAAACAAAAATCATCGGTGTTAGAATTGACAGTAGAAGGGGTTATAAAGGAAAAGTAGCTACTCTACAACCGATTATTTGCAACAGAAAATTTTCCTGGGCGGCTCTGCAAAATTTTACTGGGTTTATTAATGTATGCTATAAATTTTGGCAGACATTTTTATCTAGAATTAAATTGTAATGTACAAATAAAAATCTCTTTAAAAATTTTTTCCTAGCATTTCTATAAAAATCCTTAAAACAAACCCTAAAAAGTTGCAAGCAGTATGAACTGGTTTCGTTAACACACGTTGATGTTTAATGTAATGGCTGGTTAAGCTTTGGCTGCCACACTAAAATGGGTGGCTTTGGCGGAAATTTTGTCTTGTTTGGATGTGGCACACAGTCTGTCGGTCTAATGTGTATGTTTTACTTTTTTAGTTGTTGCTGTTGTTCTTTCTTTATTCTTCTGTACTATTATTTGCACACACAAACATATTCGAAGGACATTCATTCAATTTCATACACACGACGAACTTAACTCAACCAAATACAGCAGCAGAGGCATCAGCAACAAACCCCAGCACAACAACAGAAGCAACACAAAAAATAATAATAATATTCAACACTCGATAAAAGTGTAGTTGTAGTCAGTCTACTCGCAACATTTGACTCGTTGTGTTGTATCCTTTTTTTTTTTGATTGCTACTGCAAACTCTTTGCCGCAACACACATTGTTACCGTTAACCGAGAGATAAAACAAACCCACAACGAACGTGGGGAGTTATTCCGCGCGCTTTAAAAAGTTTAACAACAAAACGCATATCATAACATTTTAACGTGTTTTCCATTTATAAGGTTTCAATTTAACTGTAAATGAAGAACAAGAAGAATAAGCACAAGAACAAAAACAAGCAAAAGATTCATTACTCAAACATTAACAACCTTAAGGCTTTTGTAAACACAACATCTCAACCCACTGTAACATTAGGGTGGCACTTATATATACATTGTGAATTTTTAAAAGAGGGTGCGTGATATTAGTTTTAAAATTTAAAGGAAGGAAGATAATTTCACAAATGTTAGCCCTTCCCATGTGAAAATCGAAATATATATGAACATACATGATCATACATTAACTAGTATATGCTCATGCATGGGCATACATGATCATATACGTCCATACATAGTTCAATGTATGACCATACATCATCCCATATATTTCCATATATCTTCGTATCCGAAATTTGAGGGTATATGACCGTACATGTTCATATATGACCATATATGCTCACATATGATTCATGTATGTTCATATATGATCATATATGACCATATACCTCCGTATACCCTCAAATTTCGGATCCAAAGATACCCGTGTAAAAAAGATCAGATCTGGCCAGATCTCAGCACATCTTACCAGATCTAATTAGATCTCAAAATTGGGGACAAATTTGAGATCTAATTAGATCTGATCAGATCTAGGCATATCTGGCAAGATCTTCGTAGATCTTACCAGATCTAATCAGATCTCAAAATTGGGGACAAATTTGAGATCTAATCAGATCTAGGCATATCTTGCGCATTTGTCCAGATCACTTTAGATTTGAACAAATTTGGCACTAGATCTTATCAGATCTTGCCATAAGGTATTATCACATATGCCATATTTGATCATATTTGATGTGATCTGGTACAGGATCTAATTAGATTGAATCATATCTATTGAGAACCAAAAAGATCTGGTCAGGTCTAAACTTTTTTACACGGGTATATGGAAATATATGAGATGATGTATGGTCATACATTGAACTATGTATGAACGTATATGGTCATATATACCCATGCTTGATCATATACTAGTGAATGTATGATCATGTATGTTCATATATATTTCGATTTTCACATAGGTTGCCAAGATTACGATTTTGGCAAATAATTATGCAAAAATTGATTTCGAAACGGTAACAATGGTAAAAATTTGTTACCGATCCGTTCATGAAAATACATTCTGTATAAAAATTCAATGTTTACAGAAATGTGATTAGTTGTTGCTTTTATTACCTTTAGAAAAATGTGTAAATCCACACAATGTAATCGATTTCGTGTGCTTCACATTCATTGTGTGTACTTACGATATGGGATACTTGTGTATAACAATTGTATGTGAAACTTAAAACATTCGAAATTTTCCAAAAGTTTTGTTTAACTTACATGCCACTATACTTGTGTGTACTTACGATGTAAATTGGCTTGTGGGACATTACAATGCCGCCATAACCTGGGTAAAGTAAGCCAGCTTGTGTGTAGGGTTTGAAAGTACTCGGAGATACTTGTGTGTACTTACTTAGATACTTGTGTGTACTTACTAGAATAGAAAAATAATTTTAAAAATCGTCAAAATTAAAAAAAGTAAATAATTTAGTTATTTTTTGTTTCAGAGAAACCAAAAAGTTAAAGAGTTTTTGTGTCCCATTTTAGGTGCCTCGAAATTTATTAATTCTATTTTGGTGTCAAATGATATTTATGATATGAAAAAATTAGCTTCAGCCGAGACCTTATTTTTAAGATACAGGCGCTTAAAGTAGAAAACTCTGGTTCAATGGGATCTAAACTGTAAACTGTTCCACGAATGTACCCGGTCAGAAAATGCCAGTGGTTAAACAAATCAAACAGCGTGTTGTTAAAAATAAATAACTGACAGAACAATTATTTCGGTAGCTTTGCCAGTATTTATTTTACAAAAATTTCGGTGGTGAATAAAAAACCACTGGCAAAGAATTAGCTTAGAGTGTTATGCCAACCTTTGCAAAAACTGGTTATCCAGTCAGAAATAGCCAACGGTACAAAACCAATGATTTCATAAAAACTATAAAGCTTTGTTAAAAAAGGTTTGTAGTCAGAAGATTTCGAGTTCAAATCCGGTTACAGGTATACATTTTTTTAGTTTGAAAAATGTTTTGTTTTATAAAATTGATGGCTTGGTTTGTGGAAAAGCTTTTTAGACTATTTTTTTTCTTTTGTTTTCTCAACACTGGCATGTTAGTTCCAACAAACTTTTTGCCAGTGCTTACAGTAGTTATCCAGGGGGATTATTATGTAATTCGATTCGAAAAGAAATCGCTTTCGAACATATTTTTCACATTAAAAATTCAGTAACAGAAAATTGTTTTTAGTGAAGGAAAATGTTGGAAACGTGTAGGCAATGTTGGACTTTCAAGAACGGATATCTTTTTATAAGAATTTTAAAATTTCCGAATTCAAACATATTTTTTGAATCCGCTTACTTAATAACCCCCAGCTCTTATAATTCATTTAGGTTTTAAGTTTAGTGAGAAGAGCTCGCGTCTTATTGTCCGGTTAATCGCACAACAAGACGACCTCGGTTCAAATCACGGCATGACCAAAAAAGTACATATGAACTATTTTTAATTTTATTTTCAAAACTATTTCCACAACACCTAAGTATTTTCTGGTTCCGGTATATTCCAATGTTGAAAATAACGGCATTTGATCTTTTTAAACGCATCTTTATAGAATTGTATCCTCCTTACCGTTCCAGGCAACACGCAGCATACGTCGCAAGGTGATACGTCTTTTTATTTTAAAGGCCAAAGTTCAGAACTAACCTAAAAGCAACTGACACAGAACCAGTCACGTTTCATAATAATGAATAAATAATAGTTAAAATAATTACTATAATAAATAATATTAATATCCGAGTAAAACCAATTGTATACCCAGCAAAAAACATTGGTAGTCATGCTTTACAAACCACTTCTTTCACTGCTTCAAAAGTATACATTAGTGCATTTTTACTGCTTTTTTAGAAGTAATTCTAAACAACTTAAAAAAAACACTTCTTTCATTGCTTCCAACGTATATGTTAGTATATATTTTTAAAGCTTTTTTAAAAGTAATTCTGAACAACATCAAAAAATCACTTAATTACACTGCATGACACTCAAAAAATTAATGGAGATCTAACCATCAGTTCTATATATTTCGGTCATGCTGATTACAATGGCGTACTTTATTTTTCGAACAATGGTACAGATTTTGCGCTAAATGTCTTTAAAGTTTAGCGGTTGTCCATTCAGTTTTTTATATAAAAAATTTTTCAAATACAATTAATATGAATTTTTTTGCAAATGGATACTGTTTTGCTTGAAATTTTGCAGGAACAGTTTTTAGAGGTGACACCATATTATACTAAAAGTTGGACTTTGGGAACAACTTGGAAAGCTATGCTGCCACACAAAATTTTTGAAAAATCGCGATTTTAACGTATAGGCCGCTATAGCTGAATACATTTTTTTATTGAAATATTTTTCTTTTAATTGCTTCCTTACTAAGGCATTACATTTATTGAAGTCGATTGTACATTAACGAAAGCAAAAAACCATAAAAACCTATATAAAATGCTTAGTGTTTTTTTTTTTTTTTTTTTTTTTTTTTTTTTTTTTTTTTTTTTTTTTTGTTTAAAGAGAAGCAATACTCAGGAAATTCTTCCTATTAATTAACGTGTTGCTTCCTTTGAAAAGGGGATAGAGAAGTGAAAGGTGGTGAAATATGAAGGGCTTCAAATATGGCAACACTGTAACTTCGCGAGATGTTGAATTTTAGAATAGTTGTTGCGCGCCATCTGATGGTGAGTTGGCGAACTTTATTAAAGCTTTTTACTTCATAGCCCTGTTATATTATTTTACTTCGGTGGGGTTAAGTGCTATGGGAACGCCGAAGGAGGACGCTGCGATATGTATGAGGGATAAAAAAACTCATACATATTACTATTTTTCATAAATTGATGTTTCCTTGGTTGGGGCTCGAACCCGCAACCTCACGTGTAACAGTCCATCGCGCTAACCATTTTTTATATTAAAAACTGAATGGACAACCGCCAAACTTCAAAGACATTTAGCGAAAAATCTGTACCATTGATCGAAAAATAAAGTACGCCATTGTAATCAGCATGTCCGAAATATATAGAATTGATGGGCAGCGCTCTATTCATTTTTAAAAGTCAAGATTTTGTCATGTAGTGTAATTATTAGTATCTTACTAACAAATTACAATACTAATATTAACAAAAACTAAACAAAATATATATTATATTTTAGGGCTGTAATTTATTCATTTTATAATAAAGCAAAGGTGGCAATAATAAAGTAAAAGTGAAATAATTAAGTTTAAGTGGTAATTTAAATATGTTATTTCGCAAAAAATAAACCAAGAGATAGATACTTCGGGGGAAATTGAGTGACATGTCCTCGTTTCAACTGTGATTTACTATGATTTACCAAGTGTAATGGTAAATTATACAAGTCTGTAAGACGATCGACGATTATCGTCCACTTTACAAAGTTTAATTACCACCATATTACATACAAATTTTGGATAATGTTAACAGTTTTGGATAAAAACAACAATTTTTTATTGTATAGTTAAGCATTTTTGTAAGTATAATCATCAAAACGATAGCAATTTAGGTCTCGTTTTGACCAAAACGAAATCGTTTTTCTTACGTAATCGGCCCCCTGTTTTAACCAATTACGGCGTAGATATTTGGAATGCAATTGAGCCCTCATTCCCATAGAGCTACACTATGTGGTACAGGGTATAATGACTAAAAATTAAAGGAAACCCGAAAATATTTGCTAATATAAAGGGTGAACACACAAAAATTCCGACACTTTGGAAAGCTTATAACTTACTGAAAAAAATTTATATATTTTGAAATTCATGACCATGACCTAAATTTCATGTATGAGAAATTTCATTCGAATTTGACTTTTAGTTTCGTCAAAAATGAACACCGAATTAGAAACGAGGCAAATTATTTTGCACGAATATATAAAAATCGGGTTCTCAGTGCGCGTAAAATTGCGAAAAATGTAAAAGTTCACCACTCGACAGTTTCCAGGGTTTCACATCGCTACAAAAGGAGGTCTGACAATTGCTAGAAAGCCTGGTAGCGGAGGTGAACATGATCAAAGTGATACAAACAGTGCTCGGAAGGTCCTCAGGTCATTTTCACAAGATCCGAAGAATTCGTCACGTTCTATTGCAAAATCTGTACGTCAATCGCAGTCTTTCGTACAAAAGATAAAGCGGCAAGCTTCACTGAGAAGTTTTAAAGCTCAAACAGCACCAGATCGATACGCAAAGCAGAATGTTACGACGAAATCCCGCAGCCGCAAGTTGTACGAATCCCAAATCACGAATTATGAGTGCATTGTCATGGATGACGAAACCTTCAAAATTACAAATATATTGCTGGCCAAGATTTTTATACTGCTGCAAGTCGTAAAGATGTTCCTGAAAGCTGTAAATTAAAAATGAAGTCCAAGTTTCCAAAAAAATATATGGTTTGGCAAGCCATTTGCTCCTGTGGTCGTAAAAGCAGCCCTTTCATCGCATCTGGAACAATGAACGCTCAAATTTATCGGGATGAGTGAATTAAAAAGTGTCTTCTGCCATTTACGAAGAGTCACGTCACCAAACTACTGTCCTGGCCGGACCTGGCAAGCTGCCACTATGCCAAGGACACACTGCAGTGGTACAATGCAAATAAAATCGATTTTGTACCTCGCGACTGCAATCCACCCAATAGCCCAGAGCTACGCCCTATTGAGGAATATTGCTGAATAATGAAGGGAATATTGAAGAAGACAGGTGAACTGGTAAAAGATATTGCAAAATTCAAAACCAAGTGGTTGTAGGTGTCGCGAAAAGTCGATGATGCACTCGTACAAAAGATGATAGCGCGTGTGCGACGAAAAGTCCGATCAGTTGAATGTGGAACAAATAATAACTAATATTTTAATTATTTTATTACCTCTAAACTTCAAAGTATTCGAATAAAGAAAAATGTATTTCAAAGCCATCTAGTTTTTTTCTGGTATTAGTTTCTGGTGTGTTCACCCTTTACTTCACCTTCTTTTTCAACAAATATGAATTTTAGAGGAGTATGCAACGGACTGGTTGCAAGGGATTATAGTGAAACTGCCTAAGAAAGGAGATGCAACCGATTGCAGCAACTGGCGTTGTATCAGGCGGTATTCGTCGCTCTCTTTCGAAGATTGACAATTTGTATCGAAAATGTTAGCCTTTGCAGACGTGTGTAATTCTTATGGCTGAATTTTCGATATAAATTAAGAAGAGAGTGTTTCAACAGAGGTAGGGAGAGTTGGATAGTCTTTTAATTATATAGTCGTTGGTTGTATTCTTCGCGCTGTAATGAAAGTTTTTATGTCTTCGCAAAATTATGAAAATTTTCTGGTCCCGCACAATCACAAACGAACAACTTTGGGTCAGAACTGGTGTGGGAAATCTTAACACAGAAATCCTTTGAAGAAAATTTGGATGGATTGGCCACACCATGTGATAACTTCCTGAAGAAGTTAATAAATATGTAATCATACCCTTATTTACAACCCACAGGGAAGTAAATAAAGAGAACGTCCTAAAAGCACTTGGACGATCTACACTGCAAGAAATAATTTCCATATCTCAGAGCCTAGCTGGAACTATTAACAATATCGGAGAGCTCAAAGATTAACCGCATGTCGAGAAAGATGGAGGTAACTTATAGACCTCCTCTGCCCAGTATAGAGGCAGCTCGTAATCATTAAACGAAAAAAAAATATACTCTAATACCCTAAACTTTATAACAATAACAAAATTGTGACAAAATTGTGGTGAATGAAAATTGTTATAATTTTGGTATTCTGAAAAAAATTGTCATAGCAAAACCTTGACTAAATTGTCATGTAATAAAAAGCACATAACAAACAAATATTTTCGCATTAAAGGAATTAAATATGCTAAAATCCCAAACGTATTTAAAAAATTGTAAAAAATAATCCGTTGTAGGCATGTCCCTATCCGGATTTCATTCTTGCTTAAGAAAATCGTCAGGGGACGACGTTGTTAGAATTTCTGGAAATATTTGTTAAGTTAAAATACAAACTCAATGAGAATTTCTTGTTCTCGTCTAGGAGCGTATTAAACATTTAAAATATCAAAGAAAAAACAAAAACAACAACAGAAAATTTTCCACAATGTGCTTTGTCAAATATTTCCAGAAATTCTAAAAACGTCGTCCCCTGACGATTTCCTTAGGCAAGAATGAAATCCGGATAGGGACATGCCTACAACGGATTATTTTTTACAATTTGTTAAATACGTTTGGGATTTTAGCATATTTAATTCATTTAATGCAATTAATGTATATCCCGATAAAATAAAATTAAAAAAACTAATATTTTCATTGTTCAACAAATTAAAATATAAAAATTTAGTTTTCTTTTGAAGAATTTTGTAATGTTTCTTCAGAGAAATATAATATGAAATACCTCATTCCTCTTTTAAGATCTTCCTTTATGATGTAAAATGCGTCAAACCTATTCTGAAATTCCTGCAAATTCCTACAAAAGATTATGTATTAACATGGGATTTTTGACGCTAAAGTTGTCAGCAATAAGCTCAGGGTGCTTGGAGCTAAAATTAAAAGAAAACTCCATGTGCTTAGAACTAAGTTCTCTCGTGTTCTGCGGTTCCTGGACATTTTTTTATGTTTTCATTTCATTTAAGATTTCATAAAATTATCAAAAAATCTTAATTTTGCACAACCCTAGTAAAAATGATTTTTATATATTCATATATGATTTTTATACAATCATTTATGATTTTATACAATTATAACTTGTCGAGTATTGTGAAACATATATTTTTATATGATTATATCAAAAGATATTTAATTATATAAAATTTTATTAACCAGATCCACCATTTTTCGGATCAGATAATATATTTTTTATATAATTATATTAACTCATACATGATTTGATCCGGAAAATGGTGGATCTGGTTAATATAATTTTATATAATTAAATATCTTTTGATATAATCATATAAAAATATATGTTTCACAATACTCGACAAGTTATAGTTGTATAAAATCATATCTGATTACATAAAAATCATTTTTACTAGGGAAATTACGATTTTTTGATCATTTAATTTTATTTTTTGGCAGAAAAAGCTTTCACCATTGTATGGTGAAATTCTAAAATCTTACATTTTCCTAGAATAAGGGTATAACTATAAATTTTATTTAAATTTTTATTTTGAAATTTTAGTTTTAGAAATATTTTTTCGAAAATCTTCGCCAGCCCCCAGGACGCCCATTTGAGAACGGTTGATTTATTGTTTGCGTGCTTGAGAGTGAAAAAAGTTTCTACTTGATCTAGTTTAAGAATCTGTTGAATTTTCTTACATGTGCAAAGTAGTTTTGCACGTTGACATAAGTGCCATTCTATTGTACATTACCCCCCACCCCACCGTATTTTCTTTATTTTGTACTTAAACTTAACAAAAGGGTTGTTGTTGTTGGTTGGTTTCGTGCTTAAAAAAGGACATTATTTTTTGTTTTCTTTAAAGCAACAACAAATAAATAAATTACATTCACTTATTCACCCATAATACTTAAAGAGTAGCTGAAAAAAAATATATAATATAAAGAAAATATAAACTTTTCTTTTATTTTTAAGAAAACAAGAAAAAAATTTTTGCTTTTATTTTTCTTGTAATTTTTTTTATTGTGTTGTATTGGGTGTGGTTTTTCGTTTATCAGGATTCTTGTATAATATTTCGCGTTTCTTTCCATATGATTTTTTCTCATAATATATTTGTAACGTTTACCCGTGTCGTTTGCCGTAACAACGTGTGTTGTATGGATGTGAGTGTTTGTATATTTTGTTTAAAAAAAAAAATTTATATCCTTTTTCCAGTGTTGACAGTGTTTTGTTATAATGTAGCTTCGTTTTTATTTTCTTTTATACAAATTATAAATTAAACCTTTGTAAACACACAGAATAAGGATTCAAATATATAATTACAATTCCCGTCAACTTTCATTTGAATAATGGATGTAAGAATTGTTTGCCACAATGGATTTAGGAAGTAAGTAATATTAATAAGATATCCTATGCTAGGTTTACATTATGAGCAAAACAACATGTTTTTAAAAAAATCATTTCGAACTGTTTCCACTAGCCTTTATAAATTTTCGAAATAATTTTTGCGTTTGACAGATCCCTCAATTGTTGATCACTACCCACAGTGCTTTGATCCCATATAACGATTGGACAAAAATAGAAGGAGTGGAGACAGATTGTTGAAATTTGGTACACTGACATAGAACACCTTAGTTAAGAAAAATTTTAATTTTTGGAAATATCGGGCCAAGGACACGCCCACCTCCCATAGGTCCTGAGATTTAAAAATATTATATTAGGTACATAATTGGACGTAAAATTACAAAACGAGATGTTGAGATACACATAAAACTGGAAACGTTTGTGTCAATTTTTGTCAAAATCGAAGAAAGGACTCTTAGTCCTGCCATATATCCTTTATCTTAAAATCTTTATAAAACCTGCAAAAATTATCCGATTGCCATGAAATTAAGCATGTGAATTGATATAATGTCAAGCCATATTTGTGCCAAATCGATTCATTAATAAAAAAAATTATGCCTCTCATAAAAAATGCGTTTTAAATGATTTTTCTAAAACAAAAAAAATTAAATAGGATTAAAATAGGAAACCATGTGAATCCTCCATTTTAGGTATAGGATATGTTCAGCGAACTTATGTAGAACACTACGAGGAATATTTTTGTGAAACATTTTAACCTTCTAGCTCTTCAATTAAAGAGACTTTTTTTGGACCCCTTTTCAAAACGGACAAAAGCGACCCGTAGGTTGAAGAGTTAGAGGGTTAAAATGTTCCGCAAAAATATTTGTCATGAAATTCTACTATAAGTCTTTTAAGACATCAGCATTGAAAATTTAACTTCAGTGCCAGTAATAAGAAAAACTTAAAACGTGTTTAAGGGTTAATTTCGTACTTATTCAGAATTGGCGCTCAAATGTCCCACAAACCTGTATTTTAGGGAGAAACCATGGGAATCTTCCATTTTAGGTATAGGATGTGTTCAGCGAACCTATGTAAAACACTACGAGAAACATTTTTTTGGAACATTTTAACCCTCTAACTCTTCAACTTACGGGTCTTTTTTGTTCCTTTTTTAAAAAAAGGGCCAAAAAATTCTCTTTCATTGAAGAGTTAGAGAGTTAGAATGTTCCACAAAAATGTTCCTCGTAGTGTTTTTGCGGTGATACTTTAGTGAATTTGCTCCCAAAGTTCAGCTGGTAATTTAAATAAAAAATGAAATATATGTAGCTTTTATTACGTGAATAAGATATAAAAAGGAGTCTTTAAAAACAAGCATTTCTTTTGGTTTTTATAAAAAATATTGGTAAAAATTTTTTTTAATATAATAACTAAAGGTCTATTCCTAGCAAAAAAAAAAACAGGGACGTAACAGTTATAACTTTTATTCAAAAAACTGATTGTTTTACAATTATTTCTTGTTTGAATATTTTAAATTTTCTGTTTATTTGCTCTGTTTGATTTTTATTTTTAATTTAAACAAAAACAATCCAAACAGGATTTTTATTTTTTCAAAAATAATAAAAGTTATTTTGTGATTTTTTTTCTTTATCACAAATTAACAATTAAGAATATAAATCAAAAGCCATAGAACCAATGACTTCAACAATTATAACATCGTGATGATGTGAACTAGTGTTAATAAAAGATTTAACAGTGATTTAAAGTGAGTAAATATGTATATTCCAGCAACTTCCGGCATTCAATTCAGGTCAATTTTTAATTTTTTTTTTTATTATCAAATAAAAAAGTTAGTGCTTAATTTTTTTAAAAGAATCATTCTGTAACTTTTATAAAAAGTTTTTAAATAAAAATCAAAAAACAACAGAAATTTATAGAGTAAAATATAAAAATTTTAAAAATTAAAATGTTTGCCAAACTTTGTGATTTTTTTGTGCAATATAATTTATAAATTATAGTTCATTATTGAAATATTATAATTAAGCAAATTTGAGTTGTGACTTTTTAAAAATTATAACAGTTATTTTGGGTCTCTGAAAAAAAATAATAACATGAAAATCAATTAACATAATTTTTTCAATATATTATCAAACTTTGGTAACTTTTAGGATTTTAACCAAAAATTAGGTATATTTAAAGATTTATTTTTTTCCTAAGTTTATACTTTTTTTTTTAAATAATATTACCTTAATTTTTGGAAAAAAAATATACCATTTCATTAAAATCTAAGAAAGTTGGAAACTTTTTCGTAACCCATAAAAAATGAAATTACAAAAATACATTTTTTGACACTTGGAACAAAATTTTTTTTATAGTTAAATTAAGAAATTGGTTCTTTATTTTTTTGTTATACAAAATTATAAGAGCATGACAAAAAAAAATTTAATTTTAATTTTAAAATTTCAATTAACATAATTTTTTTTAAAGTTCTATTTAACTTTTGATATTTTAAGGCTCCCAGCAAAAATATTGGAAAAATTCAAAAAATAATTTGATATGTTACTTGCAGATTTTTTACAATTTTATTATCTTTTATTGATTCAAATATATTCAAATATTTAAAAAAAGAAAAATTTTAGTTTTTATTTTAACTATTTCTTCTTAACTTTTTCTGCTATTTTTACAGGTTTATTTCTATGAGTGCAAGATTGTCGATGTCGATATTGATGTTGATATAATCTAATATTAAGAAAAAACATTCGTTATGACTAAGGCAAGGAATTCCATGCAAATGCATGTTTTTTGTCGATAGTCCTAAACTAATATGGACTAAATATTTATCCGAATCATCAAATTTAGAACAAAATGGCATCGATAAGTAGTTGCATATTTTTGCATATTTTGTCATAAATGCATGTTTTTGCATATTTTGACTTTAAATGCATATTTGGTGCCTTTTTAATGCATATTTTGTGCTTTCTAATGCATATTTGTGCATATTTTTAATTTTTAGGAGCATTTTTTATTTTGTAAAAAAATATAAAAAATTCAAATTTTTATATTTTGATTCAATCAAAATAACCATCTTAAAAACCTTATTGAACTATGGAAAATCTTCGAGTTCTGTGTCTGTTTGCAAAATAACTAACTTAAATATATCTTTAAGTTTTAAATTGCATTATTTTTGCAAAAATAATAGTTTTTAGTGCATGTTTCTTATGTTTTTAATGCATATTTTTCTTTTTTAGAAGCATATTTTAGGCGCATATTTTCCATTTTTTAGTCCATGAAATTCCTTGCCCTAGTTATTACAATCGGGTTTGTTGTTAATTTAATGATTCTATTTTGTCAAACAATATAATTTAGTTTTGCCAAACAAAATTCAACTATTACAACCAAAATTTGGCTGCCATAATAAAATTGCCGCTGGCATAACAAAAAATTCTATCAAATGATTCGGTTGTCAGCAAAATTTAAAGAGAAGCAACACTCAGGAAATTCTTCCTATTAATTAACGTGTTGCTTCCTTTGGAAAGGGGATAGAGAACAAGTGAAAGGTGGTGAAAGATGAAGGGCTTCAAATATGGCAACACTGTAATTGCGCGAGATGTTGAATTTTTTAGAACAGTTGTTGCGCGTCATCTTACGGTGAGTTAGCGAACTTTGTTGAAGCTTTTTAATTCATAGCCCTGTTATATTATTTTACTTCGGTGGGGTTAAGTGCTATGGGAACACCGAAGGAGGACGCTGCGATATGTATGAGGGATAGAAAAAACTCATACATATTACTATTTTTCATAAATTGACGTTGCCTTGGTTGGGGCTCGAACCCGCAACCTCATGTATAACAGTCCAACGCGTTAAGCATTACACCACAGCGCCCAGTTGTCAGAACGAATCTTTTTTCGCTGTGTTTGAATAACAGTCCTTAAATTTCTGTTATAATATTTTGTTTATTAAGAAATCCAATATAAAACTTTATGAGATAAAGTAATTCTTTTGTAACCTTAAAATTATAGATTAAATACACATTTTCCGACATCAACAACAATAGAATTCTCCTATTTCACTCTTTAACAATTTTCCCGTGAGAAGAATTCTCCTGATTTCGCATACAAAGTGAAAAAACCAAAACATTCTCCATCCACATCCCCAACCGAATACAAAATGATTTCGTACTCTCCGACATGATTCAGTTGTTGTCATGTTTTAGTTTTTCCACAAATTTATATTTCAAAACATTTTTATGTGTATTTTATTCTTTTAGGTCTTTAATATTGTACTTTAAAACTAAAATATATACAAAAGAAAAATAAAACACCAAAAAAAAAACAAACTCTTGTGAAGGAAAAGAACAAAAAAAAAACAACTGAAAGCAGTATGATAATATAGAAATAAATACATGACTAGAAAAAGTTATATCCTCCTCCTACCACTATAACGTTTGTCAGAGGTGAATACAAACATATATAATTTTTTATGTTGGTATTTGCTTTCCGGTATGCATCCTGTTTTTACATACTCATACAGAGACTTACCAACATTTATATTTTAACAAAATGAAATCAGAAGAATGATATTGCCACAGCAAAAAAAAAACAGTAGGAAAAAGCAGCAAATGAAACAGTTACATTGACTACTGTTAAATGAGATGATGTACTTATATTAAACATAACCTAACTTTAAGCCACATTTTCACAATGCTCCGTTACCTACTAGCTGGGAATTTTCATAAAATTTTTTCGGGACATTAATTTAATGAACATTTTAACAAGGGGTGTTAGAAAAAGTTAACAACTCTGTTCTTACAGAAAGTCATAATATTTATTTTTATTACACTTTCCATTACAGCTATTTTTTAAGTAAACTTTTTATAAATATTTATAAGTTTGATTCATTGACAAATTTTAATGTAGCTTTCCTAACACTCAGAAAACAGAATATTTAGTAGACAGTATAAAATTTGAAGTGATCAATTTAACGTAGGGCATACACGTTCAATATTATTGCTTAATTTTTCAAAAATCAACCAATCAGAACATTTTATTTTTAAATACTTTTTTCTGATTGGTTGATTTTAAATGTTTGCCTTAAGAAAAGTTTAATAAAAATGTCATAGAAATATGAAAAATGCTTAAAGGCGTTTAATATTATTGATCAATGTTTTTAAAATCAACCAATCAGAATAAAGTATTTAAAAATAAAATGTTCTGATTGGTTGGAGTTTGAAAACTTTATCAATAATATTGAAAGTGTATTCCTGCCTTAAAGTAGGGCATACACGTGCAATATTATTGATCAATGTTTTTAAAATCAACCAATCAGAATAAAGTATTTAAAAATAAAATGTTCTGATTGGTTGATTTTTGAAAAATTAATCAATAATATTGAACGTGTATGCCGTACTTAATAATTTCAAATAAATTATATGTATGACATGGCTAATATACTTCGAAAAGTAAATTGTTCACTTTTGAAAATTTGATTTCAAAACATAAACTTTTCATCATAAAAACATGTTTTTTTCTTGAGGTGAATTTTTTGTTGTTGTTGTATTTATTAAATAACCCACAATATTACTTTATTGTTTGTTAGTACTAATCAGAGTTGGAAATAGCATGTAAAGAATTGTTTAATTTTAGGCGATTAAATAATACAAATTTTTAGACCGTACCTAAAAAAAAGTTCGCCGTACACCCTACAATCTTAATTATTTTTGCAAGGAGGTTGCATTACATTTTACATTTTTCGTTATATATTTGGCATTTACAGTCGGATCTTAAAGTATGATACATCGACGTTTTTCTCTCGAGGGATCAACGTTTTGCTCTAAGGACCATTGACCTCAATTATCCCGTTCTAGTATTTACCCACCAGATCTCAGTTGCTACCACTCTAATGTACAACCCTAATATCAGAAAATTAAAGTTCGAAAAAAATCATTAAAATTTTGCTAAGGAAGTAGGTTTGAGGTTAAGAAGAAGAATAAACATTTTTTCAAAGTTATAGACACATTATTAATTTGCAAATTAGACTAGATCCAGTTTCTGCCTTTTTTATGGACAGGCTTCATCAGTGATTTTCCATTAAATTGTATTATTGTTTATATTTTATTGTCAGATTGTCTCTATATGATAATTTACTCTCAGAAGTCATCAAACAGACATACAAACATTCTAATTTAGATTTTTTTGTTTATCTTCTTATCTCCTCTTTGTCACCTTTTTCACAAATGTTGCCACACTGACGTATGGTTTTTACGTACAGGTGCATGCAATTTGATAAACCTAACAGATTTTTTTTTTATTTTTTTTGTTTGCCAAACGTAAGGGTTGCCTTTTAAATTTTTTCTTTGGATTTTTCCTTTATAGCAAAACACTGGTCTCCTCGAGACAAAAAAATCGATATATCGCACTTTAAAATCCGATTTTAAATGCCGAAGCTATAATGAAAAATTGAAAAAGGCGACCCTACGTTTGGTAAAAAAAAATGTTTAGAATTGCCTTGCAAAAATACTTAAGGTGTACCGCGCATTTTTTTTTTTTTTTCCTGTAAGGTGGTACGGTCTATTGTGCACACATTCGTTTCAGTCTACACTCCTTATTCGAATTGTAAATACTTGACCTAGTCAAGTCTTAAAGAGAAAATTCAGAAATTCAAAATAAAAAGCCTAATGATAACTCTAATTTCAATAATATACTAATGACTTCAACTATTTTAACAGCAAAAACTTAACGATTCAGCAAACATTTGAATTTTTAAAATGTTTTCGTTTTATTCTTTAAATTTCTCTTAGTTTTTTGGTTATTATTTCAAAATAATATATAAAAGTTATTTGGTGATTCTTTTGCAACAATCCCTCACAAATTTTTACATTTGATTTTAAAATAAAAATTAAAAAGAAGCCTAATATTATTTGCTAATTGTTGCAATCCGTGTAATATGTAGATTTACTTACAATTTTTTCCTTTTAAGTCTGAACTGAACACTTTTTAACAACCACAGTATACTTTTACCACCATATCCTGACATTCCATAGAATTTAATTAATTGTATAAAAATTTGTTCTTGATTTATCAATAAAATTGCACAATAACTGTTATTATTATACTCACAATATATTTTCCATAACCGATTGAGGTTTATTTGAAAAGTAATAGATACAATTTGTTTTCAATTGAAGAATCAATTAAAATACATTGAAACATATTGTTTAACTTTTTTTATCAATCAATAAAAAACAAACCACAAAAAAATATGTATCGCCTGTAGGAGTTGATATTTTCAGTCAAATGTTCTATTTTTAGTTTTCTATTTTTAGAAAAAAAAAAAAATAATTTAAATAATTTCGTTGTTTTCTGTTTTAAAACAAAAAATTCAAATATTTTCGGTTTTCTTTTTCGTTAAAATAGTTTGTTTATCAACAAAATTTTTGCAATTCAAATTATAAGAAATTCTTTACTCATACACACAAACATAGCCAATAAAAATATGAACGTGTGTTTTGTGTGTGTAGTGTTTTGAAAATTCAAACAAAAAAAAAACTTTCGAAAATGAAAAAACAAACCACAAAATCGATTTTTCTAACGTTCTGTCAGTTAAAAATTGAAGATTGTTTTAACAGACTTTTCAATTATTTGTATATCTTTTATGGATTGTTTAAACAATGTTAAAATGGTTTGAATATAATGAAAAATCAGCAGACCTTTTTTAAATTGTGTTTTCAATTAATTTAATATGTCTTTTAGGTTGTTTTTAACTATAAAATATTGTGAGTGTATTTATAAAATAAAAGTCATATTTTGTATTGTTTATATTTGAATTAAAAATAAAAATAAAACAGAGTATTTAAACAAATGTAAAATGTATTTAAATTACGTCCCTGAATATTTTTCTATATAAAAATATAAAAGATTGTTAACCCATAAAATAAAATACGAGTATTTTTCTCTGAATGAGATTTTAAACAAATCAAGACCCACAACTTGGAATTTTTACTTCAGATTTAGGTTTGTGAAACCAAGATACTTTAAAAAAGTTTCAGTAGAATGCTTTGCGATTTTTTTTTTGAGTAGTATAATATGATGCGGCCGTCCGTAAGTTTGTGAAATCCTAAATTTGGCCCTTCAAACCATTTACATGCCCACCCCTGTTATATTGATAAAAAAAATCATAATATTTATATTTCCTACACTATTCCCCAATGATTTGATTTTCCATCTCTGCTATAACTTTACTAATATTATTTGTGGGTTAGAGATGGGAAAAACCTTATTTCCCTCTCGACTACTAATATTATTGCTTTCCACAAACGAGACATCATATGTTTTCCCTTAAGTGGTGGGATTACATGATTACAGTATTAAAAAACTGTGAAATGTCTGTAACCGTGGGCGGGCAGAGAAACAGCAACAAGGAAAAGTAGTCAGAAGAGGGAGGTGGCAAGAGAGGAGTAGTAGGAAGAACAGGCAAAAACATACATATATAAAAAAATATTATGAGAACAAATTTTTTACAGACACCATTAATTTTCATATGACTAGAAAGTTTATTTTGGTTTAATTTTTTTTTCTCTGTTGCTCTTTGCCTTTTGTATATTTTTACTCTTTATTATTTAGTGTGTGTTTGTGTGTGTGTGTATCAACATGTCCTGATGAAAAATATTAAAGGAAACAAAAATACTTTTATAGAACTTTATTTTGTAGATGGGTATGAGGTAGGTAGGTGAGTATGATTGTGTATGTGTGTGTGTGTTACAGAAATGGTAGTGTTGGTAGTGACATAAATTTCCGTTTGTCAGACGTAATGGCAGTCTGTCTAACAGTTCTTCTGTGTGTTGTTTTTTGCTTTCTTGTTGAACAGATTGTCTCACTTTCTATTTTTTTTTCTTTTCATTTTATATTTCTTTCGAAGAATTGTGCTAGGTCCTTGCTGCTTTATTAGTATGCGTGTGTGTGAGTGTACGATTTTTATTAGATTTTTTTCTCGTTGCTTTATTTTTGCTCTATTTTTTTTTTTTTTTGTAACATACCAACACTTTAACTTTGTTTAGCATCTTATTTTTTCGTTATTGTTAAACTTAAATTTGTTTATTTTTTTTCTTGGTCCTTTATGACTTTTTTTCTTGCATTCTCTTTAAATTGTGGTGAATATCAAATTACCGTATTGGGTTTTCTATGCTTTTTTTTGTTGTTGTTGTTGTGTATGTGTAAAAGTGGTGTATATTTTATTAATTTTGTGTAACTTTTTTTCTTTTGAAGAAAAATCTAATGTTTTCAGATAAAATATTTGAATGTCAGTTTTTGGTCATTTGTGCTCTATTTGCGGATGAGAATATAATTAATTCAATTTTTGTTGATTGTAGTATTTTGATTTGATTAAATCATAATTGTGTGCCACTTTAATGAATTTTGTGTAAACTAAATGAAATGCAATTTAAGCCCTTTTAATTTAAGTTCCAAGGTACTTATAGGGACCTTTTTGCGGTTTTCTTTAAAATTTATGTTATGAATTTAAATATTAATTTAAAACTTACCTTCAACCATTTAAGCATTTGTTTTACAATTTTATTAATTTATTTTTTTTTTCTTTTTATTTCAGGTAAGCATCAATATTTTAAGGATATTTTAAGACTTTTATAGGAAGTAAGTATTAATTTTAAACGGTGTGAGTTGCTTAAAAGATAATTTAAATTATGGTACAGGCAGACCAAAATATTAATATACACCGGCAATACTAAAAAAAGCTAAAAATTGCTGTATTTTGAACATATTTTTTTTATAATTATACATTAATGTGCTCATAAAGGCATAATATTAGGGTTTGGGATTTCCCGGACTTTTTTATTTCCCGGGAAACGGGAATGAAAAAATTTGATTCCCGGGAATCCCGGGAAATATTTTTGATCAAAATTGTTAAAGAAAACCACTTATATAAGTAATTTTTATTAAACAAAAACACTATTTCAGTACAAATGCAGTCTGTGTAGTGAGAATTCAAAGTAAAAAATATCAGAATGTTGAACATTTGATTTCACAAAAATTACTGGCAGCACTGCCAAATGAATTGCAGGATTCCAGCAGAAAGCACCTACTACTGGACTGTCGGAAACAAACCGTTTCATCACACTTGGCCCATTAGATATGGTGGCCACAATGTTATTTTCCAAAGACAAATAAAACTCTTCTAGTCTTATTTCTACAATTCTTCTTATTTCATCAGCATTACATCTTCCTGATATATAAACCAACCCCAGGTTATAAAATGAATTATTTCCATTTATACATACATATGTTCAAATATCTCTTTTGTGATATTCTTGTCCATTCATCTACGATTATAGTAAATCTCCTATTGTTAGAAACATTGCTCGATATTTCTTTTATCTGACATCTTTTACATGATTGTGGTAATTTAATATAATGTTCTTTACATCGGTTTCATTTTTTTGCAATGCCAGGTTTTTATTATAAAAACTTTCTCGAATAAACGAAGATCTAGTTATGGTGCGGATTGACTGCAGCTAATTTGGATACCATTTCAGGAAATGTTTGTCCTACCATAAAACCTTTAATAGCTATTCAGCTTACACTTTTTTCTTCGGGTACTTTGCTAATTTTAGCTGAAATGTTATTCTTGTGGTTGGTTTCTTCAAGAGAAGTTGCATGACCATCAATTTTTTTTTTTGTGAACCAAATTTAGATGTCGGATAACCAAATTTAGATACCACCGTTAACCATTAGTCTTTTCTTTTCACATTTATTAATGAAAACATTACTTAAAAAATTATTGACCCTTAATATAAAAGAGTATTTTAAATTTAAAGTCGACTTTATTTTTATCAAACGGTTTTGTTCATTTTGTATGAAAACCTTACAAAAATATTTATATTTTCAAATATTTTGATTGGTTGAAAATAAATTAACCAATCAGAATGCTCCAAAAATAAACCAAGTCAAGGTATACTGCCACCCAATATTTTAATTAAAGTCGACTTTACCTAAATTATACATTTGAAAAATTTAGATAGTAAGGGCGATTATTTGTAAGAAACAAAGCTTTTTTTTCATATTTCTTTTAAACATTTTACCAAGTTTTTAGGTTTTACTATTTAAATTTTGAATAAGTTATGCGAAAAATCTTTATTAGTTGAAATGCTCCTAATTACTTGGCAAAGATTTTATTTGTGTGTCAAATAAATGTATTCCCTTTTAAAAGATTTTAACAATGACATTTTTGTTTTGGTATTTAAAATGTTTTTTATGACTAAAATTAAAAAACCCTATTCGAAACAAAAACAATTTAAAAAATTTATTATTTTTAAAATTTCCCGTTTTCCCGGGAAAAATATATAATTTTCCCGGGAATTCCCGGCAAACTTTTCCCGGGATTTCCCGGGAATTCCCGCCCGGGAATTCCCGAACCCCAAACCCTACATAATATAAATAATTTTATCAAAAGCGGTTAAATAATTGTTAAATAAGTAATGGGATTTTAGCGCATTACTTTAAAATAACTCTTTATTTTGTGTCCAACCAAACACAATTCGTTGAAAATGTTATGCACAAAATTTACTGATGGAGAAATATTTGTTTGAACTTCAGAAGTTTGGCAAGGAATTCATTGTTCGGCAGCCGCAAGTTCGGCCATATCGGAAAATATTAAGCGACTTTACATCTAGAATTCCACTTTTTGCTTCAATTTTGACACTCAAAATCGTATTACAAGGAACATTGTATGTTCAATATCGAAATTTACCCATAATGCCTCCAAATACCAAAAAATCGATCAAATATTTTTGACCAAACTCCTCGATCGAACACAATTTTTATATTATTTAAGATATTAAAAACAGGGAAAATTGAAAAAATTTCCTAATTTTACCAACATAAAACTCTAACAAATAGAGTCTGTTTCTCGGTTCCTGCCTACTTCGATGAAATTTGGATACGTGACAGAGGAGACAAAATTAAATAACGATTTTCTTAGGCAACAATGAATAATCTGGGAAAGGACAATCCTACAAAAAAAATATTTTTAACAATTTGTTAAATAAGTTTTGTGCTTTTAGCACATTTATTGCAATGTTAATTGAATTTTATATAGTCGGCATTGCCGAACTTTAACTTTTTTACTTGTTTTGAATAGAATTATTTTTTCCACAATTGTCTTTATTTTGACATCAGAACATAATTAGCAATCTAAAAAATAAAAAAAAAATACTTTTGTTAAAAAATTCGTGAACGCGGAATTGTGTGGCAAAAGGCAGATTATGAATGACACACTAAATCGTGACCTTTCTGCAATCTCTGAGTGGGGTCATGCGAACAAGCCCAGCAAAATCTTTCATTACCAAATAAGTGGTTATGTAATAGAAATTAATAGCTCCGCACAACTTATTTTTTGGCGTCTAAACTCATTATTTTTGTTTGGCGTGGTCGTTTTTATAAGTAGCCACGTTTACCTGCTCGCTTACGAAAAAATGAGAAATAAGTAGTTACGAGATTTTGAATAATAAGTGGTTACACACATGCTTACAAAAAGTTGAATTATAAGTGGTTATCCGATTGCTTACTTAATTCTTAAAAATAAGGAGTTAAGCAAATACTATTACCCAGTGTAGAAACGGTAATGACATATCATTATTTTTTGGACTACCAGTAATGACACCCACTTACCTTCTGCATTATTTTAAAACATATAGTAATGAGTTACTGTTAATGACTTATTTTTATCATTATTTCAAATAGAAAATAAATTTTTAGATTTTTTTGAAATCTATTTTTAGACTCAATATTTTTTAAACACTGGTAAGGATATATGTAACCACATATTTTTTGATTTTTTGTATGTTGGCGAGTAAGCTTACTTGTGTGCAGCAGGTCAATTATGTTTTTATCTATTAAATATTACATGTCGATATAGCTCAGATGGTAGAGCTGTTGACTGGCAATCTGTAGACCCAGGTTCGATTCCCGCACCAGCAAATTTTATTTAAAAAAAAATACAATAAAAAATATTTTTTTTTTTATAATTTATTTTTTTGAAAATCTATTTTTAGACCCGTTATTTTTGTCAGTACTGGTCAGCACATAGGTAACGATATATTTTTTAATTTTTCGTATGCTGGTGTGTAACGACAACTCATTATTTTGCGCGACATCGCCTTATAAAGGTAATAAGAAATGTAATAACAAAAGTAACTAGTTACCATTACCAAGTATGTAGTTACATAACCACATATCTGGTAATGATTTTCTACACTGGGTAGCTTAAGGAAATACATTCAGAAAACTTTAAGTTTTCTCTAGTGTGTAATTTTAGGACTCGTCATAAAAAATTAAACATAAAACATATTTACATATAATAAATAAAAATGTATAAAATTTAAATGTGTAAAAAGTACTTATTTAAACTATTACGAGTAAGTCATTATTTTATATTTAGAAACAATGAATACAATAGGCCGTTATTAGGAAGTCGTTATTTTATATTATAAAATAATGTAAAAGGTAATGATATATCATTTTTGGTAACGCAGATAGTAATGAGTTGTCAATTACCAATATTTTGCTGGGAGGTGGATTTTAATGCACGCAAGACCCAATGTTGTGTGTTGACCCATAGGGCTGCGGGGTCAACACTGCCATCTGTACATATGGGTGATATCGATATTGAGGAATCGGATACTCTTGATGTTCTGGGCATGAAAATTCAGTGTGATGTCCGATGGAATAAGCTTCGAAGTCTATTTTGGAGCTTCTGGACCGTGTGCAAAGGAGGGTGTCGGCGCTTATCAATGACAGTAGAGTATCCAGCTCTATTGACTCATTAGAGCATCGTCGGAATGTGGGTTGTGTAACCCTGTTCTATCGATATTACCATGGGAAGTGCTCTGCTGAGATAAGTGAACTTATCCCCAAAGCCCAGGTTTTTATTCGTAATACTCGCTTATCAAGTAGAGTCCATCCGTTTGTTGTCGATTGTCCAGCGGATCGCACGACGCATTACAGAGAGAATTCGTTTATCAGTCTTACCAGCCGTATGTGGAATAAACTTAGGGTTGCCACATGGCCTTGAATGGCCTTGATTGTCAAGTTAATTTAGGTCTTGTCAAGTGCCAAGGTCAAATTTATTTTGTCAAGTTAAATTGAATTTTTGTCGTATCAGTAGTTAAAAAAAAATATGTAAAATTACTAAACTGATGAAATTTATTAGTGTTTTAATTTTTTTGAGTAGCATTTATTTCTAAACAATAAGAAAAGAAAGATTAACTCCTAAATTCATAAACGCTTTGTAAAATTATAGGAGGTTTATTGAACAAATTTTGTATAAAAATGACGTTTTGTAAACCTGCTATAACTTTAGAAAGCATTTATGAATTGAGGGGGAAGTCTGCAGGAAGTCGTTGAAATATATAAACTTTAGGCCAAAAAAAAATATATAAATTTTTCATAATTCTCGCAACACCATTTTAAAATTGTAGCATATTTTCTTTTCTGAAACGTAAAAAACCAAAATTTTTTTTCATAAATTTATTAAATTGATGATATATGTATTATCAAAATAAAATGGCGCTTAAGGTATATCTTTGGTTTTGAGAGCGCGAGTGGAGATTTACGAAAGACGATTTTCTTTAAAAACGGTAAACAATAATTTTACTGGGACAAGAAAAACCTTAAGTGCTATTTTATTTTGATTATATATCATCCATTTAATAAATTTATAAAAAAAAAAGTTTTGGTTTTTTACGTTTCAGAAAAAAAATATGTTAAAATTTCAAATTGACGATTGGAAAACAATGGAAAGTTTCTATATTTTTTTGGCCTAAAGTTTGAAAATGTCAACGACTTCTTGCAGACTTCATCTTTTTCTTCTTATTATACAGGAATAATTGCAAAAAAAAAATAAAACACTAATCAATTTCGTCAATTTATGTCCAAACTTCAATGGCTGGTAGCACTATCGAGATTGTCCCCGAAAATTCCAAAAAAAAACCGAAATTTTTTTTATGAATCTTAATAAAATGGCGAGTGTATTCAAAAATTATAAATTTTTGTATTAAGAATCACCCTACTGCACACATATGCAAATTAAATTTTTTATTGTCAAGTTTTTTTTTTTTTTTAAATCAAGTTATTTTTTGCGAAGTGTCAAGTTATTAGACTTTTGCGATGTGGCAACCCTAATTAACTCCCCGCAGAGGTCTTCCCTGTTACTTACAATGTTGAGAAATTTAAATCAAATATTCACAAACACTACTCCCTCTTTCCTCCTCCCCATAACCTATTTTCCTAATACCAACACAATGCACTGCGTTAGTAGGGGGCATCCCCTGAGTGTTGGTCTAACATATAAAAAAAAAAATGTTTTACTCCACATGTTTAATTTAGAAATGGAATATACCCAAACGGAATATACAAAAAGTTGCTAGGAAACTTTATGCATTAAACTTATGTAAAAAGAAAAATATATTTGTGCATTAGAAAAAGTACATTCAATAGTTTTATTTTTTATCAGTTTCGTACATAATAGAGCTTTTCAATATGTGGTGGTTGTAGTGGTGGCCATATCACATAAAGCCAAAGATTTCTACTGTTCTCTTTTACATGCCATACAAAAAACATGGCCAAAAATTTTCAAACCCAAAAATATTTGCGTTTTGTTATCGATGTCAATAATGACAGTTTGTCGTAACGACAATTGGTTTAGTGGCTTGTTGGTTAGATAGTCATTTGGTCATTTGGTGAGTTGGTAAGTTTTCGTTTAATATTCGAGTTGTTTTTAGATCGATGGTGAGTTGGAAATATATTTTTTGGGCTGTAATATTGTTGGTGTGTTGTTTAGTCGGTTGTTATTATTGAAATAAATAGGAACCAAAAAAAGTAAAAAGAATCGACTGCATAAACGCATACTCCAAAAGTTTCACTTTATGTTGCATCTAATGCAAACACTAACTCACTCACATATACATACATACAACAAAATACATCTAACACATACACAAGGGATATACAGTTGTAGATACATACAGTTTTAGTTATTTAGTTTTCATACTCCAATACTGGAAGTTTCACCTTATTTTTTTTTTTTTTTTCAAAGCTGCTTCAAGAGTATAAAGAGTCAGCTTAAATCTATTTTCCATTTCAAAACTATATATGTATCCATGTTCAAAAAATATGTATCTGCGTATACAATGTTTAAAACTATTAAATTTAAAGTTACGGATGCATTTATATTCACATTCACATACCAATATATATTATTTAACTTTTTTTTTGATTTCGAAAATTGCAATGCAATGCGGGTGGGTGTTGTTGTATTGAGATTCATGTGTGTATCTATGATTCTAGAACAACTACTAGTGACGTTATAAATATCTAATGTACGACCGAATTTATATCTAAATTTTTGTTCAATCCAAATTAAAAACTATCATTCCGTATCTAAAGATATTTTTTATGTAACCAAACTATTGGTTGGAAATCAATAAAATAAAATCACTTATTTAAGAGCTTTGTAAATCAGAAATTATCGTCTTGTATTGTTGCCTGAAAAGCAACAATCAGGAAATTCTTCCTATTCCCAGCAAAATCTCAGTAATGGGTGCTCATTACTAATATCCAAATAATAAGCAGCAGAATTAGGGTCTACTACATATACAGCTATGGACATATAATTGGCATTTTAAAAAACCATATGGAGCCATATGCCTTCAACTCCATGCCAATTAAATGGAAATTCATTCAAGATAATGACCCCAAACACTCCTCCAAACTAGTAAAAAAATGGTTTTGAGCGGAGAAGATTGATGTTTTGGATTGGCCAGCCCAGAGCCCTAACTTAAATCCAATAGAAAACCTGTGGAATGAAGTCAAGGTTGAAATCCCCAAGAAAAATTACAAAAATATGGACGAACTGTGGTCGGCCGCACAGGAAGCTTGGTACGCCATCCCCAAAACAAAATGCCAAAAACTAGTGGAAAGTATGGGTCGCAGGTGCGAAGCTGTCATCAGAAACAAAGGCCACATCACTAAATATTAACGGTAAAATATTAAAATATTATTCTCTTTTTTTAAGATTGTGCCATTTATGTGTCCAGCTCATTTCAATGGGTTTTTTTTCATAATGATAACTTTTTATTTACATTAATGAATTTCAATTAAAATTTATAGCAATATTAAATGTGCATAATAAACATTTGGAAAAAACAAAAACTTGTTGGTTGTTAATAGTATTTGCAATATAGTAGCATAAGAAAGAATTCATGGTAAAATGTGCCATTTATATGTCCATAGCTGTAATTCGGTGTCAAAACTCATTATTTTTGTTCGACAAACTCTCTTTTGTAAGTAGTTGACCATATTCGCTGCAGGAAAAAACACACAAAATTTGTGTACCCGCTTACCCGCTGCATTATAAAAATGTATAAAATAAGTTGTTACCAAAATAATTAGTTATTCGGGTGCTAATAAGCACACTCACAATATTTTATCCTTAAAAACAACCTAAAATACATATTAAATTAATTGAAAACACAATTAAAAAAAGGACTACTGATTTTTCATTATATTCAAACCATTTTGCTATTTATTTTCAAACATTGTTTGTCTGTTAAAACAATATTTAATTTTTAACTGACAAAACGTTAGAAAAAATCGATTTTGTGGTTTATGTTTTCATCAAGGTTGGCAACCGATACCGTTATAATACCGTTATCCGTTTCAAAACCCTTTCAAATTGACAACCGATACCGATACCAATACCGAAATTCTTGATTTCAAAAAATACCGGTATTCAAAAACCTTTTCCCTTAATACCGGTATCGTACCGGTATGGAATCGGTTTTAAAAAATTCATAAATATTCTCTAACTTGTGACAAATTTAGTAAATATAATTTAATATATAAACTGGTTTCTTAAACCATTAATTGAATTTACAGTTTCTTTTAGAGAATCCTTTTATTAATTTTATAAACTTATTTTTTTTTATTTTATTATATGATCTCAATACAAATATAAAATATTTGTAGTGAATCAACTTGTGTTCCGAAAATCAAAAACAAAAAAAAACACTCTAATATAGGGCCTATATTCTGCAAAATAACCATTGGTACTTTTTTGTAACTTAAATGCCTTTATTCCCTTATTTTATTTAACGACGGTTATATATATATATCATGTTATACATCACTGGAAAGCTTATAAAAAAATAAATGATCTAATGTGGAAATAAGTATAACATTTTATATAAAAAAGACGAGAGTATGTAAAAAACGCATGTTTTTTAAACTTTTTGTATGGGAGCATATTTCAAATTTACGAAATTAAAAAAGAGTATATCACAGGATTAATATATCCATCAAAATATGAAGTTTGATGTACATATTTCCTATGTTTAGCACAGAAAGAGGCCTAAATTCTTTAAAAATGTACCAAAAAAGGTGTTTCGGGGAAAATTTTGGCAAACCTGATGTAGTGCGAATATCGAAAAACGCAAAAACACGTTCCGCTTAAATTTAATAAGGAATAATATATATGAATTCAACAGCCATAGCAATATAGTTCTCCATATAAAGTACCCAAAAATTTTGAAAATTTTAAAACAGCAAATTCGAAAGAGCAAAAAAGTACCAATAAAAGCTACCAGTGAAAAGCCCTCAAAAATTGCTTTCCAACAATACCACACTTGCACATGGTTCCTTTGGTCGAAATATCTTAAAAAGCAAACGCATTTTTGAACCCCTTTTTGGACCCTTAAAATTCCGAGGTGGCCGATAAGTTGAGACAGGTCGATCTTAGATTTTTTTCTCAATCACATATCCAAATTTCATCAAAATCGGAGTGTTTAGGCTGAAGTACTTCCGTTGTTAGAAATTTTTAATAACTTAAATACTTATCCTTTATAAAAATTTAATAAAATTGAGTTTTTTTATAATTAAGAACGTTTTTTTTATATTTTTGTAAATTTTTTCAATAATACCGGTATATACCGGTATTAATGTTTCGGTATCGGTTATACCGATACCGAAATGATTAAAATACCGTTACCGATACCGATACCGAAACAAATAAAAAATCGATACCAATACCGATACCTATACCGTTATTCGTTTCGGTTGCCAACCTTGGTTTTCATTTTTGAAAGTTTTTTTTTTGTTCGAAATTTCAAAACACTACACACACAACACACACGTTCATATTTTTATTGGCTATGTTTGTGTGTATGAGTTAAGAATTTCTTATAATTTGAATTGAAATAATCTTATATATAAACAAACTATTTTAACAAAAAAGAAAACCGAAAATATTTGAATTTTTTGTTTTAAAACAGAAAACAACGAAATTATTTAAATTATTTTTTTTTCTAAAAATAGAAATCTAAAAAGAGAATATTTGACTGAAAATAACAACTCCTGCAGACGATACATATTTTTTTCTGGTTTGTTTTTTATTTATTGATAAAAAAGTTAAACAATATGTTTCAATGTACATATTTGAATTGATTCTTCAATTGAAAACAAACTTTACCTATTTTTGAAACAACAAATAAAAATCTAATATGACAATATCATATTAGAATTTGGACTTGAGGTGGAAGAATATTCTAACTAAATATATGAAAATATAGAAAGTCCGAAAAAACAATTTTTGTATTTTTTAATGCAAAAATTAAAATAATTGTTTACCTATTACTTTTTAAATAAACCTCAATCGGTTATGGAAATATATATTGTGAGTGCAGTTTAAAAATAAGTGGTTACAAGTTGTTAAAAAATAAGGCTTACTCATATACTTATTAGTGGTTAAAAAATAAGTAGTTACCCGTGTAAAAAAGTTTAGATCTGATCAGATTTTTTGGATCTAAATAGATATGATTGAATCTAATTAGATCCTGTACCAGATCTCATAAAATATGATCAGATATGGCATATGTGATAATACCTTATGGCAAGATCTGATCAGATCTAGTGCCAAATCTGTTCAAATCTAAAGTGATCTGGACAATTGCGCCAGATATGCCTAGATCTGATCAGATCTAATTAGATCTCAAAATTGGGGACAAATTTGGTAAGATCTAATGAGATCTGGCCAGATCTGATCTCTTTTACACGGGTACCTGCTTTTTAGTTCATAGCCCTTTTATGTTACTTTATTTCGGGCTAAGTGCCATGGGAACACTGAAGCAGAGCTCTGCGATATGTATGTGGGATAGCAAACTCATACATATTATTTTTTAATTAATGTTACCGTCGCTGGGTATTGAACTCGCAACCTTCTGTGCAATATTTCAACGCGCTAACAATTACACCAATTCTATAGAAATTGTTACAAAACAATTTTGTAAGGTAGAAGCAAGTGTTTATGGTACACTAATAGAAAAAAGTCTGCAAAAAATTTAGTTAAAACTACTAAAAATTATTTAAAAAAAAAATTACCTTGCAGAAAAAACTGCTGAAATTATCAGAATATTTTTCCTTAATATTTGTAAGATAGGAAAAGTAAAAACAAAACTGTTAAATACAGAATTTCAGTTACATTTGAGTTAAATTTTTGTTAATACAAAATTTTCGAAGTTCTTTTTTAATGCAAATAAAAACCGAGCATTTTGAAAACAGCAGTTTACAGTTTTTTTTAGCAAATATTTCTGTTAATTTAACAGGATAGACTGCTATTTGCATTCAACTAAATTTAGCTTAAAAATAACAAAAAATTTGTAGATATAAGAGTTTGTTTTTGCTATTTTTAGTCTACTAATATTTAGCAAAATTTTCTGCACATTTTACAGTACAATTTGTCATTTTCAATTAACTAAAAGCTAACTTAAATATAACTAAAATTCTGTAAATTTAACAGTTTTAATTTTGCTATTCTTATTTTGCTAGTATTTAGCAAAAAATTCTGCTAATTTTAGCAGTTTTTTCAGCAGCATCATTTTTAACTAATTTTAAGGAACTTTTTGTGCTATTTTTACAGATTTATTTCTATAAGTGTATCTTTTTAACAACATCCGATAATGAAATGACACCTAAGTCATTATCGTTTCACCAATGTGAATGATTAGATACGAAGACACTACGCACCGCGACCAATATAGATCTTTTGTGCTGCCTAGAGTTCCCTAGAGATTCAGGCTACCAATAAAGCCAATAATCCCGTTAGGAGAATTTCCCCAAACGTCCGAAAATGACACGAAACGGTTACCCAGAAATCTGAGTCTCCTGTCACACAGTCTCGGACATTCGCAGAGAATATGCTCCGATGTGTCACTTTCCAGTTCACAAAACCTGCAAATATCAGTGTCTGACCGTCCCTGTTTGTGAAGCTGGTACCTGAGCCCACAGTGCCCAGTTAAGTATCCCGTCAGGGTCCTAAAATTACCCTTGTCGAGTGACAATAGTCGCCTTGATACTCCGCTGGACAAGGAAATAAATCTTTTGGCCTGTCTTTGGCCAGTATAAGTTTCCCAATGCTTATCAAACTCAGTCTATCTCCACTGCCTGAGTTTTCCTTAACATCTGAGGAACTACTTATTCTATATTTTTGAGTAACTACTAATTCTTTCACTATGGCTAACTCGTTATTCGCACTTTTTTTGTAAGCGAGAGGGTAATGACCACCAGTGTTGCCAAAACTTATTTAGGAAAAAATGCTAGATTTTTTGCATAAAAATACTAAAAAATGCTAAAAACTAAAAAAATATGCTAGAAAAAATATACTAAAAAATTTTTATAAAAAATGTTTCAATTTGTTTAAAAAAATACCTATTTTAGTGACTTTTTACAATTAGTGATCGGGAAGGGTTCAAACTACCGGGGAAAGTTATATCGGTAAAAAAGAAGTTATACGTGTCCCGGCGTTTCGCTGGGTCACCCCTAGGAATCGAGATATATCGATTTGACCTTTGGTGGTCTTTTTTTTGACATAACTCGAGAACCACTAGTCCGATTTTGCTCAAACAATTTTAAAAAAATTAAAAATTACAATTCCTTTAATCTGTTCATATAACGTTTTTCTATATACTCAACAGTTTTGCCGGTAAAAATAAATGTATGAAGAAAAAATATTTTTTGCCTAAAATATTAAAAAAAAGTAATAAACAAAAGGTTATTGATTTTTATGGTAGCGGTAACAAACATTTATTTTTACCGGCAAAACTGTTGAGTATATAGAAAAACGTTATATGAACAGATTAAAGGAATTGTAATTTTTATTTTTTTTTAATTGTTTGAGCAAAATCGGACTAGTGGTTCTCGAGTTATGTCAAAAAAACATATATCTCGATTCCTAGGGGTGACCCAGCGAAACGCCGGGACACGTACAAATTGTTTTTGACCGATATAACATTTCCCGTTGGTTTCATCCCATCCCGATTTTGACTGTCGCATAGTGTTATGAATTCAGTTCATTTTATTAACTAAAATTATATAAAAGAAAAATTGAAAACAACTCAAAAGTTAATTCTTGTAAAAAAGTTCAAAAATCCTTTAAAATAAATTTAAAATTATTTGATTTCCCAACTGTGTCATTGAAAATATGTTATCTCAAAAAGTTAAAGGCGAATAAACAAAAGTACCCCAAAATTTTTATAAAATAGGTGGTAATGTGGAATACTTTGGCGGGTAATATGAATTTCCCATTCTGCCTTAATTTATCTACTCCAAATTAATTTAATGGTTTTTATTGCACGCTCTGTTTACCGTTTTCAAATTTCTGCATCTTTGGGCTTACCTGCATGAAATTCTTTAAAAAAATAATTTTCGCGATCAGGGTTAATACTTTTTGTGGTGTTGGTTGACGTTGTAAGATTTTCGGTATGATTAAATGAAAAAGTATATAGGTGTTACAGTAAAAAAATCAAAATTCACTGAAATTCTTAAAAGATAGGAAAACGCTATTTATCACAAACGCTATCCACATTACCCTCAATGATCCAAACCTAAAAAAAAGTATTTTTGTGCAAAATCACTCCTTCACCATAACAAAAAAAAGTAAAACGAGTAAAAAAGTTAAAGCCGGGCATGCCGATTTAAAATTTTAATATTAAATTACCATAAAGGAATATTTTTTATACTTTTGGGATTATTTTTGAATTTCAATCAATCCAACTCTGTTAAATTATTCGCTATTTTTCCCCAGAAACATTTTTTTTTTTGCGATTTTTGTTTTTTTCCAAATAAATTTTTTTTCTTAACTCTATTAAATATTTTTCTAAACCCTATTGAATATACACAAAATAACACAACATATCCTTTTTATTTGCAGAAAAAAATGTTTTTGCGAAATTTTTGCGAAATAAATCTATAAAAAAAATTTCGTGAAAAAAAATTACAGCTTCCTTAATGTTTTATATATGTATTTAATCAAATTTGATAAATTCATAATTAAGAACCCAGGAAAATTTTCTGTTCCAAAGAATCGGTTGTAGAATAGCTACTTTTCATTCACAACCCCTTCTACTGACGATTCTAACACCGATTCTTTTTATTTGAAATTGTCCCAAAAGCAACCCCTTCTATAGCTCCAAAGTGGAACCGATTCTTTGGAACAGAAAATTTTCCTGGGAATGATCCCAGAAGTATAAAAATAAAATTTTTTTGGTACCCGTCAAAATTTTTAATTGCGAATATCGCGAATACCATTGAATTCAGCGTACTCAAATTAGCTTTACCAGTAGGGGAACCCTAAAATTTGCGACTGCACAGTGTAATTAATATGTACGTATAAAAATAGTTCCTAGTACTTACTCTAAAAGTAAAAAAAAAAATATTTCTTTTTCATATTACATTTAAACTTAAATCGTAAAATAAGAGATAATTATTCAAAAACGAGGTTTAGAATAAAGATTATTCATGAGAGTTAGAAGAAACTGATAATAGTGATTTTTTAATGCTTATATTTCAATATAAATAATAAAATTTGGTGTTAGTTTATATAGTTAAACTAACACCAAATGTAGAGAATATAATAAATAACACAAAGAAAACGTAAAATTTAATTTAAAATAGTTTAAAAAAATAAAAATAATTAATTAAAAGTACCACTTTTAACATGTTATTACAAAACTATAACAATCCCAGTTCAGTTGTTAAACGAGAACCGTGGAAAAAGGTTGATTTAATACTGTTTGTTGTGTTTTTATATCGGAAACGACATCAATAATATTTTTATAGCAAAAATTCAAATAAATGTAGAATATTCTAAAAAAAAACAGAAAATAAAACTGTAAAAAATGCTAAAAATATGCTAAATTTTGTTGGAAAAATGCTGAAAAAAATGCCATATGCTAGATACATTTTTTTCATGCTAAATGAATTAAAAAATGCTAAATCTAGCATTAAATATGCTAAATTGGCAACACTGATGACCACCCACGAATTTTTGGACATCGCGAACAAAAGTAATGTTGCGAGTAAATAGCCTGGTAAGTAGTGAAACCCTTTGTGTGCTAATTACTCAGTTTAATTACTCGGTAATATCTGTTTTTGCTGGGATATTTCATGTACGACTCTTGAGGTTTGGAATTGACAGAAAGACGGACGGACATAATAGAAATTCACTTGAAACTTTAATCAAAAAATAAAGAACACAATTTAAAATTTCTGTACAATGGCCATTCCTTCGGATTTTCATTTAAATTAGATTTTGTCTTATTTTTTTGTAATGATCAAATTTAAAAACAAATTTTATTTAACGCTTGCTCACGAAATAACTAGTGCACAAACTAATCGCATAAACGTCATATTTAAATAAAAATAACATTTTATTGAAAGGAATTTCATTTGAATTTATATTTTATTAATAACTAAGATCCCGACTAAAAAAGTTTTCATATAATCTTATATGATTTGATATAATTATAAATGTTTATATGTGCGGCTTTATATGACCATATACATTTATATTAACACTTTGGTTTTATAAATATTTTTGATATGACGTTATATATAATCATATGCGATTTGGTCTCCAGGCATATATTAAGAGATCTGCAAATATAGTTTATACATAATTATATATAATGGCGTATAAGCTTCTCTAAACAATCTTATATCAAAATATATAACAAATTTAATATAAAATTGTAATAATTTTATGTATAAATTTATCTGACATGATATCTAATTATACAAAATTTTATAAAGTTTAATTGCACTATAAAAATTAAAAAAAAAGTCCGAAATTGTGGATCTGGTTTTGAATTTTCCACTTTGACATATAAATAAATGTTTATAATTAAATTTAACATATATTTTCCAAATAGTTAGCGAAATACTCTTTATTAAACTCAAAATTATTTTAAAGAAATAAATAAAGGAATTTTTTTTTTATTGTGGAATTAAAGGTCGAAATATATATTTTTATTTTTAAATTTAAAAATCCCTGTTAAAAATCGATTATATATGAGCACATATGATTCATGCATGCCCATATGCATCAATATGTGATCCATATGTGTACATGAATGATTCATATATGCTCATATGAATTTCCATATATGTTCATATGTGTGCATTAACGAAATTTGAGGTAATATTTACACACATGATCATACATTTTCATATGTTTCCATACATGATCATGTGTGTACATTAACGAAAATTGAGGTAATATGTTCATGTATGATCACATATGAATACATATGAACACATATGAATCCTATATGGAAGTATGTGGACATGTATGAATTTGTATGACTTCATATACCAGCATGTGTGAGTTCACACATGTCCATGAATGGATACATATATGTCGATTTTTAACCGGGATTAGACAAATATATGTTGAAATAAATATGGTTTAAGTTCATTTATTTTTCCGTAAAAAAAAATTAATTGTGAAAGTTAATTTTTTATCATGTTGATTTTTAATTTTTATTTTAAAAAATAAAATTTGTTTTTTTCGACCTTTTTAATTCATTAATTAGAAATTTATTAATTCAGTTCGAGGACTATTTCGTTATTATGAATTAACATAATAAGTACTTTTTTCAAAAACTGTTTTTTTTTTTTTCTTCATCAGGATACTCTCCTGACAAATACTTCACAGAGTTTTTGCTTTCAAAAAACCTCTCCACTTTCAGGAAGGAAAGAGGATCGCTTCGGGGATTTTCCAAGTCCCATTCATCAGTTTTCTTTAGAAAGTGGTGGCGTAATCCCCGAAATGATCGTCTTTTCATTCCTGAAAGTGTAGAGGTTTTTTGAAAGCAAAAACTCTGTGCAGTATTTGTCAGGAGAGTATCCTGATGAAGAAAAATAGCATTTTTGAAAAAAAAGTACTTGTTATATTAATTCATAATAAGGAAATTGGCCTCGAACTGAATTAATAAATTTCTAATTAGTTAATTCAGTTATTTTATAAGAAAGATAAAAACTCTAATCTAGAAAAAGTTGTTCCGACAAATTTTTGTTATGTTTTATTTTGACACCTATTTCCAAGTTTATTAGCAAAAATTGTTCTAAACATTAAGCATTAGATTTAATATGAATGAAATAAGTGATCTCAATAATATTTACTAAAATTTTCTTTGAAAATCTTCATCAAATTATATATATTTATATATAATTTGATGCAGTTAGATAGACCCATTTTTCGGATCAAATTGTATCCGGTGAGATAACATGCTTATCTCGCTTGATATAATTATATATTCCAATATTCGGATCAAATTAGATATGGACGTATATATTGGTTTATATAAGGTGATATATGATTATATAACATCTTTTTTAGTCGGGATATACTAATTGTTTCGTATGAAAATTTAAATTTTATCTAGAATACCAGCCATTAGGGCTTTAACGGTAGGTATTTTCAATGATCTTCTTGCTTGATAAACTCCATTTACGAGAAAAAATTTTTCACGTTATCGGCGACTTACTTTATATGGCGGATTTGCTTCTAGAATTTTCGGATTTTCATTAAAAGTTCCTATTATATTTTCACGCACTTTTTGTTGACTATCCATTTTAAAGCAAAATTAATTACGAAATATCGTTAATATTTGGACACAATTTTTTATTATATTTTTCAGTGTTAACGTGAATAAAAAATATTTTTGTTTACTTAAGTCATAATTTGCAAGTGAATTTATGCAATTTTGAAGTAAAAAAAATTTATTTACACTGTAAAATTGCGAAAAATAAAATCTATTAAATTTTATTATAATAAAATAAAAAATAAATGAATCTATTCTAGATCCGGTTCTTTTACCACCGTCTCAATGGAACAGGTTCTAGAAGTGATTCATGGGAGGCAAAATGTAAGATTTCTCTGTCCCAAAACCATTGAGGGCACTGAGGCGTATGATTTTTCCTTATATTAATTGCTGGAGCCGCGCATGGCTAATGCAGTATAATATGTTCTAAAACCAGTTGTTTGGATTTTACCTATTTGCTAGGAAGTTATTCTACAACAAATTTTTGGGAACAAAAAATTTTGCTGGGATGCTACCAGAGCTTTGAAGAATTAATTCGTTTTTGAATGAATTCACTACCAATCTAATTCAATTTTCTTTAGAATTGAATGAATTCCTTTTCTTAATTAATTCACTGAATTCGTTTAACTGAACGCGTTCAAAGAAAAATCAAGTGAATTAATTCACCACTAAATTCGTTCAATTTCATTTTCGTAAGAGTGAATTAAAAAAAAATTAAAAATTACGTTCAGTGAATTTAAAAAAAAAAAAAAAATTACGTTCACTAAATTGAAAAATAAAAAATTACGTTCAGTGATTTGAAAAACGAAAAATTAAGTTCACTTAATTCAAAAGCTGAAGAAAAAAATTGACAAGTGGAGAATATTTTTCCATTAGGCCCATATAAAAGAAGTATGCTTTCAGAGAAATATAAATACTATATGTGTTCTTAAAGAAACTTTTGATCTGGAGGCAAAAGAGTCTTGCTATGGACGTGTACATGAAGTTTCATCTCATACCGACCAACCAATAACGGCTGAATTATTTCCAAAATATTTTGAAAACACTCCACTATGTACTGAAAGGCAGAAAACAGCTTTTGAATTCAGTGAACGTAATTTTTTGTTTTTCAATTCAGTGTACGTAAATTTTTTTTTCAATTCACTGAACGTAATTATTTTTTTTTTTTTAATTCACTGAACGAAAATGAAATTGAACGGAATCAGTGGTGAATTAATTTACTAAGAAATTAACTCACTTTTTATCCGTTCGATTTATAAAATTGAACGAGTTCACCAGTGAATTTATTTGATTTAATAAAAAGAACTATAGCAACTGAATTAATTGGTAACAAAAGAAATCGAATCGAATCAATATATAGTCCTTTGTGAATTAATTCGTTGAATTTTTAATTCATATTCAGATTAATTCTTCAAAGCTCTGAATGCTAGTGAATTTTTTTTTTTGGAGTGCAGTAACTACACAAGTTTAAATTTTTAGTTGAAGCTTTAGCTCAAATTCATGAGCCACGTTTTGAAACCTACCGATTTTCTAACACACCGAATGAATTGTTCGATTGCGTAAATTTGTATGAGTGTGTTTGGAAGTGTTGTTATGCATGTATGTATTCTCGGGCGGCTTAGGACAATCTTATTTGATTTAGTAGAGAATTTTGTTGTATATTGAATATGCAATTTTCATATTTTTAGCTGGCTGGTATGGTGGTATATTGAGACATCCATTATACATATATGGATTAGGGTTGATCGGATTCGGCCTTTGGAGGAATTTCGCTTAGGGAAGGTGTAGAAAAGTGGTGGAAAGTTGTACAATATATTTGGAAAGTTTCAGTCAAATCGGAATTCATCCCCGAATTCCCATCACAAAACTAGAAAGTTTTGAACATGGTTAAAAAATTTTTTCGGAATCGAAATTTTTTTTAACAACCCGACTAAAAAAGATGTTATATAATCATATATCACCATATATAAACCCATATATATGTTCATATCTAATTTGATCCGAATATTGGAATATATAATTATATCAAGCGAGATATGTATGTTATCTAACCTGATACAATTTGATCCGAAAAATGGGTCTATCTAATTGCATCAAATTATATATAAAAACATATAATTTTATGAAAATTTTAGTAAATATTGTTGAGATCACTTATTTTCATTCATATTAAATACTAATTCCCGACAGAACAGTTTGGCTAAAAAAGTGGGTATTGGACGATCTTTCGTATGTTGACGCAATACAGAAAAATTTTATTGATGGAAAGATGTATTCAATGAGGATTGAATGCGATTTAGGCCGTTTTTAGGACGCAGATTTTCCTTAAACTTAGAATAACGCAGCTTGTAACAGAAATCCTTCTTTTAAAATGTGGTTAATTTTATTTTATTTCAATAAAGACCAAAATTCAAAACGACAAAAAGTTGTTTAGACAAATTTTTGCTAATAAACTTTGAAATAGCTGACAAAATAAATTTTCAGATTAACTCCACATTACAAAAATTTGGTCTCTCTTATAAAATGTGTGTCGTTCTTTATAAAATATAAAAATTAACTTTCACAATTATTTTTTTTTTTTACGGAAAAAATAACAGAACTTAAACCAACGACTAAATAATTAAAAAACTACCCAACTCTCCCTACCTCTGTTAAATCACTCTCTTCTTAATTTGTATCGAAAAATTCAGCCATAAGAATTACACACGGCTGTAAAGGCTAACATTTTTCGATACAAACTGTTAATGTTCGAAAGAGGCGATGAAAACCGCCTGCTTAAACCGTATTTATTTCAACATAAGTTTGTCTAATTCTTCTTTTTAAATTTAAAAATAAAAATAGTTCTTTCGACCTTTAATTCCACAAGGAAAATTTTTTTTTTCCTTATTTATTTCTTTAAAATAATTTTTTAATAAATAGTCAAATTGTCAAATATTTGAATAATAGATGTTAATTTCAATTATGTATACGTCAAAGTGCAAAATTCAAAACCAGATCCACAATTTCTAAGTTTTTTTCTTAATTTTTATAGTACAATTAAACTTTGGATAATTAGATATCATTTCATATATAATTATATATAAAATTAATACAATTTTCTATTTACTTTGTTATATATTTTCATACAAGGTTGTTTATAGAAGCTTATACGCCATTATATATAATTATATATAAACTATATCGCAGATCTCTTAATATATGGCTGGAGACCAAATCCAATATGATTATATATAACGTCATATCAAACATATTTATAAAACCAAAGTGCTAATATAAATGTATATGGTTATATAAAGCCACGCATATAAACATTTATAATTATATCAAATCATATAAGATTATATGAAAACTTTTTTAGTCGGGAAGAAACAACTTGTGTCCGACGGGCTTAAAAAAGTGAGTTCGGTCTTAAAAAAGTGAGTTCAGTCGTACTTACAATAGAAAGATCATGTGATCATGCATGGGCATACATAGTCATATATGTACTTCAATGCATAGTTCAATATATGAGTATACATGATCTCATATATTTCCATATACCTTTGGATCCCAAATTTAAGGGTATATGGAGGTATATATATGAGCATATTTGAATCATATATGAGCATATATGGTCATATATGAACATGGGCGGCCATATACCCTCAAATTTCGGATTCGAGGATATATGGAAATATATGAGATCATGTATGGTCATACATCGTACTAGACATGGACGTATATGACTATGTATGACCAAGCATGATCATATACAAGTCAATGCAAGTTCATGTGTGTTCACAAATTTTAGATTTTTCAAACCACGCTAATGCGCATATCTTAGCTAGTAGGTTACCCTGATATAGGGAGTAACCCCCACAAAATTTAAGCCCGTACAAGTATGGACAACATCCACAAAGAGGCTCCTAGTGTAGGCACTACTAATACAATATCAAATAAGGGTGTCATAGAGAGGTGCTTATGTTTGTGTGCATGTATATGTGTTAGCATATCCTTTTGCGTTGCTTGTTTAAGTTTTTGTTGTGTATAGAACTCGGTTTTGCAAAATACACTTGGTTTTATAGTTTTCATCGTCATTATCATCATCAGAGTCATCATATCATGCATCATCATCATCTAAAATGACAGTGGCCATATTTGCAGATACGTACAGACACACACACTGATATTGTACTACCTACAATACATTTAACTAGGAATATACATATATACTTAAATGTTCGGCTATATCACCGATGTTAACGTTAGTTGTATTTTAGCATTTTGGCGAGTGCGTATAAAAACTATTCCATAAGCCTTAGTTGGTGGCATCTCCTCATGTTTATGCCACATACATACATACATACACTCCCATTTACATTTCATCTGCAGCAAGTAATTGCTGTTGTTGTTATTATAGTTGTACTACAGCTATTGCTGCTGCTGTTGTTGTTGTTGTTGCTACTTTTGATGCCTTTTTCTGTTGCTGCTGCTGCTGTATTTTCACATGAATTTCTCATAGTTCCAGTTATTGTTTATAACTTCTGTTGTTGTTGCTGTTATTATTGTTGGTACATTTGGTTTGGTTGGTCTTATGCTGCTATTACGACGACTACATCTGCTGCTCTCCTTTTTATCGTTGTTTTTATTGTTGTTGTTTCTGATGTTAGTGTAGTTATTGGAATACTTTTGGTGGTTGGTTACTTTGGCATATTAAACATCCAAAAACTAAAGTATTTTTTACTATATTTCTCTGTTTCTATCCGCATATTGGATGTTACGTAATGTCGTTTTGTAGTTTATCTTTTTTCTCCCAAAAATACACAAAACACCTTAAATATTCTTTAGCGAAAACGTTAATAACACTAAACATTAATAGCCTCAATAATCTCTTGTTTCAATACATAATTTCTAATGAACAGTTTCGATGCAACAGTTTCGAGAAATCGCGGTCGACACCCCCTTTTTATAGTTTTTTATTTAATTTTTTAAATATTTATGAACTCAAAAATCACTAACAAGGAAAGTATCTCATGCGACAGTCTCCGATCTTAATGAAATTCGGATATTTTGTATAAAAAAATTCTAAGGTTGGGGTGTCTGAGATTATCGGCCATCGCACAGTGGGCCAGCATCATCGAATTTTGGTCAAAACTAGAATATTGAATATATGAAACTAAAAGATATCACAAAGGGGGGTTTGGTTGTTGCTGATCACGAATCTGAAATAAAAAATATAAAATTCAAACTGGCGGATCCAAGATGGCGGCCATTAATTTGTAGTTTTTAATATATTGGACTTAAAATAATCAATTATATAGGTCCATGATCCGCTGATTAAAATTCTGAAATTAAAATTTTGAAATTCAAAATGGCGGATCCAATATGGCGACAAACAATTTTTTCATTAAATTTCTTATGTCGTCTGATTTACTTCAAATTTCCACCAGGGGAAGTTTTTGGGTAGCAGATTACGAATCTGAAATCAAATTAAAAAGTTTAACATGGCGGATCCAATATGGCGGCCATAAATTTAAAATTGTTATGTGTTGGAAAATAAATTACACTGTACAAAAAAGAAAAAAAAGGTTCTGATGATAACTGAATCACGCAGAAGGCTAAAGAAAAATATAAGTGTATCGGCGTTTTAAAAGTTTTCCTCTGGCCCTATGTTTTTGGTGGGCGGGGGGGGGGGGGGGGGTTAAAATTTCCCCTCTTTTGAAAATGTTTATTGTGAATAGGCATAGGAAACCATGTGAATCTTCCATTTTAGGTATATGATATGTTCAGCGAACTTATGTAAAACACCACGAGATATATTTTTGTGGAACATTTTAACCCTCTAACTCGGCAATTAAAGGGTCTCTTTTGCCCCTTTTTTAAAAGTGTCAAAAAAGACCCATAAGTTGAGGAGTTAGAGGGTTAAAATGTTCCGCAAAAATATTTGTCATAAAATTTTACTATAAGAAAATTTAACTTCAATGCCAGTAATAAGTCAAAACTTAAAATGTGTTTCAGGGTTAATTTCGAACTTATTCAGAATTGGCACTCAAATGTCCCACACACCTGGACTTTAGGGGGTTAGTCTGTTTTAGAAAAACAGAACCTACATTTAAAGTAATTTTTAGTGCTATTTTTTTAGTTTTTATTAAAACTCTGGAATACTGGAAATCAGCGAGATCTGAAGGTACTTTTTCAATTATAGGGCAAAATTTCGAAAGTTTATGAACGGTCGGAAACGGTCGCAAAAACCTAGGTAGAAGACATCTTAGGAAACACATTGGCATTCAAGTTTTTCAAATATCTCTTGGAACATTTTGGAACTTTTTTTTAAAAATTTAGGATTCTCAAAAAAACCATATTTTTGAGGTAAAATTAATAATTTTGTTACTTTTTTCGTAAATACTTAACAGGTTTCTATTTTTTTCGATAACTGGTTTCAGTTTTATAATTTGAGATTGTTTTTGGAACAAATTAATAAGGGTTTTCACAAGGCGTGGACTATTTGTTGTATCGTTGTATCGTCCTAACAAAAAACAGAGTTGTTAAAAATTAAATTGAAAAAATACAACATATGAGAATAGCACGATACAACATTTTTACGTATGTTTAGTGTCCTATGTTTGAGTGTGCTAACAGATAGAAAACTGAATAGAAAATCGTTGTTAAACACAAATAAACATTTTAACAACTCTGTTTTTTGTTAGGACGATACAACGATACAACTGATAGCACACCCCTTATGAACAACCTAATTGTTTATTTATGAAGTTTTTATTGTATCATTATAAAATAAAAAATGCCACAAAAATAAAAAAATTTGACTTTGAACTATCGCCAGCTAACAACAGGTAACCACAATGATACAATATTTCACTCACAACATATTCAACAATCCTAAATTTGGAATATATTAACATATTTTCCATTTACCTGAATTGTACTTTTGACCAAAAAAAGGCGATGCTGGCCCACAGTGCATTGCGGGCATTTAGTGGGTTAAAACTGGAGTAAAAAATTACCCATTTTTTTGTTTTTTCCACTTATTTGTCATTTGATGCAAGGAAACTACATATATACAAATGTTATATTTTCGGATAGGGATTTTTAGCCGGAATATCGAAAAACAAAAAAAAATACGGGTCCGCTTAAACTTAACAAGGATTAATATATGTGAATTTGACGATCGTACGAATATACATATCCATATGAAGTACCCTTAAATTAACACATTTCTTACAACAACCATAAAACAACAACAACGTTCCAAAGAAAGGTACCAAAAAATGGCCCTTAAAAATTCCTATCTGAAAATATAACATTTGTATATAGTTTCCTTGGATCAAATAAGTGGAAAAAACAAAAAATGTCTCATTTTTTACCCCCATTTTTAACCCACTAAATACCCGCGATGGCCGATAATATCAGACACCCCAACCTTAGAATTTTTTTTTCTACAAAATATCCGAATTTCATTAAGATCGGAGACTGTCGGATCGGAGATATATTCATATCATATACAATTTTGTACAACATATCATATACAATCATTAACGTTTTTTCTACACTTACTACCTTAGCTTTTAAAAATTTTCTTCTTTCTTTTTTTTTTTTTGCAAAAAAAGTGTGTAAAAAAATGTTTTTTTAATTTTTGACCGCAGTGTTTGAACATAAATATTTAAGATAAAATTTTCTAAAAATTGCTGAAAATAGCATTAATCAAGTCTTTCATTGAAAAAAGAAAAATCAATTTAAAATTTCCATTCGTTCAGCCATAAAAAATATCATATAAACCTCTTAAAACTGAAAAAAATCAATAAAAACGGGTGAACTTTTTTTAACTTTCATGACTTGAACAGTGCCCCGGTACAACAAATCTCAACTTGCAATATAATGCAAAATTTAGATGCCCATTTAGCTACGTACTTTGTTTTTTAGATTTCTTTAAATTCATTTTTGCCTTTTTGGCCAGCTTTTCAGGTCAAATACTCCTCTGTGCGCCCCAAGAAAAATTGTCCAAAAAATAAAAATAAAAAAATAAATAAATCACAAAATTTATTTTTTCTATATTTTAAAAATTTTGCATTACCGCCACCGGGTATCGAACTTGCGGCCTCAATCAAGATTGCTGATCTAGCCCTCTACCATTTCTATAATAAAAAATATATCGCCAGGATTCGAACCAGCGAACCAGATTATATGTAAATCTCCATAAAAAAGTTTAGAAAACCTACGATTTTTAGGGACCTCTAAACGTGATCCAATTTCTCTCAAATGTGGTACAGATGTTGCCGTAGTCTATGTTATTCATCACGATTCGGCCTTGAGAAGCAAATTTCTAATCTAATCTACGTCTAATTTCCCCAGACGACAAAAAATACATTTTTTCACAATGTTTGTAGTACAATTTTAACTAGCAACTTCGTTATATTTAAACTTGAAAATTTTGAAATATTAATTTGGTGCTTTTTTACCCCTTTTTGGTTATTTTTTGAACCCTTTTTACACAATTTTACAAAGCTAAAATGTGTTTTTAAATTCCTGACTTAAATTTTAAAAAAAATTAATATCGTGCTTTTTTACCCCATTTTTGCTAAATTTTTACCCTTTTTACCCGTTTTCACAATGCTCACGGTGCTTTCCTGCCTTCAAGAGTTGGCAACACTGATAAGAATTATTTATAGAAACAAATTCTCTTATCTTGATAAATTTTTCTAAAGAGAAAATGAAATTTTAAAAAATTCAATTCTTACACTCAAAAAATAAGTTAGTAGAAAAATTAGTAAAACGTCTTGTATATCAAGTGTACTAGTTTTCAGCATTTTTTTTTGCTGCAATTCCGTTTTCAGCAAAAGTTTTAGTTATATTTTTTAGCACTAAACTAATTTTGAACTAATGTTTTATTAATTTATTTTGCTACAAAAATTGTGCTGATAACCAAATTTATAGCGTGGACGACAACCAGATAGACAAGATGTAGATGTCGCAGCTTGTCTAGATGAAGTACAGACAACGGAAATGATAATTAAAAAAAAAACAACTCTACACGACTTCTATATTTAAATTTTCTGCAAATAAATTAAATAAAGTAAAATTTCTCTAAAAATTTTTTAAGTTTTTTCAGTCTAGTAATATTTAGCAAAAAGTTTAGTGATTTTAGCAAGGATTTTTTTCATTTGAAATCGACTAAGTGTTAGCAAAACTTTTGCTGAGATTACTATTTTTTTGGTAAAAATCAGCTCGCTGATTTCACTGTGAGACAAATGGTAGGGGTCAGTGATCGGGAAGGGTTCAAACTACCGGGGAAAGTTATATCGGTAAAAAAGAAGTTATACGTGTCCCGGCGTTTCGCTGGGTCACCCCTAGGAATCGAGATATATCGATTTGACCTTTGGTGGTCTTTTTTTTATTACTTTTTTTTTTAATATTTTAGGCAAAAAATATTTTTTTCTTCATACATTTATTTTTACCGGCAAAACTGTTGAGTATATAGAAAAACGTTATATGAACAGATTAAAGGAATTGTAATTTTTAATTTTTTGTTTGAGCAAAATCGGACTAGTGGTTCTCGAGTTATGTCAAAAAAAGATATATCTCGATTCCTAGGGGTGACCCAGCGAAACGCCGGGACACGTATAACTTGTTTTTGACCGATATAACATTTCCCGTTGGTTTCATCCCATCCCGATTTTGACTGTCGCATAGTGTTTTCAGCAAACACCTTTTGCTGAAATTACCAACTTTTTTGCGAGCACGCTCCTGACTAAAAATTTTCTGTATACACAACAACATTTTTTCTGACTTTACTGACTTTTTTTTTAGTGTAAGAATATATTCTTTTTTTAATTTTGTACTGATCAAATTTCAGAAAATATTGCCACCCTAAACTTAACCTTCAAAAAATGTATAACAAAACATTTTTATGACAATTTATATTGGATTTTTTTCGCTTAAATTTAAATATTTCCATTTCCTAATTGCCCCCCCCCCCTCCCTCTTAGCCACTGTGAAAATATAATTGAATTGTTGATTTCATAACAAAATATATTGTTCATATTTACTTTGAACTAAACTTTGGGTTATTCTACACTTATGTATATACAATAATCGATATTATTTATTAGATGTTTACGAAAATAAAAAATAATTGTGAAAAAATCAAATGAGGTCAATTTATGTATAGATTTTTTTTATACCAGTAATTGGTTTTACTGTTTAGTTAGTAACACTAAATAATTAATCATATAAATTCTTAAACAAAAACAAAGTAAACATTAAGTTAAAAATTAAAATAAAAAGTATTAAAATTAAACATGGCGGCGTATGAGTAATAAATGAATACTTAAAGAACTTGTGCTTGTGTGTGTGTTTTTTTTAATGCAACATTGTTGTTATTTTAAATAATGATTTATAAGTAATAAATTATGATACACCATAGTTCTAACAACACTTATTGTTTAAACAATTTTCAGTTAATTATTACTAAAATTAATTATTCATTAGGGACACAACTCAGCGGTATGACATTTAATATCAACAAATTTTTTTAAACATAACAATAACATTTTTAGTATCCAATATGTCGAAAATATTCTGGCATTTCTTAAGAAAAAAATCACAACTAAATGACTACTTTATTAATTAGTCAAAACTTTAAAAAATTTACAAAAAGTCGAAAAAGAATTTTAAATAGTACCGCTGTAAAATATTTATTTATTAAAATATGTATATTAAATTGTCAAAATATATGTATATATCACTGTTCTCTAATAATGTTGACAACACCATGACATTTTGATTTTTCAAGTGTTTGTCATAGTTTTTAAAATTTAATATACTCTTTTAGCGATTTCTTCTATTACAGTGAGCGAAATTTGTTTGGCCGCACATGATTTTTTTCGAATTTAGCAGAACAAGACCTAAAAAATGAAATATTTCTTAAAGGTTTTGCTGTAGTTTTTTATTTATTACAAAATTACAAAAAAAAAATAAGCTTTTCACTTAAACTAAAAAAATTATAACAAATTATCACGAAAAATTCATTTTAATGTGCGAAATTTTCTTAGCCGCACTGTACTTATTCACTAGAAATCATAATTAAAACTAAAAATATTTTAAAAATTTGCATATTTAATATTTTGTAGCACCTCCATTTTTATTAATTGTTTGAAAAATTCGGTCAGGAAGCGAATTAATTAGCTTCCGAAACACGTTTATGTCTATATCAAGCCAGGCCTGCAAAATCGAAGTTTTGAGCTCTTGGATCGTTGAATATTGTTTTCCATTGGCATACACAGCTCTTGCTATTATTCCCCAAAGATTCTCTATCGGATTTAAATCTGGACTTCTTGCTGGCCAATCGAGCAAGGGTATGGAACGAGACGAAAAGAACTCTTTTGACGTACGTGACACGTGAATACTTGCATTATCTTGCTGAAATATAAATTCTATTTCATTATTTTCTTCCAAGTAATCAACTAAAACGGCATCCAACATTTCTATGTACTTTTCCGAGTTCATTTTTGGTGGAACAAAGCATAATTTTAGTTTTCCGTGATATGTGAACGCACCCCATATCATGACTGATCCACCTCCGAAGTTGCGGCTCATTCGTGGAGGGTTATTTGCACGCAGATCATGCCAATAATAGCTAAACCCATCTGGTCCATCAAGATTAAACTTTTTTTCGTCCGAAAAAATTATTCTCTGCCAATTATCAGTCCACGCCATGTGAGCATTCGCAAATGTCAATCGTGCAACTTTATGGTTAGCTGTTAACTCAGGTTTTTTTGAGGCTTTCTTCCATTTTACTGTTTTATCATTGCTTAATATTTGTTGTACCCGACGTTTTCCAACTGGGAGCTGCAATTTAGAAACAATTTGTGACGAATATAGTCGATTTTTACTGGCTTCTTGTTTTATTAAGTTTTTTTGACGTTGGGTTAATTTCGTGTTCCGTTTACATTTTGAGGGTCCTGCGCCGTATTTATCGCCTAGCTTCAGATAATTTCTTACAACCTTCTCTGATCTATTAATTTGTCTGGCAATTTCTCTATTTGAAATACCATTTTCCTTTAAAGCCTTAACTTGACCCTGTTCCACTTCGGTAAGTTGCTTCTTGCGTACCATTTTAACAAATCCTTCGAAATAAAAAAAATAAAAAATTTTAAACCGTGTAAAATAACGTAACCTTGATAAACAAAGCCAAAAACATTTAAACTTTTAAGAGTACTTACCAGTATGACTCATTAATCACAAATGCGGCTAAACAAATTTCGCACAAAAAAACTAGATCATTTTATTTTACATTTCTTCTTCTTATTTCTAAGTACCGTTATGATCAAATATTTGTTGTTAAACTAATCACGTGATGTAAACATTTGAATACATGATGTTACAAAAACAAAATGTTGAGTATATTTGAAAAAACAGTTAGTTTTAGAAAAAAATTTGTATGCGGCCAAACAAATTTCGCTCACTGTAGTATGTATAATTTTAGATTTTTTTGAGATATTTTAAATATTTTAATGATACATTTCAAATTTATTCGTCACGTGAAAATACACTTAAAAAATGTTTTTAAATTTTAGTTACAATAAAATTTTAAAAATAATGTATACTCTTTTATACCCCAGAATGGACAGACAGACGGACGGAAGGGCAGAAGGACATCGTTAAATTGAAACAAAAAGTTATTCTGAGTTGATCGGATTACTATGAGATGTGTCTAGGTCCAATATTTTTTTGGTGTTACAAACATCAGCACAAACTTATTACACCCTGTCAACATAGTGGTATAGTCTATAAATATCGGAGGGATTTTGAGGAATTTCCAAGTAAAAGACTTTGAAAAAGCTTCTAAGAATCTCTGATTTTTCTGTATGAAAAGTTAATCCCAATACATATTTCAGATATGGGTGATATCAAAAAATGTGATAAAATCCGTGTAACCACCTATTTTCTAATGCATGGATTACATTTAAGTTATATATTTCAATATATATCAGCGCATTGTCACCTGTTTTACAAAATTTATAACAATCTGACCAATTTTTGGTTAATACATAAAATTTGTGACTAATTTTATAGGCCAAAACTCCGTAACAAGTAACTCATAAGGTTTTTTAACTTTAATAGCTTATATTTTAATAACCAATAAAGCTAAACACTAACTGTAAGAATTTTTATGAAGAGGAAAAGTGCCGTTTTTAATAAAAATTAATACATTTTGCAAACTTTTTCGTATATCTTAGCTATCACGACTTCAACTCTGTAACGATTTTTCGTCATAATTTTTGATAAAAATGCATATACCAGAATTTTGGAGTTATCTATTATTTATATTGCGAAAATATTGCGAAAAGTATAATGTTATTTATACTCAAATGATCGTTGGACTGTAAGTAATCATCCAGTATAACAGACTTGAAGCTTTTCTGCAGCATGTAACATTCTCGAGATGAAAAAGGATGTCTTTAATAAGATTTGAAAAAATGTTGTAAACTCCGTTCCTAATTTTTACACCAAACTATTTAACGAGTAAGAAAAACAATGTCATATTTGGATTCACCTTGTAGGCATTTTGTTTCGGAAAAAAAATTCTGACAAAGCGTTTCTGAAAGAAAACGAAAAAAGTAACCAAATGTAAACTCCGTAACTGTAAACTCCGTAACCACAATTGTTTGCATCAGATTTCATTCAAATAAATGTTTATAAATGTTTAAAATATTTTAAAATAACCATAAACAGAGGTGATTCAACTAATATTTATGCGTCAAAAGACGATTCAACTAATAATTTTGCGTCAAATCAAAAAAAGTTATCAGTTTTTTACCCTAAGCTGCTGGAGCGAAAAACGATTGATTTTGCATTTCATTGGTTTTGAATCGATATTTCGAGTCGTTACTGACATTAGTTTGACAAATTAAATTTGTTTCACACAATTTAAGAATTTTTTGATCGCGAAATGTTATGTTTTTAATATATTTTTTTGTAACTGCGCAACCGCTGTTTGGATTTTAAAAAATTTTATATTTTTGAAAAGCATTTAAAAGGACCAAAAATACAAAATTAAAAAAAAAATAAAAATTTTTTTCGCGGAATCAATTGTATTTTTATTCGCGAAACCGCCAATTTGATAAACACAAATTATATATCAATGGAAAGCAAGTTGAAAACCCAAATACGAAAAACTAATAAATTGAAGAAAATTCGTACGCAATGTTTTTTGGTATATGTTTTGCTTGCAGAAATGTAAACTCCGTTACAACAAAAAAAATTAAAATTGTGCCAAAAAAGTTATTGCGACAACTTGTAGAAGAGATTTTTTGCAATTAGGTTTATAATGACTAAACTTACAGATTCCATTAAGAAAAAACCGAAATATTAACACTTTTTGCTTCTCACAAATTTGGCCCAAAAATTTATCACATTTTTTGATTTCACCCATATATTATCTGGATTTAAATCAGTACACAAAGTTTTTATTTCCTGCAAAAGAAGTATGTATTTCATGTTAATCTTTCACGGATTTCTTAGGATGAAACTACTGACCCACCATTTGGAAACTGGTGATCCAGATCTTTAATTGTAATGCTTTTGCTACTGCTTTCGTATCTTTTTTTTTTTTGCTGGGTGGCTATTTTGATATGACTTGTTATCAGTACAAAATTAAAACAAAAATCTTAAACTATTCAGAGCTTTTGCCTACAGATTACACTCTTCGATCTTTTCTTAAAAAAAAAAAATTCACAAGAAGAGCATACCCATCACAACTCTAATTTTTATGAAGTTTGATACTTAGGGCCAGTTTTGTGATTTTTGTTTTTATCTATCAAATATGTAGAGATAGCTCAGATGATGGAGCTTTGGACTGGCTATTTGGAGCACAAGGTTCCATTCCTGGCATGAGCACAATTTGTTAGAAAGATACCTGTGTTTTAGCACAGGGTTGCCAACTTTTTGTAAAAGGAAGTGACCTGATAAATTAAATAGGCAATAAAGTATTTGAATTGCTACACTACTAGAAAAAAGTCTGTAAAAAATTTAGTTAAAGCTACTAAAAATTAGTTAAAAATTATGCTGCAGGAAAAACCTGATAAATTACCAGATTAGTTTTGCTATATATTAGTTATATATAAACAGCAAAAATAAAACTGTTAAATATACAGAATTTTAGTTATATTTAAGTTAAATTTTTGTTAATGGAAAGTAGCAAATTAACCTGCTGAAATCAGCAAAAAAATTTGCTTAATAATTTGTAGCTTAAAAAATCACAATAAATTTTAAAATTTTCGAATTTTTTTCGATTTTTTAAATGTAAGTAAAAATCGAGCCTTTTGAAAACAGCAGCTTACAATTTTTTTAGCAAATATTTCTGCTGATTTTAGCAGAGTAGACTGTTATTTGCTTAACTAAATTTAGCTTAAAAATAGGAAAAATTTTATAGAAATACCAGTTTTTTTTTTACTATTTTTATTCTACTAATATTTAGCAAAATTTTCTGCAGATTTTACAGTATAATTTGTTATTTTGAATTAACTAAAAGTTAACTTAAATATAACAAAAATTCTGTAAATTTAACAGTTTTAATTTTGCTGTTCTTATTTTACTAGTATTTAGCAAAAAAAAAAAAAAACTGCTAATTGCAGCAGTTTTTTCCGCAGCATCATTTTTAACTAATTTTTAGTAACTTTTTCTGCTATTTTTACAAATTTATTTCTATGAGTGTACTATCAGAAACAGCGTTAAAAATCCCTTTCTAATGATACGCACAAAAACGACTTATCTACTGAAATTAACAGTTAAAATAAAGACTTATGCATTTAAAAAGGCAACGAAGGTATTTACATTAACTAAAAATGTAGTTGTTTATAACTGTTTAACAACAACTAACAAATTAAGTAGAAATAACTCCCAATGTTCTAAAAAAAAATAACTGATAAACTTTTATTACGAACAATTTTGAAACAACTGACAAAATTGGTAAGAACTAGTGTTTTTACAGTTAATTTTTTTCGGTATTATAAAAAAAATATTTTTTAATAAACAAAAAAAGAAACATTTTTTTTCGATTACAAAAAATGTTTAATTATTTCATCTTGCAATAATGAAATTTCTATGAAATTTCACCTATTAGCAATAGGTTCTTTTCCTGTAAACTAGTACAGTTTGCTTTAGGACTTGTTCTAGCGTCAGTTATACAACTGGTTCTGGAACTGCGAAACTTTTACATTTTTGCTTCCAGGAATAGGTTTTAGAACTTGTTTTATGGAACCGGTGGCAAAAGAAGCTGTTCTAGAATAGATTCAAAGAAGAATATATTAATAATTACAAATATAAACTAAACAAGAACTGTTAAAAGCAAAACTCAATTTTTTAAATAACTAACAAAAATAACTGTTTTAGTAGTTGTTTATTATTATATTAAAAATTACTGCTTTAAACAATTGTCAAGTACAAATATTTTTTCATTTACTTGAAAACTTCTCAAGTAAATAAACAAATATTTTTATTTACAACTTTCAAGTTAATATATTTTTTATTTACTTCCATTTGTTTAAAGCAAATAAAATAATATTTATACTTGGAATTTGTAAATATAATTATTTGGTTATTTACTGAAACAGTCTCAAGTAAAGTATTTACCCAGGTCTGCTTTAAATAAACTTTATAATTTTTAACTCTATATACACTAAACAAAGTTTGACAGTTACTACATGACAGTTGTTTATGTAGTAATCAGTAGTTTTTGTTTTTAACAGTAATTACAAAAAATGCAAAACAACTGTTATGGTGGTTATTTAAGAAAACAACCAAAGAAAAGTACTGTAATTTCATAACAGTTGTTTAAAGCAGTTACTTTTAATATCATAATAAACAACTACCAAAACAGTAATTTTACAGTAAACATTTGTTTGGTTAGTTATTGAAAAAAATTTCGTTGAATTTCTTTTTTCTGCCCTGCTGGCAGTCCGTCTCCGATATACACAAATTGCCTGCACCTGTACGTAAAAAACAAAAAGGTGACAAAAAGGAGATAAGAAGATAAACAAAAAAATCTAAAGTAGAATGTTTGTATGTCTGTTTGATCACTTCTGAGAGTAAATTATCATATAGAGACAATCTTACAATAAAATATAAACAATAATACAATTTAATGCAAAATCACTGATGAAGCCTGTCCATAAAAAAAAGGCAGAAACTACATCTAGTCTGATTTGCAAATTCATAATGTGTCTATAACTTTGAAAAAATGTTTATTCTTCTTCTTAACCTCAAACCTACTTAATAAAATTCTTGTTTATATTTGTTATTATTGATATATTATTGGTTTGCAAAAATAAACCAAAACTTGTATCTCCAATGCATAAAAGCATAATAACTGCATAAAGGTTTCGAAGTTTTACTTCAAATTTTAAATAGGCTAAAGTAATTTTACATATTTTTTAATCGAAAGAAAAAAAAATTGTTTTCTTTTATTAAAATATACTTTTTAAATAACAATAGAATTAACTGTAAAAAGCAGTGGTTTTTATCCCTTTTGTCAGTTGTTTTCAAATTTTTGTAGTAAAAATTTGTCAGTTGATTTTACGGTATTGTTAGTTATCTTTAATGCATGTGTTAGTTATTTTTCAACAGTTAAATATAACAACATATTTAGTTATTTTAAAGGTAAATACTATACTATAAAAAAGCGACAATTTTTAACTTAACAAAATTTAGTTCAAAATAATTTTTCTTCTACAAATAAATGCTTTTGCACTTGAAATTATTAAAACTGAAATACTACTCAAAAAACTAAGAAATCTTGAGTACAGAAGTTCTCTGAGAATAGAAAGATGTGTTACACCATGAGGATTTTAGACTATTGTATTTATACTGTAATCTTTCGGTCAAAAAAAGTTCTCTCCACAATAGTAGTATTTTTTTGAAAATTATTTACGCGATAACTTCAAAACAGAAGCTTTTACAGAAAAACTAATTCGAGTTCTAAGATCACCATTCCCGACAAAATCAAAATTAGGCTGTGTAACTTATAGTTTGAATTTAGTTTTCAGTGTATTGTTTGTTGACAGTGTATAAATAAATTTTGTCAAGAGTGCATTGTATTTTCGCTGGCAAAAAAAAATACTGAACACCCACTACGTTTGTATTTTTAAATATAGTAAATTTTTTTATTTTTAGTAATTTTGGATTCATTTCTGTCAGACACATATAAAAATTAGTTTGAAACATTTTTAAACTAAAAAAAATTAGTAATTTTAATAGGTTGATAATAATAAAAAATAAACATATTTTTTGGTAAACAAAATTTTGAAAAAAAAAATATTACTTCACAGTAGAATTTGTTTTTAATCTAATCATTTTGAAATACCAACTTCTTTAATATAATAAATACATATTTATTTAACCCTTTTACTACCGATTTTTTGTTAATGGAATAATTACCCAGTCAGAAAAATACAAACGGGAAAGCGGTGGTAAAAGTACTGGCAAAAAGTGCTTTCCCATTCACAAAATGATAACATCATTAGACAAAAGGACCGGCTGTTCAAAAAGCGAAGGAAAAGCACTGGAGGAACAAAATTTTTAAACGTTGGCAAAACGCTGGCAAAACAAATAAATAGGTGGTCTGAAAATATATTTTCCAAAATAAAATTTAAAAAAAGTTCTTATGTATTTTTTTGGGCCTGCCGTGATTTGAACCCATGCCGTCAGATTGGCAGACGATTGCTCTACCTACTGAGCTAACGAGACATATAATATGTGATGGCTAAACACATAAATAAGTGATAATAGCTGGACAACTACTGGCTGTGCCAAAATGCTAGTACTGGCAAACAATTTTTAATAACTAGTATGCCAGTGTTGGGAGGGCAAAAAAAAGTTGGTCTTGAAGGAGCTTTCCCACACAAAAAAATTGATTTTATAAAACAAAAAAAAATCTAAAATAAAAAAAAACCAAAAACGATTGTTTGCTTCCAACCGGATTTGAACTCGAAACCTTCTGACTACAAACATTTTTTAACGAAGCGTCAGCATTTTTATAAAATCATTGGTCTACCAGTGAATTGATTTTTGTACGCCTGGTAACATTGGCTAGGTAGCATTGGATAACCACTGGTTGCAAACCTTAGCATATCACTCTAAGCCAGTGGTTTTTTTATAAACCACCGAAATTTTTGTAAAACAAATACTGGCAAAACGCTTTTTGCAAACGCTGGCAAAGCGTCCCAAATGAGTGTTCTGCCAGTCATTTACTTATAACACCGTGGTTACCCAGTGGTATGCCGGTGCTTGATTTTTTGTACCACTGGCGTTTTCTGACTGCGTACTGTTTTGGCAACAGATTCTGGATAAGGACTTTTAAATTAGAAAAAAAATACAAAACATAGAAAACAACTAAAATAGAGCTTCAATAAAAATAATTGTAAATACAATTAAACATTTAATTGAATTTGGAAAAGTTAAGCTTTTAATCATATCAATTACAAATTTAATTAAGTTTTAATAATTTTTTAAATTATTATTTGTTCCTGTTATTCCTAAAAGGAACATAGGGCCGTAGTTTTAATCATACCAATTGAAAATTGATATGAGAGTGAGAGTTCCATACAAAGAGTAAAAAACTAAATTTATGACTCTTTTTATTAAACGGCGTATTCCCGTATAAAAAGATCAGATCTGACTAAATCTCAATAGATCTTACTGTATCAGATCTAATTATAACTGAAAATTGGTGACAAATTGGGGATCTAATTAGATCTGATCAAATCTGGCCCACTATATGCAATCAAATCCAATTTGAAATAGATCAACATCTTTTTATACATTTTTATGTTCGTAGATATTTCCTGGGGGGGTTATTATATAATTCGATTCGAAACGGAAATGCTTTCGAACAGAATTTTCACATTGAAATGCAAGTTCCAAAATCAGTTTTTAATGGGGCAAAATATAGAAAACATGTATACGATATTCTAGCATACACGTTTTCAATATTGTCCCCCATCAAAAATTGTTTTTTGGAACTAGATTTTCAATGTGAAAATTCTGTTCGAAAGCATTTCCGTTTCGAATCGTATTACATAATAACCACCCTGTATCTTTCGCATCGAGAAACTTTCAACCTGAAACGTGCAACTTAAAACAAAAACGATGTGATTATATCAGAATTTTTTTTTACTAAGGTACAAAATTCAGACAAAGAGATTCCAAAATTTAGTATATATATCACCAAATCTGCTCATATCCCACAGCCATAAAATTCACCCAATTTTCTCGATCTCTTTAGATATGCACAAAGCTGGTGCTCGATCTGGTCATAAAGAATATATCGTATGCCAGATTTTATTATATATAAACGGATTTGACATCAGATATAATTAGATTCAAACATATCATAATGGATCAAAACATAGCTAATAAGATCTAATATTTTTTTACACGGGTTAACAAATTATTTTTACTTTATTAAGGAATTTTTGCATAAAACCAATGAAATTTCTTTCGAACTCGTCCATTGCTACTTTTTATTAAATTATTCATTTTATTTATTAAACATTTCATACACTCAATGAAAAAATTTCAAGAAAAACTAGTCCTCGTATTAATAATGAAAAGTTAGTAGCTCTTTATACATCGCACACGACGGGCTTTTAATTAGAGTGTATTTCTATTGAAAATCCAAAGGGTTTTATTATTGTGAATGGAATTTTAGTTTTTTGACGTATAATGACAGATTTTTGAAAGGAATAAAATAACAATACTAGAATGAGTTTTATGAGTATCATAAATAAAACGCAAGTTAACGCCATGTTAAATTTTTATAAAAATGATGAAGCTTTTCAATAAAGTTAAGAATTTTTCATTAACTTTGTAAATAAATAAAACTTCATGTCTGTGGAGATACACCAATATCCCTTATGCCTGAGATTATAGCAGATTAAAAGAGTGCAGCTTTGCGAATATATTCCTTTGATGTTTGTGCATACGATGTTTTTTTTTTTTTTTGTTTTGTTTTTGATTGCCAAATTCTCCAAAAATGCAAAAAAAAATATGTATTTAAGCATAGTTATATTTTATATATTTTTTAAAGAAGCGTACACTGGTTAGTGTACAAAATTATTGAAAGGGTTAAAGGCAGTTTTTTTCACGCCACTGTTTTTGTTGACTTGTTTGGCTGTTTTGTCATTTAAACACACAGCTACAGACTGACAGAGCCAAACACATTATTGGGTGTGTCATTTTATGCAAGTTTATTATATTTTTTTCCTTCCACTTGTCTTTCAATGATATATATTTTACTTGTCTTCTCAATAATCATAATGTTTAACGTCTTGGTATATATACAATCACTCTACTCTATTCAATATTTATATGTATACACTTTGAGAAATTTTAATAAAAGCATCAAAAGCTACCTTGAAAGAACCCTCATCACAATCATGTAAACATGCTGTACACCAGTTTTTTTTTTTTACCGTATGAGTGATATGGAATTCATAAGAATATTAATCATACGCTCCATAGTACTATCTTTCGTTTTAATATTTAAATACGTATGTTACATAACACATAGGGTTGGAAAAGTTACAAAGTAAAAACTACCAGCTAATACAATTAATTCATTCAAATCATAGAGGAATTATTAGGGATCCATTATTGCTTCTTTTTTTGACAAATATCAGAACAATAATATTTACGAATTTTCAAAAGAAAATATGAATACTTTTTTCGATATTTTTGACTTGAATTCACACTACAATATTTTGCTTTAAAAAAGCATCGGAATACCTTTACAATTTCTTTTCGAATTGAAAAATTTTAAAGAAAATTTAAATTTTAGAGTAGAATCTATTTATTCGAAAAGTTTTTAAAAGATTTAAACGTCTTTGAATGACTCAAAACTTGTACAGTTGTTTTTGTCAACTTTCTTTGATTTTTAGAACGTCAGTGTTGTTATTTTGATGGTTTACGTCATAAAAATCAGTCCTTACTTCGTCCATGATTCAAACCATTTTTCTGAAAAGCCTTCAATTATTTCAGAAAATCTTTGCGTGCTTTTAATCGAATATCAAACAGTATATTATAATCTAAGTATACAGTTTCTTTGTTTATTTTATTTTTATTTTAATTTGGTATTTATTAATAATATTCATTATTATTTCTATATATTTGTCTATTTTTAGCAAAAAAAAAAATTTTCATAAAAAAGAAATAAAAAGCAAAAAATAAAAATCAACGTTTCATTTATTTATTTTGTAAAATCTAAAAATGTTATAAGCCACAGAAATACACACAAATAAAAATAGCAACATCAAATAAATATAAATAAATTAAATTTTCAATTAGCTAAATTTTTATTTTATATTCTTTATCTACAATATTCTGCTTACATACAACAAATTAGTATATAGACAAGCAAGTAACCACTAAACAACGATATAAAAATAAAATAGTGTCTGAAACTAAAAAATGACAAAAACCATTCAAGTCAAGTAAATCAATAATAAAACAAACAAAAAATTATATATACATATATAATAAACTTGAAAGGCATAAAATTGTTATATTGTCAGTACATTATTAGATAGATTTAAAAATCTGTGGTTAAAAGAAAACTAAACAATTCAAGGTATAATTACATGCGACATCAGTTATATTATATATTTATAAATTACAAAATTTATTTTGCAGAATTTAGTGTTTTTTTTTCAAACAATGCTTATATTTATTTGAAAACATTCGAAAAATTTACCTTTTTTGTATAGTAATTTTTTAGAAAAATCTATTTACATTCGAACAATCTTTTTTCTCAGATTTACGGAAAGATAGTGCCTTTTCGCAGTAAAAATATCAGATTCAAACTGGTTGCAGAACACCTTATAGTGCATTAGCACAGATTCTAATTTATGTTTTAGAACCGGTTCTTTTTGTATGTAGTTTGACTTGACAAGAGGTTGGTTATTTTCCCCCAAACTAGAACAGTACGTAATTCCTGTATCTTTCGCATCGAGAAAGTTTCCACATGAAACGCGCAAGCAACTTGAAACAATAACTATGTGAATTGGTACAAAATATCATTTTCTTACAAACAAAAAATTAAAAACGAGTTTCAATTACGAATTTAACAATATCAATTATATTTTAATTGAGTTTGCACCTATAACGCAATTGATACTATCAATTATTAAAAATTGTTTACGATTAATTGCAACAATTAAACAATTCAAATATTTAACTGATTCAATTAAATATTTATTTGAAAACTAATTCTATTTTAAACAAATCTTTAATTAGATGATTTAAGCTAATAATTTTTAGTGTACACCCGCCCTTTTCTAAAACTTTGCTTTTGTTAAAACTTTCTGTCACGTAAGGTTTTTCCCACCATTGCACAGTGGGCCATCATCATCGAATTTCGGCCAAAACTAGAATATTGGGTATATGAGACTGATCACGAATCTGAAATAAAAAATATAAAATTCAAAATGGCGGATCCAAGATGGCGGCCATTAATTTTTAGTTTTTAGTATATTGGACTTAATATAATCAATTATATAGGTCTAGGATCCGCTGATTGAAAATCTGAAATTAAAATTTTGAATTTCAAAATGGCGGATCCAATATAGCGACAAACAATTTTTTCATTAAATTTCTTATGTCGCCTGATTTACTTCGAATTTCCACCAGGGGAAGTTTTTAGGTAGCAGATTACGAATCTGAAATCAAATTTTAAAAATTCAACATGGAGGATCCAATATGGCGGCTATAAATTTAAAATTGTTATGTGTTGGAAAATAAATTACACTACAAACAAAAAGGTTCTGATGACCACAGAAGACAAAATTGCTGTTTTTGCTTTTTATGCTTTTTATTGCTTGTTTTACTCATATTTGCTTCTTTTTGCTTTTTGGATTTTCCGTTTTTTAGCTTTAGAATAGCTTTTTCTTAAGATTTTTGAGCTTTGAGTTGCTTTTTTTTAAGACTTTTGACTCAAAATACTTTTTTTGCTCACAAAAAAAATATTTTTCCTCTTAACTTTGAATATTTTATTTTTAAAACTGTTGTTTTTCCAATTTTTTTTTCTTTTGCTTTTTTACAATATTTTTTTGCTTTAAACCTATTTTGCTTTTTTCTGTCTTCTCTGCTGATGACAACTAATTCTGGCAGAGGGACCAAAGAAAAATACAAGTGTATCGGCGTTTTAAAAGTTTCCGTCTGGCCCTATGTTTTGGTGGGGGAGGGGGGGGGGGGGGGTTTAAAATTTCCCCTCTTTTGAAAATATTTATTGTGAATCGGCTTAGGAAACCATGTGAATCTTCCATTTTAGGTAAAGGATATGTTCAGTGAACTTATGTAAAACACTACGAGGGACATTTTTGTAGAACATTTTAACCCTCTAACTCTGCAATTAAAGGAACTATTTTGGCCCTTTTTAAAAAGTCTCAAAAAAGACCCATAAGTTTTAGAGTTAAAGGGTTAAAGTGTTCCGCAAAAATATTTGTCATCCAATTCTACTATAAGTCTCTGAAGACATCAAAGTTGAAAATTTAACTTCAATGCCAGAAATAAGTCAAAACTTAAATGTTTAAGGGTTAATTTCGTACTTATACAGAATTGGAACTCAAATGTCCCACAAACCTGAACTTTAGCGGGCTAGTCTGTGTGAGAAAACCAGAACCTTTATTTAAGGTAATTTTTAGTGCTATTTTTTAGTTTTTACTAATGCTGAAAATCAGCGAGATCTAAAAATACTTTTTCAGTTAAAGGGCAAAATCTCAAAAGTTTATGAACGGTCGCAAACGTCGCAAAAACCTAGGTAGAAGACATCTTTTGGAACACATTGGCACTCAAGTTTTTCAAATATCTCTTTGAACATTTTGGAGCATTTTTTTTTTGAAAATTTAGGATTTTCAAAGAAACCCATATTTTTTGGGTAAACTTAATAATTTTGTTACTTTTTTCGTAAATACTTAACAGGTTTCTATTTTTTTTAGAACTAGTTTCAGTTTTATAATTTGAGGTTGTTTTTGGAACAAATTATTGTTTATTTATGATTTTTTTATTGTATCATTATAAAAAATGGCATAAAATTTAAAAACTTTGACTGTGAACTCTCGCCAACTAACAACGAGGAACAACAATGAGACAATATTTCACTCACAAAATATTCAACAATCCTAGAATTTGAATATATAAACATATTTTCCCTTTACCTGAATTGTACTTTTGGCCAAAAAACGGCGATCCTGGCCCACAGTGCATTGTTGGAAAAATTTCATTCAAAATGCCAAAATATTATTCGAAAAGGTTTTTATTTTAATTGTCAAAATTACTTATTACACTATGCGACAGTCAAAATCGGGATGGGATGAAACCAACGGGAAATGTTATATCGGTCAAAAACAAGTTATACGTGTCCCGGCGTTTCGCTGGGTTACCCCTAGGAATCGAGATATATCTTTTTTTGACATAACTCGAGAACCACTAGTCCGATTTTGCTCAAACAATTTTAAAAAAATTAAAAATTACAATTTCTTTAATCTGTTCATATAACGTTTTTCTATATACCCGAGTAAAAAAAATTGATCTCGCGTAATATCTAATTATATCCAATTTGATATTGTTTAAGATCTGCTGTAATATCTAGCTGATCCAATTAGATCTCAAAATTGGGTGTATCCAATCATATCGTATTAGATCCCATTGTATATATGGGGATAAACTAAGATCAAGTTATATCTCAAAATTGGGAGGTCCAGTGATATCTTTGGGGATAAACCTAGATCTATTTTGATCCGAAAATTGGCGGATCCAGCTATATATTTGCGGATATTTTTAGATCTAATTTGATCCGAAAAATGGCGGATCCAATTAGATCCAGCTATATATTTGGGGATAAACTTAGATCTAATTTGATCTCAATTTTGGCAGATCAAATTAGATCCCGCAATATATTTGTGGATAAACGTATATCTAATTTGATCCGAAAAAGTGGCAGATCGAATTAGATGTAGCTATATATTTGGGGATAAACTTGGATATAAATTGAATAGAAAATTGGCAGATCAAATTAGATCCAGCAATATATTTGGGGATTAAGTAAGATCTAAACTTATCCAAAAAATTACAGATAAAATTAGATCCAGTAATATACTTCGGGATTGCGTAAGATCTTAACTTTTCCGATAAATTGCAGATCGAATTAAATCCAGTGATATATTTGGGGATTTGGTAGGATCTTAATTTATCCCATAAATTGCAGATCGAATTAGAAACAGCAATATATTTGGAGATTGACATGTAAAACTATCCAGAAAAATGACAGCTAAAATTAGATCCCGCATATTTGGGTACTACGTAAGATCTCCATTTATTTGGGATTAAATAAGATCCCAGACAGATATTGACAATAGTTCAAAAAATAATACACTGGAAGAGCACTGATTTTATAAAAATTACAATATTTTGTTAAAATAAGGTTTAAACTCAGAAGGTCTCGAGTTCGATACCTTTCACGGCTATGCATTTTTTTTTTATAAAAATGCGCATTCTCCTTGCTGGTCTTATCGAAATTTTTTCAATAATTTTTATTCTTTGTAATTTACTTGTAAAAATTGTATCATCTTTCTTTGATTTGAAAATAATTTAAACAGAAAGTGATATTAATTTATGATCTTGAGTCAAACTAAAATAACATTTATTTACTTAAAAATAACAGATCAACTAAAAACATTTCCCCCATTCAAAAGAATTTCTTTTTATAAAATTATAATTTTATTTTCTATAAATGTTTTTATAAAATTATATTTTTTTTATTAAATTGAATTTTTTTTTAAAAATAATTTTATTTACATATTTTTAACGCTCTGCACCATTTCCAATTGAATCAATTGTTTTTAAGATTTATCAATTGTATTTCAGAAATAATCAATTGAATTTCAGTTTTATCAATTGTATTTCAGAACTTATCAATTATTTTTCAGATTTATGAATTGTATTTCAGAACTAGTCAATTGAATTTCAGTTTTATCAATTGTATTTCAGAAATTATTAATTGTATTTCCGAAATTCACAACTGTATTTCAGAAATTATCAAACTGTATTTCAGAAATTATCAATTGTATTTCAGAAATTATGAAATGTAATTTAGAAATTTTTCTCTATTAACTATGATAAACCATCAACAAGTTCTGAAATAGATTTGATTATTTCTGAAATACAATTAATAAATTTCTGAAATACATTCCACAATTTCTAAAATACATTAAAAATTTATGAAATACAATTAATAGCTTCTGAAATACAGTTAATATTGTAGTTGCTGATGAGTTACCATATATGATGGCACCATATATGACAATATATTGTTTAAATGGCACCAATATGGAGCTTTATATGGTAATATATAACTTAGATTCATCCATATACCATTTGATCCGAAAAATGGCCACATAAAATTGTATCAGTTCTTATTTGTATCAGTTGTTATCTAAAATCTGATACAATTTCATCTGATTAACACATAATTGAATCAGGTCAGATGTAAACTGATACATTTAGATAAAAATTGATAAACAATTGATAAAAATATATCGGGCCATTCTTCGGATGAAACTGTATATTTATACAGATATAACTTAATCACATATATGACTATATGTAACTATTTTTCCTCGGGTTGTTTAAATGATACGATATATCAAAGTATATGGTACTATATATGGTAGCATATATTATCTTATCTGCATCTGTATTAAAAATGTCGTTCATCAGGTACCATATATGAGCATATATTGTTGAAATGGCACCATATATGACAATATATGGTTTATATAGCAACAAATATGTTAATATATTTCTTAAATAACAGCATATATAAACATATATGGCACTATATAGTGGCATATATTATCATATCTGGAACTGTATTAAAAATGTTGTTCATGAGGTACCATATATGAGCATATATTGTTGAAATGGCACCATATAAGATAATATATGGTTTAAATGGCACCATATATGGTAATATATTGCTTAAATAACACCATATATAAATATATATGGCACTATATATGGTAGCATATATTATCATATGTGGAACTGTATTAAAAATATTGTTCATGAGGTACCATATATGGGCATATATTGTTGAAATTGCACCATATATGATAATATATGGTTTAAATGGTACCATATATGATAATATATGGTTTGAATGGCACCATATATGATAATATATAGCTTAAATAACACCATATATAAATATATATCGCACTATATATAGTACCATATATTATCATATCTGGAACTGAATTAAAGATTTCGTTTATGAGGCACCATATATGACCATATATTGTTTAAATGGCACCATATATGATAATATCTAGTTTAACTGTCACCATATATAATTATATATTGTTTAAATGATACCATGTATAATTATATATTGCTAAAATGCCACCATATATATTAAGATATAGTCCTATATATAACTATATATGCAATAAGATCAACCATGTTATGTAATATATAATTATATATGACATATCTAATATTATGAAGGCCGATATCTAATTAGATGAAATTATATATGGCATAATATAAGGAAAATTTTTCGGAAAAAACGTCATATATAATTATATATGGATATACATAACCACATGTCTAATTATATATTGTAATATATGCCACATATGATTATATATAATTTTTTTTACTCGGGTACTCAACAGTTTTGCCGGTAAAAATAAATGTTTGTTACCGCTACCATAAAAATCAATAACCTTTTGTTTATTACTTTTTTTTAATATTTTAGGCAAAAAATATTTTTTTCTTCATACATTTATTTTTACCGGCAAAACTGTTGAGTATATAGAAAAACGTTATATAAACAGATTAAAGGAATTGTAATTTTTAATTTTTTTAAAATTGTTTGAGCAAAATCGGACTAGTGGTTCTCGAGTTATGTCCAAAAAAAAGACCACCAAAGGTCAAATCGATATATCTCGATTCCTAGGGGTGACCCAGCGAAACGCCGGGACACGTATAACTTCTTTTTTACCGTATAACTTTCCCCGGTAGTTTGAACCCTTCCCGATCACTGACCCCTACCATTTGTCTCACAGTGTTATTTAAAACGGTGTGAATATTATGTATTTTAGTAGAGTTATCCATAACCGTTCATTTTGGTGACAGAAAAACTACACTACCTTGCAAAAAAAAACTGCTGAAATTAGCGGATTTGTTTTGCTAAATAGATAAGAACAGCAAAAATAAAGCTGTTAAATTTACAGTATTTTAGTTATAGTTGACTTAACTTTTAGTTAATTGAAAATGACAAATTATACTGTTAAATCTGTAGAAAATTTTGCTTAGACTAAAAAAACAAAAATAACTGTTATATTTAGTTGAATGCAAATATCAATCTATCCTGCTAAAATCAACAGAAATATTTGTTAAAAAACAGTAAACTGCTACATTTTTATTTGCATTAAAAAATCGAAAAAAACTTGGATAATTTTGAATTTTTTATGATTTTTAAGTCTACTAATTATTTAGCAAAATGTTTTGCTGATTTTAGAAGGTTGAAATGTTTTTTCTATTAACTAAAATTTAACTCAAATATAACTAAAATTCTGTATAGTAAAGTGTTGTTTTTTCTAAACGCGTCATATAGACCAAATGCAATTAATATTGTAATTAATATGCATTTTTATTAATTTTAATTTAGTAGGTTTGAGGTTAAGAAGAAAAATAAACATTTTTTTCAAAGTTATAGACACATTATTAATTTGCAAATCAGACTAGATCTAGTTTCTGCCTTTTTTTATGGACAGGCTTCATCAGTGATTTTCCATTAAATTATATTATTGTTTATATTTTATTGTCAGATTTATATATAATTTATATATTTAACAGTTTTATTTTTGCTGTTGCTATCTTTATCTAATATTTAGCAAAAATATTGTGCTAATTTCAGCAGTTTTTTCTGCAAGATCACTTTTAACTAATTTTTAATAGTTAAATTAGTTTAACGAACGTGTAGGAATAACAAATATGTCCTCATTTAGGAACATATCCTGCAAACGGACATTAATGAATTTTTTTTTTATATTTTTTAAACATTCTAATTTAACGTAATTTATGTAATCAACTAATTTTATTCAGTTTTAACCTCCAGCGCACGGGCATGATTGAAATACCATTTTAAAGGTAAACTTGAGGTTATATTTTCTAATAAAATTATATCAAGTGCGGGAAAGAAATGTACTTATATATGAATGCTTTATTTGCCAAATCGATTAACTCCATAAAGAAAATAGTACAAATTGTTTTTTTTTTTTTAATTCAGCAAAAAAGCCAAAAAATAAATCAAAAAGCTCAAAAAATATTACTAAAAGTTCAAATTTTTCTATGAAAATGGGTCATCCAAAAGAGCCTTCTTTTTTGATTAAAAAATGACTCAGAAAAAGATTTTAAAAAATTCAAAAGGCACAAAGATTAATCATTTTTTGATCCTTTTTTGAATTGTTCACAAAATATTCAATTTGTTTACATTTCTGACTGAGTCATTTCTGAACCATCTTCTGGTTTTAATAATTTGGCTCAACATTTTGTGTGTTTTATGATTCATTTTCATCCAAAATATGAGCAATTTTTGACAAAAAATTTAAAAATTTCAAAAAAAATTTATTTTATTTTTACTCATACAATAAGAACCCTCAAAAAAGTATTAAAATTTTGCTGGCTCGGTATTGTCATTTAGTGGTGTTAATACTTATCAGAGAAATTTGTTTTTGAATATTATACAGTCAATAAAGTGTTTTGAAATTAAAGTTTTATAAAATTCTAAAAGTGGAGTTAATCGACTTGGCATTCGTATTACAGTTCTACAAGAACTATAATAAATAAAAGCAAATACAAATTTAGTTTGTTTTTTTCGTGCGCTGATAGAGTTTAGGGGTTAATAAATATTTTATTGTTCCCAGCCAGCAAAATGTGGATAGTTTTTTGAGGGTTCTTATTCTATGAGTCAAAACTTACTACAATAAAACAAATTTTTTTGAAATTTTAAAATTTTTTATCAAAAATTGCTCATCTTTTGGACGAATATATGAGCCACAAAAATTTGAGCCAAATTATTAAATCCAAAAGATGGTTCAGAAATTACTCAGAAATGTAAACAAATTTAAATATTTTGTGAACAATTCAAAAAAGGCTCAAAAAAATTATTAATTTTTGAGCCTTTTGAATTTTTTTAAATCTTTTTTTTTCAGTCAGTTTTGAATCAAAAAAGAAGGCTCTTTTGTATGAACCACTTTCATACAAAAATTTGAATTTTTAATAATACTTTTTGAGCTTTTTTGGTTCATTTTTGGGCTTGTTTGCTGGCTGGGTTTCTTTTTTTCGTCAATTCTGACATAATTATATGTTTTGAAATTTAAAAGAAAAATAATGTAAAATTTTGTAAAAAAAACTAAAACACTGCGCAAATTTATTGTTATACAGAAAAATTGAGTATGTAACACAATATAAATGAATAATTAAATAATAAACAATTAAAAAGAACAGAAATAAATTGAGAATGAATTGTTTATGTATTAAAAAAACACAAATACAAAAAAAAAATAATACTAATAAAATTCAATAAATATAATTCAAGCAAAAATCTTTCACATGATTTGTTTTTGCGTATTCACACAATTATTGATTTAATCTAATTTATTTGCATAATAAAAATAAATCTATCCAACCAACCAACAAAACAACCAACAGAATAACAAGCCATCAACCTAGTATTAAATGAACGCTTCACTTGCCAAATCGATTAACTCCACTTTCTGAACTTTATAAAATTTTAATTTCAAACCCATTTATTGACTCCTAACCGTGTAGTATTCAAAACAAATTTCTCTGATAAAAAATATTAACACTACTAAATTACAAAATCTATAATTTAACGAGAATTGAAAAAAAAAACAGTTTATACTATTTTCTCATTGAGACTCATTCATTTTTCTCATTTCTGGAGTTAATCGATTTGACAAGTGAAGCATTCAAAAACAAACAACAATAAAATGTTCCATATAACAAAAATATTTTACAAGGTAAAACCAAGTATTCGCCTATAATAAATAGTACCAACAATTTACAAGAATATAGTGTTGGTAATTTGAATATTGAATTCTAATTTAATGAGTGTTTTTTATTGTATTTCATTTGTTTTAATAAAATTGTTGGTGAATAAAGACAAAAATGACCTTTGACATATACATATGTACATAAAAACAAAAATATATTTGTAGTGTCATATACACAAATAAACAAATTTGTTTCTAATTTCTTACACATTTTCATTACCATTTCCTGTTCGTGTTTATTATAAATTCATTTAAATTACATTACTGCAAAAATCAATGTTAACACTTGTTTTAAAAATATATAATAACTTCTAGAAGAGTTTAAAAAAATCTATGGAATTTATATAAATTCAAAGAGGAGGAACCGCCTTTTTATGAAAGGGACTTGTCAATTTTACATGGAGTTATCATATTTACGAGGTGGAAGTAGACCCCGTGTAATATGTTATAAATATTATCTAGGATAACTCACTGAACTTAACTCGCGCGGTTAAAAAGAGTTCTTGCTGACCTCAACGTGAACCAGTCATCACGGCCAGATGGTATACCTGCACTGGTGCTGAAACAGTGTACTGCCATCTGTATATATGGGTGATATCGATATTGAGGAATCGGATAATCTTGATGTTCTGGGCATGAAAATTCAGTGTGATTTCCGTTGAAATAAGCATGTTTTTTAGGTGTGGAAAGAAGCATTCAAGTGTCGGATTTACTCACTATTTATACCACCTATATCCAACCGAAGATGGAAGGCAGCTTCGAAGTCTATTTCGGAGCTTCTGAACCGTGTGCAAAGGAGGGCGTCGGCGCTTATCAATAACATTCGCGTAACCAGCTCTATTGACTAGTTGAAGCATCGTCGGAATGTGGGTTGTGCTACTCTGTTCTATCGATATTGCTATGTTCTGCTGAAATAAGTGAACTTTTCCCCACGGCCCGAGTTTTCATTCATAACACTCGCTTATCAAGTAGAGCACATCCGTAGATTGTCCAGTGGATCGCACAGCGCATTATAGAGAGAATTCGTTTATCAGTCACACCAGCCGTATGTCGAATAAACTCCCCACAGAAGTCTTCCCTGTTACTTACAATGTAGACAAAATTTAAATCAATTATTCACAAACACTACTCCCTCTTTCCTCCTCCCCATAACCTATTTTCCTAAAACCAACACAATGCACTGTGTTATTAGGGGGCGTTGGTCTAACAAAAGTATGCGCTCTGCACATATATGTATGCAGAGCGCATACTCCGGGGACGTTTTTCGATCCACAGTTTAGTCTGGAGACATTTGGTTAGTTTGGGGACTGTGCTCAAACTCTTTCTTAAGAAAAACCAAAAAACGATTTGAACGAACTATTTCACTCACTCGAATTAACGACAATGACCAAGTCAGCAAAAATCTTGTTGGGTTTCAACAAACAAGTTTAATTGAAAAAAAAAAAACGTAGAAATTCGTCGTGAAATAATTGAATTTTATCAATTATTTTTGTCACTTTAAATTTGGTGTTATTTTATCTGTGTAATGAGGAGGAACGAGGAAACAACAATTACTTTAACCATTGCTATGAGGGTAACTATTGTAGTATATTCTGAGCATAACAATGAAAACAAAAACAGCAATTTTTATTTAAAATATCTTTATTACTCTTCAAAATATTCTCCTTTATAATCTATACACTTTTACATGCGTTCGAACCACTTGTGGTCAAAACATGGTCTTTGAATGCATCCAAGGCTTCTTTTGCTGACGAAAATCGTTATCCACGTAGTTTATCTTTGATGTGCGGGAACGAGAAAAATTCATTGGGTGCCAAGTTAGGCACCATTGAGTGCTCAAAAAGTCACTTGTTTGAGCTCATATGAGGGAGCTCGCGTTGTCATGGTGAAGAATTATCCGTTTTTGGGGGTTAATTTTTCTCATTTCTCCGACCACTTCATTCCATTCAGAAATAACTGTTCTACGTTGTTCTAACGGCACTATTACCACATTTACAAACACCATTTTTTTAAATTCCTTCGATAAAAATAAGACTGTTAAATTTGCAAAATTTTAGTTATATTTAAATTAACTTTCTGTTAATTGACAATGACAAATTGTACTGTAAAATCTGCAGAAAATTTTGGTAAATATTAGTAGACTAAAAATAGCACAAACAAACTGTTATGTATATCTACAAAATTTTTGTTATTTTTTAGCTAAATTTAGTTGAATGGAAAAAAAATCAGCTGCTATTTTTATTTGCTTTTTGAAAGAAAAATCAAAAAAAAAAAACTTCGAAAATTTTGATTTTTTATGATTTGTTCACTCAAAATAGTTTGTAGTTTAAATTAACTGAAAATGTAATTTAAAATAAATGAAAAATCACTTGAAAACCGGTCTACTAACTTTTCATTTAAATCAAAAGAACTTTTCATTTATTTTTAAAGGTTAATAAATAAACTACAAAATCCTTAAAAAATAATGATTTTTCATTTATTTCCATTTTTTTAAATTTCAAAAAATTAACTACAAAATCCGTAAGAATAAATGATATTTAGTTTATTTCATTTTTTTTTAACTGACCTAGAAATCGAACAGGAATTCCTTTTTTTACAAAACATTTTAAATGAAAATATTAACTGTAACAGAAAATCCGTATTTATTTGTAGTTTATTTTTTAAATAAACGACAAAATCAGTTAAAAAATATATTTCTTTGTATTTTAACTGAATAATCATTTAAAAATAAATGTACGGATAACTTTTTAAATAAACTACAGTCAGTTACTGTAATAATATTTTCAGTGTAGTAACCCTTGTATAACGTTTTTTTTTAATTTTTTTTAAGCGTAAACATGGTACTTATTCTTTTTTTTTAGCAATTCATGTTTTAAAAGCACATGTGGTTCTGTATTAACTTAGAACCACAGTGCGTATGACAAATGCGATGTTGATCATACGCACTGTGGTCCTAACTGGAAATTGATTAAATATTTTAAATTTCATTGAATATTTGAGATACACAATATTCAACAAATATTTACACTAAAACGAATCCAAGTAACACGCTAAAATATTCTGAATCGATAGAAGGGCATATAAAGTTATTTTATAAATAAAAATTGCCGATTTTTAGATGAATTCCGTTATATACATATTACATTAAAAATTCAGAACCAATTGTGAAGTATTTAATGTAATTAAATATTGTTTTTTTTTTTTATTGCCCATAAAAAAAACTTTTTGATACAGTCAAATTTCCAACAATAGGATACTAAATACTATAATTTGACATTGATACGATATAATTTTTCCTACAGTGGGGCAGTTGACTTGAAAAGCCTCATATGTGTATGTATGCACATTTAGTTTTTCTTAACTGAAATTCTGTATTCCCAAGTAAAAAAAATTGAAATGGAGCCATATGAAATTATATTTAATTATATATAATCTTTTATGTAATTAGATATAATTATATCCGAAAAATGAGAACGTCTTATTGTATCATATTGTATCGAATTGTATACAATTGTATACAATTTGGTACAATTTGATACAATTTAATGCAATTCGATACAATTGTATCCGAATTTTGTCCTCATCCAATTACATCAAATTATATCTTTTTGTATAAAATTATATAAAATGTTATAAAAGTGGACATAGTTTGATACAATTATATCTAAATATTAACCTTATACTTTACATAGGACCATATCTAACAATATACATACAAAAATAATTTTTTTAAATAAAAAAAAAATTTTAATTGCTTGTAATTGTAATTGTTCTTTTTTGAATTGCAATTACAAATAATCGGCCTGATTACAAGTGTCGAATTTGTAGTCGAAATTTTCGACTCCATATAAAATGATTTTGTATATAATGGAAATTATAAAGAAATTAAACTCTGATGCTGGATTTTTTTAAATCTGAGTGCTATGGTAAATCCAATTGAAAAATTGTTCAAAAGTTGCGTTTTTAGTGAATTTTCAGCAAATTCGACTTAGTTTCGACTACGACTACGACACTCGTAATAAGGCCGAATATGTAATTATAGATGAGTTTTTTTTTCAATTACAATTACATGTAATTGTGTAATTGCATGTGTAATTAATTACAAAATGTAATGATTAACCTCAGGCCTGCTGGAGATCTTATAATTTCGATAAATCTTCCATTACTTTTATTCAGATTTATCATGACAGTGCAATAAACATGAAAAAAAATTTATTTTAATTTAGTAATTTTAAAATAAAGTTAACAACACTGAAATTTTAAAGTTAATAGGATTATGATATACAACTAGGGTTTATGTCCCGGGAATTCCCGGGACGGGATTCCCGGGAATCCCGCCCTTTTTTCAATCCCGCAATCCCGGGAATTTTGTGCGGGATTTCCCGGGATTTTTTTTTACTCTTTTACAGAAATTTTAGCTAGTATATTAAAATTTTGAAAGCTTTTTTTAAATTAAAAACATTGATTGTTTTAAAAATAATTAAATAAAAAATATTTAAAATTAAAATATGCGATTTAAAATTTAATAAACTGAATAGTAGGTATAAAAAAATATTATTTAGGCCGAGTTTTTTTGGGTTCAGTTAAACCGAAAACAAATTTTATTAGTCATTATCAAGTTTAAATACCAACAAAAATACTCGTACCTCGGAAATTTGTATTTTTTAATGATGATCTTTATATAAAGCAATACGAGTAATTACAACATTTCAACATCAGTATTTCAGTTCCAAATACCTCTCGAAAAAATCGGAATTAAAATTTAAAAAAGTAGTAATATTTTTGTATTTTCAATTGTTGTGTTTTAAGTTTTTACGACTTCAAATAATTTCATTTAAATTTCAATTGCTATTCCTTTATTTCAGTTGTATTTTTTAAATTTTATGTATTAGTTAGATTAAATATTGTCAACCTTTGGTGTATTTGTAGTATTATTTGGCTTCAGGTCATAAATTTAAAAAAAATAAAAATCCAAATATTTAGTATTTTATTTTTCAATATTTTATTTTTTAATTTTCTTCCGATATTTCGATGCATCGCAAATCATCCTCTAGGATATTTAAAATATTTATTAAAAAATATATTCTTGAACGTCACTGAGTTGAAAACTTCTCACTGCTCTTAAAGCTTACTATTATTTTTAAAATAATGCATCAGATGCTTTTTCAAATTATTTTGTATTTTTTATATATGAAAATTAAATAATTTTTTTTAAGTAGTTGTGGCATAAAAAATTTCTATTCAAAAAATACCAATTAAAGTTATAAAACTATTTAATAATATTTAGTGTCTATTTTTATAAAAATTCCATATTTAAGCAAAAAATCGATCTTAGTTCTGACTCTAAAGCTGGTCCGATACAAGTTTGCACCCATTAACAATTCCAATATATCCTGAAAGAATTTATGATTCAATTCGTTTAACAGTTTGAACCGCAAATTAATATTTTAATAATGTATTTCTAAGAGACGGCTATTTAAACTGTTAAACGAATTGATCTCAAAAAAGTAGAAGATATGAATATTTTATATTAAACCCTTATTTCAGAACATACTAAGTAGATTTTCCAACCAAAAGATGAACTTTGTCGTAAGTTATTTTAATAGAAATTGAGTTTTTCAAATACAACATATGTCGGATATATTCATTTTCTAACGGGCGGGAATTCCCGGGATCCCGGGAAATTCTAAAAAAAATCCCGCTGTCCCGGGAAATGAAAAAGTCCGGGAAAAGAAAAACCCTATATACAACCAATATATAAGAAATCAGTCAAGTGTACGTTATAGTATAGAGAATTTCGTATTAAAGCCATTTTTGACTCATGCTCAAAAAAAAACCAAAAAAAAAAAAAAAAATTACTCACGCACGAGCATTTCGTTTTTTACTCAGCACACATGATTATATTAACTTATTTATTAAACTTACAATCAGAAAATTCTCACGCAAAACAGTAAAAATTACTAAAAACATATGATGCAAAAAATAAACTCACACACGAATCAATCACGGGTTATTCTTACTCACGCTCACGCACGAATCACTTAAGTATAGTAATTATTACTCACGATCACGTGTGAATAACGTGACTTACGAACATTTCGTGTCACGCGCCAATCCCTAGTAATTACTAAATCTAAAACTAGTTCAAAATCATTGATAACATGGAACCAAATATAATACAATACGGTTTTATATGGACCTTATATATTTTTATATAAAATCACTTTGAAAAAATTGCCTATGTGGGATGATATATCATTATAGATGATTTTATAAAGAATGTTATAAGTTATATATGGGTTCATATTCGTCAATATATAATCATAACTAACACAAATTATAAAAGATTTCTTATATGGATCCACATAGTTTTATATTATTATGTATAGTGTCATACTAAATTATATATAAACGTAAATGTAATTATGTCTTTTATATGTTACTTTATGTACTTATATATAGCACATACATATATATGTAGGCCAATATGTAATAATATAAAATCACATATGTCTCCATATTAAAACCTTTGGGGAAAAAATATCTAACATATGACTATATAAAAGTATATCTGCTTGAATTTAAAAGCATATGTGGCCATATGTAACTATAAGTTACTATATGCAATTACATAAAATAATATATGATTATATCAAAACTTTTTTACTCGGGTTATGAAATTAATTAATTTTAGTTTTATTTTGATTAAAAAAGTATACTAAAATATAAAAATAAATTAGTTTTGTTTAACTCAGAAGTGAATGCACGATCCTGAAGAGATTTCGAATAAAATTGCTCAGTGATGACTTAATCGTTTAAATTTTTTTAAAATATTTTGTCACGAACATTTGAATTAAAGCTGCTATAAACTACTTATCAAAATATGACCCTGTTGAAATACTAACAATTATTTTATTTATTAGTTTAACAACAACAGAAAAGACATCGTCAAAACTTTCGTTTTACCTTTCCCTCACTTCTCTCAAAATAAAACTTCGTTACAATCGAAAATTTTTCAAAGTTTAACGTCATTTATTAAAAACAAAAAAAAAGTTTTTCACATTTTTTTTATTTTTAGTTTTGGCTTAATTTGTTGTGTTTGACTTGTTTTTTTTATTTTTTATTTTAGGTTGCTGTTGCTCTTCTTCTTACTATATTATTATATACTCGAGATCGTATATACAGCAAATTATGTATATAAGTTCAGTTTTTTTATAGGTATATAATAAAACAACTACAACAATTTATATACTTTAATATTAAATACCTAGTATGCATTAGTTGTTGTTGTTGCTGTATCTTTATGTCGTGTTGTAGAGTCAGTCAAGTTAGTCGCCGAGTCGAATTAAATCGAATCGAATATGTTTGTATGAATGCGAATTGTATTTAGTACGTACAAGATGGATTCGTTATAAAATTTTTACTAGTATTGTTTGTTGTAATACATGTTTGTATGTTTAAAAATGAATGAATATTTTTTCGTTTATTTGTATCTATCTCTCCCCAAGCTATTGTGCCCGAATAGCGGTTTCAGCCAACAACTTATTATGGCTTTTATTGTTGTTGTTGTTGTTGTTGCTATTTATTATTATTATTTTTATAATTTAATTTTTTTTTTTCGTACATATGTTTTTTAGCAACGTATCTAGCTCTAGCAGCTACTTTTAGTCTCAATTTGTTTGTGCTTCAACAATAAACGGGAAATAATAATAAACACATATAGATACAACAAACTTTAAACAACTCAATATTAATTATATTAAAATAAAAAATTAAACAATATTTAACGGCAAATAACATTCTCGCCATCAACACACATATCATGTATATAATGATAAAAAAATAAATATTTAAAAAAGTGAAATGCAAAATAACTAGATACAATTTTTATCAAGTATAATTAGCAACTTGAGGTTTTTGTTTTAATTAAAAATTCTTGCAAAAAAAAAGGTATATTATTTATTATTTATATTTTTATATGTATATCACACCTATTGTCTCCTTCCTTGCGTTTTTATATTTTTATATATCACACCAATTCCCCCCTTTCATGCGTTTCCCCTTTAAAGTCTGTTTTTTTTTTTCTATTCGGTTATCTTTCATTATTTTGTAATTCCTTCATTTCATATGCCATTTTTATTAAAATATCTTGTTGGTTTTTTTCGTTTCTTCCAAATCTATTCTTTTATTTTCCGTCATTTTCCTTTGTTTTTCCATTTAGTCTACATATATTTTTTTTAACGAATTTTGTTTTACTCTGTTTAATTTATATCACTGCTACTGACTGCTATTCGGGTGTTGTTTCATTCGTTTATGTTATTCATTCATATTCGCCTTCATTGATTTACATATCACGCTAATGATCTGTAACGCATATAACAGTGCTTAACAATATATTTTAGTGTAATTATACATATACACTGGACGACGAAAAATATACCCTATGGGAACATAATACGAACTGCTACAGAACCGGCACTGTAGCCAATTCGGCGATTATCTTTGTCAGATCTAACGATTTTAATTAGTTTCAAAAGCGGCCCATACATTTGCAGTTTTAATGGCAGAACTTTCCAATTTATGCAAACATATTGACCGTGTGTATTTTAAATTGCTGATTGAGCAATTATATGGAGTGAACACTTTTAATTTTTATTGGACAACATTATATATTGTATAATATGTTGGCAACACTGAGCAATTTTAATTTTGCGCTGTTTATGTTTGTGTACATTTTGAGGTTATGTTTAAATTATCCCAGCAAAATCTTTCATTACCAAATAAGTGGTTATATAATAGAAATTCATAGCTCCGCACAACTTATTTTTTGGCGTCTACGCTCATTATTTTTGTTTGGCGTGGTCGTTTTTATAAGTAGTCACGCTTACCCGCTCGCTTACGAAAAAATGAAAAATAAGTAGTTATGAGACTTTGAATAATAAGTGGTTACACACATGCTTACAAAAAGTTGAATTATAAGATGTTATCCGATGGCTTACTTGATTCTTAAAAATAATGAGTTAAGCAAATACTATTAGCTTAAGGAAGTACATTCAGAAAAATTTAAGTTTTCTCTAGTGTGTAATTTAAGACTCGTCATAAAAATTTTAACATAAAATATATTTACATATAATAAATAAAAATTTATAAAATTTAACTGTGTAAAAAGTACTTATTTAAGCTATTACGTGTAAGTCATTATTTTATATTTAGAAACAATGAATACAATAGGCCGTTATTAGGAAGTCATTATTTTATAGTACAAAATAATGCAAAAGGTAATGATATATCATTATTGGTAATGCAGTCGGCAATGAGGTGTCATTACCAATATTTTGCTGGGTATATCTCTATATATAAAAGAATAACGTGACTGACTGACTGACTGATTGACTGACTGACTGACTCAACATCGCCCAGCCCAAACCGCTGAAGCTAGGAAGTTTAAATTTGGTATGTAGGTTCCTCTTTCGGGGTAGACGTCCGCTAAGACGGGATTTTTGGAAATTCCTACCGGAACGGGCAAAAAGGGGGAAAGTGTCCCCCTTGACGGCCTGCCAAAACCCCTTTGGCTAGAAAGCTGAAATTTAAGATATGTGTTCCTTGGAGTAGGTGCTAACTTTTCTGGAAAGTACTTTCTAGAATTTTGGACAGGCACGTTGTAAAAATGGGGGTTAAAAAGGGGAAAAAGGCCCCCTTGACGGCCTGCCCAAACGGCTGGAGGTAGGAAGTTGAAATTTGGTATAAAGGTTCCTCCACTATTGTAGACATCCACCAAGACGGGAGTTTTGGAAATTTTTACAGGGACGGGCAAAAAGGGGAAAAAGTCTCCCCCTTGACGGCCTGCTCAAACTGCTGGAGCTATGAAGTTGAAATTTGGTATGTAGGTTCCTCGACCGGTGTAGACGTCCACTTTTGGAAATTCTTATCGGGAGGGGCAAAAAGGGGACAAAAAAAGTACATTTTTCCAAAAAAAGTACCTTTTTCCCAAAAAAGTACCTTTTTCCAAAAAAATTACCTTTTTCCAAAAAAAGTACCTTTTTCCAAAAAAAGTACTTTTTTCAAAAAAAGTACCTTTTTCCAAAAAAGTACCTTTTTCAAAAAAAAGTACCTTTTTCCAAAAAAAGTACCTTTTTCCAAAAAAAGTACCTTTTTCCAAAAAAAGTCCTTTTTCCAAAAAAAGTACCTTTTTCCAAAAAAGTACCTTTTTCCAAAAAAAGTAACTTTTTCCAAAAAAGTACCTTTTTCCAAAAAAAGTAACTTTTTCCAAAAAAGTACCTTTTTCCAAAAAAAGTACCCTTTTCCAAAAAAAATACCTTTTTCCAAAAAAAGTACCTTTTTCCAAAAACAGTACCTTTTTTCAAAAAAAGTACCTTTTCCCGAAAAAGTACCTTTTTCCAAAAAAAGTACCTTTTTCCAAAAAAAGTACCTTTTTCCAAAAAAAGTAACTTTTTCCAAAAAAAATTCCTTTTTCAAAAAAAGTACCTTTTTCCAAAAAAAGTACCTTTTTCCAAAAAAAAGTACCTTTTTCAAAAAAATTTACCTTTTTCTAAAAAAATTTACTTTTTCCAAAAAAAGTACCTTTTCCAAAAAAAAGTCACTTTTCCCAAAAAAAGTACATTTTTCTAAAAAAATGTTCCTTTTCCCAAAAAACATACATTTTTTCAAAAAAATACCTTTTTCAAAAAAAGTACCTTTTCCAAAAAAAAGTACCTTTTTATAAAAAAATGTTCCTTTTCCAAAAGAAGTGCCTTTTCCAAAAAAAGTACCTTTTTCTAAAAAACATACATTTTTCCAAAAAAAACACCTTTTTAAAAAAAAAATACCTTTTCCAAAAAAAGTACAAATAAAGTACTTTGTAAAAACAAAGTATCTTTTTCCAAAAAATTTCGTTTTTCCTAAAAGTACCATTTAAAATAATATATAATTTCAAAAAAACTACTTTTTTTCCTCCCCCCACGGATATCTCCACTAAAACAAGGTTTCTTGATATTCGGCATAGACATGCGCTAAGACGGGATTTTTGGAAATTCCTACCGGAACGGGCAAAAAGAGGAAAGTCTCCCCATAAACAGTCTCACAAATTGGAAAAGTGCCTGCCCAAACCACTGGAGGTAAGAAGTTGAAATTTGGTATACATCGACTGTAGTAGACATCGACTAAGTTTGTATTTTTGGAATTCCCTACAGGATATCACAAAAGGAAACTCGGTATGTGAGTTCCTCCTTCTGTGTAGGTGTCCGCTTAGACGGAATTTTTGAAATTCCTATCGGGAGGGGAAATAAGGTAAAAGTCTCCTCCTGACGGCCAACCTAAAATTTTAAATATGTATTCCTTGGAGTAGGACTAACTCACCGGCAACGTAATTTTTCTATTTTGGAACAGAAACATAGTAAAAATGGTGGTTGAAAGGGAAAAATGTCCCCACTAACGGCCTGCCCAAACCGCTTAGGCAATGCAGTTGAAATTTGGTATGAATGTTCCTCATCCATCGCAGATAGCCGCTAAGATGGAATTTTTGTAAATTCCTAAAGGGAGGGGCAAAAAGAAGCAAAGCCTCACCTTGGGGGCCGGTAAAAACCCCTTCCGCTAGAAACCTGAAGCTTAAAATGTGGGTCCCTGAAGTAAGGGCTAACTTATTAGAAAGATACTTTTTTGAATTTTGGACAGGGTCGTTATAAAATGGGGGCTCAAAAAGGGAAAGTTGCCCCTTAACGACCTGTCCAAACTGCTGGAACTAGGAAGCTGAAATTCGGTACTTAGGTTCCTCTTCCAGCCTAATTCCAACCGGGAGGGACAAAAAAAGAAAAAGTGTCCCCCTTGACAGCCTGCTCAAACTGCTGGAACTAGGAAGCTGAAATTCCCTGTCGATGGATTTTCGGAAATTCCTACCGAGAGGGGCACAAATAGTAAAAGTTGGTTAGAAACCTGAAATGTAAAACATATGTTACTTGGAGTATGGGCTCACTTACCGGGAAGGTGCTTTTTGGACAGGGACATTGCAAAAATGGGGATTAATGAAGCGAAAAGTGCCGCTTAAAGGCCTGCCCAAACCGCTGGAAGTAGGAAGTTGAAATTTGGTATTAAAGTTCCTCCTCTATTGTAGACATCCGCTAAGATGAGATTTTTGGAAATTTCTACAGGTAGGGTCAAAAACAGGAAAAGTCTCCCCCTTAACGGCCTGGCCAAACTGCTGGAACAAGGGAGCTTAAATTCGGTATTTGGGTTCCTTCTCCAACGTTGACGTCCCCTAAGATGGTATTTTTGGAAATTCATACCGGGAGGGGTAAAAAGGGAAAAAACTTCCCCCTTGACGGCCTGGCCAAACTGCTGGATATAGAGACCTAAAATTATGTATGTAGTAGTTTCCTCCTCCAACGCAGACGTCCTCTAAGACGAACCCTTCGGCTAGAAACCTGTAATATATATGTTTTCCTTGGAGTATGTGCTAACTTATCGACAAGGCATTTCTAGGACTTTGGACAGGAACGTGGTAAAAATGGTGGTTCAAAAGAGAAAAATTGCCACCCCCCCCCCCCTCCCCCTTAACGTCTGCGTCTTTAGCTAGAAACCTAAAACTTAAAGAACAAGTGTATATGAAACACTAAAATTAAGAAACTAAATAGGAAACGAGTGGAATTGAAACACTACACAAGTGGAATGAAATGGATATAAACGTTGAACGAGTGGAATTGAAATTATAGACAATGCAAATGGATTGGAAACACTATCCACGGAATATGAAACTTATGTAGCATTGAAACTTACTCTCCAAAAAGTTAAACAAATTTTCTAAAAGAGAAAAAACCTTAGAAAAGGAATGGAACTTATATATTCCGATATTTAAACTTCATGTAACGAAGCACCGGTGGAAGAAACCGACGCAGTAAATTTTCCAACTGAATTTGTGAATTTACTTGAATTGCCAGGTCTACCTTTACATAAACTGGAATTAAAAAAAAACTTTAAGACACGCTAAGACAACGCAGCGGGCTTTGCCCGCTATTTTTAATATTATAAAATGCTTTCCAACCCTGCTGCGCCCCCCCCCCCCCTAAACTTTAAGGCACGCTAACAACGTAGCGGGCTGCGCCGGCTAGTATTGCATAAAATATTGTGGTGATATTTTGTTACATATCGAGCTCCTATATTCAATAAATGCTAACTCAAAAAAACTAACTTCTCAGGAGAGCTAAAAAACTAGATATTACGCTTATTATTGTAAAAATAAACAACGTACCTTCCATAAGATGATTTAAATAATCTTACTAATTTATACCTATGCAAAAAATTTCATATTTTGCGCTTTTTTGCGTATTTTTTGAGATACCATATTTTAGTACATATATCAAAAAACAAATATTTTTTCAGAGTTAGCATATTTTGTCGGAAAATAAAAAGTAAAGGGTTCTTCAACAGGGACGCTACAAAAGTAGAAAGACAGGGACAGCAAACGACGCCATATTTCTTGCAGCTCTTTTGACATTTCTCTTCAGTAAGGTTTGCCATTTCATGATGGAAAGATATGCGAGCCAACAACGAGTCGAAATTATTAAAATTTACTACCGAAATTCGGAGTCAGTGGCCTCAACGTTAAGAGCGCTACGTCCAATTTATGGTCGTCATAATGAATGGCTTCGTCAATAAACAAAATATGCGTTATTGGTCAGACAATATCCGCATCCCGCAAAAATTACGGTTTGGTGCGGTTTATGGGCCGGCGGCGTCATTGGGCCGTACTTCTTCCGTGATGATCAAGACCGGCACGTTACTGTGAATGGGAATCGCTACCGTTCAATGATAACCGAATATTTTTGGCCCCAATTGGATGATATGGACTTGGAGGACATGTGGTTCCAACAGGACGGCGCCACACGCCACACAGCGAATGTCACAATCAATTTATTGCAAACCAAGTTTGGAGAACGTGTTATCTCACGAAATGGTCCAGTCGATCGTCCGCCTCGGTCGTGCGATTTGACGCCGTTGGACTATTTCCTGTGGGGCTACGTCAAATCTATGGTCTATGCCAACAAGCCAGCGACGATTGATGAACTTCGTACGAATATCGGCCGATTGAAAACTGTCGAAAATTGGGTTCAGCGTCTGGACTTCTGCAAGCGTGCCCGTTTTGGCCATGCAAAAGAGACACAAAATATAATAATTTAGAAATAATTGTGGTTTGTTTAACTTAGCTGAAATATTTGTATAATTAAAAAAAAAAATTACTAAAAATTAACATGCAAAGTTAGTTCAAAAACGGATGAAATTAATTGTTTTGCTAAATTGGATTTGCAAAAAATTTAGTTTAATCCTAAATTTTAAGGCAAAATAACAGAAAAATTAGTTCAATTGAATCAGAACGCGTTGGACAGACTTCTGGGGCGTAAACGGAATAATTGTCGAGCACCTATTAGCAAAAAAAATCTAGCGATTTTTTATCAGTCGTCATATCATTTTTATGTTAAAAAATATTATAAAATTTAAATATTGAGAATAATCCTCTAAAACGATTTTTTTGTTATAAAAAAAATTGGTTGATTTGAAGTTCTGAACGATAAGATTTTCCTTTATCTCTTAGCTTTAGTATAATTTTTCGCTCGTCAGCCCCGAATTCCTTAGTTTCTTGACTCATTTCAAAATATAGCTTCCAAAAGAAAAATAAGTCCAAATGAACTGTATGCAACCAAGTTTGCTTTGAACTAAAAAATCAGTGTAACACTTGTATGGCATTATATAATACATGGGATTCCCCTATTTGTAAATGTACGAATACTTTTTCCGGTGCATAAAGTTACCATACTGCGTTTTTTACGCTCTACACAGAGAAAACAGATTCATGGTGACAACCGAATCTCTTGCCAATTGAATGGTTTGGTTACAGCAATCGAATTATTTAGTTGTAGCAATCAAATGAGTCCCTGACACAACTCAGATGCATTGTTTCAACCGAAGTTTTGTTGTGTTAACCGAATTTCTGTTACCACAAACAAATATTTTTCCGAAAAACAATTTTTGTATTTTTTAATACAAAATTTAAAATAATTGTTGAACAAAGGCTACCACGGCTAAGTCTCATTCAGAATATTTTTGTTTTGGGGTATAAAGTTCGTTGTTATTACAAATGTTATTGGCAACGAACACACAAACATACATATAAATAGTACCCAAAGGTGACTTTTATGTAATTGTTGCTTTCAAAAGGAGTTCATTTATGGCTGGTTTTACCAAATCGGACAGTTCATATACAAAAGTACAAAATTCTCGTGCCGTTGAATTTTTGTACCTTATGTAATGCCTCGGTTTGTGTATATCAAGTTATCATTTTCTTATTGCGGCCAACTGAAGAGTTCGGGTAATGCCCACAAAACAATTGTATTGTGTATCATGAAAATGATCAACCTTTTAAAAACAAAAAATAAAATCTAATATGACAATATCATATTAGAATTTGGACTTGAGGTAGAACAATATTCTAACTAAATATATGAAAATATAGAAAGTCCGAAAAAACAATTGTTGTATTTTTAAATGCAAAAATTAAAATAATTGTCGGATAAGTAACAAACTTTCGAAGTTATTTTGAAAAACTAGTAAAATAAATGTCATAACAATGTTAAAAATACAGTTAACCGAAATCTTTTATTAGAATTTTTGAAGACGTTTAAAATATTTACCTTGAAGTGTACGGATACTTTTTCTAGCAAGTGTATGTTTGACATTATTTTAAGAGTTTTTGGTTATAAGGTTTTTTTGTTTGTCGCACAGTATATAATCTCCACTTGTAAGATTGACATTTGCTCGTATAATTACAGATCATGTTAGGCGATAACATTATGTTAATTAACATCTTAAACGTTGATCATGTACTTATCGTATCAGTTTTGACAAGGTTTCATTTAATATCTTTTTTAATAATGGAATTTTATAGAAAATGTTTAAATGAGATAAAAATATTGTTTTAAAATTGTCGTTGACAAGCTAAATGTGACGCAATTTTTTAGGTTATTTCGACGGCATCGGTATTTTAAGGATAGCGGTATTTTAGTTATTTCCTTCGATAATGGTATTTTTAATATTTCAGTATTGATATTTTAAGGCTTTTTCGATAGTCAATTAAAAAGGGTTTTGAATCGTAAACGCTATTTTAACGGTTTTGCCCTCCAACTCTTCCCAAAATATAAGAGAATAAATTAATTTTTTTTTACATTAAAATAGTTGAACGTATCAATAAATTGGTGAAAGTCATTTAGATGTGCTAAAAATAAAACAAAAACACACAAATAACTAATCAACTAATCAAGTTTTTGCACCCCTCTTCAAACAACTAAACAAAAAACATAAAATCTTTCAATTATTTTTTAATAAAAAAAAATCAGCAACAACAACAAATCGGCTAAACTACAAATCTGCAATCTATGTATTTAACTAACTGCCGGCCTGCCTACTCTTGTTTGTACTACAAGGCTACAAAAATTGAATAAATGAACATTTTTATACCTTTATACTTTTCCTTCTCCTAACAATTTGTGTATTTTTAAGTTTTTTTAATTTATGTATTTTCCAATGTTGGCAACCGATACCTTTATAATACCTATATCCGTTTCAAAACCCTTTCAAATTGATAACCGATACCAATACCGAAACTCTTAATTAAAAAAAAAATACCGGTATTCAAAAACCTTTTTCCTTAATACCGGTATCGTAACGGTATTGAATCGGTTTCTAATGAATTATTTTTTTTTACGTTTTCACAAAAAATATAAACTTTTTCATACAAAATATACAAAATTTAAAATTAATTGAACTCTGTGTTTTTAATAAAAAATCGTTTGCTAGCAGGCGTATTGCTATTATTTTTTTAATTTGGTTTAGCAACATTGTGTTTTTTACAACAACACATAATTTAGCCTAAACCACATAAACGCAGTGTCGACCGCAGCACTTTATGTATCTTCTCTCTTTGTCACTGCTGAGAAATTAAAAAAGTTTCTAAATAAACAAGAGCTGTTTTTTAAACAAAACGTAATAAGATTTTTTTAAAAATCTTAAATCGTTTTTATGAAATTTAAGAACAAGTTTGACAGCACTGACACTGTCCACTGGCACTTTCACTATGTGGTTTGGGCTTTTATTGTGAAAACACAATTCTTCAATAATACCGGTACGTATCGGTATTGATGTTTCGGTATCGGTAATACCAATACCGATACAAATGAAATACCGTTACTGATACCAATACCAATACCGAAACAAACAAAAAATCGATACCAATACCGATAACAATACAAGTTATTCGTTTCGGTTGCCAACCTTGGTATTTTCATCTAAATTTTTATTTATTTTTTTTCATTAAAAACTATACGCAGTAATTGTTTTTGATATATACTTAAAGTAAAGCAAACAAAACAAATACAGCAAATTGTAGCTAATCTACACTGTATACGAATTTCATCAACGGTTTGTAAAACTGAAAAAAAAAAATCATAAAAAAATCGCAAAAAATATAACGCCACAACACCACTCAATCTATCCAATGTTCAATTGTCGTACGTACATATTGTGTATTAAATACTCGATTATATACTGTAAAATATATTCAATTCAAATTCAAATATACATACAATATATTACAGTAAAACCCGGTCAGTACCAGCTAAATTAACTCGTTATAAGAGAGCTTGATATTAACTGGAGTCAGATTTGTTTAATAGCCCTTATTAGGTCACATATCACGCCCTATTGATTTTCATTATACAATAGGTATTTTTGATGAACCGTATACCTTGTGAAATGTTGTGGGTAGATGATGTATTTTAGTTAACTAATCAATTAAAAGGTCAATTTTTAATTATTGTGTGGTTACGGCCTTTTGAATTAAAGGTGACGATATTCTAGTTTCCGGCGCGAAAGTTTCCGAGAGAAATTCAATTCGATTTTGAATTTAATTGAATTCCCTTCCAGGAATTTGATCCCGGAATATGACTAAAACGTATTTTGGTGAGGGGTTTCCTATAGCCGACAGCCCGACTTTTATTTTTTTTACTTGTTTTTATGTGAAAACTGTTGCTAAAATGTAGGCACTTTGAAACGACTTCGTACTATCCGATAATTCGTCTTACACGAGTTTTACTGTATATGTATTTTTGTATGTAGTATATAAAAAAAGACGAATCGACCACAATAATTATTTATTTCATTTGTTTATTGCACTTAAATTATTAAAAAAAAAAATTAAAAACAAAACAAATAATTAATAAAACACCAACAACAACTAAAATGCAATATGTATAGTATAATTTTTTTTATTATTATTAATTCATTTTAATAAGTATTATGCAAAAAATTTACAATAATTTATTTTATGAACAAGTAGATGCATGAATATTATTATAGTTACATAAATAAAGTAGAACATCAGTAAATGCATTTTCATTAAATTTTGTTAAATTTATTAAAAATTTAAATACAAAATAAGATGAAAATTTATAAGATCCATCATTTCAACTAAACTTTGCGATACAGATCACGAATATAAATAAATAGTCTTTCACAGAAAAAAAAGTAAGACTAAAAACATTAATAAAAAAATTTCCTTTAATATATTGTCAACAGAGCTTTAAAAAATTAATTCCTTTTTGGAATGAATTCCCAAAAATTTAATTCAATTCTTTAATTCAAGGAATGAATTCATCAATAAGACATAAGCAGGAATTAATTCCTGTGAATGAATTCAAAGAATTCAAATTTATAGAATGAATTCCCTGACCAAAGCGTAAAGAATTAAAATTAAATAATTCATTCACTAAAGAATTCATTCAACACTATTTAATTCAATTTGAAGTCAAGGAATTCATTCAATTCTAGTTAATTCAAGTTTTGGCTAAGGAATTCATTCAACTGTGCACTTAATTCAACTTTTGATCAATGAATTCATTCAATTCTAGTTAATTCAACTTTTGGTCAAGGAATTCATTCAATTCTAGTTTAATCAACTTTTGGTCAAGGAATTCATTCAAGTTCAACTTTTGGTTAAGGAATTCATTCAATTCTAGTTAATTCAACTTTTAGTCAAGGAATTCATTCAATTCTAGTTAATTCAACTTTTAGTCAAGGAATTAAATTTATTTCGTTTAATTCCCTAAGGAATTAAATTTTTTTCGTTTAATTCCCTGAATTAAGTTTCAATTCCTAGGGAATTAAACGAAATAAATTTAATTCCTTGACTAAAAGTTAAATTAACTAGACTTGATTGAATTCCTTGACTAAAAGTTGAATTAACTAGTATTGAATGAATTCCTTGACCAAAAGTTGAACTTGCATGAATTCCTTGACCAAAAGTTGATTTAACTAGAATTGAATGAATTCCTTGACCAAAAATTGAATTAACTAGAATTGAATGAATTCCTTGATCAAAAGTTGAATTAAGTGCACAGTTGAATGAATTCCTTAGCCAAAAGTTGAATTAACTAGAATTGAATGAATTCCTTTACCAAAAGTTGAATTAACTAGAATTGAATGAATTCCTTGTTGAATGAATTCATAAAATTTTATGAAGGCATTAGAAAAAAATGAATGAATTCCTTTAATATAAATCGAATGAAAAAAAGGAATTCATTCAATTCCTTAAGTTTGGTCAGGGAATTCATTCCCAAAATATAAATTCAGTTCAAAAAAAGGGAATTAGGGAATTAATTCTTCGAAGCTCTGATTGTCAACAATGTTTAAGGTAAACTGAGGTCTTTACACCAAAATCATTTATAATTTAAAAATTTAATTGTTTTGAATAAACTTTTAAACGAAAATGAGTTTGGAGTCAACAAAATATAGATTGAAATTTTATTGGCTATAATTTTGTGTGTGTACACAGAGGGAATTTTGCTGAACGAGTTTTTTCTTAAAATTTCTTAAATTTGATGAAAAAGCTTCATATATTTTATGAATCCTTTATTAATGAAACTTTTAATAAATAAAATTAAATTGTTTGCAACTTTTTATGAAAAATTCCATTAATTCATTCAATAAAAACTTTCAATGGACGAGTTCAAGTGAAAATTCATTGGTTTTATGCAAAAATTCATTAATATCATGCAGATAATTCTCTCAGTGTAGATATTCAAAGTTAGCTATACCCAGCAAAACCTTGGCAATATGTGGGTATTACCCAGCAAAATCTTTCATTACCAAATAAGTGGTTATATAAGGAAACTAAGGGGGTAATTTTCTAAAACACTTCGGTGAAGTGTTGCGTTATTTCTGTAGAAATTGTTTTTGTTACAAAAACAATTTACATTGAAAGTTCCCTTCACTTCACTCAAGTGTTTTACGAAATTAGGTACTAAATGTTTTTACTACTTATAATTCGGCGTTAGTACTAGGTATTTCTGTTCGAAGAAGCCGTTTTTATAAGCAGCCTAGCTTACGCGCGACTACTTATTTAATTATAAAGATACAGTAAGACTCGGTTAAGACGAACTACGGGGGAGCAAAGAAATTAGTTTGTCTTAAGCGAAGTTCGTATTAACCAAGGTCAAGTTTGTCTAACATATTTTTTTATACATAAAAAAATATGTATAAAAAAAATGTTTTTTTTTTGCCTCGAGGCAAAAAAACGCTGTATCACACTTTAAAATCCGACTTTAAATGCCAAAGTCATAACGAAAAATTAAAAATGGCGACCCTACGTTCGGCAAAAAAAAATTTTTTTTTTTGAAATCACCTTCCAAAAATACTTCTTATTGGAGGGTGTACGGCGAACTTTTTTTTGAGGTACGGTCTAATGCGCAGTATGGCAAGTGGCACCGTCCTGTTGAAACCACATGTGTTCCAAGTCCATGCCATCTAAAAAAATCTAAATAAAATCCCCCAATGCTCGAAATGCATTTCTTGCACAACGACCATTTTCATAAAATGTTTGGATAACTTTTACGCGTTCTTCAACTGAATATCGCTCCATGACTTGATTTGCCAAAGACTGTAGTACCAATTGTCGCAAAAAAAATTTAAAAACCCTCCACAAATCACAAATACTTGCTTTCAAAGATCTGCACTAGTATTGAATGACCCTATATTATATTGTTTTTAACACAGAAAGAATTTACAAAATTCTAATTAAATTTTTAAACACCATTCTCATACCAAATTTGTAAAAATACAAAAAAAAAAAAACTTTCCTAAAAGGCACCACCAAAAAAAAATTTGTAAATTCAAAAAAAATTTCTTTTTTTTTGTAACTTTGAGCTTTTATTTTTAAGCAATTTTTATATGAAAGACAACAATTTACAAACGAATTACAAATATTTCAAACAAAAAATTATTGGGAATAAAATTTCAATTTTAAAGAAAATGTGATTGCTTTTACAAATTCCCATTGTTGGTGCCTACTGTTTTTTCTGTGAATAGAAGATTTTGACTGAATATTTTAACTTATAACGAAAGTCCATATTTTGCGTATTTTGTGTATTGAATGACTATAGAAAAAAATTTTAAAATATGTTTCTTTGCAATTTACCTAACTACTACTAATTAATTGAAACAAATTTACTGGTTGACTTTTTAAATAACTTTTGAACTTTTGCGGTAAAGTTACTGTGTAGTTGAAGCCGCCTTAAAAACAGCTGTAACTTTTTCATCTTATTTTACACTAATGAACGAATTGTCATTAAATTTTGACAGATATCATCTGAAGGTTGGTAGTTCCAAAAAAATCATGAATTTTTCATTAGTGGCGCCATGAAAAATTCATCCTACGGACTTTTCAGCCGATGTGTTATGTTTTTGTGTTTAAGGTGAGTTAGTTTTGCAAAAGTAGTCGTGTTGAAAGCATATTTTTTTTTATATTTTTAATGCCTATTTGGCTTTTTTAGCAGAATTTTTGAGGCGATTTTTTTACAACCGAATTGAGTCAATTACCAGAACCTCGTAATTCGGTTGAAACAACCGAATTAGGTTATTCTGGCACATGAATTTACGAGATTGTGGCAGCCGAGTCACTTCGGTTTGCATCTTTTGATTTTTTATAAGAGTTACACATTATGTATATATATATATATAGGGGACCTTAGGTCCCTTTCTATTTTGCGCGTCACATATGTATATTTGTATCAAAATATTTAAGATATTTTGTTTGTAAACTCAATTCAATCGTTTCTTATTGAATATTTTTTTTTGCATTTTGCCATTCCACGGAATTTATTACAAACATTATTGTATATCATGTGTTGATTATAAAGTTGTCAGATTGTTTTTAGCCATAAACAAATTTAAAAAAATTAACTGAAATTATTTGTTTATAAATTGAGAATTGAATCAACTTACAAATAATTACACTCATGGAAAAAAATTGTTTTTATGTACGACTTCTAAATTCTGATTTTCCATCCCTGACTTGTTCCAAATAGCGAAAATTTTGTATGATTTTCTTGTTCTTCTTAATTAACCAAAGTCTCACTTTATTAGTCTTTACCGTTTATATATGTCGGATTAAACTTTATTGAAAATCTATTAGATATTTGAAGCGAATACTTTTTTTCTAAAACTACCATGTCAAACTTAGGTTGTTTGAAAATGTTTAATAAATTCCATGGATTTATAATATGAACTAGATTAGAGTTTGCTGCCCGGTTTTAATCAAAACCAAAGTTTCTTATTTTTTTTTTTTTTTTGATTTTTCTGTATTGAGTTAATAATTTATTCAAAATTATTAAAACATACAAAAATTGTTTTTTTTTTAACTTTCTATATTTTCATATACAAAAATGCTTTGTAAAGTTATAGCACGTTTACATAACGTCATTTTCATACAAAATTTGTTCAATAAACCTCCTATAATTTTAAAAAGTGTTTATGAATTTAGGGGTAATAAAATATTACAAAAAACATATTTTCCGCGGCCGGAATAAAATATTTATTAACTTTCGATAAAATACAACTTTAATATTTATATATGAAACCTTTTCGAACGGGGATGAGTAGCTTAAAGAACCAACTTTTGATTGTTTGGTCGGATGAAGATCAATTAGAGATCTGTTTCCATACAATTTCTTTCCCGGAAGCATTACATTTAACTCAACTAACAGCGAAAAATATAATTAATTTCATTAAAAAGCACATTCTTTTTGTTTTTGTCGATTTTTAATAAACAATAAAATTTATCTTTTTCTATTTGTTTTGTTTACATTTCTTATGTTATAGAGTTATAAAAGTATTAAGTAATTGGGTACTGAGTACTCAATACCGTATGTTTTTTTCGAGTACTCAATACACAAACGAGACTCCTCAGTACATTCATAATTGTATTTTTCCAAATATATGCATAATTTTGCCTTGAAAAGAAATATGAAAAACAGAGTATTGAGTAGTATCGAGTACTCATTTTAACAAGTATTAAGTGATATCGAGTACTCAAAAAACCAGTCTCAAACCCTGACTTTTAAGAGATAATTGACGGGTTTTATAAATTATCTTGTCAAATTGAAGTGATTATTAATAGAAAATTTGTATGGAGAATCTCGAGATAATGCAATAATATTTAAGATAACTGAAACCTCGTTCATGTGAATGGGGTATTAAAGTTAAATAAAAATTTTAACAACTCTGTTTTTTGTTAGGATGATACAACAGATAGCACACCTCTGATGAACAACCTAAGTGACGATTTCCTTAAGCAAGAATGAAATCCGGATAGGGTCATGCCTTCAACAGATAATTTTTCACAATTTGTTAAATAATTTTTTAGATTTTAGCACATTTAATTCCTTTAATGCAATTAATGTATTTCCCGATGAAAATAAATTTAAGAACGTAACAACTTTGTCTGATTCCTGAAGTTCCAAGGAATGTAGCATTGTATTAAATAAATAATTTAAATTTTATGAGGATTTTAATGAAGAAATAATGAAGTTTAAGGGCTTATTTTTGCATTTTAACTGTTTATTTTACTGTTTTTTCGAGCTTTTTTTAAGAGCTTAAAACATTGCTCTTACAGCTTTTTTTTTTGGTTGCCCTAATTATGAACACACAGTTTTAGAAGATTTCACTGTTATCCAACAATATCGAACAATGACTATACATTAGGGCGGGTCGATTTGTAGGGAGGCAAAAAAATCGTTCAAGTGACAAGGAAAATCGTATTCTAGGGATCAAAATAAGAAACTTTGCCCGAGGAACCATACCTCTAAGCACTTTCGTACTTATTCAGAATTGGTGCTCAAATGTCCCCCAAATCTGGATTTTAGGGAGAAACCATGGGAATCTTCCATTTTAGGTATAGGATGTGTTCAGCGAACTTATGTAAAACACTACGCGGAATATTTTTATGGAACATTTTAACCCTCTAACTCTTCAACTTACGGGTCTTTTTTGTCCCTTTTTAAAAAGGGGCCAAAAAATTCCATTTCATTGAAGTGTTAGAGGGTTAGAATGTTCCACAAAAATGTTCCTCGTAGCGTTTTACAAAAGTACGCTCAACACATCCTAAAATGAAAGGTTCACAAAAAGAAACAACAGCCATTTCGCTGATTTTTTCATGTAAAGTGCCAAAAATTGTGATTTTTCGAAATGTTTGTATGGGGAACCCCCCAGGGGGTTCCAGGGGGTGTGCCACTGGCATGGGTGGGTCGGCCCTCCAAAGTTAGTGGGATTCCGTCATACATTTGGAGGACATCAGAATTCGTTTTAGAGGTATGGTTCCTCTGGCAAAGTTTCTTATTTTGATCCCTAGAATACGATTTTCCTTGTCACTTGGGCGATTTTTAAATCGACCCGCCCTACTATACATATTGTTTTTTTTTTGCAATATTATTTGGCGATTTTTGTTATTTGTGACTAGAGTCAATGTCTAACTGTTGTATGTGTCGCCATTCAGCCTCAGACAGACATTATAAAAATTTAACTGTAATTTTTCTAATAAAAAACGTTCTTTAGTAACAAGAAAACTAGTTTTGTTTCTAAAGCATTTAAAAGCTTAACAAAAAACGGTTTGTACTGCAGTGATGCCAACTTTTTAAAAGTAAAAAGTGCCGTCATATCACTTAAACAGCGTTAATTTTCAAAAAATGCACTTTAGATTTTTCGATTTTTAAAAATCATATTTGTTATTCGAGCGTTTGGTTAAAAATTAAATCCAATATAAATGTCTAAGTAGATGACAACTTGATGTTTTCCGTCTAGGTAATTACTGCGTTAAGGTTTGTAAATTCTTCTTTTTCTTTATTTTTCATTAAATAAAATATGCAATTTAATGAATAATATGCAAAAATATGCAACAAAAATCATAAAATATGCAAAAAAAAAAAAAAATATGTACTTAAAAGCAAAATATGCATTTATAACAAAATATGCATTTATAACAAAATATGCAAAAATATGCAACAACAAATTGATGCCATTTTGCTGCAAATTCTTTGATGCGGAAAAGTATTTGGTTAAAATTATTTTTCTATTAATGATTACAAACATGCATTTGCATGAAAGTCGCTGCCCTGGTGTTTAATGAATTACACTATGCGACAGTCAAAATCGGGATGGGATGAAACCAACGGGAAATGTTATATCGGTCAAAACAAAGTTATACGTGTCCCGGCGTTTCACTGGGTCACCCCTAGGAATCGAGATATATCTTTTTTTTGACATAACTCGAGAACCACTAGTCCGATTTTGCTCAAACAATTTTAAAAAAATTAAAAATTACAATTCCTTTAATCTGTTCATATAACGTTTTTCTATATACTCAACAGTTTTGCCGGTAAAAATAAATGTTTGTTACCGCTACCATAAAAATCAATAACCTTTTGTTTATTACTTTTTTTTAATATTTTAGGCAAAAAATATTTTTTTCTTCATACATTTATTTTTACCGTCAAAACTGTTGAGTATATAGAAAAACGTTATATTAACAGATTAAAGGAATTGTAATTTTTAATTTTTTTAAAATTGTTTGAGCAAAATCGGACTAGTGGTTCTCGAGTTATGTCAAAAAAAAGACCACCAAAGGTCAAATCGATATATCTCGATTCCTAGGGGTGACCCAGCGAAACGCCGGGACACGTATAACTTCTTTTTTACCGATATAACTTTCCCCGGTAGTTTGAACCCTTCCCGATCACTGACCCCTACCATTTGTCTCACAGTGTTATTAACCAAGAAATTTTTTTTTTCTCAAAATTAATGAGGAGGTATTATTATTATTATTATTATTGTTATTATTTTATTTATTCAGTCTATAGATTAAAAATCCTTACAGACTAATCGCTACACTATTTTTTATATGCTAACATTTTAAAATTGATTTAAATCTATCCTTAGAATAGCTAAAATCTAGCAAGGGATTATCAGGCAACTTATTAAAAAATTTCTGAGATCGAGTTAGCAATTCATTTAATGAATATTTTGTTCTGTGCATAAATTCTACGAAATAATCATGCTGCCTTAATGATCTAGTAGGAACATTGAAATTTATTACTGTTAATAAATCAGAGCAATCTATATTAAAATTAATCTCTATATATAAAAGAATAACGTGACTGACTGACTGACTGACTCAACATCGCCCAGCCCAAACCGCTGAAGCTAGGAAGTTGAAATTTGGTATGTAGGTTCCTCTTTCGGGGTAGACGTCCACTAAGACGGGATTTTTGGAAATTCCTACCGGAACGGGCAAAAAGGGGGAAAGTGTCCCCCTTGACGGCCTGCCAAAACCCCTTTGGCTAGAAAGCTGAAATTTAAGATATGTGTTCCTTGGAGTAGGGGCTAACTTTTCTGGAAAGTACTTTCTAGAATTTTGGACAGGGACGTTGTAAAAATGGGGGGAAAAAGGCCCCCCTTGACGGCCTGCCCAAACCGCTGGAGGTAGGAAGTTGAAATTTGGTATAAAGGTTCCTCCACTATCGTAGACATCCGCCAAGACGGGAGTTTTGGAAATTTTTACAGGGACGGGCAAAAAGGGGAAAAAGTCTCCCCCTTGAGGGCCTGCTCAAACTGCTGGAGCTATGAAGTTGAAATTTGGTATGTAGATTTCTCGACCGGTGTAGACGTCCGTTGAGACGGCATTTTTGGAAATTCTTATCGGGAGGGGCAAAAAGGGGACAAAAAAAGTACCTTTTTCCAAAAAAGTACCTTTTCCCAAAAAAAGTACCATTTTCCCAAAAAAGTACCTTTTTCCAAAAAAAGTACTTTTTTCAAAAAAAAGTACCTTTTTCCAAAAAAAAGTACCTTTTTCCAAAAAAAGTACCTTTTTCCAAAAAAAGTACCTTTTTCCAAAAAAAGTACCTTTTTCCGAAAAAGTACCTTTTTCCAAAAAAAAAGTACCTTTTTCCAAAAAAAGTACCTTATTCCAAAAAAAGTACTTCTTTCCAAAAAAAGTACCTTTTTCCAAAAAAAGTACCTTTTTCCAAAAAAAATTCCTTTTTCCAAAAAAAGTACCTTTTTCCAAAAAAGTACCTTTTTCCAAAAAAAGTACCTTTTTCCAAAAAAAGTACCTTTTTCCAAAAAAAAGTACCTTTTTCCAAAAAAAGTACCTTATTCCAAAAAAAGTACCTTTTTCCAAAAAAAGTACCTTTTTCCAAAAAAAGTACCTTTTTCCAAAAAAAGTACCTTTTTCCAAAAAAAGTACCTTTTTCCAAAAAAAAGTACCCTTTTCCAAAAAAAAGTACCTTTTTCCAAAAAAAGTACCTTTTTCAAAAAAAGTACGTTTTTTCCAAAAAAGTACCTTTTTCCAAAAAAAATACCTTTTTCCAAAAAAAAGTACCTTTTTCCGAAAAAAGTACCTTTTTCCAAAAAAAGTACCTTTTTCCAAAAAAAGTATCTTTTTCCAAAAAAAGTACATTTTTCCAAAAAAAATTCCTTTTTCCAAAAAAAGTACCTTTTTCCAAAAAAAATTCCTTTTTCCAAAAAATGTACCTTTTTCCAAAAAAAAGTACCTTTTTTAAAAAAAGTACCTTTTTCCAAAAATGTACATTTTTCTAAAAAAATGTACCTTTTTAAAAAAAACTACCGTTTCCAAAAAAACATACATTTTTCCAAAAAAATAACTTTTTCAAAAAAAGTACCTTTTCCAAAAAAAGTACCTTTTCCCAAAAAAAGTACCTTTTTCTAAAAAAATGTTTCTTTTCCCAAAAAACATACATTTTTTCAAAAAAATACCTTTTTCAAAAAAAAGTACCTTTTCTAAAAAAAAGTACTTTTTCCCCAAAAAAAAAGTACCAAAAGAAGTACCTTTTCCAAAAAAGTACCTTTTTCCAAAAAACATACATTTTTCAAAAAAAAAACACCTTTTTAAAAAAAAATACCTTTTTCAAAAAAAGTACAAATAAAGTACTTTGTAAAAACAAAGTATCTTTTTCCAAAAAATTTCGTTTTTCCAAAAAGTACCATTTAAAATAGTATATAATTTCAAAAAAACTACTTTTTTTCCTCCCCCCACGGATATCTCCACTAAAACAAGGTTTCTTGATATTCGGCATAGACGTGCGCTAAGACGGGATTTTTGGAAATTCCAACCGGAACGGGCAAAAAGGGGAAAAGTCTCCCCATAAACAGTCTCACAAATTGGAAAAGTGCCTGCCCAAACCACTGGAGGTAAGAAGTTGAAATTTGGTATAAAGGTTCCTCCACTGTAGTAGACATCGACTAAGTTTGTATTTTTGGAATTCCCTACAGGATATCCCAAAAGGAAACTCGGTATGTGAGTTCCTCCTTCTGTGTAGGCGTCCGCTTAGACGGAATTTTTCAAATTCCTATCGGGAGGGGAAATAAGGTAAAAGTCTCCTTCTCACGGCTTGCCCAATCCCTTTTGGCCAACCTAAAATTTTAAATATGTATTCCTTGGAGTAGGACTAACTCACCGGCAACGTAATTTTTCTATTTTGGAACAGGAACATAGTAAAAATGGTGGTTGAAAGGGAAAAATGTCCCCTCTAACGGCCTGCCCAAACCGCTTAGGCAATGCAGTTGAAATTTGGTATGAATGTTCCTCATCCATCGCAGATAGCCGCGAAGATGGAATTTTTGTAAATTCCTTAAGGGAGGGGCAAAAAGAAGAAAAGCCTCACCTTGGGGGCCGGTAAAAACCCCTTCGGCTAGAAACCTGAAGCTTAAAATGTGGGTCCCTGGAGTGAGGGCTAACTTATTAGAAAGATACTTTTTTGAATTTTGGACAGGGTCGTTATAAAATGGGGGCTCAAAAAGGGAAAGTTGCCCCTTAACGACCTGTCCAAACTGCTGGAACTAGGAAGCCGAAATTCGGTACTTAAGTTCCTCTCAGCCTGCTCAAACTGCTGGAACTAGGAAGCTGGAATTCCCTGTCGATGGATTTTCGGAAATTCCTACCGAGAGGGGCACAAATAGTAAAAGTTGGCTAGAAACCTGAAATGTAAAACATATGTTACTTGGAGTATGTGCTCACTTACCGAGAAGGTGCTTTTTGGACAGGGACATTGCAAAAATGGGGATTAATGAAGCGAAAAGTGCCGCTTAAAGGCCTGCCCAAACCGCTGGAGGTAGGAAGTTGAAATTTGGTATTAAAGTTCCTCCTCTATTGTAGACATCCGCTAAGATGAGATTTTTGGAAATTTCTACAGGTAGGGTCAAAAACAGGAAAAGTCTCCCCCTTAACGGCCTGGCCAAACTGCTGGAACAAGGGATCTTAAATTCGGTATTTGGGTTCCTTCTGCAACGTTGACGTCCCCTAAGATGGTATTTTTGTAAATTCATACCGGGAGAGGTAAAAAGGGAAAAAACTTCCCCCTTGACGGCCTGGCCAAACTGCTGGATATAGAGACCTAAAATTATGTATGTAGTAGGTTCCTCCTCCAACGCAGACGTCCTCTTAGACGGAATTTTTGGAAATTCCTACCGGGAGGGGTAAAAACGGAATAATTCTCCCCCTTGATGGCCTAACCGAACCCTTCGGCTAGAAACCTGTAATATATAATATGTTTTCCTTGGAGTATGGGCTAACTTATCGACAAGGCATTTCTAGGACTTTGGACAGGAACGTGGTAAAAATGGTGGTTCAAAAGGGGAAAATTGCCCCCCCCCCCCTTAACGTCTGCGTCTTTAGCTAGAAACCTAAAACTTAAAGAACAAGTGTATATGAAACACTAAAATTAAGAAACTAAATAGGAAACGAGTGGGATTGAAACACTACACAAGTGGAATGAAATGGATATAAACGTTGAACGAGTGGAATTGAAATTATAGACATTGCAAATGGATTGGAAGAGGGAATTACCTGTTCAAACACTATCAACGGAATATGAAACTTATGTAGCATTGAAACATACTCTCCAAAAAGTTAAACACATTTTCTGAAAGAGAAAAAACCTTAGAAAAGGAATGGAACTTATATATTCCGATATTTAAACTTCATGTAACGAAGCACCGGTGGAAGAAACCGACGCAGTAAATTTTCCAACTGAATTTGTGAATTTACTTGAATTGCCAGGTCTACCTTTACATAAACTGGAATTAAAAAAAAAACTTTAAGACACGCTAACAACGTAGCTTTGCCCGCTATTTTTAATATTATAAAATGCTTTTCAACCCTGCTTTACGTTATTTATTTTCATTCAAAACACAAATGAACAAAACTACTTACGGGTCTATCTACCTAAGTTCGCACTTTACCAAATTATCTTGACATACACACGTATATTGCAAATTATTATGGATTCATTACTAACAATCCCCTCTCATGAGCAAAAGTGATCAAATATTTATTTATTTTAAACCCATTGTTGTGCAGAATTATTTATTTGTGGTGGCTGGGTGAAGGCTTTAAATAAAAAAACGAATTTAATAAAAATTGTGGGGGGCGCAGCCCCCCGGGGGGGAGGGCGTAGCCCTCCCCCCCTTAACCTTTAAGGCACGCTAACAACGTAGCGGGCTGCGCCCGCTAGTTATGTCATAAAAAACATAACAGGCTGCATTGATCTACGTTGTTCCAAGGACTGCAAATTAATTAAAGCACATCTAGTATTATATGAAGGAGGAGGATCAGTAGTAATATTAGATGAATAAATTGCAAATTACATTTTTATACATTATATTACATTTATTACTTTTTTTATACATGCCCAATTAAAAAAGATCTTAATTAAATATTATAGTAAGGAATTAATTCAGTAAGGAATTAATTCACTTTTTTTCCGTTCGATTTATAAAATTGAACGCGTTCACCAGTGAATTAATTCATTTGATTTAATAAAAAGAACTATAGCAATTGAATTAATTCGTAACAAAATAAATCGAACGAAAACAAATATGAATTAATTCCATTCAATATATGGTGCTTTGTGAATTAATTCATCGAATTTTTAATTCAGAATTGAAAAATTGAATTAAGGAATTAATTCTTCAAAGCTCTGGGTATATATTAAATATATACATACCCAGCAAAATCTTTCATTACCAAATAAGTGGTTATATAATAGAAATTCATAGCTCCGCACAACTTATTTTTTGGCGTCTAAGCTCATTATCTTTGTTTGGCGTGGTCGTTTTTATAAGTAGTTACGCTTACCCGCTCGCTTACGAAAAAATGAGAAATAAGTAGTTATGAGATTTTGAATAATAAGTGGTTACACACATGCTTACAAAAAGTTGAATTATAAGTGGTTATCCGATTGCTTACTTGATTCTTAAAAATAAGGAGTTAAGCAAATACTATTAGCTTAAGAAAATACATTCAGAAAAATTTAAGTTTTTTCTAATGTGTAATAAAAATTTAAACATAAAACATATTTATTTACATATAAAAAATAAAAATGTATAAAATTTAACTGTGTAAAAAGTATTTATTTAAAATATTACGAGTAAGTCATTATTTTATATTTAGAAACAATGAATACAATAGGCCGTTATTAGGAAGTCATTATTTTATATTATAAAATAATGCAGAAGGTAATGATATATCATTTTTGGTAATGCTGATAGTATTGAGGTGTCATTACCAATATTTTGCTGGGTATAACCATATATAACCATTAAAAATTTTATACAATTTGATAAAATGACCCAATACTATTAGATCTGAATTGTATAATCTTATTTATATTGATGAATTTACATACAGTTTTATATGATACCACATTAACCACACCTGATTAGATATAATTATATCAAATTATATAATATTAAAAACATTTTTAACCAGGTGATTGAAAAACTTTATGTGAAACTTAATAAAGTTTTATCTAATTTAATATGACCTCATATATGATCATGCACGGCTCCAGGGGGTGGGGGGGGCTAATAGGGAAATAGGGAAATTCCCCCCCCCCCCCCTCAGCAAAATCGAAAAAGAAAAAAGGAAAAATAGGAAAAAGGAGAAAAAAAGGATAAAGTGAAGGAAATAAAAATTTGTTATGCATAATTAGATGAAATATTTTCATTTAAACAGTCGTCATTTAAAAAACTTCATTGCACATTTTAACAAATTAGTTTAGAAAACTGATAATTTTGATTATAAAACAATTAAAGTTTGTGGAGAAATGTAGTTAAAAGATCTAAATTTCAAAATTTTATATAGAACAATTTCATTTGAAATGTTTCTAATTTCAAATGACAAAAACAAATTTCATTTTAAAATTTCGCATTTTCTGATACAAAATTCCGATTTTAATTGAAAATTTTTTAAATAAAAATAAGCGCCCTTCCTATTTAAATTTTCCAAATGTATATTTTTGTTAAAGTCGGCTTCAGTTAAAATTTTGGGTGACAGTATGCTTTGACCTAGTTTATTTTTGGAGCATTCTGATTGGTTAATTTTTTTTGAACCAATCCACATGCTCCAAAATCAACAAAACCGTATGTTTAAAAAAAAAGTCGGCTTTAAAAGTTCAATACTTTTTGATAGTAAGGGCCAAAAAGATTTAATTTTATTTTGAAATTTTTTCATTAAAATTGCAAAACTGAATTTCTAATGGAATTTTCTAAATTTGAAATAGAAAATGCTAATATCTCTTAGAATTTTCTCGTTTCGAAATCAAAAATCGAAATTTCTCTTTTTTATTTTTTTAATGAGTGTTATTTTTGTTCAGTTTTAAGATCAAATATGACAAATTCCAAATAGAATTCACAATTAATTTCACTTGAAATTCTCAAATTTCATTCGGGTGGAGTTCTTTTTTAGTTTTCACCAAAGGATCGTAATGATCTTATTCCAGTCAGTTTTTTGGAAAGCCTGATCATACATGTTAATATCGTAGAGTATACAGTTATGTTCCTAAAACAATGCGAGTAATTAACTAGCGTAAAATTCTGTACTCCCTCCCAAACTTCAAAGTTTTTTTGACTTTAAAAGACGGACTGTTGGTGTAGCGTCAAAGCAATGAAATTCCTTTTGTTAATAACGGCAGAAATTCCTTTTGTTAATAACGGCAGCTGGTCCCACAGCTATATCAAAAACGATATGAAAATTGAATTATACGTTTTCCAAATGTTGATCACGAACCTCTGAGCGTCAATAATTGCATCCTATTAGGTCTGCGAAACATTCCGAAAAAGTACTTCAAAAACAAGATTTTTTTTAATATTAGAAGTTCTTAGTTAAAATTTATAACTAGAATATAAAAAATCAGCTTCTCATAAAAAAAGTGAATATAAACAAAAATATTGAAAATAATTTTAAAACCTTTCAGGGAATAAAAACTTTGTGTAGTTAAAAAATAATATCTGATTTAAATCCTGGTAATCATCTCAATCAAATTTTGACGACTTTTCAGACTCCAAATTGCAAAACGAACGATCGGAAGAATTGTCTTCTGAACGATTGAACCAAATTGTCAGAGCTAGACTAGAAGAGCGAACTAGTTCTTTACTACAAATTGAACTAGAAAGAGCGGTCACCAAAAAGAACTTGAGTGCCCAAGTCTAAAAAAATTGGCCTCATAGATCCCTTGCTTGCCCTTCATTTCGCTTGTTAAATATTGTGATTTTTACCCCTTAAATGAAGAATTCTAGTTAACCAACTTTGAGGGCTCGCAAGGGGAAAACGGGTCCAGGTAGGGATTTACTGCCCACTACTTTTTTGTTGCCCCAACAATCCTCTACCAATCATCTTTGGACATATTTACTCTATCTTTAGTCTGGGCAATTATAAGTATAAGTGATCGTCAACGAGTTAAGAGCGTGTATTAGCCTTTTTTAACAAGGGCTACCAAATAATATTGCGCACTTTTCGTAGTCAAATTAATTAATGTAGCTTTGAAAGCGCTAAGTTGGCATCATATAACATACAATATATATATAACGACAACAACAACGAAGCGAAAAAAAACTACTATATTGAAGATAACGAAGTTTTGTAGTCTTTGTTGCAAAATGAAAATTGAAATGAAAAATAAAAGTAGAATGAAAAAAAAAAAATAATAAAAAATGCATAATAGAGAAAAACAACAACAAGAACAAAGAATTGAACAGATATGCATTTAAAGTAAATTTAAAACTATTTGTTAGTTTAAATTGATTTATACAATTTTCATGGTTACTTTTATAGTTTAACGAACTTAAGTTTTAGAGGTGATTTTAAAATAAACAGGGTTGACAGGCAATACCGCTAAAATATACATATGTATTTATCACTGACTACCGTTCGCATTACAATAATATTACCGAAATAGCTGAAATTCCGTTATCCTTAAATTACTGTTACCGAAATAACTGAAATACCGTTATCCTTAAAATAATCTTAGCGAAATTACTGAAATACCGTTTAACTTAAAATACCGTTACAGAGAAATTGATATATTTTAAATCCCGATACCGAAATAATCACCCTTACCGATAACGGCATCGTTTCGGTTACCAACCATGAAAACAACTTATGATTACACATACTCGATAGTTTCAAATTGCAGGTATGATATTATCAGTGTTGCCATTTCAGTGCTTTTATTTGGTGCTTTTTTCCATCCCGTACCCGGTGATTTTTTACAAATACCCGTTTAAAAAAAGCAGGTATTTTCAGATTCCTGCCAGTGCTTTTAGTGCTTTTTCTACAGTTTATACAACGAGCATATAATTAAAAGAGGTACCAACTCACCCAACCTCTGTCAAATCATTCTCTTCATAATTTGTATCGAAAAATGTTATCATATGAATTACACATCTCTGTAAAGGCTAACATTTTTCGATACAAAATGATAATGTTCGAAAGAGGCGATGAAAACCGCCTGGTTTATATTTTTGGTATTTGTTGTCGCTTTTTAAAATGTTTCTTGAATTTTCTGTCAAAGTTGAAAAAATAATACGAACTATACAAAAAATACGTTTTTTCACAATGTTTGTAGTACAATTTTAAATAGCTACTTCGTCATATTAAAACTTCAAAATTTTTTAATTTTAGTTTGGTGCTTTTTTACCCTTTTTTGGTTATTTTTTGAACCTTTTTTACATGATTTTTCAAAGCTAAAATGTGTTTTTAGATTATTGACTAAAAAATTAATATCGTGCTTTTTTACCCCATTTTGTGGTAAATTTTTACCCTTTTTATCCGTTTTCATAATGCTCACGGCGCTTTCCTGCCTTCAAGAGTTGGCAACACTGGATATTATTACCTTATTCGTATCTTTCTACATATGTAAATATTTATCTACGATTGATACCATTGATACCATCGTACATACTACTCGAATCTTTTGTTAACATTTCTTGGTATATAGATTTCTTTAGAGATTTTTCAGAATTTTTCATTTTTATATTTACGAATAATGATGAGAATATAAAATCCCTACTTGCGTGTTTAAACTTTAAATGTCAACTCTCCCCTTCTTTTGACAAAGATAGCTCCCTACTCTTTTTCTCATTTTTATAGCATTTCATTATTTTATACAGGCAGGTTTGACAGATACTTTTTTTCGTTGTCCCCAAACAAATCTAAAAATATCCCCAAAAAATTCCCAACTAGAAAAAATTTTGAAAAAGGTAATATAGCTTATTTAATTTGCTTAAAATGAACATTATTGTTAGTGCTATTTTTTTTATTTAATTGTAGTTTTAATGCGGCTACAATTAAATAAAAAAAAATAGCACTAACAATAAAAATTCTTGGGTTGCTTTTGTATAAATGTCTAGAAAAATTCTCAGAATTTAGGGACTTTCACGAAGAAAACGTTAAATTTTTATTAAATTATTTAAACAAACCAATTTTCAAGTATTTAAGGCATTTTTTTTAAAGATCTTTTAGATTTGAATTTTTCAAGTTTGTCTGTTTAATACAATAGACTTTTATCCATAATCGATATGTTGTTTTTTTGTGAAACAATATTTCAGATTCTGAGATATTAATCCTATAAAAATCTCAGGCAAAAGGATTTATTTGTGTTAAAAAGCTTTAAATTAATATAGAAAATCCATAAAGGGGTAAATTTCTTACTTTTTTAAAATTATGCGAACAAACTTAACTGATGTTTTCTGAAAACTATGCAAATTTAATATAATCTTGAAAATTTATGAAGGATTTTAAATATCTCCAAAAAAATCCTCAAAACATTTTTTAAATTTCCAAAAAACGAACAAAATATCCCCAAATTTGGGGACAAAACCCCAAGTCTGGCGAGCCTGTATGTAGGTATTTTAAAGGTGCTATATATACTATTTTATAAATAAAAATCGCTTAAATTTAATTTTTATATTTCGATGAAGTGTACTTTTCAAAATATGTAATACTGCCTTATTTGTCGAAATGATCCCATGAAATATGCGCGGAAGAAAATCAAATTAATTAATTTGTTAACCCTCTAATGCCCAAGGCCGCCAAAAGGCGGTCTTCAGATTTTAAATAGTTTTTGCCTAAATGACAATATTTTATTAAACAAGTTGTACTATATCCATAGAAAACTTAAATGCCTATTTTTCTTTGCCTTTAAACTTTTTTGTATAAGGGACGGTTTTCAAGCGAGAAGCATGTAAAGTGAAAATTTAGAAAATTTGAAAAAATTAACTTTTTAAAACAGAAAAATATATTTGAAAAATTGCCAAAAATACATTTACAATCTGGCGTACATTACCGATAATAACAAAGCTAGTTCGAGTCTCTAATTGTAAAATCAGTTAAAAAGTTTTCTCCAGGAATCACAGGATAACGCCAGGATACGTTTTACAAATATATCTCTAACTCAAAAACAAGCTAACAGATTTTCTTGAAATTAAACACAGATTATATACTCAGAGGTAGTAGTAAGCATAACTCTAAATTTATTGATGTTTAGTGCCAAATTCCGTAATTTTCAAAAAACAAAAATCGCCATACCTTGAAATAACAACAATTTTCGGTACGTAATTTTATTTTATTGATAGTGTTATTTACAGCAAAACCGAAATTATTTGACTACTGGGTTTCTAAATACGCCTTCAAACTTTGTTGTGCTATATTGCCTAAATAAAGCGACAAATTAAAACTTTAATATTTGTTCCATAGTAGATTTTCAACGCCAAATATATGGTTTAAATATTATTGTAACCAGAAGAAAGAGCATTAGAGTGTTAATTGTTAATTTTTCATAAGCTGCTGTTTTTTTTTAGTTTTATTTGTTGAGTTATCACATTTTATGTCCCATAATTCTCACAAATATATTTATTTATAAAATTAATCCAGTTTTCATTATTTATAATTGTCGTCATTTTCATTTTCTTAAATGCATAATTACAAAAGCACTTGACAGCATGACTGCTCTGAATGAACTAACACAGCAAAACAGTCACATCGACACACACGATGAAAAATTGAGTTTAAAAGCAAAAAATATCAAAAAATTTTGATAGAATGTCAACACGATACATTGACATACACGAATGAACATTCGTCAAAAAATGGGCATTTTGTGACGAATGTTCCTTCTTGTGTAGGCAGCTTTAGGTTTGTTTTTTTTCGAATTTTATATCTATAACTACTTGTAAAAATCGACTATCCACACTTACCTGACTTTTCTTTTATTTTTTGTAAACAAATAAAATTTAAACATTTGGGGTCGCCTTTGCACACCATATCATTCCCGCTCACGCTGCAAAAACCTTTTTCTTGGTTTTTATATGTGGATGATTACGAAGGTTCAGAGTAGAGATGGGCGCGTGAGAGCATTTTGACTCACGCTTACGCACGCTCACGAAAGAAAAATAATAATCACGCACGACTCACGCACAAACATTTTTTTATAATCACGCTCACGTGATTAATTTTAATTTGAATCACGCTCACGAAAAATATGAAATTCGTTTTTATCCATGGATGGTAACCGAAACGATGCGGTTATCAGTAAGGGTAACGATATTTAAGATAATTTCGGTAACGGTATTTTAAGGGTAACGCTATTTTATATATTTCGGTATCGGTATTTTTAGGATAACGGTTTTTTAGTTATTTCGGTAACGGTATTTTAAGGATAACGGTTTTTCGATTATTTCGATGCATAGAAAACACCCGTTCGCTAGTACCTGAACTGACTGGAATACACATTATTTAAAGTAGGGGAAGATCGCTGGAATTTTTCCAAAATTGTAAATTACCGCAATCTGCTTTAATATAATCACGCAAACTCACGCACAAAAATTTACTCACGAACGACTCACGCACGAACATTTTTTAACTCACGCTCACGCACGAGTCACGTGAGTGCTATCATTTTAACTCACGATCACGCGTGATTCACGCGTGACACGAAAATTTCGAGATTTGGAGAGTAAAATAAATACGCCTATTGTTTGCTTTATAACTAAATATATTATTTATATATAGTATTTGCATGGAAACATAATTTGTTTATGACACACATATTATATGTTTGCTGCCAAACATATGTGACAGCGCATAGAGAAAGGGACCTAAGGGTAAAAAAATCATTTTTTTTTTTTTTTTTGATGTGGACAACATCTGAGCTACGAATGAGACGTATATATATTTGAGAGACGAATGAGAAACAATATATATTTGCATGCAAATATATATTGTTTCTAGTAAAAACACGGCGAATATGTTTAACTATTTCTCCAAATATATATAATAAAGGGTGGTTAAATTTTAAGGGCCGATGTTGAATGTGAACCACACATAAACGTCAAGTTTTTTTCTGCATTTCATTTCACATTTCTCAATTTCAGACTAACTCAATTTGAACCATGGAAAGATACACAATCGAGCAACGCGTTAAAGTTATTCAGGCTTATTATGCAAATGGGCGTTCAAATCAAAATGCATTTCGTGCACTTCGTGATTTCTTTGGTCAGCATAATCGACCAAATGTGTCCACAATCGGAAGAATTGTGCACAAATTTCAGCAAATCGGGTATGTAGGAAATGTGAAAACACCTGTTTTTGTGTTTGGTGAGGTTTATGGGCTAGCGGCGACATCGGGCCGTACTTCTTCGAAAATGAGGTTGGCCAAGCAGTTACCGTGAATGGTGTTCGCTATAACGGACTTCTTGTGGCCAGAAGTTGAGAATGTGGATCTGGACGATATGTGGTTTCAACAGGATGGTGCCACTTGCCACACAGCCAACGAAACAATGGCTCTTTTGCGCGAGAAATTCAATGGCCGTGTTATCTCACGTGGTGGCGATGTCAATTGGCCGCCAAGATCATGTGATTTGACACCGTTGGACTTCTTTCTTTGGGGTTATTTGAAAGAAAAGGTGTACGTCGATAAGCCAGCAACAATTCAAGAGCTAAAGTATGAGATAATTCGGCACATTAACGGCATAGAACCTCAATTATGCCTCAGCGTCATCGAAAATTTGGTCCATCGGATGGAGGTGTGCCGCCGAGGTCGCGGCGGCCATTTGGCCAATATTTTGTTCCATACATAATTGTACCATACCAATATTATCATATCAAAAAGAAATGACAATAATTTCCTAAATAATTTGTGTTTTATTCAAAATCAACATCGGTCCTTTAAATTTAACCTCCCTTTATAAAGGGTTTTTCAATAAGAGCGCTACAAAAGTAAAAAAGTTTAAATAAAACAAAAAGAGTTTTGGATATCAATGAAATTCTTTATTCCTGTGAAAGTACGTTCGATGCCATTATGTATGGAAATCGATCTCTTTTGCATGGCCACCACGGGCCCTCTTGCAGAAGTCCAGACGCTGAACCCAATTTTCGACGGTTTTCAAGCATAAATCGGCCGATACTGCTGCAATTTCACGTTCGATATTAGTACGAAGTTTATCAATCGTCGCTGGCTTGTTGGCATAGACCACAGATTTGACGTAGCCCCACCCTCAATTGTTGATCTGCTAGGACGATTATGACGACCATAAATTGGACGTAGCGCTCTTAACGTTGAGGCCACTGACTCCGAATTTCGGTAGTAAATTTTAATAATTTCGACTCGTTGGCTCATATATCTTTCCATCATGAAATGGCAAACCTTACTGAGGAGAAATATCAAAAGAGCGGCAAGAAATATGGCGTCGTTTGCTGTCCCTGTCTTTCTACTTTTGTAGCGTCCCTGTTGAACAACCCTTTTTTTCAGCGTGTATAAATCTGTACCATTATGTGCATTAGAGTGTCCCTTAAAAATAGAATTGTCATTACACCCCCCAGTTTTATTGGAAATGTCCCAAATGGAAGAAATCGATTTTTTTTTTGGGAAACGTTAACCCGTGCCGAAAGTTGGACGAAAATTGCCCCTTTTGGAAAAAAATGTATTACTATTAAAAATTTCCAAAATTCGAAATTTCGAAAAAAAAAATATTTTTTATTCCATTTATTCATTTAATATAGTCAAAATGATTCATACATGGAATTTTGACTTCATCGGATATCATTAACCCACTTTAGCCTGGAATCCAAAATGACCCACAAATTTGATAAAAATGCAAAAACGTGTTTTTTTAAATTAATTTTAAAGATTTTTTAAAATGCCCCATATGGATCACGTTACAGAAAATAATTATTTTTATTAGGGTTTATGCCCCGGGAATTCCCGGGAATCCCGCCCTTTTTCCAATCCAGCAATCCCGGGAATTTCATGCGGGATTTCTCGGGATTTTTCGTATTCTTTTATAGAAGTTCTAGCTAGTATATATTGCAATTTGGAAGCTTTATTTAAATTTAAAGCATTATTTTTTTGAAATCAATTTCAATAAAAATATTTAAAATAAAAAATACGATTTAAAATTTAATAAACTGAATTAGTACAATATAAAAAAAGTATTATATAGGCCAAATTTTTTTTGAATGTCAGCTGAATTTGGTTTAGATACCAATAAAAATACTCGTACTTCAGAAAAATTTTTTTTCATTAAAACGATGATCTTTGTTCAAATAAAGCAATATATACAGCATTTCAGCAAATATCTCCAAAAAGCCTGTGCATAAAAAATTAAAAAAAATAGTAATATTTTCGTATTTTTAGCTGATATAAGTAATTTGAGTGTTTTTTACTTCAAATAATTTCATTTAAATTTCAATTGCTACTCCTTTATTTTAATTGTATTTTTAAAAATTATTTATTTTTTAAATAATGCATCAGGTGCTTTTTCAAATTATTTTGGATTTTTTATATGTTAATTTAAAATGCAACTATGAAAATTAAATAACCAAGCAAACAAAAATGATCATTAATGACTCAGAAATTAGCTCCAAAAACATAAAAATTTTTCCACTTTTTCCTATGAAAGTGGTCCGTCCAAAAGAGCCCCCTGTGTACTCAGAAATGACTCAGAAAAAAGAACATATAAAATCCAAATTTTCCTCATAATTTTAAAAAATTTTGGAATCTTCTTTGAGTCCGAAAAATTAACCCTCATTTTGAGACAGCTTTTTAGATTGTAGAGACAACCTTTTGGGTTGTTTTCTGAGGGTTCATATTTTCTACCAAAAAAAAGAGTGTTTTCAAAAAAAAAAAACAATAATCATTTCTATGAGCCATTTAAGAATCTTATTTATGAGCGCTCCGAAATTGCTGGCTGACAATTTATTTTTAAAAATTTCTACTTAAGAAATGTTTAAGTAAAAAATCGATCTTGGTTCTGACTATAAAACTGGTCCGACACAAGTTTGCACCCATGAACAATTCCAATATGTCCTAAAACAAGAGATGAAAATAAAATACCCGTGTCTTTCACTTTGTCTTTATTAATTCGTAAATAAAATAAAACGCGAATTAATATAAAGTTATTTCTAAGAGTTTTTTAAAATTAAGACGGCCTTCCATATAAATATTTATATTACCTCAATCTTAATTCGCGATTTAAACTGTTAGACGAATTGATCTGGAAAAATTTTATATTTAGCCCTGCTTTTATATTAATATTTTAAGGTCTGTTGTTGTTTCTCATATAAAATTTGAATTTAACTGTCGGCTAAATTTTACCTGAGCATTCAGTAATCGGCCCTAAGTAGATTTTCTCATAGGTACAACCAAAAAATTAACTTTGTCGGACGGTGTTGTATTAGAAATCGAGTTTTTCCAATACAACATATGTCGGATTTATTTATTTTCGAATGAGCGGGAATTCCCGGGATCCCGGGAAATTCAGAAAAAAATCCCGCTGTCCCGGGAAATGAAAAAGTCCGGGAAAAGAAAAACCCTAATTTTTATCCAGTTGAGATTTCGTTTTGTTTTAATTTAATGGCTTTGCAATCTCGTAGTCATAATTAATATTATGTTCCATGGGTCTTTTCTGACCCCAGGTCACTAAGGGTTAAATTTTTTTTAAAGAAATGAAAAGATAATTATAATCTAACCAAATTTGAGTGCTGTTTTTCCGAAAACCGTGTAAAATTTGATGAAAACATTAAAATTTCAGAAATTTTTGACAAACACAAACTCGAATTATCATTTTTCCAATTTATTTTTTTTTTTTAATATCAACTATTATGTGGTACAAATAGCAATCCAAATTAGGCATTTTAAAAAATCTTTAAAATTAATTTTAAAAAAATACGTTTTTGCATTTTTATCAAATTCGTGGGTCATTTTGGATTCCTGGCTAAAGTGGGTTAATGATATCCGATGAAGTCAAAATTCCATGTATGAATCATTTTCACTATATTAAAAGAAAATAAATGGAATAAAAAATATTTTTTTTCGAAATTTCGAATTTTGGGAATTTTTACACTTTTTTTTCCAAAAGGAGCCATTTTCGTCCAACTTTCGGCACGGGTTAACGTTTTCCAAAAAAAAAAAATTGATTTCTTCCATTTGAGACAATTTCCAATAAAAGTGAGGGGTCTAATGTAATGCTGGTAAAAATATGAGTAGTGGGTATCGAGTATCGACTACATATTTGACTCCGCTAAAATATTTACCACATAAATGCGACTCTGTTAAAATATTTGCCACAAAACTACAACTCTGCTAAATGAAAAAAATAAGAAGTAAAATATTTAAAATTATATGTTAAAAAACTATGAAAAACGCAATGAATAATTGATGAAAAAGTTTGAAAATATGTTTATAAATTTAAATATTTAATTACCATAAACATTTTCAAAGAATTTTATCGAGTAGTATCGAGTATCCATATCAAAAATATCGAGTAGTATCGAGTATTGAAAAGTAACCGAATTTACCAGCACTAGTGTAATGAACGAAAATCAACAAATCGCTATTTTAAGGGACAGTCTAATGTACATTAAAAAAACAGCTTGCATCATCGTAATCAGCATTTTTCAATAATGTAAAATCGTTTTCACTGTGAAATATTTTGTCACATACTGTAATTGAACAAGGATTGAAAAATGCACTTGCGGCACAAAAATAAAATGTTGGCGTTTTGGATTATTAAAAACATTCATTAATTGTTCTTAAAGCAGTCAATTAGCAGCACTATTCTGTTTATTTTTGTGATTTTTTTTTCGGCTGAGATTTTTTTTTATTTATCTCGTGAGAGCTTGCTCTGTTTTTTTTTTTTTGTTATTTCTATCTCACTCTTGTAAAATTTTCTGTGCGCCTGTTGTGAATTAAACAAGACAAAATTTATGTTAGTTAATTTTACTGGATTGTTATTATTTTTTTTTCATTACGATTTGTTTCCCAATGCTTCCGAAAAATAATAAATACAAAAATTATAAACGACAACGGATGGATGCTTTTTTTTGGGTGTATTGATGACTGTTTGTATGTGCGTAACATTAAACATCTGTTTAATTTATAATAAATTTTAACAGTTTAAAGTTTTGTTGGCTTTAAACAAAATAACTCGCTCATTGTATTTATTTACACCTAGAAAAATATCACGAGGAAAACTTAAATTATACACTTGACAAAAAAATGTTAGTAAATTATTGAAAAAATAATTCTGAAAAATGCGTTTTTTGCCTTTTTGATGGATGGAGATGTTTATGTTTTTATTGCTGATGTTGCTTTTGTAGCTTTAAATGTTTCGGATTTTGTTGTTGGCAATTGTTTGTACAGAAAAAAAAGTATTTTATAACGGCATTGGTAAAGAGAGCTTATTTTCAGTTGCCCTGAGAGCATGATACCGTGTGGTTTTCTGTGGATTTTATTTATTCTTCTATAAAGAAAAAAAAAACAATTTTTTTGCGTCATTATTTTTTCCACTTCTTTTTGCACTAGTAAATGTGAGACAAAAGGAACAAAATTGTATTTAATTTGTGTTATATACTTGTTTAAGTATAAAGTGTTTTTTATTTTGTTTTCTTTAAATAAGAAATTAACTTAAAAAAAATTAAATTAACACATAATTAAACACATAAAATGTTAAAAATATGGCAAATTAAATAATAAATTTAAAATTTTTTGTGGTTATAATTTAATAATGGAAAAGTGTCGTGTTTATTTGAAATGAATGAATTTTTTAAGGTTTTTAATGAAAATCAATATTTTAGTGATGTTTTTAAACTTATAAAAACTGAGAAAATCTATTTAAATTTATAAAAACTTATTGGTGAAAAATTTTAAAATTAAGGAAAAAAACTAATAAAAATCTTAGTAAACAAATAAAAAAAAAAAATAAAAACTTAAACATTTTAAATTGAGGAAAATATAAATTCTAGATTTTTATGAAACAAGTGAGAAAAATATCAACCTGCGATTAAAATATTAAAAATCAATTTTACACCTTCTAATATTTACATACATGGTTACATATTGAAATTTTTTTTTGTGAAATAATTTAAAAAATTCTTTGACTTTTGCATTTATATTAAAATTTTTTGCAATTAGTGAAATTTTTTTGTATACCTATCGTTTGAAAGATTTTTAACTCGTTAGTCGTTTAGCTAAGAAAAAAGTAATCAACTCGTTTTTTCTATACATATTGGAATAAAAAAAGTTTTTCTCAAAACATAAAATCAGAACTTTAAAGAATGTAGCCATTTTCAAATAAAAGGAGAAAATATAATTTTCTGCAGGACAGATCGATGTACATTAGGGCCGACCTACATTATATGGACGAAAAAAATGGCGACCTGTGACCTCCCCTCCCCCTCCCTAGAAATGTGCCTTTGGGTATAAAAATACACCATGCAAAAAATTAAGGTGATCGTATAACGGCGAAAAGTTACTTTTTTGCCTTTTTTTGAAAATACTGGCTCTTAAATAACTGTATTTTTGAAAAATAAATAGAATCATAATCTGGACTAAATTACCTTTCTGGTAATGTTTAGAAATCAAAAATCGGTTGGAAAACATTTTAGTAATTGCAATTTTCTCAGACCATTGTAGGGTTAAAATGAGATAATTTTTGAAAATCGTAAATAAAAAATATTTTTTTCAAAAATTTACAATGTTATACTCTAGTTCTAGTTTCTAAGATCCACAAATATTCAGATAAAAATTTTTGTCTCTCTTGGGTTATGATAACCTAATCCCAGGTATTGCCAAAGATGGGATTTTTTTTTAAATCTGCAAAACTCTAGTTTTGAATTTTTTAAAATTTTGTTCAACAATATATAAAAAAAGTGGTCAACGCATAGACGTTTATTAAATACACCTTAGAGAATAATTCTACCAATTCTACTGAAAATTACAAATATTCCTCTTTTAACTTAACAGCGACGGCGTTTTAAATTTTGAAAATTTTAGAGAAAAGTGTGATTTTGGCCAATAATTTAGATAGTATTAATTTTTGCGTTTTTAGCTAGCTGTAACAAAATCACTTCCGATTTCTTTTAATTCTGATAAAAGAGATTGTTTTCCGAAAATTTTGTAAAACTCTGACAATGTTACCCCTTTCTTTACCAAGGTCAAAGGTAAAATTTTTCGATTTTTCCGGGAAGTATATCAAAACAATGTGTTGTTTCTTGCGGAATTTGGTGAAAGTTGTCCAAGTAACTCTGTTAACACCAAATTTTATATATAGTAATAAAAAATAGAAATTAACCCTTATAGACACATGGGATCGATATGACCCCAAATTTTTAAAATGTAAAAATGTGGCATTTGACATGAAAATCGATATAAAAAAGATCAAAACTAACCTGTTTGAGAGCACGGTGTCAAACTGACCCATGTTTTTATGTTAAATAAATCTGGTTGGCTGAAAAATTTATGTATTGTAGAAAACATAAATTGTTGTTTAAAAAATGTGAAGAAAGGATATAATTCGATTTATAACATTGTAAATTTGTGAAAAAATATTTTATTTTTTACAATTTTCATAACTTATCTCATTTTAACCCTACAATGGTCTGAGGAAATTGCAGTTACTTAAATATTTTCCAACCGATTTTGGATTTTTATACATTACCCGAAAGGTAATTCTGTCTTTGATCACAGGTCGCCATTTTTTCAAAATAATGAGTATATTGGCTGAACAGAAAAATGTGTTACTTTAAATTTAAATAAGAAATTAGTAAAACTACAGTTTTATTTGGAATTACACTGAGTCGTACATTTTTTTCAAAATTAGGGTCTCGGAACCCTCTCCGGGCCTAGTCCATATCATCTAAGGGCATTCTTAAGAAGCAAACATTTTGTCCGTTTTGCTCTATCTCGCTTAGTTTTCGAAATATGGGCCATTTTATGAAGTGAAAAATTATTATTAAAAATTTCCGAGGAGGGTCCAAGGCCCGACCATGGTCCATTTTACAGTATATCCTAAGAAAATTTTTTACAATCGGTAGCCAACCACACTATTCTACAACTGGTTCCACTGCAACCGATTTCATGGAACTGGTTTTTTTCACCCCAATTTCTTACATAAACACTAGTTTTTAGAATAAAAAATTATTTTAGAACACTGAAACATATGCAACGATATTCAATTCGGCTACAATTTATTTGAAATAATCTAAAAAAACTAAAAATATCCGAAATGGGAACATTTTTTATCATTTCTGATTTTTTTTTATAAAAATATGACTAATTTTTTGATGTCAGGAATTCACAATTCTTTTTTTTTTAATCTATAATTTTTCTTAAAGGTATTAAATGTGTTAAAATCCCAAAACTTATTTAACAAATTGTGAAAAATAATCAGTTGAAGGCATGTCCCTATCCGGATTTCATTCTTGCCTAAGAAAATCGTCAAGGTTTTTATAATTTCTAGAAACATTTGTTAAGTTAAATTACAAACTCAAAGAGGATTTCTTGTTCCCGTCTAAAATCACAATTTGGTTTGTCATCTTCCAATATCCTACTCTGTTGTTTTGACAGAACTAGCAATGTAGTGACATCCATTCATATATAAACAACAATAGAAAATAATATGTTTTCTAAAAAGTCAGTAACATTTAAGTTTGCCCAAGCACTTGCATATTAGTTTTTTTGAATTTATTTTTATTGGGAAATACATTATTTGCATTAAAGGAATTAAATGTGCTAAAATCCCACTTATTTAAGAAATTGATAAAAATAATCTGTTGAAGGCATGTCCCTATCCGGATTTTATTCTTGCCTAAGGAAATCGTCGGGGGACTACGTTTTTCTATTTGAATATGAGGACTTTCTACAGCAAAAGTTTTAGAATTTAAGAATTTTCGTATCAATAAACACTTAAAAAGATTAATTCTTAAGTGAAATTTTTTTCGAAGATTTTAAAGTATTTTTGAGCATAACTTACGATTGATATGCTCATCCTAAGAAAAGTAATAGTAGAATCTGTCTGTTTTCCTTAATATTCTAGAATGTCTGTTTAAAAAAATTAATCATGTTGTCCATTATAGCATTATCTGCACGTTCTAAACAATTTAGACCCATAAATAAGTCGTGACAGTATAGTGGATTTGGTGTAAACTGTTACACAAATGAGATCGTTGGAGTATGTATCTGGGTTACATAGATAGGTATTGAGGTATCACATAAACTTATTCTTCTGCGCATGAGAATTCAGCGTGCTGAAAGTAGATCGCTAATCTTTTAGAGCACATCCGTTTGGTAGATTTACTAGTGATATGTTGCGTGGAGTTGACGGTAGGCAATACGCATAACAATCCATCGATTGCAAACTTCCTGCAGACTTTTGTGGTAGAAATATCAGGCCAGGAAGACTTCGCATCAAGCTCTTCGGAGAGGGCAAGATCGGAGCGGCTAAAGCTATAGCCGTCGTCCAACATAAGGAAAACTAAGGCTTCCTGGTTTTCGCAAGCATAAATATAATTTTCGCAAGCATAATATAATATAAATAACTTCTCTAGATTTATATCGAGCTTTCGAAGAAGTCTTTGGTTTAGATGGGATCTCATAAAACAGACCTCAGCTCAATTTAGGAGTACCGTAGGTTTGTGTTCCTTCTCTTTCTCCTTTTACTTTTAGTAATATTCGATCGTAGGACAATGCTTTAAAGATTGCATTCAAACGGTAGATTCTGAATGACACACATAAATCTAATTATAGGTTGAAATACCCAACAAGGAAGACTGGGTCACAAATTTAAAGATCTCGAATTTCAATGACGGTTCGGAGGTAGATAGAAGCTTTGTTATTTAGTCGCATAAGATCTCGGCTTTCATTGACGGTTTGGAGGTAGATAGAGAGTCGGAAGTCTTTTCAGGATAAGTGGACATTTGGGTTTCGTCACGAATTTAATATTTTCCGGACGAATTTAATATTTTCCGGACATTTAGTAAAGTTGCTAGGATTATTATTAGCTTCTTCGTGGACAATTATCTCGTTGAAAGCCTTGGAGTCTGATACGATAAGATCGAAGTATGAGAGGGATTGCATTAAATCCTTTCGGCAAAATTTGTCGCCATGCGTTCAGTCTATTATTAGCATCTTCGTAGACAATTATGCCACGTCAAAAGCATTGGAGTCTGGTATGATAAGATGGAAGTGTGTTAGGAACTGTATTAAATCCTTCGGCGAAATACGTCACCATGCGTCCAGTCTGTCATGCGACCCAGTACATATCGGTCGGGGATTAGGTACAAACGGGATAGCTTTTCAGTGTATTTGGGAACATCGGATAGGGAGACAAGAGGTATAATGGCTTTGAATACTTGAGAGGTATCTCGATCTTAGGGAGCTGAGGTTACGAATACGAAGAGACATTGCAGCATCTGCTACTCAGATATATGGGAAGCAGATCCTTTTGAAATTCTAGACAATCTGCGAGATGTAACGTTGTCCGGTCTCGTAGACTTTTTGAGGAAATATGAGAGTTTAATCGCCTTATGACAGCTCATTTTCCACCTTACATGCAATGTAGAAAAATTCAAGTCAAATTTCCCATATCTCCTCCTTCCGCGTCAACCCTTGATTGTTGATCTAACGTAAAATATGAAATTTGGATGTACATAAATAATTCAATGATGAGTATTAAGCTACAGTGGATCACAGCTTATTTCGTGTGAGGAACGGGTGTTTGGATGAAATGTGTGCAATTCCAAATTAGCCAAGGTTGCACTATATACCAGATTTTTGTTGGGATCGCTATCCTGATAGAAGCGGAATGTGTTATGTACGCCCAAGTCTTCAGCACTTTGGAGTAAATTTCGCTTCAGCAAGTCTTGGTATACCTCTTTAGTCAAAGTGGATTCTATGTATTCCAATTTACCGACAACTGCTGACGACATGCACCCCAAACCATTACATGCCCTCCTCCATGTTTTACTGTGTCACGTGAATCTTTTATTTGAAGTTCAGTATTTGGTTGACGCCACACATATCCGATGCTGAAATATTAAATTTGCTCTCATTAGCAAAAATTATTGTGCTCCAGAAAGAAATGTCTTTGTTTTCATGGTCTTTTGTACTGTATGCGGACTTTTTGATTTTTCTAATAAGAAATAATAAATAAACTGCATGTTTCTTTGCTGTTCGCGCATGAAAATTTGCATCTCTTAAGTACTCTGCGTATAGTTTCTGGATAACATTTTTTGCCAAAGAAACATTTCAACATCGTTGGCCATCCACCTCTCATCATTTTCATTCCAAATTTTAGTTGGGGCCTTTCGTCCTTTGTTGTGCACACGATTTTCTCGAACAAAACTTTGAGTATATGGACTTAAATCAACAATTTAGCAATTTGTTTTTGTGTTTTCTCCAAGGTTGGTTACCGGGTAACGGTAACGGTATTAAATTTCATTTCTTTCGGTAATGGTAAAGGTAACGGGATTTAATACTGTTTCGGTAACAGTATACCGTTATCGAAACAGCAATACCGGTACGTACCGGTATTATAAATTATGTTAAAAATATATAAAAATAAGTAAAAACTTAACATATATTTAATTTTACGTGTTAAAAATACATATTATAAGCTTTATCTTCAATACTGGTAGTTTTAATAACTAAAATTATTATCCATAAATTTTTTTGTACAAAAAAAAAACTGAAAATTATTACAAAAAAGTTAAAAAATTTGCATTTTTATATGAATTAATAAATACCGGTAAAATACCGGTAACTACCATTAAAAATAACGGTATCGGTAACGATAACGGTATTTGGAAAAACTTTTAGAGGTATTGATACCGGTAACGGTATTCAATTTGAAACGGTATTTTAGCGATAACGGTATTATAACGATAACGGTAACCAACCTTGGTTTTCTCACTTTGGAAGAGTTTAATAACTAACTCGCGTTTTTCTATTAAAGTGCGTCGATCCATCTTGTAAAGCTGCCTACAAACAAAGTAACATTCGTCAGAAAATGGGCTCAAAAATTTTATCAAAATTTGGTCCAGAGCACTGTGAAAAATGTATTAAATTTGCAAAATTCTAAACTATATCCACTCAGCCATAATTTACTTTTCCTATTTAGAACATATTGTTTCCACCACATTGAATTACTTATAAAACGCGAACAATCGCGAATTTCAAAAAAATCTGAAACACATGTTCACTTAATCAACTATAGATTATGATATGTAAGTTTGACAGTTCAATCACAAACATCTCCGTATAAAAAAGTCAAAAATTAGTTTTTCTTTATAGAATATCCTTGAAAATAGGACATGTCTGGATATACTTGAACATGTTATATAGAGTTTGCTAAAAACCGAAAAATTTGAAAACCGCGGTTTCGGTTTTTCAAAATTATAAAAACCGCGGTTTCGGTTATTTTTCGGTTTTCTTGTGATATTAATAGAATTGTTTTAAAATAATTTAATAATTAATATTTAATTTAATATATATTTAAAATTCAAGATATTTATTAAAATTCGATTGAATTCCTCACTCGAATAAAGACAATAACACCATTGCCGGGGAAAAAACGCGGAAACCGTTATAAATTAAAATTTTTTATTCTTTTTTCGGCAGATTAAACTGTATTTAAGGAGTTTAAATTTGGAATTTAGCAATTTGTTTAAAACAATATAAAGTTGAAATTTTATACAATAAATTTTGCGGACTACGCAATAAATCTTTTTCAAAAATAAGCGGTGAAAATCTGAACTGAATACGTGAAACTCAATATCTCTTAAACTACATGACTTTTGGTGCAATTTTTTTTCTAAAATTATAACCTCAGCTTATATTACACTGCTCTACAAAAAAAAGGTGAATGTTAGTGCAGTGGTTTTAGTATAACTAGGGGGTGCTGATTTCGAATCTGCAACCAGTTTGTTCAAATTGGCTCTAAGTTTCGCGCAATACGCGATTTAATTTTTTAAATTTTTCAGCCGATTTTGTCAATAGAAAATTTATAATTTAGTAACTATAGCTTCGGAGAGAAAAAGCTATACACATTTTAAGCTTAATTCCGTGCCCTATTTATAAAACTTAAGTGTGTATCAATATCTCAATAACTTTTCTAAATATAGTCGCTGAAAATCAAAATTTCAAAAAATTTTAAGGTTTTTTTAAAAACAAAATTAAGTATTAGAGTAAGTCCGATTTTAAATATCAAAGCCAATTTGGAAAGAAAAAGGTCCAAATTTATATATATGTTATACTGCTTTAACAAATTATGTGCAGTTTAGAGCCGTTTGTAATTAAACTTAGACTTAAAATGAATAAAAAAATATTTTACTATACTAAAAATCTACTGTACTATTACATAATTTTTTTTTTCTAAAAACATCAGATTTCATTGACTATTGATTTTTTTCCGATATTATTGCGATTTGTAAAATTTATATTTAAATCACAATATTTTCGTACACATTCAAAATGAGTTCGTCGAGAAATAATTGTAGAAGGTGTCCAAAGGCATTATTTAAATATAAACTTTAAAATTCGCAATAATTTAGCAAACGAACCAATAGTGAATGAAATCTGATGTTTTTGGAAAAAAAAATTCTGTAATAGTTCAGTAGATTTTTAGTACAGTAAAATATTTTTTTGATCATTTTAAGTCTAAATTTAATTACAAAAGGCTCTAAAACTGCACATAATTTGTTAAAGCAATATGACATATATATAAATTCTGGAACTTTTTCATTCCAAATTGGCTTTGACATTTCAAATTGGACTTCGTCTTATACTCCAATTTAAAAAAAAAACCTTAAAAAATTTTGAAATTTTGATTTTCAGCGACTATATTTAGAAAAGTTATTGAGATATTGATACACACTTAAGTATGAGAAATAGGGCACAGCATTAAGCTTAAACTGTGTAAAGCGTTTTCTTTCCGAAGCTATAGTTTCTAAATTATAAATTTTTTATTGAAAAAATCGGCTGAAAAATTAAAAAAATTTAAATCGTGAATTGTGCAAAACCTAGAATCAATTTGAAGAAACTGGTTCCAGATTCGAAATCAGGACCCACTAATTATCCTAAAACCACTGAAAAGTTGTGCAACTTATAAATATTGTCATATTTTGTAGAGCTGTGTTATCTGTAGTAATAAAAACAAAAAATCTTTAAAGTAATATTTAATGGAAAAATTGTTCATTACAATTAAATACAGAATTTTTTAAAATAAGAGCTGAACCCTTTTCGAAATTCTAGGCTCAATAATATGTAATTTAATTAATTATTTTAATTGCTTTAATTATTTGCTAAAAACCGACTTATTTTTGTCGGTTTTCGGTTTCGGATTTGAGTCCTCAAAAACCGCGGTTTCGGTTAAAACCGAACAGCAAACTCCAATGTTATATGTACCGCTGGATGCGCCTTAAAAAAATTGAGTATGTTGCCTTCAGCTAAAATGCAAAATTCTTCCAAAAACTAAAAAAATACCTTTTTTAAAAATGGTCCTGCTCGTGAGATCTCATTGCTAGACCCGAAATATTTTGGGAATCTTCATAAAACAAACCAAGGTTTATCTTGAGGGGGCAAATTTTTTACTTTTTTTCGTGAGTCGGTCTATTCTTTATGTTTTGATCTACCGTTAGTTTTAAGAATCCGTTATTTTCAAAAAACACGAAATATGCTGTGACATGAGAATTACACATATGGTCAAAATAATAAGTACAGCCTGAAATATTTTTTGTAAAGGTTCGTAGCCGAAAATTTATTTAAATTAAAAGAATAAACAAATACTATTTTTTTTGTTATAACATTAGAAATAAAATAATACTAAAACAATAATGGGAGTGTGTAAGGCAAACTGGTTAAAGCGTTCCTTAGTAAGACTTGTCATCCTTAAAATTGACAAGTATAAGGTAAAGTGTTCCCACTATCCTTAGTAAGTCACGCCAAGTCGACTCGTAGGTCAGCGTGCTGATCCCATTGCTACGGCAGTGGCCTTCTCGTGGTACTCCCTGGGGACCACCTCTGTTGAGAAGGAAGCGAATTCGAGCGACGGTCTGTAGCATGTCCGAATGGTCACTTAGGGAAAATAAAGTGACGTCTCGGGAAGTAGGCAGTTTTGCTAAGTTTGCTACTGACTTTCACCAAGCCAGGCTGGTGGCTTAGCTGGCAGCCCCAGCACCAGCCTAGGAGAGCTATAGGCCAATCACTTATTCTCCCCGAAATTGAAATGATTACTGAAACCTAGCGGCCCTATGTTCCACTGGGAATTAAAGGATTAAATATATATATAAAACAATAACAAAAAACACTAATTAAATTCAGTCTTGTTCAAAAAGTAACTAATTAATCAAAAAACATTGTACAAAATAATAAGTACATTTAGTTAAACTAAGGAAAACAGTAAAAAAAAAATTCTGCTAAATTGAGTGATTTTAGCTGAGTTTCGTTAAAAGCCGGATATCCACCATTATTTTGAATTATTTTGTTGACTCTTTTTGGCATGCTGGCAATAAGCTTCCTGCAGGTCTCTACTTGTATTTCATACCAAGTTTTTTGAACAAAAGTCCATAACTGATCCTTATTTTTAAAAACCGATTTTCCAATTCCTTGTTTTAACTCTCCCCAAAGATTTTCGGTGGGGTTTAAGTCCGGAGATTGACTTTGCCAGTAAAGAAGGGCCACATGATTGTCTTCGAACTAATCCTTTACCAACTTAGAAGTGTGCTTATGCTTCTGGAATGTCCATCAAAGAGGCATACTTTCCTCAGCATAGGTCTACATTGTATTTTCCAAGATATCTTTGTAGTGGAATCTGGTCATAGTGTCGGTATTTCGTTGTATCGGACCTACATCATACCACGAGAAACAACCCCAGACCATAATATTGCCGCACCCGTGCTTGACTGTCTTCTTTGTAAAGCGAACATGCAATTTCTTACCCTTAGGGGGTTCATCGTTCTACAAAATGTTTTGCCATTTTTTCCACCGTTTGCTCCGGGCCAATTGGAATGACTTCTTGCAAACGCCAACCTAGCCTTTAAGTTTTTTGTCTAAACAAAGGGACTCTTCTGGCTATCCATCCTGGTAAATGAGCTTCTTGTAGTCTACGACGAACCGTTCGCGATGAAATTATATTTCCAATATCTGCTGAAATCGCTCTTGAAGACACAAATGGGTCTTTCTTCGCAAGAGTTACAATACGGATATCTGTTGTTTTTAAAGCTTTTTGGTTATTCTGCGAGTTTAGAAGGGATTTTTAAGCTTTAAAGCATTTTGTACAAAAAATAGTGACCGATTAATAGTTTCTGCTATAGAACGAAGACTTTGACATCTTTCTCTTAGTATTGAAACAAATTTTCTCTCCTCCGGAGAACAATGATTTTTTCGACCCATCGCTGATTTTTTTACTATATATTTCGTTATGAATAAAGATAAACAACACTAAAATAACGAGTCTTTCCAAAAAAATAGAACAGACTACGAAAATATTAAAGAATTCAGCAATGTATTTATTATTTTGACCAAAGTACTGAAATCAGACCTGTACAAAACTAACACACAATGAAAACAATGTGGAAGCCATGTTTACTTTTTGTTAAAGTAACTAAAATTAAACATAAAGTACAAATAAGGTGTTCTTATTATTTTGACCATATGTATATCTGTTAGTTTAGTTTTTTTTTTTTATAAATCGTTCAATATTGATATTGAAGAATTAATTATCTACAAAACTGTATCATTTATTTGTAGAGTTTGGAATAAAATATAAAAATTTTATGCTTGGTGTTTCAAAAATAAAAATGTTCCTTACACGAAATAATTTGTGATCCAGTGTAGATGAAATAATGAACACTTTGGAAGTTCTGCATAAAGAAAAAAAATTGCAAAGAAACTTTAACGAAAAAAAATCGCATAATAGGCACACTCACATTACACATAACCCAACCAGTGATGGTGTTGTTGAAGATGATGGCGATGACGACGACCTACGACGACATCTATACAACAACGAGTATTTAGTTTTTTTTTTCATTTTTCAGTTCAGTTGTTATTAGTAGTAAAACCATAACGAATCGGAAACAAGCAAAAAAGTACAACTACAGATATTTAACAAAAAATAAGAAAAAAATTGAACAAAAAAGTTCAGTCGGTCGCTTGGTCGGTTGTTTGCACGTTTATATTAATTTAGTTGATTATAAACGCTGATTGTGTATAGGAGAGAAAAACAAGACGACGATATACCTATTGCTTATTTTTACATATTGGGGAATTTAAAACAAAATATCTTCATTTTCAATACACATTTAGACAAGAAAATAAAATGTAGTTAATTCGCGTTTATTAAAATGTGTGTGTTGATTGTTTTTGTATCTTCGCTTTAAAACGATGATGGGTTGCTTTCAAACGACGAACAAATATCCTAAAAAAACAACAACACTAATCATACTTAACTAAAATGAACCCACAATGATATAAACAACATATTGTTCAAAAAATATTCAAGAACTACATACAACCAAAACAACAAAACAATCTATAATATTGTACATACTTATTATTACTTGTGTATGGTTGAGTGTGAAATAAAAATTTCAGTTGCGACCACGACATTCGACAATACAACGAAGGCGCATAGCAGCAACTTCAATTATTAAAGTGTAGTATAAATATTTGTTTTTTTTTTTAATTTTTGGACTTCACTACCTTTAAGAGTAGCAAGAAATAATAAGTGCTGAGCTCTCCTTTTTTCCTCGTTGAAATATTGTTGTTGGTTGGATTGGATTCGTTTGATTGTTTGTTGCTGGTTACGGTGTCTAAGGCACTGGCTTAACAGCAACTACAACCACACAACAACAGTGCTAAATGTTCCGACTTACAAACGTGACGTGTTTTTAGTTTTTTTGTTGTATTAATTTCTTTAATAAATAATTTCAAAGTGATACTAAGCAACTGCTAATATAAATATATGTATACATAGAGCAGCTCTCTAAGAAAATAAAAGATAGAGAAAGAAAAAAAAAGTTACCTAAAACAAAGAAATTGTGCAAATGTCGTAGATATTGAAATAATACAATTAAAAGAATGAATGAATAAAGAGTTCAAAATTAAAGAAAATTAAAAATTAGTTATACAAATACGGTCTCCAAAGAGATATAAAATACTATTGCGTTAAATATAAAAACTGATAAAAATTTTATTAAAAACCATTTAAAATTTTTAATAAATTGAAAAAAATGTAAATTATAAAAAAAATACCTAACAATTTTCAAAAATTAAAAAAAAAACCATATTAATTTAAAACTTAATACGATTTAAATAAAATAAAAAAAACACATTAAAAAGTTAAATAAAAACCACAAAAAATTTTAATAATTAAAAAAAAATAAAGAATTTTATGTAATCCTTTAAACATAAATCTGAATATTGTTAAATGAATTAAAAACCTTAACTGCACCATTATAATAGTTTCTTAATTGAAATGTTTCTTTTTTTAGAAAAGTACTGAAAATATTCTCAAGTGTTTAAAACAAAAAATTAAAAATAACATACACACAAATGTACACAGCAGCACAATTAGCAGAATCGTCAACAGCCATAGCAGCTGTCAATAAAGCCGGTTGAAAAAAGAAAACAGCTGTTTTGTTTCCTTTTGAAAACAACAACATATACCATATTCTTCCTCTCTCTCTCTCTCTCTTGTAATAAGTTATAAAAAAAAACTTGAATGTTGAAAAATGCAGTTCTAAATAAAAGAAACAACAAAAACAATAAGGCTCTCATTCTCAAATAATTTTAAAACTTAACAGTAAAAGAGTTTTAAAGAGAGAGCTTAATAAGAGAGAGTGTTACATATACACTCTCTCTTTTATCACTTAACATTATCTATGTCTCTCACATTACCAATGTCGTTAATAGAGACTTCCACAATAACCGAATCATCAAAGCATAGAAATTTTCCTAAATTAACAACAAATTCTATGGTGGTTATACAAGCTACAACCTCTTTGCCAGCATCAAAATCTTCATCTTCGGCAGCAACGCAAAAAAGATCTCGTAAACGTTCCACTACCGATTTATCAAATGCAAATTGTAATACACAAACAAAACGTAATAGAAAACAACAACAACAAACTACATTGCAACAACAGTCTTTATTATTTCTTAATCAGCGAGTAAGTGTTTCTTTTATATCTCTCCCCCTTTAAAAAAAAACAACAATCAGAGCAAAATAAGCTGAGTTGCCCCTCTGTTAACCCCCTTTCTATATATTTGCTTTTGTATATTTCTTAACAGTGTTGTATAAATTAGTAGCACGTGCTTTTTTCTCCTTGTGTTTATGTAGTAAATTATGTGTCATAAGTTTTTGTTTTCTCTCTCTCTCTTTGTATTAACGCGATTCGTTTAACTTTTTATGAATATGTATTTAAAATTAAGTAAAGAAATTAGAGCAACTGCAAAAAATGTTTAAAGTAAAAAAGAAAATTGTGGAAAATGTTAATGATACTTTAAATAAAGCAATAAAATTGTTTAATAATTCGTAAAAACTGAATCTTGAAGATTCCAAGCTTCGTGTTAAAGATTTCGTTATAAAAAAAATATACATATCTACATTTTTTAGATACAAACATCTACATACATACATATTTTAAATTGTATAAACAAGAACGGTCGCTAAAAGAAAATTATGAAAAAAAAATAGTGTTGATGTGTAGTAGAATTTCTATTTACTTCTAGAATTCTTTTTAAAGTGCATCAAGAAATTAAGTTTAGTTCAGCCGTTGATGAAATATTTAAAAATTTTCCATGATTTTGACTTCAAAGGTAACCATGAGGTCACCCCCCATTTGTAAATGAAAAAGAGGAGAGACAATGAACACGTATTGTTTTAAGGCCCTTTATCATGTCTGGGGTGTGAAAAGAAGGAATAATTAAAAGCCGTCCAAAATCCCTTCCTACTAGTATTACTAAAAAAAAAAAAAATATTTACACTTGGTAGAAAAAGTATACATACACTTCAAGATAAATATTTTAAACGTCTACAAAAATTTTAATAAAAGATTTCGGCTAACTTAATTTTTAACATTGTTATGTCATCCATTTTACTAGTTTTTCAAAATAATTTCGAAAGTTTGTTACAGTGAATCAAAAAAGTTTAGGCACAGTCACTAGTTTATTTCCATCAAAATAAAAAACAAATATTCCGTTACTTCATTCAAAACTCGAAATATAAGAAGAAAAAAATCAACATCACAAATGTTTATGCACACTTTGTGCGTGGAACATGTTTTTACTAGTACAGTAGACGCTCGCAAATTAGAGCTTTCAGTAATTCTGAAATTCGAATTTAAAATTCTAATTTTTGAGCGTTTTTTTTGGTTATTTGAATACACAGGAAATCCCCAATTTATTTTTATTCTGTTTGAATAAAGTAAAACTAAAAAGGGGAATCACCAAATTATATATGTTTTTCCCTATTTGTTTTTTTTTTTGTCGCAATTATGTATATTTTTGGCTAGTTTATTTGTGAAATTTGATACGCGTGTACATATTATTTGGCAGTCTCTATTAAATAGTGAAAGTGTATCATTTAAAATGTTAAATAAATGTAAAAAAACACTTTATCATTGGAAACGAAACGAAAAAAAACGTCCAGAAATTAGAATAATTCAGAAATTAGAATTGCCTCAAAAACAAGGCGGTTCTAATTTGCGAGCGTCTACTGTATAACGATAATCTTTTATTTTCCTTTGCTCTGCTCGGTTTCTCTACATGTAATTAATTGTAATTAGTCCAATTCTCAAATGTTTCAAGTTAGTGTTAATCTTGATTTCGTGATTGAATTAGCAAAATGGGCAGAGGTACAGAAATTCCGAGAAAAGTTCGTAAAATTATAATAAATCTTCACGGACAGCAAACATTTTATCGCGAAATTGGCGATATAGTGCAGAGGCCATATTCAAGCATACGAAACATTATAAAACATTACATAAATACCGAAAAACTAGAGCGTGAGAGCATATCTGGACGGCCAAAGAAATTTACACCACGCCAGGGGGGTGTATGTCGGCATCTGGAGTGGGAAATCTCATTTTTATTGATGAAAAAACCCAGGTAGAAATTATGTGTGGTAAGAAAAAAGAAGCACTGGCAAAGCACAAGTAGACCGCGGTCTTACAAAGAGAAGTACTGGCAAACCACTAAATTTGGACGCTTTAACAATGCTTGAAAAGGGTGACTTCCAAGCGCTTTTTTTTTTCCTAAAACATTATTTTGGTTTTAAAAGAAGCTCCAAAGAAGAGTGGACATTTAGATAATTTTTGACTCCACAATACAATAACTCCAAGAATCAGCTATTTTTAGAGTAATTTAAAATTCTTCAGTGATGAGGGCACATAATTTGGTGGCAGGGAAAACATTTGATTTTTGTATGTTCTTGGTGCTTTCTCGATACTTTGCAAACCTTTAAATAGATCGGTGTTATCAGGAAAGCACTTTAATTTTTTTATTTGAGCGTTGGCAAAGCATTTGATTTTTATGTTTATGGGTGCTTTCCCAGGGCTTGGTAAAGCGTTGGCACCACCGTGGAACGGTGTTATCATTTGGGCATTGGGAAAGCGCTGTTAACAAGCACTCATACCACCCATTTCGGTGCTTTGCCAGTGCTGGTCCCTTTGTAATTTTCTACCTGGGAATGGACAAGTACCGATATATGAATATTTTGCAGGAACATTTGGATCCCAGTGTTGAAAAGTTAGGGTTGAACGGGAAACCATTTTCGTTCTGCCAAGAAAACGACCCAAAACATTCGTCGTATCTTGTGCAGGAATGGCTAATCTACCATTGCAAACAATTAAAAACAGCTACCATACAACCACGATAATTGGTCATCAGCCATTTCAAAACTGGTCACTCGCGCCCATAAGTAACTGTTATAGTATGTCTAATTGATTCTACAGTACAGCCAAGCAAAACTTTGGTAATGGGTGCGACAAACTAATGCATTACCTTGTAATGTATACTCATTACAAGTGTAATTATTATGCAACATAAAGTAATTAGTTAACGATAATTGGGTACATAATGCATTACTTTATAATGAATACTCCTTACCTTCAGCATTATTTTGAAGCATAAAGTAATTAGTTACCGAAAATTGATTACGTAATGCATTACTTTTTATGTCTACTCCTTACCTTCAGCATTATTTAGAACCACAGAATAATGAGTTAGCGATAGTTGATTACATTATCATTATTTTAAAACATAAAGTAACGCATTACCGAATGTTCATTACATAATGCATTATAATTAAATATAAAGTAAGGCTGTTTTAATTTAAATTAATTACTTCAATAATTTTTTATTAAAATTTTGTAAATATTTTTGAAGGGGCCATTTGTTGATACTTGTTATTTGGTTGTTACTTTTAAAACGGACAAATTTATTTGAATTCCATGTAGGATAAAAGCAAGTAACCACTTACTTTTTCATTCACTATCTGCAACTAAGTAACCCATATTGAAACTAAGTAACCCATTTGAAAATGAGCATATTGGTAACAATGAACAGATTACTTTGAGGGTCATCGCCTGTAAAATTCATCAGTGAAGTAAGGTATAAAGTAATCAGTGCAACCCTATGGCGATACATTACTTTACCTATTATTTGGTAATGTGTGGTTTTGCTGGGAGAGATTTAACATCTCGCTTTTTGTGTGAAAATAGAATTATAATAATGAAACTCACGAGCTCTACTTTAGTAGGTTTGAGGTTAAGAAGAAGAATAAACCTTCCTCAAAAGTTATAACCACTTTATATTTGCAAATCAGACTAGATCTAGTTTCTGCCTTTTTATGGACAGGCTTCATCAGTGATCTTCCATTAAATTGTATTATTGTTTATATTTTTATTGTCAGATTGTCTCTATATGAATAATTTCAGAAGTGATCAAACAGACATATACAAACATTCTACTTCAGATTTTCTGTTTATCTTCTTATTTCCTCCGTGTCACCTTTTCACAAATATTGCCACATTAACGTATGGTTTGTACGTACAAGTGCAGGCAATTTGTGTATATTGGAGATGGACAGCCAACAGGGCATTTTTAGTTTTTATAGTAAAGTGTTGTTTTTTCAAACGCGTCATATAGACCAAATACAATTAAAATTGCCATTAATATGTATTTTTATTAATTCTAATTTAGTAGGTTTGAGGTTAAGAAGAAGAATAAACCTTCCTCAAAAGTTATAAACACATTAAATTTGCAAATCAGACTAGATCTAGTTTCTGCCTTTTTATCTACATCGTTCGAAAAATAAGAAAAATTCCAAAATTATCTGCTCCAAAATTGGCTTGTTCAAGTTAAAAATGAATTAAGTAAAACATGTAGTGCAGAAACTATCCGCCATGTGCTTCGAGACAATAATTTTAATAGTAGAGTACCCCGCAAAAAACCTGTTGTAAATAAGAAGAATCAACACGCGCCTTAAATTCGCCATAGATATTACTGCGAAAGATTTAAGATTTTGGGAACGAGTAATATTTTCCGACGAGCTTAAATTTAATATTTGCGGCCCGGATGATGAAACATATGTTGGTGTGAAACCTTGTGGCAACGTCAATGGTTTGCGCCTGTATGTCAGTAGCCGGGGTAGGGAATTTGAAGTTTATTGAAGAACGACGGACAAAAATGTGTGCATTATTATATTAGTATCCAATTTATTGCAAAATGCTGAAAGCCTTGGTATAACGCATGAATTTCGGTTCTATCAGGACAATGGCCGGAAATATAAGCATGCATCGAAATAACTGGCTACCTTTACCCCTAAAATGGCGTTACCGAAATAACTGAAATACCGTTAACCTTAAAATACCGATACCGAAATAGTCAAAAAACCTTTACCCTTAAAATACCGTTACCGAACTAACTAAAATACCGGTAACCTTAAAATGCCAATAATCTAAAAGAGTCTGGCCCGATTTCAGCAGCTTATAATAGTTGGGACCCTTTTGGTCCCACCAAATACAGAACATTACCTTGGCTCCATGGATATTCGGCTTTAGCTTTGATTTGGCTGGTTGGCCAGGCTTCACATACGATTTCTTGCGCTTCTGCTTGTCGTAATGGATCCGTTTTTTATCGCCAGTAATGATTCAATGCAATATATATATATATATATATATATATATATATGCAGAGCAGAGAAACAAGCCGATCAAAATAATCGGCGGCGGCGGCGCAAGCAAAAAATCGGCGGCGGCGGCGGCGATTAAGGTTGAGCCGGAAAAAATCGGCGGCGGCGGCGCAACCAAATAATCGGCGGCGGCGGCGGCTTGATCGGCTTGATAGAACATTATACACGTAATTTAAAGATGTTTAAGGTTTTTTCTAAAATATAGCAGTAGAAAATTGTTCAAAAAATTTGGAATTATCAAATAAAAAATAATTTTAAGTTAAATTCATCGATAAAAATTTCAAATTTAGGATTTTTAGTTTTTGAACGGACCTAGAAGGTGAGATAGTTGGGCTTTCCAAATATATACATATGTTTATATATTCAACAAAATTGTGTGGAAATATTTTCAAATAAAACTGATTTTCTTAATTTTTTTCTTATTTTGTTTAATTTTGACGGCTTTTAATTACAATATTTTGTTAAAAAATTTGTTATTCTTAATTCAGAGTAAAATGAAGTTCTACTTTAATCGCTTTAAAATTGTCAAAGTTATACATTTATTTATAAAGATGGAATCTCTGCATTTATAAGAAAATTGAAAAAGTTAACGTTAATGAGTGTGCCAACAAGAACATCGAGTTGTCTTATAATAGCTGAAATTAAATGTTTAGAAAAATTACGATAACTTTTTCAATTTTCAATTAATTTAAACAAAAGAATCTGATTTTACTAAAAACTAAACCCACTTTCAGAATAAATTACAATAGTAAAGAATTTTTTAATACTGTAAAAAGCCGTCAATATTTTTTAAAAAATATTTCAAAATATTTCAGTTACAAATAAATAATTCTATATACATATATTTGGAAAGCAAATTTTTTTGTCTTTCCAAAAACGTCGGTTGAAAAATTGCTGAATTTAAAATTGTTAAGTGCTTGAAGTCGCTCAAAAACAGAGTTTTGACACTATAACCCCTGTTCTGAATTCCAAAACTTTTTAATTAGAGTAGTTTTGTAAAATCACACAAAATTCAAAATGTCGGAAATTGACTGTTTCGAACAAATTTTAGCAAACTGAAAAATTTTAAAATAAATTTTAACATATCAATTTTTGCAACAAAATATTCCTTTTACTTTCACCAAGCTTTTTCAACACGAAATAAAACGAAGAAAATAATTCGGATGTGGATCACAGAAGAGCAAAAAAATTCGGAATGTTTCACTTTTGAATTTTTTTATGTGGATTCGGAACTTAGAAATAAACAAACTCTATTTTCACTCAAAATTAAATGTGTTTTTAGAATAAACTACAAAAAAATATGGTTCGAAAAAAATTATGCTCGAAAAAAAAGTTGAAAAACTTAAAAGAAAAGTAAAAACATTCAGATATTCACCCCTGTTCTGAGTCCCGAAACTTTTTAATTAGAGTTGATTTGTAAAATCACACGGAATTAAAAATTTCGAAAATTTGCTGTTCCTACCAAATTTTAATATTCATAGACTAATTTTAAAATAAATTATTATATAATAATTGTTGTTAAAAAATATATATTCGTTTCACTATCATCAAGCTTTTTCTACACAAAATAAAACGAAAAAAATAACTCGGATGTGGATCACGGAACAGCAAAAAAATCCGGAATGTTTCACTTTAGAATTTTTTTGTGAATTCGGAACTCAGAATAGCGTCGATTATTGTAAATATCTCCCCAATTTAATAAGTCGGCCGAGAAATAACTTACTTAACATTTTTTTCGTCTGCAATGTCTTAAAAATGTGTCTTTTGATAATAATTTTAGGTGTACTGAAATTTCTGAAAAATGTGATGTGATCTACTTAACCAAACCTACGACCATAGATTCGAATGAATTAATTCTTTAATTCACTTTTGGATTTTTAATTAAAATTTACTAATATATCATTCGGTTATACCATTCCTTATGAATTCATTCACTGGCATCATTCTTTTAATTTTTATGCATAGTGAATGAATTCTTTAATGAATTCATTATTTTTATAATTATCTTTCACGTTTTATTCGGTTTTTAAAATATTAAAACAAATGTTTGCGTCTTTAAATTTTGGTTAATTACCTTCATTATTTTTATTATTTGATATCAATATTAAATCCCTAAAATAAGCCACATTTTTATTTAATTTGTAATTATAAACTAAATTGTTATCAGAATCATTGGTATATTCATACCTTAGTCTTTTACGGATTGAATAAAATTACTTGATTGATAAGCCATTTTGTAAAAGATTAGAATTAATGAAAAAAAAAAATAGGAAAATTCTGTGATATTAGTCGTTAGGTGAAACTGTAATTTATTTAGGTTGTAATTATTTATTTAAAGTTTTTATTAAATTGCGTGTTGTGATGTCCAATTTTTATTCAATTTTAAATAAAATACTTGACAATGTAAATAAGTAAAATCAAATTAATAAAATTCGCACTCCAGAAGAAGTTGAAATACCGTCAACGAAACGTCGAGTGAAAAGGATTTGATTTTTATTTCATTTTAACATTTAATTGACCATAATTAGCCCGTGGATAGAAAATTCTATAAATAAAGTATTGGTCACAAAATAAACTCGAAGAAATTAATTATTTAAATTGATTGTAATTCTATAAGGAATGTATTCAACATAAGAATGCATTCTATTTAATATTAAACTTTGGAAATGAAACATATGAATTAATTATAAAGGAATGGTTTGATGGAATTATATATATTCAATTTCTAAAGCTGAATTCGGTTTTGTGCGAATTAAGCTAAAATTGCATATCCTAATTTCAGCGAAATATGTCAGAAGTTTTCAAGCAAAACTTCCAACTTAAGAAATATTTATGACAAAAATCCTTCTTAGCTCTGACTATAAAACTGGTTCTTTTATTTCTTTTGAACTAAAAAAAATACTCTTGATGGTTCAGGAAACGATGAAGTAGAAAATTTGTTTTAAAAATGACATTTGTTTTTAATTTTTTTATTTTGGAAAATTGATACTTCCAGCCGAAATGAGCCGAAAAAAATCGGCGGCGGCGGCTGAGGCAAAAATGACCGGCGGCGGCGGCTAAAACGGCTCACGGCGGCTGGCTTGTTTCTCTGATGCAGAGCACAAACTCCGGGGACATTTTTTCGATCCACAGTTTACTATGGAGACATTTTGTTAGTTTGAGGACTCCTCAAACTCTTCATAGGTCGTGCTAATACTTTGAAGACATTTTTGACTAATATACACCATAGTTTTGGCCCAAACTATGCGCTTAACATACATATACATATATAATCCTTTAAATTCCTAGGATGAGCACATGGCCACAACAAGATTCTTCCATTAATCTCTGTTTTCGGCAATACGTTTGATCTGACTCCAGCTATATACTGCGTCTTGGATCTAATTGGTAGTGTTACTTTTCCAGGTGTTACTCGGACGACCCCTTCTTCCCCTTTGTTAACTTTTCGTTGCATTTCGGCAAAGTTTTGAGGGCTTAAACAAATGTCGTCTGCATAATCTAGATCATGCAGTCTTCTCGATATACCAAGATGATACCGCCTTCATTTGGGATGGACACACCCCTGTCTGACACCGCTATTAACATCTAAGAAATTGCTCCTCAAACCTTCGTGGAGAACCAAACATAATGCATCATTATAAAGAGCCTTGATTAGACGTATGATTTTAGGTGATATACCCTTGCATTTAAGCGACTTCCAGATGGAATATTGGTGGATGTAGTCTTTTAAAGTCCACGAAAATGGGGCTCTTAATTCGAAAGATTGCTCCAATACTATACTCAGGTTGTTTATGTGATAAACACAGGATCTGTTGGGACGAAAGCCTGCTTGTTCTGGAAGTAAATTTGAGTCCAACGCTTTGAAGATCCGATGATACAGAATTTGTGCAATGATTTTATTTATAATAATGAGGAGAATGATTCCTCTCCAATTTCCTTTTTTTTTTTAGCAATTTTGATAATAAGTCCGATTTTCATATCATCTGGCATATTTTCCGAGCTCCAAAACTGGGTAATTATCGGCATTATAATTGTTGCGGTCATCGGGCTGTTGATTTTGAAAAGTTCCGGGGGTAAGTTGTCTAGGCCACTTGATTTATGGTTTTTCAATAAATGGATTGCCTGAGTTATTTCCTCGATATCGGGAGTATTTGTATCTATAGGGAGGAGGTCGTGAATGTAACAGGTACACAAAGATTGAGTGTGGTTTGAATTTGGAGACGGTAAGTTTCTGTAGTAATTTTTCCACATACCAACTTGGTCATGTTGGCGTACTTTATGACACCATTCGCATCTTTTAAGGGTTTATTATTTGAATGGTTTTTCCCTGCCATGAGTCTGGTAATCCTGTACATGTCTCTCGAACTGGCAGCTTGAGCCTCTTGGACTAGATTATCTATCCATTTTTTGTCTGCTCTGGCACTACGTTTAACCTTTTTATTTGCCAGGTTATAAGAAATTTGGAGGTGTTGTTTCTGAATTCTAGTTTTAGCGTGGTTTTGGTCGTTGTTCAAGTTTTTTCTTTCATCTATAAGCTTTCATGTTCCATCGTATAACCACGGTTTATTGACCTTTTTTTCATAGCCCATACATTTTTCTGCCGATTTTGTGAAAGCGTTTTTTACTTCTCCCCATTACTCTTCAAGTAACTTCTATTATCGACTGCATCAAGACCTCGACTTCTTGCCAGAATTGTTGTTTGACGTCTTCTTTAATTAGTTTAGGTAAGTCAAATCTGGTGCATTTAACCCTGTTGTTAAAAACAGCTTTCAGCTTGAGTTGAAGGTCTCCTATTACTGACGTCGATATCGTGTATCTGGTTGTATGTTCTTTGATTGTGATGATTCCACTTAACCTTATGGATATTTTTGTGGGGAAATATTGTTCCTCCAATAACCAGATTGTAGTTGGCGCATGTCTCAAGAAAGAGTTCTCCGTTTTCGCTTAATCTTCCTATACCATGATTGCCCATAATAGCTTCTCTACCAGTGTTGTCACTTCCAACCTGTGCATTGAAATCTCCCATGAGTATTTTAATGTCACCATGGTTTATATGGTTCAGCACCAGAGATGCCAACTTTTTCAAAAAAAGTTACAAAAAGGGTAAAAACGCGTAAATTTCTATTTAACTAACAGTGGATAAAAAAGCACTAAATGGTTTTTAGGGCATTTAAAAAGATTTGTCTTGTTAATGAATTTTTGCATAAAACCAATGAAGTTTTATTGGAACTCGTCCATTGAAACTTTTCATTGAATTAATGGAATTCTTCATAAAATGTTATGAAAATTTTCATTTAATTATTAAAAGTTTCATACATTCAAGGAAAAAGTTTCATTAAAACTGAAATCATAAAAATATGAAGCTTTTTCATCAAATTTAAGAAATTTTTCATTTAGTTTTTAAAGGAAACTTCATCAGTTTACTGAAAAAATTCATTAAAACTCGTCCAGCAAAATTCCCACTTTGTGGTTTAATTAGAGTTGTGTCGTTCATGAACGAACTAGTTCATTTGAACGGTTCAGTTCATTGAACGATCAATCGTTCATTTCGTTCTTTTTCTTTGTACCCCTTTCTTATTAATTTTATTGCAGAATTAAATGTTTTTCTTAATAATTTAAAATTTTTAATAAAATTGTAATTTTCTGACACTATTAGTCTAGGCACAATAAAATTAATATAAACATGTAACATGTAGTGCGCCAATAAATTGGCGAACGAACGACACCGTTCACGAATCCCTGTTCAGACACAGCTGACAAAAAAAAAAACGATACCAAAAACGAACGATTGACCGATTTGAACGAACTAGTTCAATGAATTATTGAACGATAAGACCGAGTCACCAAAAAGAACGATTAAGTCCAACTTTAGGTTTAATTAAAATGAAATAAATAAAATTTTAATATAACATAAACATAAATTTAAGAAATAAAATCGAATACTTTCTTCTCAACATTAGCTCATGCCTATCAAAGTTAAGTATTTAAAGCAAATATACGTTAAACCGATTGCAGTATAAAAAAATTTTAAACAGGTTATGTTTATAATTGTTCCGTTATAATCGAACGTACATCAGCAAAAGTTTTTAGGAAGTAACGCGAATAAGTTACGTTAGATGTGAAAATGTATCAACGTTGAGTTTTCAACGTTGATAATAATTATCCGTGTTGAAAGTTAACGTGCATACAAAAAGTAATGTGTTAGTTTTCGTCTAAAACGCGTTTTTATGTACTTTTGAGTTTTTTTATGAGTTAACGGATATAGTTAAGTCGAAATACAGCTATTCTTAACATTTTTTCCCATATCCCTGCAAACATTTGGAAGATTTTCGCCATGACGATTAGAGCCTCATTGGCACTCAGACATTTAAAAGTTACACGGTTGCCACACGTGTACTTCTCTAATCCGCTGAATTGTCCGCCACTGTTTATTTAATTCGCCGTTTCCCATTATGCCGTACAATAGGTTAATCTCCCACTATCCGCAACCTGTAGAGGCGTCCCGTACACTAAGAGAATTATATCTATAAAACTAACTACAACTGCAGTTAAAAAAGTGTACACTGCAAATGCATTTAAAATTAACTGACATTACAGTTATTTTAACCACAATTGCATTTAAAAATAACTGCAATTGTAGTTTACACTTTTTTAAACTACAATTGTAGTTAATTCTACTGTCATAATTCTCTGAGTGTAGCACTTCAGCTATGGTTCCCTATTGGTCTTTACATTTTACCTTCAGGGATAGTTCCCGAGAGATTTATATAATATCCCAGGAGATAGGATGCAAAATTGACTTCTATTTATGGCGTTCAAGCAGCATTTCGGACGTGCAAAATCGTCTATCAACGTCTCTCGGCTTTAACTGGTGTGGTACCCAATTTCCTTGCTTTCGGATTAATCCTGGTACTTGCTGCTCTAGTGACTCCAATTGATTTTGCAAATTCTTCTTGAGTTTGACAACAATCTTCATCAAGTAATGCCTCCACTTCATCATCTGCTAACTTTTTTGGCTGACCTGGGTGGTCTTTGTATTCCTTGTAAAAATCACCACTTCTGAACCGCATAAACCATCTCTCTCACGTTGAAATCGATAGAACATATTCAGGATAAGCTTCGGTGAGTAATCAATGTGCTTTAGCTGCATTTTTTTTCTTCAAGAAGTCAAGCAAAACTTCTCGCAAATAATGCTTTTTTGGCACAAAGTTCGACAAAAAAAAACTTAGCTGTTTACACTATTTCATTCAATGACTAAGTGAGAATAAATGAGAGATGTTTACCCTCCAAAATGTCATATAAGTTATTAAAGACGCAAAGCATGTGTAAAAGATACGCCATCTGTTGTGAATCCCACATTTGTAAGTTATACACCTAATAATATTATCGTATTTAACAACTGTTAAAATTAGCTAGATATCTTTAACATTTTTAAAAAAGGTGTGTGAAATGCTTAAATAATACTATCAGAATTTCGTAAATTTTTTTTCTGAAACATTTTTATGTGAATACCAAGGTTGGTTACCGTTATCGTTATAATATCGTCATCGCTAAAATACTGAATACCGTTACCAAAACCTTTAAAAAAATCCAAATACCGTTAACAATACCGTTATTTTTATGGGCAGCTACCGGTATTTTACCGATATTTATTGTTTCATATAAAAAAGGCAAATTTTTTAACTATTTTATTTTAAAGGGTTCTTCAATAAGAGCGCTACAAAAGTTTTTTTAAATAAAACAAAAACAGTTTTGGATATCATTGAAATTCTTTATTCCTGTGAAAGTACGTTCGATGCCATTATGTATGGAAATCGATCTCTTTTGCATGGCCACCGCGGGCACGCTTGCAGAAGTCCAGACTCTGAACCCAATTTTCGACGGTTTTCAAGCATAAATCGGCCGATATTCGTACGAAGTTCATCAATCGTCGCTGGCTTGTTGGCATAGACCATAGATTTGACGTAGCCCCACAGGAAATAGTCCAACGGCGTCAAATCGCACGACCGAGGCGGCCAATCGACTGGACCATTTCGTGAGATAACACGTTCTCCAAACTTGGTTTGCAATAAATTGATTGTGACATTCGCTGTGTGGCTTGTGGCGCCGTCCTGTTGGAACCACATGTCCTTCAAGTCCATATCATCCAATTGGGGCCAAAAATATTCGGTTAACATTGAACGGTAGCGATTCCCATTCACAGTAACGTGCCGGTCTTGATCATCACGGAAGAAGTACGGCCCAATGACGCCGCCGGCCCATAAACCGCACCAAACCGTAATGTGGATTGCTGTCTGACCAAGAACGCATATTTTGTTTATTGACGAAGCCATTCATTATGACGAACATAAATTGGACGTAGCGCTCTTTACGTTGAGGCCACTGACTCCGAATTTCGGTAGTAAATTTTAATAATTTCGACTCGTTGTTGGCTCGTATATCTTTCCATCATGAAATAGCAAACCTTACTGAAGAGAAATGTCAAAAGAGCGGCAAGAAATATGGCGTTGTTTGCTGTCCCTGTCTTTCTACTTTTGTAGCGTCCCTGTTGAAGAACCCTTAATAATCTTGAGTTTTTTTCCAAAAAAAAAAAAAATTATAGATAATAATTCCAGTTATTAAAACTAGCAGCATTGAATTTAAAACTTATAATCTGTATTTTTAACATTTAAAATTATGCAATGTTGAGGGGGGTATATGCTATATTTTTACTGGTTTTTTGTAATTTTAACGCAAATTATAATTTTGGTACGTACCGGTATTGCTGTTTCGATAACGGTATACCGTTACCGAAACAGCCTTAAATACCGTTACCCTTACCAATACCGAAACAAACAAAATTTGATACCGTTATCGTTACCCTTACCGTTACTCGTTTCGGTAACCAACATTGGTGAATACAGAAATAAAACGTTTGTGAAAATTTAATCAAAAGATAATAAACTTTTTTCTCAGTGTATCTCTTATCACAACTAAGAAAATAATTCAAACCAAAAATTCTAAAAATATTCCATTCCCTAACTAAAATAATTTTAAACTTTTTATTTTCGGTTTGTATCTTTATAAATACACCAACCAACAACACACATATGCATTGTGTCTGTGCGAATTGAAAATGAAATTTTTTCATAAAAATTCTGTGTATGTATGGATAAGACTTTGTAAAACAGAAAAACACAAAATATAATTCGCATGACGTTACGTGACGTTATATACGGTCTCCCGACCTTGACTCATCGGCATGAACTGTTCAACTGAAACGTTTCACACACGAATAAAACAAATGCATACCAAACACAAGTCGGAATTTGTATGGTAGTATACCAGGGATGGGAAATTGGATTTGCATTTCGGTATAAAAAAATGTTTGAAGAGTACTTTTTTGTTTTTTGATATTTGTAGCTTTTTTAACCCTTATTATTCTATCGCAGAGCTTTTAAAACGTCAGTCCCTTATTCTATTTTCAATGCTGATGTACTATGGAATGATTGAATTCTCCAATCATTGAATCCAATCATTCTTCAAGCGCTAGGAATTCAATCAGTAATTCAATCGGCTTTTTTATCAACCTATTAGCAAAAAATACTAGTTCAGAACTAGTTATGCACTAGTTTATTTAAACCAGGCAACTAGTATGAGTTCTACCGCCGCTCCATACCAACAACTGTAGAATTTAACATGGAGATGTCATAGGGATGGGGCAATTGTTGCCAAACTCCCACTTTGGTACTAGTTGTATAACTAGTTTGGAAATTACAATTTAAGAACGAAAAATAGGGAGCGAAACTGGTGCTAATTTGACACTCGCGGAACTAGTTCCAAAGTGACTTTGGGAATAGTACTGTACCAGTTGGTTGTATCTGAATTATATAGATAAAAACAGATGTTTTTCCTTTGATAATACGCAGATTAGACCGATAGTTTCCTCTTACTGAGATAATTATATCCATTTACCAAATAAAATTTAAAATATTTTGTGTTTATGATTTCTAATGGCAATAAAACATTTTAGTGTTTATTTGCAAACTCAGAATGTATTACGTATTACAAACAAAGGTAGTATTTCAAAACTCGTATTTAAATTCTATCTTTTGAAATCTCTGCACAGTTTCAATGAAACTATTAGGAATACAAATTGCTAAAGATTATTGTTTTTGGAAGAAAAAAATAAGCTGTATGTACTGGTTCTTATAAGAAATTTACTAAACAAGATCTGGATTGACTGTACTGTACCAGTACTGTACTTGTTGATTTACATCTCAATTCAATTCACAATAAAAAAATTCAAGTGTTTATTTACAAACTCGTGATTTTTTTAATAAATATAAATGCAAAAAAAACTTATAATTTCAAATCTCATATTTTAATTCAGGTAATTTTTTTAAACAGTCTCTACATAGATCGTATTTAACTAGTACACAACTGGTTCAAAAATGATTATTTTGAGAACTAGTTATGTAATTACTAGTCAAAAAACTAGTATGTATTAGAACTAGTTTGGAATTCAAACTACTGTTTGCTACTGGGAATCTCTTTAAAAGTTTGGGAATTCAATCGATTTCTAATTCAATTGAGTAATTTGGGTACGACATTGGGTTTTAAAAATTATTTGTTTTTATCAAAGGCATTTAACATTTCTTTACAAATACAACAAAACTAAAAAATAATATTAAAAAAAAAAAATAATAACCTGAATTTGTTACTTCAAGCGATTTTACAAGTAGGATTCCCCTTTTCATTTCAATACAGTGATGCCAGACTTAAAAGTTACTAAACTTAATTTTGGGATTTATTTTCTACAATTTCTATCAAATTAAAAAAATTAAAAACCTCACACCTATTTTGCTGTCGAGCTGTGTACGTACTTTTTTGAATCAAAAAAGGACAATCATATCAACTTTTCCATCCCTGTGGTATACCTAATAATAGCAGTAGCTAGAACAACAACAACGAGTATTTTAATACCCAACCAACAATTATCGCCACGTCAAACAAATCATTCATACTTTTTACAAGTGTGGGGACTTTTCAAACAAAAAACCATCAAACATAACCACTCGCCAACCTCCAAACTTCATTATGTTGTCACACATGTTTGATGTTCGTATCCCCCCAATAGAAATTATTTTGTAAGTGATTAGTACATATTATTTTCGTTTCAAACAACAATATTTCTTCTGCTTGTCACTTTTGTTGTTGGTTGTATTTTAAACTTTTTTATTGTTTTATTTCGTTCGTATGCGGTTGTTTTTTATATATATATATATATTTCTGTCTTATCACCACTTGGAGTCCATTCCCCTTTTAAACTAGTTGGACTGGTTTTGTAGTTTTCATTTTTTACATCTTCGTGTTTGCAAATATTTTTTTATAAATTGTTTTCATTTACAGTATTTACCGCCTATATGCAAGCCGGTTATATGCATGTAACGCTTATATGCAACCCAACATGAACAATTTTACTTTGGTGTTTAAAATACTCGAAATGTTTTTGTTAGAGTTGGGCTTAATCGTTCTTTTTGATGACTCGGTCATATCGTTCAATAAAATTCATTGAACTAGTTCGTTCAAATCGTTCTTTTTTGTTATCGTTCTTTTTTGTCATGAGCTGTGTCTTAACAGTGATTCGGGAACGGTGTCGTTCATTCGACAATTTATTGGCGCACTACATGTTACATGTTTATATTAATTTTATTGTGCATAGACTAATAGTGTCAGAAAATTACAATTTTATTAAAAATTTGAAATTATTAAGAAAAACATTTAATTCCGTAATAAAATTAATAAGAAAGGTATACAAACTTTTTATGACTACAAAAAAGAACGAAATGAACGAAATGAACGAAAAGAACGAATAATGGTGAACGATGTCATATCGTTCAATGAACTGAACCGTTCAAATGAACTAGTTCGTTCATGAACGACACAACTCTAGTTTTTGTACAGATATGGTCAAAATAATAAGTACACCTGCTTATTCTTTTTTATTTAAATAAATAAATAACTTTAATATGGCAATGCCTTTAAAAGTAAAAACAAAACTGGGGCTTCCCCGTTGTTTTCATTGTGTGTTAGTTTTGTACAGGTGAGATTTAAACAGGGAATGTTTTATACTATAACGTAAAAAAAGGCCTGACTGATTTGTTATATCGCGGTAAGTATAAAATAAGCCCATTCACTTTAAAGTTTCAGTGTTATTAACTTTATTCTAAAATCGCTAAAAACAATAAAAAATCTGGTCATTTTTAAGGCACTGCCATTTTAAGTTTGGCGACCATTTGTAGAAGTAAATAATGCAAGACTTAAGGAAATTTTATAGGAATTCCAAAAATATACAGTTTTTTCAGAACTGATCAGTACTCGCAAAATTTTACTATGTAATTTGATAGAAGGTCGATATCGCTTATTTTTCGTTAAAAGCCACGCCTACTTAACACAAGTAACAAAATAAAAAAACAGACGTCACGTTAAAATTCTACATAATTTTCCACTATTTTGATCTTTAAAAATAAAGGCAACGAGAATAAAATTAGAAAAAAACTTGAATGGCTCTATTTTATTGCACATCACTGTATCTCGCTTTTATATACAATAAAATGCAATTTTAAGAAATTCCATATAAGAAATCATATATGCATAGTCTCACATTTTCATCAATAATGAAAAAATGCTCCATCATTCACGGAAAAACAGCTGTTCCATTGAATTACAGATGTTTCATATCTATTATACTACTCTTAACACTATTAATTCGTACGGGGCACATTAAATCTCAATTTTTATTTTTAATTAGCAAGGCAAGTTTAAAATGGTACAATAAAAGTAATTGGCACAAGAAAATGCAAAAATTGCACACAAATTCCAAAAATTTTAAAGTATAATAGTTGATTTAAGTGTTTTCTGAATGTTGTTAGCGAAAATACAGTAATGAAGGAATTTACAGTTGAATTCCTAAAGTGCAATCGGAGTAAATTAGTATGATTTTTAAAGATTGAAGTTTTCGTTGTTATAAAAAATCTGAAATTTAATTTTAGCAACATTAAAAAAAATATATATTTTTTTGTAAATTTTTTTCAAAAATTATCTACAAAGTTTGATTTTTTACTGCAAAACAATGGTATATTTTTTAATGAAAAGTCTAAAAAATCGACAACATGGCAAAAATGTCATTTAATGGTAAATGCCAAAAAAAACTATAATTCCGACTTAACACCTGCCTAGTAAATTTGGAACCCTACCGCGAATATCATGAAAAATGAGAAAAAGTTTTTAAAGAAATTTCGCGATGAGCTTGTCAACTAAAGCTTCGAAGGCCATTTAACGACAATCCAAAAGAAAATTATGGAAAAAATTAAGCCACGAATTTTTAAGAAAATAATTAAAATGAAACTTGAGTTTTTTTTCAAATAAATTACATAGAAAACTCCAGAAAAAATGAAGTTTCATTTTAATGATTTTCTTAATAATTTGTGGCTTAATTTTTTGCAATTTTTTCTTATGGATTATTATTAAATATCCCTCGAAGCTTAAGCTGATAAGAACTTTATTTCATTTTTCAGGATATTTGGCATAGGGTTCCGAATTTGATATGGTGTTAAGTCAGAATTATGATCTTATTAATTCGTTTTGGTAATATTTAACTCAGCTTTTCCAATATGTTGCTCAACATATTGGATTGTTAATTTAGAATAACCAAAATCTCTTCGAACTGCGCGATTTAATTTAATGCAATTTTTTATTACGATAAAAGCCCTCTTTTTGGGTTCTATCGTGATTTTTCCTGAATCATAATATAACTTTATTCATTTTTAAAGGATTGCATGTCTACTGAACTTATCTAGTACCATAATTATGTTATATGTTATTTTCTGACATCCCACGTAAAATAGTTTTAATATAGATTTATATGACTTTATAAAATTTCTTGTGGGAATATATTGCAAAATATGTATTAATACAAATATATATTAAATTGTTTAACATTGTATAACGTTGTATATTAAATATATAAATATATCCTTCTTTAATATTAAACTTCATATAGTGCAATATATAATAATATCCAATTATATATCTATATGTCACTACATATGCCACATATAATTACATATTTTTATATACTAGTGTATATAATTGGATATATTTATATTGCATTACACTATGCGACAGCCAAAATCGGGATGTGATGAAACCAACGGGAAATGTTATATCGGTCAAAAACAAGTTATACGTGTCCCGGCGTTTCGCTGGGTCACCCCTAGGAATCGAGATATATCTTTTTTTGACATAACTCGAGAACCACTAATCCGATTTTGCTCAAACAATTTTAAAAAAATTAAAAATTACAATTTCTTTAATCTGTTCATATAACGTTTTTCTATATACTCAACAGTTTTGCCGGTAAAAATAAATGTTTGTTACCGCTACCATAAAAATCAATAACCTTTTGTTTATTACTTTTTTTTAATATTTTAGGCAAAAAATATTTTTTTCTTCATACATTTATTTTTACCGGCAAAACTGTTGAGTATATAGAAAAACGTTATATGAAAAATTTTTAAAATTGTTTGAGCAAAATCGGACTAGTGGTTCTCGAGTTATGTCAAAAAAAAGACCACCAAAGGTCAAATCGATATATCTCGATTCCTAGAGGTGACCCAGCGAAACGCCGGGACACGTATAACTTCCTTTTTTACCGATATAACTTTCCCCGGTAGTTTGAACCCTTCCCGATCACTGACCCCTACCATTTGTCTCACAGTGTTATATATAATTTGATACATTTGAGTGGGGACAAAATTCGGATCCAATTGTATAAAACTATAACTGAATCAATCAAATTATGTCTTATATCATAATTACCTAATTCTATCAATTTAGATCTTATTAAACTAATTTAGAGACAATCCCAGCAAAATTTTTTTGAACTGGTTGCCTTTGAATCTGTTCTAGAACAGGTGTTTTTACCACCGGTTCCGTGTAACAGGTTCTAGATCTGATTCTTGGAAGTCATAATGGAAGGCTTCACAGTCGCAGAACCGGTTCTATAACTGGTTCTAGAACCGGTTCCAAAGCAACCTGTTCTAGTTTGGAGGAACAGAACCTGTTGCTTTTGGGACAAACTCAAACAAAAATCACCGATGATAGAACATAAATTAGAACAGGTTGCATGCAAGAACAACTTGTTCTACAACCGGTTCTTTGCATCCGACGATTTTGCTGGGATATAATACAGTAAGACGTTCTCATTTTTCGGATAAAATCATGTATAATGTCTGAGTCACAAAATACTTTTTTTGCATGGGATTTAAAGTAAAAAAAAAAATAAAAATGACCGTACGAATTAATAATGATTATGGTAGTAAGTCAGCTGTTCGAACACAAATAAAATGCATATTAAACAGTTGTAATTGTGAATTTATATTGTGAGTTCAAAATGTCGAACTAGCTTATACTACATTTATAATTGAGCAAAAACCACCTAGTTCTTGTACAAAACTAGTTTTTGCTTGTTTTTTTGTATGCGTTTTGACAAGTTAAAAACTACAAGAGCCAAAAACCAGGTAGTTTTTGCTCAGGTATAAATGTAGTATTAGAGTTTTTGGACTACCCGTGTTCTGATCTGACCAGATCTCAGTAGATCTGATTGTACCAGATCTAATTAGATCTCAAAATTGGGAACAAATTTGAGATCTAAATAGATCTGATCTGATCAGATCTATGCAGATCTGAAGCACCATATATAATCAGATCCAATTTGAGTTTGACTTCAAATTAAAATTAAAGAAGTTATACCAGGGTTGGCAGGCAATACCGCTAAAATACCGTTATCGATTCAAAACCCTTTCGACTGACTACCGTTACCCCTAATATACCGTTACCGAAATACCCGGAATACCGTTATCCTTAAAATACCGTTACCGAAATAACTGAAATACCGTTATCCTTATAATACCAATACCGAAATAAATGAAATATCAATACCCTTAAAATACCCTTACCGAAACAAATGAAATATTGTTATCCCTAAAATACCGCTACCGTTATTTTTAATTTTCTGCTTTTGGTAATTTCACAGTATTTTTTGCACATTAAGTTGATAAATTGGTTCAGTTTTTAATCCCGTTTGTTTTTTGTGAAAATAAAATTACGGGATGCATCGAAATAACTGACTACCGTTACCGTAAAAATACCGTTACCGATATAACTGAAATACCGTTAACCTTAAAATACCGTTACCGAAATAACTCAAATACCCTTATCCTTAAAATACCGATACCGAAATAAATGAAATAGTGTTAACCTTAAAATACCGTTACCGAAATAACCTAAAATATCATTACCCTAACGATAACCGCATTCGTTTTGGTTACCATCCATGAGTTATATCTATAATTCCATCTTCTTACCGTGTAATTCTTCAAAGAAAACTTGTTTGTAAATTTTTATTTTGGTGCCAGCTCAAATGAATAAGATCTGGTACGAAATCTGGCCATATCTGCTCAAATCTGGCCATGAAAATCACCCAATTTTCCAGATCACTGTAGATATGAACAGATCTGTCATCTTTGATCATATGTGATCAGATCTGGCACCGGATCTAATTAGATTCAATCATGTCTATGTAGATTCTGCACATATCTGATCAGATCTAAACTTTTTTACATTGGTAGTAATAACAAAACTGGCTTTAACCAGTTTTGTACTAATGTATAGGATGCATGTAAGGAGTTTTCAAATAAACACTCAAAAGAGGCGCAAATCAACTAGTATACAGTACTGGTAGGCAAGGTTGCCAATTTAGCCATTTTCCGGCTAGATCTAGCCATTTTAATTTCATCTAGCCATAAAAAAATGGCTAGATTTTGCCCTAGCCATTTTTTCTTTTAATGTTTTACAGTTAATTTCATATAAAAGTGCTTGAATTTTTATGATTTTCAAAATTTTAGTACAAAATTTTCAATTTTTAAAACTTTTATTTGGGTTCACAGACAGATGTAATTTTTACATTCGATTTAAAATCATGTATTTTGTAAAATTTAAAGGAAAATATTTTAGAAATTCGAAAAACACTAAAAGTTAAAGGCTACTTTCATGAAATTCGTGTTAGAACTCTTCATTATCACTGAATTATATTAAAATTATTGGGTTTTTGCTTTATTTTTAAATTTTAGCCATTTTTTCTGCGTAATCTAGCCATTTTTTCAGTTCAAGTGTTGGCAACCTTGCTGGTAGGCGGTATTCGTCGCTCTCTTTCGAAGATTGACATTTTGTATAGAAAAATGTTAGCCTTTGCAGACATGTGTAATTCATATGGTAACATTTTTCAATACAAATTGAGAAGAGAGTGATTTAACAGAGGTTGGGTGGGTGAGTAGGTACCTCTTTTAATTATATGCTTGTTGATACAAGTCCTGCCGATGCATATAAGCGAGTTTTTATAGAGGATTTCCCGTTTATACTCATAAACAGTAAAAGTCGTACAGATTAAGGAATGCATATAAGCGTTAACTACTGTATACATATTTTTTATTGTATTTTCTGTGGCATTGTATGAAGTGCACTCGTTCTCTCTATATACATACATATGTGACTTGCATTTAAGAGTGTTGTTTTTTGCTCTTTCTCGTTACCTTTTTCTCACTGTGTATGATGATTATATGCCGATGCATATAAGCGAGTTTTTATAGAGGATTTCCCGTTTATACTCATAAACAGTAAAAGTCGTACAGATTAAGGAATGCATATAAGCGTTAACTACTGTATACATATTTTTTATTGTATTTTCTGTGGCATTGTATGAAGTGCACTCGTTCTCTCTATATACATACATATGTGACTTGCATTTAAGAGTGTTGTTTTTTGCTCTTTCTCGTTACCTTTTTCTCACTGTGTATGATGATTGTCGTGTTTTATGATGTTTGTTCGGTTACGCTCTTTTGATTAGTTAGGTTAGGTTTTCTCGATTTTTTAGTTGTTCGTTTTGTTTAAAAACGGAGGAACAATTTCAATAATTTATTGTATCTAAACCATTAAATTATATTTTAGTGTTTAATTTTATATAAAGATAGAAAATAGAAAATTTATTAGATTTTTTCGGATTTTTTTTACTTGTGTGGTCGTTAGATAACTATATTTTTTGTGAGTTGTTGTTGATTTACAATTACTTACTGTATAAATAATAATTCCACACAGCATACATAATGAAATCAACTAGTTCTCATTAAATTTTTTCTTTCTATACTATGACCTATTTTAATAATTTCACCACAATAAGGGGTGATATTTTAAACTTTTTTCCTGATAATATCGTAGTGTCTCGAAGTTTTCAATAGATAAATTTTTTTTAAAGATTTAGGATTTTGTTATTTATGCTGCGTTCACATCCCCAGATTTCAATGGAAATCTCGCCAGAAATCTTGACCGTTTACATTTGCACTTTATGACAGTAGCGAGATATATTTTTCACAACCTCATTTTTTTGTAAACAAATTACTATAAAAAATAACCTCAAATTAAAAATATTTCTAAAAACCATTTTTTTTTTTGGCGGAGTACAATTTACATTATCTTATGTAAAGATCTAACGCCAATTATGTTAGTGAATTTGTATTTTTTTAATGTAAATTATAGTATTGACTTGCTATGGATCTGTGCGAACATCAAACGAATTACATGTAAAACAATTATATATGGCTACCTATATGTAACTATTTTTACTCGGGTAGTTTTTGTACAAAACTGGTTTTTGCTTGTTTTTTATGTATGCGTTTTGACTAGGGTTTGGGATTTCCCGGACTTTTTTATTTCCCGGGAAACGGGAATGAAAAAATTTGAATCCCGGGAAATATTTTTAAATAAAATTGTTAATGAAAACCACCTATATAAGTAATCTTTGTTAAAAAAACACTATTTCAGTACAAATTAAGTCTGTGTAGTGAGAATTCAAAGTAAAAATATCAGAATGTTGAACATTTGATTTCACATAAATTACTCTAAGCACTGCCAAATGAATTGCATGATTCCAGCAAAAAGCACCCACTACTGGACTGTCGGAAACAAAAGTGTTTCATCACATTTGGCCCATTAGATATGGTGGCCACAATGTTATTTTCTAAAGACAAATAAAATTCTTATAGTCTTATTTCTACAATTCTTCTTATTTCATCAGCATTACTTATATCTTCCTGATATATAAACCAACCTCAGGTTATAAAATGAATTATTTCCATTTATACATATGTTCAAATATCTCTTGTGATATTCTTGTCCATTCATCTAAGATTACAGTAAATTTCCTATTGTTAGAAATATTGCTCTATATTTTTTTATCATGATCTGTTTTACATGATTGTAATAATTTAATATAATATTCTTTCATTTTTTGGCAATGTCAGGTTTTTATTATAAAAACTTTCTCGAATAAACGAAGATCTAGTTATGGTGCGGATTGGCCTTCCGTCGACTGCGGCTAATTTGGATACCATTTCAGAAAATGTTTGCCCTACTATAAAACGTTGAATGCCTATTCAGCTTACACTTTTTTCTTCGGGTACTTTGCTAATTTTAGCTGGAACGTTATTCTTGTTGTTGATTTCTTCAAGAGAATTTGCATGACCATCAATTTTTTTTTTTGTGAACCAAATTTAAATGTCGGATAACCAAATTTAGATACCTCCGTTAACCATTAGTCTTTTAGGGTTAATATTGCACTGCGTTACATTGTCCTTTTTGTGAAGTATTTCCATACTCCTGACATTTTATTCTTTAATATAAAAGAATATATTAGTTTGAAAGCAGGTGTATTAAAATAAAGTAAACTTACTTGAAAATATCACATTTATTAATGAAAACGTTACTTATAAAATTATTGGCCCTTAATATAAAGGAGTATTTTCAATTTAAAGTCGACTTTATTTTTAATCAAACGGTTTTGTTCATTTTGTGTATGAAAACCTTATGAAAATATTTATATTTTGAAAGATTTTGATTGGTTGAAAATAAATTAACCAATCATAATGCTCCAAAAATAAACCAAGTCAGGGTATACTGCCACTCAATATTTTAACTAAAGTCGACTTTACCTAAAATATACATTTGAAAAATTTAGATAGTAAGGGCGATTATTTATAAGAAACAAAACTTTTTATTCATATTTCTTTTAAACATTTTACCAAGTTTTTAGGTTTTACTACCTAAATTTTGAATAAGTTATGCGAAAAATCTTTATTAGTTGAAATGCTCCTAAATAATTACTTGGCAAAATTTTTTTTGTGTGTGAAATAAATTGATTCCTTTTTAAAAGATTTTAACAATGACATTTTTGTTTTTTATGACTAAAATTAAAAAATCCTATTCCAAACAAAAACAATTTAAAAAATTTAATAGGGGTTTTCCTATAAACTCGTAAATGCCTTGTAAACCTTGTATGAATACAAACCATATTTTTTATGTATGGATTTTACATTAATATACCAGGTTTACACCGTTTACGAGTAGAATACGAGTTTATATGAAAACCCCTAAAATTTTTTAAATTTACCGTTTTCCCGGGAAAAATATATTATTTTCCTGGGAATTCCCGGCAAACTTTTCCCGGGATTTCCCGGGAATTCCCGAACCCCAAACCCTAGTTTTTACAATTAAAAATTAGCAAGACCCAAAAACTAGGTAGTTTTTCCTGAGTATAATTCCAGTATAAAACAAATTTCTGAAATAATTTCAATATTTTTCGGCAATTTTGTATGGAAAATATTTGCAAGAAATTTTTTTATATATTTTTTTGACAAGTTTCCGAATTGTTCTTAACGCTATTATCTATCTTCTTTAAAAATAAATTTCTGTCTAAGATTATTTAAAGTACCTACTTTTTGTATATATTTTACAATTAATTTTTAAAGGCACATTTACACGTGAGAGAAAACTGCTAGAGATAGAGCAAAAACACTTCTAAATACATCTATTGTGAATGATTTAAGCTATATGTGCCTTAACAAAAAATTTTAATATTTTAGAATTTTTTTTTATCATAAAAAATTACGTTATAGTTTTAGACTTCACGAGTAAAAACAGTTTTCATTTTTTCTTTGCTTGGCCAAGATTTAGTTTTATCGCAATGAATTAATGGCCTTTTGGCATTTTAAAGCTTAGGTACATAACAAATTCCAAATCCCATCACTGATATACACTTGCTAGAAAAAGTATCTACACACTTTGAAATAAAAAGTTTATACCCTAAAAAAATTTAAAATAATACACTTTTGTTCAACAAATTTTTTTTAAAAAAGTATTAAGTCATTTATTTGCTATTTTTAACTCACTCTAAAGTTTATTGTTTTATAAAAAATAACAGAAAAAAAAACATTAAAAAAATCGAAAAATTCACAAGAAAAAGTATTCGTACACTTGAAATATTTACATATGTACACGCTGAAAAAAAAACGGCCTGTCCCAAACATATTTTTGCTGGTAATATATATATATATTTGGAGAAATTGTTAAACATATTCGCCGTGTTTTTACTAGAAACACTATATATTTGCATGCAAATATATTATGTTTGCAAGCAAATATATTATGTTTGCCTCTAAATATATAATGTTTGGATGAAATAAAATGACGCTATCGACAAATGTGTGTCATAAACAAATTATGTTTCCATGCAAATACTATATATAAATAATATATTTAGTTATAAAGCAATTATTAATATATGCCAAACAATAGGCGTATTTATTCTACTCTCCAAATTTCTCTATATTTTAATTGAAAAACATAAAATGTAAAATTAATACATCTACTGTTTGGCGATTATTTAATAACTAAATATATTATAGTGCCTGTCTCTGGGGCACAATCACCAGATGGCCCCTGGAGCTACGAAGAGTTGGTGCATCCCTGCCTAAAATGCTCTACAAGACTTTTCTATATGTTTAAACTATGTTTAATAGTAAATTAGTACAATCGTGTTCATTCTTAAATTTATATTAATTATTAAGTTTTTTGAAATTTTGAAGAATCATTATATTATAGTTTATAATTTTTTTTTAATGTAATGGAGATTTATTGATTAAAAAGAATCATATACCTTAAAGAACTTATTCTAAATTATTTATTTCAGTCATTAAAACATTGACTTTGCCGTATTAACAATATTTTTTTTTGTTGAAATTGTATCTAGGTCTTTTGGCGAATATTTGGTTTGGGGCAGTTACACCGATTTGGGTTACTTTGAAAATCATTAAAAAAGTAATAGAAAATATGCAAATAATTAGAATAAAAATCATAGAAATAAAAGCCAAGATATCGTTAGCTGAAATGCAAAACCACGTAACTAACATTTTTACTATTTTACAGGAGAAACAAAAAATGTTATATATTGAAAAATAAATGGAGTTTTGGTAATCAAATATCGCAGATTTTCTAAATATAGACTGATTAATTCATTTCTGGAATAAAAGTAATAATTTATTAATGTTTCAAAGAGTTAAGTTAGTTATGCGCTTTTGAACTCGTATTTTCTTAAACAAAAACACGTAACTACAATGAATTTTTTTTAAGTTTCAAGGAAAATTTTGTTTTGCATTCATAAAATGTAGAATAAAAGAAGTTGTTCTCTTGTTATTTAATATATCGCTTTATATATTTATTATTTTTTTTTAAATATGAAAATAAAAAATGATTTACAAAAGCAAAAGATAATTAACAACAATAACTACAATACAAATAAAGGAAAAAATTAAACCTTTACTTCTCAAATGGAATTTCATTGTAATAATAATGACAATCGGGTGGAAGAAATGGTTTAAGGTCCTGAAGATGTTGCCATTTTTTGCTTGAAATTTTTATTCTTTGTAAATGCAACTTCAAAGTTTCAAACGCTTTTAATTTGTTTCCAATTCTTTGTGGAAATTCCTTAAACTCATCTGTTGCACTTAATTTAAAATAAATTACTCCAGAGGGATCATACGCTAATACACGAATCATATTGACTGTGGGATCTCCAAAAAAAAATTTATTATAATTAACAAAGTAAAAATTTCAAACTATAATCACTATAATTATGAGAAAATAGGACTACTAGGGGAGGGGAGCGTAGTAGCACTATCCGCTAGTGAAATATAAAAATTCAAATCCTACTATGAATAAATAAAATTCAATAGAAATAAATATGTGTTAGTTACAATTTTCAAGCAACAAGTATGTAGTTACGTGCTTTCGATTTTCGCTAATAATATGTCTAATTTTTATTATATGACAGTAAAAATTGGAGAAGACGTGGAACTCGTTGATATGCATCATAATCGATCAAAAAACCGATTTTGAATTTTTTGTTAGTTACGTGGTTTTGCATTTCAGCTAACGATATGTAGATCTTCAATTTGAAAGTAATTTTTGAAAAATAATTGGGGGTTAAGAAATGATAATGCTTTGAAAAAAAGTGGCGAAGGATCCCCCTCTACCCTACAATTGTTACAAAAAAAAAATCCAAAATTTTTTTAAGAATAACATAAATATTTATTAAAAACTACATTTTTCCATTAAAGGTATAGAAAATTAGTATTATTTCCCAAAATAAATTCAAATATACGTCAATTTCTTAAATAAACTAACATTGTTTCATTGAATAGCGAGAGAAAATAAAAATTATAACTCTCGTAAGTGTCATATATAAAAAGAAGATCCAGCATCACATTTGGAACACTCTGTCCTATCTGTCGATTTGATATCGAGGCCTCGACATTGACTTTGCTTATCGTTGTGGCTTCTTTTTAGGAAGTGTTTTATTCGACCATAACGTAAAGTATCTACTACGGGAAGTTTAAGGCTATTTTCCTGTCGATCTTGGTAGATTCCATACTGAGGTAAGGTACGAAGCTCCAAACCTTGTCAAAGACAGCCCAAAATGACTATATTAAAAAAAAAAAAAACAAATAAAAATTTTGTATATTTTGTACACATATTCGTCGTCATATGACGACACCCAAGTTCATTAAATTATATAATTTTTCCAAATTGCGATGAGGACATTGTAGTTTTATCAATATGGAGCAAATTTAGTTGACTTTTAGAAAAACCAAACAAGAAAAATATATTAATGTAATAAATTTCAATTTTTTCCTTCTTTACTGAAAGAAATCATAATTTTTACAGTTTTGGAATTTTTGCGATTTTTGCTCATTCACTGTGTCCAGAAACAATAACCAAAGTGGAAAAAATAAACACAGAATGAATATTTGACATTTTTTGTTTACAAAACTCTTAACAGAAGTCCTTTCATGTTTAAAGTAATGGTATTATGCACATTTAAAAAGAGGGCTTTTCATGTCGTCATATGACGACGCTAGGATAATATGGGTTAAGTTTAGAAGGTCGTCCAGAACGAGGCTTCGACAAAATAGAATTGGTGGATTTGAAGTTCTGAACAGGGTTGGCAGGCAATACCTCCAAAATAGCGTTATCGATTCAAACCCCTTTCAACTGACTACCGCTACCCCTAAAATATCGTTACCGAAATACCGTTATCCTTAAAATACCGTTACCGAAGTAACTGAAATACCGTTATCCCTAAAATACCGATACCGAAATAAATGAAATATCGATACCCTTAAAATACCGTTATTGAAATAAATGAAATACCGTTACCCCTAAAATACCGTTACCGTTATTTTTAATTTTCTGTTTTTAGTAATTGCACGTGGTTATTGAGTATTTTTCATACATGAAGTAGGTAAATTGGTTCTGTTTTTAATCTCGTTTGTTTATTTGTAAAAAAAATTGCTAGATGCATCGAAAAAACTGACTACCGTTATCCTTAAAATACCGTTACTGAAATAACTTAAACCGTTACCCTAAAAATACCATCACCGAAATAACTGAAATATCGTTATCCTCAAAATACCGTTACCCAACTAACTGAAATACCGTTATTTCTAAAATATCGATACCGAAATAAATGAGGAGTGGCTTCTGCCTGTTGTCCGAGCTATTTCACAAATAAGATTTTTCTTCCTTTAGTATAATTTTTCCTTAGTTTTTGGACTCATCTCAAAATAAAGCTTTCAAAAGAAAAGTCAGCCAAATGAACTGTATGCAAACAAGTTTGCTTTGTACTAAAAAAGATCAGTGTAACACACATGTATGGCATTATATAATACGTGGGATTCCCCTATTTGTACATGTACGAATACTTTTTCTGGTGCATAAAGCTGCCAACACACGAAGGAATATTCGTCAGAACATGCCAATTTTCTGACGAATTTTACTTCGTGTGTATCAATGTTTCGTGTTGAAATTCGTGTTATCAATTTTTTTTTAGATTTTTTATGTTTCCAAACTCAATTTTCCATCGTATGTATCGATGTTTACTGTTTGTGCTGTGTTCGCTCATTGAGAGCAGTCGTGCTGTGAGGTTGTTTTGTAATTTGCGCAGTAAAGAAAATGAAAGAGACGAAAGTGGCGACAATTACAAATAATGAAACCTGGATTAATTTTATAAATAAATATAAAAATTTGCGAGAATTATGGGACATAAAATGTGATAGCTAAAAAAAAAAACAGCAGCATATGAAAAATTAACAAATTAATTAAATTTGATTTTCTTCTTGATGTGGTTAGTTCGACAAACAAACAGAAGTAATGTTTCGCTTGAGGTTTTGTTGTGTGTGGCATCGTCAGTATTAAAAAATGTAAACAAAAATGAAACACATGTTCTGACGAATGTTCCTTCGTATGTAGGGAGCCTAAAGTTGCGTTTTTTACGCCCTTAAGCCCAGTATTTTGTTCAAAAGAGCGAAAAAATTTCGCTCTATGTTTGGAGCTCAAAAACTAGAATAAACACATTAAAATGCACAAATATTTTATGGTCTATAAAAAGTTACAATCATAATTAACCCAAATCTCACTTTTTCGCTACATTTTCAAATGGTCCTGTCTATTAAATTGATGCGAAAAAAAATTCCACCGCAATTTTGCAGTAATTCCACGCAAGTTAAAAATCATTTTTTTATATGGAGTTTGACAGCTTTTTTCGCAAAAGTACGAACAAAATACCGGGCTTAGGAAATAAAATATACACATATGGTCAAACTAATAAGTATAGCCTGATATATTTTTTTAAAGGCTCGTAGCCGAAAATTTATTTAAATTAAAAGAAAAAACATACTAGTGGTATTCATCTAACTACATTTATGCCGTCGTAAACCGTGTATTTTTTTAATCGCGTATATTTGTAACTTTACCTGTTTATTTGAATGAACGCACCTTTTAAAAATATTCATATTTCAATTTTGCATTTAGCCACTTTTGTAATATTTTCATAAATTAAACACAGAATTTTTTAAATTTGTAGCATTAAAAAAAAAAAAATAAAACAAAAAAATAAAAAAAATAATACATAACAACAAACAAAACAATACAAAATAATTTTATTTTTGACAATATTTTAATGTGAGAATAAATACGAAAAAGTTTACACATAAAAATGTAAGCGTAGGTATATTTACGAGGGCTCGTAAACTAGTTTTAATATAATTGAGTAAACTTACAACTAGAGTGTCCAAAAAACCGGCCATTTCAGAAAACCGGGTTTCGGTTTGTTCGAAAATTACTATTTTTAAAAAACCGGTTTCGGTTACTGTTTCTTTCAAAAAAACCGGTTTCGGTTTTTTTTTGTTATACATAAAAATAAACCTGTACAAATAAAACCTGTAAAAACACGAAAATTAGTTTAAAGCGCCCTCCAGAAACACCTACTGAAACTAATTTGTGATCAAAATAGGTACTTTCCAACTAATTTATGCGACCAAACATTTAAAAAGCGCTAAAAATCATTATTATGGTAAAATATAAGTTAATATTACATTATTATAAAAAAATAACGAAACATATTAATTACATAAAATTGTATCAAATTAAAAGTTTTACCATAAAGGTGCTGAAAGCGCTGAGTAAAAAATAGATAAACCTCAACTATCGGCTTTTTATAAAAAGCACTAACCGAAAATAATGCGAGTTTTGGGTGATACAA